>OX101808.2:14985761-17385761 GCA_944452925.2 Chrysolina oricalcia | reverse complement strand
GCTTCATCTATTGATGAAAATTACTAATAGAATGAAGTTTCCAATGAAGTTACATAACTAATTGACAATGAAACCATTATTTCTGAACACACTAATTCATAACAAAGGGTTATGAAGACGTTGGAAATGTGAATGGTATATCATATAATAATAATGGCATGCAGTTATTCCTAGTTTCCTATTCAATTCCTGCATTCCAACTTGCATATCACGCTGTAAATGGAATTAAGCGTGAAGTAGTGTTCATGTGTTCATGCTTCTTGCCTTTGAATCTCGATTTCAACAAGCCAACGTAAACATGTGAATGAATTACAGATACAGATACAACTTTAGTAATCAGTAATTTGAAACTTGTTTTCCATTAAAAGTTTGCTTTGAAGTTGTAACTTAGTCATAGGTGTAAATGCTTGAATCTAGCTGAATTATTTCTGTAACTTGTTGAAGTTTCGGTGTATTCCAGAGCAAATCGAATAAATTTATAGGGTTAATAGAATCTAGATTTTAATAAGTGAAGTAAACAACGTCGAAATAGTATATATTTTGTGCCGAAAAACAGTTCAATTCGTTCAGTTTGACACAATCAAACTATGAACATATCAGAATGATACTTGTTTCGGTCACAATTTCATTTTATAGGGTCAATTAGGAATTACATTTCAAATAATGCACTGTTCTAACAATGTTATTTATCAAAAACCATTCTGATATCAAAGCCTTATGGGTAAGCAATATTAATCGCTCAAAACATTTATATTTAATATGTTTTCCTGAGAGCAAAATTACTTTAAGAAAATGTCCACTTTCCATCTGCAACACACTGTTTTTCGAAATCTGGCTATTAGAATTGAGTAGCCCATATTCGGGGAGGTCAAACTCTTCAACACCCCAAAAATCTATAAAAATTTATGGTGACAATTTATATCCTTTCCGATCTTTCGTCTCTGGATTTCCTATCGTCAATTATCGATGGAACACTGTCATTGTTGAACAAAAGAGCATTTGAAACACGGAAGTGAAAATGCTGTGACAGACAGTCACTTAAGACGAAGTTATTGAGATATCGCGCCACAAACTGGAATGTTAATGGGTTTCTTGGAGCCCAACAAGTCCTTAAAATCAGATAAGCTCGTAGAAATCAATGCTGAGGAAGTTGCGGAAGTTTTCTATTCACGGAAATGACTCGAGTTCAGCGGAGTTCATCGAGAAAGTAGCAAACAGAATTGAAACAATTTCAAGTTGAAATTCGTGACATAGTACCTCATTGGGGGGTTTTGAAACTTTACACTTATCTAAAACTAGGAGAGAAACATAATATTTGGAGCGAGTTAAAAAAAAATTGTTAAAATTGTTAATTCCGTCAACCGATTGAAATTACTTTCCCTAGAAAATTCACCAATGAAATAGTTTAAAAAAAGAACTACTTTCCTCTACAAACTTTGTATTATATATAAATACAGTATAGGCAATATTGATTGCATAATATGGGAAATATTTTAATTAGCAGAGATTCGACAAACTTGAAAATCGATTTTGACATAAGCCACGTGACCATCAATGCTGTGGCAATTTTGAAAAGTTTATTACGGATGGGCTAGAAGGAGAGTTATTTCGAAAGACAGCATAAACATATTTGAATCAGGTATTATATCAATTCAATTAAAAATTGCAATTTTTTCTGTAAAAAAAATAGGTTTTCACTAATAGCTGTTGCAATGGTCACATCTTACAAGTTCGATGAATTTTTTGAATTCGAAGTTTCAAGATGAAATTATGTTTTGATCGTAATCAAGTTTTATAAAAAAAGAGAAGGAAAACAATTAAATATGTATTCCGCAGTGGAACGTGGAAACTTGAGATTTTCTACTTGTTCCAATCCATTTCAGTTGTAGTAGATAAGCAATACAACTAATGTAGTCAACAATACTACTTTTTTGTTTCGAATTCTTGTAGAAACAGACTAAATAATTTTCATGAAGAAACAATTTGTACTTCGTTATGTTGTTATATTCAATAATGTTGACAAAAACTACAACAAACTCAATTAAAGAACAAGTTGAACATTTTTCTGTAAAGAAAGCATCCTAGTTGAATATATATATTTGAATATAGTCATATACTTAGTTGCCTTTTTCCAAATGATGTTTTTAAAAAGTTGTTGATTATGATTTTTTTTTTTGAGTTGGCAATAAACTTCTTGAACTGACGTGAAGTGATTCATTTCACTAACGTGCAGTGCACAAGAAAGGCAAATCATCTATCTATAAAAGGTTGGGAAGAACATTTACTATAAATTCTTGAATTGTAGGAAATGAACTTCGCCCTTTATTTCCTAATATTTCATATATTTGTATATTTGATGTAATGGTATTGCATAGATTTGGAAATAATGAAGACGATATTATTATTATTATTACATAACTGATTCACAGTATTTCAATAGTTTGATAGGAGAGTCATCAAATCCGGTAGGATTCTTGTTTTTCCAACTATCTATAATTTCTATATGACTTCTTTTTCGATTACAGTTTTTATAAAGATACAATGACTGACATATCAGGAATAGAGCATGATGTTCATATTTGTCCTCCAAAACTTTTGTGACACTGTGGTTACGGAATGACTAACAAATGAGTCACAGATGACCGTTTTGTCTCTTATTATCTCATAATCAATCTTCAAGTTGAGATATATTTTCTCACATTTTTTTGCTCAGTCTTTCCATTCACAATTGTCCACATTGTTTCATTATCAGATTCTATAATTTTTTGTTCATTTTCTTCGATTCTTTCTTGTATTGGCTATATTTTCATTAATATATTTCTTATTGTTCTTATAGGTCGTCATCAGGTCTGCGTTATTTCAATTCTTGCTATATAATAATAATATAAAAATTTCACTTTATCGATCTCTTCGTCAATTCTCAGAATTTTTTCTTTTCCTGTATGTTTTTAAGTGCTTGTTCTTTCTTGAACATGTTACGGCATTGATAGCATTGCGACCTGTCAACAGAATAACTACAACTGGCACGATTTGTTGAAGATACTCACTATCCGGCTTGAGTTGAATCTTCTTCAACAACGAGCGATTTTGCTGAGTTTTAGGCGCTCTTTTTTCTTCAAAGAAAAGTCTTCTCGAACGTATATGAAAACATTGAACTCAAAATGATTTCGTTTGAATTTTTTCTAGTTATGCAGGCCCTGTTATGTTTTCAATAAACCGTAAAACTATTCAGACTTTGCAATACTTCAAATTGTAATTTCAATTCCTTTCCACATGAGGTTCCAAATGATGAATAATAACATAGAACTAAACAGCACGATGTTGTTCTCGAAGAAGTTTTGTTTCCAAATAAAAGTATTATTCATCGAAAATAGCCAAACTAATAATTTGTGTACTATATAGATTGATGAAATTTGGTGTATGGTCGTAACATTTCAGAAGAAACAACTTCTTCAAATGTCATTTTTCGAAATTCGGTAAAAATGTTATTTCTTAATTCTTTTGAATAAAAAATCAATTAGTGACAAGTGTTCATGATATTTTTGGTCTCATTCAAAGCGACAACCAATGCCAAATTTCAATTTTATGTGAGTCTATATATTGATTAAACAAATTTCCATTTATTGCCGACTTTAATAGTGTCACTTTAAATGATATAATTTTAGCATTACCTTAAAATGGTATAACTGAAATTTTGGATACTTTCAATAGTTACGACCCATACATACAATTCACAATCGAAACAGAAAATTCAGATCTCTCAGTACCTTTCCTGGATACAAAACTTATACGATCGATTGATAACACAATATTAATTGACTGGTATAGAAAACCATGTAGTTCAGGAAGATATTAGAATTTCTTTTCCTATCACAAATTTTCGATGAAAGTGAATTTGTTGAAACAAATGAAAGACAGAGTACTCAAAATTCTTATCCACCATCTTTAGTTAATAACATCTTGTTTAGCTCATTTTTAACAGAAGTTGATAATAGTGTAAGACAGAATATGAATTCTCATAATGAACAACCTGTTGCAGATTTGAATCAAAATTCAATTTTCTATGCTTCATTACCTTACATCAAGGAAATAACACCTATACTAACCAGAATGTTTCAACCATTTGATAATATCAAGATTGCAAATAGAACAGTTACTTCAATAAGACAAACATATTCATAAGTGAAAGACAAAAATGATATTTTCTCACTTTCAAATGTTGTTTATAGTATCCCTTGTCTTGATTGTGAAAAAAATTACATTGGCCAAACAAAATGATTACTAAATTACAGAATCAGTTCAAATAAAAGTGATAGTAGACTACATCCTGAAAGACGTGCTTTAGCAAACCATGTCGATGACCTTGACCACCGAATGAACTACTCTTCAACAACAGTTCTTGCAAGAGAATCACATCTTTCAAAAAGATCTTTCTTAGAAATGGCCTTCGTCTCTCAAGAGAATAACTCCATCAATAAAAGAACAGATATAAGCCATTTGAGTGAAATTTATTCTTTTTTACTTTCTCTTGACATTAAACACCATGAAATCAGAGTAACCGAACGCAGAATTTCTGTCTTACACTGAAATTTATTTGTCTCGGAACAAAATAATGTCACTTGTCAAATTAATAACTGTCACATTTGAAAATAAACAAATGAAGTAATGAAGCATGTCTCTATGTAGGGGAAGGTCGGGTAACCCCGGACAGCGGGTAGTCCCGGACATTTCTAATACGAACACATCCACTTCTCTTCAATAACGTAACATCGTTTCTAAGCATCTACACACAATGTACAAACAGTAAGTTGAGGTGGAAGCGCTGAACGAGTTAGACGGGACAATGCGTTTTGTTTACGCTTAACGTTTTCAGTGCGATCTTATATAACATTATTGAATGATACAGAAACCAAAATGTAAGTAAATCAACTTGATTGTGATATTGATTTATAGTAAATTCATTCAACTCCACTACGGAAAATAATTTATTTCATTCTAAGCATAGCTTGAATGCTATTGCTACAGATATTGTATAATGCCCAATCGGGTAGCCTCGGACACATGAATGTCGGGTATCCCCGGACACTTTTTGAAGTCCTCTATTCAACAAAATTGAAAGTGAGTCAATATTTTTCGTTTGGGCTATCTGTTCATTGATTGTTTTCAATTCACTACTGTCTAATGTTACAGAAATAGTTGAAAATGCAGAAGTTCAAGAAAAGAACAACTGACAGAGGCAATGGTCGAAAACAATTTGAAAGGAGCTATTCAGTATGTAAGAGAATGCAAGGTAGATATAATATATCAGCATCCACCAAAACTATTTACAAACAGGCTGATTTTGACAGCTTACCCCTGAACCAGACTCAAAATCAGCATCCAAAAAAGCACCTTCAGTCATACTGAGTCTGATATGCCACCCACGAGTAGTGAAGCTCAATCTGCCTCTAATCCAGCATTTACTGAATGCACCTTCGATTAGACTGACTCTGATATGCCCTTCACCAGTCGTGCAGCTTAGCTTGCCTCTAAACCAGCATCCACTGAAAATACTTCCAGTCAGAGTGATTTTGATATGCCCTCCACCAGACATGCATCTGTGCCTGCTCCCATATCGTCAACTTTGATCAGCACAGCAGATTTATTGAAGCAACTATCACCTCTTCCAGATATAACTAGGAAACGCCTCGTGACACGGTCTCGGAAGACCCAAAAAAGAGAGATCTCAACATCTTCACCTTATGAAAAGGCTCTGGAAGATAAAAAAGCTTTGGAAGATGAAAAGCATTGTAAGAAGGAAGGAAGGATGGAAAATGTGACAAAGAAAAAGCGAAGAAAGACATCCAATATCTCCTCTGAGAAGATCGTGGTCAAGACACAGAATGTATTTTATGTGGTGAAAGATCCAGGCCGTGAATGTGAAGATTGGGCTCACTAAGCTTGCGCTGATTTTGATGCTTCAAACGAATTCCTTGAATGTGATATATGCAAAGCTGAAAACCGTTTAAGTTATCGTTGAATGTTATGTCCGGGGCTACCCGAAGATTTTAGAGTTACAAAAAATTAAATGCTGAAGATTTTTATATCTTGTGATTTTTTAATAAAAAAATCATTATCATTTTTGATTATTATAATAACTGAAGTACATATGTTCACTTTAAAGTAATAAATACACGTAAAAATTTGCTGATTATATTTTTACTCAAGCCCAATTCAAGTGTCCGGTGTTACCCGACCTTCCCCTACAACTAATTTGTCATTTCGTCCAGTTCTGTATTTTTTAAAAAAAGAACTGAAAATACTGCATTTCTGATATGTATTAATTAGCAGAAACTTAATCTTTTTGAAAAATGTTTCTTATAAATGACTTTTATGAACATATAATATGTAAGCATCCTCAAATAAGATGTGAGTACTCATAATTTTTAATTTACAATCTTATTTGATATTTCCAATTGTAGTCTCCCTGATGATGAAACAAACGAATCCGAAAGCTTGTAAAAACTCAAAAGAGTTTCCTTTTACATCGCTGCAGGCCCAACAATCAGTTATACTCTACCATTATATCTATACTTCCTTCATTATTCATTAATATTAGGGTACTGGGTCATCCGATTCCAACAGGGTGGTTTCGAATTTTTACTATGACGATAAATCCGTGATGCTCTGAAAAATCAAAGCCCATGTATTTCAATATAAACGAAACCTATGTTTTTTTACGACAGTGCATGAACTAAGGTTTCACACATTGTTCAGGCTGTGAAAACTAATTCTTTCCAGCACAAGTGCGTAAAAAATCCACTGTGCGTAAATAGGTGTTTTACGCACTGTTTATATATTTTTTAAAGAGACAGTACTTAGTTTGCGTCAGATGGTAATCAGAAGTCATCACTTGATAATACTATGGAAATTGAAAATTAATACCATTTTTCAATATAACTGCCGTAGAAAGACAAGGGCATAATAAATTTTCGTAAAGAGCTTTTTTGTACTGGCGCGTTTCGAACTCTGCTTCGCTTCGTTCAAGAAACTTCAAGCTTATAATATAAAATTGTTATAAAATTGTTATAAAATTGTTATAAAATTGTTAATTCCGTCAACCAATTGCACCCCTACGCACAACCCTCAGAAGTCTTCGAGAGACTTGTGTGAGCTAGGGAAGACGCAGCCCTTACCTTTTAACGTGTGATGCCTTGTCATAAATAACTATTATTATTGTTGTACCCACGCCGAGCTGAGCTGCCGTGATAGTTATTGGTAGGTACCTAGTACATTCTCTACTCACCTTTCCTCAATTTCTCCCACAACAAGTTCTTATCAAATGTAGATATATTTAAAGTTTTATTCAGAGCTGTATCGTCAAGAGAGAAAACGACGTTTCTTGAAGCGTTATTTCACATCTCACCGTAAAACTACGTGAAAAATTCTTCCGAACAAAAGTCGACTTTGCACAAGACTCAAAAGGAAATCCTGGTTCTTTCAGTTACCGGAACTTCATGCAGTTAACACTTCAAACGGAAAATGTAGAATTATTCAGAATTACTCAACAAGGACCATTTCGCGTCATAATCGCATTATAACTTTTATTTATCTTCGCTGGAGTGTTGAGAATAAATAACTAGGAAATGTTGGAGCTCAGAAAGATTTACACATTTCAGCTATCAAAGAAAACAGGTGCTGGCTGTACCAACTATTTCTTTGCAATGGGATTGTTATTTCTTTGTTTTACATATAATTACGTGACGTAATTGCAATTTGCTCATACAATTCTTCTACCACTAGAAATTCAGCGAGGATCTTTCGTTTCATTGTCAATGTCACGTGGGAGTGAAAATTAACATTCTAGTAGAAAACAGAGTACTTTGGGAGATCGTTTAGTAACGAACAGTCGTTACCGATCGATGATGAACCCTTTACTCCCATATACACCTACTACGTAGGATTATTATGGCAAGTACCTGTCAGAAAACAACTACTCCCCTGGCTGAGACCACGACGGGTATTGAATTAAACCTAACAGATACTTGTGCAATGTTCATCAAAGCATCAGAGGACGCAGTTGCAAGTGCCCTGTATGACCAACTAGCAGAATTATGTTTTGATTTGGACAGGGTGACCACCTGCAGACTAGTATCGAGGTTGTTGCCTCTCATCAGTGCAAGGGTAGGTCGACACAGACAGCACTGAAGCCATCTGTTCCCCGTCTAAATCATTACACACTCCGCTGGTTTGGTCAACTCTGGTTCACGCGGTGAAGCGGTTTCTAGGCCGCCCCCCCTAGCAAGCAGAGGGAGAACACTCTGAATCTCCGGGTTAAGAGATTTAATCGAAGAAAATAGAGTTCTTTGGGAGATCGTTTAGTAACGAACAGTCGTTACCGACTGATGATGAACTCTTCACTCCCATATACACCTACTACGTAGGCTTATTATGGTAAGTCAGAAAACAACTACTCCCCTGGCTAAGACCACGACGGGTATTGAATTAAATCTAACAGATTCTTGTGCAACGTTCCTCAAAGCATCAGAGGACGCAGTTGCAAGTGCCCTCTATGACCAATAAGCAGAATTATGATATGATTAGATTTAATTCAACACCCGTCGTGGTCTTAGCCAGGGGAGTAGTTGTTTTCTGACAGGTACTTGCCATAATAAGCCTACGTAGTGGGTGTTTATGGGAGTAAAGGGTTCATCCGCGGTCGGTAACGACTGTTGGTTACTAATTCCAGTAGTTGTCGTGCCAGATATTTTGACATCAGTAGTGGCGCTGGCCTGACAGACCAGGATTAAAAATATAAGTTTTTAGAAATTTATTCAAATTTGATCATGGTTGACTTATCTAGGATGAATAATATACCATTTTCCTTTAGCAACGGTTCAAATATTTCATTTTAAAGTATACAGTTACCAACAAAAACCAATGTTTATGATAATTGAGATATTGCTACGTTTTTCCCAATATTTCAACTTATTGTTTCCAACAAATGATAATGAGTTGCTTCTAGTGGTCTAACAGATATATCTTGTTCCGATTGACTTTCTTCAAGTTGAAAAACTGGTTAAGGCTTTCGCGGCCGAAGTTTTCAGTCACAATTTTCACTCGGGTTTGAAGGCCTTCGTTTTTTGGAATTCCTTCCTAACGTTTCGCTAGCGCAAGTGGCTAGCTTCTTAAGAGGCTTAAACATCATTAATAATCTCAGATGACTGGAGATTACGTCTGCGGAGATTGTATTCATTCTGACTTATGTAGTCAAAAGCGAGGAATTATCTCCACTCTAGCTGAACGTGCTCGGAGAATATGTGAACCTGAGCATCTACAGGATGATCTAGAACATCTCCAAGCAACCTTGAGATCGAACGGATATAGTGCCCCCGAAATCAACAGAGCCATGAAACCGAGGACTTCCACGAGACAAAGTAGGGAGGAGGCTCAGATAATTGCACATGCGTATCTTCCATATATTCCTAAAGACAGAATTGGAAAACTCTTGGTGCAACACAACATAAAGACGGTCTTCAAACCCACCAAGAAAATACAACAAAGCCTTAGGTAGGCAGAAGACAAAAGAGACCAACTATCTGCAGCGGGGGTATATCGCATACCATGCACTTGCGGAAAGGTATACATCGGAACCACATAAAGATCGATGGGAACAAGGCTGAAGGAACATCAGAGGAACTACAGATTAGGTCAAACGGACAAGTCGGCAGTGCCAGAACACTCGCTCAGTGAAGGAAACCACAAGATTCTTTTTGAGGACGTTAAACTTCTTGCCCCCAACCAGGGATACCATAGCCGACTTGTACGGGAGGCAATAGAGATCCACAAACACACGGAGAACTTCAACAGAAAAGAAGAAGCTGTGAACCTTTACCGAATATGGAATCCCATTCTTAGAAATTCCAAAATAACAAAAGAAAACTACGACATCAAGACAGTTACGGTAATAAGCAATTCTGAAATAACAAAGGATATCAACGACATTAAGCCGGCAGGTAGAAAGGGGTCAATTAGGGTTTGTGAGAATGTACCAAATCCAGATACGGTAATTAACGCACAAGACTTCCTAAGTCAGAATAAATACAATCTCCGCAGACGGAATCTCCAGTAATCTGATATTATTCATGATGTATAAGCCTCTGAAATAGCTAGCCAGTCGCGCTAGCGAAACCTTAGGAAGAAATTCAAAAAAACGACGGCCTTCAAACCCTAGTGAAAATTGTTTCTTCACGTTTTTCTTTTTCTTTCACGATCTGATCCATCAACATTGGGTTCTGCATAGGGTTCGTCTTCCTCTTTACTCACAACCTCTTCCATTAAAAGCGCCAATCCCGCTTGTTCTGTCTCCTAATTACTAATGTCTACAATAAATTGAATTCAATATTTCAACTGAATAATACTCCTTCACCTCAAATAATAATCCTTCACTTTTCCATTTCATGCACCTCTAGTTCTAGGAGATCGCCAGAGAACATGTATTCATAAAGAGGTTCGAATATGCCAAATAAGAAAATGGAACAAGATTCAGTTGAATTATTCTCGCAGACGCATTTCAGAATGATGAATATGCACCATTTATAAAAGTAATTTTGCGAAAAATTGTTTACGAACGAGATGAAAACTTTCAAATCCTTGTTACGTTTGCTACGTACTGTTTGCGTCATAGTTTGGATTAATAAGAAGGGAATATTGAGAAGAGAGAGAGAGAATACTCGTATATTCATTTCATGGAATGGAAATGAGATAGTGGGTTTTCCTCAGATATAGAACACCAATCACACTCGGAAAAGTTGTATTACTTCTCCATCTACTGACGTAGTAGAAGCGAAATGGATTTTCGTGTCTAATTCCTCATTTGATTTTTTTTCTGAAGCTATAGGTGTTCAGAGATCTCATGAAACTTTATATGTTTATGGTCCAATAAAACTCAGTGGAAAAATTTTCCGTTAACTATTTGGGTATTCTTCAATTCCATTGAAGTCAAGAAGCATTTGTAATCATTCATGGGGTTGAATTCTTGCATTGATCTATTGTTGTATTGTTGCCAATGTTGTACCTATGAAGGGTCTGATTTCTCGACGTCAAATGTGGTATCCTTAAGGTCTAAAATAGAAGAGGTCAGTGTAATATGAATTTAATATGAATCAGACTATTTGTACAAAAACTATTCCTCGGCACTGATAACATTTATCATCAACAAATAATTCCCAGGTGAATACCACACAGCAGCCAGACATGCAATAATAATAATAATAAAAGATGGAGAATTTTCAGACAAACATGTTGAATGTTTCTGCAGCCGTTTCAATTCACCGTGCCTAGTAGGATATGCGTGAAAGTCAGAATTTCGATTGTAATTCTGTATTTGTTTTTTGAACAACATATTTAATGCATTTGTAAATATAAATACTAGGTACGCACATGACTTTATTTCTTATAAAATATTGCATACAAGATTTTCTACAGTCTATTTTATAGATTAGGCGCAACACCCTTTTCTGGGAGACAAATATTTTGTTGAGTTTTGTGGAGCATCCCCAAACTGCAATATTATAAGAAATATAGGAATATACAACAGCAAAATAAACGTGTAAAAGCTGGGCTTTATTAAAATAGGATCTCAATTGTGTGATTGCATAGTACCCACTGTTAACTTTCTTACGTACATGGTTTATAGCTGACTCCCAGGTCATGTTACCATCGATATAAGTACCAAGAAATATGGTGTTATCTGATGATTCAATTATTTCGTCACCCACTCTAACATGAAAATCATCAATTTTTCTATTTCTACTGGAATAAAACTGCAGCAGAACAGTTTTCTCCACATTCACCACTAAAGAATTTTTACAACACCAATTTGTAAATTCTAGACTCAAATTGTTCAATTTTTCTTGAAGCTGCTTTGGGTTATCGGCATTTGCTGCGATGGTTGTATCATCTGCATACAGAACTATGTTGTCTGTGCTTAAATGATTTGGCATATCGTTGATGAACAGCAGAAAGATGAGTGGGCCCAATATAGAACCTTGAGGAACCCCAAGATCAATGTCATATTGCTGCGACTGACAATTGTCAACTTTGACATGTATCTTTCTGAGAGTCAGGTATGATCTGAGCCATGAAAGAAAGTTACCCCTGAAGCCAAGTGAATACAGTTTTTTGCAAATAATATGGGGGTCAATGATGTCGAATGCTTTCGATAAGTCAAAAAAGTGCACCGACATACTTTCTTCTATCTAGTGAGTCATAGACGCACCGGAAAAACTGCAAAATGCACTTTCTGTTGACCTACCTGGGCAAAAACCATGCTGAAACTTGGATATTACATCAAATTGATCTAGGAAATCGAACATTATATTATGACATAAACGGATCTCTCGATTATTTTACATAATACTGTTGGAACTGTTACAGGCCGATAATTTTCGATAAGGGTTGAATCGCATTTTTTCAAAATCGGTGTTACCAAGCCAATTTTTAGTTTGTCTGGAAATTCTCCTGATTCAATTGAAAGATTTATCAAAAATGCTAATGGTTCGCATATTGAATTTTTGATGCTCTTTATTATTTTTGTTGAGATGTAATTTACTCCAACAGAGTTTGTGTTCTTGAGATTGGAAATGATTTCCAGAACGTCACTCGGATGCACCGGAGTAAAATAAAAAGTCTGATCTACATACATAGTGGTGTAGTCATTGAACAATGTTGACTCAAAGTTTGCATTGATTGTGTTCTTCGCTATGGTAGAAAAATATGAACCGAAAGCGTCGGCAATTTCGTTTTGATCATTTATAATTTTGTTGTCTACTGATAGTTCCCCGTTTATCGTTTGTTTTCTTCTTCCTGTTTTATTTTTTATTATATTCCAAATTTTTTTCTGCTTTTGATGTTGACTCATGTTTGCAAGAGCACCCTGATTGATCGCATACTTTGCATCATGTATTTTTTTCTGTATATTTTTTTCGAGTCATCATAATACTTTTTGAATTCTAAATCATCTACTTTTCTTGTTATCCAAATAAGATTTTTTAAATTATTTCCCATTTGAATAATATCTTCAGAGACCCACAGTTTTTTACTGAGCTGAATTTCATGATTAACGGTTCTTTCTACCATTGGGCAGGATAGTTCAATCCAATACGTAAGTATATTCAAAAACGTTTCATAAGCACATTGTACATTATTGAACTTGTCATAGACATAAAGGAAGTTTTCATTTGAAAGACAGTCTTGGAGTCGAGCAAGATTTTCTGTGCATGTGTTCCTGAATCTTATTTTCCGTCGAGTATCTTTTTTTTCTACTGAAAGATGAATTAATTCAAATAGCTTGTTTTGGAATGATGAAAAGATCCGCTCACAAAGGATCCAATAACAAGGTTTCAAGCCAGTTCATTATAAAAATGAGGAAACACAGGTAGCTTCTGATTGAACACAAAGCAATAAATCGTTCTCATCAATCTCATCTGAAGTGGGAACATCAAACCCAATCAAAATACGTTCACCACTAATTCAACATGAATCATATCATTCAAATTTGATTGCTTGATACTAATGGCCAGCTTTGTGGGTCTAATTCCAATCGAATTACGTAAAGACCAATACGACAGTCAAAGCGGTGCTTCGGAATTCTATTCCAATTAACTATTTCTGGAGTAAAATTATTAGACCTTCAAGACCGGAACTTGTCTGTGCTTTGTGTCATTATAATTCAATGGCAGATGTACTTGGCACTTGGATTATACCGTAGTTCTTGTTCATCTTCCTGGAGTTAATCTTAGGAAATTAGCTTTTTCGTCCGACATTAGTATTTGGGTCACTGAAGCAGTGTTTTGTTTTTCTGAAACTTGCTATGGTGGTATCATAACTCAGAAATGATTCTATCCAACTTCCTCCTGCGGTATATCGAATGTAGTGAGAGTTTTGAAATCCCTCATCCGTCTTTTGGGTAACGGATGCGAGAGATTTGACCGTTATGTTTCATCTCCACTCAACCAACAGTCACTTTTCTGATCTTACCTTCTGATTAACTTGACAGCAAAAACACTCCTCTAAGTCGAGTGTTTTATTTTTAATGGAATGCAATGTTTACAAGTTCATTTTTTCAAGCACTTTGCATCTTTCTTCTACCCTTGTAATATTATTGACAATCTTCCAACCACTTGAAACTTTTTTTTATAGAAAAAATTCCTTCCGTTGATGCAATCACTGTTGTCACGATTATGGAATTTGAGAGGATATAATAATAATGCCATTTAATATATTCTGATGTGAGTTATTTAAGATCTGCTGTCATGACTTGAAATCATACGGAGTTGTTATAAATGATTTTTCAATTCGGAACTTTTTGAATCGAATTTCAATAATTTTTCAAAATGGAATACCCATTACATTGTTTTGCATGTACATTATTTTGGTTTATTCTAGTGTGCTATCAGGAAAAGGAAAACACCGGCAGTTCTAAGAGCAGTAGAAAACTCATTTCGAAGGCGAATAGAAATGTGTGTAAATCATAAAGTGTTGGCACACAGAAAGCAAACTCTCCATGTGAACTGGTTCGCTCAGCAGAGCAAACTTTGTACCCTGTACCATGTACACAACTGGTACGCCGCGGTGGTTCACCTGTTTTGCTGTGATGATGCAACATCACATTATACCAGTTATGTACCAGGGTACAAAGTTCGCTCTACCGAGCGAACCAGTTCGCGCGGAGAGTTCGCTTTTTGTGTGTCAAGGCCTTAATGAGCTTCATGTGGAGCACATGTCAGAGTTTGCACATTTTATTTTTTCATCTTTTTGTTTATCGATTTTGCATTTTGTCGTCAGTATTTCGCATATAAATTGTTTTTGTTTGCTTTCAATTTTGTTTCAATCAATGTACTCGAAGGAAGTTATATTAGGAGTCACTTAAAAAATTCAAGTTATGCGTTTTTATGTTAAAAGGGAAAGTGAATATAAGCAACAGAAGTTTTTCAAAATTCATTAATATGTAATTGACAAGAAAAAGCTACTGGGATATACTACCAAATATTCTTGTGTCCTAATTCTATATCATATATTTGAAAAATATACTGGGTGTTCCGTTTGAAATACACGTGAAAATTCAATTCAACAACTTACGAATTGAATCGAAATTTTTAGCTTGTATAATTTGAGGGCACATAGTCACTCTTCGGCAAAATTTTTGAACTTCTTTCGATTCCTTGCATTACGCTTCCTGTAGTCTTTTTTAGTGATAATAATAATGATAAATGATTTTATTGTTGGGATAGTCGGTACAGATACCTAACCTAACAAAGGGCAGGATTCCATCCCCGCATATGAAAAATCATTGCAAAGATTTACCCGAGCATTGCTTTCGAGGAGTGTTTATTAATTTTCCTTGCCGGTGGTGCTGCCTGAGACTTATTGTAAGTTGCTTCTTCATTTGTGAGGAATTATTTGTTGAAAACTTGATTGTTATTCGTTGGACAGGGACATGACGACTCTAATATTGTCGGACCTACCCTTGCTGCACTGACGAGAAGCAAGAATCTCTAAGCATGTGGCATTTTGCTGGTGGCATTCCCAGCAAAATGAAGGATTATCTTCCAATTACAATAAGCAATATCCAAAAAATGAAATAGGTTATACTTGTAATCCCATTTCCTTTTGTAATAGATCACGAATTTCTGTAGAAATGATATTTTTAAGACTTTATCGAACATATAGGTAACGATCCAAAGTACAATTGGGCGTGATCAATTATTGTAGATGATGGTGTTGTACCATTGATCACATACCAATAAAATATAAATTCAATTTCTTTTTTATAACTGTTCGATAATTGAATTCTCAAAAAAAACAAAGTTTGTAAGAATAGTGGTGCTATCAGGAGAGACTGTTCCCATTGTAATATTTTCCAAACATGGCATTGAAAAAACTATAAATGTAAATTGTGATCCACGGTACAACAGTCTCCCTATAACTAAAAGGTTAAAATGCTCATACCTACAACAATTTCCATTCAGCCTGCTGTTCTTCAGAATTATCTCGAATCAGTTTCACTGCCTGTCAATTAGAGACTGGGCAATTTGTCTATACGGGTTCCACGCTAATGAACCTGACCGTTTTGTTAACGGAATTATCAACAAAAGCCGATTCAAGAGAATGATTGAGTCTGTTTACAAATTATCTCAATTGCTGGAGTATTTTCAGGGACTAGAAATGTGAATGGAAGTTTTAATCGGTAATTGGCAAATATATTCTAGTGTATTCTTCGTAGTAATTGATAATTTCGGAATTACTGAATTTGCTAATTGGACAATTAATTGAATGAATTAAACTGGCAGATAGAAAATATATGTTACCCTTTCACAAATAAAATCTCCCGATATGCTATGTGATTTCATCACAAATCACCTTGCTATATTATGATTATTATTGCATACGCAAAAATGTTTCGAATATAACTTGTTTGTAGCTATTCTTTAAAATTTCATCAAAAATGAATGAAATGAATGAAAAATTTTGTTAAGTTTACTCTTAACTGATCCAAATATTAACTATTCTACACCTGTACTTCAAACCGCTTTTGAGTTATCGACAGATGAATACCGTAGTTGGGCGCCACGGAAGTACGGAACAATAAAAATTACAACAATCATATTTGTTTATCTGCTTCCACACAGAAAAACGGAATGTTTGTATCAAGTATTTTTGTTGATTGGGAATATAAATACTTGGTTTGAGTAATATTTAATTCACTCTAACATGATTGTTTTGGATGAAATGAATTGGTTTATTTCACCAAAGTAATATGTTTTTTTTTTTTTAATTATTCAAATCAATGCAATTATTTGGATAACTTAATCTTGAAATAATTTGGTAAAATATATTATTAGATTTGTTTGTAATGTGAATGAACTTTTTAAAGGCTTGGTGCCTCTTCTTCATGTATGCATGCATAATAGTGGTTTCAAAAATGTACATCCCTACTTTTTTTATTTAGTTTTTTCAACAATTATAATAACTTTTTTGATAAACACAATTCAACAAACGTGAAATGTATGTACACTTGTAGATTGTAGGGGGGTTACGAGGTTATTTGTCCTCACAAGTACTTCGACCAATTATATATTTTGTGCATAACCCTCAATCTATTTCAGGCCCATTATTTCAGTTTTTGGTCGGATATAGTGCCCAGATATTTTCATGTCATTTACAAATATGTTTTTTTTCTCAATTGATGCCTTGGGACCATTTAAAATAATTTCTGATAAAAATTAGTGATAAAAATTTCATGAATAATGGAGAACTATTGATTCTTCTAGCTAGAATATAATTATCAGTTATTATAGCAAAAGTATCACGATATGTATTGATTGTCTGGATTACTACAATACTCCAAACCAAACTGTATGTTACATTACCACATAAATGTATTATTGTCCTTGTGATGAACAATTCTGGAGCTATATTCATGCCATCAGTCTCGAGGTTTATCGTACTGATTGTTGAAAAGGGATTTGCCACTACGGTTCGATTACTGGTAGTAGCAAATATTATCACTTCTAATAAAACTTTTGATTCATCACTTTGGATTTTCATTTTTAAATTCAGTAACATTTCTCAGGTATCAGTGATATAGAAGATGAGGATGATGACTAAAGTTATCACAAATTTAAAAAGAACTTCATTGAACCGAATTAAAATAGTTGAAATTAATCTCGTTCATTCCGTTCAGAAAATAATGAGACTTTTTTAATCCTGCAATGCTACATTTTCATCGCAATCATGAGGTCTTATTCAGTCTCCGTTTCATAACTCTTTCAATGAAAACAATTAATTCCGGTTTCCGCTGAATTCAAGGCATTTCGTAATTAAAACTTCCAATTACTTTCCATATAAAGTAACTTACAAATTTCTCTCGGAACTTTCAACAATGAACACTCGATATTTTGGCAATTCACCATTCTGTTTTATTACATTGATATTTTTGACGATATAAGTGGAAGAAACTTCACCAACCAGATCCGTAAGATAGTCCTACAAAATTATGAAGGTAAGGTTCTTTCAGCAGGGTTATGTCAGAAATATCTCGAATATTTACGGATTTCGAATCAAATTGAGAACAACCCAGTAAATCACTAATGAGGAATAAAAACCAAAGGGTTTTCTTTATGCTACAAAAACTCCACAATTTAATGTTGTGGGAGACATAATCGAGGGCCTTGAGCAAGAACAACACACTGACTCAGCACTTCGTGACCTCTCCAAAGCTTTCGATTGTATGTCACATGATATCCTTACAGAAAAACTGCAATACTATGGAGTAAGAGGAATACATCTCACTCTCATAAAATTGTACCTCAGTAGCATTCCAGTGTGTGTCACTTTGAGGATTAAGGTCGGAATTCCTACCAATTGGACTTGCTGTGCCCCAGGGCTGTATACTGGAATCGTTACTTTTTATTATCTACATCACCGACTTGTGCTCATTTCTTCATCCTAATAAATCCTTACCATATGCCGATGACACTTCACTTATAAACTCATACGCTGACTACGACAAGTTGATAGAGAAGTCCCACATCAATAAAGAAACACACAGAAGACTGGTTATTCTCAAATAATCTCAAACTCATTGACAAGAAATCTCAACGAATAATATTTACATCAAACCCATAATATCAAAAGGAGCAAACTGGTAAACTATTAGGCATCATTCTAGATGATAAACATCATAAGCATCATCATACTGAAATACTCAATAGAAGGATGTCTATCATAATTTTCATAATCCACCAATTGAAACATGTAACCAGCATCGACACTCTGAAGATTGCTAACTTTTCAGTTTTTAATTCTCGAATTAGTTATGGAATAACGCTATGGGGCAATTTATCTGGAGCAGATAAAAATTTTAGAAATTAAAATAAGGTAGGATTATGGCAAATGTGGGATACAGAGAACACTTCCGTCCAAGATTCATTAAGTGTGGAAGAATGTCCTTTCCCTGCTATTAAATACTCAGCACTCTAAAAGTAATACAACAAAATTTAGAAAAATTCTATCTACAATCTGATCTTCACAGCAACTCGACAAGATCTGCAATCCTCTCGAGAATACCTAGACTTTGTTTGACAACGTCAGCAAAGAACTCTTTATACATAAGATTTCATAATATCCTACCTGGAAATTGGAGAGCTTCAAGCCACATATATGAGAATAACTCATCAATCTACTGCTTTTACTCATTGGAAGAATATTTGAAAACACCATTTGTCTCACTTCGGCTTTCCCCATTAAATTTTTTTCTTTGGTGTTTTTGGCATCGACTGCTACGGTCATCAGCCTTATTTACTTCATTCTATTTTATTTCATTTCATTCACCCATAAACTGTTATTGTTTAAAATTAGGTGTTCTGATCATTATATCAGTTTTTCCGCTCTATGAATCTAATGTCGGTTTGACTGTCTTGATCTTTTCCGAGTTAGCATTTGTCATAACATTTTCATATTAATTTTCTGTTATATTCAATTGTGACATCTCAAATATTGTGATTATATATCAGTTTGCAACAAATAACAAATGCATGTTGAAATGTGCAGACTCGGTCAGGACTGAGAGCTAATGCTACTATCCGTCATCCTTCATTCCCCATTCGATTTTGTCAGGTGGTCCTACGATAACTCTACTACCCACTAAGAAAATAGGCAACAGAGTCATCTATGGGACCATATAAAGCATTCCGACTGATTGGCACATACTTCAATTCGAAGAGCCAAAGAACAACGTTTTCGTCTGTCGTCTAAGGATGAAATCTCAAATGCATTTCTGAGGTGAGTAGTTCTCATTGTCTCATAATCTGGATATTCTGGACTTTTTGTACTGCATATATCTTAAAAGCTTGTTTGAGTCTTCTTACTTTTTCAAATATCCTCATGTTGGACATCCTTATCTTGGAAACACTGGATACCTCACTATTCATTGTCACAAACAATATTCATTATGCGAAAATAGATATGTTTTCTATTATTTTATACTATTTCCGTTTCTGCCTGGCATTTATCTTGTAAATTGATTTGTATCTTTCTCCTCCTCAGTATATATTTCCTAGTTTATGCTTTTGTTCTGAGCATAAGTCAATCATTCATTTCCCATAATTATTCCTCATAATGCTTTTCATGATTTTCAACACCACTGAACAACCTTGTCTTTCTTCTCAGAATGTATATCCTATTTTGTACTCTTTGTCTGAGCATTAGTCAATTATTTATTCCCTATCATTATTCCTCATATGCTTCTGACGATTTTCAACACCACTGAGCAACTCATTCAGTGATTAACGGTAATTTGAGCGTTATAATTTCACGTTTTGGATCGTTCAAATAATCTCTGTTACGCAGATGAAATATGTTTTACTGAAAACACACTGTTGCGTCCAGTGATGAAATTTATCCATCCACGGAAAGAATATAAACGATTATGTTCAGCTGATTACCTCACAAAATGCACACTCAGGATGAGTGTGAGTTATTGTCTCTCCTATTTTATCTGCCAGCATACTGGAGTTGATACAGTGAATTCAGCTGACGATCAACGCTTTCATCAATTCAGCAAACTAATTTCTCCCATTCGGCCGCGATTCATTTAATCAGGGGAGAGTGCAATGCAACATAAACAGTCAAAAAAAGTTTGGCTCCAATTTATTGTTACAGGAAGTTGTAGGGATCTGAACAAAATTCCAGAACAAAATATAAATTAAATGAATAATTCGAGAATGTCAAACTACCCTTCTCTTCAAACATTTCAATGAAGTGGGACATACGAAGAAATTTCACAAAACAAGAACTCAAGGAATCAAAAAATCCTGTATTGACAATCTTTTATGAACACCAAAATCAGAATAGCAACTTGATACCAACTATCCTCTGTACTAACACCTCAGATCATTTATTTTCTCCACCGATTTGACTTACCACATTTACTCTTGTACCAAAAAATCTGTCCTTGAAGTTTCCCAAGTAGCACATATAGGTCATACATTGGTACAGACGTCTACAAGACCTTTCCCAAAAATCCTTGACTTATGTCTGCACACATCGACATCATTAAGAAGTCATAATGACTTAATAATACAGAATCAAATCAGCCAGTCGCAGAAGGGTTGAATTGGATATTATTATTACGTCGTTATTTGATTATAGTATCGTTATAATATGATTATAAATAAAGGTCATAAAATTAAAATCTTCTGTATTATAATATTTCCCAGTCTTCCCTAGCTCACACAAGTCTCTCGAATTCTTCTGAGGGTAGGGGTGCAATCGGTTGACGGAAATAACAATTTTTTATCAATTCGTTTATGATTTTAAGAGTTGGTATATAATATTATCATAATATATCATTCAATCTCCCCTTTATTTTCGAAACCATAACAAAAGTACACATTTTGTTATGGTTGATAATAATCAAGAGGTGTGCGATAAGTAATTATGTTTTGATTCTAGTGTTTCAAAGTTGTGCTCAAACCTTAATGAGTATTTTGCAAAATCATTTTTACAAACAAAATTTAATTCTACCTACTCAAAACTCATACGCCTCGAAGATGGAGATAAATAGATAACTTTCTAAATAATTTTTCATTTTGAGATAAACATATTTCATTAATTTTTCTCATAAATTGTTTAAATTTGGTTACCATAATTCGAAACATAGTTAATTAGTCGATTTGTTTTTGATATTTTTAGTTTTAACATTTTTTGTTTAAAAATGTCTATTATAAGTCTTTTATCAATCGAAAAAAAACATGGATGCTACCCTCTTGGTATCAAAAAGTCGTAACTACTTCGGCATACACTGCTATCAAATAAGTTATAAGTGTCTTAGAGACATCGCAAAAACTCACATAAAGGAGTTGTTACTTACTCGCTATGAAAACAGCTACAGTTTTATGTTTACAAAGACCCAGACCGGTGTACTAACGTCGCTTCGACACCACAAGTCTATGTCACTAGTCGTGACATTAGTAAGAGGTTATGTTGTTTGTTGATCGAGTCGAAGTTGTGAATCAACTTCCAATTGTTTCTTTTGTGACTTATATTACTGCATATCATGTATTTCCTCCTAAAAACAATTGAAAATGGGAAAACATTAATCACAGGACCTTGCTGTTAATTGGTGCGAAGAAAAAGCACTGTATTTCCTAAATAGCCGCGACTAGGAAACAAAAAAACCGCTCCTGAAATTAACTGGGAAAGATAGATGTGAAGTTTGAGGCAAATAGTATAGACTGGAAGAGGCACTGCAAGCTAAAGAAACAGAATTATTTTTTTTGTGTTTTCAGCCGCTCAAGAGGTGGCTGCTTATGTTATCAAGGTTTGGTGATGGAACCATGGATACATGACCAACAAAAATATATGAATTGTAGATCGATAATGTGATCAATTTGACCCATTTAATCATTTGTGAAAACTCCATTACACGGGTACAACTTGTAGTCGATGAAACCTTTCCTAAATTAATCTATTAAAACCACATTTATCTATTGTCATAAAAACCTCAAAACGGCTGCTCTTCAGAATTGTTCAAGGGCACATACAATTGATTTACATACAAACAACAAATCAACTTTTTCTCAATAATTGTCTGTTTGCGAGTAATATCCACGTTACAAGATCATAGCATTCCCTCAATGTTACAAAACAAAACAAAAAATCACTATGTCTTGCTATTAAATAATGTGCGAATTATAGGTAAAATAACTCAAACATCTTGTAGATATTTGAAAACATTTTCTATTATTGAATTGATAACTAGTAAATTTTTGGAAGTGCTACAGTATTGCCTAGATGAATACACAGAAGAAATTAATATTAAAATTGATGATATGAATCCAGGAAAGTATTTGATCCAATTTTTGATATAAAAAAGCTACTTGAACGTTAAATCAATAAAAACTCCCTAAAATGAAGAACTCGCAGTGCATAATAATAATAAAAATACTTGAAAAGGTTACTGAAAAAAAAAATCATTATTATAAGAGTTGCATAAATAGAAAAAAAATATGTGGAAAAGTATCATTGAACGTTTGTTACCAAAAAATTAAGGTTTCAATTTAAAATATGAAAGTTGGTACTGACTGTTGGCGTACACCCTGTACATCTGTAGTGCTGAAAATATTTCAGGTGGAGCAACATGATCGATTTGGTAAGTATACCAAACTTCAAGTTTCTAACAGCAACTTGAACATTTGATACATTTTCTGGACTCAGCAGTAACGAAAGTGAATAATGAACAAGCATTTCCAATTTTCCAGAATTCATCATTATTCATCTATCACAAATCATAATAGCCCACCCCCCAATTTTTTTTAAATAAAATTTCATCAGAGATTAAATAAATCAAATCAATGATGATAACTTCTGTACAACAGTGGCGGCGATAAGGGGCCCGCAGAGCCTGCCGTGCAGGGTGCCCCAGCTCCAAAAGGGGCCCCTTCGACCTCTTTGATATTTCCAGATTTTATTGCCACATGTATGAATATCATAACAAAATTTGGCGGGGGGTCCCCGAATCCTTATCGCCGCCACTGCTGTACAATGAAAAAAGATAGCCCTCGTATCCCTGTTCGCAGGATACTGTCCGATTATACCTAACCGGTAGATCACTTCGTATACTGAGAATCAATTTGGAATTAGGATAATTGAATTTCCTTTACGTAGCTCAATTTCACTCGATATCACTGTTCAGGAATTTAGAGAATCTGGCGTCTTTTCTTGATTGACTTCAGAAATCCAGTATTCATCTCCATTGATCTGGCTGCCTTTTAACTTTTCTTGCTGAAACAAATGAGGGGACATAAGCCCATTAGTGTCTTTCCATGTTGGCGTTGACTGATGAGATCAATCGTTCATTTCCCTTCCATATACTCCCATGCCTAACAAAAATCTCCAGAGAGAAAATTGATTTGCTTTGAAAGTTATGAAGTAATTTTTGGAATGCAAAAAAAATATTTGATTTCGCGTCTTTGTGTTGCCGCTTCAATTAAAAGAGTTATTTTAATTCTATTGCAAATAAAACTATGTTGTGACCTCAGTGTATTAAGGTGAACTATAGATATGTTACAGAATATATATGACAAAATGTTGAGTAATGTAGCAAGAGGTTTCAGAAACCAAATCTGTTTAGAAGTAGCTGGTGGAGACTCAAAAACATTTTTGGTGAACATTTTATCAACAATGTGTTCCTATCGCCATTTCCTGTTGCTCACTCGTCCGTAATCGAAATTGTAAAACCCTCATTACACTATGCCTTTTTTGTGCCCATTTATCTGCCTGACTGCCGGTGGTTGAAATTTGAAACAAATACGCATGCGCGCGAGACTACCTTTTTGACTGATTCAGGCATCAAAATAAATAGGTCTGGTTCTTTTTTTTTCCCCTGGTGAATTTATGGAAATGTCATGTTCGCCAACACAATAATTATCTGTTTGATATCATTGCAGTGAATACCGTTCCTGATTCATTAATGGCTCCTCCTACTATCTTCCAGTACCTCTCTTGTTATTTTTTTTAAGTAAAGTGTAACAGTGATCTCTCTCATTGGTAATTAGTAATATTTTTTCTATTTTTGTCATCTTTTTTTGTTTGCGACAATGTTTTTTTATCTCTCAAAAATATACATGTAACGAATCTAACCTCGAAAATCAATGTCAATGTTCCCTATGTTTGCAGGTCTGAAATTACTTCCTGAAACAATAATTGAAAAATCAAATTGTAACAGTGCCATTCATGTGTAGAACTTTAGCCAACAAATAGCTATGAGAAAAGGCACAGAATAGACAATGAAAACGCATAGTGTGATTAGGGTTTTTCCTATGAGCGTGCGAAAAGTAGTACATTACTGAGTTCATGGGTTGAACCGCGTTGAAAGTTTATAACTCGACGTTTCGGTTCCTGCTTTGGAGCCATTTTCAAGAGAATGAGGTAACAAGGTCTCTATCTGCCTGCTCCTTGATCTCAAAAGACGATCTGATGTTTGTTGCACTTTGGTATTCATAGGTGGATGGCTACCTGGGAGTTCGCTGGTATTACGGGTTTTCTCGTTAATTTTATCTGTGGGTGCCTGATTTAATTTACGAATATCATCTTTTATGTTCAGGCAATCGTCGTTTTTCGATTTTGATGGCTTCTCTGATGAATTGTGAAGTTCTTGGACGTACTGGGGCGATGGTTATGGTTTTCTCAAAATCTTTGGAGTGACCGGCATACCTGCATACATTTGCGTGCTCAATGTTTCATTCACTAATTTTTTCACTGAGTGCGGAAAAGTAAAACTACTCAAAAATCTCACTAGTATGAAATTTTTTCATTTATTTTAGTTACTGTATACAATTTTATGCAATATAAGAAGCTGTTGCAAGTGTATTCCCTTTTACCTATCAATCGTATTTGCAGATTTTTGTATTTCATCTTAAAACAAAAAAAAATGTTATTAGCACCTTGGCATAATGATAAACAATATTTGATATTGTCAAGCAACAATAAGTGCACTTGTCAACGTTGACATATGATGTAAAATTCTTCATCAGTTTCTGTCAGCAAGAATCTACAAACACCGACACTTTTCTATTCATCAAATCATAAGAAGGTTTGAAAGTTGTTGAAATAAGCAGCTCTGGCGATGAGCTCAATTTGCAAAATGTCCGTAATTGTTCTTTCATTATAAATATTAAAAACGCTATGGACCAATCAGATGTAAGAACGTCAAATCACAGGTATTTATTGAGACAACGTATAACAAATGTCAAGCATTTGACAGCGACTTAAGAAACCAGAAACTTTGAAAATATCTCTTGAAAATGCTAACCACTCGTGTTGGCGAAACGTCGGGATCTTCTCTAAACATACGTCGGCCTTACAACCCGAAGAACCACCATGTAAATTTGATTTTTCATCATTATTTTTTATTGTTATTTAATTATTTGTTATATAGTTCTTTCTATCATGTTTAACTAAAAATTATTCAAACAGTTATTATTTTTTTATCCGATATGAAGCTCGTTGGAAAATTTTTGATAATTTACTCGGGTGAATTACATTTTAAAAATCCCAGTTACAACTAGGGCTCGAACTCTGGACCTTTGGCTCAGAGTCGGGCACTCTAAACCACTGCGCCACTCCCCGACATACATGTACTTTATTATTTTCAAATAATTGAAAATCCAATTAGCAGTTGTTTCAAAAAATCTACCACAAGTTATTGGGAATCTTCTACCACCAACTCAACAACAAATATACAAAATGTTCAACTTAAAAAGTCGAAGCTAACTTATCAAATATGGTGATTTTCAAATTACTTGACCAGATAGAAAATTGCTGAAAAATGTCTTTCTCAGTAATGTGGCAACGCCGCTGGAATGTCTGGATGTCGTATGGTGCCATATGTATAATTTTCAGTTGATCCGATTATGGCAAAATATAAAGCGTGTCTCTTGTGAAAAAAACTGGTATGGAATATTTTGCTTGGATGGAACACTTTCAATATCTTTAAATATTTTACGAAATACGCACATGTAATATTTCTGTAACTTTACTGCGAAACATGTGCGTGTAGTTGTAATAAGCCAGTAGGTAATTCTACTTTCGGGTACTAATAGGCCACTCTGTATTGTTATCATACCGTATTATATAAGTTTTCAAATTACTAGGCAATTCCAGCTATATTAACAATGATTCATGATGAGAACCCAATGGGCAAACAAGATTGAAAGTTTACTTTGGGTTTGTGGAAATGTTATCTTTTGTTATTGGATAGTTTCCCTACTCATTAGAGTATCTAGCCTGAGGTGAGCTAGAAACACCGCTATATACCTCATCGATAAGAAACAATTTAACAATGTAAATTGTTGCTGGACATTTTTCTAGTGAATTTGATGTCAAGTATGTGGAAAACGAAAGAAGGTTGTTATCCATCAGAGTGTGCTTTTTACAATCAATAATAATAATAATTTCACAAGTGATGGCTCAGAAAATGAAGGGCTCGCTCGGCAGTTGAAGAGCTCGAGATTTTGAAGGGCCTAGAAGTTGTAGCGATTTAAATACCACGACTCAACTGGGGGACTCTCGTACGTAGCGTAGTTTTTTCGAAATAATTTCCGAACTATTGAATATACGGAAAAAAATTCATCCACATATCTTGTATAGACTTTAAAGATTAAAGAAGTGATCAAAAAGGATTTCTTGCGAAATTTCAAAATCTGTCGCCATCTTTGAGGTTTTGGTAGTTTTATAAAATAAAATTTATTATTCAGTTCATTTTCTAAGATATATAAACATTACATGGTCACTTTTGTATATTTTTTTTGGGACACTAAAACTGTTCATATCTATTTTTTCTAAGTCCACAATTTTTGTTTTTTTTTAATATTTCCCGAATTATTGATATAACAGAAAAAAAATATTTTCTCATCATCATCCTCTTCCCATTCCCCTGACCCATCTTTCCTTCCTCACCTCCTCGACTCACTGAAATCCGCTATAACTCGATAAAATTGAATCTGGCTCGTAGGACCAAAATCCGACCCGATGGACCAACAAATTTTTTATCTCGAGAACGATAAGAGCTAAAGCGATGAGGTTTTCACCATTGGAGTTCTATCGAAAATGGGCATTCAACTGGTGTACGATCACCATGTTTCACAGATTAGGAAAAATGTTGAGAAGTTTTTCAATGTTTTTGGATAATTCAAGAACGGAAAAACTTAGACTTTTCCATTGGATTTGTAATGAGTAATTACAATGAGTAATCACACAGATCAGTGAATTGATACATTTGTAAAATCAGGAGAATATCTTATTTTTTTTTATTCCAATCTTTGATCTCTAGTTTCATAAAACTTGCAGTTACGAAAAATATTCATTGTAACTTTTTGTAGACCTTTTTAAGAACAATGAAAATTTCAATATTCACATTTTCGTTACCTTAATACATGAATTGATAATTTCATCAGGTTTTGCGACTGTTACTTCATTTGTTTTTGAAGTAATGCAGAAACTTCATGGGAACTTTTTGTAAACCTATTCTAGGACTATAAAACTATCCATATATATTTTTTGATATCCCATTTCGTTTTCGAGTATTTGGTAGTTGGAGAAAAATGGTTCGGCCATATCGATGTGGTTTGTAAATACGTATACGAAGCAGTTTTCATTTATTTCATCAGTATGGTCAATACCATTCAAAATACTCACTGTTCAATTGTTCCACAACAAACCGTTCAAAATTACTGAGGTAAGGGTATCATTCAGATCCACACTTTAACTTCATATTTTGAATGCATAATGTGATAAAAATATTAACGAAATTCGAAAAAATTCAGATGGTTGCCAAGAGAATCGAATTATCTTTTCATCGATGTGATATTTGACCCCTCATGCTTCAACGATATGAAACTTGATCCCCCATTCCACATGCTATTTGAATTTTTTAAGTTGATGTGCACCCCCGCACCCCTTTCGAGCAATTACCATATCTTTGATTTGAACATGTAGTATCGGTATTTCCATCCAAAACGGTTTTTGTCCCATATTTGTACGTCGAACAGATCAGAAGTTGATAGGGAGGGGGTTGAAAAGCTGGACTGTGCAACACATTGTACTAGCATAACTATTGAATAAAATTCCCACTATAGAATTTTAATTTGTATTAAGTGTAACCTGGCAATCAAAATCATATTAGAGATGTATGTGATAAAGAAAACCTAGTTATCAGAATACAAATCTGATAGAAGTGAATCGAAAGTGTGAAGGAAGAGGTGAACTGCCCTGTTTCCAAGATTATTGTCATCATCATTTATCAACTCAATATGGGACTAGAATGACGTAGTGTGACTTGTCACGAACGAGACAAATTTGACGTTGGTAAATAACTCCCAAAATAATGGAACGGTCAATAAACTTATCCGTGCCGTTAATATTTCAATTATCGAGGTCTATGTTTCTCACTTCCTAAGCTGGGTCCAAGTTCACCCCGTTTTGTGATCAATCATTGAACACCAACCCCATTTCTCCTTTCTACGTGACGAGTAAGTGGTTTGAAACTTTATGTCGATAGCCATTTATGGGACCGATTGAAATATATAAATCGTATATATCCGTAATGCCCTCTTTAAAAAGCATAATGATTTTGGTGAGCACGTGACTGGAATCCATTTCTTCAATACGAACTGCTCTTTGGTTGATTGATCGCAATGTACCGGGTATAGGTTCGAAATTTGAAATATTGCTTTGGTACTTGAATACGATTGTTTTGACTCTGAATCAAGTTTTAACCAGTTCTATTTTCGACGGAAGTAAACCCAGTTCGTTTTTTCAAACGATATCCTTGGCAGTTTTTTCGACTTCTCGAAGAACATCGAATATTTGACATGAATGCTTTTCTAAATTGAAAATTCGTTTGAAAACGGTCAAGAAACAGTTGGTCAATGAAAAAGGGTAGGACATTTATATCAAACTTAATTCCTTTCAGCCAACCAATGCCGTCGTCAATTGCAAGAAAGCTTCAAGGTGAGATTCAAATGAAAAGTGGGATCCTCTAGAAAACGATCCTCTTATATTTTTCAACAATTATCAAATATTGCTTCATTACGGAAATGTACAAGTAGGGGAGTGCTAGTTGTCACAATTTTTGTTTCGGTCTCTCTCACACAGACGCTTTACTCTGAATAGTAAGTTGAAATGTAATAGACTGCACATCCATATAATTTTTTTTTATTTCAGATGCCAGAAATTAAAATGATACGATTATTCAACTAATATTAGGATTATGATGAATCTCATGAATATTGCAACGATTTGCTATACTGCTTCACCTATACTACCATATGTGCCTTGGTGGTGGTGCTGGTAGAGAGTTCGCCTCTCAAGCGTACGGTCGTGGGTTTGATTTCCAGCATGGTCATCGGTCTCGTGCATGGCATCACACGTTGAAAGGTATGTGATGCGTCTTCCTCAGCTCGTACAACTATCTCGAAGACTTCTGAGTTTTGCGTGTGAGTTTGTCGGTAATAACAATTTTTTTCTCATGATGAAGCATCTGATCCTCAGTGAATCGAAGACTGCAGACGAGTGTTATATACAACAGAGGATAGATCATTCAAAAATATACCTCCTACAACAGACGCTTCAACATAACACTTCAAACAAGCTACTCTTCTAGCAAGAACACGGTTATGAAGGTTTTATAATCATATTCGGTGCATTTATGATATTAGGGGTGGTCTTGTATATTTTGCTCGAGGAATCTTAGTTTAGCCAGAACTTTGTTTACACTTTCACTACTGTGGCGTTGCTGCGGGCGAGTACGGACCTGTCGCCTTCACCCATAAACAAGCTTGCGATCCGAAGGAATGTTTGAGAATCTTCGACCATTGTTTCTCTTTAAACAATGCTTCGACTCATGGCATCTCGATCGTGCGACATCTAGATGCGAATAAATGAGTCGACTCGAGAACATTCTGGTGAGATTCACTTCGAGTATAAATGCCTCTATGCCTCGCGGCGAAGAACAGAACTAGAGAGTTGGTCAGTTACTGAGGAAGTGATGGACAGTTCAGTTTCAAATAAAATAGTTAGAAATAATTGTCATATTATAGTTGTTTGTGAAATATATGAATTGAAAATAATTTATGTCAATGAAGGCCAGTGAAATTTGATTGTCTACCAAATTGCTATGTGAATCCGAACGGTTGCAAAGTGATGGCAACCAGTTTCTTCAATTCTGCGGGTAGGTTGTAGGCTTGGCTAACAATGCCGCGTACTTTCCAAATCACCGACGAAACTGACGAGCAATTTCCCAAAATGCAACAGATACAACCAATGTGAAATATTATTCTTCAAAGTAACACCTGTCATACTTTCAATAATTTCATTTTTGTTGAGCGCCACGGACCTTTTCATGTAAATATAGACAAGCCCTCAAATATTTTCCAAAACTTCACGTCTGTTGACATTTTGCAGAAAATAGTTGCCGAAAGCAGATGTAGAATAGATGGAAGCTGTAAACCATAACAATATAATGATTTTTGAGAATTATCCGATACCTACAAACATTTTGAACAACAATGCTCAAATTCCTAAGAAGGATTCAGAAATTTAGATAAATTGCACAAACTTTTCCACCACTAATATCCCACCTCAATGCTAAGTTGAATGAATCTTTCATCTAGAATCTGAAAACTTAGCATCTGAAATTCTCTTTTAATGGAATTGGTTGTGGTTACGCCAATGTGATTCACTCTGTATGAAACGCCTGTTGTAATAAAATATGAGTATATTTCATTTCCTATTAATTATATATTGTAATTCACTGTTTTTATTTATTTTTTGCAATATCCTACCTTCGTCACTGTAGTTATTCTAACTGCTTCTACGAACAACTCGAAGGTACAACCATGGGCAACCCTCTGTCACCCTTCCTAGCCAACTTGTTCATGAGTAGATTTCAAATAGGAGCAAGAGAGAGCTTCAGCTATTTTCCTATGGTTTGGGTTATATACGTGGACGACGTGTTCGCTATCTTTGATACGAAACTCGTCGATAGAGACAGTTTTATTTCAGAATTGAATAGATAGTTTCAAACCATATCGTTCACGTATGAAACTGAAAAAAAAACAGGTGCCATTTTTAGATGTGTTAGTAATTGGAAATGACCAAAATCAGCTCGAATTCGATGTCTACAGGAAGAACACGAGCACACTCAGATACATCCCTGAGAGCTCCCACCATTGCAAACAACACAAAATGGCGAGACTAAATTTCTTGGTTAATCAACTCTTGTCGTTCCCACTCAACAAAGAGAAATTCAAAACTGAGAAAATGATAATCAGGGAGGTGGCTGAGGTAAACGGTTATTCTGTGGACTTGGTAGACAAATTGGTTAGAAAACATAGATTTAAAGAAACCCTTCGTAACTCTCAGACTTTTCGAAATGAGGAAAACTCTCCTAAAAATGTCGTCATCCCATTCGAACCTCAAGTTAGGTTTCGAAGGTATTTTCAGAACCCTCAATATGAAGGTGGTATACAAAACTTCCTGTAAACTTCAACAAGTATTGGGTACTCCCAAAGATAAAACAGATGAAAAAGAATAGTCGAGGATTTATGGAATTAGCTGTAAGGACTGCGAGAAAAAGTATTTGGGTCAAACTCGAAGGGCCATGAAAGTACGGTTCAGAGAACACATTGCTCATATCAGATATTCAAGACCCATGCTTTGGATCACGACTACCAATTTGATGACACAAGTTTCAAATCAATCAGACAGGTTCATAACCATATGCATTCGAGAGTCTGGAAATTGTTAAGTGTAGAAATTGTATGAATGCCCTATTCCTCACCTCCCATTATTCAAGTTCGTCGTACATTGAAAAATATTTTCTTTTCTTCACAATAAATTCATAAGTTATTGTTTTCCCAAGAAATTTGTGTCATCAAATCCAAAACAAGTCGGATAAATTACTAGAATTAGTAAACAACAACAGTAGGCAAATTTGAAAATGAGTGCGGTTGGTCCTCAGATAAGTAGTTGGTAGGTAGAGTAGGTAGATTCGAAATGTTAGATAGTTTGACGTCCATTAAGAAATAGTAGTATAAATAGAAGTAAGGAAGGATAAGTGGTTCAGTAAGCTTTTAGCTCCTGAAGATGCTAATTTTGTTGGCGAAACACGCGTCGAGTGTGATTGTGACGTAGTTTTGGTGTTTAGGGTGGTTTCTTTTTCTTGAAAGTTATTCTACTTCTAGCAATAACGATAGATCTATACATATATAAAATATTCCACAGTAAATTATTCGAAATATTTGTTTATGGAAATGCATTAATAAACTGAATCAAGTCCAACTACTTCAAAGAAATTGTTTTAAAAAAATTGTTTTTTCCGTTAACCGGCTATCGTCCCCTTACGAACGGTAGCCCTTAAAAGTCGAAACTTGTGCGAGCCAAGGATTAACGAGGTTTTACCTTTTTACGTGCGACTCCTAGCACGATCCGAGGAGAATTTTGAAAGGAGGTCCGTTGGTCACCCATCCAAACCCTGTCGTCGCATAGCGTTGCTTGGCTTCAGATATCGGTGAGTGATTTCCGTTCGAACTATCCCCGCGGATGAAATCATCAGCAATTTTCACTATTTTCGATAGACCCTGTATATTTTGTGTATCTGCAGAATAAACTTCCATCATGAGCGATCGAGTTTATCACCATGTCATCTGGAATTCCAGGCAATGGACTAGTTTAGTGATGTTGAAAATACTATATTTGACGCGATGGAATTCAAATATAGATCAGAATAAGTAGATCAGTGTTTTTTTTAATCCATCAATAAATGACTGGGATGTGGATTATTTAAGTTTACTTATTTTAGCGCGGAAAGTCTTTGGTCTCCGGCTCGTCTGTGACGTCACGCCACATGTCTGAGATCACCACACCTCACATAATTACGTATTAGATCCTTTGCTGCGCCAAGGCACACATATGTAGTAGGTATTTTTAGGTCCAATCAAGTCACGTCTCATTCGTTTGCACCACTTCTCCCTTTTATTAATGTCATTTGGTAGGTACATAAAAAAAAAACAATTTACTGGGGTTTTTAATTGTAGGCACAATACAAGGTTTGTAGGATATTTTTTTAATTTCAGATATCGTGTAATGAACAATACACGACAAGAACGTCACAAGTGATTGTACACCGATAAATTTGTAAGAATACCAGTTGCCTCGTTCATGTGGCGTGACGTCACACACTAGAGCGCTGCATACTATGAAATTATTCTTCCAAGCGCAAATTCGAAGTCCCATAACTTTTTCATTGCTAGAGATTTTTCAATAATTCTTTCGCATTTTTCTTTTATTTTACTTCAATTTTTAGAATTAATCCATATTAAAAAAAATTAAACTAGTCCATTGGATATATCAACAAGCAGGACGGGTGCAGTGTCATGAAGAATAGAACATCGTGTATTTCATATATCAGTCTGATTCAGGAGGTGTCATCATCAATTTGATTTGATCTATGTCTCTTTCGAAATATTTGAAAATGAATGGAATTCCACCTCTCAATATTTTAGAAATCAACAAAAAACTTGCTCGCTTTGGACTCACCCTGTATATCGTGGGTATGTGCAGGAATTATTATACTTGATAGTGGATTTGTATTGGCCATATGAATAATCGATGCATAGTTAGTTGGTCTATATATTCGAAAACATATCTTCCCAATGGCCATTTGAAATTTTGGAAAAGTTAACTTCAGCATCTAAACCGTCGAATTTAGAGCTTAGAGCAAATTTACCTAAAGCCAATTTCCCATTGAAACGGTGCGAGATCCTTTCTCTTTCTGTCCTTTAGGGTCGGTTTATCAATGCTGGGTTAGGTTAGTTTGATCCTGGGGTAAATGCTAACTACAGAATAAACTGTTTACGAAGTCCAGGTTGAAAAGATCTTCGGGACAAAGTCAGAGTTAATTTAAGTCTAGCTTTAAGGTGAAGGTTTTCTCTATTATTCCCGACTCAACCTACGGAAGTTTTGAGAATTCTAACGTTTGCAAAGTCATGTGTCGTGTCGTGTACTTAAAACAGTGATAATATAATCATGGAAGTGTTTGATGAGATGAGTGACGATGATCGGGATATTTTAGAAATGGATGAATATAGGAGGCGGCCCTACACAGTGTGGCAACGGAATAGTCAGTTCTAAGCATTCGATGACGTAGACTTCTTCACTAAAAATATTCAATATATTTGTCAGTGAACACACCTTAGGGCTGCCAAATACAAGAACCTACCGCTCCTTCACTAGGAGCATTAAATTCCTTGCCCAACTTTCGCCAGGCACATTCTTTTTCCCTCGAAAACACTGCATCCGCGTCTTTTCTTTTTAATTTTTTCCCCTAGAGTGGTCAGTAATGTCGAATAGTAATCTCCAGTTATTGTTCTACCCTAATCCAAAAAATCAATCATGATTACTCCATGGCAATCCCATTTTGCAGCAATTTTTCTCAAGTCCAAATTGACGTGAACTATATGATGAACGCGTTCGTATGAAATATTCAGTGCTTCAGATATCCGTTTTAACCCAATTCGACGGTCTGTTAAAATCATGTCATGAATTGCATCGATATTTTCGAAGACTGACACAGAAACTGGCCTTCCCGATCGGTCATCATCTTCAATGGAAAATTTATCTCTTTTGAAGCTTGCAGTCCAATTTTTCACGGTCGCATACGAAGGACATTGATCATCAAGGATATTAAGCATATCTTCGTAAATCTGCTTACCTCTTAACTCTTTTAAATACAGGTACTTGATGATGGCTCGATACTCCAATTTTTCGATTTTCACAATTTCGGTGGACATATTTTTTCTTTTAATTTATTGCGTAACTCTGGTTTACTTTTTTGACGTCAAACTTTACACTGACACTTCTAATAAGTTATTGTTCGTTGCTATGGTAACGCAATATTTTGTTTATGCAGGGAACTGGTCTAGGCTAACTAGATATCAATACATCCTCGTACTCTTGTATTTGTTGACAACTTTAATTAATAGCTACCTGTCCGCTGGAAAACAATTTGGACCCCTGGCATCTTTCACTACACTCTATCCTGGGACCTCAATTTTTTCATCTTGAAGTTTTAAATTTGTTAATTATTTTGAATTTTGATTGTCTATATGACAGCCCTTAATGGGGAATAATAATTATTACTATTATTTCTCGTCGTTTCACAATAGTATTGGTAGAAAAGAAGGGAAATAAATATAGTAAACCCATAAAAGGTTGCCCTCGAGCATGGGTCTGTGGAAAAATAGAATACATCAGTTGTTTCAAAAACAACGATGATAAATAACATCGTCGTAATAATTCAACCGTGTTATTCATTTTGGGCATTTGGGTGTCTATCTGTAAACATTTTCTGTTTGAAAGCTACTGGAAAAACTTCAGTTATAGTACTCAGAGCTCACTCATATCCATTCATTTTTACTTATTTGCACTCGCTATCATGGTAATATTACATTTCCAGTACGTATACCAGACAGACCGAAGTATCACGTCGTGAAATGAAATTTTCTCTACTCGATCGCATGGCACTGGTTCATCGTTGAACGAAGCGGAAAGTCGGATGAACTATTTGGAACTCAATGTAAATTTCATCGAAAAAGTCTGCTGCGCGTATAATTACGAAATATGAAATTGCATTTATCGAGTAAATCGAACTTCGAAAGTGGAAAAGATTTCACATTGGAAAAGTTACGCTCGAATTTAACGAAGGAAAATTATTCGAAGTATTTTCATCCAATGCAACTTCGTTTACCGAGTTTTCCGGCAGTGATAGTAACTTTTTTATTTTCTTCGTTTGATCAGCACTATAATATTGTAACGAACCTGGATTTTCCAAAGGATAACGATGAACTTTCTGAAACTTTATAAAATTTCTAGAACTCGTTTCCTATTCAATATGTAAATGAGATGAATCTATCTACTGTGAACTAAATTAAATTATCTAATTATTTTACACTAGCCGGCAAAATTAGAGCTGGAAACACTCAAAACTTTGAGAAAAATTGCTCATCAATAACTTTATTATATCCAACCTGGTTGGGTGTTTTTTTTATGGAATAGGTTAATATAAGGAATTCACACAATGAGTTAGGAATTTTAAGAAGTTAGGCATACGTTCATATGATATTTATTCGTTACAATAACTCAATTTTGGTAAATGACACAGAGTCTTTAGAAAAACTTAAAAATATTTCTTATAGTAATGCAATTACTTTAAATATTTAACAACACTGAAAATCTGAAAGCAAACTGAAGAAAGCTACGACGTGTGAATAGAATATTGCTCCATTCCTCATTACCACAGTAGCATATCTAGCAAGGACCGTGGTGGCTTTGCTGGTAGAGCGTTCGTCGCAATGTGTCGAGAGTTCAAATCTCCGCATTAAATTATAAAAGGTAAGGGCTACGTCTCCTAGCTCACACAAGTCTCTCGAAGAATTCTTAGGGTTGTGCGTAGGGGTGCAATCGGTTGACGGAAATAACAATTTTAACAACAAAGCATATGTAAATGTTAAGTAAAAAGAAGAAGAAGAAGAAAGAAATAATAGACTCTGAGAAACCAGTGTAATGCGAAAAAATCCTGAAAATGAAATTCCACTGCAAAATTTGTAAAAAATATTGTCAGTACAATACAGTACTTGCTTGGCTCCTTACTAGAGAATTTTATACTGTTCGCCTAAGCCACATTCATCAAATTGATAAAAAAAACTTATTTTAAAATTTTACAAATATTTATTAAAATAAAATAACACACAAAAAAAGCTGCCTCAAAATAAGGTGAATGAATGAGTGAACCCTGAGCAATTTGTGAAAATACAGGGTGGCCCAGCGAAAACGAAACAAGGCCGATATTTCATATTTATCGTTCGCAGAAAAAAAAAAACGCTTGGACCCGTCGATTTTTATTGCGAGGGGGGCATCTTTTGCGCACATTCTCAACTTTGTCACTTCAAGCCCCTCGGAGGGGTTAGCTCCAACCCTTAAATATTTAATGGGAGTAGGGTTCATGTGATACCGCATTTTGAAGGTAATCGAATTATCTTTCCAACGTTTGTTAGTTTTTTTAATTTGATGCAGTAGTTCTCGAGAAATCATTGTTGATATACGAACAAGTCAACATTGACATGAATTCGTATCAATTTTCAACTTGAATTGTTAGAATTGTGTTCATGGCATTAGTATGAGAAAATTTTAAGTTTTTCTAAGTTTTTGATACATAGAAGGGGGGGAGAGTGATTCAAAACATTAAAATACAAAGTTTGGCTACTATTTTACTTTTTATTTCAACAAGTGTTCAAAATGTTGGCCTCCTGCTTCCATGCAGTAATAGAGGTTTTGTTCAAAACGATTTCGGACATTCATCAATGATCCGTTGACGTAAATCATGTAAAGAAACTGGCTGAGTTTTATAGATGATGATACTCTTCAAGTGACCCCACAGAAAAAAATCTAACGAGTTTAAATCTGGTGACCTTGCGAGCCACTCTACTGCTCCTCGTCGGCCGATCCATCTCCCAGGAAAGGTTTCATTCAGATACTGACGAACCGCAAGAAGATAGTGGGGAGGTGCCCCATCTTGCTGAAATGTCAAGTCATTCGCACTGTAACGGACATTATTTTCAAGAATTTCTGTCAACGCGGGATAGATAGTATCTTCTAACAATTCCAAGTACATTTGTCCTGTTAGATTTCCTAGTAGAAAGAAAGGACCAACAACCCAATCGCCATAGATTCCAGCCCAGACATTCAATTTCTCAGGATGTTGAGTGTGACTTTCTTGAAACAAGTGTGGATTTTTATCAGACCAGTACCGACAATTATGACGATTAACAGTCCCGTTGACGAAAAAAAGAACACACATCTGAGAAACAAATGTTGAACAAAAAATTCTGGTTCGTTATTATCCGTTGACTCATTATCTCACAAAATTCCAAACGTCTATCAAAGTCATCCTCATTTAATTTTTGTACCAGAGATACGAGTAGAATTTATGGGCTTTTAAAATTCTTTGAATGCTCGTACGGCTTATGCCAGAAACTGTAGGTAATTGCCTGGTACTCAACGTAGGATCGATATTGACGTGGCCCAAAACAGCCACTTCCATTGCTTCGTTTCCAACTATTCTATTCGGAGCGATTCGTTTTCGATTTGCCACCGATCCTGTCTCCCTGAACTTGGCCACTACTTCAATAACATATTTTCTGTGAACATGCTTATCTGGATTCTGTTCATTGAATACCTGTGCTGTAATATTAGCGCACCTCCGTTTTCATAATAAAGTTCAATTATTGATATTCTGTCCGCAGTTGAATAAACCATTTTGGGCACAAACAAATTTAAGTCTTAATAGTCAACGACAAACTCTTATGAGATATTACTGGTGGTTGAAATGAATGTAAAAACTAATTCATCAATTCTACTTCCAAATTTGTAGAAAAACGGCACTATCTATAGTATTTCTGACAGAAGTACCGAATTCCATAGCAGCAAAAACTACTAATAGTCCAGGAGCACGCTACAAAAAGCTGGCCTATCGAGTTACCAGATGAGGAATTTTTTATGTAATGTAAAAATCATATCCTGCAAGACCTAAAGCTGTACAGGGTTGGTTGAACCCTACTCCCGTTAAAGATTTAAGGGTTGGAGCTAACCCCTCCGAGGGGCTTGATGTGACAAAGTTGAGAATATGCGCAAAAGATGTCCCCCTCGCAATAAAAATCGACGGATCCGAGCGTTTTTTTTCTGCGAACGATAAATATGAAATATCGGCCTTGTTTCGTTTTCGCTGGGCCACCCTGTATAAACAAATAACTCATAAAACGCTGGTAACCAGCAGAACCGGCGATGGGGACATGAAAAACATCATTGTGACTACTAATAATTTGGAACTGACTTCAACTCTAGATAACGAATGACTGAATAATCAATACTGAATGAATAATGACCTCTCCCAATATTTATAGAGAAATGTGCGCTACCTTGCATTTTCTACAGGTCGCTGTACGGCAAGTTTGTGAATTTTGATTAGTTTTATATTTCTATATCCTGAATTTATATAAATTTTGATATGTTTGAACTTGGAAAATTGAACTATGGAATTGTGAATACTGAGTGTTTTGATTTTAAAATATCGAAGTTTACATTCGAGAATATCTGTTCATAATTCAAGAGAAAAGAAACTACCCAAACACCAAAACTACGTCACAATCACACTCGACGCGCGTTTCGCAAACAAAGTTAGCATCTTCAGGAGCAAAAAGCTTACTTTTAAGCTTTTAGCACACTCGAAATTTGTTTTACATGATTTTGTTTTTTGGCAAATTGTTTCATGCACAATAATTCCAAAATAAAACCTCTTGCTTTCATGTCTATGGTTCTTATTAAATTTTTGTACGTTTAAATATTTTCCAAGCAAAATCATGCTCAAATGTTTTGATAGTTCAATCGATTGAATTTATAGGTCTTATGATATATGAATGAATAAATTCAAAATCCAAGGTGAGTTATGAATTTGCAAATTATAATTGAACTTTCAAAATTTTTGTTGTTCATCCTTCCAAAACTAACAAGGAATTTTTAAAAGGATAACACTCAAAAATCCTTACTACTAAAATATTTCCCTTTATTTTGAATGAAACGATTCTATTTATATCCCTAACTGTAAATTACTACTAACTGAATATAAAAATCAATATTTTTTTGAAGGGTTATATGAAAGAACGAGTAGTTTATACACCACCCCAAACACTTGAAATGTTATAAAATCGCAAACGTGAGGTTTTTCCTACAATAACTCCCAATATTTTGCGAAATATAGCGGAACACCAGAGCCAGAAAATGTCAGGAATGCATTGCGAATATTTACTTCCCTCCAAAGAATCCTGGTAGTAAGAGTGTTTTTGCTTTGTTTGAATGCATTATATTTCTGTTTTTGAATTCAGTTTCATTCAATTTCATTTTCACAACATACTTGATGAGTGATACACTTCAGTTTCCTAATTAGTTTTCAACAAACAATTAGTATCTAATCGATTCGAAACCATCATTGCATTCATCGTGAAAATTAGAATCTAAGGAATGCCTGTCTTAAAGATGTAATCATTTAAAACATAATCACTTTTTCAACAATTAGTGATATCAGAACACAAATTTACAATTTTTTTACTCATCGTTCCTGGTTGAAGTGCGTCCAACGCATTCTAGATGCATTTTTTTCCTTCTGAAAACTCAAGTGTATAAATATTTTGTCTCAAAACTATGTGATCGTACTTAGAATCGTCCCTAGAGAGAACGAGAGAAAAATTTACTTTAATGTCCAAGACATCAACTTCTTATTGACAAAGCCTGCTTACGATTTAAATAAGTAAAATACAATAAAAAAATTAACTCATTTCAGTTGTAAAATCAGTAGGTGTATAAAACTAACAGAAAAGTTGACAAGAAACAAATAAAATATAAAATAATACGCTTAAAGATTGAAATCACATTAAAACAAAATCGTAGCAGAGTTTCAACATAAAACTCCTCAAAATTATAATATGCTTTTTTAGTAGAGCTTCTTTAATTTTTCTTCTGAATTTTTAAAACAATTTCTCATTTCTGATTTCGAAGGATATTTGATTGAATATATTTTTGCTTTCATAGCCAAAACATGTTTAATCTAGAATCCAACAAAGTGAAAATATACAGGGTGTTTCATTTGGAATTCCCTAGTTGGTATCGTTTCCGGTGAAACCAGAAGTCATATAGGAGTTTGAATAAATTTTCTAATACTTGAATCCAATATCCCTGCCAAATTTAAATCGCATAGCTTTGGACCTCTAGAAACTATGGCTAGCCTGAAACAATCGTAGACACCCGGTATATAATATTTTGTCGGGTGTCGAAAAAAATCTATCTGTTCATATCTCCAAAAAAATTATGTGAATGAATAATCCACCACGTAAAATATTGAACTGTCTGTCTTGCCTTTCACTACCCCGCGGGCAATATGACGATTATGACGGTAAGAAGAGAATTTTTTTTGCTTTCTCTTCGAGTTACTTTGCATAGTCAATTTCAACAAAATGGCCTGGTTTTGATACACTCAAAATTACTTTTTTTACTATGGAAAATTTGCATAATTTTATAGGGTTATAAAACTTTGTATTTCTTTGATACCGGATTTGTCTCGAGACATTCCATCTAAGACCAATCGGGGTGAATTTTCCAGTACCAGAAATTTATTTCAGAAAGGAGGAAAATTACAAGATTCGCCACTGATGGGATAATTTCACTACCAACAAAAAGAAGGTTTTTCAACTAATTTCCCATTTTTTTTTTCAACTGAGGAGTTCTAAACTCAAACTTGAATAATTCAGCCTGATTTGGCGAAAAAAAATTGGTGGATCAAGAGAACACGTTTTGGTTTTTGTTGTTGATATTATTACTGATTATGAAATGAGCAGTTTTTCATATCAAATCCTCTAATTCAAATATTATATTTAGAAACAGAACATCTACACCATGAATTTTGCGAATGGAATGACAAAGAACTGTAATTAGAGTCACATTAAGTATTTCCATTTCGTACATCCGTGTAACCTTCCGAGCTAGAAGCAAAGAAACATTAGCAATTTAGAGCCTGTTCAAAAGATTTACAACTTGGGAGACGTATTTTCAAACTTCTTAGCTCAACATGAAATAATTTTAAGGTAAACATTATTCCAACGCCATTCAAATGAAAATATGATACATACAAAGCCTCTAGAGCCTCAATTTCCATAATTCCATAATTTATATATTTAGATTAAGTAAGACGATTGAATGAAAATTTGAGGATTACTTCTGTGGTTGATAGTTTCTTTTCATCGTGAATAAATAAACAAATGAAGATTGAATGTCAATTCCCTTTGATGTCTACCAAGGCGTAGAACGGACATGCGACATTTTTTTCTTATATTGATGAAGTTTCGACCGTCTATGTTATTATTGCATCTAGGTTGTTGAAGTTAGGTCGTCTTATAGAAAAACCAGTATTTTTCAACACGCCGACGTTTCGGCAATATATTTTGCCATCCTCGGGCTCTAAAATATAAAATTATGGACAATTGTTATTATGTAAATATAAAATTTTGAAAAAAGAAATTTTATAAAAAAGTTTTTCTTTAAAATTTTTTTCTAAAAAACATCTTTTTTTTGTGGTACCTACATGTAGACAAATATAAAATTTAAAATAAAATTTTGAAATTTTCAATATAAAATCACGTATAAACGTTTGTGTCACAAATACACTATTAACAATACCAGCCAAATTCAGAAACCAGTCTGGAGAAACTATTTTAATAAAATTATCAAGTAAACTTACGTGAAGGGTTTTGGTTTTTCTTCGTCAACATAAAGTATAACACGTAACATATAAATAAAATCAAAACTAGACACGACATAAAATTGAACTGAAGTTTCCTCGAATTGGAAAATATCATCAAACATTCTCGCAAGGCAAACTTCTATGGACTACTGAATTGAACGTGGGTCGGGTGTATTGTTTTATGAATATAAAAACCTAAATGGTATGTTTCATTTCTTTTGCACGATGGATTAAATTTAGATAGTCACTGTTTAGATTTTCAGTATCTTTCCTATAATTGACAGAGTCATATTTAACGATACTGATCATCTCATGGAAGGTACGTTTGAAAAGATAGTTTTGATTGCCCACCACTTTTGTGTTTGCGAAATTGAAATTATGATTATTTTTCTGAATCAGAAGAAAGAATTAATACTATCCCTACACAAATTCCCTAGGCCTAAAGAGGTTTCTTTCGATTTCGACACAATCCTTAAGGTTCTCGGATGAGATGGAACTCTTATTTTGATTTTTTCTGCTATTCAGTCAATCCACTTGACAAGAAATGTACTAAACGTAACAGGGTTTTTGACACTTATCATTGTTTAATTCAGAAACGCAGTTGTAACAAAATATAACCTTGAAATTTATTTTTAATAGTGCTCGAAAAGGACCACCATTGAATCTACACCCGGAAACCAATAATTCAGCATTCACGATACCGAAAAGGCCTTCGGACATGTGGTTGCTATGAAAATCGTTTCAATACAGACTTGAGAGTTATACGAGGGGAATTTAATAATTTCAACAGAATAGTTTATATCCAATAATCAGTTTAATTATGAAGTCAACGTCATATTTCCATTAGGATAATTGATTCAACCCATAACAACTGAGTGGTACAGAAAGATCCATGACATAAAATATTTAATGCATAAGCAGATTGTATAAGAAACCGAAAAGAAATTCGACTCACTATATAATTTTTGAACAATCCTTATATTTATTTCCAGGCCTAAACAGAAATTGGGATTACGACAGATATTTGACGCTTCTGAGTCAGTCCTGTTTTAAATCTTGAGAGTGTTAGATGTTTGCTAGTAAGGTGACCTCTTCTGGTATATCTATATCTCTTTAGAAATATCAGTTTAATCCTTTAGTAAGAATAATAATTTTTTGTGTAGTTTAATAACGCAAAAATCATGAAATTTCATCCAATTCACCGATTCTAATTGGGTTTGTTTTAAGAACTTATAAATTGAAAACTTCTTAGTTATTACGGCGTTCTGTTATTTTTTCTTTCGGCATAATAAATGATTTTGGCCAATTTCTTTGTTTTATTATGTTAAATTTCATCTTCATTCGACTCGTTATATGAACTTCATGGATCAGAGAAAGGTTATGCTGCTTGCGTTCACATAAGAATGATTTAAAAAAATAAGATTGATTTGGCCTTCAGCCAAAAAGGTAACACCTCTAAAAATATAATATCTACCACTGGAGTTGAGTTATATGCGGAACTTCTTCTTCCGAAATTGATTAGGTCTGTTATTGAAACTTATTCTGATCCAATTGATTTTCGTATTATGGTTTGTTGGTAAGATTCAATGATTTTTCTAATGACAGCCCTCACAGTTTCGAACCGTTTATAGCCAACAGAATATCCTTTATTCAAGAAAATCTAACAAATATGCGATTGTGGATCAAGAGTATTCATCCTTCCTTCCGAACTTCTGATGTACCCCTTTTGGTGGGTAGGTCCTCCTTGGCTAGATGAATTTTTGATTTCCATGAAATTTTTATGCTGAAGAACGGAGGATTGCTCCAACAAGTTTCCTGGCATTTGACTCTTTAGATTATCCATTGATGAATTTTCGTCAATGAGAAAAATAAAAGCGATAGTAGCTTCCTACTTCGTTTCATATACAATATACAGATTAAAAAACCGGAAATTTGATAATTTTTCGGATAACGATTTGAAATCTACTCTATATTGATTATTGGTATTAGAGGTAGAGCCCTCGAACTAATGAAATCTTATTTGTCAAACAGACCACAATGTGTGAGAATAAATAATGTCCAAAGCAAACAAGAGATGATAAAACAAGGAGTACCGCAGGGATTTTTTCCTCATTTATGCCAATGACCTGATTTTAATGCTACATAACTTAAATTTTGCCCATGTAGTATCATATGCAGATGATACGAATATTCTTATAAAGGTCCCTGAATCGCGTGAACAACTTTTAGAAATGACGAAAATGGTATACACTAAAGTAGGTGAGTGGTCTAAAAAGAACAGCCTAAAACTGAATACGCAAAAAACAACTGTAATGAAATTTAATCTCCGTGGAAAACTAGACAATTTCATTATTTTTAGTGAAGATGAAAGGAGAGTAGATCCATCTGAGATAACTACGTTGCTAGGAATAATCTTGGAGTATAAAGTCACTTGGGAACCCCATATTGTTTCACTTTGTAGTAAACTACGGAAAAATTGTTATGCTTTGAAATTTCTTTCGAGTCATTGTCACTCTGGAGTACTGTTAACTCTTTACTATGCAAATACACACTGTCACCTGAGATATGGCATACTGAACTGGGTTATTTCTACTGGTTTCAATAGATTATTTGTTCTTCAAAAATTCGCAGTGAGGACTATTGCTGGTTTGAGGTGGAAAGATTCATGTAGAAATGCTTTCAAAGAGTTTCATATACTAACACTCATAAGTGTATATATCTATGAATTGTGCATATATGTATGCAAAAATCATGATAAATTTAAGAGTAATCCACAATCTACCTATAACACACGAAATGGGAGTATTCTTGTACCAGATGCACATCGTACAACATCATATCAGAAGTCGCATCTTTTTATGGGTTGTAAGGTGTATAATAAGATTGACAAGTATATTGAGGAAGCCTCCAATATACACATTTTCAAGTCTCGGTTGAAGAAACACCTTATTGATAAAACGTTTTACACTCTTGATGAGTTTTTTATATAATATGCTATATGTTGAATGATTTTATTTTTATTGGAAATTACTGTATTTTTTGTATTTTCCTTCGTGTACGTTTCAGGATTATCTTTTTTGAAAGGAATGTATTGTGCATTTCTGTTTTTTTTATCTATACTTTATGATGACGTTTTCTTTGTTACATTTCCATTGTGTAATGTCATTATACTCTGTGTATGTTGAACAAAGAAATAAATTTATTATTATATATTCTCATCAAACGAGTGCAACATCAATTTTTTCCTGACGTTATATACCATATTCAATGCCGAAAATTACATTCTAAACAATTTAGGAAACAAAATTGATCTATGAAAAATGTGTGTTGCTCATAATTGGAGTCATTGAAATTCAAATTATGTTGTTCTTATTTTGATACCATTATTCCAGTCATGGTACTTATGGAAATATTCTTTGTGACTAATGCATCTGGTTGTTACATACCTGGATTCTACCACAATGAACGCTATTATCATTATTATTAATATTAATAATAATAACACAAATGAAGTTACCTGTCGTGTAAGACTACTCCCTGATTAATTATTATTAATTCGGGCGGTCTATCTTGCAATCACATACCTATATATCATCGAACTTCGTTACTAAAAAAAATCAATGAGAACTGAAACAGTTTGGAAACGGTCATTAAAAAAGCCAATTTGGCTCCGAATTCACTCTGTTTGCAAAGTGAATTATTTCACGATTAATTAGAGGAAGGGTCAGCGACGGTTGCATTTGGTCATGATTTACGGAAGGTAGTTAAGCCCTCAAAAACTTTTAGCAACAATATATGATAATAATTAATGGATGGGCAACCGTGAAGACATCTGCGATACAGTGAACGTCAGAATATTGATTCAAATCGGAAAGGAAAGGTATATATTAATTTCATTCAATGGGTGGAGGCTGTTTTCCATACAGACTACCCCGGGTAGAATGAATTGGATAATAGATAGGTGCCCTGGGCACTGTTATTGTGTTGCTAGTCACCTCAATCTCCACTGGCCTTGTCCAGTTTTGGGTTCGAACAAGCATTTGAGGATCTCCGAGTTCCTCCCTTGCAATACGTTATTATTATTTTTCATTTTTCTTAGGTGACACCAATGACACTTCCTCGCAAACTCAAAGTTATCTTTGTAAAAGTTAAATAACCACCAAATGAAAATCTAACAACGATACTAGACTGTTCAAGGATTGCAACTGAAAGAAAATCACAAATTCTTCCTCGCAAACTGAAACCTATTGTAAAGTAACCAGATAATTGCAATTGAAAATAAATCACTAATAAGTGATGTTTGAAATAATAGTTCACATCAAATGATTTATCGCAGATAGAATCTGACACTAGGGTATTACTGACAGGGCCGCCGAAAGCCAGTGCGGGCCCCGGGATAGCTATATGCTTAAATATTGACCGTTTAAAATAATAATGGTAAACCTTTCACTTACTCATATTACCTCTCATTAAAAAAATAAAGGATTGATGATCTGATCATTAAATGAAAATGCTTGAAAATCAAAATAAATATGTATTATAATAATAATAATAATTTATTCGCCTCTTCTTTTACATTTTTGACATAATTATTTATGATACAATGCAGAAGTGAAGTGGGGTGGGGAATAAATGGGCAACCCTACAGAAGGTCAAACCTGTGTGTAGGGAATAAGTTGAGATTGGGAAGTGCAGTACATGTAAAGTTACTAATGATGATGATAATTATAATTAACACACTATATACAAGTGATATAGAGTATGAATATGGACAATCTTATTATATAAATATATACCTAACTGACTAGTGTGTTAAAAACAAATATATCTATTTGTATTTATATAATTATTAATAAAAGGTTTCTCTAGAATATTAGTGGGTAAGATGGGGAGGTGCAATAGATATTAAGTTATGAGGGTAACATAGTATAAGTATACAAAAAATATAAAAGTAAATATAGAATATATAAACAAATAATTAATAAGTCTAAAGTAAATTATTCACAAGATATATAAATAAAAACATGTACAATCATATTATGTAAATATATATAGAAATTGTTAAACGCATGAGTGGATGGATATGAATGGATATGAATACGGAGTTTTTATGAAATATTTTCTAATAGTCGGTGGATATCAAGTCTTGGAGTTGATTTTATATAGTTTTTTGGTTCTCTTTTGAATGGGATCTTTTGTGTTATTTGCTTCAGTTTTTGTGGGAGGGAATTGATAAATTTCGGCCCAAGATATAGGTAAGCTCTCTGCATTATATATTTTTCAGGTTTGATGATGATATAATTATTTGCATTTCTATATCTGGTGTTGTGGTGGTGTTCTAGTGATAATAGTTCACATTATATTAAAAATGAAAACAAGTAAAACAAAGAATAGAAAATAGAACTAATACGGTTCAAAGGTTCAAGACAAGAGTAATTTTCAGCATAATGGAGCTATACGGGCTTTTCGGTGTGCAAAGTTATAAATGCTTTCGGAAAAATCACAATTTCTGGCTAATTCTATTCAAGAAATAGCTAGGTCTGATAGCCGCAGCAACAGGCAATGTGCAGAATAGTCTCAGTGCAATTACAATGTTTGCAAAAAAGTGTCTAGATTTATTTGCATATTTTATTCAGCAAATTCAATATCTTCAAAATTTGCAGTATAAATATTTTCAAGATGTCTGATTTCGTCTATTAATTGGGGGTTCAGAAGACCTTCAAAAAAATATATTCTGTGTAGATTGGTTGGTTAGAGACTGACGAGCGAGATACCGGGTTTACCTTGAGGTTTCCCTTAACACTGAGACCAGCTGGGGTCTATTGTATTGTTCTGGCGTCAGTGGTTCCTAGTTAAATAGACCTGTGTTTTTCACCAGGTTTGGTAGTCTATGCACTAGGTATTTAGGATTCATGACTGTTTCTAGATTGATCTGACCGAATATTCTGTTGCGCTAGTTGAGGAGCGCATCGCATTCGAAGATGATGTGAGAGGCTGTTTTCTCCTCGTCACCACAGAGTCTACAGTCCACGTAGATTACCAACTTTTTCTTCGATATCTTTATCAGTTGCGTTTCAAAAAGTCCAAAGTATATCGAATAAATTTGTAATCTTTTTTTGGCGGCTTCAAATCTGGTTGATTTATTTAAAAGAAAAAAATCTACAAGTCCATGAAATATATTCAGTTTACAATTTTCCTCAGAACTCAAGTATCAGGATCATCAGATTTAGAATCGTCGAACATTTTTCTGTTTCTTATACGTTTACGTTCAACCGATGAATCTTTTGAAATTCCTAAATTTTCAGCAACAAGTTCACATTCATTTAATATGCTTGACCAATTATTTCTAATGGTAGTGATATCTTAGATCAACGAATGAAGCTGTTTAACTTCTACATCAACAGTAGTAATAATTTTTTGAACAATTTCGCTTTGGTCATTCAAACATATCAAGTTTATTAACCAAATTAATGACATCAATAAACATTCGAAGGACTGAAGATTTGTAGGAATACCTTTGCGTTATGTATACAGAGTCGTAAGTCGGAATATAGCCCGTTACGTCGGGCCTCTGTGTGGCATGGGCCCCGGGAATTTGTCTCGGCTTACCCACCCTCACGTCAGTCCTGATTATTGATACCCCTTTCCATTCAAGGTTTCAAGGGTAACATCTAGCCCTCGCAGGGATTGAACCACGATAGCCACAGATAATACTCTTTGCAAGTATTTTCTTCGAAAATAAAATTGACACGTCTTTCTGATTTCTCAAATTCCTTACTAAAAGAGAGATATTAAGGGTTGAAACTTTTCAAATTGACACCCTTTATGCGCACTACAGATAGGAATCATGGTATTAATGAATTTCTCAAATCACTTTATTTGAATTAAGACAGTTTCTCGAATCCATTATCTGCAATATCTGCGAATCAGCATCTGATGATAGTAATATTGAAAGTGAATCAACCCTTATATCTACTTCCGCATTGATATTACTTGGAATGCAGTATAGACTTGATTTCCATTTAATGAATTCCCATATGTTCCACTCAATCGAGAATATTCCGCAAATGTTTTAATGGACCATATATTAGTTTCCCTATTCCATGAAATGGCAGAACGGCTCCAAATTCATGGATTATTCATGTTTTTCCAACCGATAGGTAATATCTCTTCAATTCGGTTGATCGAATGGCATAATTGATCAGTTCGCCACGTCGTGGAATATATCTGGAATATACTCAACACTTGTCATTTATCATTTGATACTGGTAATGGCAGCATTGTTTACGAGCCTAAGATTCGATAAAAACAATCTTGAAAAATCTGAAGGTACATGCAACTTCTTGAACTTTGTTCCTATTGGATGGAATCATGAACTGGATCATTCTAATAATATTGAAAAACTAGAAAGAAAAGGGAAACTATTTTCCTTTCAGTTTGCCCCTTTTTAGATCAGTATTATCATGGATATTGAATACTGAACTGAATGTTTGCGGATAGAATATAAGTTGGTCAAACTAAAAGAAGCACGAAACCGCAGTTGTAATAATAATGAATAATGTTTAATAAATGAAAAACAATGCAAATAGATCGAAGTTTCTGTAGAGTTGCGTGTGAATGAATTGTAAATTTCCACAGAAGCTGATTTGATGGTTCAGTGCGTGGTACTCACAGAAGAGTTTGAATATGTTTAAAACTAAAACTACTCAGTTAAAAAGAAAAATATGTATGAAATTTGAAAATTACAAATAATTTAAAGAACTAACTCATTTCGTGTACATAGCACCTATATAGGGCATCAATATAAAGGGGAAATATTCCAATTCGTGTAGGTAGATCTCGTATATCGGGTGGTTAAATTTACATTACGAGTAATTGTCATATTAGTAAGGGACCCACCATTGAAAAATTTAAGACCGGTCTCCTGTACAAATACTGACTTCTGATCCAAGTAGGGGACATACTGGGTGGCTACGGAAGTATTGCCTACGGAATATCTCAGTTATTGTATGAAGTAGGTTTGTGAAATTTGGAGCGTCGATATAATGACATAAGAGCTAGAATTTGAGCATATTGACATGTCGAAGTTAACTTCCGGTCTGACCGGAAGTAACATCAACTTTCTTATTTTGAATGGAAACCCTATTTTTTTTTCTTTTCGCTTTATTCAGCATTCAATTCCCTTTCTAATGACATATCACAAGTTGGTATCTAACCAGAAACTAGATCAGAAAAAAATTATTATTGAAATTCACCGAGTAGGCCGTGGAAGCAAAATGAAAGCCAAAAATTGAAAAGTTGGCTATGGAAACCATACGTCACTTGATAACAGTTGCTACTACTGTGATATTTTATTTCCATTCGTCGGCGTTATAAAAAGCCGCCAAAAAAATATTGGAAAAATCCATAACTTAAATAGGAACATACAACTTTTTCTTGCCTGTACTATTCAGCATAACCATTCCTTTCTAATGATATAATAGAAAATAATTTTTTGAACTGAGATACCGAAAAATCCAATTATTATTCTTCAAATAACAAAACAGATTATCGCCATACGCAAAAATAAAATTAAAAATAATGTGGAATGATAAATTATATCCTGTAGGTTCTAGGTTAAATAGGAACATAAACGTACTTGGTCTGTGCCATCGTCCATAGATATTCTAATATCTACCTATGGACGATGTTTGTGCTATTCAGAATAATCATTCCATTGCAGTAATCATTCGAACCAAAATATTAACATATTAAGATGTATTTTGGAATGAAACAAAAAAGAAATGAGAGCTGTCACGAACGCTGCTATCCATATTATTTTGACGTTCGAAGTAGTGTTTTTGATTCTGCCATTTTAAAAGGGTTTGGAAATCGAAATCAGTTAGTGGAATATTCAAAAAATGCCCCGTTATTCACGAACCGAACAAATTGACATGCTTCTCATTTATGGTGAATGTTTAAAAAATTCTTATGCTGCTGAACGATTGTATTTAGAGCGATATCCAGGGAGGCAGCAACCGTCAAGAAGGTATTTCCAGTGGCTTGAAGAAAAATTAAGAACTGAGCCTGATGTTCACGAAGACCAAGAAGCATTTGTTATTAATGAGGAAACTGAAATTAATGTATTTTAGCTTTAGTACAATATGATAGCACAATTTCCTCAAGGCAGATTGGCGCCGAATTAGCTATAGGTAAGGACTCTGTTAGGAAAATTTTGAAAAAACATCGATTGAAATCCTTCAAGTATCAGTTGCATCAACATTTGTATGAAAATGACGGTGAAAGGCGCCTGGAATATTTTAATTGGTTTCTTCGACAAAATGCTGAGAATCACCTATTTAACTATTATATCTTGTTTACGGACGAGTCAAGATTTACCAACAATGGATTATTTAACAGGAATAATACAAGGTAGGTACTGTACTTTATTTGGATTATTGTCGATAGTCGAAGTGTAAAGTGCTAAAAGTGTGAACGGTCTTTTGTTCCAGGTACTGGGCGATAACAAACGAGCACCGGTTTCGACAAGGCGGCTTCCAGGAGAGATTTGGTGTGAATGTTTGGGCAGGAATAGTTGGAACTCATATTGTTGGCCCCAGTCTTTTTCAAGGCCAACTAACCGGAGAGAGATACTTTAATTTTTTAACGAATGAAATTTCGGAAATCATTAACAACCTACCAGCGGAAATAACTGAGAGAATGTACTTCCAGCAAGATGGTGCCCCTCCGCATAATTCAAGAATAGCGAGAAATTATCTTCAAAATCGCTTTCAAGAGAGACTTATAACAACCCATGGTCCAGTCAGGTGGCCACCGAGGTCACCTGATCTTACTCCGTGCGACTTTTTTCTATGGGGGCATCTTAAAAATAGGGTGTATTCCACACAGCCTATAACTCTACATGAGCTAGAAGTAAAAATTCGTAGAGCTTTCCAAGATATCACGCCCCAAATGTTGAGAAACGTTTTACATGAAAATATCACCAGAGTCAATAAATGTATTTACGCTGAGGAAATGCATTTCGAACATTTGTTTTGAATTTATTTTATCTTTAATCCTATCAATTTGAATTTTTTTTCGATAAATCTGTTTTTTCGTTATTTGAAGAATAATAATTGGATTTTTTGGTATTTCATTTCAAAAAATTACTTTCTATTATATCATTAGAAAGGAATGGTTATGCTGAATAGTACAGGCAAGAAAAAGTTGTATGTTCCTATTTAAGTTATGGACCTACAGAGTATTGTTTTTTCCCAATTTTTCCAATATTTTTTTTGGCGGCTTTTTATAACGCCGACGAATGAAAATAAAATATTACGGTAGTAGCAACTGTTATCAAGTGACGTATGGTTTCCATAGCCAACTTTTCAATTTTTGGCTTTCATTTTGCTTCCACGGCCTACTCGTTGAATTTCAATAATAATTTTTTTCTTATCTAGTTTCTAGTTAGATACCAACTTGTGATATGTTATTATAAATGGAATTGAATGCTGAATAAAGCGAAAAGAAAAAATAATAGGGTTTCTATTTAAAATAAGAAAGTTGATGTTACTTCCGGTCAGACCGGAAGTTAACTTCGACATGTCAATATGCTCAAATTCTAGCCTTCAACCAAACGTATATTCATATACAGTACGACTTTGTTCTAGTCCCACCTTATGTTAACTTTTAAACGGTTTGCCGTATAAATATGGGACGAAAACCGATTCAAATAATATCACCGATACTAAATTTCGAATGCATACTGTAAAAAAATGGAAAACAAAAAAAAAAACAAGTTTAGATGGTTAAAAAGAGAATTGAATTATATTTTAAGAATTGTTGAGAAATCATCCTGACTTTAATTCCAAGAAGTAGTATCGGTGGTACTATTCAAAACGGTATTTGTCTCATGTTTATACGTTGAACCGTTCAAAAGTTAATAGGGGTGGAGTAGGGACTATAAAAATCCGAACTGTATATTCATTCATTAAACCTATAATAATAATTGATAAGAATAAAATCGACAAAGTCGAAATACCCTTCTCTCCAAATATTTCCACAAAGTGGAAAATATGAGGCAAAAATCTGACAGAAAACAACTACTTCCCTGGCTAATGCCACGACGGATATCTGACTACATCTGACAGATATTTATGCAACGTTCTTCAAAGAAGACTCAGTTGCAAGTGCTTATTGTAGACAAACAAAAGATTATCCTTAATTTGGCTGGGGATGACCACCTGCAGACATGTTTCGAGGTTGTTGCATCTCATCAGTGCAAGGGTAGTTCCGACAACTTTGAGTTGTATTGTCCCTGCCGAATGAATTAAAACCTATTGTTTATCTAATAATTCCCTACGGATGAAGCAGCGACTTGCAGTAAGGTAGTCGCTGCGCCATCCGCCACGAAAATCAATAAGCACTCATCGAGACAGCAAAAGACTCTAGGTTTGTCTACAATAAGCACTTGCGACTGAGTCTTCTTTGAAGAACGTTGCACAAATATCTGTCAGATGTAATTCAATATCCGTCGTGGCATTAGCCAGGGATGTAGTTGTTTTCTGTCAGATTTTTGCCTCATATTTTCCGCTTTGTGGAGACAAGGGTACTTCGACTTTGTCGATTTTATTCTTATCATTTATTTGTACTCTCCGGCAAAACATTCGAACTTGTTCGAATTTTCGTATAATAATAATAATAATAATGTTTATTTCAGAAAATGGTTTTTATATCATTCACATAAAAATAAGCGACAAAAACATAAAACGAAACAACGTCAACGTAATTTTTGAAGATAGCTAGCTAATTTAGTCATCCAAATATTCATGAATAGCATAGGGTTCTAAACTAATCAGGGAGGGAGTTTTTAAAATTTGTTGAGACTTTTAATACTATCAGGTAATATATTAAAATATTTCATTGAAGCATACGATGAGTGTTTCTCGGTAACTGTCAGACTATGTATTGGGTAGTTCACATTTGTGCTACGAGTAGGATATGAGTGATTTATATTATATACCAAAAATTTGTTTTTATTTTTGAAAAAATACACCACACATTCATAAATATAGAGTGCAAAAACTGTCATGATGCTTTTTGAATTGAACAAACCCCGACAGGATTGACCATACTTAAGTTTGTAAATTATTCTCATTACTCGATTTTGGATGCAAACAATGTCTGAAATATTACTATGACTTCCCCAAAATACAATTTCCAATTTTGCTGACGATTCAAAATTTGAAAATATATTGAACACATTGAAGATGAAAGGACCATTCGAAAAAATTATCAATAATGGAGGAGGGGAAACCGATACAATATTGTTATTCACTCTTAGATCTCAGCTTGCTGAACCCGGGAGAGTATGTTTTGACTTCAAGAGTTCATGGTGGAAAGATGGAAGGGGTCCGTGGCACCCATCCAATATTTCTTCGATATAGTTTTTGACGCTTCCGACAGTTTCGTCGGATTTTTTTTTCGAATTCTTACGGGTTCTTCTAGCCTTCAGTGAGCAGGTGGTTTTTTTTGACGATTGAATTTTCATCGGTACAAAATTTGTACCCAATCGGCAAGTGTTTGAAACATCTAAACGATGCGAACAAAGCAATTGATATAAAAGCTTGTAAAATAACAATTTATGCAGAACTTATCCACCCTGAGTATGATTATGAACAGAAGGTATGAAATACATTGTTTTATGTGTACTTTTGAATGTATTATACTAGTCAAATTTGTAATGATTATTTCCCCCACCATGAAATAGACCAATGACACCACTATTTTTTGAGTGAATTCTGTTTAGATAAATACATTTTTTAAATTTTTGTTCCCGATAATGGTTTTCGTTTTCTTTGCAAAGTTTTATAAAAACTCCCATTTTGACAGAATTCTCATACAAATATTTTGACATGAGGCTATGAAAACACGTCAAATTTTCAAATGTATACTGAAAACTTTGCCCCAAAGGCTACTTCAATAAATACTGTTGGGATTCCCAAAATTATTAAATTTAGTAGTTGTTTGAAAAAATTTGTTAGAAAACGTCAAATTTTATTATAAATAAAATTCTGTGTTGTTGGCTTTATCATAATTAACTTATTCAGGAAATGATCCAGCGGTATACCACTTCAATTAAAAATTGGTTGAACTCTCAGAATACTTTTTGCATGATTTTGCTTTTTGGCAAATAGTTTCTCGCAATAATTTCAAAATAAAAACACTCCTAACTCAGTATCTCGAAAACCGTTTGGGACATAATATGTTTATGCGGAGTTTGTTCATATACTTAATTAACATGAAAAATACATGAGGCCGTGTTCATTCCACGGTGAAAATTCGGAAATTATCTTTGGTGGCATTTTTCATTTCACCGAATATCGTTTTGAAGCACGAGCGACGAATTGTAAAACCGCTCGGAGCCGGAGCTTTCGTTTTATGTTCAAGTTTATGACTCCAGGACGTCGTTTTATCCGCTCTGGTTCCTAACGCCATGTTGACAGTAAATTGGGACCAAACATCTAACAAATTTTACTTGGAATAGTTTGGATAGTAATTAGGATGCTCGTTGAACACATTACAATCTACTTTGTTTCTAGATGAACAAGTTTCATTGTTGTGAACCCTTTTTTATCGTAGTTTTGCGAACACTGGACGCGGATTTCACGTAACAATTGTTATTTAGGTAGAGCAATCACAAAACCAATCAGGTTGTATGTTTTCTGGGTATCATATTTTATCAGAATGACCTCGAGCTCAATACTGGGAAAAAATTATTAGCTACACGTTGAGACTTCGTTTATCTTGTTTCAATGTCGAGTTGAATAACATGCTATTTGCAAAATTCTCGGTAGACAGGCTTTTTTGTATGCCCCTCGCAAACTTTTGAAAACTCAAACTATTTCTAGAGATATTATTGGGTGGTATGATTAAAAAGAGTATTTGCTTGTACTTCAAGTAAGAGCTTTTACTTCCTAGTATTTTGTGGAGTATAATGTTTTACATAAAGTAAATTCGTCGATGGGAAGTGTTGACTTAGGTTAGAAGTATAAACTACTAGTAAATACTAGAACGTGATTAACCTCAAATTGGTTCGATTGTTGTTGTTTGTTCTGTGGTACTTAATAATCATGAGTGAGAGTAATGATAGTGTTGAACCAAGTGCCGAGGTTGCTGAAAATGTGGAAGTAAATCTTCAGATGACATTCGTTATTTTGTTAGAAGATGGTAAAATACTTTCTGACAAATGGCAAACTCCATCAATCAAAGCAGAAAAAGAGAAAGCAGCTGAATCACTCGCTGAAGCGTATACCAAGAATACCCAAGAAAATACCTCCATTTTCGTTAAATTTGATAAAGCTGCTCCCCTCGTTTCAATATATTTCCTAAGAACTCTCTAGCTACCCGTTCAACATTGTTTTTATTGAACCTAAAAGTACAGAGTTTAATAGTAGCAATCCAGCTAAAATAATTGACCTACCGAAATAATTTTCTATATTGTACCTCCCTATACGTTCTACGTTCACTCATTTCCCTCCTTTTCCTACCATAATTCATAAAAAAAGCCATAACACCTCTTCAATTGAAGATATGAAGTTAGTCTATGAGTATCTTCTTGAAAACTACACCAAAAACTCCCAAATGGAGGAAATACTTGACAACATTAGTAATTACTGCAGTAGTAACTTCTATATATCGAAGTAAATAAAGCAAAGTATAGAGCAATTGCTACAAGTACTTACTTCAAGAATTATGTGGAGTAAATACTTTGATTTCTTGAAGTAAAAACTACAACATGGAGCATTAACTTGAAGTAAAACCAAATACTCTTTTTAATCATACCACCCGACTGCATTAAAGAATGGTTTCATTCAAAGTTACCATCATTGAATGTATCTTAAACGAATATACTGAGCCTCCGTTGCAAGCTACCTGTACTATTACTAGGCAATAATACTATACCGGGAGTAACAGGATCATGGTACACCCCCCCGTATCTCCGTTAGTTTTGAAATTTGGGATATCCTATATACATAATAAGCGGCACTTTTTAACCTTTTTAACTTTCAAACTTTTTCGCCAGAAGTGATACCAACTTTCAATTTTTAAATGGAACACCCTGTATATTATTACATTTCTGAAATCTGCATAATTTTCTGAATCCAATGATACCACATAGGTGACATTTCAAACGTCGAAATTTTTTATAATTTAATTTTTAGTTTTCCATTTAAGTGTGCCATGAAAAAATAATGCCGACCGATATACTAATAGACAATGTCTCGAGAAATTATTTTAATCGTCTTGAAAATCAATTCCGAAGAGAGCCTAACCATGATCCCGAGGAAAACGTTATCATTGATGAAGGAACGGAAATTAATGTTTTAGCTCGAATAGAAGTTGATAAGACTGTTTCTTGAAGGCAAATTGGGTTTGAATTGGAAATTAGTCAACAAACGGTAAGCCAAATCTTGCACAAACATAATTATAAATCTTTCAAATATCAATTGCACCAGCACCTGTACGAAAATGATTATGAACGTAGGATGGAATATTGCAATTGGATCTTGCAGAATAATGTGCAGCCAAACAATGCATTTTTGGGAAGGATTTTATTTTCGGACGAGTCTAGGTTTACAAATATGAAATTATTTAACCGACAAAATACAAGGTATTGGTCACAAGAAAATCAAAATTTATTGTGGGGGGTAAATTTCAAGTGTGGTTCAGATTCAATGTTTGGCTTGGAATCGGTCGTAGAATCATTGGTCCAATAATATTTGAAGGACCCTTGAATGGAGCTAGATACTTAGGATTTCTGCAAAATGAAATTAAGGACAGTTTAACTGAAGTACCTGTCCATTTACGACAGGGAATGCATTTCAAACAAGATGGAGCTCCTCCCCGTAATTCAAGAACAGTATGTGATTACCTTGAAGAGGCATTCGAAGAAAACGTAATTTCGACGAATGGTCCTGTGCGATTGCCTCAAAGGTCACCTGATTTGAAACCTCTTGATTTCTTAGTTTGGGGCCATTTAAAAAACATTTTCCATACAACCGCCGTTACAACCCGCGAAGACCTGGAGTTGCGAGTAAGACGCGCAATTAATAGATTAAAGGCTCAGCAATTAGCAAACGTTCTTCAAGAAACAGCTAAGCTAGTTCAGAAGTGCATTGACGTTAATGGACGTTTTGTGTTAATTTTTTGTATTCCAAAACTACCTTAGTAACTTCTTAGTATTAAAGTAGAACAAAATAATTGTATTTTATTATATTCTTTTAGCTGTAATTTTGATTGTATTGATCGCACATTTTATTACCAGGTATGGATAAATTCCTTATTAATAGTACTTAAAAATGGTACCACGGTACCAATACTGCCGTCCTAAGCCCAAGGGGCGTATCTCAATTTTTCCAATTATAGATTTCACTTTCTACAGGTTCCTTATGACCATGCCCTTAACTTGAATAACAAATTTATCCGGATCTCATCGTTCTATGACATTCAAAACATGAGTAAAAGAAGACGTATATCAAAAATACACCTAAAATTCTGAAATTGACTGCCTCAATATCTCTGGTCATTCTTGAGATACGCCCTTTCGGCTTAGGACGGCAGAATATGGTTCCATTTGAAAAAAATTGAGTTTTACCACAAAAACGATAACGATGAACTTTACTTGCTCATAAAAAACGCAATTTAGTATTTTTGACGGGATTTCGATTTTTCTAGTATTAGACAGGTCAATTGGAATAAATCTGAACCATAATGGCACACTTAAATGGAAAACTAAAAATTAAATTTAAAAAAATTGTGACCTTTGAAATGTGACTTTTATGGTATCATTGGATTCAGAAAATTATGCAGATTTCAGAAATGTAATAATATAGAGGGTGTTCCATTCAAAAATAGAAAGTTGGTATCACTTCCGGTGAAAAAAATCATTCATTGGTCAAAAAGTGCCGCTTATTATGTATATAGAATATTCCAAATTTCAATCTATTACCTTCAAAACTACCCGGTAGAAAGAAAAGAAACCACTTAATTTCTTGATCTTCAGATTGATGCCACATTAAAATTCGATACACACATTTCAAATCTTAGTAGAAAGCTGGCTTAGGAATGCTAACAGCCGTATGCATAGTCAATCGCCAGAGACTCGCCAGAGTTTCGCCGTTCGCTACACAAGGATTATAATGCACAATCGAGCTCCAGAAAGGTGACAACTACGTGATAAGTTACAATTTGGCGAAACGCAGGCGATGTACCACTTTTTTGGAGCTCAACTGTCCATTATAGTTCTTATGTAGCGAGCGGCGAAACTCTGGCGAGTCGCTGGAATTGACTATGCATACGGCTGTAAGCAATGCGAATTATTTCCAACAATTTGGGATATACTGCTACCAAGCCAGCATATTATGCCCTTATAGAATCGCATCTAAGCTATAGTGTTGCTTCCAGGGGAGTCTGTAGCAAAACACTCTTCAAAATAATCTCCACTCTACAGAAAAGAGCCGTTAGATATTTGTGTAAAGCAAAATTTAGGGAATCTTGTCGGCCTTAGTTTGCACGTCAAGATACTTTCACTCTCACTTTTTATTGTCGAATCAGTAAGTCTAATTCACAAAAATAGAATTAAATTTAAAACTTATTCATCTGATCATATAACTCGGCAACAAAATCATATGAAATTACCTTTACCATCAAGTACCTTAATCAAAGACTCGGTTATATATAATGGATTAAACCCACTTGTTTCAAGAAAATGACTGGCCATTAAAAATTCAAGAAAGGGTCTCAAACAGTTATTTGCTGAAAAAGCCTATTATGAATTGGAGGAATATTTTAGTGAGGTGTTTTAGTATTCATCCTATGAATTTCAATCATTACTCCACTGTCGATAATTTTTATGACAGATTTTATTTTTAACATTATTTTAAAATTGTATTATTATGCATGTTTGATATTTGTTATATTGTTTGTTACATATTTGTTATATTATTTGTTGTATTTTTACATATCTTTGTCTATAAGAATAACTTTTCTTCTGACAATGAAGAATGTTCTGGCTTTGATTCTGAAAACTAGAATGACTCGAAAGTTTTGTCGGACAATATTTCCATGGAATTTTACATAATTTCATTAAATGATTCTCAAGAAATCAGTTGTGAGGTTCTGAATTTTATGGCGTCATAATTGCCAATTGACCAGGTTATATTCTTTGAAGAAATTTCAGAAGTTTTATCGATCTTCAAAGTCAAGACCAGTTTTTGGTAAAATTCCGTTAACCGGAAGCTACAAGCTATCAAAACAATTTTTGGCGGTCTCAAGCAATTTCGGAGATACGGGCCTTTTTTTGAATGAAAACTGGCATTCTCTAGCACACGTTTCTTCTTCAAAAAACACACTCTAATGTCTCCTTATTTTCACCAGCACAATATACACACCCTAATTCACCAGTTTTACACTTTTTTTTTTCATTGAAAACAGTTTTTTATCAACAAATTCTACTTTATTTTAGCAATAACAAAATCAACAAATTCATGCTGTTTTGTCTAGTTAATATATGTCAGGTTGGTAACAATGGAATTGACGTAAGGGCGAAGCGACATTGCCAGTGTGATTCCAAAAATATTCAATTCACGTATAACATGGAATATTTTAGTGAATGAGTAAACCACAACATTTTCCCATCAACACTTTAACTGCACCTTTGAAACAATGGTACTTATACTGTTTCTAAATGACTAGCAAAATTCAAAGGACGAGACAGATCACGGAAATATGCGCAAACATAACATGAATACACATACGCACAAAAAATAATGAGCACTTTCCACATAAAATGAACCTACTTCCTACTTTAATGACTATAACTTATCCCGACAGACCCGATCTCATGCAAACCCAACGGAACTTACCCGACTATTCAATACAGTTAGGTTGCGTCTTTTCTATCTGTTTGCGCATGCGCACTTACCAAAAATGAATGTTTGTGATCCGACACGTTTATTCAAGTAATTATTTGTTCGCAAAAAATGCCTCCTAGCTCTGTCTATTTAAAAATATCTTTTGTGCATTCAAAATATTAATACCAAGACTTTTTCCAAATCCTGTTGTCACAACGAAATGGCTTGTTTCATAACAAGGTAGCCAGTATCAATGTCTTTCATTGAATCAACAACAGCGAGTCTTAAAAACTTTACAATACAATGCGACGTTGTCAGATTCCCTAAAATTCCTGAATACTGAATACTCATAAATATGAAGTGTTTGTAGTGGATAGTTTTCAGTAGTATTGGCGCCCTAGAGACTGGCACTTTTTTCACAAATAATAATAATGATGATAGTTCCTTATAAACACTCGAAGAATGAACAATTCTTAGTGAAGATATTCAGCAAGAAATACGTAAGCAAAGCGAGCACGCGCATTCCTATTACTACTTTGTAACTTATGTAACTTATCTCTTACTTCTTGGTGAAGATACCTGCGTGACAGACACGAGCGCGCGCATTTCCATTACATTTTATTCGCAGAAAAACTGCGAAATTCGCGAGGGTATGAAGAAGACTTTATACGTGAATTTCTGGAATCACACTGGCAATGTCGCTTCGCCCTTACGTCAATTCCATTGTTACCAACCTGACAGATATTAACTAAACAAAACAGCATGAATTTGTTGATTTTGTTATTGCTAAAATAAAGTAGAATTTGTTGATAAGAAAACTGTTTTCAATGAAAAAAAAAGTGTAAAACTGGTGAATTAGGGTGTGTATATTGTGCTGGTGAAAATCAGGAGGCATTTGAGTGTGTTTTTCGAAGAAGAAACGTGTGCTAGAAAATGCCAGTTTTCATTCAAAAAAAAGGCCCGTATCTCCGAAATTACTTGAGACTGCCAAAAATTTCATTTGGATTTTTTATTCAGGAGATCAAACTACGTAAGTCCCAATTTTTTTTTTGATAGCTTGTAGCGCCCGGTTAACGGAATTTTACCCAATTTTTCACATAGGTGCTGGTTACGTAGTGTTTTTAAGTTTTTTTGCTTCTGACGAGTCAAAAATTACACTACTGTGGATGAACAAAATATGGTTTCTCGACAACCGCATAACAAAGTAAGTAGCCTTTGGAACGTTCAAATCTCAACGCAAAATTGATGACGTTGATGTTTTTCGAAGAATGTCATAAATTGACAGTATTGCCATTCTAAAGCAAAAATATCGAAAAAACGCTAATACTGTATTTGTATTTGTTGGAAATAAACAAGACACTTCCTGATGTGGCAGAATGTGCGAAAAATGTGACTTTGAACCTTTTTCCAGAAAAATCGGGACAAAAAAATAATTACAATAAGATAAGTTCATAACTAGGTGCCAATCGAAGAAAGTAAATAAGCATTCAAAAAAAATGAACAAGGAATAGGGTACTTTCATTGAAACGATTGAAAAAGGTCTCCTTTGGGATAAAAAGACACTAATGACAGTGTTGTTATCTGTCAATTTTTTATTTTGCAATTTGTAAAATTGCAGAATATAGTCACCAAAGCGATTCAGCTGAAAATTTTACAAAATGTTTGAAATACGATAAAATCACTGTATCAATCGAAATTACAGCGCGGAAAATTTTGTAACTTACTTTTTTTTGAAAACATGTGTCATAGTATACACAAATACACGAACACAAGTCTATGGATGGAAACGTCCCACGTATTTTACAATATAAATGTTCCATATTGATACTATTATTACTAATTCTTAGAACAACAGAGGAAATCATAGTAAAAACTTGCGAATGTGGACATGTGCCCGATTTTCATGAAACTTGCACAGATTGTGTAAAACATAATAAAATTACTTTACCAATCGAAATTTTTCCGCGGAAATGTATGTGAGAAACTTTTTTTGACGAAAATCCTTCATAGTGGTCACTTCACAAATACTCCCCAGTCCAAGACAATTTACGTAATTTCCAATCCAAATAACTGGTCCTTAACTATAAACATAAACTATCAGAAGTATAAAGGAGATTAATTGACTGAATGAAGCTCAAGAAATTACGGAGTTCAAATTTTAAACTCGATTTTCAAAAATATTTGACAAATTCAATGACAGCTCTCATGAACATGATCGGATCGGGTGGATACATTCAAATGCAACGTTGCCAACTTTAACTTCCTTAGCGTCCGTCCACCTCCTAAAGGCTCGTTCATATCCTTGCGAATTTTCGCAATTTTCTTCCGATTCGACGTACACGGCGAAAAAATTGCGCTGAATGATAACATTTAATTTTTCAGTCTGGAGTTAGATATTACAACATAACAATTATTTTTTCGCCGTATAAGTCGAATCACAAATATTTCCAAGGGTTCCAATTTAGGTTAGGTGAGTTTCCCTTCTATTGCGTTAAAATATTGAATCTGTGAGCAGTTATCAAAGCAGAATATGAGCGAGCGAAGCGAGCATCATGATGGCGAGCGCAGCGAGCATCTATTTTTATTTAGGGTTTCAACGCTAAAAAGTGATCGGATCGTAAGCAAGTTCTGTAACAAAAGTGCCAAAGTTAGGTTAGGTGGTTTTCCCTTCTTTTACGTTAGGAAATGGAATCTGTGTGCAGTTGTCGGGGCGGAACAGGGGCGAGCGAAGCAAGCATAATGACGGCGAGCGCAGCAAGCAACTATTTTTGTTTACGTTTTCACCGTTGAAAAGTGATTGAATAGTCAGCAACTTCTGTAACGAAAGTGCCAAAGTTAGGTTAGGTGGTTTTCCCTTCTTTTTACGTCAGAAAATTGAACATGTGTGCAGTTGTCGAGGCGGAATAGGGGCGAGCGAAGCGAGCATAATATGACGGCGAGCGCAGCGAGCAACTATTTTTGTTAACGTTTCCAACGCTAAAAAGTGATCGGACCGTAAACAATTGCAGAAAAAATGACGAAGTTTGGTTAGGTGATTTTCCCTTCTTTCACGTTAAAATATTAAATGTGTGTGCAGTCGTCGTTGCCCAATAGGGGCGAGCGAAGCGAGCATATAGACCGTGAGCGCAGCGAGCAACTATCTCAATTTACTGTTTCAAAGCTAAAAAGTAAAGGGGTCGAAAGCAACGTCTGTAACAAAACTGCCAAAGTTAGGTCAGGTTGTTCTCTCTTCTTTTACATTAAAAAATTAGATCTGTCGTATCAGTAAGATCGGGACGATCCCTCCGTCATTTCATCAACACAAAAATCAGCCTCCAACAATTTTTTAGTTATTTTCAACATAATTAAAAAAAAAATAACTTTCAAACTGATCCCGGTTTGCAAGAATTAAAATAAAACTGGAAACGTCGCTTTGTTCTCTTTGCAGACTTCACCGTGTTTGACATTTGACAATTGAATTAATATCAATGTTATGGATTTCAATAGACGAGGAAAGTGATGACGTCACAAATGTCATTCTTTTCAAAAACTGATTCCAAACAAACCTCCGTCGAAATTAAATCAGCGTTTCCGTAAAGATTTTAAACTTCTTTTGCCTGAGAAAACAAAATCCAAACAACCAAACACAAACTAATATGCAAAGCAGCAAATCATCAACAGAGAAAGTCACCCAACATTATTTGTTTGGAATCAGTTTTTGACAAGAATGACATTTGTGACGACACACTTTCCTCGTCTATTTCAAATGAATGAAACTTATAATGATAATTTAAAACCGTTCCCTGTATGAATCGTTTCTTGTATGGCTTGAAATTAGTATTTTATAGTTACCGGTACTTTTTGAAACTGAATAGACAGCACAGAAGCAGACAGTTAGTTCAATTTAAACTGGTTATAATTTGTATAATTATGTACTGCCACACATTTTATCGAAAAAATCCAAAAAAACGTGCTTTCCGCAAAAAAAAACTATCTCATTATCAATTATTCGCTGTTTTAAGGCATCTGTGAAAATTTCGTTAAAATCGGCGAAATGTCCATATTCGAAATTTTTTCCGAAATCATTGCCAAATAACACCCAAAAGTCAACTAAATAAATAATTTTTGAACTGTAATTCATTTGAGTTGACAGACGTAAGTAATCACATTAGACAGCTGTCAGATCACAAATGAAAAATGCGATGTTGCCAAATTTTTCGAATTCACCAAGAAATGATCAATTGCACTGTACTTTGGAATGGAACTTTCACAGATGATTGATTCGATACACAAAAATAAGTTGACTTCAATTAATTTCATGTCTGCATAAAACACGACTATTTTCATATTGTTTGTTAAAATTGTTATTTCCGTCAATCGATTGCACCCCTACGCGCAACCCTCGGAAGTCTTCGAGAGACCTGTGTGAGCTAGGGAATATGCAGCCCTTACCTTTTAACGTGTGATGCCATGCACGAGACCAATGAACATGCGAGGCTTTGAAACCTCGACCCTTCGCCCCAAAGGCAAACGCTCTACCAGCACGGCCCATATTAATTAGTGATCAAATTACTAGCATCTTGGATAGCTACCAGCTAGGTTAGGTTGTGTCCTTTTCTTTTACGTTAATAAATCAGTCCACGGCCGAAAAGTGGGCAGCAACGGTAATCTATAAATTGGAGCGCTGCAAGCATCTGCTTAAATTTCACATTTAGTGATCGAATTACCAACAACCTGGATAGCTACTAGATATGTTGGTTCGGTTCCTTTCTTCTAGGTTAATAAATTCGGTACATGGCCACAAGTGGGTCAGAAGAGAGAGACACGCCGAAGGCGTGTCTACTTTCTTCTAGTATTTATAAAATGAGAGCGCAGCGAGCATCTGCTATGATTTCACCTTTTTATACTAATTAGTGATCGAATTGGATAGCTAGGTTAGTTCGGTTAGGTTAGGTTGGGTCCATTCCTTTTACGTTAATAAATTCGGTCCATGGTCGCAATTGAGTCTCTTTCTTCTATTAATTTATATATGCGAGCGTAGCGAGCATTTGCTTTGATTTCTCTTTTTCATACTAATTAGTTATTGAATTACCAGCAACTTGAATAGCTACTAGCTAGGTTAGTTAGGTTGTGTTCCTGTTTTTACGTTTAACTATTTCTGTCAAAGGCCGAAATGTTAGGATTGGTTTATATTAGGTTATGTTAGCTTTTCCATGTTATATTCGACATTTGCGCAGCTTTGTAAATGCTGTGCGCAGGTCTGCGCATGCTCTGCGCAGACTGTGTGCAGGTCGCAGGTCTGCTCATGCTCTGCACAGACTTTGGGCAGGTCTGCGGGTTTGCGCAGGCTTTGCAGCAAGCATCTGCTTAGATTTAAGATCTTCATACTATTCGCTTGGATAGCTTAGATTAGGTTGTGTCCCTTTTTTACGTTACGAAATCCGTTAACGAAAACGTAGTAATTTGAAAGGCACGCCAAGGGCGTACCTATTGAATAAGAGTGGCATGTCTCAAATTCAAATTACGTGTCGTGTTAATTTTTAATGCATGTTTTTTTATTATTAATATCTGAAAAATAACGAATTCTAGAATCGTTGATACTTCTGAAAACTAATCACGTTATTTTTACTTGGCATGCAGAAATTTAAAAAGAACTGACAACGTCGCTCTGTGCTCTTCCCAATATTTGACATTATACGTTAAAATTAGATAGACGTCAAAATAAGTGATTTTAAAACTGAGTGTAACAATAATTCTATTATAAACGGATTTCCGATTTGCCGGCGTGTATAATTATTGATAAATATGCAAATGACAATTGTGAACATAGACTAGGGTAAGATCTTAGTTAAGATACTCTGCCTGTCACACCGGCGACAGGAGTTCGAATGTTAGTTGTTCTCGTGAATAATTTTTTTGTTGGAGATACGGATTGGATTGCGAGCAACTTCGATACCGACTTTGGCAAATGATATTTACACTTTTAATGTTTTACAGGTAATTCTAATTAGTGGTATTGCTGGTGAACTAAGCTAACGATATGTATTATTCTTAGGTAATAATGTATGTTCAATAAAGTATCAAGAGTTTTTTCTGTATCTGAGATCTGCGTTTGTCGAAAAAGTACTGTATGTAATTCGAGCAGAAAGTGAAGCGGTATAAATACACAAATCTATATTGTTGTTCTATAGAATAGTGAAATGGTTGATCTTGAAAACAATCACTTCAAAATGTTTACTCGAATAAAGGTCATTCATTTTCAATAACAATAGTGTAACAGATTTAAAACTCATACCGCAACACTTCAGTCAAACTGTAAATAACTTACAGTTGTGTGCACGGTACGACACTAACTGAGGCATTGCACTTATTGCGCAAAAAAATGTTAAAATCGCGTTACCATTGCGTTACTGACAAAATACAAGTTCGACGCTACTTTTCGATAAGAAGTTCAATAATTAAGATTGACGAGCCTGACTCACAATATTCTATAACTGATATACGACTTATTCATGCACACAACTGTACTCGAATAACTTCAATCACATTTCAAAGTTTGATAAATAAAGGTATAGAATATATTTCTCGAAAAACTCCATTAATAACAAATCGGTCATTAATAGGGATCATTAATGGTCGATTTCATCTGCATTGAAGATCATTGAACCGACAAGTTAATACGAGGTAGGCGGAAGAGGATTTTAAATGAACGCACACCCACCTCCAACCGAACTGTTGGAGTTTGGGCATGAGGTTGAGCTTCCTTTATACGAGAATAAGATACTTCTTTTCTGATAGTAACACACAGGTCAGATCCACAGTCTGATACTTTTCGAGTCAACGAACAACGTTGTGTTCTCAATATAAAATAAAAACGAAAACTTAAAAAATATATTTTTACATCAACTCAAATGATTCAGTAATCCTGCATGCTTCACCATTTTATAGAAAAGTCCTTTCTGGTTTTCCAGCAGTTTCAATGGATCATCAAATTCTACAATGGCTCCCCTATCTAAAACCATTACTTTATCACACTCCAGAATTGTATGCAACCTATGGGCAATCGTGAATATTGTACAATCTGGAAAATGTTGGTTTATGGTAGCATGCAGCATCACATCCGTTTCATGATCCATGTTGGCTGTTGCTTCATCTAGAATAAGGATTTTGGTTTTTCGTAAAAGGGCTCTAGCCAAACAGAATAATTGTTTCTGTCCTGAACTGAAGTTTAATGTACTACTTATTATCGTGTCCAAGTTTGATACGGATTTCTTCAGATCTACTTTCTCCAAAGCAGACCACAGGTCTTTATCTTCAAATTCTCTGAAGGGGTCTAGATTTGTACGGGCCGTACCGGAAAACAGTACTGGATCTTGCGGTATTATAGCAAGTTTTTTTCTAAGAAATTTCAACGACAATGTTTTAATATCAACTCCATCGATGAGTATTTTACCCTGAACCTCATACAATCTAAATATTGAGGATATCAGTGACGATTTTCCTGCCCCTGTCCTACCAACTATGCCAACCCTTTGTTTTGGTTGCACTTCGAATGACAAATTCTTCAGTACCGTCTCGTTATTATACGACAGTGAAACATCTTCGTATGCTACACTTCCTTCACTTGGCCAATCTTCAAGAACCTTTCCCCCTTCTTTTTCTGGTGTAATTTCTGTATATTCCAAAACTCTCTCCACAGAAGTCAACAAGTTTTCTAATTCAGTCCATTGCTGTAATCCCCATTGGACAGAACCTCCAAGCATTGCTACTTGTGTCAGAGCGAGACCCACACTACCTGCACTGGCATCTGAAAGAGAGGTGTCAATTACTTTAGATAAATTAAAATGATAATATTACGATTCATTCATGCAAATGAAATTAGAGCAAGATCCCAGGGCCGTCAGGCGTTACTTATGTTTAAACGAACGAAATTTGTACGATTGAGTAGTGTTAGTATGTACTATGTTCGCATGCCTACCTGCTAGCTTGACTAGATGACCATTCTTCAGATATCAGGGAATCAAGGTAAGTAAAAACACTACTCATTTAGTTGAATTGCCAGTCTACAGATATTTTTCTATAAGCCATGGTGGGTTAGTGGACAGAGTCACTAGCTTCCACCCCGGAGCCCCGAGTTCAAATCTCGTCTCCAACAATTTTTTTTTAACCAGCAGACGCATCATACTAGGGTCAGCCATTTCGGTTGAAAACGGCTTCGACTCTGGGAGGATTTGTGTTCAAAATGAAATTTAAAGGGAAATATCCTTACAAGCAAATTCCCAGGGTCTTCAGACATAACTTATTTTTGAAAAGATGAAGACTTAGGTTCTGAGTGGTGTCTCATGTACTTTTAATACCTGCGTGCTTGTGGAATTCGTTCTGTGACACCTGGGCAGGTACCAGGTGAGAAAGGTAACTAAAAATAAGAGTTACTTTACTTAAATTTGTGTGGCTGATTTTTATGTATATTTTGAAGAATATCACTCTGAAGTAATTTGTGGAGCTTTAAAGCGTCTGACAAAAGTTCTGGACAATGGAAAGCGTCTGACACTTTTGAAATTACTTCAGAGTGATATTCTACAAAATATACATAAAAATCAGCCAAGCAAATTAAAGTTAAGTAACTACCATTTTTAGTTACCTTTCTCACCTGGTACCTGCCCAGGTGTCACAGAGCGAACTCCACAAGCACGCAGGTATTAAAAGTACATCAGACACCACTCAGAACCTAAGTCTACATCTTTTCAAAAATTATTTATGTCTGAAGGCCCTTGGGATTTTACTTATATGGAAATCTTAACAAAATCTTTTATTTTCCAAAATTCTGTTCTCTCTTGAATTTCTTTTTGAACAAAAATCATCCCAGAGTAGAAGCCGTTTCCAACCGAGATGGCTGACCCTAGTGTGATGCGTCTGCCGGGTTTAAAAAAAAAACGATGGTCGCGAGATTTGAACTCGGAGCTCAGGGGTGGTATCTAGTGACTCTGTCCGCGAACCCACCATGGCTTACAGAAAAATATCTGTAGACTGGCAATTCAATTAAGTGAGTGAGTAGTGTTTTCACGTACCTTGATTCCCCAATATCTGAAGAATGGTCATCTGGTCAAGCTAGCAGGTGGGCATGCGAAAATAGTACACACTAACACTACTCAATCGTACACATTTCGTTCGTTTAAAAATAAGTAACGTCTGACGGCCCTGGGATCTGGACTATATACACTGAATGTACACACATCTTTTTGAGTAAAGAAAAACAGTGATTAGTGCCGATGCACTCGTATCACGAAAATATAAAGAATTGGAGAATAGCCACAATATAGTAGTAAAAATAAACTCAGATGCAATTGAGCATAACAATTATAATATATAAATAAAAATGGTGATATATCTATAAAACAATCATACCCATACCTATACACCCATATACATATAATAAAATGAGGATAAACGATAGGAACAGGTTATTTGTTATGGAATCCATTAGCTATTGACAATAAAATAATAAAATTAGAAATTAATAGTAAAAATAGAATAATAAAGATAAATATTTAAATCACTCGATGAGTATCTAAACACTTGTTCTAAGTGCTAAATAGAGAAAAATTCTCTGTGTGGTAGATTTGATCATCAAGGGTGTAATGGGTTTCTTTCCGAGTATTGTAGGCATGGGTTGGGAGTTGGTTGTGATGCTTCATGTCGTGATATTTTCTGCATGTGATGAAGAAATGTTATTATCTTAGGTCGAAGATTTTGGTTACAGAATAGAGTGAGTCCGATAAGTATCTGTAGGTTTTGAAAACTATCAATTTTTTTAAATCTTATTTCATGTGTGTGAATAATTTCATAACATAAATGTCCACTACCAATCACCAAAAATTATTCTTGACATGGTTTTTGGTGGAATTCAACCTTTACTCTACAGTCTAAAAATTATCAAATGTCTTTCACTTCCACTCATATTTCACTCACCTGTAGCGAAGAAGAGAAACTTCGTGATGACAGCTATTACTAGAGTAGAACCAGTTACATCCATAAAGAAACCAAATGCTCTCATCCCACACATTAAAGTAAAATTTGCTGAAGTATACACATCTTGATATCGGTCAAACTCATCTATAAGAATGGCTTCTGCTTTGTACGCTCTGATAGTTGTCAAACCTTCCAAGGAAGCATTGAGATGACCAACCATAGGACTTCGAGCTGAAAAAAATTGAGAGACCTGTATTGATAGAAAAGCTAACGAATGGGTACGTGTGAGAAGATGATGATAACAAGGAGTATTTTTATGTTAATCAGTTGTTTGAGAATTTTAGAGAAAACTAGAGTCCTCCGAAAATAAAGTCAGGCCTTCAGAGCGGTTATTTACATAATTTCAACTACCCAAAATGATATAATTCGATAAGTGTGAGAGTTCCACCTCTAATTCAACAGAAGCTGAGTTTTTCATTGAAGATTCTATGTGAGGCTCAGTCAAAGGCAATATTTATAATATCGGACGAATTTTGTCAGATTTCGCATGTCCACTGGACAAGTTCTTCCAAGCACGAATTTAGTCGATTCTTCGATCACACCAACACTTATAAATCATTGTAGACTAATGGATGACCACATGTAATTAAATGTTCGTATATGTCAATAGATCTACCATTTTTGAACGATTTCATAAAATCTGATACTTCTGTGGTAGGATATAAAAATACTGAACTACTGTTGTTATTTCTAATATGTGAACTTAGTGGCAGCGCCAGATTTTGTTAGGATATTCATACCTGTGGCAATAAAATCTGGACATACCAAACATAATGTGACACAATTCCATATAATAATACACAATATACTTATTCATTATATTATATTATTTATATTGAAATAATTTCCAAATAAATGAGCAATATTCCGGCAGTGCTGGTAGAGCGTTCGCCTTTCGAGCGAAGGGTCGGGGGTTCAAATCCCCGCATGGTCATCGGTCTCGTGCATTGTATCACACGTTGAAAGGTAAGGGCTGCGTCTTCCCTAGCTCACACAAGTCTCTCGAAGACTTCCGAGGGTTGCGCGTAGGGGTGCAACCGGTTGACGGAAATAACAATTGCCACTCTGGATAATATATATTCCATAATTTGCTAGGTGATTTAACTATAAAATCTCACCATCGCATAAATCTGTCTGGTGCTAGTGAAGCCATTCGTTGATTGAGGAATATGAAGTTTAGGGGAGAACTGTTGAATCGCCAAAATGGAGATGTTTTTGTATTAAAAATATATCGACCAACTGTTCCAAATCAAGTTTACGAGCACGTTCATGTTCAATACTTATTATTATACCCAATGCACTAAGTCTCACCTCTCACATTGTACTACGTAAATATGTTTTTATCAATTTCAACTTTGAAGATGTTCTTTCAGCAGAAGCAGATGTTACTGGTAATTTCAAAAAAAAATGAAACAACGAACAAATATTCGGAAGACTGCTCAAAATACATCTAGTTTCTGATGTAAAATATGCGGCCAATTCTGCAGTGCTAAGCCCAAAGGGCGTAAGTCAAGAATGACCAGAGATATTGAGTCACTTACGCCTATAAAGCTTAGAATTCCAGGTGTATTTTGAATATACGTCTTTTTTTACTGACGTTTTGGATGGCAAAGAACAATGAGATTCTGCCAAATTTGTCGTTCAAGTCAACGGGTCAGTCGTAGGGAACATGTAGAGAGTGAAATTGAAATTATGGAAAGAATCAAGATACGTCCTTTGTGCTTAGGAAGGTAAAATTCATAGATTGTTTTATTTTTTCGAATTTCATTTGAAAATACACTTTTCCAGTTTAGTAATTGCGTAGATAAGTTACGTAAGAAGTCATTTCCGTATTTTTTTTTTTTGTATTTTTTCAGCATGATCCATAATTTCTCCTGAATGTTCCACGATTTCACCAAATTGGAATGCTTCTGTATGCAATGTTTTGAAATCGTCTCTAAAACTATTAAAATTATCTGTTGCTGAATATCTCGCATGCTCGGCCCAAATCAACAGTAGAGCTCTGAAGCAGTTTAGACACCAAATTAAAATTTTCCAATATTTTGCTTTAGTATAAAAGGAGCAAAATTAAATGATAATTACTCATACTCTTTTGCAAGGAGTTTGCTTCCTCTCTGTCAGCTGGTTTTTTGCAAATTAAAGTAAATGTTGACAAACAATTAGAATTAATAAGTTTCAGCACCGTGGGCTCTGCGGACCCCTTATCGCCGCCACAACAACTTACTTGAGGCTTCCAGTCGTTTCAAGCTTCTTCCAGCGGGTATACAGAATATCCTTAGGGCCACCATCAATGCGAATACAACCAAAATACATATCAGCAAATGCCAGTCCACACTGAGCACTAGAGTCACATGACCCGCTACCGAAAATATTACCTGAAACAAATCAAATGAAGTTCGATAGAATGACTTTGGTTCTCAACTCACTCTCAAACATTCCCTAGTTACAAAGGGTAAATTCTCATCAATTTGTGCCAAATCTGCGGAAAATCTGTTCAAAACGTTACCGATGTAGTGAGTATCAAAGAAGGACATAACTGCTTTGACAATACTGCCAACCAAAGCCTTGTGGATGTTGATAGATGCCCTCCTACAGAAGTCAAAATTTGCATATGCCGTTATCAGAGCCATAATCATAGCTGAGAAAATCATAATTGTGTACAATCTGAAAGTGTCGTGTTCTTGAGACTCAGCTTCCAGAATATCAGTTTGATTCAAAGTGCCATTGAACAAAGTGGAGTTGATGGTTCGGAGCCTGTCTTCATATTCATGGACGTCTGATCGCAGGTTCAGGACAGTTTGCTTCTCGTCGACCCTGCAAAGTTACGTCAGTTTGCAACATTGAAATGTTTTTGATTTTTATAATTTTTTTTTTGTAGTGGTGCAACTAGTTTTCCGTTTTCTTCATGGTTTACTAATTTCATTAAACTTCACAGATACCAAGTTTGAATACAACCCTTTTATATTTCAAATGTATAATAACTGTCGATTTTATCCTAAACACTTTATATAATTATTACCTACTTATAGATTATTTTCGATTGGGAGTCTGATTATGTATTGGAGGAACATTATGTCTGTAACTATCTAAAAAACATACTAGAAGTGTTCCTATAATATTGTGGTACTAGGTAAAAGTACACTCTCGTGTTTTTGAGTAACAACTGTTTGAATTGTGTAACATTTTTTAGTGCTACAACTATTACTCATACTCTCATACTTACTACAGTGTCTCATTTCTGTCAAAATATTTCACCCAGGCAACTGACTAATATCAATTTAAAATCATATGACCATTCACCCATCTCAAATGCATGAGTCCTTGTTTACAGCCATAGTGACTGTACTGTGAGCAATGAAAGGAAGATTGTTACGACCGTACTCAGTCTACCGTAAACACGAGGTTTTTTTATCTGTTGGGATCAAACAATCTGAAAAGAAGACCGTAACTCAGTTTAATGTACATGATTTGGAAATTAATGTTTCACCTAACATCAGTTCCAATTGAGCTGTGCAGACATGTTTTTTTTTATCTGTGCCTACATCTATCTTTCTAAACGGCTATTAGCTGTATCTGATACCGAAGAATATGCATTCTCAAAACAAACTCTTTAAGATATAAGTAACGTCTACCTTAACAATGGTTTATTCAGACAGGATGTTATGAATATGTCTATTACAAAGTATGATTCAGAATTATGCTACAAGATTGAGAATCCTTCAATACATTCCCCTAGTAAACAGATTTGATCCAATTGAGTATTTCAATTCTTACTGACCTTTCTCTAAAACTATCTTCAATAGCTGCATTTATTACCAAAGGAATTGAAACAATTCAACCCATTTAGAAAATACGAAATTAAACTGAAAAAATTTGATATTGTCTAATGACAGAAAATACTTCTCGTATGTCATTTTACCAATTTAGAAACTATGTGTGCTGAAATAAAACTTACATAATTGTTATTTATTTCATTTCTAATTTTTTTGTTTTTTGTTTTTCTGAAACACTTTCAATCATATACTTTTCCGAATAGTTGTATGGTTATGAAATTATCAAGTCACGTTTATAGTAGTCTTGATAAACTCTGGAAAATCCTATGAAAATGCCTGGATTGTTGACCACGATCTGCTCCCATGCATTTAGAGTATGAAATGTATCAGAATTGCAATTTCATAGAATATCAAAAAATGGGTAAAAAAGTATATCTTGGTAGAGAACAGATAGTATGCCACACATGTATTTTCACTCCTAGATGCGCACTTCTATACCTTCCTCAGTAGGAAGTAAAGGGCAAAATACAATTTGTTCTCATGACACCACAGGCGTCCAATATCACATTTTTGGTGTATCTTGGTTGGTGAGACAATGCACACAAAATGCATTTAACATAAAATACTGCATTACAATTACATACTGGGCAGGGCATGATGAATTGCCACAACCATTATTGAAATACTTCTGGGTGCTTCATCAAAACCTCTAACTCTGATTTTCAACCAGTCATTGAATACGGTGAATTTCCAGATATCTGAAAAATAGCCGCTGTCCTACCAATTTTCCAAAATGGAAAGGAAAACATAGGACCATCAGTAAGATATCTGCGAGTACAATTTTTCAGAATTTTTTCTGATGGCCCGAGAAAGTGCTAGGACTCGCACGTAAAAAGGTAAGACCTCGTTAAACCTTGGCTCGCACAAGTTTCGACTTTTGAGGGCTGCCGTTCGTAAGGGAACGACAGCTGGTTAACAAAAAAAACAATTTTAACATTTTTTTTTACAATGTTTTCGATAAATTTGTCTATAATTAAGTTTACATAGCTTCTCGTGAATTTTATCGGTAAATCAGAGCAACATGTTTTTCACGCTGGGCAATAACTTGAACCAAATCTAGTTGAACATACAGAACATTTATAGTAAACATGGACCAAAGATCACAAGTTGACGTTATTTACACTGACTTTAGCAAGGCGTTCGATAAGATTAGTCATAATCTTTTTTTCGAGTGGCTTGCTGGGATTGGAGTGGGTGGATCACTCTTTAGACGGAGTCCTACATAAAAACGGAGTCCTACATTAAAAACATATCGCGATTTGTCACAGTACAGAAAATCCAAAAAAAGGTATTAAATCGGGTATCCCCCAAGGATCACACCTTAGTCCGTTATTCTTCATTATTAATACAAATTTTATGACAACCGATTTGCAGACGATCTGGAATATTATCTCACCATAAAAACATTATCTGATTGTTGCAAGATTCACGAAAACCTATATGGATTGACAGAGTATTCCAAATCATCTAGCATACTATTGCATCTTCAGAAATGCAATTGCATTACTTTCTCGAGGAACTTTAATTCACCGTTGACCGACTATTACATAGGAAATGATCAAATAGAGTTGACAATATTAGGGAGATAGGCATTCCATATGACTCAAAACTGATATTTGACTTACATGAGGAATCAATTGCAAACTCGGCCTCACGAATGTTGAGTTATATACTGAGAACTAGTAGATTTATGAAGGAAAATAATAATTATGGGGTTCTCTGTTTCATTCAGCTCTAAAACTTACCATCGACTCAGTAGTTTCTCTGAATAACTATGTGAAATTTGTGAAGAAATTCCTAAAGCCACGTTGACGAGCAGTACAATGTATCCGCCTCCGAAAATCAAATATTTGTTGTAAACGCCAAGAGCAACTTTTCCTTCTTTTTTCTCTTCCTTGTATATCTTCTTTTTTGCGGTAATTTGTTCTGTTTCCAACAGTTTCGTATTTTCATCCTCCTCAATATCCTCATTGTCATCGATTACCTCTTTCTCCAGATCATCATCATCAGGAACTATTTCCCTTATTTCTTGTATTATGTTCGCGGTGGGTTTACCGAAATCTTTTATCCGACCTTTGTCCATAATCACAACGTTATCAGCTTCTTCAATATGATTAGCTGTTTGACTGACTAGAATGCATATTTTACTCTTCAAATAGGTTTTTATGCACTCACTGAAGATATAATCTTGGACTTGAGCATCTAAAGCACTCAAAGAATCGTCCAATAGGTAAACGTCACTCTCTTTATAAATAGCTCTGGCCAAATTTATTCTCGCTTGCTGTCCTTTGCTCAGATTCATTCCCCTATCAGTGACGATGGTTTCGTCACCATTTTCCAGGAGATTGAAGTCATACTGTAGGGCACACACTCTTATCACTTCTTGATACCTGCAATAATATGAAATAAGTTAACGAATAATAACAATATGTAATAACGAATCAAAATTCGCTTCGCGTCGGGCAGTAAACTACATCCTGCGGGAGGAAAAGTGGCACTTTCCTCCCTAGTAATACAAATAGCTATTTTCTGTTAGGTACGACTTATTGTGAATGGCCCTGGCAATATGGCATTCATCCACGAGGCACAATGAAAAACCAGTTTTAATATCAATTGGTAAAAAAAAATATATTCGACATAACGTTTGACCACTTATTGACCTGTAGAACATGAATATATAGAAATACAGGGGTGGCCCGATACCCTTTGTCACTCGGTATATTTCAAATAATAAATTCAACTTGCCGTTTCTCTTCATACATTTGGCCAAATGTAATGTTCTGCTTGATAGAAGATGGAAACAACCACGGATCTTGGGAAGCATATGAAATACTGCCATAAGTAATCACTCGTCCTACAGACAGGGGATAGTCTTGCAGTATGGTCTTCAAGAGCGAACTTTTTCCACCCCCCACTGACCCCGTAACTATTGTCAATCCTGTCTCTACTTTCAGAGTTAAATCAGTCAATATTTCTTTGGTTCCGATGTGAACTGTTGCTTCTTTCAATTCAACCATTGGATTATGTGCAGGACTATTCGTAGTGTGATTTGGTTTCAACTCTTCGCCTCTTAGCACTTTGTTTATCCTCGTCATCGCAGAAACCAACTCTGCACACTTACCGATGTTCCAAGGTATGCCGGTACCAACAGTTTCTCTGAGTTGATGAAAGTTTGAGAGGAGATAGAAGATAATCGTGGTATCTGATAAAGTATTATATTGAACGAAGACTGCTATCAGTACGTAGAATCCCATATTGGAGGAAAATACACCAACCAGGATCAGAACAATTCTCAGGTATAAACCAAACAGCATTTTATTGGCCTCTCCACTGAAAAGTTAAAAATTATAAATAGGGTAGGCATGTTAGTGGAGGATACTAAAAACGGTTGTGTTCAAAATAATTATGAAGATCCCACAGAATGTGACGCTCAAAGCTGAAATAGCGTTAGGAAATTTACTGCCTGTGAAAACCAAATACTTATACGAGAAGGAATATGACCATTTTTTGGAATGGAAAGATGAAAACAGAATGCATACCGTAAATTAAACTGTCTTAATGGCATACTTCCAGGAACTGGTGAAAAAATATTAATAATTTTTATTTATTTTACATTATTTCAGTCTGAAATATCTAGACCAAATATTCACAGCTGAAATCAACATTGAATGTTAAAGAAAACATTAATAAGTCAGCATTCAGTCAACTGATGGCCTTTCTGAAAGTTAAATCAAAAGGATACATTCCTAAAAAATCAAGGGTGTTGGAAGGTAAACAAGTGCTACTTTTCATATGAAAAGCTCCAGATGATACTTTTCTGCCACATAAAGTTGTTTTGGTAATGGGCGTATTTGGAAGCTTAACGTGATGAAATGGTCGAAATGACAATTGATGACATTGAAGACAGAGGGGCCGTTTTACTGATCAAGGTACCAAAAACCAAGACCTGCACCGCAAAAAGTTTCACCATTGTTGAAGAAAGTGAAATAGGAGCCTGGAACTTAGTCAAAAAGTACATTGCACTACGACCAAAAGGATGTAAACAACGTACATTTTTTCAACCTTCAGAAATAATAAATGCATTGAGTTACCTGAGGTAAAAATACTATAGGAAGTGTTCCTTCTATCATAGCGAAATACCTTAATTTGGACAACCCGAAAGGTTACACCGAACATTGTCTACGCCGAACATCGTCAACGCTTCTTGTTCAAGGTGGTGCTTCCTTTGAAACACTGAAATTACATGGAAAATGGAAGAGTAGTGCGGTAGCGGAGAGCTATATTGAAGAAAGTATCTCCTCGAAGAACAAAATTGCTACAATGATACCGAATGCACATTGAGGAGTTCATCATCGGTCAACTCACAGAACTTCAAACTTGGTACCAATTTTTCATTTGAAAATTATAATTTCTATTTGAGAGAAAATAATTAGTCCCTTTTTTATGTACAGTTATAAATAAAACTATTCTGAGCAATTAATTTATTGAACTACAGAAAAAACATTTAGCGGGCATTATGATTCATAATGCCTTCTATAACAACCCGAGCGTTATGGGTCTGTTAATAGCAACCGTTGCCAAGGTATTATAAAGCAGTAATAGACAAGTGAAAAATAAAGAAGATTGTTAATTCATACCGTCTGGCAGCATTGATTTTGTCTCCAAAAAACTTTTCCCACGTATACATTTTGATTATTCTGATCGTTGATAGAGTTTCTTGAGTCACTTGCAATCGCTCATCAGTTTTTGTTCCTGCCTTCAACCTAAGTACATTGATCCATTTTCCGATAAGAACTGAAACACAACGTCATTATGAAACTCAAATTCGTATCTACGTATCCAAACAGCCTTTGTGTCAATGCTCATTTGATTTTTTTTAGGTTGGTAATATCAAAATTTTAATTTAAAAAGCAGATCAAAATGTGGCTTCATGCAACACCTAGAATTATTATTCATGACATCTTCAATGCTATGAACTAGAATTAGAAATTCAAAAATAGTGACTATCTTGTAGGCATAATACTGAACTATATATTCTGAGTACCATTCATGTCTTGACATGTCTATAAAAGTAACCTTAATATTATATGTGTTATATTCCTTCTCATTTACTATAATTTACACTGTTACTTACGTATATTTAACATATTCATTTACATATTATTTACATTATTTGCATTTTTAACATTATTTACATTATTTACATTTTTCATATTATTTACATTAATTCATGAAAAAGAAACTACCCAAACACCAAAACTACGTCACAATCACACTCGATGCGCGTTTCGCCAACAAAGTTAGCATCTTCAGGAGCTCTGTTGGCAAAACGCGCCTCGAATGTGATTGTGACGTAGTTTTGGTGTTTCGGTAGTTTCTTTTTCTTGAATTACATCCACACCAGAGGTTCCAAATTATTCATTTATTTGATTATTTACATTATTTACATTATTTACATTATTTACATTATTTACATTATTTACATTATTTACATTATTTACATTATTTACATTATTTACATTATTTACATTATTTACATTATTTACATTATTTACATTATTTACATTATTTACATTATTTACATTATTTACATTATTTACATTATTCACATTATATATTATCTCACTCTAAGTAAACATTTATATAATTGAGCGGATTAAATTTATATTTCTTTCTACACAGTTCCAATAAGTACTAACTATTGAAGGTGTCCGATCATTCATGCGCATTGTCAAGAACGTTGTTCTTTTAGGGATGGATGATCACCGGCATATATTTTTGTATAATTAGAAAATTATACCAACCATACAAGTACCTTGTAGTTCTGGTTTCTTCTAGTTTACTCCAATGTTATATGATTCTTACTTTAATTTCTTCATATGATAAATACTGACAAAACGGTAATCATACAAACTGTTACACAAAAAGTGATACCCAAAATTCAAATAAATTATCAGTGGACAAATGAACTGACGGGATATGTCAAATGTTAAATGTTTCATCATCAACCAGTTTATTGTTATTAAACCCACTTTCAATAGACAAAAATTGAAATGAATGCCACACTCTTATTTAATGGAAATATCACCCAATCCAAAAATAATTATATCAAGTTCTATACCGTTCCAGAGCATTGACAAAATGTGCTTTTCTTGATTTTATTGAAAATATGAACAGGGTGTTCATAAAGTCAGATGTGGAATCATTTGCGACAGAAAGACAAACTTTAGTCGCTATTTTCCATCGTTCAAGATAACCTCTCTTGGAAGGGATCCATATCAGGGTTTTGTAATTAAAAGCTGATGCATTTCAAATCTGGAATTTTACCTTCTTTTCTTGAAAAATTATATCAAATCATGCAAAACTGTTTGATACGTCTAAAAGAGCCACTCATCATTAATCTTCAGCAGCGAATGTACTTGAATTGGTCTCAATTTATAGACATGACACCCAACAAACAAAGGTGAGGTTGAAATTCTAAAATTGCTCGTTGTCTCGAAAATGGTGAAATAGTGAACAGGCATGACCTGGTCTATCAGAAGTTCCTAGATTATTCAAGGTTTAACGGACACCCTGTACATTTCAGAGTATTAATAAAATAATAATAAACTGTAAACATAAACTCACTCTGTACCGGCAAAGAAGAGAACAATACTCCAATTCCAAAGAGTGAAGCAATACCAATTTTTGTGAATATCAAGTAGCAAATCACAGCAGTCTGGACTATTCCATCAATAACATCATTGACAATCCATATAGATTCTCTCAACGTTTGAACATCTTTGGTTATCAGTGTTACTATATTTCCCAAAGTAATCTCTGACACTGCCGTAGGCGTTAGTTTCAACGCTTTCCTATACAGTAACGAAGAGAATGCTGTTTTGATTTCAACGCCCAGTTTTTGAATCCAAATAATGTAATTGTGCACGTAAATACGGTATATCATCTGAACAGATATCAACATGGCAGCGTAATAATATGCATCGTGTCTTGTCATTGTCGTTTGATCCGTATTGAAATATGAAATGACTTTAGTTAGTGCATAGGGTTCCAAGATTCTGAAAAAATAATTCTTTATTATTCTCAGAAATACGTGCACGCAGAGGATGATAATAATAATAATCACACGGTCCGTAAAAATATACGGTGTTAGGCAAGTGAAAATTAATTTCAAAGATTCCTTCACATACATACATCATACAGGTCAAGGAAATATGAAGCGAAGCGTGTATATAATAAAAAAACAAGTATCCCAATAAAAGTAATTATGGTGCTGTAGATATTTACAAAATTTGTTTAAAAAATAAATGGCTGGAACATGACCAGATCCATATGGATTTTGTACTCTCAACTGTCATTATTTTAATACTTTGGATACGGTTGTGTATGTCTAACGGCCAGTTTTTCATGTTTGAATTAACCTCCAGATAACTAACTAATAGTTTAGATGGTTAATGGCATTCTTTAAATGATGTTGGATGGATCAAATTCTAACCATTAGTTAATTAATTTGGAGTTTAACTGGAACTTGAAAAACTGGTCCCAAGTAGTATTGTTTATATATGGACCTATCCTATCTCATATCCATGATTTATGAGGATTCTAAAATATATCTATCTATCTTACATGGATTTACAAATACTACTTTTTGCTGGACACGTTGATACCCAAGTGGTAGCTAGGAAGTTCTTACGCCCATATGCACCGTTTTCGCGTTTAATCCAGATCAACTAAACCGGATTAAGTGGTCTTGGGTTGAGTTATATTCTCCGATACATGAAAAGTGCGGATTACTTAATCCAAACAACAATTTGGCATCATTATTAAAATCTGTACAACTTATAGTAAAAAAAAATTTGTAAAATTTGTTTTTACGAAACTCCCAGGTTTTCGGAGAAAACCCCTCAAAAGCAGAACTTGTGCAAGCAAGGGAGATCCGGGACCTAAAGTTTAAATAAAAGTGGAATCCGAACTACTTCAGCTCAGTGACACACGACCGGGGATCGAACCCGGACCGTCTGGGTGGAAGCCAAACGCTCTAACACCTCGACCACTTCGCTGTTTTTAATATCATCTCATCAAACTTTGACATCTCAAGAGAATCGCGCAAACTCAGAATAATTCTGAAAGTTATAAGAATCTGATAACAAAAATGAACGAACGGTATGAAGGTATAAAAAGAGTTCGAAATGTATCCATATTAGCAATTAATTTAGATATTGAGGAATATGCGACGGTATTAAAATATGAGAAAACGAATCGAACATCGCTGGATGATAAGAAAAGTGCATAGAATAATATCGAAAACGAATACAACGCAAGTGGTCCTGGTCTGTGCTATCGTCGCTCAAAATATTACTTGAAAATAAGGAAAAAGAGTTGAGGAAAAAAATGGCAGATGGAAAGGGTACTTAAAGGTAAGTTTATGAGGCTTTATTCCCGAAACAAAAATAAAGTATTGTTACTTGCGTAGTTTCATCTCCTGAACCCGAATCCGAGGGAACTTCGTAGGGGTCTTTAATACTTTTCGAGTTATGACCTTTCGAATCTGGAAAATCGACCATTTTCAAACACGATTTTTTCAGTAAAATATCGCACAAAATTCCTCCTTTTGGTCAACACTTTTTTGAGATCCTAATCAACACGTATTTCACAATTACAAGCACCAAAATCCAACATTTCATAAAAAAATCAACCTTCTTGTCAAGTACCCATAGATAACCCTACCAACTTATTTCAAGAATGAACCTGTATGAAATGTGAGGTTGAGTATAGTAATATAAAAAAGATAAATTTATTTGTGAAACGTTTGGTTTTGGAAATTGGTAATTGTGAATTATGAGTTGATTTGGGTAAGTAAAAAGTGTCGACAAAAAGAAGGAGACATTTTGTGTTATTTTTTTACTGAAAAAATAGTGTTGGAATATGGTTGATTTTCAAGATTCAAAAAGTCATAACTCGTAAAGTATTAGAGACCTCTACGAAATTCTTTCGGTTTTGTTTTCAGGAGATGAAACTACGTAACACTGCAAATTTTTTCCTACCAGAAGACGACTGCGGATAGAAGCAGTTGAAACGTTGTGATTAATACAAATTATGAGATGAAGTCCGAAGTGAATGTACTCACTTTTCTTTTTGTTTTGAGAGAAAGCCCGATAAACTTACCTTCACTATGAAAAGTAGCAGACTTTGGATTAGATGAGTAACGAGAAAAATTAGGGAACGTGAGGTTGAAGAAACTTGAACAAACCAAAAAAGCCTGTTTTAAAGAAACTTTTAGCTATCCAAATCAGATACAACTGAAAAATTAGGCAACATTTCTGAAATTGGATCAGCCAGTTTTTCTTTGTTTTTCTTTATTATATTAAGAAAATGTATAAATGATTTGATATTCTGATTGTAGAGTGGAATACAGTTATTTCTTCAAGATGTATTCATTAAACACTCTTTCATTTCCTAAAAAGTTAAAATATGTGACTTTCAGATTCGTAGATAGTATGCAGAAGAACAATTTTTCACATTTTTGTCACAAGTGTTACTACAAAACCTTTCACGAGTACAAAATCTATCACGAGTAGGTATTCACAGAAAGTGCACAGCAGAATTCAGCCAATAAATATAAAATCGAACCATGGAATATCGACAAACAAGCAAAATAATTATTGATTGAATTCTCCCCATGATTTTAAAGAATCCTTTGGCCTTCTATACGAATGCTCATATCATACGTATTGGGTATATCCCCCAAGTATTCGACCATGTGATCCAAATCGTGCTCTCCTAGATGTTTATGGAAAATAGAAATCCCTTCATTCATATCTGAGTCAATATAATGTAACTCGGCAGTTCCTTCTGAATTTGCTGAAGAACTAGAAGAATTGTTTCCTTTCGAAGTTTGAACTTCCATAAGAAAAACATATTGTCCATGTCATATGAAAGTATTCCGATCGATCATATTATCTTCTAGGAAATCCAAAATCATTAGTAATATCTCCATCATCTTCTGAAAATTTTACGTATCGACTTCCAATTTTCCTTTTTTATTGAGGAATACGAAGGTATATTAACAACCAACCCAACAGTCACATGTGCGTTTGCTGAGCTTGAACCTCATTAAATCATTGGATTAAAGTTAATCGTTCGATACGGTGCATACAAAAAATTAGATTAATCGAGCTCAATTTTTAATTTCGTTTGAATTACTTCGGTGCATACGGCTGTGAAAGAGTGACAGTTTGTAAGATCGAAATTTGTGTTTTCTCCGTAAAACTAATCATTTTCATTTCCAATTTTGATATCAACTCATTCATTCATTGAAACACATCTTCGAACACTTACGTTTTTCCTATTTTGAAACTCAGATCGACAGCACATATTAGCAAATATCTCCAACCGAATATTTTCCACACCATCCTGAAAACCGATGGGTGTGAGCTTTTATTCTCCATTTTCCATTGCACTTCGAGTTTATCACCACACGTTTTCGAACCACATAGCCTAAGAACTTCGTACAAGTCTTCTTCTTGTAGGTCATGTTTGAAAGCTTTTCTGAATAAACTTATTACATATCTGAAATTAAAAGAAAATTGATAATAGCAATGAATGAAGTGAAAAAAATGGATCGCTTCGAGTAGGTATGCTTTAAAATACACAACGCAAATATAAATGAACCATGAAAATATTTTTGGAGTCAAATTTCAATAACAGCCGTTTCTATCCATTTCTGGAAATCAGCAAATTTCAAAGCTACTAATGTTTCGACGTACTCTCCAATCAGTCAAAGGGCGTACTCTAATCTGGTTAATTGTGATGTGAAACGGCTATGCCATTGGTTGCTCGGAATTCTTGGGAAAGTACGTGACAACAATTTGCAATGGCGCGGGAAAGAAGCCATTTGAATTTTGTCAACTTCAAATATAGCTTAAGATTTAAAAAAAAAACGTTCCAGTCAACAGGAAAATTTTATTTTTAATTTTATATCCGATTTTAGAACCACGGTTCTATACCCTTTTGATGAAGATGTTGTGAATTACAACAAATGTGCAAACAGAAAGTCAGTGGATCATATACCAGTAGTGAAACAAAGGACCAACCATCACAAAAGGAATCAGTCCTTCTGCAATAAATAGAAAATAGTGTTAAAGAAACTACAGTTAGACTTATTTAAAAGAACCTACGAAAGTAAAAGCTCATGAAAAGGAGATATGAGCTATTTGGAATAGTATGAATTATGGAAAAGTGTCAAAGATTCTGTTCACATTACAGATAATGCTAGTACATTCACAGCTACGAACCTCGCTCAGTTCGTTGATACAGAAGTTATAAATATAAATTGCCATGAAAATGAAACTAGTCTTAAGTTCTCAAAATAGAAAGATGCCATAGAATATCAAGAAAATGATACGCTACGCAGACGCAGTGCCCTGTGCTGGCTATAATTGAGACAAGAGTGTGGCTATATACAGGGCTATAATTGGAAAAATAGACTTTTGTCATCTCTTTTTAGCAATCACTTGTGTTCATAGATAGAACATGTATTACAGATATTCTGTTGAGTGGTGCGCCTACCCTAAGTATGTTCTTGTTCTTATAATTCAATGTCCTCAAGATGAAACATTACAATTTAGAAACGTCGCCAACTCAACAATCGAAATAATTACCATTATATCACTGGTGATGAACTCCGATTGAATGATCTGTTTGATAATATAAGCTGTATCTATCTAACACTCTGTACTTACTGCGTTTCATCTTATTTACTAGGACTAGGATCTATTTACTTGTTTTGGATCTCAACCTCGGGAAAGAGAATTCCAAATGAGTGTACTTTTTATAATATTTGAACTAGGTACCTAATTCCTTACAAACACATGTTTTCATTCTAGCTGTTCGAAATAATTTATGGGTTCTTTGTAGTAGCATTACCTCGACTAGTCTATATTTATGTTAGTTTTGAACCTTGAAGATTTTGATAAGGATTTTAACAAAGTTTCCCCCTGTTCCTAACAATCCAACCTCAATGAATAACTTGAAAATGTTGAAATTGAAAGAAACTTGTTGAAATTGAAAGAGAAACAAGTCTCACGCAGATATTTCACTGAATCCACCTCATTAAAAATGTGGAATACAAAAACATTTTTCTACGACAGTGCGTAAACTAAGCTTTTACGCACTGCTGAAAGTGCGTAAAGTAATAATTTTTCGCAATAGTGCGTAAAAAAGTCACCTGTGCGTTAAATCATCAACTGTGCGTAATAGTATATTGTGCAACAAGTGCAGAAAATTGCTAATTTCTCACGAGTTTGAAAAACGAGTGAGAAATTGCATTTCTGCTCGTGTTACACACTATACTTTTTCCACAATACCCTTTTTGCTAAAAATAATACTATACTATAAGACGGAATGAAATGTCAGTGACTCATTCTTATATTTTCCTCTTGAAGTTGAAGGTAGTAAATTCAATGACAATGAATTAACTTGTTCTCTTAGTTCTGGCGAAGTATTTTCAATTTCAGAACTGTCGCTATCCATTTTAGTTCAATCTCATTAAAAAATGACGGGACAAGAATATTTTACGAATATTTTATGCTTGATATTTGTTGACATTCAAATGATTCGATAGATGTTGCTCCGTTGCCTAGCAATGGATAGTGTGTATGTGGGTATTTGAGACAGCAGTAGTGATGTCTATGATTCTTGTTCAGAATATTATGAATTTGTACGACAATTTCCCTCATATTATATAAACCAATAGACTTTGTCTATTCATTCTTGAAGTTGCCTGATCGAATATCCCTTCGAAATGCAGAATTTTCAAAATATACTTTCACCTTGCTGTCACGAAAACTGTATTGCTTAGAAATTAGGTACTGAAAAATTTTGGCATAGAAATGTCACTTTGTGGCACAGAAATGTCACTTTGCGGCACACTAATGTCAAATTTCAATTATTGTGAGAAATAATCATGTTTGCGAACGTAAAACTATGCATAAAAGCATGTTTTGGAGTGTGGTTGTAGAAAAAGTAATTTTTTACACACTGTTTTTCAAAAATACACTATTTTGCGTCATATATAAATAGGAAGTCTTTATTTGATAATACGACGACAATTCATATCATTAAACATTCAAATTGATGATATAATTGCTACAATTTGGCAATATAATAACTATCGAAGAAAAAACTTTGTATGAAACACTTTCGTAAATGGCTTTTTTGTACTCATACACATAAATAGCTATTTTCTACGACATTCGTAAACTGAGGTTTTGAGCGCTGTTCAAAGTGCGTAAAGTGATAACTTTTTAGCACAAGTGCGCAAACTCAACTGTGCGTAAAGTAATTTTTTACGCACTATTCTTACATTTACACGAAAATTGAAAACTCATTGAGATAAAACATTCAACAATTGCTACAATTTGTCATATAACTGTGGTAGGAAATTTTTTTTATGACACATTTTCGTTGAGATGTTTTGTACTTGCATGTTTAGTTGAACAAACTTCACGATCATACAAAATTCCTACTTTACGAACTTGTATCGTAAATAACTATTTTCACATCAACCCCCAGAATTATTTGGGAGACTTATATAGGAGGGGCATATGAATGGACCATAATTTGAATGTTGAAAGAAAGACACTTGGTGACTCTAAAATCACACAATGAAGGAAGGAGAGGAAATAACCCTACCGTTACCTAAAGATTCATTAGTGAATACAGGGCATTTTTCAGTTGGTGAGTTCGTTTTTCTCGTGCATTACTATTTATTTACAAATTATTAAAACATAGGAAATATAATTTTTGATAAAACTAAGCACCAGGAGAAATATTAGGTGTCCATGAATGGTTCATTTCCAGAATAGGGAATTTTTCAGTTTTGAAATTTCAGTTGATTCGTAAAACCAATAGAAGTACTGAATAGTTCTGATTAATGTTTACATCGAAACGTTCCAAGTATGTGGTACTGATTATGGAAAAAATATTCCTTGCCATGAGTTTCTTGATAACTACACATAAAATAATTCTAAATGAGAATTAGTCATCTGCCGGAAGAGAAACTCAAATTGGAAATAGGTCTTTGTTTATCAAGAATGAAGTTATTTGTGTCTTGATTATTGAATCTATACTAAGTATTACTAAGCTACATATCCCAAGTGTTTTGAACTTCCGTAAACAACTGCTGTACTTTCTAAATTCCAGTAACCTGATTATTTGTTATTTATGATTCGAACTCAAAATACTCTTTCGCTGAACTTATTATCGATGAAGTGGGTCCGATGACTTTCGTGACATATCTGCCACATGTTTTCTCAACCCGTACATACTATAAATATTCTACCATCTTGTGTTAAAAAAATTGATACTCACGAGAAAGTGACTAAGGAAAGAATATTAGCTGTTTCTCTTGGGTTAACTTTTCTTCTCACTTTCTCACAATGATCCATTCTACACGGAGTTGAAACAGCACTGTTGTCGAAAACAAAATCAATTGTTGTAAAAATGCAGCGGTGATATCTAATCAAAGACAAATAGATACAACTTTTCTTCATTGATATAATCCAATAAGCTTTAAAATATTACAATACGCTTCAGAGTTATAAATAATGAACATACAGATGTCATCAAATATTTATTTTGTGAGAATGGGAATTTCAATGATTTTCCATTGATTGTTGTTTATTTAATAAAAGATATCTTTAGTCGAAATCAGATAACCTGAAGGGGTTTACCATTAAAATATAAAGAAACCCTTATTGCTCACAACTTAATATTAATTATTCAAAAAGGCATAATGATGATTATCATTTATTTTATTCAATGTATTACTTATTTTGAAGGAAATAATGATAAGCTATAGTCAACATTCCACTGAAGCGAATCCACATTCTATTTATTTGGTTGGTTCCCAGAGGCTCCAAATCTACCCCTCTTTCTCAAAACAATACACTTACCTAACATTTGCTTGAGATTAGCAGTATTACCTCTCCATCTTCGAGTAGAATTGTAGGCAGCTCGTATTGATCTCAATGCCTTTATTCTTGGAAACCGGAGAGTAGAAACTATCGTTACTTTTCTGGGTAATTGAAAGGGTGATACTTTGTTTGGAAACCAGTTTTATTAGCTCAAGCCGAAAATCATCTTCAGGACGATTAATAACTATTCAAAAAATCGTCATACATCTAGCACATACCTTACAATTCTTTTTGTGGGTCATAAAGTACCGATAGTCGTTCCCGACCAAGGTTTGACCCTTTTTAACCCCATCCGCATAATGTGTAGGCTATTATGCCAGATACCTCTCATGCAACTACGTTCCTTGCTGATACCTCGACGAGTGATAAATTATATCAAACAGATACGTTAGCAATTTTTTTCATTGCAGAGGATACTATTGCAAGTGTTACCAACTGGCAGAATTTTATTCTTTGTGCTCATATTGTTACCTAGGAATGAGAAAGTTCTATCTGAACACATACCTGTTTTGAGAAAATGGTCGTCAAAGTTTGTAACACATGTGTTTAGATTAGCCAAATTGAATCACCTTGTGAGATATTGTTAAATTTCATCCGAATTAAGAAATATAGTACTGAATTCAATTTCACCCAATATGGTTATAACTACTACACAAGATTTTGCAATGAAGAAGAACCACGTTATTCAACTTTTTTAAAATATCGTACTATTTGCCACGAATATCTATGTTCAATCTACATAGTAAACATATTTGAAGAAATCGTAGTATTAAAAAGTTCCATCTGCCACTCACATCTATGTTCAATTTTTATAGTCAATTTAGTACAAGGAATCGTAATAATGAATGGTTCTGTCTGCAACTTACATCTCAGAACATATTCAGAAAATCTGGGTTTTAACTACACTTTTACAACAACCAAGTTATAACTGATTGCAGATATAACCTTATTAGACATATCACATGAAGATAGAACTGGGTCTACTTTAATTGTTGGATATAATGTGAAGATAGAACAACAAATGTTTGCTTTTATCGAGTATATGGCGCTACAATATCACTATGAATGAGTAAGAAATCGTAGATACAACTGAGATATGCGCAAAGTACACATTTTGAATCATATTCAGAGAGAACCTTTATATTCTCCATACCAGAAATCTCAAATCAAATTTAATTTACTGGGTTATAAGTGTGTTTACAAATCCTGATTTAAGACATGATGATATACAAGTTTTCTGATAGTATTGATAGATAATAACTATTATTTTAGGTTATCTCCTTTCAAGTATTGGTACCTCTCACCTAAACGCAGATGTGCTTGTGTTGTGTTGTGTTAGGTATTCCATATTTAAAAGGAGATTTTGAAATTTAATACGGCAACGGCTTCAGATTTTTATATTTTTGGAGAATTCAAGGGAAAATGTTCAATACATTTTCAATAGTAAGTTGATTGTGGTGTACAAATGGTTTTATGGAGATTGAATATTTCATATTATCAGATCTCTAGTAGTACTAAGTTCAAAAGTTTTGGACCAAAGTGATTTAAAAGTCTTTGATAGTGACTCTTTCTGAATAGTGGCAAATATACAAACTTTTTTATAACAGATCTGGGTTCTGTCCTAACTGTTATCCTCCGATAGTAAGCTCTATTGTGGATCAATTACCCAAATCAAACAAGGTTGGAATTGAGATTTCTATGTATCTATTGTATTCATCATAAGGCTTTATGGTAGAGAATAATCGGACCTTCATGTAAGTAATTTTTATTATGATGTTTTGTATTGTTTGTAATCTTCCCAAATTGTTGTCAATTGATCCCCCATATGTCATGATGCAATGCGTGAGTACATACTCTGTCCACAAAAGGCCATTGGCCTTAGTGGAGGGCCTAACACGGGCCCACTCACGTACAAATCTAACCTAACCTAACATACTCTGTCAGTGAGTAATATATAGAAGGCATTTTCTTACGAGTTAGGATATCTCTCAGAGAATGTAATTTGTGGATGATTTGCCTCAGACTCTTGTTCATGTACAAAGCGTGCTAATCCCATCATAATTATTGATCAACTACCAAAATCACCTAAATGTTTTCCTGTATTTTTTTAATCGCAGAGCACTGCCAGATATTTTGACAGCATTTAAATGAATCAAGAATTGTTCATCTGGTTGACGGCCTTTCGTTAATTTGAAAGGCATGAATTTTATTTTGTGGTAGGAAGATCATAAAAGAGCCATAATTTAATATTTCTCATTTCATTATCTGTTCTTCTGTAAACTCCATGCCATCAATTACTTGTGAAAATATGAACAATATCATCAGCGCAAGATAGTATGTGGCACTGAAGGTTTCTGATTTTACTGATACTGTTTATATATACCAAAAGTAGATAAGGCCCTAATGAGGTATCCTGAGGAACACCTTCATTAACCGTTGATACTAACTCAGTTTTTCATCTATCTCGATCCTTTGTGTGATAGATGGATGAGTAACAAGCCGCGAACTCCACAAGAGTCCATCCTTGGTCCTACACTATTTCTGATCTACATTAACGATATTGTTTGCAACTTTCTTTCTGTCTCATTCTCCCTTTTCGCACATGATACTAGTATAATAATTCTTGCAAACGAACAACATCTGAGGATCGCGGCACAAAACACAATGAATGATTTATATGACTGGTTTTTAGCAAACAAACTTTCTCTGAATATTGATAAAACGCAAAGCATATTTTTCAATCTTCACCGAGATACACAGGACATCAGCCTCATAGTAGACGGTAAACATATTGGTCCATCAGATGCAACAAAGTTCCTAGGTATTCTCATTGACAGTAAATTAACTTGGATAGATCACATCAGCCAACTGAATTCCAAACTATGCAAAGCAATATATTATGCCTTACCGACCATCAAAATTAATACAAATGAAGTAGTAGCCAAGACAGTACTTCCACAGTCTCTTGCAATATGGTATCGAATTTTGTACGGCAGTTTCATCGCATAAGACTTTTATTATTAAAAAACGAGCTATTCGAACGATTTTTCGTCTCGACTTCAGGGTCTCATGCAGGAACTACTTTAAAGACCACAAAATATTCACCCTTTCAAATCTGTATTATGGCTCTTGATTCATAAAAACAGAAACTCTCTGGAACGACCCGCAGATAGACACCATTCTCCAACAAAGAACCAATTAGTCATCCTATCAAATTACAGATACAACCGAACGCGCAATGGACCCCTGTATACAGGAATGAAAATCTATAATCATATCCCATACTCCTTCAAACTCTTCTCGTTGAATGAGTTTTTTATGATCTTGATGAATTTTTCTCAATCAACTTCCAATGAACTTTGCTGAACCAATATATATATAAATATATATATATATATATATATATATATATATATATATATATATATATATATGTCTTTTATACAGGGCATTTAATTTTTAAAATCGTTATTGGTTAACGCTTTCCCTAAGCCATTGGCAATAGGTATTAATATCAAGAATTATTTGTAAGATTATAATAATTCACAAACACAAACTATGTACCTAGCTGGGAAATAAAGCTATCTATCTATCTTTATAATTTATCCAGAAGAATATTGTGTGAAATAGTGTCAAAGGCTTTGGCCAGATCAAGAAAAATGGCAAAGCATTTATCCGATCTGTCCAGTGTCTCTACACTGATTCTCGAAAAATTTCTTCATTAGAACTTTTAAAAAAGCCTTAACACATTACTGGCATCAAAGAACTCACTAAGTCTTTTCTTGAAACTGTGCTCAAAGACTTTTGCTGAACCATTAATCACAGAGAATGGTCTATAATTACCAGGTTTCCTTATTTTTCGTTCAATTTCCATCTTGCAGTGGGATCAGAAACTCGAATTCAGGTATTCTGTTAAAATCGAGGTACGTTCTATCTAAAATATTTTTAGTCCCACAAGTAGACAGAGTGTGCCAAAAGCCGGTACCAATTTTCTTCCTAAATAGGGACCTAATTTTTTTTGTCACACGGTTTGATTGGCCTTCTAATTGTGAGTTTAAACAATCTGAGTTGTGCTAACTCAACTTCATGACATATGATAATCTATTTGAGAAAAATTATCGCCATAACAATCTAATAAAAATACAATCAACTTTTTTTCCACTTATTTATTCATACTCGTTAAATATAAAAAATAATTTGCTTCCACAAAATAATTTATCTCGTGCTACTATGTATCAACTATCTACTTTGTTTGCTGCTGGCGTCATATGTATATACCCAATAGAGGTACCAGGTGTCTCTCGTACCAGGTGTCTCTAGTCCCGACGAGAGACCACTTATATCGTTATTTCGTACATCTTCGATTGCACGACACTCGGAATGACATAATACTTTTTCTTGAACCGAGCGGTGCCACAGGTCCGGCTCCAGGTTTGTTACAGTAGTTAACGAAAAAAATTGTGTATCTCGCAAACAATCAAATTTAGAATATAAAATTTCATGACCAGTTTGCTGGAAGTCCCAGCTAACTCCAGATGTTCCATTAATAGTCCTTTTTTACTCTATAGGGCAATTTTTTCAATAAACACCTACTATCTTTCATAGTAATTGATAAAAATTAGTGTGTTACTCGAGCGTTCCTTATACCTAAATCCAACTTCTACCGAGCTATTCATTTGAAATAAAGAAATGCCTTATCTTGCCCAGAGATTATTTGCTTTTTCAAGTATGTCATGGAAACAAAGGACAATTATTATAATTAGGAAGGTGATATTTTCTCATAGTGAAAACAAGTTGTGCTAATTCTGGAATGGATTTGAATCGAAAATTATCTAAACAAAGTTATGTTAGATTTGTTTGTAAACCTGTGCATGTGTCGCAAAATTATTAATTTACATTTTGTTTTTGGAAATGTGGTTCAACCCATTAGCTGAGTCAGACCTCGAGATAGCAAATACCATTCTCGTATTTTTTTAGGCAAATCTTCTAACCTCAATCAACGTCTTCAGAATTGGGATTTTCATTTTCTGCAATACAAACCATTTATCACCGTCATAAGCTTTAACCTTCTTCCTGGTATGGCAAACTTTTGCACGGATTTATTGCTCAAAATATTGAAACACTCTGGATTCTTAAAAAACAATCTGGACTGAAAAGTCGATACGACATTTTCGGGTTTCTGAAAATTCACATATGGTGCTCGAAAGTAAAATCAAGAACAAATTCGAATGAATGTGTTTTATTTGGTAATGGACCAAGAGCTACACTTTTAAAAAACACTCACAGTTTTTTTCGTCAAAGGGAATCAGTACAAACTGACACGTCTATATGTACTCAAAAAGTAATGTGTCTACTATTACATAAATCATTGCACATAAAAACACATAAAAATATTGTTGAAATACAGAGTAAATTAAAGCTTTGCATATACCACAGACCAAAAAGTAGTGTGAAGTATTTCAATCAACTGACAATCAGTTGTTACTTAATCCTGGGTCAACAATGATGTAACCCAATATTGATAAATGAAAAATTGATTACATAATCCAGTCTTACGTTTCAACCAGTACAATAGGTACATGGTGGTAAAAACTCGATTTTTACTGATCAGCGTATAATTCATCGATTCGATTTTATTCTCATATTCGAGAACAATCTTTCTTAGAAATCAACTCATAACATCTAATTTGTAGCTTCTGAATCCCTTTTCTTCTAATAAAAAATAATATCCCATTACAATACAATAGAATTTTCATAGAAATAGATAAATATCAATAACATAATCGTTTTGATTTCCACTCAATCTGGAAAAGTAACGGCTAGAATCTGCCTATTTTTATAACGATATGATCCTTATTTTGTTGATGAAGTTCCATTCATTTAAAAAAAAATTGTAAAATTCAAGATGAATTTTTTACTTGTATCAGATTCAGTGAACATCAAAACGATTGTGTTATTGATATTTACTCATCACTATGAACATTGTCTTGCCAGGCTGTGATGTAGCACCCTTCGTGGGATATAATTTTTTATTCGAATGGTCTGAGAGAGATTAATCTCGAATCGAAGCACAAAAATGAATTGATATATTCAAAACAGAAAAAATCGAATTTTTGACACCCTGTAGCTGGAAAACTGATAATAGGATCGGTGTGAATATAAAACTATGTATTTAAGGATATCAGTATCTACGACAGCATTATATGCAAAATGTGCTGGGTCCTTTCGGTAATTTCGAAAATGTAACTTCATTATGAGAAACGCCATAATGATTTTTTTTTTATATTTATTATTTTGAATTGTCATATAGATCAATCTGAGTTTCTGTGCAGTACGAATTCTTCGCTTTTTTGTCTTTTATATTCAGATCTAGTCAAAAACAATGAGGGAAATGTATATTTTCTGAACTTCTTCAATCAGTACTCAGTACTTCTTTCTCCATCAAGGTAAATGAACTAAAAATATGTTTTTCCCGGGTTCCAGACGATGACTCGGTTATTATAATGAATATTTTCATAACAAGTCGGAAATTTTCGATGTCAGGTTCAAGTACTAGGTTATCCATTCTTTACGATAAGACAAAGAAATTTATAAAATAATTTGTAATTAAAAATACGTATTCATTTCACTAAAACACTAACTCAAATGATTGAGTAGTCCTGCCTGTTTGACCATTTTGTAGAATAGCCCATTTTTGTTCTCGATTAGGTTCAGCGGGCTATCGAATTCTTCAATAGCTCCTTTATCCAAAACCATTACTTTGTCACAATCCAAAATCGAATGCAATCTATGTGCAATCATGAATACTGTACAATCCGTGAAATGTTGATTAATTGTCCGATGCAGTTTTGCATCTGTTGCGTGATCCATGTTTGCTGTGGCTTCATCCAAAATGAGAATCTTGCTTTTTACCAGAAGTGCTCTCGCCAAACAGAAAAGTTGCTTTTCTCCTGAACTGAAGTTAAAAACGCTGCTCATTATTGAGTCTAGATTCGGAACAGAACTTTTCAGATCCACTTTCTCCAGAACAGACCATAGATCTGTATCTTTGAATTCTCCGTACGGGTTAAGATTTGTACGAGCTGTACCAGAAAATAGAACTGGATCTTGGGGTATAATTGCAAGCTTCTTCCTGAAAAATTTCAAGGACAACGTACTAATATCAACTCCATCGATGAGTATTCTTCCTTGAACATCATATAATCTGAAGATAGAGAATATCAGAGAAGATTTTCCTGCTCCGGTGCGTCCAACTATTCCAATTCTTTGCTTTGGGTGCACTTCGAACGACAAATCTTTGAGTACCATCTCATCATTGTAAGCAAGTGATACGGCTTCATATTCGACACTTCCTTTGCTTGGCCATTCATCAAGAATTTCTCCATCCTGATTTTCTGATGGGATCTCTGCATATTCCAAGACTCTCTCTACAGAAGTCATTTTGTTTTCCATTTCTGACCACTGTCGAAGTCCCCACTGGATAGAGTATCCGAGGCTTGTTACTTGAGTGAGAGCGAGGCCCACATTTCCCGCACTTGCACCTAAAACAGAAAATAGGAACGTATTGGAAAGAGTATCAGGGAAAATCCAGTTGCAAATAATATTGCTAGATATACATGAAATAAACGTTGACAGAACTGTTGGTAACAGCATTCTTTATAGGGGAACAAAGAGGTAGCAGGGGTTAATTTTCTCTCTAGATCAAATAGCTAGCTGAATCTAATAGAATGAGTAGGTGTGTATTGCAATGAACAGGCCGTGATGCAGACATTCCGGTATTTCGCGATCGAGATGTAACGAATCATATTCTGCATACGTACACTGCAAACGAAGGTCCCTAGTGTAAGAAACCATCCTCATATTCAGAAGAAAATATTCTATGACACTACTTGGCAGAAGCCCATTAAACTAATAATAAAACGGATTAAGCAATCCAGACTTCTGCATTTAACCTATACAATAGGTATAATCGTCGGCAAGTCTCCAACAGAAAACAACTACTGCCCCCTACGACCATTGAATTATATCTGTTAGATTCTTGGCAAAGTATTCTACAAGATCTACTTTGCAATGTTCTTCCAATCTCAACGCCAAAACATGTCTCAATCCACACGAGGGAACACCTACGGACCGGTTTCATGGTTCCTTGCCAATCATCAGCGCAGGGTAGCTCACCCAACGCAATCGAAAAATATCTTGACCCCAAGATTCGAAGAGCACTCCGACTATGGTGTCGACTTCGTCTGAAGCCAAATAAATTCAGAAGAAAATATTCTATGACACTACTTGGCAGAAGCCCATTAAACTAATAATAAAACGGATTAAGCAATCCAGACTTCTGCATTTAACCTATACAATAGGTATAATCGTCGGCAAGTCTCCAACAGTTGCTTAATCCGTTTTATTATTAGTTTAATGGGCTTCTGCCAAGTAGTGTCATAGAATATTTTCTTCTGAATTTATTTGGCTTCAGACGAAGTCGACACCATAGTCGGAGTGCTCTTCGAATCTTGGGGTCAAGATATTTTTCGATTGCGTTGGGTGAGCTACCCTGCGCTGATGATTGGCAAGGAACCATGAAACCGGTCCGTAGGTGTTCCCTCGTGTGGATTGAGACATGTTTTGGCGTTGAGATTGGAAGAACATTGCAAAGTAGATCTTGTAGAATACTTTGCCAAGAATCTAACAGATATAATTCAATGGTCGTAGGGGGCAGTAGTTGTTTTCTGTTGGAGACTTGCCGACGATTATACCTATTGTATAGGTTAAATGCAGAAGTCTGGATTGCTTAATCCGTTTTATTATTAGTTTAATGGACTTCTGCCAAGTAGTGTCATAGAATATTTTCTTCTGAATTTATTTGGCTTCAGACGAAGTCGACACCATAGTCGGAGTGCTCTTCGAATCTTGGGGTCAAGATATTTTTCGATTGCGTTGGGTGAGCTACCCTGCGCTGATGATTGGCAAGGAACCATGAAACAGGTCCGTAGGTGTTCCCTCGTGTGGATTGAGACATGTTTTGGCGTTGAGATTGGAAGAACATTGCAAAGTAGATCTTGTAGAATACTTTGCCAAGAATCTAACAGATATAATTCAATGGTCGTAGGGGGCAGTAGTTGTTTTCTGTTGGAGACTTGCCGACGATTATACCTATTGTATAGGTTAAATGCAGAAGTCTGGATTGCTTAATCCGTTTTATTATTAATCCTCATATTCCTTTTATTTTAACGAATTATTGCTGCAGTTAATTTCTCCAAACTCATTTACAGTGAGCCATATCATTTTATAATAATAAAAACGTATTGCTAGTATTGTGGAATTATCTCGATCGGTTCTTGAGAGGAATTCGGTGACGGAATTCGAGACAGGTCTCGAGGCTGGTCTCGGTACCAGTCTCTGAATGGGGTGCACTAAACGGGTGTTTTCAAAACTTATGGTAGATGGGGTATTTATCGCCGTGTATAATTACAATATATGTTGCTACCTTTCTTAATGAAGTCAATTCTGGTTGGGTCCAGAGTGTGTACTTATTGCACGTTGGTGTTGAGCAAGATACATAGAAACCCTGGTGTGATCTCTTATGTGAAACCGACATCCAGAAGTGTTAAGGTACGGCCTACTTGATTCGTGATATTTTTACTGCGTTGATACCGTTTCACCTCTTTAGCACACAGATGGCGGCAAAATTACAGATTCATGATGACGCTTGGACAAGTGTCATGTTATATAATTTTCAACATTGAATTTTATTTGTTGTGATATTCATTAACCATAATTTGTAAACATTCAAATTTTAATCAAATAATTATGACTCAGTACTTCGGAATGTTGGAAACTCGGTTATTTTCGACTTATACGCCATCCATAGACGAATGAAACCAACGGTATCAGTGCAATTACAGTCTTAACGACTTTGTTGAAACAAAAGCGAATCAGTGATAACACCATGGTTTCTATACATCTTGGTGTTGAGAGAGGAAAAATACATTGAAAAGAAGAAGAAAATTGACTGACACTTATGTCACTAGAAATTTAAAATCACGAAGAATGAAGAAAATAATAAACAATGACAATGGTTATGAAAAACACCAGTTATTTTGTGCAAAAGTTTTCATATTTTCTAAAGAATGGACTCAATCATGAGACCTGTTGTATGATTATTCACTGATTTCAACCGGTAAGTCTGATTTCAATTGGCAAGGTGCAGGTTAAACTATGATGATGATTTCAGCATACAATCTTATAGAGACTAGTTCGCCGTGCATTAATGCAGAGCAGAATGACACAAGAGTCCGCAACAGCAAGCCCTAGGATATCAGTTTAAAGTAGATCAAACGTAACTAACTTATCCGAATACTGCTGTACTATCAAGATTCGGTGGTACTGATCATTGGAGACATGCAGGGTTTTAGCAGTCGTCAGGACCGTGGGTGCTGCTTCACTCTGTGTGAAATATGGCCCGGTTACATCTATGAATATCCCGGGTCATCGAAAGATGAATTGAGAGTGGATTTCGTTAATGCAAAAAACGAAATAGGTAGATAACGACATACCTGGGATGAAATCCACAAGGGGAAACCTTTTTCAAAAGAAATACCTACTATTTTTCTACTCCCAAAAATCTTGAAATTTTGACCCAGCACATGGACCTCAATTCAACCTTCTCAGTTTGAAATTGTTGGCAAAATGACCAATGACAGAAATCCCAACCTATATCCAAAACTTCCACATCCTGACAGATGATTGATTGGCTGATTTTACCAGACAGGTGACATGTTTACCTTTGGGGCGCCAAGAATATTTGAATTGAAAATTAACTAATTGTATTTTATAGAAAAAAAACGGATCAATGAAGCAACTAGAAAATGGAATATTGCATCAGAAAATAGGGAGAAAACTTGAGGTGCATTATAAATTTACATTCTCTAGACCCTCAACGTAACATTTTCAGGCCATTTTGTTGCTGAACTAATGATAAATAACAGTAATCGTTTCATTATAAATAAGGGGGCTTCAGCTGTATCACAGTAATCAGTTTAATTTAATATTCAAGAAATTTTTCTAAATCCAGATATAATAAAAATTCATGTGTTTCAAAGCGATGATAGTTCATACAAGAATACGAGGTGTTCACATTAATTTTCATCAAGCATCGTTTATATTTATTGAATTCCTTACCAGTATCAAAGAATAGGAAGTTAATCACGACTGCAACGAGCAGTACTGAACCAATGCAATCCATGAAAAAGATGAATCCTCTCAAAGAACAAATCGAAGTATAATAGGCAGAAGTATATAAATCTTGATGTCTGTCAAATTCGTTCGTTAGAATTCTTTCCGCTTTGTAAGCTCTTATAGTTGTTAATCCGTCCAAAGTAGCATTCAAATGGCCAATCATGGGACTACGAGCTAAAATAAAATGAAAAGTTTTAGTGGAGGAGCGCTATACTTTTGACACGGAACCGGTCAAAACTACCCAGATTTTGAAGTTTATTTTTTTAAAGCTGGTGAAAAAATTAACGTTTATTCTTTCAAATTATTTTTTTGTTCTTAAAAATTTCTAATACTATTGATTGAATAACCTGATTTCTATATTCGTTAAAATATCGCCATTTATATAAGTATAATATTTGAAACACGAAAACCAACATTGGAAACTGTAGAGTAAAACTCTTTGATGGCCGCCTTCTTATTTTTTCATACTACTGACTTCTTCATATGCTTCTTTTCTATTTGTCATGGAAAAAAATAATCAAAATTTTCACAAAATTCATTGAAAAATATTTTTTATTTCGAATCAATAAAAACCTAAGGCAAGTCGTTTGATTTTGGAAATGAAATTTTCAATAATGTTATCTGAAAATAATATTTCAAAATATTTTCCAATAATTCAATCTTTTTATTTGAACTGATACAAACAAGAGTTTTGTAAAGTGAAGAAAATTTTCCTGGTGATTATCAAATTTAATACTTACATGAAGCCTCCAGTCGCTTCAAACTCCGCCCTGTTGGAATATAAACAGTTCTAATTATCAACAGAAAGACACAGACGATGGCAATATAAATTATGAAATGGGTGTCCACAGTAAGAACAAGACTAATATTTCCCAGTATAGAAAACAAAACCTAAAATGGATCAAAGTTAAAAAGTGAAATACTGGGGAATTTAGTAACTTACAGCAAAACATTCTCGTACAGAATACGGCATAACTTCATCTATTTGGGCCAAATCTTCCGAAAATCTGTTCAAAACATTACCGATGTAGTGGGAGTCGAAAAATGACATAACTGATTTCAAAATACTGCCAACTAATGCATTATGTAATTGTATAGATGCCTTTCTGCAAAAATCTAAATGTGCATAGGTTGATATCATCGCCAGAACAGTGGTAGACATCAAGAAGATTGAGTAGATTCTGAAAGTTTTGGTTTCTTGAGCCTCAACTTCTAATAACATTGTCTGATTCATTTCTACCATGTCTAAATTTGAAGACTGATGCAGCTTTTTTCGATATTCGTCAATATTCTCTTTGAATGTTAGAACTTTCTGCTTCTCATCAACCCTGGAAACAAATTAATATTTTTGTATCGAATGCATAAAATAAGTGCTTGGATTGGCATTAGACAGAATTTCACAAACGAAATACAAACTACATATTTTTGTATAACTGTGAAAGACTACACACCGCATCAAAGGAAAATTTCTTTTGAAGAGTTTTGTTTACTTTTCGATATTAATTGTAATGGCATCACGCGAAAACATGTAAGAGCTGTGTCTTCCCTAGCTCGCACAAGTCTCTCAACGACTTCTGAGGGTTGCGCGTAGGGGTGCAAAAGGTTAACGGAAAAAAACAATTTTAACAATTAATCTATCGGATGCTCATGAGCTTTGAAACCTTTGCTAACTCACAATGTCTTCAGATGTTGGTTGGCCGTTCTTCGTTTTTCATATCATTATTGAACCAGTAAACCCACGGCCAACACCGAAGGGAAAGTTGCCATTAACCTTCCGGATGCGCATAAGATTCCGGTCCGATTTTATATCCTTTGCTTATACTCACTCATCATGGCCTCAGATGTGGGTTGGCCTTTATTAGCATCATAATTTTTTGAATAACCATGTAAGGTATTTTTTTCGAAGATATATCCGAAAGGTGCGCATTTGCCAAAACAACCACTGTCTCTCTCTTCTTGCATCCAATTACTGATCATGACGTTATGGAATATGTGATAAACTGAAAAAAATTCAATGCAACTGGCTGGATGAAATTTTAAACAGAAAATTTTCTCATCAATCATTTGAACCAATAACCTACATTGAGAAGTTGTATATGGTACAAGGAATTTTTCCCGATATATTGAATACTGCTCTTGTCTTGTCAATTTTCAAAAAATGGTGAGTCAAATATTTTTGATGATTACAGGGGAGTCAGTCTACTCTCTTGTATTTCCAAGATTCTTTAGTTTAATTAATAACCATTTGTTGTCTTTTTTTTCTGCCAATGAGCTCCTCTCGCCAAATCAACAAAGGTTTCCCCAAAACAACAGCTCTGATACTCCACTATACGATTTCAATGAGCACGTGCTGAATGATCTCGATGACAATCTTCATATTTGTAGACTATTCATTTTAAATAACACACTGTTTCTTCCATGTTATTTCCAAACGAAAATTTTGGTTATTTTAAATCAAATGGCTTTTCTTGTATAACAACTATCATTGTTCTCGATTCAAAATTTCCAGTTTTCATGATATCATCACTAAAAATGCTCTTTCCAATTTTCACTGTCACTGACAAAAATTTGAAGTTTGCGATACGAATAAATGGATTAAAGGTGCATTCAGTCAACATAAACGTAACTTTAGCACAAGCACTGACATAAACATAACCTTGAAAATAATTTTGTATGAGACCTTATATTATATGAGTTTTAGATTTAGGCATACATTTAAGAATGTTAGGTACATTTTATGACATGAAACTTGAGGTACACGTGAAATACGGATAATATCTCCATCGTAAAAGTAAGATTCTTATAAATTTGGGATATTCAAAGTGACATGTCTTTAGCATAAACTTAATATTGTTGTATAAATGGTGACATTTGATTTAACAGATTCGACTTTTGTTTTTCACATATATTTAAGCACAATTTTAAAATGATGTTGACTAAATGCACCTTAACGATGCTGATGATGAAACAAGCTTACTTGGAAGGTGATTGTTTTCAGATTTCTTTTGGTCTGCTCTTTGAAATTATTTTTAAATTTATGGCAAAATTAGTGAATAAATACTCAAAGACAACGAAAACTGCCATAAATGAATCTAAATCTACTTTCTATAATATTATTGTTCATAGTCAAAATACTTACCATTTTGTCAGTAACTTATCTGCTGAACTTTGCGAAGTTTGTGTGGCAATTCCCAACACCAAATTGAAGAGAAGCATAAGTAATCCTCCTCCATATATCATATATTTGTGATAAACAGTGAGATTGACTTTCCCTTGTCTTTTCACTTCCCTGTATATCTTCGTTTTCAGTTTTGTTTGTTCCGTTTCTAACAACTTTGAATCTTCGTTCTCTTCAATGTCGACATCGTCTCCGATTTCTTTATATTCTAGTTCATCATCTTCATGGACAATCTCCCTGATCCCCTGTAATAATTTTTGAGTTGGTTTTCCAAATTTGATTATTCGACCTTTGTCCAAAATAATCACATTGTCAGCTTCATCAACATGGTCAGCAGTTTGGCTAACAATAATACATATTTTATCATTCAGATAAGTTCTAAAACATTCTTTGAAAATGTAATCTTTCACGTGGCCGTCTAAAGCAGTTAGAGTATCGTCGAGTAGGTAAATGTCACTTTCTTTGTAGATTGCTCTAGCTAAATTGATTCTGGCCTGCTGCCCTTTGCTTAGATTCATTCCTCTATCTGTAACTATAGTTTCATCAGCTTTTTCCAGGAGAGCAAAATCGTATTGCAAAGCACAAACTCTGATAACTTCCAGGTAGCTGTAAACATTAAATTAATCAACAGTCTGAACCCTTGTGTATAGTGATGAACTATTTATATTTATTTTGAGCTTCAGATCAAGTGTTTTATTCCTTGAACAAAAATCTCCTTATTATTTCCTAACACAAAAATGTTGCAGGGTAAATTGAAAAATGTAATTGATTCAATAGACGACCATTGAGTTTTATATGATGATATCATTTCCCAATTGTATTGTAACGAGGCGGAGCCGGCCATGTCTACTGCATCTGACAGATAACATTTGACCGAAAACAAAGTGGAATAGATGAGTCACGGTTCTCGAAGCGCAGAGAAATTGTCGATTCTTTATCACATACTGTTTCAAAATTAATATCATCATCTACTGTATCTTACTCTTGATAAAAAATAATGGGTATATTTTCAATTTCTAAGTCGGAAAAATCAACAGGATTCTGAAATTTTTGAGCTACCACGTTTATCCAATCTTCAACAAATTCGTAAAAATTTTCTTCTTCTTCTAATGGGGTAATTACCACCCCCATAACATTGACTACATTAAGAAAAAATCGAACATTCCTTATTTTCAAACATAAAAAATGATGATGATGAAGACACAACGATAGGCTTTCACACCGGTCTTCTAGTCAGAATATTCTTTAGCTTCTAATCACATTAAATCATAATATTCGATATCTGGATGGCGCATTATTATTAATTTATTCTATTTTGCAAATTCAAGTGATATTACCGGTATCTGTCGCTTCGGCAGAACGCAGTTTCTCGTCTGTAAGACGACTGAAAACCTATATAAGATCAACCATGTCGGACTTTCCCTGATGAATATACATCCAGATATAAATATTAATATAAATAATATCATAGACAAATTGAGTGCTAAAAGAACAAAGAAATATGGAATTTACAATTTGATACCATTCATCTGTTATAGGAACTTGTTTTTGTTATTTTGCCTGTTTTGTTTATATAATTTTAGTTATACATTCTATAATTTTTTAGTTATTGTTTTCGTTTTGAAGAATTTTTGCTTATTTATTTTTAGTTACATATGTACTTATTTTTGTGTTATCATTTTCGTTTTGAATAATATTCTGTTTATTTATTTTCACATTCTTTTATATTCGAGCTACTGTTTCCTTTTCGAAGAACATTCATTCTGTTATTTATTTTTAGTTATACATTTTCGTATTTTTGAGTTACTGTTTTAATTTTGAACGATATTCTGTTTATTCTCTAATATTCGAGCTATTGTTTTGAAGAACATTTTGTTAATTTATTTTTTTAAAGTAGGTACCTACTATATATGAATGCCTTAGTGTTACTGGAGTTTTAATTTTCAAAACGTTGTAAACATTGGACCTGAAATGGGTGTACACCCCCCCCCCCATGGAATTACCCTACACGCGGGCCTGTCCATGTCTTGCAAATCATCTTCGCTTTCATGAAAAAATTATGTAAGCTTTTGTAGCTCTTTTTCCTTAAGACATTTTTATAAACAATTATTTTGTTCATAAAAAAAATAATGGAATAATGCATGCTACATGCTACATTTAAAAAAAAAACAATTCTTATTTATTTTTGAAATGTTTACTACTTACTAATTCAACAAAATGCTCTACTACATAACTAAATTAGCAAATTCACGTAGTTTTTGGACGAAATTAAACATTTTTTTTATAAAAACAATACAATTTTAGCACTCGGCACGCACAAACCGCCAAATCTAACCAATATATATAAAACTCCTCATTCAATACTCGTACCACCACCTATGAATCACTAGATGAACAATAATCTAAACTGAGTATCTGGTATGATACAATCTTCAGAAACAATATATGCATTCAGAAAGAAGGCAGAATACGTTTATTATGTTTAAAGTAGCAAATATGCAACACGATACATTGTATGGTTTTTTAAGAATACATCTTTATTTCCAAACCATAACGGAGTTATCAATTGGGAAATTTTATTCAACTCAGTTCATCACTACTTGCCTATATACAGTGCGGCTTTTAATAGTCCCCCCCCCCTGTTAACTTTTGAACGGTTCGACGTAGAAACATGAAAAAAAAACCGTTTCGAGGGTTTCTCCAATACTACTTTTTGAAATAAAAAAATTGTGATTGCACGATAGGGGGCGCAGGGGGGCCCATCAACTCAAAATTTTTAAATGACATGTGGGGTCAAGTGTCACATCGTTGAAAAGAGAATTCTATTTTCTTTACAACCATCTAAATATTTTTGAATTTTGTCTATAATTTTTTTCCCAATTTCGATTTTTATACCTTTCGAAATTTTTAAATTAATGTGCCCCCAGCACCATCTGTCGAGTAATTGCAATGTTTCTTCTCTCAAAAAGTAGTATCGGTAATACCCTTCAAAAAAATTTTGGTTTCATTGTTCCACATCCAACCGTTCAAATTTATCGAGGTATGAGTAGTATTCAGATCCGCATTTATATTTGATATTTCGATTTTGAATTACAAAAAAATATTACCGAAATTCAAAAATATTTAGATGGTTGTAAAGAGAATTGAATTCTCTTGTCAACGATGTGACACTTGACCCCACATGCCATTTAAAAATTATGAGTTGATGGGCCCCCCTGCGCCCCCTATCGTGCAATCACTATTTTTTTTATTTCAAAAAGTAGTATTGGTGAAACCCTCGAAACGATTTTTTTTCATGTTTCTACGTCGAACCGTTCAAAAGTTAACAGGGGGGACTATTAAAAGCCGCACTGTATAGATATCAGTGAGTAATATGATTTCAGTAATTATATCAGTTATATTAAAGCAAATCAACTCACCGTTGTTCATTGTATTTTTTGCCAAACAAAATATTTTGTTTGATAGATGATGGGAATAACCAAGAATCCTGAGAAGCATACGAGATACTACCACGTGTCATAACGTTTCCCCTGCTCAACGGATAGTCTTGCAAAATCGTTTTCAGGAGAGAACTTTTTCCTGATCCAACTGGGCCTGTTACTATCGTCAATCCTGAATCCACTTTCAGGGACACTTCATACAGGATTTCTTTGTTTCCGATATAAACCGTTGCTTCTGTCAGTTCAACAAGTGGATGGTATACAGGTTCAACGGTAGAATAATTGGGATGTAACTCGTCGGCTCTAATCAGTCTATTCACTCTCGTCGATGCGGAATTCAATTCCGCAATCTTTCCAAAATTGTATGGAATATTCACACCGAGGTTCTCTTTTAGGGCTTGAAAGTTATACAAGAGAAAGAACACAATTGTGGTATCCGCTGAAAAGCCCAGCCAAATATAGGCTACTATCAACACGTAGAAACCCAAATTAGAAGAAAGGTTCCCAATCAGAGTCAAAACAGTTCTCAAATAAAACCCTTGGAGTATTTTGGTGGCTTCTTTCCTGAAGATGAGAATAAATGGTACATTAAAATTTGTTACCAATCAAATTTCATGTTGTAAAGTGGCATATCAATAGAGTGATTCTTTTAAATAAACCAGTTGGTATTTTTCAACTATCGCGCCTCATAGGTCATACAAGCCAAAAAAAAATCAGGAAAGATCAGTTATTTGGACATGTTCTGTCATGTTTCCTATCTGAATTGAGTCGAATGAATGAATGCTTGTTGGTATTTATATAAGTTTATTATTGATATTTCATCCATCGAAAACAGCAGAGAGAATGCATACAACAGGTTGTCGCTAAGAGTAACGGAGAGTTCTTGGTACCGGCCAACATAATTTATATTTGGATCTTCTCGTTAACTTTTTTGAGTCAGCAACATATGATAACAGTGTTGATTCCATTACACAAGACTTTCAATTACCTACCTCATTTTATTTTGAGTGGATAATTTCTACAACATTGAAAACTACAACATAAGCGTTCAATTATGTCAAAAACACTACCACTGACAGATCCATTTGATCATCTATGGGGAGTAGACATAACTTCTCTGCTCGGATGAAGATACCAGTTGAAGTTTTAATGGTACATATACTCAAGAGTCCGTCAGATTACGGATGAATTTGACTGATACAGCCTATCTTCCATAGGAGGGGAGGTGAATCTTCATTTTCTACTAAAACCACTTAGCCAATTTTTACCGAATTAGTAGTAGTGGATCTAACTTGAAGAGTAGATAAGTATTCTGTAGACCACCTCCTCCAGATGATTTGATACTGATTGAGTGTCAAATCCTGGAGATCATCAGGGTCATCCGACATTGGAATTAGAGGACGAGAATTGAGAACAGCCTCAACCTGACAAAATATTGTAAAAAGACCAACGAACGTTGATCAAAGGTTCCCCACAACCTTGGAGAAATAGATCTCCATTCGATTTTATTCTGAAGAAAGTAATCCTTTATGGTTTGGTAAGTAATATTTTTAGCCAGCTACTCAAAGATGACCTCAATTTCAAGGTTTGTTCCAATAAAATTTGACCCGTTGTATGAATGAAGAGGTTTACATAAACTTCAGAGTGAAATAAATATGCTCAAAATGCACAGCTTTGATACAGATGCAATTTGACGTATACAGTGTCCGTCAAAATCTTTGAACCATATGGGAAACTTTTTTATTATTTGTCTTAGAAAATTTCGTTCCTTATAAAAGTTGGTGCATTTAGGTTAGGTTAGGTTTGAACGTGAGTGGGCCCGTATCAGGCCATCTACTGCAGCCAATGGCCTATTGTGGCTCACCCTATGGTTATATTTCTCCCAGTATATCCAATCTCTTGTCGAAATTGAGGAATGCATTGGGAGAACAATTTACCAGGTTTTCTGGCCTTACTGTCGTATCGCCAAATATTGAGAATCTGGTTCTGGCCGCTGCAGGGCATGTACACAGAATGTGTTCAGCCGTTTCATCATCCTTCATGCATAGCCGGCACTCTGCATCTTGTGCAAGTCCGATTTTATGCATGTGATGTTTGAGTTTGCAGTGGCCAGTAAGCAAACCTTACTATAAGCATTTAATAAGACTGAATTCGATCAAATCGGTTATTATCAGTGGCGTGCGGCTAAGCGGGAATCGGTCAATATTCTAAATTCACTACAGAGTAAAGTGACATTAATATGCAAAATATCGAAAAAATGTATGATGAAAAGTTGTTTGCAACTGAATGATAATGAATAATGTAGTGAATTACCAAATTAGCAATAACTGTCGAAGCAAAGCAATTTAAGCAAAGCAGTGGTAAAACTTTGGCAGTGGTACTAGATATCGTCGAGGTGTTTGATAATGTTTGGCACCAGGCTTCCATCTTATGACTTGCCCCCCCCCCCCCCAGTTGTAATCTTTGCTATTTATTTTTCTTGTAGATGGAGTTTCATTCGACACTCTACCTATGAATGCTGATGTTCCGCAGGGATCCATTTAGCACCAACACCGTTTCTTATTCACATCAATGATTTGGTAATACCATCTGCAGGACCTTTTCTTGGGAAAGCCATGTGAGGTCCATTGCGAAAAGTGCATCCCAAAAACTTAGTTTTTCATTTCGTGTGAGGAGGTATTTCAGTTCTCGTCAATTGATCATGATTTGTAAAGCACAGATCCGACCTTTCCTGATATACTGTTCCCATATATGGAGTGCAGCCACTAAATACACAATGAAACTTTTCGATTCAGTCTAAAAAGGACCATTCGTCTGATTAGTGATGCACACAAGCTCGCTCGCTCCTCTGGGACACTGCAGAAAGGTTGACGATATGTCTCTATCTACCTATTATCTTTTTTCCTGGGCTCGTTTTTTAAATGAAATGCAAAGCTTTGCAACTCACTGCTTTGGGAGTCGTTCCCTGAGATATACAGACTGCAGATATTCAAGAAGAACACTAATGTTCGATTCCCAGCCGGAGCGGGCTTTTTTTCTTTTTCAGATGTGAAAGTCTGAATGATTCAGGCTCGTGTCGGCTGGGAATAATCCTCCACGATTCACTGTTGCATTAATAATCAACAGTGCTGCTCCTAAGGTGGCGTATGGAGTTAGTAACAAGGCCTATCCAGAATACAAGGCTCATGACTGTAGCAGTCGATGCCAAAACACCGAAGAATAAAAATATAATAATTATAATCATAATACTCCCTCATAAACACTCGAAAAGTGTACCCAAAGGCATAGCCTGTGCGGGTAGAGGAGGCTAGTATTATTATTTGCCGTGCCGACTCACTGATTTTTGGTGGCGTATCAACTTATCAGCTGCAGGAAAAACCGGAAAACCTACAGCACCACCCCGGGTGGTCGGTTGCACACTTCTGCAAACACCAGACGTTGGGATTGGCATATAGGCAACTCACATCGTACTTGCTTCATAACAAGGAATGAGATCGCCTATCGATACCGATCTACTTGAGAAAAATTCCCTCATACCCCGGATTCGAACCGGGTCAGATGCAAGCGGAAGATTCAACGGCCAGCGGATCGAACATACTTCCAATGCATCGAACCACTGAGCTACCGCTACCTTCCTACCAACTTTCCCTCGGCTCTCACGATGTTTTCAGCATAACAAATTTTTTCATAAAAAAAGATTGGATTATTCGAGCCAACTTTGCGTTATTCGAATGAATATGAGTATTAATGGTTTAGTATGATGGTTGAATATGAAGTGATAAAAAATGTATGACACTAAGGTAAACATGATTAAATTTTCACAGATTTATTGTCTACGCGACATGTTTCGATTTACAGTATCTTTCTCAAGCGAATGTAATACAATAAATTATTCTACGTTTAACATCGTTTTAATACCCTTCTTATCAATTGAGGTAATCAGGATCTACCTATGATAAAATAAAAATAAAAATTGACAATACAGTGTAGGTACCTGTAAATCTCAAAACATATCTACCTACTACTTAATTAGTTGAAAAGGTTTAACAAAGGGGAACTATTGAGGTCCAATTGATCATTTAGTAAACAATTCGAATTTTTCAATTTATTAATTTCCAAGTGTTCTAAATAATTAAGTCTAATACTCTTATTTTCAACATAAAGGATTTCAAAGTTTTCATCGAAGTCATGGTCTTCTTCCAAAATATGATTGGCATATGTTGAATGTGTTTTATCATTTACATAATTCATTCGCTGTTCACGTACACGGCTTTTGAATGGTCTACCAGTCTGGCCTACATATACTTTGGAACAAGATCCACAATTCTATTTATAAACTCCTGATTTTTCAGATTTTTGAGTTTTATATCTTTATTATTTTTGATAAACCTTCCCAACGTTTTATCTGTTCTGAATGCTGCTCTTAATGTTAAAAAAAACAAAATTTAAGAGTAGCATTCAGAACAGATAACACGTAACACGAGAAGGTTTATCAAAAATAATAAAGATAAAACAGAAAAATCTGAAAAATCAGGAGTTTATAAATTGAATTATGGATCTTGTTCCGAAGTATATGTAGGCCAGACTGGTAGACCATTTAAAAGCCGCGAACGTGAACACCGTATGAATTATGTAAATAATAAAACACATTCAACATATGCCAATCATAATTTGGAATATAGTCCAAGAAACGAGGAAGCGGCCCAATGTTAAAGAGTTGTACTTTCATATTATCGAATAAGTATATTGATTTTATTCATTTCAAGTGTTAAAAAATTACTTAAAAAAATTGCAACATTTTTTTCATGTTTTTTTCTAAATAAATTTCTTAATTTTGTTTTTATAGAAATGACTTTTATGAAAATAGATTTCTAGCATGACTTTGCGCATTAAAAAAATTGAATTCCTACGATCACTAGCAGCCGAGATCATTTTTTATTTCAAAAAAATCTGGAAGACGCAATAATCATCGTACAGCAGTCACCTTCATGGATATCAAGGTTGAATACCTATATTTTTGATAAAAAAATACTAGGATAGGTATGTCTAGTTCATTTGAAGTATTATTAATTGATGAACAAAGTAAGTGAGGCGTGCAGGCGCGGAGCGATGCAATTTTAGCGGGTGGAGCAGTGAGGATACAAATACTGTTGACATTAAAGACTTCGTCCTTACAATGTTATTGAAAAAGAAAAGTTATTTGTTCAATTTCAAGTACTAGTGTACATTGCAGAAGAAAACGTACGTGAACAACAAGCCGAGATACTCAATATTTTTCAAGCACAAGCCACTTTGAACGCACGAAATAAGTTTTCAGTGCCATCTCCACTCCGCCACCCGCTACAGATATCGCGATCCGCGCCTGCACGCCTCACTTTATTCATCAATTAATAATACTGCAAATGATATAGACATATCCTAGTATTTTTTTATTGAAAATATACGCGTTCAACCTTAATATCCATGAAGGTGACTGCTGTACGATGATTATTGCGTCTTCCAGATTGTTTTGAAATAAAAAATTATCTCGGCTCCTAGTGATCGTAGGAATTCAATTTTTTTTGGAGGAATGCTTGAAATCAAGCTAGGAATTTATTTTCATAAAAGTCATTTATATGAAAACAAAATTGAGCAATGTATTTAAAAAAAACATGTAAAAAATGGTGCAATTTTTTTAAAGTCATATTTTGACCATTAAAATTAAAAAATCTATATACTTATTCGATAATATGAAAAAATAACTCTTACAGAAAAGAATAAATCATGAATCGTTACTGTAGCATCATTCCCCGAGCAAGAGTAGCCATATTGAGAGAGCATCTTTTTTGAGAAAACTTCATATAATTTGAAAAATAATCAATATTTATCAATTTTTCAAAGAAATACCTTTTTGGCTTGTCATCGGCTTCACTTAACGGTAAGTAACAAGTTTGAATACCTTACAGTTAACGAGTTATAGAAAACCCGAATTTTCACGGTTTTTCCGATATAACTTGAAAAGTATTAATGATATCGGAAAATTATAAGTGATTCAATTGATAGATCTTTCTGATACTTACAATTTCCTCATTTGACTTTTTTCGATCGGAGCTTTAGTTTTTTAGTTACCAACAAAAAACCGCTTTTCGCAAATTTGCCAATTTTTTAGGTTATGTTCGGTAATCACGATCGAGTCGCATGAAATAGAAACTCATGCTGAATTTCAATTTCCTATACGCTCATATTTTTTGTTTTCGGATATTAATTTTTGCACACAGTTTTCCCTATTGCTTGGACTAAGAAGACCATGACTTCGATGAAAACTTTGAAATCCTTCATATTGAAAATAAGGGTATTAGACTTAATTATTTAGAATTTTTGGATAATAATAAATTGAAAAATTCGAATTGTTTATTAAATGATCATTTGGACCTTAATAGTTCCCCTTTGCTAAACCTTTTCAACTAATTAAGTAGTAGATATATTTTGAGATTACAGGTACCTACATTGTATTGTCAATTTTTATTTTTATTTTATCCTAGGTAGATCCTAATTACCTCAATTGATAAGAAGGGTATTTAAGTATTGTTCAACGTAGAATAATTTAATGTACTACATTCGCTTGAGAAAGATACTGTGTATCGAAACATGTCGCGTATAAATCTGTGGAAATTTATCGTGTTTACCTTAGTGTCATATAGTATGAATTTCCATCAAGTAACGGCCACGTCAATCCTAAAAGAAAAATGTATGAGAATCACCAAACAATCATACACCTTTCTTCCCTTTATAAAAATTGAGCGATGGAGATGAGTTACTGACTGATATGAGTAGATTGAATGAAAAAAAAAAGATAAGGTTGTGCAAGTTTTCTGAGCGTTCCACCTGGTACATATCTGGTAGCATTAATAGATGGTTTCTTACTGTCTTGCAGAGTTGATTTTGCCCTGGAAATAATTTTCCCAGGTGTACATTTTTATTATTCGAATGTTTGATAGTGTTTCTTGAGTGGCTTGCAATCGCTCGTCCGTTTTTTCTCCTGTCTCTAGTTTGAGCGTATTGATCCACTTCCCAATCAATACTGAAAAAAGTTTCACAATGAGTGGGTGAATCCTTTATGTGAGTAGATTATTTTATTGGAATATCAATAATAAAATCAAATGGATACACTTTTCATCTAGTGCGTCTGGATTATGAATAGTTACTTTCCTAACTAGTTTAGAAGGGCACTCATCATAGCAATATGATATTTTTACTACTGTATATGAAATAAAAAACAAATATAATACTTGGCCAACCCGAAAAATTTTCAAAGGTTGTTACAAGAACTAAAAAAATATCGCGAGACTCCATTGGGTACTTTTGAATTTTTTATTTCTTGAAATTATCTTTCCTGTCCTGGCCTCTTTCTGATGGCTGTGCGGGATCTATCTTTTGTCTTCAATGGAATATACTAACTTGTATTTGATATTTCATACTTGTCCTGTGGCTTTGGCATCAAACGTCAACACCTTCTATTTTGGGTTGGGTGTCCCTAATAGCACCATGAAGTCCGATGGTAATCCTTAGGACATCCTCTCAGGACATTCGGGACGTCCTTAGTATGTGCAAAATTGGTACCGCGGACGTCCATTGGACATCCGTGGGAAGCACCAATGTCTCGACTTCTCACCAAAACGTTCTATAAGGATATCTAATGGACATCCACCTAGGATGTTAATCGGACGTCCCCGAATTACATCAATCGAAAGTACATCTTGGACGTCCTTAGGACGTGCAATATTGGTACGTCCTTAGGACGTGCAGTATTGGTACCGCGGACGTCCATTGGACATCCGTGGGAAGCACCAATGTCTCGACTTCTCACCAAATTTGGACGTTCTATAAGGATATTCAATCGACATCGACCTGGGATGTTCATTGGACGCCCCGAATTACATCAATCGAAAGTACATTGTTGTGGATTACTGGAGATACCAATTTGGATGGAACCAGATTTACTCACTAGGTAAGCTCAGCACTCTCTCAAAGTCGTTCAATTCGGTTTTGTACATGTTTAGAGGATACACACAACTCTACTTGTCTTACGGAAACACCTTTTTCAAAACAGTGTTGAATAGGTTAGTAATAACTATTGAATAGTATAACAAAACTTTTATTTTCATTTATAGATATAACTACACTGAATGAACACAAAATAACTTACAGAACAGTCACTAAACTAATGAATCACAAAAGACGATAGAAAAGCCACCATAGCTGGTAAATACCAAGATGTAAATACTCAACAATTGTCTGTCAAGTCGTCAACACTTCACTTGAACACAGAACCCAAAACACAGAAAACAACTTTATGCACGGAATCCATACATAAAGGAATTGTTTGGTTTCAATCCTTATACGAACAAGAGAGGCAAACATAAATTTTTTATTTTCAATGTTGTGAATCGTATTGGCATACGCACAAACTTGAGAATATGGCCCCTGATGACCTCAATGATAGTGAAAAGGGTTTTATTTCAGATGGGTTGTTTTCGCTATAATGTTTAGCCCTATTGTAAATATGCGATCCATTTTATACCTCTTCTGTGAAACCACTACCTGGGATGTATACACGGGTACTGGGTACACATGGAGGACTAATTATTGTAACTGTTTTCGAATTTTGTTTAATTTTTATGATCATCCATCCTTCATCTTTGGATGGATGCACATAGGAAACATTCCGAAAAATTTTCAATCCAGGACATCCCAAGGAAGCCCTCGCAGGGACATTTTCTGAAATTCACTGATTGGCATGACGTCCACCATAGGAAGTCCTTTCGAAGACATGCCAAATACATGCCAACCAGAACATCCAATGGATATCCTAGAAAATTCTACAAAATATATCCGAACCAGCACATCCCAAGGAAGTCCTCGCTGGGAGGTATTCTAAGATTAACCAATTGGGACGTCCAATATTCATTCATGCGGGATGTTCATAAATGTCCCGTACCAGGACAACCATGGGACGTCCTTTCAAAGACATTCCAGAATATTTACTAACAAGGACGTCCGATGGATGTGGTGGTGGAACATTACAAAATATATCCGACCCATGACATCCCAAAGAAGTCCTCGCAGAGACGTTTTATACGATGTACCGATTGGGACATCCATAGGAAGTCCTTTGGGGAAATTCATGAAAATGCACTGAATCGGACGTCCCAAGGACAATGATTTTAAGTCCCGAACATTCGGACATGATTTGTACCAAATAGGGACGTCCCTGGGACATGGTGTGCTATTAGGGGTGTAAGCAATTTTGATTTTTATGTAGGTCAATAATAGTTCCCGGAGTAGCTAGAGAAGTTTTGGTCCACTACGACAGAGCCCTGCATGTTGGTAAACTCTAAATTATCTGCTATTCGACCTAGCATATCAGGGGGCTCCGTTTGCTCCCATTGTCTAGATCCGCTGCGTTCTGTTGAAGCAGGGTCGCCTTTTGCAGGTTGTCTTGGCTTTACCTCTTTCAACTTCACGCTCATATAAAAAATTCCTACGAACTTGTATCATAAATAACTATTGTGAAAGTGCAAATTCGAGGAGGGGTTGAGAATAAAGTAAACATGAAAATGGTCATAACGATTGCAAAGCATATTTGTCATACTTTATGAAAATAAGTTTGTGTGTTCTAATTTGCTTCGTTTTCAAGTTACGGGGTATCAAAGTTTTGATGAAAAATCGGTTATATATTAATTACTTACTCGAAAGGCGTTTGGCTGAATTTGATGGAACCTGGTGTGTTTTAATATTTCAAATTATAACTAGCAATGGGTCACTTGGGTAATATTTATGGTAAAAATCATTTACGCAACTATTTTTCTTAAGTTTCATGTTTTCACCACATCAAACAATTAAAAATATAACTGTCAAGAGTTTGCAATAGTAAAACTTCATCGATCGATGCATTGCCTTGATGAATGTATTCCTGCCTGAACGTTTTCATTAGTTTCGGCGTTAATGAACTGGTTGATTGTTGTGTCCCTGGGCTTATTAATTGTCCTTCTGAAGAAGAAAGAATAATGGTGAAGGATGAATTCAATGTGAAAGATGACAGTTGATTTCATTTTATTATGTTATACTTATTCATTAATCCATTCGAAAATGGTATGCTGGACGCCTGTGGTGTCTTTCAATGAGAACACTTCAGTATTCCTACTGATGAAGGTAACTCGGTTATCGAAATGCGCATCTAGGAGTGAAAATACTCTTGTGGTGAAGGGGAAAATACCATTCGTTTTCATTAATTCATTCATCAATAGAATGATGTGGTTAGTTAGTGTTTTCTTTTAATTAATAATTTTTTGAATCAAAATATTTGTGAACTGTACTTCTTGAATATACACGTTTTTGTGCGTTTTTTGAACATTTTTATTGAATAAATTTTAATCAATAAATGTTCGTGGGGCGTGGACAAAGTGTTGTGTACACTTTTGACATATACACTTATCATTTACATAAGATGAAATGTGGTAATTTTTTTGTACCATTTTTGTAATTCCTTCAGGTTTTCAACTTCTTTTGGTGAGGATAGCACACTGACAAATTTTGTGTATGTGGTGGTAAATCGCCCTATTTATGTCCTCATCTCCCAGCCTAGTATTATTCACGTGGTTCAACGTGTTTTTCTTTCTTCAAAATTGTGTTCAGTATCCATTTTTGGGCAGTTTTTAAATATCAGACCTGGTTGTTGTAGGCTCCACCCTATGCTATAATGCCATTTCGCAATTGTGATTCAAAAAGTAAATAATATGATACGAACAATTAGTCTACTAGTCTACATTCAGACAATGTCTCAAATACTTGAATTTCCCTAGCATACTTCTGATTTTATGGGTCAATCCATGTAAATGACTTTGACATTCGAGGTGAGTATCATCCTTCAATGTGAAATATTTGATTTCTTGTGTCGGCTTTATTGGTATGTTTTGTTCGGATATGATCAGGTTCGGAAAATGTTTGGAATGATTCTGAGATATAGAAATGTATTTGGTCTTTTCCATATTTACAGTTGAAAGACGAGAGTCAAACCATTTTTTGATATAATTGAAGTCAGCCCGCGCTTTTTCCAGAAGTGAATTCCAATTTTCATCTGTATCGTCCGCGAAGCTAATAATAATTTATCATGAACTATTTTGGTCAAATAAATCACTGAGATATATCGTGAACAATTAATAGGTATTGGTCGGGTTTACGTCTCGGCTTTTTTCTCCCAGATCGGGTACAATTTAGCGCCCCTTCAATTATTCTATAAATTGAGATCACCAAATTTGCAGAACAACAATTCGTTTTTTTTTCTCTATCTTTCTGGTAAATCATCAGCTCAAAACACAAGATGAGTGAAACGAATTGCAGAGTTGATATTTTCTACCACAAATTGTGTAGACATTCTCTCAAAGACCGAATACTCACCCTGAATTGGCAAACATAGAAGCAATACTCCAAGTCCAATAAAACAGATAATTCCAATCTTCGCATATATCAAATATGATATAATGAATACTTCAATAACTCCATAACTCAAGTCAGTGAGTATCCACACGGATTCTTTGAATACTTGGACATCTTTTATTATCAAGGTCACTATATTACCCAGTGTTATCTTGGACAATGCGGTGGGGGTGATTCTAAGGGCCTTTCTATACAGTAATGAAGAAAATGATGTTTTCACCTCGAGCCCAAGCTGCTGCATCCAAAGGACACAATTGTGGAGAAAAACCAGATACGACAGGCGAGTGAATATCAGCAGAGCCCCATAACAATTGGCTTCGGATTTTGTTGTAGTTGTCTGTCCAGGTTGGAAGTATGCAATGAGGTTGGTGATTGCGTAAAGGTCCAATACTCTGAAATTTAACAAAAAATACTCGGTCAATTCTGAACGAATTGAAGTGATAGTATTTTCAACATTTTTTAATACAGCTCCAATCAACTCTAGATACTTTTACGAGCTGCTTTTCAATTATAGTGGGATCAAAGTGAATATGTCCTGGATCTTTCTCTCATTATATTCGACAATCCTTCAAAGGAGGGTGTGAGAAAAAAACTATAACTGATAGGTTTTCGTGAAATTTTCCTAAAGAAAGACCATCGTCGCTGATACTGCACTACAAGCTATTAGTTGAGTCGAAATTTTCTGATACTGCTCTACAAGCTATTAGTTGAGTCGAAATTTTCCTAAAGAAAGACCATCGTCACTGATACTGCACTACAAGCTATTAGTTGAGTCGACAGGTTGAAAGAAGTGAACCCCACAGGTGGAAAAAGGTCGGAAGTTAATGAAACTTTACTATGTTGTTCAGGGATGGTAAGTAATATTTTCGCAAGTTTTGGACCTGGAGGACCATTTGCAAAAAAATTAGGGGGGGAAACTTCTACAGAAACAGTAGAAAATTTTTGGCATATGCGATTCTTAATGCATTTGGTTGAAACTTCATGCAGCCAGTCGACCAATACAAAATATAACAAATACACGCGATGGAGATTCAAGTATTCAACTGGACCACTCTACAATGGTTTGTCCCCACTTTCAATCGTGATGGGCTTACTAAATCAAATTTTAAATAGCATGACTGCGAATACTGAATTGATAGACTTAAATAGGAAGGTGAACAGTGGTCCAGTTTTGTACTGGTCGACTGGCTGCATGAATTTCCAACCAAATGCATTTTTCTCTATTTTTGGTATATTGTAGAATATGACCTCCTGAACAAAAGTATCTCTGTGCCCAGCTCAATCGTAAGGCTGGTTTTCGAGATACAGGGTGTCGAAGTTGGGAAATGGTAATTTCTTTAAAGTAATATTGCTCGTTGGAAAACATCTTGAATGAAAAGGTTTTATGCGACAAATGACACAATAATTTTAGACTGTTTTTTAATAAAAAATATTGTTAGATATGTAAGATGAAATCCTTATTCGACCCTATAAAATGAAGATATGATCAAAACAAGTTACACACTGAAATGCCCATCGTTTGAATATGTCAAAATCGACAAATTCAAATTTTGTACTGGGTGAGTCAAAGTCACATTTTTTTTCGTGTCGTTTGGTATTTTTTTATTTCCATTTCCGTTCAGCATACTGCTTGTCCAAAATTGATATACAGTGTGACACAAACGCTAGGTGATGAAAAAATTTGCAAAAATGCGTTTAGTTCATAATTCACCCTGTAATTACAAATTTCGTCCGTGAAATTCTCTAATTTTATGTCATCACTCTTAATTTGAGTACACTATTATAAGAGTTGTATTTGCATTACTTTGACCAATTTTTGAGATAAAAAGTGTGAAATATTAAGAAGACCTCTTTTTCACAAGGTTTCCCCAATAGGCTCAATCGGTAAAGCAAACAACAATCAACAAACAATTGATAAACCAAAATCAGTCTATTATTTCTGAGCCATATTCAATACTTTCGAGTGGTAATCTCTCAGCAGGATCGGTAATGTAAATTAAAGCTGTCGATGGATATTTCACTTTTTCTTCGTATCGCGCATATCCTAGAAACCACAACACACTTGCCACATAGGCGCATGTTGCCAAAGTTCGATCCCCGGACTTTTAAAGTCCAGTGCATGTTCTATATCGTCTGAAATGTTACCTACAATAATATGTTTGCACTTATAGCGGAATCTGAAATACACTCGAAACCTTAAAATACTAGCTTCCTTCAGTTCATCAAATTGAAGCACATTAGTTTCTTTACTTTGAAGTTTATCCTGTATATAATTCATTAACAATTTTATATGATAATTGCCTGATAGATGGTATGAATAATTCAAATCTAGATGTGGAAAGCTAAGAGCATGTAAATAATTAAGTAATGCCCTGTGTATTTTAAAAACTGGTCATAGCAATGCCAATACTGTTTGACATCATAATAGTGTACTCAAACTAAGAGTAATGACAAATAATCAAAAAATTTCTCGGATGAAGTTTTCAATTACAGGGTGAATTATGAACTAAACGCCTTTTCGCAAATTTTGTTCATCACCTAGCGTTTGTGTCACACTGTATATCAATTTCGCACAAGTAGTATGCTGAATAGTCTGTAGTCAAGTATACCTAAAGCTCAAAATTTTAATTTGTTGATTTTGACATATTCAAACGATGGGCATTTCAGTGTGTAACTTGGTTTGAACACATCTTCATTTTATAGGGTCGAATAAGAATTTCATTTTGAATAATGCTGGACTCACCCCGTATCTAACAATATTTTTTTTATTAAAAAATAGTCTAATTTATTGTGTAAGCAATATTTGTCGTGCAAAACTTTTTCATTCAAGATGTTTTCCAACGAGCAATTTTATTTTAAAGAAATGGCCATTTTCCAACTTCGACACTCTGTTTCTCGAAAGACAGTCATAGGATTGAGTTGGGCCAATGGACACTCTTGTTCAGGTCATATTCTACGACATACCAAAAATTCAGAAAAAATTACTGGTGACAATTTTTCCATAACGCTGTTGCCTGGTCCTTTCTTCCGTTTCTGTATACTATAAGCTGCCAGCCACTTTGACTAACGTATGAGGTACAAGGATGAAACGTTGTGTGTACTCAAAGAGAAATGAGGCTAGAAAACAACAGTCTGACGGGATTTACATGAGTGCAAAATAACCTCAGAAATTTTTGGAAATGTGAAATACTTATAAAAAATAATGCATTTTCACAAAGATATGTTTAAATTTATAAATTTTTATGTTTAACAAATAAATTGCCAGACTATTCGAACTAGTATGAGAAAAAATTTTAATTTGAAGTAATTTTATCCTTAATACAGCTTTGCAAATATAGGTGAGCTTCTGAATATTGGCTACGCAGTCATTCCCGATCAAAATTGGTAGTGGATATTTTCCATCTGTTTACTGTTCGCGCATCTCAGATGCACAGCTATATTTGCCAAGCTGTAGATTCATCTACTTGTCCGAAAGACTTACAGAGCGTCACAATACTTACGTTCTAATTATTTGGACAACTGTATGAACAAAGCTCATCCAAAAATGTCTCCAACCGTACCTCCTCCAGAAAATTCTTAAAAATGAAGGTTGTCCACTTTCCTTCTTCTCTATCGTCCATTGTTCTTCAAGCTTATCTCCACATCTTTTCGAATTACATTTACTGAGCACTTCGTACAAGTCTTCTTCTTCGAGATCATTCTTGAAAGCTTTTTTGAATAGACATGTGACATATCTGTAAAAACAGACCTACGTTTATTGAAAAAAAAAGCTGAATAAAAAATGTGAACCGAACAGAATCTGAACTCATTAGTGCATTCGATGTTTTTAATTTTCCATTTGGTACCTATTTATAGTACAGCTCTGGTCATCAATCTCTATATGTTCTAGGTAGGCCTTGCTACTAACTCCATACACCACCTTGGGAGCAGCACTGTTATTTGAAAGCAACAGTGAATCATGCAGGAATCACCCCAGTTGAGCCAGGAGATTGTAGTAATTCAGTCGTTCAAATAAAACTTTAAAATTCCTAACTATGACTCGTGCTCGAACTCGGGACCTTCAGCCCCAGAGACAAATTCAGTTTCAAAAGTAGTTTCATTAGTATATTGAATGGGTCTTTACTTTTCACTCAACCTGCTCAACTACTAATATGTAAAATATGTACAGCCCACCTTATGATGGGTTCCCATGGATCCTACACATCTGTAGAAGCGTTTCCGTGAAGGATCAGGTGAGCCCAGAGTCCACTATCATTTGCCAACTGCACCAAACTAGGATACTTCCTATCGTACAGGTGTAACCCCATTCTTTAGCTAGCTTCGGACCAACTCCAAATCATTATCGTTCTTTTGAACCTATTTTGTTCTTCTATAGTACTCAAATCAGATTATTTGGGCTCGATTCTTGCGGTAGTAGATATGGAGATCTTCCTCAACATAGATCTTCATCTTCTGGATTATCTCTCTAACATCCAAGCCCGAAATATTTTCATTCAGTATTTCAGCAATCAGCATGGAATGTTCTACAGTAATAGGACCTATCTGGGTGTGTACCAGTGTTTTCCTTGTGGTGCAGTTTGTCCCATAGGTCTTTCCATAACCATATTTCTTTTCATCGATTTCACTTATTTGAGGTCTGGACGAAGGAATTATCTTGGTGCTCTTGTATCTGAGGTGGAGGTGCATCTTTGATCTTCTGAGGGGCCATGGACTAGTACACTTTGTACACCTACTCTCCCATGTCTCCCACGATGTAAACATTACAGGGTTTTCCTCTTCATGAGAACCAAAACATGTAAAAAAACTGTTGATGTTGGGATCTAGAAAAGTCTTCTCTCAGGTGTACGAGAGCTTGTTCCTCGTGAAGTCTTCTTTGAAAGGACCAAGGTGTTCTCTTCCGGAGCTCACATAATTAGATCCTGCTGCGTTGCTCGTGGATCACAGACCTATTTCTGCTTGGACTTCTGAATCTTGATCTCTTATTCCAGCGGCTCCTCCGTAGATGGTTAGTTTTTCTGCAGTTACGGCAGCATTCCTTTTTGGTTTCTTCAGGAGGCAGGTGTCTGTTCACAGCTGCAATGGAGTAAAATAACTCATTCAAAAGCGCCTTGCTCGTTGAAAAATATTAGTCAACTTCCTGTTATTTGGGAGTCGTTTTTCGCCACTTCGAATTCCTTTGATGTCATTGATGCCATATGATTTGAAAAAGTCTCATTCGAAGGGCTAACTTACACAGTATCCCTCAACCCATCAATGTAGGTTTGCAGTCCAATTTGTTTCATGAGCTCTTTCAGTTTGTGTGGGTAGGCTGAATTAATTGGTCCTGCAGGGTTTTGTTGGATTTTTGGCATTGAATCTTCATTCGGCTCTGGTACTGTTGTTCAACATGTTGCTGCCCATATCTTATATTTACAGCTTCAACTATTTTCAAATATTCCTTCTGCGCTCTGTCGAAGATATTCTGGAAGATCTCTATTGCCTAACTTTATAGACACAAGACTAGTGAAGGTGTCATTGACGTCGATACATAGTCCACAATGACTGTCCAACAAATTTTGAGGGTTTCAAAGTTTTCACTTGTGTAGGCCTTGGTAATGTCAGTGAAAGTGGTATCTCATTGAGATTTCCTAATAGGGGGACCAGCTTGTGCGAGAGCTGCATTTTTTTTCGACCTCCACTTGATCTCATCAATATCTTGTCCACTTCTTGTGCCACCCGTTCCTCTTCAACATATTGGCCCTTCCATTCTATTTGTAAAACATGTATTGTTATTGACGGAGTCATACATAGTTTCATAAATCTGAACTCTTCAATATCTGACACGTTTCTTTTTTGTTTTTCATTTTTCTTTTCATTTTTCTATTCATTTCATATTTTACTATTTGTATTTATTTGAGTCAATGTTGTCCACATTGAATAATAATTTCATTCAATTGTTTTAGAGCTATAAAGGTTTGTATTTTAGTGCATTGATTTTGTTACATTTCGACTTGATTCTATCGTTTTCACAACTGATGAGACTCTCACTATCTATCTGACATGTTGTTATACTTTACTTAGTGATCAAATATCTTCATTAATATTATTATATTCAGTTAGGTATCAAAACTTCTGTATAAAAGCGATCTTGTCGATCATGGATTCGCTTCTTTGTGCTTTTTGAAGAGTTCGGATCAGATTTCTTTCCTCATCTCTTTCATAAATCAGCATGGTTGCCGAATATCTCTTTTTCTGGACTTTTTCCACGATAGGCTTAACTATGTGACACATTTCCCTGAAAATTGAAGCAATCCTATCTTTATCCTCATGTTTCTCTTTCAATAATGGCTTGAACTTTCTACGTTGCCTAAGTGCGGTGAAATGTCAAACGCATTTCAGTAATAGACTTTCAAAATGTGACTCAAATGTTAGCCTGCATTTTTACTATTATCACTGACTACTCTTGCTTAGCAAAATCTGAAAATATAAAAATGAATACTCACGAATAGGTAATAACGGAAAGTATGTTGGCTGTTTCCTTTGGATTCGTTTTCCTTCTAATTTTTTCATTGTTATCCATTTTTTTTGATGAAATAGTTTATGTAACATGAAATGATCCGATGTTATTCGACCTCAGAATTCATTAGGTATTCATAGAAAATTGTCTGATGCCATTTTAAATCTAACATTATACTCAAAATCATGAAAACTTTATGCAATTGTTGAACGATAATTTAGTTTTTTCATACATTATTCATCCAAGTTTTACTCATTAATGCCAATGTTATCGTGTCACGTCTCTGGTTTTGATAACTGTAGCTTCTACACTAATTAGCAATTATTCATGAGAAGATATACCTGGAGCGAAAAAATAAAGAATACCGAAAAGTACATGAATGTCAGATGCTTGATTAAATAGTAAATTCCTAGTTGATATTGTAACACTAAAATATGAATTCATGGATCATAATGACGATCATTATGGTAGTAGCCGTGAATATTACTCCGCGGGGCGATAGGTTATGTAATTCTGCAAGGAAACCAATTCCGTAAGTTTTAGGGACATTTTCGGAAGATTGCGACACAACTTAATTGATCGATTTGAAAAGAAAAGACCAAAATTATATGCATCAAATAGGGATACGGAGTTGGAAGAAATAGTCCTTTTAGGAGATGTTGAAAATAATCCGAAAACGTCAACGCGAAATTTGAAAATATCAACAGGTCTACCACGAATTAAAGTTAGGCGGATTTTGAGAAAGAACAAATTCAAGCCATCCATGACCAAAAAAGTTCACAAACTCAGACCAGGTGATTTTGAACGCCGCATTGATTTTTGCCGGTGGTTCCTGGAAAATTGTAACCAAGAACGTGATTTTTCGTTGAAATATATTTGGACAGACGAAGCTCATCAAGCAGTGCCGGTATTTTCAACCGCTACAATTCTTATACTTGGGCAAAACCAAATCCTCATTCAATTGAGGAGCAGAGAAGTCTAGGAAGATTTGGATTTAGTGTGAGGGCAGGTTTTTCAGAGGTAGAATATTCGGCCCGTTCATTTATAATGGCAGTCACACATCTCAGAAGTATTTAGAAATTTTAAGGCAATATATTGAACCCCTTGTCGATGAATTGCCACTAATGGAGCTCAGGAAAATATTTTCAACAAGACGGGGCATCCAACCGTTGGCCGGCCAGGTCACCGGACCTAACGCCTATGGACTTTTACCTCTGGGAAAGGTTGAAAGATCGTATTTCTATTGCCGACCAACTCTAAATATGAATTGGAAGCGGCAGTGGTGCAAAGTTTTGCTTCTCTCACTCCTATTGAACTAATTAATTTGGCAAAAAGCGTTCAAAAAATGTGTCTCCTGTGTGTAGGAGAAGCTGGTAGACATTTCGAACACCTGTGAAGAAATATATTTCATTGTTTGTTCTTATACAGTTGAATTATTTTATCTTTACCCATGCGTCATCAATGTATGATCTAAGAAATAACACACCCTCTATGTAACATCTCTGTCTATCAACCGCTATGAGCGAATCAAAATTCGTTGACATTTGTCTTCTAAGCAAAGAATTATGGTATTGTGATGATCCATTGAAACTCAAAACAGTGAAAAGAGATAGCCATAAAGCTGACAGAGCAGTACCATCAATCACGTCATTATTTTCTGTCATTGGGGATTGTTTGTCACCACTTTTACTTCGTTTTGCATTCAGACACATTATAAAAACAGTTTTTTTCAAAACTAAACGTCTCTTACAATCATTAATTTCAAAGTAAGTACAATACAATGTGTTTTTTTTCACAAATAATCTTTGGAAATTCTAACCCCACAATTTATATATGTGACTGTAATTCCGTATTACCGGGATATTCACACAACAGTAATTTAGAGGGTGGAAACCATATTGAGAAAAAAACCTTACCTAATTCTATTCCATTTCCATTTAATTTCTAATTCCATTTCCATGAATTTGAAAATGTTAATTTAGTTAATTTAATAATTCATTATCTTATCTCATTATCTACACGTTGTAATCGGGATATCAGCCACGTCGTTTTACATTTAGACTTTGTTTTGACTAAAATTTCTCGACTTATTTCATATGCATTACAATGATGACGCACGGGTAAAGATAAAATAATTGAACTGTAGGTACGCAATAATAATGTTCATTGAGCTAAAATGAACTGATCAGTCTATGTTATTTTATTTATTTTTCCACACAAAATTTGGAGATAGCAGATTTTTCGAACCCTTAAAAACTTTATCGGGAATAATCATGACGGAGCTAGCAGCTTTTCATTCTTAAGAAATAAAACTCATCTGGATTTTTTCAATAATTTTTTTAAAATATATTTTAGGCAAAAAACTATTCTCGTCCAATCTTATGTCTGGTATCAAATAACAGATAAAACAGAAATGACTATGCATGAGGTTGGTTATCATCAAACTCGTGGTAATCTGCTGAAATGGTGGAGATAGCAGTATTTTGGTTGTAATTTCAAAACATTTGGTGATAGCATGTGTTATTGGGACAAGTTACTTACATTACTTTTATTTTATCGGGGATAGCTGCTTTTCATACTCACAGAGTATTTTTATATCCTTCTAACGATACAAGAAATGTATTTTAACCTATAACAGGAGTTAGCAGGACATGTTTTACCGACGATATATGTATTGGAGAGTTGATGATTAAGTAAATTCATTTTCGGAAACTGAGATGATTGCGTATTTTGGATGGTTATCAAAATAATTTGAGTCATCGACGTTATGGTCTATGCATTCGATGTTGAGAACCCCTTTATCGATCGAAAATAATGTTGATATCAGTACATGTCCCAAGTTACGTTGTTTTTTGAAACAAAAATCTGATTTAAAGTCAAAAGTCTACAAAAATTTCTGCCGATTCTTAAAGAATGCACCCGACTCCAAATACTTAATGACTAATATAAGTTAATTACTTTATTATTGCGACAAATTCTTAATGATATTAATGTTAACGTTTGTAAGTAGCCATGAATTAAAATATTTGACAGTGAATGATGTAAAAGATACCAGCAGTATACTCTTAGTTACAATACGTAAAACGGCTAATGACCATAGCATGGAAAAAAAAATACATAGTACAAAAACAAAAGTACCGCGTTCCTTCCACATTTATGGGATCTTCTACAAATTTTCGATATTACATATGAACCTCCGTCCACTAGATATGGACAAAGTGAATTCAAGAATCTTTATTAACCTGATCCCCAAAAATATACCCGGCATTGTTTGCGTAGAACTTCCGTAATGCTATTAGTGGATGCAGGAGGTGATTGATTTCAATTAAAAAGGCATGTAATAATAATAATAAATTGTTTATTGTTTGCTACTGAAAAATAATGACAGATCTGTGTAACTTAACCTAAAAACAGCAAAACAAAATGTGAAGTGAGGTCAGTTGACCAATTCTTCCGCACTCCCCTAAAGAAAAAAAAAAGAATAATAATGAGTCATTCCTTAAATCTACTCAGCTATAATATTGCAAGTACAAATAACCCACGCAAATATTTAGTACTTATAATTGTAATCCCTGTAAGCAATATTAAAAATAAATTTTATTGAAGAATAGAGGCATTTTCACTAGTGAGTAGTGTCAACAAGTATTGTTTTTGTTTTTGTTTTTTTTAAATGAATTCAAAGATAATGAAAACTTGGGAATATCCATTAGAGAGGCATTCATGGCAATCTGATAAGAGAAGGAGGACTTGTAAATTTCCTTATTATGCCTTGGAATATCAAAAAGTTGCTTTTTCCATGACATTTCCTTTGAAAATAAACCTAGGAGAAAATAAAAAGGACATTCTCAAATTTCGGTTTTTCTCGAATATCTCATTAACTACTCGGAATATTGAAACTTTCTAAATGGCATATTGTTGGGCACATAAATGCGCTACTTTTCTCTAATTCAGTCGACCCCGTATCTCTTACCGTTTCCGGTATCCCCATGCTGTTCATTCTTATCTTGGACACACAGCAGCAGAAATCAAATACAAACCAAAATTTTACAATCCATACAAAATACAACGCTATCCGATTACAGCGCATCTTCATCTGAAGTGACATCAGGTAACAACATAACAGATGTGGTATCGTCTTCTCCATTACATATAAATCTTGATTGTAATACTCCTATAATTTTGAATAATTGCTCGAATGTAACAATTAACCAATATTCAAATCATGAGCAATGTTTAAAGAAATTCTGTTATTTTCAATTCAAAATAAAAAATTTGTTCTTCGTTCTTTTTTAGCATGTTATTATGATACAAACGGGGTTGTAGGAAAAGTTTAGTGTTTTACTCGCCAAAAACATTTTTCGAAACTCGTGAACATTACTAGCCTCGGCTGCGCCTCACTCGTGAAACAATATACTATTTTCACATTTCAAGGAAAATTAAGATTTAGGTATTCTGTGCTTCTTTGAATCCTATCGACATCAGTTGAACAACTTCGCGTACGGACACAAATTAAACTAAACAATTTTGGCAAAAATAGCTAACGAGAAAACCTGTGAATTACTAGCGTTACCATCAATAATCCGCTACTATCGTCACTATCCCCCCTTTTCAGTCACATAACGTTATAGGTAATATTTTGCCCAATTAGGAAATATAATTCTGCGTAACTTCAAACTGTGTTTTCCCAATATCGCCTATTGCTTTGATTTATTTGTCTTATAGATCAATTAAAAGTTCAGTTCAGTTCAAATTCTCGACCCTTTCGTTTTCATATTCCGATATTCTAAAAATAGTGTTCGATTAAATCAAGATGTGATGAAATTTTGTTTTATTATGTATTCTAGAAGAGGTACGACTTTGTGAACGTATTCTTCCTCCACCTAAATAAATGAAAGGAAAATAAGACTTCTCTAAGTGAACTCTGATTCGCTATTCCGGGCCATGTCCTATTTATTTTATCACAGTAATGAATATTTCTGAAACAAGTCAGAAACTATCGATGTGAGGATCAAGTTCAAACAAATTAATGTACGAAATGGTATTAAAAATACGTATATTTTTTACTGAAACGCTAACTCAAATAATTGAGTAATCCTGCTTGTTTAACCATTCTGTAGAATAGGCCATTTTCATTTTCCAGTAAGTTCAGTGGGTCATCGAATTCTTCAATAGCTCCCTTGTCCAAAACCATTACTTTGTCACAGTCCAAAATCGAATGCAACCTATGCGCAATCATAAACACTGTACAATCTGTAAAATGTTGATTGATGGTCCTATGCAGTTTTGCATCTGTGTCGTGATCCATGTTTGCTGTGGCTTCATCCAGAATGAGAATTTTGCTCTTTCCCAGAAGTGCTCTCGCCAAACAAAAAAGTTGCTTTTGTCCTGAGCTGAAGTTGGAAACGCTGCCCATTACCGAGTCTAGATTCGAAACTGAACATTTCAGGTCCACTTTCTCCAGGACAGACCATAGATCAGTATCTTTGAAGTCTCCATATGGGTCGAGATTAGAACGAGCTGTACCAGAAAATAGAACTGGATCTTGAGGTATAATTGCTAGCTTCGTCCTAAGAAATTTCAAGGACAACGTCCCAATATCGACACCATCGATGAGTATTTTTCCCTGAACGTCATATAATCTAAAAATAGAGGATATCAGAGAAGATTTCCCAGCTCCCGTTCGTCCAACTATTCCAATTCTTTGCTTTGGATGCACTTCGAAGGACAAATCTCTCAGAACCGTCTCATCATGGTATGCAAGTGAAACGCCCTCATATTTCACACTTCCATTGCTTGGCCAGTCATCAAGAACCTCTCCTTCTTGGTTTTCTGATGGGATCTCTGCATATTCCAAGACTCTCTCTACAGAAGTCATATTGTTTTCCATTTCTGACCACTGTCGAAGTCCCCACTGGATAGAGTTTCCAAGGCTCGTTACTTGAGTAAGAGCGAGACCCACATTTCCCGCACTTGCACCTAAAACAGAAAATAGAAACGTATTGGAAAGAGTATCAGGCAAAATCCAGTTGCAAATAATATTGCTAGATATACATGAAATAAACGTTGACAGAACTGTTGGTAACAGCATTCTTTATAGGGGAATAAAGAGGTAGAGCGAGACCCACATTTCCCGCACTTGCACCGAAAGCAAAGGGACATTTTAGTAACAGAATTGAGAAGCTGTTGATATTTCAAAGGCAAATAGGATTGAATAATCTGCGAAAGAAATGAAGAAAGAAGGAAATGAAGACTTCTAGACAATTAAAACTACTGTAGCTCAGCATAATTTAGATGCATCTTCTAATTTTGATTGTTATCCTGATCAAACGTTTTGCTAAACTGCTTATTGAAGTGATGTTAGTGGTGAGCAGAACGGCTGGATGATCTAAATACCAATTATGATAATTCTGTTGAGAACAATATCCAGTACCAGAAACTCGGAAACTTACAACATTGTCAAATTTCTATTACCGATTATATAATCTCTGCAAGGAAAAAACCTGTCATTCAAAAAAAATTGCAGGCATTTCGTTGAGATCCTGGAGGAAACAACGTCATGCCAGAAGACCAATTCGTCAGATTTGAAGCTGTTCAAAAATCATGGAAATATACTATTGTTTTCTCAATAAAAATACCAAATAATCAACGTTTCTATTTTAATAATCAGGTGTACACTCGAAACTTATCTTACAAATTGTTGAAAATGCCCACCATCAAAATTCATACAATAATAAAGTCGATTCCCTTAGTCTTCTCTAACATTCTGCAACATATTGTCAGTTATTTTTTGACACTCCAGTTATTATAATGCGTATTTGCAGAACTTGAAGAGGAGTAGGCTTTGTTTTATATACTGTAGATTTCAAATGGCACCAGAGGAAGAAGCCTAGAGTGTACAAACCAGGAGACCTTACAGGCCATTCAATAGATTCTCTGCGGCCAATCCAACGTCCTCTAAAATTAAAGTTTAGAAATAGCCGAACGGGTACTGCACAATGTGCTGGAGCAAAATGGAAAAAAACATTTCGTGTCAAGTTGTTATCTTCGGCAATGATCTCCATTATAGACTACAAGCCCATATAACAATTTGGGGGGTCATTTGACCCAGGATGAAACATGAACGATGCTGCTATGTTTTTATCTAATAAGTTGAAACTAAATGGTGAGAAAACACAATACATCCAGATATGCTAATAATCAGATTTTGTCTAATTGTGAAACTAATGAAGTTAAATTACTTGGCATTACATTAGATAATAGACTCAACTGGTCTGCACATATCTCCCTACTGAAGAAAAAACTCCCAGGTTCTCTATTTGTCCTTCGCCAATTGAGGTACATCACTAACACAAATATATTAAAAACTTCATATTTTTCACTATTCCATTCCCATATTAGTTACGGTGTACGGGAAATTCATGTCACTCCATTCAAATATTTAGGATGCAAAAGTACTGGCTAATATTGGATACAGAGATCACTGTCAAGAAACTTTCAAAAAACTTAGAATTATGCCACTGCCATCTTTATTTTTATATTTCGTTTTGATCGAGATACATAAGAAGAAATCATCCTTGACGAAACAATCTCATATTCACGGACACAATACACGAAACTCCCATCACATTAGAATAAATCGATTTCGTCTGCACGTATCGCAAAAAAATTCACTAGATTATTCTCTGTACAATATCCTGCCTCAAGATTTCAAGGAGCTCAGTTTGAAAACTTTCAAGAGGAAATTGAAAAATTATTTGTTGAGGTATTGCTTTTATTCTGTCGATGAATTCAGAACACATTTTTGTGGTAACACACATGTCACTGCTTCTCTTTAATTTAAGAAGAAATATAATTACAGAGTTCTTGTATTTGTAAAGTTGTGTTGTAACGCTGTTTACTTGTTAATTTTAATTTTAATTCTGTTTTACAATTTTAAATTTTTACATTTTTATATATTTTTCATACATAAACCAAACATGACTTGCTACACACATTTTATAACATGTAACGTAGTTAAATAAAATATTCTTCTATATTCTATGAAAAAATTACTTTAGGAACTATGCCGTCAATTCTTGGTGGTGCAAATGACTGTAATAATAATATATATATATATAATATAATAATATAATAATATAATATAATTATTATATTAAGAATTTTTTTTTTGTTTTTCCGAACAGCCCCTTTCTCCGTTCAGAGAAACAAAATAAATTTTCCCTAATATAATAATTTTTATATTCTCCTGAATATGTTGACCTAGTATAGGTAATATCTGGCAGCGCACAACATAATTCTGTTATATATTTTATTGCATCAATTCTTTCCTCTCCATAATTAATGATGAGCTGATGATGAGCCAGTATGAGTTCGAAACATGTCCTCAAATTACTACGGTTAGCTGATTGATAGCCCTTGCCGTACACCATTACACTATCCAGTTGGTGAATTAAATTGTGTAGACGACTTTGTGTTTTCTTGCTGTAGAGCAATATTTTCTTGAAGCAAAGTAAGAGTCATCCATCCTGTCAGATTGCCTGATGAAAAAAATGGCACAATTATGTTATTGTCCAAGATACCTGCCCAGACATTCAACCTTTCTGGATGTTGAGTATTGTAATCTCTAAATGAATGTGGGTTTGGATCACTCTAGTATAAACAATTGTGTCGATTGACCAATCCATGTGGAGAAAAGGAGCATTCACCTAAAAAGCAGATTTGGATTGTCAATACAGCCTTCATAAATTCCTTCTAGAAATTGTAACCGTCGATCATAATCATACTCATCGAGTTCGTGGAGTAATTTTATATGTAAGCCTTCAAAATTCTCCTAAAGCTTGTTCGTGATACGGCAAGATTTGGTATTTTGATTGAGGGAGAGAAGTATCGCTCTTACTCCTACTGAAACAATAGTCTATTTCCAATATTTTGACAAGCTGTCATTTTGTCAATAAAAATAATAAGGCGAAATTATAGGTCATAAGGGATTCGATGAGAATTTTAACAAGAGGTATGTCCCCTTTCCCCTATTCAAATTTTGATGGTTGCTCTACCGCGCAGCTACAGGGTTACAGCTAAGGGGTTGAAAAAAGCTGAAAATTAGTTCAACTTCAAATCCAAAATGGATTTTTTAATTTTGATATCAAATCTAAAATTGGGATGGAAACTGTCCATTGGCCCACCCTGTATATATGGATTGAAAATAATTTCAACTAATTATATTTCATGCCTTACCAGAATCGAAGAATAGGAAGTTGATTACGACTGTAACGAGCAGCATAGAACCAATGCAATCCATGAAAAAGTTGAAACCTCTCAAAGAACAAATTGACGTATAATATGCAGATGTATATAAATCTTGGTGTCTATCAAATTCATTTGTTAGAATACTTTCAGCTTTGTAAGCTCTTATAGTTGTTAATCCGTCCAAAGTAGCATTCAAATGACCAATCATGGGACTTCGAGCTGGAATAAAATGAAAAGTGTTAGAGAAGTAATCACCACATGTTCCAATAAAAGCCAGTTAATCTTGAGTACATGCATTCAGTTCTTTGGTAATTCAATAGATCAAAAGTGAAATAAAATGTGTTATCAGGTGATGAAGAGGATCTGCCATCTGAAGTGTCATGACACCGAGAAATTTCAATTCGGAACTTTTTCCCAATTAATCGACCAGGAAGTTTAAATTTGTAAATGAAGATTTCATGGAATGAAATAGGTAGCATAATTTCAAAAATATGTGAGAGAGTGAAAGGTTTACATATTTGCAATGTTTACACATTTGAAACAGAAGTGTAACCTACAACATAATTGTCCACATATAGACTAAGATCCAATACATTCAGGGATGAGAAATGCTTCATGTAATAAGGAATTACACTGGTAATTATTATTTTATTTACAAAGATTTATACACGATTTTTTTCAATTATACCTACCATATTTCTGTAGAAACGGCTCTGATTAAGATTTTTTACTATTTCGGTTTTGTTTTCAAGCGAAAGGAACAAAAACTCAAGATTTCTATTGAGCATGGACTATACAACAATCAAAAATAAATAATTTTATCATATGAGACATTTTTCTACGACTTTGGTTTTTTGCCTATTTTCCCGCAATGATTCTAGTTTGCAAAATTCCACATACTGGAAACCAAAATTGTGCTTACGGGTTTTCCAAATTTCATCTTCAAAATAATTATAAATGATAACAAAGTATAGTATTTTACTTACATATTATGGCTATCATTCACTTGGGTGATTTACGACACTCGTGCCGTAACTTCATCCCCGTGAATAATATTCTTGTTGAATAATATACAATTAGCCATAGCAAGTGAAGTAATGATATGAAGGTGTCAAAAGTATTGATTTGTCATAGTAATACTTCCGAAATTTTGGAAATGACGTTCTGTCGATAAGTTGTAGAACTTCAAAAGGTGAATTTTGTTTTCGCCTTCGAATACTTGAGTTGAATCAGAGTCAGGTGTACAAACCTAATCAATGAACAGTTTGTATTCAGAAGTAGGTAATATTATTATATAAACTTTCTCACAAAGAAGTCATTGCTTGATGAAACAATTGTTCAGGTTCTGTAAACCCAGAACGTGTGTAAATAATTAAGGTTAAAGTTTCATTATAAATTTTAACACAAATTTTCATCAAGTATCAGCTATACCTATTCAATAATCAGATATAAACCAATGTTCTTTGTAAAATTTTTGTTTGTTATTCCTCAGAATATCTTCAATTTCAATTAGATATATAAAATGCCATTCAAACAAAAAAGAGTTTGGTAAAGTGATCAGCATTTTTTCTACGAGAAAATCAAATGAAAAACTTACAAGAAGCTTCCAGCCGTTTTAAACTTCGTCCTGTTGGAATATAAATAGTCCTAATTAGAAACAGAAGAACGCAGACGATCGCAATATAAATTATGAAATGGGTGTCTACGGTAAGAACGAGACTGATGTGTCCCATTGTGGAAAACAATACCTAAAATGAGCCAGAATTGAAAAATAAGAAACAAGGAACTAATTTACTTTATTAACTTACTGCCAAACCTTCTCGTACACTAAATGGCAAATGTTCGTCAATCTGTGCCAAATCTTCGGAAAATCTGTTCAAAACATTACCGATGAAGTGGGTGTCGAAAAAGGACATTACTGATTTCACTACACTTTCAACTAATGCATTATGCAATTTTATTGAAGCCTTTCTGCAAAAATCAAAAACTGCATAGGTTGATATCATTGCCAAAACGGTGGTAGAAATCAAAAAGATTGAGTACATTCTGAAAGTTTTGTTTTCTTGAGTCTCAGCTTCTAATAACGCTGTCTGATTTACTTCGACCATGATTGAATTCGAAGACTGAGGGAACGTTGTTTGATATTTATCAAAATCTTCTTTGAGTGTGAGAACTCTCTGCTTCTCATCAACCCTGGAAACAAATAATTATTTTTTATCAGATGCATAAAATGAGTTCCGATTTCGCTGAAACGCCACATTTTTTCTGTCATTATTGTGAGTTTAATGTCGAGATAAAAGTCAAATTTTGAGAAAAAAGCAGAAAACTGCCGAATTTCGTTCAAAAAAAACTTTTTAAAAACATGCTTCAATATCAAGCCGAACCAAAAAGAAGAAAATAATTTTTGAGGTTGAAGAATTTGTTCTATAGCGATATAAAGTTTACCGTTTCATCATAGATAAATAATTTGTGATAAGTTTAAAACAAGAATGAAGTTTTCAACAAAATAATTAATTTTATCGTGAGAAATTGTGGGGTCCTTGACATCAAATTTCAATTCTACTATGCTATTCTCCAGTTGAAGAATGAACTTGATAGACCAACTCTTTTAAATGTTTACTACGCTCTCATTCACTCTCATTTGTCGTACAATATAAATCAATAGAATATTTGTGGCTCAAAAAAGAGTAATGAGGCTTATATTCAACATGAAGAAATTAGACCCCTGCAGAACTTATTTCCGGGAAAACCATATTTTAACAGTACCCTGTGTATATATTATATGGTTGCATTTACCATATTAAACGCAATTTGAGAGATTCAGCGAAGAACTCCTACATACATCGATATCCAACCAGATACGGTGATTTAATTAGAATCGAAAAACACTACACAAATTTTTATGAAAAAACCCCTTCCCTGGCAGGAGCAAAATTTTTCAACCACCTACCTTCTGACATTAAAGATACTCAGCCTTTAAAGTTATTAAAAAAAAAAAGGTTATTTTTAACGAACAATTGATTCTATTCCACTACTGAATACCTCAATTTCAGGTGAATTAAAAATTGCAAATATCATTTTACTTTGTGTGTGTTTGAATTTTTGTATTTTTATATTTTTTACCTCTATTAATATTTTAATGTGTATTCCTAAGTCGCTAAGATGTACCGTTATATTTATATATTTTATGTACCTATGTGTATAATATGTTTGTATGTATATGTGTATATGTATATAGGTGTATGTATGTATGTGTTTGTATATATATATATATATATATATATATATATATATATATATATGTGCATATTGCACTATTGTTGAACCTCCGAACATTATACTTGGATATATTATAAATTCATCTGTATAGTTCTATCATTTGTATAGTTCTGTCTGACCATTGTGACCTATCCTATATCATGTATTTGATCATAAAGGACGAATAAATATTCTATTCTATTCAGTGGTAACTATTTATGAAAATAGAAATGTAGTAATTTCGACCAAGTCATGAAAATCTTTTTGTACAACTGTGAAAAAACTTTACAATTTTGAGTTTCTATTGATGCATTAATGTTTTCTTTTTTTCACCGTATTAAATTGTTATTTCTGTCAATCTGGCACCCCTACGCGCAACCCTCAGAAGTCTTCTAACGACTTGAGACGCCAAACTTCCACTTGGTAGTAATGTACGTCGCCTTCATTCATGTCATTTAATTGATCCTCTTCAACATAAGTGTCGAGACTTGCATACTCACATTATTATTAATGAAAATGCTCCCCTTTGTAACCTCAAAGTTCACCGCAAACCACGTCTCAACATCTATTTGTGTTTCTACAACATTGTCGGTGGTAAGTTTGAAATTAACACAGTTTTTAACAAAAAAAATATATTATTTGAAGGTACAATGAAAATTCATCAAGAAAAGTCAAAGACAATAACTGACATAAATTGAACTAAATCAGGTGAGTAACTCTTTATATTTTCATCATTCAAAGTCATAATACTCACCATCTTGTCAGTAACTTATCCGCAGAACTCTGTGAGGTTTGTGTGGCAATTGCCAACCCCAAATTGAAGAGAACCATAATGAATCCTCCGCCAAAAATCATATATTTGTGATAAACACTGAGGTTGACTTTTCCTTGTTTCTTCACTTCCTTGTATATCTTCGCCTTCACTGTTGTCTGTTCTGTTTCTAACAACTTTGACTTTTCATTCTTTTCAGTGTCGAAATCGTCTTCGACTCCTTCATTTTCCAGTTCATCATCTTCAAGAACCATCTCCTTGACCTCCTGTAATATTTTTTCAGTTGGTTTGCCAAAATCGATAACTTGACCTTTATCCAAAATAACCACATTGTCGGCTTCATCAATATGGTCAGCAGTTTGGCTAACCATGATACATATTTTATCATTAAGATAAGTTCTAATGCATTCATTGAAAATATAATTTTTCACGTGGCCATCTAGAGCAGTAAGAGAATCGTCTAGTAAGTAAATGTCACTTTCTTTGTAGATCGCTCTTGCCAAATTAATTCTTGCCTGCTGCCCTTTGCTCAGATTCATTCCTCTGTCAGTAACTATGGTTTCATCAGCTTTTTCCAGAAGATCAAAATCATATTGCAGTGCACAAACCCTAATAACTTCTTGGTATCTGGAATCATTGAGTCAATCATCAGTGTGGGCCTTAGAGAATAATATTGAACCAACCATATCAATTTTTTAGATAATCAAAATTGTTCAGTGTAAAGAGGATTTGCCAAAATTAAACGAATCAAATAAGCCCGCACTTAATTTTATCAAAATATTTCTAACTATAAGCAAAAAAATAGGGAAATTGAAAGAAGCGAACAGTCCACTTGGAGATCATGTGGCCTCCACGAAATTGAATGATAATAATTATAAACGACTTTACTTTTTTAATTCATTTTCAGTCACAAAAGAATATAATACAGTAACATAACTTTACAATACACTAATAAATGATCCGATGAAATAGCAAAGTGTTAGTGAGGCCAAAAAAAGAGAGGAATAAACTCAAGAATATATAAATGTATCAAAAATCGAAAAAAAAAATAAATTTGGTAAATACATTCTAAAGAACTAATAAGAGTTATGTTAAAAAATATTCTCGAAGAATTTCATTCAATTCTGTTGAATCAAGAATAAGTTGATCATTACAACGATTGAGATTTCAAACATATTCGTGAGCAACATGATATACCGGGTGTCCGTGGAAGGGGGCTCGCCGCTATAACTTTTTTGTTTTTGAAGATGATTTGATAAAATTTGGAGAATCTGTATACGACATAAAACTTCGTTTTTTGACAAGTAACTCAGCTCTATTCAAATTTGATATTAATTTTTTGATCTAGATGGCTATGGATCTATTCTCATATATTTCCTTAATATTTTTATTTGATTTTTAAATTTGTTTTATTAAATTTTTTAAAGGGTAACATGCTGGCACGTCGGGTTAGGAAAAAAGAAAATTCAATAACGATTAATTTGATACATCACAATGTTGGGTTTCAACCAAACTTCCTTGAAAAAACTCAATATTATATTAAAACTTAAGAGAAGAATAAAAAATGAATGACAAAATTAAAATATTGATTAAAAGAAAGTTTGGTTACAAAAAGTGACACATAGTTGTATTAAAAATGTCATATGGACACAAAATAAGTGAAAATATACCAGGTGTCCCATTTGAAAATCGAAAGTTAATGTTATTTCTGATGAAACCGGAAGTTGCATGAAGTTGAGTAATTCATCAAAAACAGCAGTCCTATATGCCGTACAGATCAAGTCAGTTGAATTCAAGTGATTCGAAAGTGAATTGAATATCTAAACTTCTCCATTCATTTCACCCGACCGCGTGAATTGAATGGCGTCTCAGTAGAAACATGTTCAACTTTCTTTTTCACGTGTGGTATAATGGCGGAAATAAGATGGTAGGACGAAAAATCTTGCAAGTTCATTTAACATTTATGAGAAATCTGAAAGCCTGTATGTATTACAAAAAGTAAGGAATATAGCAATAGAGATACCTACTAGAGAGCTGCAATTAGGAAAGTAATGGGGGATATGACAGAATTGGGTTTAATAATGGCAGAAGATGATGTTAGGAATAGAACAAAAGCGATCCGTATTACGTACATGTTGGCTCGTCGTAAAGTAGAGAAGGCTGCAAAGTCTAACACCTACCAATAAATATTCTTATAGCTGCTTATTTAGAAGTAGACAATGTTTGTATTTTTCATATAGTTCACATAGAAGGTTATTTGAGGCACCTTGCAACTTTTTTCGAGTAATCCACACTCTCTGTTCTTTCGTGTTTTTTATTTTTTTATTTTCATGTTCTCTGCGACTTCCCGAGCTAGACTTAGAACTCTTTGCAACATATAGCTTTCTTTACCAAACGTTTCGCCATTTTGAATCAACTGGCATGCATTCATTTAGAAAAAAATTGAATGCCAGACATTTCAATTCAATTGACTTGATCAACTCCCTTGAATGTAATGAATATAACGAATGTAACAAGCATTTATACTTTTGCTAATAATTTGGATTTTAATATAAATTGAACTCACCGTTTTTCATTGAATTTTTCGCCAAATAAAATATTTTGTTTGATAGATGATGGGAATAACCAAGGATCTTGGGAAGCGTACGAAATATTACCACATGACATAACGTTTCCCCTGGTCAACGGATAGTCTTGCAATATCGTTTTCAGGAGAGAACTTTTTCCTGATCCAACTGAGCCTGTTACGATTGTCAGTCCTGAATCCACTTTCAGAGACACTTTATTGAGGATTTCTCTGTTTCCGACATGAACAGTTGCTTCTTTCAGTTCAACAAGTGGGTGGTATACAGGCATATAAGTAGAATAACGGGGATGCAACTCTTCCGCTTTGATCAGTCTATTCACTCTCGTCGATGCGGAAATCAATTCAGCGACCCTCCCGATATTGTATGGAATTTTTAGACCAAGACTTTCTCTAAGGGCATGAAAGTTAGACAAGAGATAGAATACAATTGTGGTGTCCGCTGAAAAGCCCATCCAAATATAGGCTATTATCAACACGTAGAAACCCAAATTGGAGGAAAGGTTCCCAATCAGGATCATAACAGTTCTCAAATAGAATCCTCGTAGCATTTTGGTGACTTCTTTCCTGAAAATGACATGAAAAAGTTAGTAAAAAATTGTTCAAGCCAAATTGTGTTTCTGATCAAATTTCATATCGGAATGGAGCATATTGATAGAGACAATTGATTTAGTGTAAAACTGGTTTCAAGAGCGGTAAATTCTGAAGATGAACATGAAGGAAAACCTATTACTCTGTACCAAATTGCCGAAATTGTTTGGAAATCCTACCTTTTGTGAGTCCTGAAATGTGAGGCCGTATCCAAAGGCTGCACCAAGAAAAGCAAAAGAAGGAAGAAAAAACGAAAAATCAGAACATTGACGAAATGAGATGGAAATGGAATATTCAGTCCGGCCAAAAAATCCAAAAACAAAGTTCAAAAAGAAAACAAAGGAGGTTTAGAGAGAGTTCCGATGATGACGATACCGAAATACATCAGCAGAATTGTACTAATGATGAAGACGATTATTTGGAAAAACTATAGTTGAGGAAAGTAAAGAAACAGAAAACGAAAGGAATATTGAAAATTCCAAGATATTAGAAGGATACTTTGTACTAGTAGAATTGAAGGAAAAAAAGTCTTTACGCTGTCCCAAGGTACAATTAGTACTGTCCCAAGGTTCAAGGCCCGGTTGTACCTTGGGACGATTTGCAAGTAAAAAATAAATTTAGTTATCAATATGATAATATTATACTACCCTTTTTCAAATTTTGCTATTCCCTCTGGCCATTCCCTCTATGAGCATTATACGATATGGACGTTTAGCTAACTAACCGATATAAATATCTTCAAATGTTACTGCTCTACCGCCAATTACGTTATCGCCGTGGAAGAGATTTCCACCAGAAATATATTAAACTAATTAATCTCCATAATATATTTCATTTGCGATAGTTTTACTGGTCTGTGATAATACAAAAAGCATGATGGAGAAAAGCAATTTATATGTAATCTTAACGGGAGAAAACGTGTGTATCAGTAGATGTATGTGGCCATAATTGAGCAACTAATTGAGCAACGTCTTGAAATACAGTTGATTAAATGAAAACACAAAAATGAATTAAGTTTTCCTGGCATTCCGATACGTTTAATACATTTGGAAGTATTAATAAATATTTTCTTACCGTCTTGCAATGTTGATTTTGTCTTGGAAATAGTTTTCCCAGGTATACATTTTTATTATCCTGATGGATGATAGTGTTTCTTGAGTGGCTTGCAATCGCTCGTCTGTCTTTTCTCCTATCTCTAATCTTAGTTTATTGATCCACTTTCCAATCAATACTGAAAAATGCATCGGAATGAATGAATGTTGTGTATGAGAAGAACGTTTTTTATGCTTTTTGAATCGTATAATCAAAATAACCACTGTACTTCGATTAACTGTTCATCTAATGCATCTAGTTTACGAACAGTTATTTTCCCAACCGGTTTGGATAGACACTTTCCATAGTATCGTTATTTTTTTCACTAAATCTGATGAAATTTAAAGTCAAAAACAAGTATAAGGACCGGAACAGAAGGGGAAAGATTGGGATAAACCATAAATATGCGGAATATGATGACTTTCAAACGCGAGAGATCAGCAAGAAATTTATTTTATTGCCCTTCAACCCTTAATACAGGAGAAGGCCTTTTTAAAATAGCATTCACAGCTAGTTTTCAACTCCACCACTTCAAAAAAGATATCAAATACTCCTGAGCAATACATAATACAGACAAGTTGAAAAATCTATAATAATAATTATTATTTATTATTTATCTATATTTAACTGAGTTGCTGTAAAAAACGTAAAGAAGTACAGTTAGTACGATTGGTGAATTTTGAACCGGTATTCGTTGACTTATATGTTTCTCTGATGCCTATACCTCTAAAAGATGATCCGGTTTTGATTATGTGCTTTTTCATAGATATTTCTACTGTTTTTCAATATACCTTACTATTTGAATAGTCTTGGTTTTGTTGCATATAGAATCGTTGATCACTACCTAGGTCACACGAACCCAAAAGGGAGTTATATTCAGCCGCTCTAATATGACTACCCAACTTTGTGAGCGTTTCTGAACTCCTCTGCCGTCATGAAATCAAACTATTGAAGGGAGGACCGTGTATTCTACATAAAGATACAGCTTCCAGTTGGGCATCGACACTAGTGGTCGTCGTCCAAAAAACTTTTCAATTGAGAATATACTTTATTGTCATAAGAATGATCTTGTTGACAAAGTTTCACTTAACATAAGCTAGGAAAAATAAAAATCACTTTGTACATGTATATCTAAAAATATATAAATGGTCCAAAAAACATTTAAAGTAATGGAGTTTGGATTGAAGTTAGTTTGTATGTATAAAAACATATAAGTCGTACAAAATACAAATAAAACAAAAAAGTTTGACTTAACCTATATAGACACTTCACATAAGTATAAAAAATGTGAGTCGTAGGTATAAAACACATTCGAAAGAAAATTTAAAATTATCATTAAAAAATTCTTCTATATTATAATAAGGTCTATCACGTAAAAAACATTTCACAGCCTTCCTAAAGCATTGTAAAGATTTTATTTCTTTTATATCATTTGGCAGATGGTTGAACATTTTAAGACCATTATAAACAATGGAATCCTTTATGACAGATGTCATTGGTATTGGCAACTTAATGTTGCTGGATTGCCTTGTCACATAATAGGATTGAGAAGATTGGAATTGAGTCAAATGTTTTTTGATTAAATACACTGTTTCCATTATAAAGATAGAAATCACTGTTATAATTCCATGAGCAGTGAAAAGGAGTCTATAAGAGTCTCTACGCTTCGATTGGCACATATATCTTATGGCTCGTTTTTGCAAAATTAAAACATTTTGTAGCCCCAAAATGGAATTCCATATCTCAGGTGGGATTCCACCAGAGAAAAATAAACAGTCTTGGCTGCAGATAAACTCAGCTCATTTGCGACTACTCTGACTGCATAACAGCCAGAACACACTTTGTTACACAAGACACGAAAATGGTCTTCAAATTTTAACTTACGGTCGATATGCACTCCTAAAAATTTTAAACTGCTTTTGTTTTCAATGATATCATTCCCAATCGGTATATTGTCAAGCTCACATCTGAAAGTTACTATATTGGTTTTCGAAACATTGAGTGAAAGTCGATTTGAATCACACCAAGTCTTTAGTTTTTTCAAATCACTAGATATGATTCTAGTTAAATCATTTGCATTGTCAGAGTGCCAAAAAATAGTAGCATCGTCCACAAATAGTGTGAATTTTCCTGAGATATGTATACATGTCAAATCGTTAATGTACAAAAGAAATAATGTTGGCCCTAGTATTGAACCCTGAGGCACATCACTATATATTTTCGCAATTTCTGAGCGATGGTTGGTTTTCACAATCTGACTGCGACCCGACAAATATGAGGTAAACCAGCTCAATATCACTCCTCTGAAGCCTTAGTAGGGAAGCTTTTGAAACAGTATTTCATGATCCACACAGTCGAAAGCTTTCGAGAAGTCACAAAACACTGCAGCAGCAACCTACCCACCATTGATTTCAGTATAAACTTTTTCCATAAATGTGAAAATTGCATCATTAGTGCCTTTGCCACTTTGAAAGCCAAACTGTTCTTTGCTAATGATTTTATGTTTCGTCAAAAATGTAGTTATCCTTATTTTCACTAGTTTTTCTATAAGTTTTCCTAATATGGGAATGAGGGAAATAGGCCGATAATTCGAAGGGTCGTCCGGACTACTCCTGATATATACGACCTGGGTCCATCAACGCACCAGGTGCGGTTGACGCATATACTACATTATATATGAAATGAGAGACCAACCACTCTGTATGAAATCCGAACATCTAATGCATGAGTCTGGTGTTTACTTGAAGTATGCACCATCCACCCGGGTTTTCCAGGTTTTCCTTCACCCGCATATGCTATGCCTTTGGGTACACTGTTCGAGTGTTTATGAGGGAATGTTATTACTATTATTAATATGTTTTGGCATGAATTCATACAATTCTGTCTGAGCCTATCGTTTCAATTCGCTTGAAGTAATCGTAGTGCAGGTGAGAATGCTCTTGGCACGATGTGGGCACGTTAACTTAACAAAGGTCAACGCGCCAGGAGCGTTGCCGGCAGTGAATGTGTTAAAGAACAAATACTCACCCTGAATGGGCAAAGAAACGAACAATATTCCAATTCCAATAAATGAGGTCGTTCCAATCTTCGCATATATCAAATATGATATAATACAAACTTGAATAACTGCATAACTCACGTCACTGAGTATCCACACGGCATCTTTGAACGTTTGCACATCTTTGGTTACCAAAGTCACTACATTACCTAGTGATATCTTTGATACAGCGGTGGGGGTGATTCTGAGAGCTTTTCTATAGAGTAACGAAGAAAATGATGTTTTCACCTCGAGCCCCAGCTGCTGCACCCAGAGGATGTAATTGTGGATGAAAAAACGAAATGACAGGCGAGCGAATATCAGCAGAGCCCCATAATAATTTGCATCTGATTTGGTTATAGTTGTCTGTCCAGGTTGGAAGTATGCAATGAGGTTGGTGATTGCGTAAGGTTCCACCACGCTGAAATTAAAAAAAAAATACCTGTTCGAATTTGTGCGAATTGTATTTATGGTATTTTAAAAAAATTACCATAGCTTCTACCAATTCTAGATACTTCTACCAGCTGATTTGTACTAATTGTGAGTTTAAAGTGAATGTGACAATGAACTGCCACTTACCAAACATCTGAAAGTAAATAACTACATCACTGGCTAAGAACATTTCTCCTCAAGAAAGACACTATTTTAAGAGGTTCCAGTAATCTCAGAAAGTACTACACAGTTTACAGAAGTAGAAGTATATCTTGGCATAATAACAATGAGATCTTCATTTCAGACCATTATCTTTGAATTTATCAAACACTAAAATAAAAAATTTCAGATTTGATTCAGGTGAGCTAGTTACAGATGAAGATGATATACCAACTATAAATGTCACAAAATTTCTGGATAGGCAGTCTATTAACAAAATGAAATTTTGATAAAATTTCAAAATCTTATAAAAAAATTCATGTGGTTGTTAGGCTGTAAGAGTTACGTATATGGCTGTGAGTATTTCCAACTCAACACTGGTGGGATTTTGTTAGGATCAGAATATTCTTCTATATCTTCGGCATTTATCAGTTATTTTACTTGATCCACTCAACTATAATTACTTTTGGAAAGTCACCTGGAAATGTACCAGATATAACTTTGGATCTGATGAAAGTATTTAAAAAAAAATTGAGAAAAAGGTTTATATAACAATATCTTCAGATTTTCTTTACTAGGTATTTTGTTTTATACAAAAAAGATTTCAATTTCAAATATTTACTTATGACACTAAGGTAAACACGATTAAATTTCCACAGATTTATTGTCTACGCGACATGTTTCGAAACATAGTATATTTCTCAAGCGAATGTAATACATTACATTACATCATTGAGAAAGATACTGTGTATCGAAACATGTCGCGTAGACAATAAATCTGTGGATATTTAATAGTGTTTACCTTAGTGTCATATACTATGAATTTCCATCAAGTAACGGCCACGTCAATCCAAAATTTAAAAAAAAATATTTACTTGATCACACTAAATGATGTCAGTAAATTCAGGTGGTGATTCCTTGTCATATTTCATGAAAAAAATTTCATATAATTCACTTTGTTACGGAAAGTTATAATGAAAAATCGGTTATTTTTTAGTTACCCAAAAGTCTTTTCGCCGATTTTCATGAAACCTGGTCTGTTTATTAGCAGTTACAAGGGGCTTGTTGTCACGAGGTTCGATTTCAAATTATGAGTAGAGAAGGGTCATCTGATTGATAATTATAAAAAAAATATTGTGCACCACTGTTTTTCTCTAAGTTGCATATTTTATTCAGATTAAACATTTAAAAATACAACTTTCTCTAAAGCCGTGGCTTTGAAATAGCAATACTTTATGAATAGATAGATGTCCTCAATTCATTTATTTTTACCTGAATACTCTTATTGGTTTCGTCGTCGATGGATTGGTTGTTTGTTATATTCCTGGGCCTATTATTATCAACTAATTCTATAAAAACTCAACAAGAAATTTTTGCATAATATTCAATAGAATTTCGAGAAAATATGGAGTATCTGAAAAAAAAAATCATTCACATTACTTTTTGAACTTTGATGGTGCGTAACCACCATTTCTATGCCACTGACTTTGATTTGACAAAGTTTAACTATTTTAAATTCACGGCATTAGGAGAAAGTTGTATCTTTGTTTATTTATTCTGAAAAAATATGAACTTAGAGAGAAACAGTGACATACAATGATTTTTACTATAAATATAAATCAGGTAACCATCTGGCACTTATGATTTGGAATATAATTTCATGGAAAGGAGCTCCTTACTACTCCTAATAACCAGACCAGTTTTATCAAAATCGTCAAAAAGACTTTTGAGTAATTGATGAAATACCGATTTTTAATTGAAACATTCACACCCCATAACTCGGACACAAAGCAGTTAGGACACACTCCTAAAAACAAAGAAATTCTACATTTCATTTTCCTGGAAGTGTTTCAATGTGATACAATACTACTTACGTTCTGAATATTTGGACAACTGCATGGACAGAGCACATCCAAACATATCTCCAACCGTACCTCCTCCACATCATTCTCAGAACAGAAGGTTGTACGCTTTTCTTGTTCTCTATTAACCACTGTTCTTCAAGCTTATCTCCACATCTTTTCGAATTACATTTACTGAGTACTTCGTATAAGTCTTCTTCTTCGAGATCATTTTTGAAAGCTTTCTTGAATAGACCTGTAACGTATCTGTAGAAACAGAAGGTAGTTCAGATAAAAGATAAACCAACGTCAAGAAATGAAAAAGAACACATATTGAAGAGAACGATGAATAAAAATGTGATTCTATCAGAATCTGAATTAGTAACTTAAGTTAATTTTATTCTGTAGGCGGACCACCTTCTATTCTATTCTATAAGCTGATTTGTACAAATTTGAGGTACAAAAGATGAAGTCGGATGATACTCTCAGTAATAATAATACTTTCCCATAAAGACTAGTAGAACCTGTGCGGGTAGAGGACGCCTATTATTATTATTTGCCTAACGCATGAATACTCTAAACTTAGAACCAATTTGGATGGTAGAGCGCATTCTAAACAAGTCTGAGATGTCAGGATTGGTATCTAGGCAACCCACATGGCAATGCTTTCGAACAAGGCACGTGAATTTGAAAGATGATAGAACATATTAATACTGTTTACTGTGTTTTGTGTCTTATGGGGATACGCTTATTTCTCTAAAGAAATCTTTGTTTTCAGGAATGTCCTTTGTTATATTATTCTAGGTTTCCCAAAGATATAGCTAATTGCACTACAGGTTCCCATTTTCAAAAGTATCTCGAAACTCTGCCTAATTTCCAAATATTTTGAATCAATCATTTGTGATTTTCTTCACTTTGTCAATCAATATTGAGCAGCATGGATTTGAAAAACATTATTTAAAAGAAAGCAAAATTTTGTCTACTCCGAATATCTTTTGTAAAACGATTTCGGATCGGCATTCGACAAGATAGATCCCGCAATTCTATTTGACAAGTTGGCTGAAGTCAGTAGACACGGTGATTTGATTAGATGGTTTCTGTCTTACGAATATGCCTCAGGCAGACTCTGAGACAGTACATTTCTAGACATATTAAAATCATTTAAGGGTTCCCGAGGGCTCCCACCTGGAAAGCCTTTTCATCAAAATTTGTGTCAACGATTTATTTAGTAATTTTTTCCTTTCACACCGTATCCTTACCTAACATAAGTACGGCACAAACAGGCAGTATCTAAAGAACTAAAGTCAAAGACCCAGGAGTTCTGTATGACTTGCCTATTAATTATATTGCTTATAAAGTTAACAAAGTACTTGGCTTTTGCATCAGGACTTTCGACATCAGGAATACTAACCCTGTTCGTAAATACTATACATGTCTCATAAGAATAGTCAGCGTAGCTCGGCTTCTGTAAAAAAAAATTCCCGATATATCTCTTATATTGAAAGCATAAAAGATATACCTACAAACTAAATTCGTCACTCACATCAACAAAAAAACAACAAATCCATTGCCATTAACTGCAAATCAATCTTGAACCAACTCTTGAATAATGTACCTCTGTATAATATGGGAGGAGCATATTCATTCCAAGCGAACCAAAGTATATTGTTGTCGTTGGTATTTCCGTCAACAGGCTGCACTCTTGCGCGCAAACCCTCAGAAGTATTTGAGAGACTTGTGCAAAAAGGGGAGACGTAGCCCTTACCTTTTGAAGTGTGGTGCCATGCACGGGACCGGTAACTGCGCTGATATTCGAACTTACCTACCAATCGATGGATGGATTGAGGATGGCCCAGTCAAACCTCCTACTAATACATAACAACAGGAATGAAATCTAGGATGAAATCCAGAAATATTCAGGTTTAACTGTTCACGTAAGCAACCTAGGGCTCACCCTGGACAATTATCAGTTGGTCTCATTTTCTAAGCTTCCTTATGTTTATTTCATTTTGAGATCGTCTGTATACTATAATTAATATTTGAACCCTCTTCTGCATAGATGTAAATCTCATAGATCTATATCCTAATCAACATAAATTGACATCGTTTTCAATTCCCTACCAACCTTCACCAGTTCTCTCAAACATACATTTACGTATGTTTAATTATTTACATTATGTCAACAACTTTTCATAATACGGAAACCGTGAACAAAGAATCATTTATTATTATTTTTATCTAACAATTTTGATTAATATGTGTTTTGTATTAAATTAATAGACGTAAAGAAAACATTGGTCATACTTCAAGTTTGAATTAATTGCACATTCATACAATTACTTGTTCAAATTCATATAGTTTGGTTTCAGATTCTGATTCGTTAAGATATTCAACAGTTTAATTCGCCTACTATCTGTATTTCTATTCGTGTGACATATACAAATCAACTAATCCTTTTCAAACACAGACTCTGATTCTAATTTAAAATTCTGCAATGACGTCTATGCATAATTCCAATAGAAATATGGCGCTGATAAAATAACAATAATCATGAGAAACAAACTTTCAAGGAAACTGACTGTGCGTGGACTAAAAGCGCTCTGAATTCTGCTAAATCTGATTCGAGGAATCCAAGCGGAGAACCAGTCCAAACAGGTACCAGGCGACTAGGTACCTGTTATACCAGTTTCGGAGACGTTGGTTCTTATCAGAAGAGGAAAGAACTTCCTATTTTTCAAAAGTCGAATGAAACCAAGATTATTGATTGGAAGTTTAGATTTCTTGAGGAAATGTGTTGAAACAACAAGTTATACGGAATCTGATTAGGAAACTAAAACATTCACCAACTCTAACTAATTCTATTTTATTTTATTTCCCAGTCTGATTTTATCATAACCAGATTATAGAAAATGAAGTAATTATTCAGTAATTTAAGACAAAATTTCATTTTGACTTTTGTATATTGTGATGAAAATTCAACAGTCTTTAAGTAGAAATTATTGCCGAATATGCAAGGCGAACCGACACAAATCTACTTCCACCCCTGCAATGTTATTGAATCTCTCAACCAAATGACAGTTATGATTATTTTTTTGAAAAAATGCCATCTGCTGATGCATATCTAAAATATCACTGTCGTCATGATTATGGAATGTAAGAATTTTGCGAATTGACCTTATTAGTTTGACGCCATGTTGGATGTGACCCTCATGGTTGCCACCTGTGCAAAGAAAATAAATCAAAGAGATTCCTCGAAATCTGATCGGGTTTATCAAAATTCTATAACGATAAGAAAATTCGGGTGTTGTTGCCACTAGAAATAAATTTAAATTCACAATAAGAAATTTCAAGTATTTCTGGTAAGTTTCATGTTGTATTATTCGTATCAGCTGTTTATTATCTTCATCATTTCAAACTGAAATAAAAAATGAGAGAAAACGATGTTGTGAACTACACAATCTAAGAACAAGAATATAATAATCCTTTGGATCTTCTGTAAGGTGTTCTTGGAATATCTATCTCATGAGAAATATAAACGCTACCTTGAAAGGAATTACAGTTAAGATCTTCTGTTGATCGATTTTAAAAAACAGTCATTAAAAAAAAGAAGAGAAATCAGTAATATTCTATTTATATATGCAAACTGATAAACAACACCCCAATAATACTCCTAGTATCACAATACATTTCACTTCAATGTACCGAATACAGAACATCACTTTCATCCTCCAATGAATTCTATGTTCAGAAATTATAATAAGCTTGGCTCAGCTGACATTTTTTCCCTCACTCAGATTCAATACATCTGGCAACCCGTTTTTCAGTTTCCATTCTAACCGACCTATAATCTATAATATCTACCAAAATTTATTCAAAGTTATTACTTTATATTTTACAAACAATATGTTATATTCGTTAATTACTGCTGTAATTACGATTCGGTCTGCTGCACGTATATATAGAAATAAATGGATAATTGTAACTGATTTGATATCAATAGGGTCATTTGAATACGTTTTTGAGAAACCTCAGAATATTGAAAACAACACACGGAAGCTATAGCAGTGTAGAAAATCAACTGTTTTTTTGACTAGAATCTCTAATCATTTTGATTTCTACTTGATTCTTATTCTTTCATTAAACCAAAGAATTTAATCGAAGTGTGCGTTTTTTCCATATTTCATACTCCCACCTCACCTAACTGATTTTCTTCTGGAATAGGAGAAACAAAAAACTTGTTTGTGTTGTTTATTGTTATTTCCGTCAACCTGTTGCAACCCTACGCGCAGCCCTCAAAAACCTTGAAAGTTGAAAGTCTAGTTTTTTATTTTCTCTTCAACATGACTTGCTTCCAGCGCAAGGATTCAGCACCAAGACCATACCCTAGTTGCCTTCACAAGGAAAAGGAACATTATCCGCAAAACCATCGAATTTGATGGGAATGTTATTGAATGGAAGCCAGAGGTCAAATATCTTGGACCTATAAATACTAGATAATAAACTCATCTGAAATGAGAACGAAAAGGGAGTAACCAAAGAAGCTACAAAAGCCCTAACAGTGTGCATAATCTTTGCGTGAAAGAAGTGGAAATGTAGCATAAAGATCCTGCAGTGGATATATCGTCAATACTGAGACAAAATCTTCGCACACAAGAGATTATATTTATCATCATATCAGGCAGTTGAGCAGCCATCAATGCTTTGAACTCCCATGTAATCAACTGCAAGATGGTTTGGGAGTGCCTAGAGGAAATAAATGAACTTGGCAGGAATAACACTATTACCCTTCTATGGGTTCCGGGATACACTAGAGGGTAATTCAATAGTAGACGTACTCATAACAAAGAGAATGAAGCACCATTACTGGTAACTGAACCCTTCTGCAAAATAAGTACCAGTACAACACCTGAAAAAGAACTACATAACAAAATATCCCAATACTGTATGAAATCACAAGGAATTACGCAGGCCAAAATATTACTGGGAACAAATTTACTACCAGAATAAATCAACTGACTACATCAGCAAGAATAAGAATGAGCTCATAATACTGATGGGAATTCTAACAGGGCATTGACGGTTGAGAGGGCACCTTAAGAAACTCGGATTAGTATAGGAAGAAGAATGCATATTTTGCGAGGAAGGCGACGAAACCTCCATACACATTCTATCAGAATGCGTTTTCCTGCATAATACGGAGGTGAGATACCTCGGAGAATATCAAATAGAATAGGGAGATCTACCTAACCTGAAGTCATCCGATATCCTGAACTTCTTAAACGCCCAATGACTGGAGGAAATGCTCTATTCGTTGAGGCATCCTAAATGGCTAGGCAGCAGAAGCGAATATAATAGACCTCATGAGTCGCAGTGTATTGATACCCCACTAAATGGAACATAATTGGAGAGATCAGCAATTGTATAAATGAGTACTTACGAAAAAGTGACTAAGGAAATGATATTGGCTCGTTCTCTGGGATTGATTTTCCTTCTCTCTTTTTCACTGTGGTCCATTCTTCTAGGAGAAACTACCTTCACTGTCTGTTAAGCAGTGGAGAGGTATTAAATTGTCTGGACTCAGATCTTATCAAAATAAATATATGTATACAAATAAAAGTAATTTTTTGAAATCCGAGTACTTAAATATCGTCAAATATTTATTTTATTATGCTGAAATGAATTGAAATGGTATTTTCCAAATCTGCAACAAGGTTAGCTTGAAATGAATACATATGCATCACAAGCAGATGTTTTAGGAATACTCAGTTATCTTGAAATCAAACCAATCAACAACAAAAGTGTTCCATGAATCCAGATTTGAAGGAACAATCGAAGAAAGAACAATACACTCTGGACGAAACCACCACTGAATTTTTAGTTAGTTATTCTTCTTGAATTTTTGTAGGCTGTATGCCTCAAGGAACACCTTCCGAAGCAGTGAGTTTCGAAGCATTTCCGTTCGTTTGAAAAACGATCCCTGGAAAAAATAAGTTTGGCATGTCTCCAAAAGACGACAAAGGGATGTGCACACTGAGCTCGATGGGTCGGTCTCGATGGGATCGCTAGCGGTGGAACGATTGATGATATTTCAGAAGAGATTCGTCTTGAAATGTCTTCTAAACTAAGTGTATACCTTCAGGATTTTCAGAAAATGCTTCGTCGTGATTTGAGTTTTTGAAATAAAAATGTTTCCTATATGGTGGATACTTATTTATTGACATTTTCAAAGCGACATCCCTCCAATAATGGATTCCACAGTTCTGTACCTGGTGCTTTTATTAAATCATACTGAGTAATCGATCAACTCCTGAGGATGCTAACTTTGTTGGAGAAACTCTAGTTGAGTGTGATTCTGACGTATAGTTTAGGTGTTTGGGTACTTTCTTGTTCTTGAATTGCATTCACATAAAAGGTTCCAAGTGTTCAGTTATTCGATCCCAAATACAATCAATCCATCAATATACAAGTTTATTTCACCTCACTTGCATAGCTGATATCTATCTCCAATGACTACTTGACCAATACTTTTGGTCATACTTTGACAATACTTTTGGCCTTATCAAACTACATCAGACATTAATTTTATTCATAAGGCATATATGGTGGGATGCAGAATTGAATAACAAATTTGGACAATGAAAAGAATTGGGTGTATTCCTTTTAGAATTTGAAAGTTGATGTCTGTTCCAGATTCGAGTATGAAGCATTATATCGCTCATACCTCATATCTGAACCTTGACTTTCCATCTTTGAAAATGAGTAGATGGCGTTACATAGGAAATTATGATTTTTTTAAAGCTATTTTTAAGAGATAAAACGACCTTGATGCATCTCTTCATCTAATTGAAAGTGCAGCCTAGTCTGAGGTGTGCCCTTTTTTATGTCCCAAATTCCAGTAGGTACAGGTTTATTAGAATATTGAGGTAAATTTGAATAATCATCATATTTCAGGATAGTTACACAATTTCAATTATCTTTCGCACTATACACGGTGACCGCCGGTAGAAAAACAAATCCAGATTCAACCGATGGAAGAACTTTCAGATGATATATTTACCACGTACCAAATTATAATTTTCCCCCCTCTCCATAGGGTTTGATGCAAGAAATTATTATTGCAGCAGGATGATATCAATCGAATTTCTTTTCGAGTACGCAATCTGCTGCAGAAATACCCACCTGTGACAAATTTTGATGATAATCCAAGTAACCTTGATGTTAACAATATTATTTCCTCTAAGTTTAAGGGCCGTGGTGGTCGTGATTGTAGAGCGTACGCCTCTCAATAATAGGGTCATGGGTTCGATTCCGAGCATGGTCACCATTCTCGTGCAAGGCAACGTCTTCCCTAGCTCGTACAAGTCTCCAGAAGACTTCTGAGAGTTGGTAGAAGGTGTGCAGCCTTTTGACGGAAATAACAATTTTAGCAATTTTTTTTTTAGTCTAGGAGAGGTTAGAGTTAGGCATAATGATATACCGGCCAAAATATTCTGAAAGCTGCTAAGTTTCTTCCTATCTTTGAGGATAGTAATGAACTGCATCTACTGGATTTTTTGAGAATCCTCGAGAAAAATTTCAATATTTTCCGAATTAACTTTGCAACATTGGAATGTCTAATAAATAACTTACTGCAAAATTTAGCACAGAAAATGCTTTTCTCAGCTCGTTCAATAACTATAATGAATTCAAATGTGAATTTTTAACAGTTAGGTGTTGAACGTCCACTGGAATCAGCACGATTCAGATCAAGAGGGATAATTTAAATAAATAATTGACCATGGCCAGATATTCACACCCACAAATTTTCGATCGGGAAATAATTTTAACTTCAGCTATCCACCCCCCTCCCCCGGTGGTACGTCACAATAATATTTTCAAATAATATTATTTGTAAAAATAACACAATAAAATATTATTTCAGTAAATCAACATAGGAAAGAATAACAATTAGATGAAATAACATTATTAATGAATAACAAAAGGAGAAAATAACACTGTCAGAATTATTACTGCTATTTAATACTAATAATTGAGAACTAGGTTAGTTCGTTCAGATTAGATCCGGCTAATAAAATACTACCCTCAAAATGAATTTTTCTTCAACTTCTCAGCTCCCAACTTGCAAGCTAGGTTTGTTCGTTCAGTTTAGATCAGACTAATAATTCAAATGTTTAAATATAGGTAGTATTAATTTGATTTTTCATTTTAGAATAATATTATTCCGAGAAATGTTTTTTATGTTATTTTTGTATGTGTTATTTATGTGATATAATGACGTGATATTCTGTATCTATTTTAATGTGACGTAGAACCCCTCCCCCCATATCTCAGGTAATCTAGTGGGGGAAATAATCTGTTGAAGTATCTGCCCGTTTCTGGCGTAAACCAAAATCAGGTCAATGTATGAAAATTATTTACTGTCAAATTTAAATCTATATATGGTAATTATACCTTACAACTGTCATTTTTAATTATCAACAATACAGGAATTACTCCGCAACAGTCCATTGACTTCATTTAGGTTAATATTCCTAGCAATTTCTCCTGTTGATATGCCGCAGATGCTGAAATATTTTTCGAACTGCTCAGTACTAGTCAAATTAGGTTAGGTAAAAGTTCACCTTATTTGCAAGAAACCAAACTAGGTTGGGTTATATTCCTGGACCTATCCTATTCAATCAGACTGTTCAGCCCTCTACCAATCTTTGCTTTTAATCATTGAATTCTTCAGAATATTAACTTCATAATTTTTGGCAAATCGAAGAGAATTATGCTGAAACCAAAAAGAGGAAGCTAATTGCAAAATTCACTTTTCGATTTATTCCACCCTTGACGATACTGCGCGTTTCACATTCAGTTTACTTTTTGAAAAAAATTATAGAAACAGTTAGGTGATTATCTGGAAGGCACAAATATACCGTTTCGTTACATGGAACAATAATTAAATAATAATCCTTTCGTTCTGAAACAAGTTGCTTTAGAATCCCAAGACCAGTTTAGTGTAGAATCCAACATTATTCTTCGACTTCTACGTCGATGACCCACTTACAAGATCCAAAACAGTGGAAAAAAATTATTCAATCTTTTAGACAAGACAGGATTCGAGGTGAAAAATCTTAACTTCCATCAGTTTTGAATGATTTCAATGAAAAAAAGGTAAAATTTAAAGCAGTTTGTATCTGACACACAAATCACGAAAACTCTCAGAGTAATGTGTAGAACTCTGTTCCAGACACCTTTGAGTATAGTACCAGAATGATTCTATCCTTTTTGAAGTACTCCAAAGATAATTGGCTTGCAAATGGTCACATCTCAAAATTTTCAAAATCATGAATAGAAACTCCTGAATCCAACTCAAAATGTATAACTCAGAGTACTGCGCCGACTTTCAACTAATTAAAAAAATCGCTTCATTCTATGAATCAGTAAACGTCATATCTTACTGTTTGATGTTTTCAAATCACGCAAAACCCAAGACAGATTATTGTTATTTATCATAACCCAAGTTGAACGGGCAGCTTCAGAAAAAATCTCAAGCAAACTAGTTCAAGCTGAATGCTTCACAGAAGATCTACAAAGCTGGCAGTTAACTAGTTTTGTTGAACCTAGTAGTGAACTAAGCTCGTTAAAATCCTTCTTAGACGATATGATTTGTGTGGGCGGACGTTGACGCCATTCGAATTTGAAATTCGATTCTGAGCACCATATTGTACTACACAAAACGCACGTCTTCACTAAACTATTGATTCGATTTGTACATGAACGCAATTTTCATTCTGGTTGTCAAACCACGTTATGATGAGGCAAAAATATTGGCCATAATGGCAGAGGGAAGCCGTGCGTAGCGTAGCATAGAGCTAAACCTCAAGTTACTACAAAATCAAATTGGTAATATTCCCGCAATCAGATTAACTCCGTCTCGAGTCTTTGATAATACGCTCTATTAACGTGACGTCACGTCGCCAATTTGGTTGGTTCAAATCGGGGTTCATTATTCAAACGATGTGTTTATTTTCAGTATTTTAAGTGTAATATTTATTTGATTTGGTGGTGATATTGAGAGCTGTTTACTATTGATAACACCGATGGTATGATAATTACCAAGACGTACACACTCTCTTTGATACACATCATGAATATACAGTACTTCGAAATTTCGAGAAATACACGAAAAAAATTTCATAAATTCTCAAAATCACCACCAAATACCATCACACGTGAAACGCCAGGAGAATACATTGTTTGAATAATGGAGCCTAACTTATACCAACCACAATTGGAGGGCTGACACCATGGCTAATAGAGCGTATTGAAGATTATTGAAGGATATAAAGCATCGACAACGAAATATCAAGATTTATGTATGTATCTTCATCTGCTTTTGAACTGAGTTCATTCACTTTGAACTAGCCAGTGAACTTACTTCCGAATGTTTCGTAGCGACCTCCAAACGATTTTCCTTCTGATGTGGTTTCATATCTACTTGGACAATGGCACGAATTTTGTCTGTGCTAATAACAAGTTGAAGTTGAATCATATTACCTACTCAGAACAGAACCGAGTCTAACAGTTTGGTAATTTGAGAATGAACGCGCCATTGCATAACCTGACATTATGAATCATTTGTAAGGATCTACATGGGAACATTGAGCATTCGATATCAGAAGTATTCGGGAATTCAAAAAGGAATATGTTGTGTTAATAACACATTCTTAATTTGTATAACGTAATACTGAATTTAAAGGTCCACGCCCAGGCAATAGACAGGGCAGTAGTAACTCATAGAGGCAAATTGATCTATTTGCCATTCTTCACTGCTGTAGATTTACTTGATTCAACAGTTTTTGATTTTCAGACTGTGGAAGGTTGTAATCTCAAAAAAAAATGCCAAGAAATATCATCATGTATTAACAAATGTCTTGAATAATAACAATGCACCGCAGTTGAGAGATTCATATATTCTGTTTCAGAAAAGGTTATATCTTGATTTGATATTTCTTGAAATCGATTATTATGAAGCAGTACAATTGGACAAAAACGTCATTTCTCACCACGGCATCTACTCAAATAATTGAGTAAACCTGCTTGTTTGACCAATTCATAAAAAGATCCATTCTTTGCTTCGATTAAATTCGAAGGACTTTCAAACTCCTGAATTGCACCTCTATCTAGAACCAACACCTTATCATATTCCAATATTGATTCCAATCTATGGGCAATCATGAATATTGTACAGTTCCTGAAATGCCGTTTAATGATTCCATGCACCATAGCATGTGTTTCGGTATCCATATTTTCTGAAGGCTCATCCAGAATCAGTATTTTGTTGCCTTTCAGAAGAGTTCTAGCCAAAGAAAATAGTTGCTTCTGACCAGAACTGAAATTTGATCTGTTAGTGATTTTCATGTCCAAGTTCGGAAATACACTTTTTAGGTTAACTTTTTCCAAAACTGACCACAAATCTTTGTCATCAAACTCGCAAAAGGGGTCAATATTTGAACGAACTGTACCAGAAAACAGAACTGGGTCTTGAGGAATTACAGCAAGTTTTCCTCTGAAGAATTTTAAGGAGAGAGTTTTTATATCGACTCCATCGATGAATATATGTCCCTGAATATCATATAAGCGAAATATCGAAGAAATCATTGAAGTTTTGCCAGCTCCAGTTCTTCCCACAATGCCAATCTTCTGTTTTGGTTCCACTTCGAAAGATACGTTTTTCAGTACAATTTCATTATTGTAGCTCAGTGAAACATTTTGGAACTTCACACCTCCCATCGTTGGCCAGTTTTCCAGTGTTTTCCCTCCATAGTTTTCCGAAGCGATTTCTGTATAGTCCACTATTCTCTCAACAGAAGTCATAGAGTTCTCCAACACTGACAATTTTCGAATTGCATACTGAATGGTACTTCCCAGCATTGAAACTTGTGTTAGAGCAAGGCCTACATTTCCTCCACTTGCACCTAGAAAAATATAAGGTTTCTCTATCAATGAAACTGTAGTATTATTTTTGCACGATCCCTCAATTTACAGTTTTAATCAACTAGTGTATTAATAAAGGCGATTATTCATCAAGATATTTCGAGATCGATCAATTATAGCATTTTGATATAAGAGTTGATTACAATATTTTTCCGTCTACTTCACTCTTTTGGAATAAAAGAATTTTAATTTTTTTCTAATGATAAAGTTGAAGATGCTACTTTAGCAATTTCCGCTATCTGGCAACATAAATTTATAGTCGATATCCATTTTAGCCTATGCAATAATCATGCATTCATAGAGAAATCGACCATTAATGAAAAATTGACCGTTAATGGACGATTTCTCATAATCATCCATTAATAACAAATCTTTCATTAATGGATGGTCATTAATTGATGGTCGATTTCATTTGCATTGAAGAATATTAAACACACATGTTAATAAGAGGTTGGCCGGAAAAGGAATTTAATAGTTGGAATAAAAGAATTGTAGGTTGTGTTAACAAATCACCAATATTTCATAATATCAAATTGACAATTCTGCTATCTGATCGGTAAGAACTGTCACCAATCAAGGGCAGTAAGTTATTTTCTGAACGGAAACCAGAATTGTGAGTTTGACATTGAACCAATAGAAAATAAAATCTTTCAATTTGGTTATTACAAGGATCGTTTAAAAAACGTAATAATCATTACAAGTGGTAAGGTCTCCCAGTCTCGGACAAGATCGGGGGCCTCGCTACTTTCGGCCGCCAAAGTATTGCCTTAAACAGTAATTATACCTGACCGCTTCTGGTGCTCAAATAAATATAAGAATACACCAATTTTAAGAAAAACTTCAAAGAAGTTATGTATAATTTTCATTTACCTCGCTTGTGGCGATCTATCTTTGAACAGTGATTTCTAAAGCTAAATGAATTCAAGTTTGTTCGAAATGAGTTCCAATCAACAAGAGCGAAAGCAATGAGCTGACAGTCTGATAGCCAGTGGCCGGCTACCTTTATGTTATTGATCAGACCTGAATTATTGCACAGTGTCTCCCCTATATCTACCATACATGAGGTGAGGACTCACTAAGACTATCGCAGCTGGTGCTCAGGTGCGACAGGTGTCAAAATTTGACTAATCATAAATTTAATTGACCACGTCTGTCATTTGGAAATTTTAAAATGGATTATTATTTTCATTAAAAAATAACAATGGCAGACTATTTTAGCGCATCCAATTGACCAGGTCTGCCATTGATATATTTTGTTCATTATTAGACCGGGATCCCACGCCTATTTTCAAAATTGATTAATAACAGGCTGAATCTTCCTGAGTAGCTTCATTTTGCCGAGACGCCCAACTTTTTCCTCTACGAAAACTCTCGATAGTGGTAGCTAATGGAATGCGCAGGCGACAATCATGTCGATTTGGTGAGTGAAAAAAATTCATTAATAACAGTTAGTTTTTCAGTTGAACCTCAAGATAATTCGATAAAGTACTCGAAAAAACTTTTGTCCTACAAAATGGATGGTAGGACTGAAGACTCCCCCACTCCCAACATGTACCAATGACGTGGTCATAAAAATTCATTAATAACCAGCGGATTTTTTTACCGTTGCTTGGTTAATATTTGTAAAATTGAATGGCCATATTGTCCTACAAATTGAATGGTAGGAGTTCCCAGTCCTACGCTCCGAACATGTCAACTCCATGGTGAAAAAAAAATTATTAATAACAAGCTGAAACTTACTGAGTAGCTTCATTTTGCCGAGATGCCCAACTTTTTCCTCTACGAAAATTCTCGATAGTGGTAGCTAATGAAATGCGCAGGCGTCAATCATGTCGATTTGGAGAGTGAAAAAAATTCATTAATAACAGTTAGTTTTTCAGTTGAACCTCAAGATAATTCGATAAAGTACTCGAAAATACTTTTGTCCTACAAAATGGATGGTAGGACTGAAGAGTCCCCCACTCCCAACATGTACCAATGACGTGGTCATAAAAATTCATTAATAACAAGCGGATTTTTTTACCATTGTTTGGTTAATATTTGTATAATTGAATGGTCATATTGTCCTACAAATTGAATGGTAGGTGTTCTCAGTCCTACGCTCCGAAATTGTCAATTCCACGAAAATTCTTGATATCAGTAGCTAATGAACTGCGTAGGCGAAAGTCATGTTGATTTGGTGAGCGCAATAATTGTATGGTTAACCATCAGTTTTACCCAAATCTGAAGCTCATGGCTCATGGTGAAACAAACCAATTGAATTAACTTCATTTCAAGGCAGTAAAATCAATCTATTTGACGGTAAGCCACGGGCTTAACAAACCTACAGATATTTCGATCATACCTTCTGAAATAAAAAATCTAAATATTTTTTAATTTGGCACATTTACCCTCAATTTTGATATGATATTATGAATCGATTTGATTTTTTTGCTTTAATTCGAAATCGATTTTTTTTAGAAATAAACACATTAAATCTAATTTGTAGTCCCTCCATTCGAATGAGAAATTATATTTCACAAAGGGTGTTGCATTTCATAGCATGACAAGACACTGTTCAAAGAAATAGATGAATATCAAAAACATTATCATTTTTATTTTACAAATTCTATTCATACACAGGAGAATTGATTATATTATTGACTACCTTGTAGAAAAACAGTTTGGTTTTTTCTGTATTATGAAACATATTTCTCATGAATGTCAGTAATGACCAGTCGCTCACTAGTTCAATATTGGATATGAATGGTATATTGATATTTTTTTATACATTCAAAGTCTTCCAAAAATCTCAAAATTGATGATGTGTCGCCCTCTAGCGCTGAATCTGGTAATACGATCGAGTAGGGCCAATGGAGAATTTTACTCAGAATAGCTTCAGCTACAACATACCAAAAATTCAGCCATTTTCACAGTAAGACTTTTTTTCATTAAAAGTGTGCGGAGTACTTTGATGATAGTTGCATACATTGTTGTTTAAAATTAATTTTTCCGTTAACCAGATGTCGTTCCCTTACGAAGGACAGCCCTCAAAAGCCGAAACTTGTGAGAGCCAAGGATTAACGAATTCTCACTTTTACGTGCTTTCCCACTTTCTAGGGCCATCAGAGAAATATAAGCAGTCGCTAGGTTTCGAACCCACGACCGACTACCAGAGTGGATAAAAGATCGGTATTTTAACTACTTGGTTGGCCACTGAACCCCCGTAAAATATAATATCTCTTTCGAACAGGACTTTTTGAGGCCTCTGGATATACCATAGATCCTATTTTACCGTAGAGCAGAATTTCACAATTCGTCTGACCTCTTCGAAAGTTTTCAATTATAAATTTCTGCTCTTCATACGACGATGTGGTGTTGCAGGTTTTTCCGGGTTACCCTGCATCTGTTGAAGCGCATGCGACTTCATTTAAGCCGCCCCGGAGGGCAGATTGATTATTTCAACGTTTTTACTTTGTTATTGTTGTTTTCAATATGTTTATAAAAATTATGAAAGCTAAACAAAATTTCCCACTTATTTCATAAACTTTTCACGTAAATTATGATATTTTTGAATTGAACAAGAATTATACATTGAAAGTAACATTACTTCACGAATAAAAGTACATTAAATGAGCTAAACCACAATTTCAAAATAATTCGTTATTTTGAATAATTTTTGTAGGACTAGCGATACATACCCGTTTTTTTGTAGGACACTGTATTATTCAGGTGAAGGATACACTTACCTTTCATTTGTTATCATTGTCCTACAGTTATTAATAATTTTTTTTTTACCATGGAATTGACATGTTCGCAGCGTAGGACTGGGAACCCCTACCATTCAATTTGTAGGACAATATGACCATTCAATTATACAAATATTAACCAAGCAACGGTAAAAAAATCCGCTTGTTATTATTGAATTTTTATGATCACGTCATTGGTACATGTTGGGAGTGGGGGACTCTTCAGTCCTACCATCCATTTTGTAGGACAAAAGTTGTTTCGAGTACTTTATCGAATTATCTTGAGGTTCAACTGAAAAACTAACTGTTATTAATGATTTTTTTCACTCACCAAATCGACATGATTGACGCCTGCGCATTAGCTACCACTATCGAGAATTTTCGTAGAGGAAAAAGTTGGGCGTCTCGGCAAAATGAAGCTACTCAGGAAGATTCAGCCTGTTATTGATCAATTTTGAAAATAGGCGTGGGATCCCGGTCTATATAGTTTTAGAAGCTTTTTCAAGGCATACGTTACTGTGTACACACATCAGCAGACAACGAAATCGTAACTACTGGCTAGGCAACACATGGTTATCTCTATTATTTTTTCGATGTATTAGTATTAATTGTACTTTAATAGCTACTGATACTTGAATATTTCAGGGTTTATACCTGAATCATGATGCCTTCGATATTTTTACCCCCAGGTAAAATTTGTAAACGTTGATAGAGATGCTTCGTGTTCCCTGATTGTAATAAAATGTATAGTGTTGGAAAGTTTTATTTCAATCAATTTGACCATTATTCATTTATTAAATCTGACATAAATGAGTTGAGTTGAAGTCTGAAGAGACAATTACAAACTGTAGAAAGATTTTGAAGTTACGAAAATTTCATAAACTGAAATATTTAGATATTGTTATACTTGAAGAGATGTTTGATAAATGATATAGTAGTTGCTACAAGGCATTCACTGATTTGAAAATAAAAAATGTTTGAGACAAATACAATCGAAGAAGAGTCATTACAGCCAAGAACAGAATCCTTGTGTTCAAAACATAAACATTCCTATGGCAGATGGAGTTGTAGGAAAAGGTATAGACGCTGAAGTAGACGTATCGTTAGAGGAAGTACTATGTGAAAATTCTGCAGCAAGTTCTTCATCAAATATCAAATTTTGCCGTCGACAAATAAAAAAAAATATTCAGATTATAATTTGTCATCATTATTATACCCTGATATTTATTATCGCTTCGGAATGGATCTATATTTCCTATCTTCCATCTTACAAGAGTAAATATGTGAATTTTTATAAAAATGTCAATTTTTATAGACACAAGCAGAATAAATAAATGTAAGAAAAAATGCTCAATGTACATACATCTGCTCAGGCAGTAGTTAAGATTTTGTTGTCTGCTGATGAGTGTACGCAGTAAAAACGTCTTCCTCGATAAATATAAGCTTCTAAGACTATAATGATTGAAATATAGGAATGGTCAATTACTTTTACAATTTAATATTTTTGGAACTTTCAAAACCGTCTGCTACGATGTAAGCCGCGCGATTGTCTGCCATTGTTATATTTCCATAATAATGATCTAATATTTTAAAATTTCCAAATAGCAGACATGGTCAAATACATTTATAATTAGTCAAATATTGATTGATTGACCTATCGCATGTATGATAGGTAAAAGGGACTCAAGGTGCTAAAATTCAGGACTGGCAATTACATACAGGTAGCCATCCTCTGGCTCCTTGACTATAAACTTGCAACAAAATGAAAAAACTAATAATCTTTTCCCTATACTTCTTACCTGAATCTATAAATAAGAAATGGATGACAACAACAATAATCAAAGAAGAACACGTTATATCCATAAAAAAGGTGAAGGCACTAATCGAGCAAATTGAAGTGTAAAAGGCCGACGTATATACATCTTGATTCCTGTCGAAGTCATCTTTCAGAATGCCTTCTGCCTTTTGAGCTCGAATGGTTACCAAACCTTCCAAGGAAGCATTGAGATGACCAATCATAGGGCTACGAGCTGAAACAATGGATTCATTTTTTCGTCTGAAGATTCACACTAAATGGAGTAGGTATTGTTAGCAGAGCGTGGTTTTTCAATATTAACTTTATTACATTACTGACAAACATATTATACACATATGTTGAAAATACTACATGTTTCAAGTAGGACGATATCAACACCTATGGAAATTGCCATTTGAACAGGTATAACATTTTTTCTGATTTTATTTTGACATTTGTTCATTCCTCAAAATATACCTCTATATGCCTCTATGTTCTATGAAAGAGCAGAAAATGTTAACTGGCTTTTCGGAAAATTTTCGATTCGGTAAACCGACTAACGAAACTGAAAGTACGAAATTACAATCGATGGAGCTCCAACAGCCAAACGAATCCAAAGCGGACCGTTTTTTAAAAAACCGATCGCAAAATGGTGAAATCCCCTAAAAACTGAAATTGAAAACGTGAATTTTTGAAAAATAGTGAATATTTCGGAAACAGTTTATATTTTTACAATTCACCAAAAAATATATTTTAACCGCCATCAGAATACCAACAAATATGCATACAAGTGTTTTCGTTACATAAATAGTCCGGGAAATATTTTTAAAAAATTGAGATTTTTACTATACTAATGAAAAAGTTGCATATTATTTTGCACTGCATATATCTATACTAATCGATATTCTGAATTAATTTCTTCACAAAGTCATTTGAATAGGGAAAAAAATTGGAAAATGTATTTTTTTTCTATCAACGCCAAAAACTCGTAAATAATACGTGATATAGAACAAATGTATATGAACAGTTTCATTATGTGTTTTGAAGTTTTTTTGTATCTTGGAAAAAAGAATTACTTGTTTTCAAACGCCAAAAAATTGAAAACCAAACGAGAAATCACAAAAATGTATGGGAATAGTTTGATAGTCCTTGAACGGATTCACAAAATATATCTGTTGGCTTTTTTGATAACTCGAATAATAACCTCAGAAAAAGTTATTAAACTTTAAAGAATAAGCATTTGACGACTTGTGAAAATGTTTCACAAGTCAATATATTATAATTCTGATGTTTAAATGACAAAAACTAAAAAATTGAAAGAGAAATCAAAATAAAATGTATATCGACAGTTTTATTTTAGTCGAATTAATCTACAAAAAGTATGAAAAGAGATATTTCATAACTTGAAAATTGAACTAAGAAATAAAAAAAGCAAACATCAAAATGTCAAAGATGGTGACGGAATCGCAAAATTTACAGAATACCCTCTTTGATTGCTTCCTAAAATTCTTCAAAAAATGAAGATGAATTTATTATAGTCAATTAAAAAAAACGAAAAATTATTGAGTTGGAAGAATGTTAAAAAAAATTCTAAAACCAACAAAATTCGAAAACGAAGTGAGAAATCCAAAAAATGTTCACGAACAATTTTAATCATGAAAAATGAACATTGAAATTGAAAAAAAAAATTCACCTAAACTCAAAAACAGCGGCAGAATTTTTAAATTCAGAAGGTACATTTTTTAATTGCCTTCTGAAGATCTGCTAAAAATGCATGTGAATTTTTTCTGTTATCAATAGATCAGAAATATTGCAATAAAAATGAACAATTGATATATTGACTTGAATTATTGATGACTATCAATAATTATAGTTTCAATCAATCTCAACGATGAATTTGAGTAAACAGGTACCATGGAAGTCATAGTATTCAGATTACTGAAGACCAATTATAGTTTTAAATGGATTCAATAATAAATTAGAGACATCCATAAGAAAAATTTCGATCAAAGTCGTTGTATTCAATTATTGATGACCATCAATAATAGTTTGAAATCAACGATAAATTAGAGAAATTCGTGTACAGGTACCATGAAAGTTGTAGTATTTACGTTTGAGTCTGTGTATTAACATTTTAATCATAATATTAACATTTGAGTCGTAGTATCAGCAATTGAGTCGTAGTATTCAAAACTTCGAGGGCTTTCAACTTTCAAGCTTTTCGCGAATCCACGCCCTCACTTGTTAAATATGCAGATTAGACTTGAAACTTACATGATGCCTCCAGCCTCTTCAAACTCCGCCCTGCTGGAATATATATTCTCCCCAAGATCAGAAGAATAATGAAAACCAGAGAAATGTAAACGAGAAAGTGTGTGTCCACAGTAAGCACAAGACTTATTTGGCCCATGATAGAAAACATATCCTGTAATAAAAAGTGTGTAGGTGAAGAGTTTCGTGAATCAATTTCCATTCTTGACTCACCTCTAATAATTCCCTAAAAATGAATGGAAAGTTTTCATCCAACTGCGCCAAATCCTCAGAAAATCTATTCAGCACATTGCCAATGAAGTGAGAATCAAAGAAAGATGAAGTTGCCTTCGTCACACTACTAACAAAAGCTTTGTGTATATTTATTGATGCTCTTCTACAGAAATTGAAATTCACATATGTTGTTACAAGCATCAGAATAGTTGCTGTCAGAAGCAGAATGGAGTAAAATATGAATGTTCTGGTCTCCTGGGCCTCGGCTTCCAACAATGTTTGATTCAGAGTGAAATCTATCATAGAAATATTCAAATCCTGACTGAAGTTTCCTTTCAATGTCAGAACATTTTGTTTTTCATCTACCCTGGAAAATAATTCGAGTACAATTGAAATCAGCATGATATGCAGTGCAGAGGATTTTTTTTTATTTGTAGAAATTTAGTTCTCGATAAAAATGTACTTCCTCTCTTACGTTTGTACAACCTTAGTTGAGGATTTTGAATAATATACACTATTTTATGGGCAGAAGGGCCTCGGTCGATAGCTCTTTGGATCAAATTGATTCAATGAAATACATTTATTATATTTATTCGATTTTATTCAGTGGCCATCTCAATTCCAGAGTAATTCCGACTTGTATAGGGGGGATTGCTGGTTATACGGTCTCCGAAGTGAATTTTTCTTTAGAAAAAAATTATTTTTTTCAACGAATGGCAACATTTTAGGTGTAGTTAATATTGATTAAAATTCAAATTCTAGGTTAGATTGACGACATATACAGTTGAGTTGAATTCACGTGAAAAAAATCATTTTGGCTATAGATTTCTAGAGAAATATGAATAGTATCTCTCTTTCAAGAATTTTTCTTATGAGTTGGGGGATTCTTATAGTGTTGTTTATAGTTTTCCTCCACAGATTATTTATATTCTGTTCAAAGAAAAATGGTTGTAGGTTTGGGTTGCACCACAGACATTCCACAAATAATTATTACCCTAAGGCAGAGTTTGCTCATAAAGAAAACTTATCATCCAGTTCATTATTGAATTCAGAAGATTATGGATGAAGAGATAGACGGAATTTCATCGCCGAATATCATTGAACCATCCAAATCCGCTTGATCCAGCACAGTGGTGACTGTCGAGAAGCCCAAAGAAGATTTTGCATTGTTTTTCGTCAAGTCAGTAAGCTAACTAGAAGAGATGCTTACTCCGTCCTGTACGTGAATCTCATTTTAACTGATGCGAAGTATTTATCTTCCATCGATTTCAAAAGTGTATGAAACACTCTGCTCCAAGATTCGAGTTGATAAAAAACAGTCTCCAGCTAACTGAGTCGTGTGTTATTTCAGTTTACCAGAATGCCATTCGGCTTACACAACAGTCCATCTACCTAGCAACGGATGATGCACACCATTCTGAATCCCGAATTGGAAGAATTACGTATACATATTCATCTAGATCCCGATTCCAAAGTCACCTTTAAACTTACGGACAAATATTTGAAAAACTAATGAATACTGGATTGTTGGTGTGAAAAAATTGTGACTTTTTCAAATACGAATTGAAGAAATTTTGATATTTAGATTCAAAACATGGATTGAACACGGATTTCAGCACCAATACTGACTTTTATGGACTATAAGCGCGAATTCATTTTAGTGTGCGATGCTTTACCGACAGGTTTGGGATGAGTGAGTGCTGACTCCAAATTTTGAAGATGAGGAAAGGGTGATTTAATATGCCCAATTCATTGTTCTTCAAATTATATTGGAAGAATGACTTGCATGATTATCCATCGTAGCAGGAAGTATCATTGGTGCCACAGGAAATATTCCTGATCGACATCGGCTGAACTGATTATGATAAATGGTATTGGGAAGAAGAAAGAAGAAGAAATACTCTTTATTTCCTTAAGACAATGATTACATTGTGTCGGAAACGTCAAAACCTAAAACTACATACATGTACATACTAAATCTTAACACATAACACATAATACAAAAGTTTATTATTATTGTACAGGAGAATTCAAGAAATCTTTCACTGTATAAAAACTATTTTGCACTAAAAATGTTTTAAGGCGCTTTTTAAATATTTTAGGAGTCATACTTGATTTGATATGTTCTGGCAAATGATTAAAAATTCGTGGTCCCAAATAATTAGGTGCATTTTGTGTTATTTTGTATTTCGCAAGTTGTGTGTGAATTAGACCTTTCTGGCGTGTATTGATATTATGAATTTCTTTGTTAAGGTTGAAATGGGTTATGTTGCAATAAATATAACATAACATTTCAAATATGTATAAACTAGCAAGAGTTAAAATATTGCTAGATTTAAAAATCAATTTGCATGTTTCTCTAAATGGGATGTTGAAAATGCACCTTAAAATTGCCTTTTGTGCTATAAATACATCTTTTGACTTGGTAGATATGCCCCACAAGCAGATTCCATATCGAAGACGAGATTCAATTTGTGCATAATAGATATTTATAAGCTGGCCAACATCCAGCACTGTTTTCAAATTTCTGAACATATAATATGAGGAGTGTAACTTTGAAGTTAGATTCTCACAGTGTGACACCCAGTTAATGTTTTTATCAAAGTAAATTCCAAGATTTTACTGTATCTGTATCGGACAGGACTGTGTTATTGAAATCCAGTTGTAATTCTACTGATGGCTGTTTATAGTTATGAAAACGAACTACCTGTGTTTTGTTAGCGTTGAAATATAGATCGTGGTTATTAAAAAATGTACAAGCAGCGTCCAGTAATCGATGACTTTAAAATAGATATATCGTCCGCATATGCAACGAAATCTGAGTGGAGTATATTATCTTCAAATCTGTTGATATATAAAATAAAGAGAATCTGTCCCAATATGGATCCCTGTGGGACACCCATACACACCGATCCTGTTTAAGATGTCACAAATGATATTGAATTATTATGATCAAACCTCAAAGACACACATTGGCTTCGATTTTCAAGAAAAGATCTCAACCAGTTATGAGGTTTTCCCCTGAAACCGTAAGACTCTAAAATATGTAGTAATTTTAGATTATTAACGCAGTCGAACGCCTTGCTCAGGTCGTATAAAACTGCGGCAGGGCATTCGCCGTCATTGATAAAATTTACAAGAGTATTATAAAAATGCAATAGAGCAGACTGATTGGATTTACCAATGCGAAAACCATGTTGGGTGGAATTTAAAATATTATGCTTCTTAATAAAATCTAACATTCGTTCTAAAAAAGAATATTCAAAAATTTTTGATAATGTTTGTGGTATAGTGAGTAGTGACAGGTCTGAAATTTTCGATACTATTTAGTTTTTTATTTTTGTGGATAGGAGTAACCTTTCCTAATTTCATCTTCGAGGGAAAAACCCCATGTTCAAATGACATGTTTACAAGATACGTTATTGGTTTCATAATTATGTGTAGAACTTTTTTTATTACAAATACCGGTATTTCATCTATACCAGAAGATTTTCTATTCTTAATTTTTGCTAGTAGGAGTTTGAAAAGTTCCATTTCGCTAAAAGAGTTCAAAAACATAGAGTGAGCGTTGAAGTCATTTAGGGGCACCACAGCTGAGTCATTAGATGTTTCAATATGTGATACAAGCTGTTTTGGGCTTTCTAGAAAATATGAGTTGAAATTATTAACGATCGCCTGAGGTTGATCAATTAACACACCCTGCCTAGTGATAGTAATATTTGAATTTTCCTTTCTTTTATTTGTTATCTCAGATACCACATTATTTTCAGCATTCATCATTTTATTCTGATAGTACTCTTTTTTGGTGTCCTTGATTAATTTTACGTGATCTTTTTTTGCTTTTTTGTAAACATGTATTAGAGAAATATCAAATTTTTTCAAAGTGAACTTTTTTTTCAGTGAGGCACTAGATTCTTTGATGGCTAAATATATCCATCTTTTGTCGTTTTGTTTTAAATAATACTTTTGTTTTGGAAAACATAAGTCAAAATTATAAAGTAAGATATTGTAAAATGTGTCAAATGCTTCTTCAAAACAATTTGCCTGATAAATCTCAGTCTACTTTTCTTTCTGTATCGTTTCCTGAAAATTGTTCTTGTTTGATTCAGAAAACGACAGCCTAGGATGAATCCAATATCTTTCGAAATATATTTGTTTTAAAATTCTACCCTAGATTCATTGGTAAAACAGTCATGCGTATTACATTTTTCTGAATAACGTTTTATGTAGTATGTTTTGAAGGAGTACAAAATCTTTGTTATCGCACCTGAAGGAAGACCAAAGTTAATATACATGAAACAAGATATTTATAAGAATTCAATATTTCTGTTCGCTAAAGAAGTATTGCTAAAGAAATAATTCTCCCTATATACAAAACATTTTGAAAATATGAGTGACAACCTCCAAATATCACCTGACTCCAATTGTATAAACCTCAGATGTTAAAAAATCAATAGGGATATCAACATAATGTCTTCTGTTAGAACTCACCACATAGTTAAGAACTTATCTGCGAAACTTCCCGAAACTTGTGCTACACCGCCCAATGCCAAATTAATGAACAGCATTATAAATCCCCCGCCAAATACGATGTACTTATGATAAATACCAATCAGAACTTTGCCCTCTTTTTTCTTTTCCCTATAAATGCACTCCTTCCTTGTTTGCACTGTTGTCATCAACTTTGTACTCTCATCTATTTCTGTTTCAATGTCGTCATCATTCACTAATTCCTCTCGGATAAGATCCTCACAACTAACCTCTTCAATTGCTTGCAATATTTCTTCACTTGGTTTTCCTATTTCTTTAATCCTTCCCATATCCATTACAACCACTGAATCCGCTCTACTGATATGGTTGGCATTTTGGCTGACAAAAATGCAGATTTTACCCTTCAAATGGGTTTTGATGCATTCATTGAATATATAGTCTTGAACTTTATTATCTAAAGAGCTCAGAGAATCATCTAGTAAGTAAATATCACTATTTTTATAAATTGCTCGTGCCAAGTTTATTCTTGTTCGTTGTCCTTTGCTTAGATTGGATCCGTTATCCGTCACAATAGTATCATCGGCCATTTGCATTACGTTAAGGTCATAATGTAGAGCGCACACTCGTATAACCTGTTGGTACCTGAAAATATGTATGAGTATAATGTCAACAACTAAATGAGGGACCGGAATATGTAGTAACATTATTATTCATCAATCTATTTCAAATCAGGAAAGTCAACATCAAATAGTTTTCAATGAGCTGGAATTTCTGAAATAATAACCGAAAACATATCTAATATAAATATACAGTGTGTCCACATTAAGCTCGTGTTTTCTTGAATATAAAGTGATTTTTTTTCACTACCTATGGTACCTACTATGTACCTGCAGGTTGATGAAATATTCATATACCTAATAATTTCAAAGGCTTTTATAATAATGAATAAGGAGTTTATGTCTATGATATGAATATAATAGGTTTGCGGGATTCAGACAGATTTTTAAAATTTCAGAAAAAAAAAATCCTCTGGAGCAGGATTCGAACCCACGACCTCTACATTGCCGATTTAGTGCTCTACCAACTGAGCTACCGAGAAGACCGGTTTTATTTCCAGTTTTTCTAATTCTGTTTGATAAAACTTTCGTTTGGTGATTTAAATAAAGCCATTCGTATGTTTACGGTAGTTGATACATGTTTTTTATTTTTTTTAAATACGCTGGAACAAAATTTTGAGTTCCCACTTATGGTTATAAGAATTGTATAACATAGCTTACCGACTTTCGTCAAATTCTTCTCCGAATATGATATTTTGTTTGATCGTAGATGGAAATAGCCAAGGGTCCTGAGAAGCATATGAAATACTGCCACATAAGTTTAGCTGTCCTGAACTCAACGGATTTTCCTTCAATACCGCTCTCAAAAGAGAACTCTTTCCAGATCCAACCGGGCCAGTGACTATCGTTAGTCCTTCAACAACTTTCAAAGAAACGTCATTCAATATTTCTCTTTCTCTAGAACGAACAACCGCTCTCTTTAATTCCACCACCGGTTTGTATAAAGGCAGTTCAGCGGGACTGGTGAAATGCAATTCATCAGCTGCAAGCACTTCATTCATCCTTGTTGTTGCGGAAATCATCTCTGCAGCTCTTCCAATATTCCGAGGTAGATCGACTCCGATTGTTCTCTTCAACTCTTTGAAGTTTGTAACAAGATAAAAGATGACTGTCGGATCTGTTGAGGAACCCATCCATATGTGGGCTATTATCAATACGTACAACCCCAGGTTAGATGAAAGGACACCGACAATGATCAAGATCGATCTTAGATAGAATTCTAGCAGCATCCTGGTCAGCTCCTTCCTAAAAAGGCAACGAAAGATGAATTCGAAGTTCAAGTCACAAATTGTCGGCTTCATTTCCACACAGAAGAAGAACTTATTGATTTAAGAACCATTTTTACGAATGATCAGTGCTTTCTATTGTATGACCACCAGAAAATAATTTCATGTTGAAGAATTTTAATGAGCACCCGATATTTCACTGTTACCATCCTGTACATAATATAATATACAACTGAACTGACCATAGGCTTGAACACGTTGGAGTTTCAAACGTTTCAAATACGATGAAATGTAGCATAGTGTTAATATCATAAACAAGGAACTGAACCATTTAGTGGAAGTACTGAATGAACATGCACCATACATAATTATACTTCGAAATTCATCCTGTATTATGGTTCATTCAAAAATCATCCCACAACCGCTCCCTTCGCCGTGCCTGCCAGTCTCTTTCACTGCGACTTCATTTGTAGTTAAAGTGCTGCCTATAAATAGGATTTACTGACACTGCAGTGGTGGCGATAAGGGGCCCCAGCTCCAGAAGGGGCCTCTTCGACCTCTTCAGATTTCCAGATTTCCAGATTTTATTACCACATGTATGAATATCCTAACAAAATTTGGCGGGGGGGGGCCCCGAATCCTTATCGCCGCCACTGACTGACAGGTAAGGAAAACGTCTGCTGGGCATGAAATAGCATTCTTGGTGTTGCCCCAAGTTGTCCGGATGTATTTTTATAATGTCTCCAGGTCAAGGTCAAGTAGGGGGTGGGGGGCGTTTGAAACCTAGTCAGTTTGTGACCGTTTTCTGGTTTCACTTTTCGGTAGATATGGTGCTGAACATACCGTTTGATCCGCGTACGAGGCCATTTTATTTTTCTATCTAGAATTATTTCAAATAATCAAAATAATGCTACACTATTGTAATTTCGATTTTAAAAGTATTGTGGTTCGAAATACGTGTCAAACAAGTAAACCAAAACCATTTTTTACTTGAATCTCCGTTTTTTCAAATGGTACCATAATGGTACTCTTGACGTCATTCGAAAGTACCATCGATGGGGTATCCATCCATATTAACTTTTTTCTGTATAACCAATACGAACACGATAATGGAGTTTAGATAAGTTTAAGCATCTTCTCGATTCAATAATAATAATTATCAAGGTGGCTATGGAACACAAATAACAATTTGAAGTTTCCATAATCTGTAATTGTCAGTTAGTCACTGAATACATTATTGAAGTGATCGGATTAATAATAGAAATGAGTTAAGAATGCCACCAGTTTATAACAGAAACGAAAAAGTGGATATGCTGTTAGTGTATGGGGAATGTTGGCAAAATCCAGTTGTTGCTCAACAGCTGTACTCGGAAAGATATCCCGAACGACAATGGCCGGCTCGAAATTATTTCAAGCGTCTGGAAGAGCAGTTCAGAAAAGAGCCTGATGTTGGTACTGAGCATAATATTGTTTCTTAGGACATGAAAATAAATGTTCTCATGAGAGTGAAAATCGACAAAACAGTATCTCTTAGGGAGATCGCTTCCGAGTTGGATACCAGTCGTGAAAGTGTCAGAAGAATTTTGAAAACACATAAGTATCGATCGTATAAATATCAAATTCAAAACATTTGTACGAAGGCGATAGTATAAGAAGGATGGAATATTGCAGGTGGGTACTACGCAATATAATGAGTTCCTGAAAACAATTGTATTCTCCTATGAGTCAATCTTGGTTTATTTAACAAACTAAATACTCGATATTGGACGCAAGAATATCAGTATTTTTTTAGGCAGGGGAATTTCCAAGAACGTTTTGGATTTAATGTATGGCTGGGAGTAGTTGGAGAATAATTGTTCCCATAATATTTGATGAACCTTTGAATGCTGGTAGATACCTAAGTTTCCTCAGAAATTAAATTGAAAATTATTTAGAAGATTTACCGCTAAATCTGGAAAATTGACTGTTCTTTCAGCAGGATGGTGCACCTCCGCACAAGGGTAGGATCGTGACGGATTACCTTCGTGACCAATTTGGATAAAAGTGATCGGAACACATGGTCCTGTTAGGTGGCCTGCAAGATCACCTGACTTAACCCCTTTATATTTTTTTATTTAGGGTCACTTGAAAAATATCGTTGACAAAACCTACCCAACGACACGCGATGACCTAGAATTACGAGTTAGACAAGCCATTCAAAGTATAACGCCTCAACAATTGAACAATGCTATTCGAAATACCGCCAAACGAGCTTGAAAATGTTTGGATGTTGGTGGTGGATGTTTTGAAGAGCTATTATGAGATTTCTCTTTTTTATTATGTTTCGTTATTAATTAAATTGTATGTAAAAACCTAACTGTTATTCTTACTTACATTTGAACCAAGGCTTTGAGCATTCGTAACTGAGGAGCTCTATCGGTGGGATGAAATATTGGCTAGATCTCCGTGAAAGTCAAAATGTCAAATTGTTGTTTGTGTTCCATAGCCACCTTGATAAATTATTGTCATTGAACCGAGAAGATACTTAAACTTGTCTAAACTCCATTATCCTGTTCGTATTGGTTATACAGAAAAAAAGTTAATATGGATGGATACCCCATCGATGGTACTTTCGAATGACGTCAGAGTACCATTACGGTACCTCCGATTTGAAGAAAAACGGAGTTTCGAGTAAAAAAAGGTTTTGGTTTAATTTTTTTGCACGTATTTCGTACCACGATACTTTTAAAATCGAAATTACGATAGTGTATCATTTGGAATAATTTTAGGTACTTCATGGCTCTCTAGATGGAAAAATAAAATGAGTGTTCTGACGAATGAAATATCAACTATGAGGTATCACTGGATTCAGAAAATTACGCAGATTTCAAAAATGAAATAATATACAGGGTGTACTATTTGAAAGTCGAAAGTTGATGTAATTTCCGGAAAAACCAGATGTTACAAATTTCAGAAATATAGCTACAGAAACAAAGTGTCACACGGTATTCACATCAGTGATGCCATATCTCAAAACTTAAGTAGCAATTCCTCGCGACGGTGAGTACTTTGAATTCAAAACGACATTTATTCATAATACAAATTCTTACCTCCTGGCATCGTTTATTTTATTTTCAAAGAATAATTCCCAGGTGTACATTTTTATCACTTTGATGGCCGATAATGTTTCCTGAGTCACTTGCAGTCGCTCGTCAGTTTTCTTACCCGTTATCAGCCTAAGATTTTTGACCCATTTTCCAATGAATACTATAATGAATAAATACACTTTATTCACTTATTCGGTAAAACAAGATATATATATATATATATATACCGGGTGACCACGGGGTGAGGTACGCCCCCCAATTTTTCTATAGTTTTGAAGATACAGGTTTCAAATTTGGCACGTCGATATATTACTCAAATACGCATATTTTGACTCCATAACCGAAAATTCACCACTTCCGGTTTAACCGGAAGTGACCCCAAACTTTTTTTTTTAAATGACACCCTGTACAATTTTTTTCATTATCAGGAAGAACACGCAATTTGTGATAACACTGTTCTCCAAAATTGAAAATCGGTTGAAAAATGGCGGAGATACAGTTGATTGTTCAATCGAACAAAGTTGGCCATGAACATCAAACTCAAATCATCACAACTGACGAACGGCGTCAGCATTGACGAGAGGAAGGTTCGAGGTAAGATACAGCTGAAAATTGAGCTTCCCATGTAATTGCAACAACCATATTTCCCATCAATTATCAAACATTTCCTCAAAACGGATTAGTACCCATAAAGAAAGGCTCACAACTGCCATTTCTCAAATAGCAACATACTCTTTTCACATTGTTATGTTGAAAGATGATGAATTATCAGATTACTCGAATGAAAAGATTTGAAGAATTCCGAAAGGAACCAGAAATACAATACCATCTTCAAAACTATAGAAAAATTGGGGGGCGTACCTCACCCCGTGGTCACCCGGTATATATATATATATATATATATATATATATATATATATATATATATATATGCATCAGAAAAGTTTATATAAGTGAGTGGGTAAAGTGGTTCTTGATGGGTTTCGATAAGTAATTACTAGCTAGTTCACAGAGTGAATGTTGTTCTTTAAATAATTGAATATAAAAATCGAAATGTGATGAAAAAATTAGTCTAGAATAATGAAAGTACAAAATTTCATGAAACTTCTACATAATAGAGAAAAGTAAAGAAATAAAAATGAACTAACTTACAGTAATGTGAAAAAAGAGGCACGTGTGTTAAATTTCCATATAAAATGGGACAGTACTTCACTCAGTACTTCATACAGGAAAAAAAACATAAAATTCAAAAACAAAAATTAGTTGCTATTTACATTTTTTTTTCTTCCTTTGAAACGGACAATGAAATTTGAATATTATTTTTGTATTATTGAATTCGATTATGGTTCAAAGAGTTTGGAAAAAAAATTCCATCATTCAACCATGAATTGAATCAGAGCCTCGTAAAATCGAGTATCGTGATTTATTCCAGAATTTCTAAGATGTTCCTTGTGAATTTCAGGTTTTTATCGAATACAGGTTTTCAATCCTGGTAGATTTTCACATCAAAATATTTCTCTGCTTTTGCTGATTTAGTTGGTAAAACACTCACTTTGTAAAGGCATGGCAGCAATCAATATTCCGATTCCAAAAAATGAGGCCATTCCAACTTTCGCAAATATCAGATAGCATATTACGCAAACTTGTACCATGCCACTAGCCATACTACTGACTATGTATACGGCTTCTTTCAACATTTGCACATCCTTGGTTATAAGGGTGACCATATTTCCCATAGTGATCTCTGACACAGCAGTCGGTGAGAGTTTTAGCGATTTTCTGTACAACAATGAAGTGAATGACGTCTTTATTTCAACTCCAAGTTTCTCTAGCCAGAGTAAGAAATTGTTGAAGTAAAAACGCTGGCTTAGGTTCACTATTATCACCATTGCACCATAATAATAGGCATCGTTTACTATCATTTTGGTTTGTCCTTGGCTGAAGTACGAGATGAAGTTTGTTAATGCATAGGGTTCGATGATGCTGAAATCAAAAATAATTCAAATGAGGTGACATATTAAACAGTGTCACAGTTAAAGTCTACATCACATAGTCTTTTTTTCATTCAGATATTACAAATTTAGAGTTCATGAACAGTTTGTCTTTCGAAAATAATTCGAAATGCCGTTTACATTATTTTCCTATAGATCGGCTGCACCCGTCAAATTTGACATTTTTTCTAAGAAAATCTATAAAAATCAGGTAATTTCTCCATATTTCGAAAAATATTATACGAAAAAGTTTTTTATTTAACAGTTGTCCACTCACCAACCAAATTTGAACCAGTTTAAACAACTTCAATATTTTTCGCGTCTTCCTCATCTTACAATTTTTCGGTATTTTTAATTTTTTTTTAAATCTGTAAAGACCACTTGAAATGTATTACACTCATCTAATGAATGGATTTTTTCAATTTGAAAATGTTTCTGGTTTAATATTTTCATGGGCCGTGGTGGCCGTGCTGGTAGAACGTTCGCCTTTGGAGCCAAGAGTCGAGGGTTCAAAGCCTCGCATGGTCATCGGTCTCGTGCATGGTATCACACGTTAAAATGTAAGGGCTGCGTCTTCCCTAGCTCACACAAGTATCTCGAAGACTTCCGAGGGTTGCGCGTAGGGGTGCAATCGGTTGACGGAAATAACAATTTTAATAAAGATACAAATATGCTGAAAAATACTGTCATCCTAGACTAAACATTCTACATAGAAAAATTCGTTTCATTAATGTTTTAGCAATTTAATCTTCTTGAAAATTCAATTTCAAACAATTATCCTCCGAACTTATACTCGAAAATGAATCATCAATCAAGATTCTCTTGATCTAAGAAGGAAACAACAGAACAGAATGTCATGTCATCGAGAATTTGCGAATATTTTCAATGTTCAACATCCTGAAAGAATTATCTTGCAGACTACTATGAGCAAGATTATTTCAGAGTTCAACTAGACCGGTTCTGTGCAAAACCCAAAAGTTTATAATGGAGAAGCTTAATTAAGTGATTGCTTGGAAGTAGTAGAGCCTAGACAAACTAGGATAACAAATATTTGTAATAGAACTCCGATTCGATTTCTGTTTTTGGTTTCAAGAATAAAGAGAAGGCAATTTAAATTTTCCTTGTTAAATTTTATGGAAAGACAAGGCGAATTCTACCTCAAATACACACAATGTCAGTTTTCATATCAACAACTGATCATAATAAAAAAAATGTTTTCAAACAAATTGGTAAAAACCAAAGCAATAATGTGAAAACACAACTTATCAAACAAAATCATTTAGGTTTGACTATTGGACTGCCATGGGATAATTTTTCTTCATTTTCAAATCATCAGCATCATCATTCGAGCCTCTTGGCGTCAACAACTCATTTTTTTTTCAACGAACTCACCAACAACTTCATTTTCAGTTCTCTCATTACACTTAATCTCATCATTTGATTCTTCGTCTTTCAGGCACATCCTTTCCCCCAACGAGCTCTCTGAATTATGATCAAAATTATGAACATCATGTCTGCAATTTTGATAGACATTGATTCTTCTCAAAAATTTTCTATTCCTGAATTTCACTCGGTTGATTTCATATAATTTAATTTGGTAAGATCTGGGTCTACTTTCATCCACTCTCAAGTTCTACAAGTTACATTATCATTCAAAACAATAACCTCATTAGGTATCAATTAAATGACATATTTCATGTTTTGTTTCATATCTACAAACTTTCCCAAATGACCGAATCTCTGGCAACGATAACATCTTCTTCCTTCTGCAGGACATTTTTTGTGTAAAGAGCAGTAACCGCATTCTTGACAACTTGGTGTATTTATCAGCATTAGAGATGGATGAGCCCTGCTGGTTGATGGTTGACTTATGTTCAATCCCTATCTCCTGTCTTGGACGTTTGTAATTCTCTGTTGCCGCTTTAAATTATTCATGTACCTAGAATCTCTATTCTTCATTTAACATATTTTTTTTTTGTATTCGTTTTCATTATACCACTTTCGAATATGTTTCCCAAATTCCTCAGCTGTTTTTCATATATAAAAGGTCTTGTCTAATTCTATATTTTATTCTCTCGTCAGGAATTTCACATACATATCCTTGATCAAACTGGATTGCAGTTGTTCGAAGTTACATGAAGCAGCAATTGGACCTACTACTTGGACACTTTGATACTTTTTTCTATGGACCTTCAAAATGAACCGAAATGTCAAATCTTTCTCGATATAGATCTGCAAATATGTACTTACCAGAAGCGAAATTGACTTCTTACTCACCTCCTCGATGTTTTCCAAACCACGTTAATTGAGCACATCCAAGCATATCTCCAACCAAATCGTTTCCATAACAATCTGACGATGGATGGTTTAGAATATTTGACCAGCTTCTTCCACAATTTTTCAAGTTTATCTCCACATCTTTTCGAATTACAACAATGGAGGACTTCGTACAAATCCTCCTCTTGAAGATCATGTTTGAAGGCTTTCTTCAAAAGAGGTACTATATATCTGAAATTATAGTATTTACAAGTGGCTTACATGTTTTTCCACCATCTGGAGATAAAATACGATCTGCTTAAACAATTTCGGAAATCAAGCTGGAAATAGAGACGTACTGTAACGAACTGGGGCCGGTCCTGACTGCTTGAGAAGGAACTGCTGATTCATACTCTACCGTGATGACAAGAGCTGTCTAAAGTCGAACCGTCGAACCATTAAAGAAGATACAGGAGTCTTCGAGAAGAAATCTGCAGTTATATGAGAAGCCACTCACTTCTATTTAAATGATGACCGAAGGGAGGCAGTAGTGGTGAAATATACAGAGTTGTAAAGGGAAACATTCTCAGTTGAAAATTGAACCAATACATGACTCCTCTGGAAATAGAAAAGCTTACGATAAAATTAAGTTACTTTTTTGTAATATCTAACAGAAAACAACTACTTCCCCGGCTAAAGCGATGCTGGACATTGAACTATATCTGATAGATATTGTGGCAGACCCTATAAAACTTGAGAGAAAAAATCTGAAATTGAAAATTTGCATTTTCATTCAGGTAGTTGATTATTTCTAAAATGTCCATTTTCCATTGGACATTCTTATCTATAAATGAGATAAGGGAGAATGTTATTCAGAGTATCACTCACAGAAAATCGCTCATTTCATTGATGCGTGAATTGCATCTCTTTCGCTAGGCCTCCAATACATTTTGGCCGACAAAAATCTATTTCACTCTTCTAAGATCATCAGGGAGGTCGGAAGAATTGGAATTCATATACTCTTCAGAAGCAATTTCACACTGTAATGATGGAATTGTTGGACTATTTTTTGTGCGGTGAAACTTTGAAAATATTTTTCTGACATAAAACCTGTCATGGGTATGGCATGTTGATTATATGGAAAACATGAAAAGAATGTTCATAAAGTCAGTTGTGGAATCATCTGCGACTGAAAGATAAACTTAGTCGCTATTTTTCATTTCCAGAGGAGTCATGTATTGGTTCAATTTTCAATTGAGAATGTTTCCCTTTACAACATGAATCCCTTCCAAGAGAGATTATCTTGTACGATGGAAAATAGCGACTAAGTTTATCTTCCAGTCGCAGATGATTCCACAACTGACTTTATGAACATCCTGTTCATATTTTCAATAAAATCAACATACAGAGTTGGTTTAGCAGTATTAGTTAATGAGTTATTTACAGTCGAAATAAATTACATAGACCGAGTTGAGACTATTTTCATTTCAGTTACTATCAAACAACAAATGAAACAATATCCAGCAGTTTACACACCAGCAGTAAATATGTATGTTAGAATTTGAAATACATGCGAAAGAACAAAGGAAGCATCTCTACGCTCAAATAGACATTTTTTTCAAACATGTTGGGGAGACCGTTGCCAATGGACTGTAATCATGAAGAAATAAAGTGGAGGCGCAATAATTTTTTATGTGATGGTATTTACAAATATTTAACAATAATGTCGTATGTTCATGGATGCTAATTTGGTTAAATTAAAGGCGCCAGCAATTTCCCAGGTAGCACAGGTTAGTGAAATGACGTCATGATGACGTCTTATTAAAGTCCCTGTTGGCCCGTGACGTCCTCGACCAAAATGAGACCTCAAAATTACGTCTTATTTCATGACGTCAAATTGACGTATTTCCTGGAGGTCATAATGACGTCCCTGCGAAGACAACTATTTGTTATTCGAAAATGGTCGACATGAAGAGTCCGTTACTGAGAATTATTCCAGAATACGTGATTACAGAAATCTGGACTTCTCCTGTAGCAATACGCCAAAAATGACTTAGGGTCGGCTGTTACATTGCGTCTGCTTCACGACTGAAATTTGGATAAATGGTTCTTATATTGTAAAATTTTGTATGGTTACTCTGTTTACGTAAGATTAGTCAGGTTAGGTTGGCTAGTAATTGACGCATTTTCAACTCAGTTTGCATTTTCAACTCTGTCTTGTCATTTAAACTTCCCGCTATTACAGTGACCAATCGCTGAGTTGCTGTAGTCGAAACGTAGACGCTTGTTGAAAACACTCGGGCAGATAGCCGTGGTAGAGGACAGCGTTGCAAATGATATCCATTTGTTCCCACGAACATTTTATTTTTGTTTTATCACTAGATGGTAGTTAAGTATATTTTATTTAATTCTGTCAATTAAATTATCATTTAAAAAACGTTGTCACAAAGGGTCAGGCCTGAAAAAGTTATTGATAATCTTAAAATAATTTGGTAGAATAAAATAATGGTTTCTTTGACCTGGCAACTCTGTCGCGGCAGCGTGGGTTGTCGGTCGGACTCGGCTGGATTCGGTCGTCAGCGGTACGGTACGGGTTGCTGCTTTTGGATAATGTTTAACCTCGTCGAATGACATTGCCTTTAGCATAAAGCTAAAATCTTTTTTCTAGTTTGCTGCTGTGTGGGTTTGTTTGGTGGTTTGGTGGTAACATATTTGTGTTTTTTGTTGTTACTCTCTCGAATCAATCATCAAATAATGTCCTACGTACTGGGAGAGGACAAAAGGTGGCTGAAGCTAAGAAAAGAGGAACTGTTGTGGCCGCCATTGAAAAACCAAAGGAATTTCTATGAATACATTATCAAGGATGTAGAGGCTGAAGAAGATTGAAAGTTCCATTCAATCAGTCAATGTTTGTATGGAACAGGTTAGTATTCATGAACAAAAGAACACCGAAAAACTGCGATTCAAGTATGAATTAGGAGCAACCAGGATTGCTGAAGTAATGAATTCTTTGTGATAGGTATTATGAAACCTAAATTCCTACAAGAGAATACAAATTGGTAATTATTCTTTCACAAAAATAAACTATTTTCTAAGATCTATCATATTTCATGCACTGTTGATTGATAATATTTAATGTAAGTTCACTACAACATCCTGTAATATGTTATATATTTGAAATTTATTAAATGTAATATTGTAATTCAGTTTATTTTATTTTTCTACCCTAAAACTATCGATTTCCACATGAAAACTAGGGACTGTGGAAGACGTCATTTATTGGTCATTAATGGTCTTATATGTCTTCAAAATGACGTCATTTATAGTCTTCTTTTCAGATGTCAGAATGACGTCCTGCTGATGACGTCCTATGGCTGTGACATTTTGACGTCTTTTCAGAGTCTCTGAGACGTCACTTTCTGACGTCAGTTGGTCAATCATTTGACCAAATCAGGGCGTCATTTTGACGTCACCGTGTTACCTGGGTTGTTCCTCAATGAATATATTTCGTTGTAAGAGACGTTAATTCTATGTTCAATTTGAGACATGTGAAGTTCCAGGTGTACCTCCTGAACCGATATTGTATAGATTTCAGTGATGACAACAAATGGCATTTTATTATTTCAATCCTGTCAAGCTCTAATGTTGAATTTTCAATGCTCTCATGTGAAATATTACACTTGCTAAAATTCGAGATCGATTCTATTGGGTAAATAAACTTCGAGATTTGGAAGAATGGTGTTGGAGATGTGACCTTTATTATTCAACTCAAACTAGTACTCGAAAAAAATTTACGCAGTATCCATCTGATCCCTTTGAACCAGTTGGAACACCATCCAGAAATGTATATTAAAAAGATGTTCGGGAATACGTCGACAAAGAGCATGAGTTCTGCAGGCGTCGTCTTCTAATGTCCAACGACAAAATGAAAACGTGAATTGACAGGAAAACTCCAGAGACTATATCCGAATCAAATGATGCCGTCTAGCTCTACCAACTTCAGAAAAAGAGAAGAATATGCATCAAGTTACAGAGAAATTGGACGCCCCCCTGCGTCATCATAAAAAGATCAACTATTTGGTATACCACATCCAGCTCACCCAAAGTAGCAAACCGAAGGTTGTTCACTTGGAGGGGTCAGCAGAATACCGAGACCACGGTCACCTGAATGGTTTCCACAGGAACAACTAAAATGGTCATGATATTATCCAGGACAGAATAACCTAGAGGAGAAAGCAAAACTTGGAATCCAACCGAATCCTCCTCAATTGTTCTAAAACACTCAAAAACATTCGGTGAATGGGATTGAAACATCTAGAAGCACTCATTTTTGTTATAGATCATACGTTGAATATCCCTATTGTATTCTATGATTTTCGTAAATTTTTGAGAACTGTTTTTTTATACAAGTTGTGCAGTTGTAAGGTTTGGGGTAGTTGAGTAATAATTCAATAATTGACACTTGATAGTTAACAAATATTTGAAGTGACAAGTATCGTAAAGTGTTCTCAAGTTAAGTTGAGCTGATCCAAAGTGAGAGAGCGCACACTCAGAGGTTATTCGAATGGGCGGAAGCTCACGAAAACCCGCTTCCCAGGGCCGCAGTAGATTAAACTATTACACCAAGCAATAGAGCATAAGATACGTGAGTTTTCAACAAAAATACTAGTTGGAAACCGACTATGCCATCACATGGGGGACAGTCAGTAGTTATATTCTGATATGTTTTCGACTCGCAACTGTCATTTATCATTGTTATAAACATTTAAATAACAAAAAACGTGTTTTTTTAAATTGTTTTGCTATCGATTGATAAAGTGTTGCTATTTCAAATTCAGGACATTATAAGGCAGTTGTATTTTCAAATTTTTAATTTGATAAAAATTTCTAACTTAGAGAAAAACAGTGGCGTACAATGATTTTTACCATATTTATCAATCAGGTGACCTTCTCTGCTGATAATTCGAGATCTAACCTCATGAAAACAAGCTCCTTCTAACTGCCAATATACACACCAGGTTTCATGAAAATTAGCGAAAAGACTTCTGAGTGATTAGTGAATAACCGATTTTTTATTGAAACTTTGACACTTGAAAACAAAGCAAGTTGAAATTTTTTCCATAAAATATGGCAAGGAATCACCACCTGAAATTAATGACATCATTTAGTATACACCCTGTATATATAAAAGCAGTTGTACCGTAGCATATCACTTGTTCAGAACCCGAAAACACTTTCAATCCTGGCTATTTTCATTTAGTAAATTCCACTAAAATATTATCAAATACTCACGAGAAAGTGACCAAGGACAGGATGTTGGCTGTTTCTCTTGGATTCGCTTTCCTTCTAATTTTCTCCTGGTGGTCCATTCTTCGTGAAGATAACAAAAAGTATATAACAATAAATGTTCCAAAGTGATGTCAGGAGCATCAATTAACTGCAATTTTTCATTGGGTCTTCATAAAAATAATCTGGTACCATTTTCGTTGGATATTCGACAGAATAATAAAACATATTGGAATTTTTTTGAAAATATAAGCAATTGTAGAATAATGTAGTTTCTTTATCCATATTCATTATGCAATGTTTACTGCATAGTGATTACTTCTTACTCATTAGTGCGAATGTTATCGTGTCACGTCCCCAAGTTCTGATAAGCCGGCAAACACTTTGATTAGCTTCTTTCTACACTAATGAACTACCTCGGAATAAAATATAAAAAATATCGAAGGTGATGATTGCTTCTACAGTAAATTCCTAGTAAATATTTTGAGTCTTCTATCGATTTCTATTTGAAATCATCCCAATTGAAATACTAATAACGGTGATAAAACTTTTTCTTGTAAACACTAACATGAGTATACCAAAATGCATGGGTTAGAGATTGTTGCTCTTAAAAAGGATGTTGTAAGCTTCCAAGAACCTACAATTTGAAGAGTGCGTTAATAGTCCTAGTCAGAGTGTCCACCCACATTCATTGCTTTTCCTAGACCGCCATATCACGCCAACTTCGACGAAATTGGATAAAATCATCCTGGATGCTGTAATCATTCTGGTCGCCGAGAAGCTGAAGTTTAGCTCCTGAATATTCTCATCAGGTAAAATTGACGTTTCGAGTAGTTTCTATTTTATAAATTGTATATAATTATATAAGTAATATGAACTTTATTTATGAAATTATTCCCAATACATACAAGAATTTTTTAATATTCCTTATAAAACATAAATACGATATATTGATGAAATAAAATAAAGTTCAATAAAATACTGCAAAATCCAATAAAATATAATTCAGTAATATTCATTCATTGATAGGGTTCAGGATAGACACTTATTTATTTATTTAATATAAATACCACTGTCTCCATCGTAGTGGTGAAACACGATCTTGGAGTCTGTAGTGAAAACGTTTTCAGTTGTGATTTGAATGTTTTTTTTGCTAATTCATTTTATGTGTCCAGGAATAGTGTTGTACAACTGGATGCGTACGTAGTTGACGCCCTCTGGTTCCAAACGGATTTCGGGAATGTGATGCTTTATTTGCAGAAAAGTGATAGACACGCATTGAAATAGAACGGCTGGCGAATATCCATAATATACTGTACACGTCCGTCTTCAGGAGAGTATCTACGCGGATTCGACTAAACTCTTTCAGAAGGATTTTTTTGTCACGTAGTGGACAGGTGTATCTAACTAAAGATGCTGATCTAGATATACCCAGATTTTTATTCCTTCCACTGACTGAATACCTACTATGCAGGGTGTTTCATAATAAATGCGCAGGACTTCCGGATGTGATAGCTTGTTCAAAAATATGAAAAAAAGGTTCTATTAACTTACCCTCTAAAATTCAACATTTTCGAGATACAGGGTGTTGAAATTTAAAAAAAATTATAGTTTTTTTGCGAATATCTCTGGAACCGTTTATCGCACAAAAAACAGATTTTGAATGCATTTTATACTCATAATAAGCTATGTTTCGTGCAGATTTTTTATTTTTTTAAATTCATACTTGGTGAAGATTTTGAAGGGGTAGTGAGTGTTTTTTTCTCCAACTTCTACGCCACTGAAAAAAGTATAATTCTGAGCCGCTTACTTGAACCGCCAATGTTTTCTACACAAAAAAGGTACTCTTTGTCATACGCTCTAAAGTTGACCGTTTTCAAGAAAAATTAACTTTAAATAATTTTTTTCCTAATTATACAAAATTTATTTAAACGTTAAAACAGTAACAAAACCAAATGTTGACTTCTTAATTGCAAAATACAAAAAAAAAACAATAACAATCATACTCAGTTGCACTCAGCAATTTTTCGAGCAAAAAACATTATTTTTCTACATTCATGCAAAAAGCAAAACTTTATTGAACTATATTCAGTGGAAAAAGAAGTTCTTTATTGCACTAGTGCTAAAGTCTTTATTGCACTCATCTGTCATTCTGCTACAGCTCATTATACTAGAGCTCAAACGACACGGCGGATGGAAATCGTCGACAGTAGCGGAGGGATACGTAGAGGAATCACATGCAAACAAACTCAGTGTAGCAAAACAAATATTTCAGCCTGAAGCAAATAACGATGTACAGTTACCAAGTACTAATACGTTTACAGCATTAACAAATCAAGAAGTGGATTTAAAAAGTACTTCACTACGAAATATTCATATTGAAAATTGCACCAATTGTTCATTCACTTTCAACATTGAGGGTAAAAATAAAGTTTGAGTTAAATTGTTCGTAACGTATTAGTTCCTGTTTCAATGCAAATCGATATTAATAATAAAGTATTCAAGTTGCGCTTTTCATTTTCCTACACCTAGTGCCGCACCTCAATAAATCATTGTTTGCTTTTTGCATGAACGTAGAAAAAATGTTGTATGCAACTCGTGCAAAAATTGTTCACTTTTTCACTTTTTGCACTTGTTGCATAAATAACTATTAAACAACATGAAAGTTGATTTTTCTTGAAATCGGTCAACTTTAGAGCTTATGACCAAGAATACCTTTTTTATGTAGAAAACATTGGCGGTTCATATAGGAGGCTCAAAACTGTACTTTTTCCAGTGGCGTAGAAGTTGAAAAAAAAAACACCTACTACCCACTACCCCTTCAAAATTTTCACCAATTATGAATTTGAAAAAATAAAAAAATCCACACAAAACATAGCTTATTATGAGTAGAAAATGCCTACGAAATCTGTTTTCTGTGCGATAAACGGTTCCAGAGATATTCGCAAAAAACGATTATTTTTTAAAAATTTCAACACCCTGTATCTCGAAAATGGTGCATTTTAGAGGGTAAGTTAATAGAAACTTTTTTTCATATTTTTGGACGAGCTATTACATCCTGCGCATTTATTATGAAACACCCTGTATTCTTTACCATTTATGCTCATTTTGATTTGTTACAGATCTATCACATCAGCAGCATTACAACTGAAGAGTAGAAATATGGTTATATCGAGGTTCATGGTGAGGATATTTTCAATAAAACTATATTTTACTTGATTTCCACAAAAGAGGTTTAAAAAACCACGACAATTGTTTTGTTGTACAAGAGCTTCTCCAAGTGGAGAAGATATCCTGAAATATGGGTTCACTAGAAAAAAGTCTATAGAGACCAATTTACTAACGTTTACTACTAAAATATTTGAAAGCATCGAACACAAGTAGGTTGCATTCATACGAATTTTGCTAAAGCATTCGATAAAGTCAAGTCACGTCAAGTTGTATCATATTTGAAGAAGAAAATATGTTATCTACAAAGGTGAAGAATCTCAGTCATTTTTGGTAGGCTCAGGAGTACCACAAGGCTCGATGTTGGGGCCATTACTTTTCACAATGTTCATCAATGATCTCCCAGAAGCGGTGTCATCGGACTGTATACTATATGCAGATGATTTCAAAATGTACAAAACATTGATGACCTTAATGATTATTTAGAACTCCAAAATGACATAGATAATATATCGTCGTGGTCCGAGAAAAATAAACTCGCATTCAATTTATCTAAATGTAAAGTTACCACTTACAGTAAAAATAAAAATCGACATGATTTTATCTACACAATGCAAAACACAGTCCTTGAATGATTCGATGAAATATGTGATCTTGGTGTGATATTTCAAAACGATCTGAAGTTTACTAGGCACATTCAAAACATCTCGAAGGAGGCTAACAAGCTGGTAGATTTCTTGAAGCGTAGTACACAATCATTCACAGATACAAATACCAAAAACATCTATTTGTTACAATTGTGCGAAGCAAAATAGAATATGCAAATATGATATGGGATCCTGGGCAAAAAAATATGAAAAAAATGATAGAAACTACACAAAATAAATTTTTGAAATATCTTTATTACAAAAAATACAGAGTTTCTCCTGAACTAGAGACCCTTGAACGACGAAGAATCTTTATTGGCTTGATATTCTTGGGTAAATTAATGAATAGTCATGTAGGCAGTGTTTCTACTCAATAGAGTATCTCTCTATGTACCGCCCCCAGGAATTTGACCACGACAAGCATCTGTTACGGGTTTATTTTGCACTAGAAAATCCTTTCTGTTTTAATACAATAACATCAGAAATTCTCTGTCATTGATATACACTTTCCACTCTGTACGCCACTGTATCAAAATGAGAACTTGATCGTTGTCATGTATAGCTTGTTCCGAATGTTAGTACTTACCTTTGCCGTACTAGTTCGAGCGGACATGAACCGGCCTTAAGCTATTGACAGTTATCAGTTGTTCTATTTTGCGGTATGACAGCGTGGTATTGTAAACATACTTATGGTTAGTCTATTGTTTTGTGCTTGGAACACAAAACCGTAACATTCCTACTATATCTCTATCTTGTGTCGTTGAGGTACCTATTTCACATTCAAATACTTGACCTTTTGTTTAATTGTTTGTGTTTGGTTCTGAGATTGAGAGGCTGGCGTTTTCGTCTTGGTTCAGTTGGCAACACTGAATCTTAAGGTGTTCTTTTCATAGCTCCTAGAAGCTCGAGTTAGTTCCTGGACTGTTCCCACCGAACACTAACGAACAAGAAAGCGCCTTGTCAGATATTGACAGTTTTGACTTTGACGTCTGAGATATATTTTCCACTTCCTTATTTGATATTGATGAGTGACTGACCTATTTTGAAGATTTCCAATTAAAGTTTGATCATCGTTGATGGATCTTGTGAAACTTCATATCAGGAGAGTTTCTCATATTGTTTGCGAATTTTGACGCTATATATTTTTGAGAAATCTCCGTTCGCTTTGCGGATTTTTGAGGTTAGAAGTCACTTCATCATTGAAACCACTGGAACGAGAAACTCGCTATCAGACAGCAAACAGACCATCAAAGCTGTTATCAGAACCCTCCCACTTGATAGAGGTTAGTATTTGGATTTGGGCTCTACTTATGGACCCATACAAGTGTAATCAGAAGTCAGACTGGTATTGTTTATTCTAGGGTGTTACCACTCTGCTACTGCTCTTCTGCGACTACCACTTTGCTACTACTTTGCTCTTCTGCGACTACCACTTTGCTACTACTTTGCTCCTCTGCGACTACCACTTTGCTGCTCCTTTGCTACTGTTACGTCTTCGCCGCTGGTAGTGCTCCACTACGGTTTATTGCTACTACTCTGCTACCATTGTTTAAATAGAACATAGTTAGTCAATGCCTGTGGAAAAGGTATTGGACACAAACGCGAGAGTCATCTAGCGTGATTAGTTACAAACATGAATATTTGACGTCATTTCAATGCAGGTTTCTTCAAAAAACCCTGATTTTAATTATTTTCCCTTGTTTTAATCAAGTTACGACATGACTTGGAGGCCAGATCACTGAAGTTACGACATGACTTGGATGCGAGCTCACTATCGCCATCTACATGTCGCATCCATTTTGATTCAATTATAATCCCATAAGGTTGACTAACTATCTTCTATATAAACAATGCTGCTACCGTTTATTGGAGTTCCACTAATGTGATTGTTCCACTGTTTCGTTGCTACACGATTGACTTTCCACTGTTCCACTGCTGTGATTGTTCCTGCTCGACTGTGGTTGTCCCGCTGTATATCTGTTGTTCAGCATTCCTTCGCTATTCGTCCCAGCTGTACATGTACGTTGATTGATTGTGTCGTACCCACTGTGCACCTGTATACACCAAGGCACTGATGAACTACAACCACAATAATTGGTGAACTGGCATGCTTGAGAATATCTACATAGTATCAGATAAGTTTAGAATAAGACTGCCCCTAAGGTGTAAGTATCCATAACTGTAAGCTATCATCGTGACGTCACAGGCATAGCCCTCACTGGAGGTTTCATATCGATATATTCAAACAATACCATACTCTCAATCACATCATTCACTTGAATTCATCTTGGTGGTTGATATTTACATTAATTTCATTTTTTGTTGTATGGTGAGCTGAACTGTGCACATACAGGGTGTGTAACGATCAATATATTTTATTAGTAAGGGACATGACTATTTCTTTTATTCTGGTCCAAGTTATCTAAGCGTAAGGGAAGACAAAACCTCTACATAGTTATATATTCTTATTATACCATTTACAGGTATCTATTTTTTAATATTTTAGTAATATTAGTGCAGTGGGTTGTCCCATTCCATCAGGGTGGTTTCGGATTTTTCACTAGCGATAAATCCGTGGCGCTCCGGAAAATTAACCCCATATTTCAATCTTATCGAAATCAATTTTTATTGTCGAATCCACGCCTACTGAGCTGCTGGGTATGTTAGAGGCGTGACACATCATTGCACATTCACTGCTCTCCTTTCCTAAATCTCGCCCCTAACACATCCTTTCATATTGATAAAAGTAATAATCCAATCAATAGAATGAGCAAACAATACAATCAATACTAACATACAATAAAGTATGGCCTTTTTGATATTTCAACTAATAAACTCAAAATCATCTTGAAGAATATTATGAGTTCATGAAATTGATGGTGTCTGGTACGAGTCCCCTCTATTCAGTTGTCTTAATATTTGTTTTACAGTTCAAGTCAAACCATAAAACTATATATTGTTATCATTACTACGTATTATTACTACTTACTTATTGCATGTTGAACTCTGAAATACTAAGAAACATGTAATTGGGCTCTGCCTGTTTGTTTCTAATAAATAAATAAATATATGAAGAAAACAGAGTTCTTTGGGAGATCGTTTAGAAACGAACAGTCGTGTCCGACCGATGATGAACCCTTTACTCCCATATACTACATAGGCTTATTATGGCAAGTACCTGTCAAAAAACAACTACTCCCCTGGCTAAGACCACGACGGGTATTGAATTGAATCCAACAGGATAATATATAATAATAATACAGATATATAATGATGCAGAGATCACGAAATTTTTGGAAAATCTTATATGAAATACTTATTTTGTTATGCTACGCATTTAGATTGATCATATCATGTATGGTTTGTCTTGGAATTGTTAACGTAAATCTCTTCAATTCATCACTGATTATATTCAATCTAACCTTTCCTGGAAAACATTAAGTAGTGGTTAATTATTCAGTTCGAGTTGGTCATTGAGAAATTTCTGAGAATATGACCATTCATTAAAATCTCCATACTTCCTTCGTTTTGAATAAGAACGATTCCAAAATCATGGTCGAAATTATGATATTCGGTTAATGAATGGGTAGCATATGTTGAATTTGTTTTTCGTTTCACAAAGCTGCTTTTGTGCTCGGAAAGACGCTTTTTGAAAGTTCTACGAGTTTGGCCAAGATAAGACTTGGGACAACTACCACAGGTTGAGTTATAGACTCCACACTTCTCTTGTTTTTCCAGGAAGATAAACTTCTTGCATAGCTTTCTTATATTGCTCCTCAGACACAAGGTTATTTATTGAAGTTGATTTATAACCATTGTTGACTGCAATTTGTCTGATATCATCTAATTCTTTATTTAAATTTGAAGTGCTGGAGGGAATGCTAACTAATGTATGTATGCTGCTACTTTATTTTGATATGGGTATATTGAGATGTGAATGATGAAATCTGCATGAGTTGGTTTTTGAAAAAAATATAATTCATGTTTACTATTCACTTTAGTTATTTTAAGGTCCAAAAACTGTATCGAATTGTCTTTTTTTCCATAGTGAAATTAATTAAACTAAAAACCTCTGGCGTACAGTTATTCAAATTTCAAAAATTCAATTTTCAATACACTTGACAGCCACTGGCAAAAAAGTCCAAGGAAGTCCATACCGTTCCATATACTGACTAGCCTAGATAAAAAAAGTAGCTTGACTACGTTGCAGTGACAAATATATTCAGAAACATTTATATCATTATTAATTTATTATTATATCGAGCTAATTTTGTAATTTTTTTTTTTTTTTTGGTAAAATTTACGAATTGATTTACACTCTCCCAATTCCTTAACAAATTTTTCCATTAAATCATTGTTTCCAGTAAAGTTATTCAATGATCTTTTCACCGAATATCAAAGTATACTACAGTACCTAATAGAAATAGTGTAGTTGAGAGCAACCATGAGCGAGATTATTCTGTGAATTGGTGAATTATTTCTGTCGATTCTCGATCGTCCTTAGGATCACACGATGAAAGGTAAGATCTCTGTCTTCCTAAGCTCACACTCATCTTTCGACTCCTGAGGGTTACTTGTGAGACGACAGTCAGTTATAAAAATGAACAATTTTCAAAAACAATCTAATGATCATTCAAGGAAAGCTCTAGAATTGTGGGTCCAAAACCAGAAATAGGATTGGTAGAGAAAAATATATCTATAACTACTGAAGATTTATTTTAGATAACTGTCACTCAAATCATGGAGTAATCCTGCCTGTTCAACCATTTTATAAAAAAGTCCATTTTTATTCTTCAGGAATGTCGATGGCCTATCAAATTCCATAATGACGCCTCTATCTAAAACCATCACTTTATCACATTTTAATACTGAATGCAATCTATGAGCTATCATAAACATTGTACAGTCCTGAAAATGTCGTTTGATGGTATTGTGTAGCATCACATCTGTTTCGTGGTCCATATTGGCTGAAGCCTCATCTAAAATGACGATTTTGTTTTTTCGTAAAATGGCTCTCGCTAAGCAGAAGAGCTGTTTTTGTCCTGAACTGAAATCAGTATCACTTTTCATTTCCAGATCTAAATTCGAGATTGATTCCTTCATATGCACTTTTTCCAAAGAATTCCACAAATCCGCATCTTCGAATTCTTCGAATGGGTCAAGATTTGAACGAACTGTACCTCGAAACATCACTGGGTCTTGGGGAATTATAGCAAGACTTCTTCTGATAAGTTTCAAGGATAGCGCTCTAATATCAACTCCATCAATCGATATTGCCCCCTGAAAATCGTATAATCTAAAAATTGTTGATACCAGTGAAGATTTTCCAGCTCCAGTTCTCCCCACGATTCCAATGGTTTGTTTCGGTTCCACTTCAAATGACAAATTTTTCAAAATAGTTTTTTTGCTATAAGCAAGTGAAACATTTTCAAATGTCACACCCCCTTCCTTAGGCCAATCATCTACTATTCTACCACCTCCATCTTCTGGTTTGATTTCTGTATATTCTGATAGCCTCTCCACAGAAGTCATATAGTTTTCCATGACTGACCATTTCCGAAGTCCCCATTGGATGGTGTCTCCAAGCAGTGACACTTGTGTTAGAGCTAGACCCACATTGCCTGCACTTGCACCTGCAAACATAAAAGAAAGAAGTGTATCGAAGTACGCCGGGAGTAGAAATTTGATACATCGTATCGTATCAAAGTTGACATAATTGTAAAAATGGGTTTGACAGTGCTTGATGAATTAAATAATAATAATAAATGGATTGCAAATAATGCAGAATTCCGTATACCCGTATACAAAGGGCCTACAACAGGAAGAAATACTGGATATGATTCACTCTGAGACAGGAACAGTTGTAGATAGATAGATAGATAGATACTTTATTCATCTCTTAAGGTCGGTTCAACAACATGAGATAAGTCAAAAATGGTAGAACATAAAAATTCGTTAAAAATACACTTTACAGGACAAAAATATGGATACAAACTATATTATAGTAACACAGACATCGAGAAAAAAGAAGTTAAAAAAAATTGTATACAAGATATGTGAATGGTTAGTTTCTGATTTGTACATACTCATCTAACGAATAAAACGCATAACTGGTCAGGTATTTCTTCAAGCAAGACTTGACATTTTTGGTATTTGTAATTGATTTCAGGTTTTCAGGTAGCATATTGAAGAAGTGTGCTCCAGCATATAGAGGCGACTTCTTATGTTGCAGTCTGTTAGCTTGTTGTAAATGGAAGTCATTTTTACTCCTTGTATGATAGTCATGATATTCACTATTTTTATTTAATTTTTGGTCTAAATCAAATAATAGTCTGATGAATCTCTTCTGTATTATGAAGACTCTAGATACTTCTGTGGCTCTTCCCCATACAATTATATTACAGCTGATAACACTATAAACTAATGAATGGTTTATTAGGTGATGCCTATGAAAATTCGACTTCAGTGTGATGAATGCAAAATACACTCTGTTTAGTTTTTTGCACACCGCATCAATTTGGTCATTGAATGAAAGTTTATAGTCTAGTACTAGTCCTAGAAATTGTGTGGATTGTGATTGGCAGATTTGCTCGACACCATTATTAACTGACAAGTTGTGAGTGTGCTTGAGGAGACTAGTAAACTCTATGAAAACTGTTTTTGCAGTATTATCGATTAGATGATTCACACTACACCAGTATGTGAAGTCTTTTATGACTGACTCAACTTTACTTTGTAATTCTGAGGTGGTATCAGCTGCAACAATAATTGTGTTATCGTCAGCATATATGAAGGTACGTCCCTGATGGATATGAGTAGGTAGATCATTTATATAAAGTAGAAAGAGTAATGGTCCTAATACTCCTCCTTGAGGTGTGCCAATCACAATATCATATTGTATCTATATCTATATCATTATTAAAAGGTGCAACCTCAAGATAGTCCCGCGAATTTCGTCAGTGTCAGTAAATATATTCGCAATGAGAAATTGAATAACCTGGAAGAACTAATAAAATTGTTTAAAAAAACTCGTGTGAAGGTGTTCAGGGATTAAGACATTTTTTTTGTCGCTGTTTACTGGTGATAACTTTGAACATTTGGTAAATACATCAGAAACGTAATGGAACAATTTCTGTAGATGAATTTTGCAATACAGTCAGTTCAAGATAAGATTGATCACCAAGGGGATTTCTGAAATGGTAATAGATATTTTGGTTAAATGGGATAAAGTTGCACAATTGAAGGGACGTATAGAAATTTCCAAAGATATTTTTGATTTTCAAATTATTTTAGAAAACTGAATTTTTCGATTTCCCGGTTTATTTTTTGTGGTGTTATCGTCAGAGCCTGGCCAACATAAAAAAAAACTTCTGTACCGACACTTTTCATAATCTTTTTTGTGATGATGTCAGTTTTACCATTGTTTGTTTTACTGCCCAACGATTCGTTGTCAAACAAATATTGAAGAATTCAGTTTTTTTAATTATATTTTTTCAATTCAATGATGTATCACTTATGACTATTTCGATACGTTTCGGATCCTTTTCGACCATTATCATGAATGTTATGATATTTTCACCAATTATTTAACTTGTCAACCCAACTTTTGATTTTATCCATATCTAGAATATAATTTTTTTTTCCAATTCTGGCTCGTATTCGAATTTTTTCTTAGAAATTGGAGATGACTGACACATAAAGGAACTGCCATGTGTGATTCACGATTGAATTCAGAAAACCCGTTTTTACTAAAACTGGGCCGTATTTAAAAAAATTATGTCGAAGATGATGATTGTTCGACTAAATATAACTGATATCATCACAAGAAAGCTTATAGAAAGTTTCTGAGAGGAGCATTCCTTATATTGTTCAAGCTCTAACGTCGACGCTCCAAACCTATAAAATGAGAAATGGAAAAATTCAGATTTTCAAAAACAATATGAAAATCACAAATATTTTGAAAAGTTTCGGATAGATGGCCCTTCTGTTACGCGAATTTTTCCCATTCAACCAAACCTGCATCGTGTACCGTTTCAAATATACTCGTGGTGGACAAACTTATCTTGGACACTTCAGCTATACAGACATTGTGATTCCCCTGGTAAATATTTTTTATCCACTCACATCCATGATCCTCATTATCAGATCAATGCTCTTGGTAGCAAACAAAACTGACACAAAAACAAATCGAGCCTTGCTGACTATGGGTGCCATCGTATTTGCACTTATTCTGTCATTACTAACATTATACCGAAAATTCGAACAAGTTCGAATGCTTTGCCGGAGAGTACAAATAAGTGATAAGAATAAAATCGACAAAGTACCCTTCTCTCCACAATATAGATGTAGTTCAATATCCGTCGTGGTATTATCCAGGGAAGTAGTTGTTTTCTGTCAGATTTTTGCCTTATATTTTCCACTTTGTGGAAATATGTGGAGAGAAGGGTACTTCGACTTTGTCGATTTTATTCTTATCATTTAACATACCATTCATGTTCTCCAGTAGGTTTCAGAATATGAAATCTAAAAAGGTTTTGATTACAACTACAGCAGTCATCTTTAGTGACATAGGCGAAGTATGCGACGTATCAATTTTTGATAGTCACGTCCTAAGAAATTCAGAAATTAACGCACAAATTGAGATTTGTTGGGTTAGTTATCTGAAAACATTGCATCATTACTAACTTCTGATGCTGAATTGAATTTACCACAATTATAATAGCCATCACACTGTAAACGCTTTTTCAGTCATTTGTGAAATACGTAGGTACTCATACTATTGATCTGACTATATATTACTCAACCCATTCAATCTCACCTGTATCGAAAAATAGAAATTTCGTTACCACAGCAATAATTAAAGTACACCCCGTGCAATCCATGAAGAAGGTGAATGCCCTCATAGAGCAAATTGATGTATAATAGGCTGAAGTGTATAAATCTTGGTGCCGATCAAACTCATCCACAAGAATATTTTCAGCTCTGTAAGCTCTAATAGTTGCTAAGCCTTCCAGTGTAGCGTTGAGATGACCAATCATAGGGCTTCGAGCTGAAACAAGATCCACATTTTACAGAACACATATACCAAATGATTACGTCACTTCAAAAGCATCGTTTTCTCTATGCTCATGGATTGGACATAAAAGTTTTAATCAATAAATAGTAAACAGTCAACAAATTTATATGTTCCAAGGCTTCCGCAAATCCCTAAAAAATAGTTTAATTTTTGGCAGGTGAGAAATTCATTTCATGCCTAGAACTCATGTAGCTTATCTTTGCTCAGCAAGTTGGTTAATTCAATTCAATGTTTATTTCATCCATCGAGCTGTGAAGCTATCAGACAAGTTGGGTATAACAAATATGTATAATACACGTACAACATAAATGATTTACAAACCAAGTTTATCGAAAATTGTCATAAAACTCATTTATATTATAGGAACAGAGGTCAAGGAGAAGTAATTTTGTTCTTTTCTTGAATTTATATAGGCTATCCAACAATTTAAAGTCATCGAGAAGGGCACTGTATAGTCTGAGTCCTAATATGTCGGATGATTTTTGGGACATTATTAGGCGAACGTTAGGGAAGTGAAAGCTGTTTTTTGATCGTGTATGGTGATCATGGACTGAATTATTCTTTTCGAAAATTTCGCGACGCCTATGTGTAGATCACAAAAGTTCCAGTATATATAGTCTACATAGAGGAAGAATCCCATAGTGTTTGAAAACATCGTACAATAAAAACGTCATGGACCGCAGGTGAGTTTCTCCAGATGGTGACTACATATGACATTCTAGACTGAATTTCCCCGAAGTAGAAGAGTAGGAGCCCGCATATGTCTAGAATTGATTTGAGAGATGTTAGTTTTGCCTGGAAAGCCGGAGAAGTTTCACTTTATTTTTTTCTGTCGAGGCATTCCGATTTTTCAGAGCCTTCGCTCTACTCTTTCGCAAGCGATTTCATGTTTTCATAATATGCAATATTGTATCGCAGGTAATGCAGAAACTGAAATACTCAATTCAGATTTATGATCAATTGTCATTATTAGTTGATCTCCAAAGTTTTCTTGACGAACAATGTGAGACTAATTAATCGTGGGGATTCGGGAGGAGTTATATCCCTTTTTCCCGCTTTGGGGATATAGGAGACTCTCTCGTCTATAGTTCAGGAATGTATCACAGATTGAAAGCTTGTATGCAATGAGACGTATTTTTCTAGCCAGTTCCAGAGAAAAAGAGACATGATTATCATACCTCTTAGTACTCACATGATGCTTCCAACCGCTTCAAACTCCGCCCAGCTGGCATATATGCCCTCTCCAGAAACAGGAGAATGATAATAACAATAACAATGAAGACGATGAAGCTTTTGTCTACAGTGAGAATTAGACCTATTTGACCAATTGTGGAAAACATCACCTGCAATAAAGTTAATTTAAATTGCGTTGAATATTAGTTTTCAATGTTAACTAACTTTCAAACATTCTCGGAAAATGAATGGTAAATTCTCATCGATTTGCGCCAAATCCTCGGAAAATCTGTTCAAAACGTTTCCAATGAAATGCGAGTCAAAGAAAGACATTTTCGCTTTTATTACACCACCAACTAACGCTTTGTGTATGTTCACGGATGCTCTTCTACAGAAATCGAAATTGGCATAAGTTGTTAATAGTATCAGAATGGTGGCAGCAAGGAGCATTAACGAGTAGTTTCTGAAAGTTTGGTATTCTTGGGTCTCAGCCTCCAAAAGTATTGTCCGATTCGGAAAGGTATTGATCCTACTGGAATCCAAAGACCGGGAAAACATTGTTTGATATCTGATGGAATCCTCTTTCAAGTTCAGAACCTTCTGTTTTTCATCCACCCTTGTAAATGATATGAATTATTATACTTTTTGTAGTAATGAAATTTGATAGTAGAGAGTAGTAGAAACAGCAGCAAAATGGAATAATTCAGAGAATTTTCATCGAAAAAGAATATTCTGCTTATTTTCAATAAGTGACAGGAATTTCAAATTTGATTGCTATCATAAAACTGAAGCATAAATTCATAAGAAAACTGTTATAATTCCTGTCTTTTTGAGTTTATCGAGAAAATTAATCATTTCATGAACCTCGTGCTATTCAGATGGCGTTCTTCCTGTGGTATTGATATGTTTGATAACTCCACTAATAAATAGTTGTAGTTAGCAATAAGAAGTTTTTTTGTGACAACGTGCAAAAAAATATATTGTTTACGAACATTATTCTAAAACAGTGGATCTATTTTCGTATAAGGATAACTAGCGATTCTTTTTGGGGATGTTATCTTTTGTTTTCTTTACATTTGGTCATATCGTTTATTTGTATTTATAGATGGTATGGACCACAATCGAATGAGAGCGGCATATTTTAATATTCGCTCATTTATTAAAGTTTTTGCTAAGATATTTCATGCCACCATAAAAAAAATTGTTTTACTATAATATGTTTTCGAATAGAAGAATCTGTAATCCTACAACAGCAAGAACGATTTTGCTGAAAGTGATTTTCGGCCACAGGTAGGTATAGTGCTGTCACTATTAGGCAATCAGCCTGGTTTTTTCATCAGAAAATTATATTTTTTAGGTGAACCTAAGGTATTTGTTTATGATTACTGGATAATCGCTCTTACGGTAATACAGTTGTAATACAGTTGTCAACCTAGCACTAAAATATTACCCGATAAACCCACTCACAGTTGCTGTGTTCGTTGCTGTGGTGATTGGATATCTGGCTGATATCTCAAGGAAAATTACCCCCTCCACGAACGCAACAGTTGATTAGTACGAAACTGCGAAAACGAAGAAATGCTATCTCAGTTCAGCTATAGTTCCCAACAGTGCTCTTTAGGAACAAGCAACAAGGATGTGATATTATAACGGTCTGTGATCATATAATTTTTTGTAGTTATACAAGTGAAATATATTCTATAACTCACCATCGAGTTAATAACTTATCTGCGTAACTCTCTGACGTTTGTGCAACCCCTCCTAAGGTCAAATTTATCAGCAGTATAATAAATCCTCCTCCAAAAATCATATATTTTCGATAAACACGGATACTGACTTTTCCTTCTTTCTTTACTTCTTTATAAATTCTCTTGTTGGTTATTTTTTCAGTTTCCAACAACTTTCTGTTTTCATTTTCATCAGGTTCATCATCCTCATCTACTTCTTCCTCAAGGACTTTTTCAAAAACCATTTCTTGTAATATAGTTGGCTTTGGTTTACCGGAATATTTGATTCGACCTTTGTCCATTATTACCAATGTATCTGCTCCATCTATGTGCTTGTTCATTTGGCTCACAAGAATGCAAATTTTACCTTTCAGGTAGGTTTTGATACATTCATTGAATATATAATCCTGAACGTGACCATCTAAAGCACTTAGAGAATCATCCAGTAAATAAATGTCACTGTCTTTATATATAGCTCTAGCAAAATTTATCCTTGTTCGTTGCCCCTTACTCAAATTGAGTCCTCCATCAGTGACAATAGTTCCATCAGATTTTTCCAATAGATTAAAATCCAACTGTAGAGCACAAACTCGTATAACTTCCTCATATCTGAAAATTTGTAAAATATCATTTTAAACTAGAGTGATGAACATATACATAAATAATAATGCATACATTTAAATATACTAGAATATACAGAATTATGCGGAGGCAAGTGAGCTATCTATGTTAACTGCTGAAATGAATAAATTGAAACGAAATGAAATCATCGATGTACTTTTGACATTAATTGTACTAGTGCTGCTAGATGCTGGGATGTAGTAAACATGTAAAAAAGACTGCCACCACCAGTACAAAAACCAGAAGATAATGACGCCAATTTCAACGATAATATGTACAGTAATTGGATTTCCCGACAGAGCTCGTCCGATAAGAGTAAAAACAAATACAAGGTGATCATTAGTTCAAATGACAGAGGAAACAGCAAAATAGTTCCCGGAGAAGGTTTCGCTCATGTATCCCGTTTATCAGCTGATATGGAATCCTAATACCTAGGCAAATTGAAAAATAATTCCCCTGTAGTAAATTTCACTTCCGAATCGCACTGAACATGCCTTCAAATTGAATTTTCCAATGGTACTCATTGATAAAATCTTCGATCCTTCTATATGGTCAACTGGAGCAGTCATCCGAAGATTCAAATTTAAAGAAAATTTTCTGAAAACCACCAATCTGGAAGAACATTCCTAGTCAGTATGAATGAAAATGAAGCCTGTTATTTATCAGAGATAAATCTTTCATTCTATATAAATTGTGCAAACTCGGCACGTTCCATACAAACACTCATGGCCGATTTCACTAACTCGTTCCTAAAATTAGGAAATACCTAAATCGGATTTAGGAATACCCAAGTGCAATTTGCGTTTCACCACATGTTAAGTAATAGACGAGGAAAGTGTGTCGTCACAAATGTCATTCTTGTCAAATACTGATTCCAAACAAAGAATTTTAGTTGACTTTCTCTGTTGATGATTTGCTGCTCTTCTTATTAGTTTGTGTTTGGTTGTTTAGATTTTGTTTTCTCAAGCAAAAGAAGTTGAAAAATCTTTACGGAAACAATCGGACAAGCTGATTTAAATTTGACGGATGTTTGTTTGGAATCAATTTTTGACAAGAATGACATTTCTGACGTCAACACTTTCCTCGTCTATACTTCAGAGTGATAGGAAATACCTACGGTAGGTATTTTCTATCACTTTTAATCATTACTTAACGCCTGGTGAAACGCAAATTGCACTTGGGCATTCCTAAATTGGATTTAGGTAATTCCTAACTTTAGGTAATTCCTAACTTTAGGAATCAGTTGGTGAATTCGGCCATCAGTGTTTGTCAACTGAGTTAGAGCAAATAATTTTTTAAAGATGTTAAGTTTGACGTTTTTGTGTAACAGAACACTGGTAGAAAGAAACAGGCTTGAAAACAATAAATATCTCTGGATATGAGCTTGTTGATTCCTATTGTCGAAAAATTCATAGAATGGGGAGCTTACAGAATTTTAAACGATGGATTTGAAATTTGATGGAATTATAATTGTAGGTGATTTCAACATTAATTTTATGTTAAATGAGATGCTATATTTATTGATTTCTTTTGGCTTATCGGTAACTATTATCGATCACTCGAGAATTACTGCTGGAAAATATATAGCTGTATTGATAATATTCTGACAAACTTTGATACAAACTTGAACAGGATTTCTGGAACCATGTTTGTCCGATCACTCTGGACAATATGCAATTATCACAACAAGAAACTGAGTAGGTATTCTAAAAATTATTCTTTGTGTGAGGAAGCCATTACAACGTCTGGTGTACAGAAATTAAGGATGCATTTATGTGGGAGAGCACAATGCGTTTTGACGGACGGTGTGAAATCAAACTTGGAGGAAATTATACATGGGGTGCCTCAGGGTTCTATCTTGGGGTCGACTCTTTTCATTTTATACATAAATGACCTTTTTTATCATATTTTGCCCAAAAAAAGTATTATTTTTGCTGATGACACAACTTTAATTGACCAAAAGAGGGATATGGTGGAATTGATCGAATCCGCCAAAAACACTTTGGAAGTAGCAGGGGAATGGTTCGGCACCAACAAGCTTTTGCTGAATTCGGAGAAAAACCAGAATCTCATTATATCTGCCAATGCAAATATATCAGATGAACATAATGTCAAGTTGCTTGGCATATATATTGACGATAGACTTAACTGGAAGTATCATGTGGAGAAACTGGCGAATAAATTAGCTAGTGCTACTTTTATGATTCGTAGACTAAAGAACCTAGTAGGTATTGATACCCTCAGGTCCAGCTACTTTTGACTTTTCCACAGTCATTTGACCTATGGAATCATTTTGTGGGGAAATTCTAGCCACTCAAATAAAATTTTCATTTTGCAAAAAAGGGTCATTCGAATTTTAGCAGGAGCGGGTTACAGGGATCATTGTCGTGCCCTCTTCTTTCAACTTCAGATCATGCCATTTCCTTGTGCTTATATGTACTACTCTCTCCTTGAAATACATAAAAATAGAGCGGATTTTGCTCTTCATTCAGATGTACATCAGTATCATACTAGATCAGGAAATTTACTGAGAACTCCTAGATACAGGCTCTCAATGTCTCAAAAAACTCTCTAAATATTCACTTATATAACAAGCTACCAGAAGCAATAAGAAAGCTGAATTTCCACATGTTCAAAAATAAAGTTAAATCTTTTTTGTTGAAGTACTGTTTTTACTCGGAAAATGTGTTTCTCATCTACGACTACAAGATCGAGGACTGGTGAAAAACTCTCAACCACCTGGGCGTGAATGCCTGAAATCTAGTATATCTAAGTGAATGTATTTCATCTTCTTTGTTTTGCTTTTTTAACTTCAGTTTTTATTGTGCTTAGTATAGTGTCTCAATTATTTCAATTAGACTGGATTTTTTATTGTCTTTTTAAATATGTACTGTCTTTTTTAATCATAATTTTAACTAGCTGATATTATTTTAAGTATAGATATTTCTAAAAAATCTTTCCTCAAAGACCTGCAACAAATGTAATAAAATTATGTAACGTAATTCTACTCTACTCTATAAAATAAACTGGGCTATTTTTAAAGTCAATGCACTCGTTGCTGATGATCTGGAAATTTTAGTGAACACTTGTAATAGTTTGGTACAAAAATATTTTCCAATGAAGAAAAAATTGTCACAGAAAAAAAGCAATTATCATTTGGTTCGAACTGATTTTTCAACCTTCTGCTCGAAGGCTAAAAGATCAGTTATATCAAATATTAAATTGACATCTGAAGTAATGATGAAAGAGTATATACATCATTGAAAAAAGAATATATTTATGAAAGAAGTCAAAACTGCTAAAAAGTTTGCACACGATGATTACATTTTTTCTGCTGGTAACAAGTCTAAAGCAAGCTGGAATATGATAAATTTTGAACGAAACAAGACGAAATATACTCCCCTAACTAATTAATGACAATATCACTTCAGACAATTTCTATAATTATTTGGCCAAGTTACAGAATTCATTATAAAATCATTGTCCGATATTTCTGGAATTACATGATATACTCAACTTTAATCATTTGTTTTTCTCTAAATTAATGGAAAAATTTTGAAACAAAGGTTGAAAAGTTATTTTGAAACTAATGAATTTTTTAGCGTGCCTACAGCCTACTTGTAAATGTGTCATGTTCACCGATGACTCGTTTTTCAAATATTCAAATCCACATTTCGGTTCTTTATTACATTAATATGTCTGAAACTGAGCAAATGCTAGTCATCTAAGTCATAAATACGGCTACGGGTTACCAGGTGGCGAAAGTAAATATGTTCAAAATTACAAAACAAATTTCACTCACCGTGCGGCATCAAATTTTTCTCCAAATAAAATATTTTGTTTGATAGTTGAGGGAAACAGCCATGGCTCTTGCGATGCATATGAAATATTGCCATTCGAGATCACTTCTCCGGTTGCTAATGGACAATCCTGCAATATCGCTTTCAGAAGTGTACTCTTGCCGGATCCAATGGAACCAGTTACCACTGTCAGCCCTGAATCCAATTTAAGAGAAATATTACTCAAAATTCTTTCATTTCCTATACGAACCGTTGCTTCTTTAAATTCCACCTCTGGATTACATACACGAGTACTAGCTAAGTGGTTAGGATGCCACTCCTCTGATTTGATTATCTTGTTTATTCTGGTTGCTGCTGAAACCAATTCAGCAGATCGTCCAATATTCCAGGGTATATCGTTACCAAGTATTTTTCTCAGTGTTTTGAAATTTGCCAGAAGATAAAACACAATTGTAGTATCTGTTGGAAACCCCAACCAAATATAGGCCGTTATAAGAATGTACAACCCCAAATTGGTAGATAGTACACCAACTAGCAACAAGATTGCTCTTAGATAAAAGCCTAGAAGCATTTTATTGACCTCTTTCCTGAAAAAAGAGGGAATACTATACAAATCGGAAGAAAATTTTATTTATTCCTTCAAATATCCAAAGTGATGATTATTCTGAAGCAACAGCTTCTGAAGATTCGAAAGGTTCAGTTATCAAAGGTCGTATTGAGCGTGTGAATTTCAAATTACCCTGTATACAGTGTAACCTGAAATATTTTCTCTACTACAAATTACCGAACTATAAGTTAAAAATTGTTTAATTTAGGAAAATAGCTTTGAAAAATCAACAGTGTCAACAGTTTTCTCAAATATTTTGAAAGAACCAAAATTTGTGTTATGGATGATCAATTATATCACTTTTTATATGAGAAACAGAGAGTTGTCAGTTTCTGAAGTATATGAAAAATTATTTTTTGTTCTGTTATTGTTACTAAAATGAAAGCCACAATTAGAAGTTTTCAAATCTGATCGATTATAATAATGTCACTTCTCAATTTCTCCATATGAGCTCTGTCGTTGTTAATTATCATGAACCCAAGAAAAGTAAATTGTTGCGGATTGTAACAACGCGTACGCCTATGGATTTCCAGGATTTCGAAGGTTTGAAATACTTGATATCGGAAGTGAGATCCAGAACATTGAATACCAAACAATAAACAACCGAAATTGAGGACAAACCTGGCTGTTGTCTGATTGCATAGAGATTATGGAGGGCAGAACAGGACCGGCTGCTGAATGTTTCAAGTAAATTGAAAAACAAGAGTGTGAGAGAAAAACACAAAAACAACTGTAGATTAGTAGAAGAAGTATGTGAAGAGCCTGCAGTGTATATTATCGGGGTAATTTAAATTCGAGGCATTTTTGTGGATAAAGAATATGACGTGCAGAGTATTTCCAGAGAAATACAAAAAAAAACATCAAATTGTTTATAGTTTGTAATAATTGTCATTCACATATTGTTTAGATTTCGATTTCAAATTGCATTTATTAGAAATGAATTCAAGTAGCTGCCAACACGGAAAAGCGTTACTCAAGTTGGCCTTTTGGCTACAGCTATATTATATAGATGGTGGATAAGATGATCACCTAGGTGAGAAAGGTTCAAAGGTACTGATGTTGGATATTTGAATGTTACACAACATGAAAATTCTCACCTCCTAGCTGCATTAATTTTATCTGCGAAGAATTTTTCCCACGTATACATTTTTATTATTTTTATTGCTGATAAAGTCTCTTGAGTCACTTGCAATCTTTCGTCAGTTCTTTTTCCTGTTTTCTGTCTGAGTTTATTGATCCACTTCCCAATGATGGCTGGAAAGAAATTAAAAAAGTTACACAATCCAAAATATGGACTCTTCAATAAATATAACATAGATACAAAATGTTGTGATTCGAATTTTCATAAGTTATTCAGTATAGTAGAAAATTTGTGCAGAATTTCCACAGCTATACTGGCTCTGGAATCAAATAAGATCATCCAAGCTAGTGTCCAAGTTAAAAATCTGGCGAAAGAAAGTCAGTGCCTGGATCCTGGTCCTTGAATATGCAGGTGTCTGCGAAAACAAGCAAAAAGGAAGATAAGCCAAGGATGGATCTGAACCTATCTCAGGAATCCCCGAAAGCCTGGATGTTACTGCAGTGGAAAAATTGCTACAAAAACAATTTACGAAAACATGGCCGGACACACCAAGCATGAGAAAATCAAAGATTGGACCATCGAAAATACTCAAGAGGGAAATCATTTTTCTCCGTAGATAAGATCTCACGCTAATGACAGGGCTTCTAACGGGACGCAATCACCTGAACAGCCACCTTTCTCTCATTGGGATCATAGATTCACTATAGTTGGCGCATCGAAGATGACGATATTTCGTCACATCTCATGAAATGCTTGCAATGGTGTATCAGAGAAAAACCGCGTTTGTGAACTGCCAAAATTTGGCTGAGGAAACTGCCAAATTACACAAGGGACGCTGGCAAGCCCAGCTGAACCCAGACATGTGGATTCACAAAGGGACCAAAGTAAAAAGCCTACATACAGGGGTTCCAAAACCAGCCCACCTGTGCCAGGAAGTGAGTAAGAATAGATTCAATCTGACTGCAATTCGTGGCATGAAATTTAAAGAAAGACTCATAAATCTTAAACTTCCTCTTCGAGTTATGATTTTGCTTATGATCTGGAAAAAGGAACAAAAAGTGTGCATTGTTTAATTCACAACTGTAGCTACTTCAGAGCAGCAAGATTAGCAGCATATATTATATTTTTGTGGTTAAGAGGATCTTCAGTCTGTAGTAAATTCTAATTGATTGATAATTCAGCTCAATACTTTTGCCAGTTTTAGGATCACTTGGGATCTCACCTAAAGAAAATTCCTGTGATATTGTGGACAACGGTTAATAATCCAATTAAATTTTCAAGAAGCTGTCATCTACGGAAAAAGCAGAATTTGCCTTTTTTGGGAAATGTACCAAATTAATAAACATCCACTTACCCTGGATAGGCAAAGCAGCAATCAGTATACCAATTCCGAATAATGACGTTATCCCAACTTTTGCAAATATCAAATAGGATATAACGCATATCTGTACCAACCCACTGCTCACATCACTGATGATCCATACAGATTCCTTGAATGTTTGCACATCTTTGGTTATCAGGGTCACTATATTCCCTATTGTCATTTCTGACACTGCGGTGGGGGTGAGTTTTAATGCTTTTCGGTACAGTAACGACGTGAATGATGTCTTTATCTCTACTCCTAGTTGTTGTACGTAAAGTATGTAATTATGAAGGTAAAGACGCTGACCCATCTTTAGAGATATCATCACAGCACCGTAAAGGTAAGCGTCGTTTATTGTCATCTCGGTCTGTCCTGGTTTGAAGTACGAGATCAGTTTAGTAATTGCATAGGGTTCACAGATGCTAAAAAAAAATATCAATTCGATTGCTTTAATGACCTTCTACAGTGGTGGTAATATTTTGTAACAATATTTTGTAAGGTTGGCATACCGAGGAAAATCCTGTAAGTTCAGGAAACCAAGGGCATGGAGAAAAAGTGACACAAAAATTAGTAGGTATTGCTTCAGAATGTTCGGTACAGCTTTGGGGACGGTTACTATTAATAGAGTATTCTCTTCCTGAATATCTCCAATGGACACTTTTACATTCATCTCGTCGCAAGGCATCTGATATTTCTAGTTCTTCTTAGTTCTTCGTTTAAAACTTTCAGTACCGCCACTCTTCACACAGTGTAAGCAAGCACATGGATTGTGAAAAACTACGTTATGATACGTTATGGTACATCACGTTGTAACGAAGTACGTTCTGACGCCTTACGAATTCCACCGAATACGATTATGATCGTTTGATATTATGATGCATTGCAGTTGTGATGGCATTATATTATGATGCCTTGTGTTTATGGTACAATGATTTAACGATATTTTACTGACGGAGTACGTACTGAAAAAGTACGTTATGATGGTGTATATTGTTATAGATTTCATTCTGGAACTTTACAATGTGCCACTATACATTTTTGTCTTGAACTGTAGCATCAATTGCGTTTGACCATTGTCTACAATACCATATTTTTCGTTTTTTAATATTTTTTTTTTAATTTTGAATTTTTCTTATTTTTTGAAGGGTGGCTAGCGCCCCCCCACCCCCACCATATGTTTGTTTATTTTCATAATTCCTAACACTCATTTATATTTTAATGGCACATTTACCGCAATATAACATTCCTAGAAAATAATGAACTATAATTTGCCTGATATTTGGAATAAGTATTTTCAAATGAGCATACTTCAAAACCGATAATGTTTTTTAAGAATTCTCTACATATCGTCGGTTCAATATGAATAACAGTGAGGGGCTATAAAGGTCTAGAACCTTCATCAGCATTCATTGTGCAATCATGTTTTCCTATTTCTAAACTTCCTAATCCATCAATCAATCTGTGGTCAAACGGTAGTCTAACTGATTTCAGCAAGTTGACCAATACTCGATTGGCAAATCTGATGTTATAACGACTTGATTTAAACGTGTTTGCATTGCCTTTTCTAATTTGACGATCATATTTTCTGACCCAATAACAATGTCAAGAATGACTGGGAACAGCTTGTCAACAAGTGTGTGAATGAAAGTCATTGGATTGCTGTAGATGGGGTATGAAAAACAAGAAAAATAAACAGACACAGACCATAACCTACAAACTGTATCGCCAAATAAACTCGACGAACGACCAGTACATTGTACAGAGACGGGTGGAGCGATAAAACATAATTATCTTGGCAGCACTCCCAAGCTGCAGAATCTCCGGAAAGATTCTGGAACGAAAAAAAAGGACTGTCGATTGTGTAAATAAAGAAATGTTGGGTTCATGTTTGCTTTTTCCACTCGATCAGCTTGGATTACATGTATATCAAAAGCTTCTACATAGGTTATCTACGACTCGGTGGTACACACATTTTCTTGTACTCGTCGATTTCACCAGATTTTTCCAAACCGGGGTTTTCTCATCGATGAGTTATTTGTAGTATTTTGAGTAGAGATTTACTGAATCTGAGCTGAAAACATTATACCAAGAAAACGTTGACCGTAAACCTGACGACCATCCCAAATCTTCCTCAAAGTTCATGGTCGTACTTATTACTTCATTTTAATAATAAAGGCGTTTTCTGTAAAGTTACTTACGTTCTGAATGTTTTCCAGCAGACATTTATTGTGCACAGTCGAATATACCTCCAACCAAATCTTCTCCATATCATCCTGGCAAGAGACGGTTTTGTATTCTTTTCCGTTTCATATCTCCATTGTTTTTCAAGCTTATCACCACATCTTTTCGAACTACATCTACTCAGTACTTCGTATAAATCACCCTCTTCAAGATCTCGTCTGAAAGATTTCTTGAACAGACACACTACATAACTGAAAAAATCAAAAATAAACATTTTATTTCCGAACCTATATTGTTTGGTTTTTGAGACATGAGGCAAATATCTCAAAAAACAGATTCTTCTTACATCTCCTGCTTGATCTGTATCTCAATCATATCAATCATGAACTGAGGTATTCCATACCATCAGTCTAAAGCTGAGAGACCAAAATCACAGACATGTCAGATAGAATCAATATCCATCGAGGTATTAGCCAGAAAAGTTGTTTATCGCTTTGCAATATACTCTGTCTTGTGGGACTAAAGGAGAGAAGGGTATTTCAAAGGGGCATATGGCTTCCTTTTGGTACTCGTTAGCAACAAGCGACGGAGACTGGAGACAGCGTCACCTGTTGCCTGACTCTATCTTCTATTGCAGACCCCTGTATTCGTTGACGAACAAACTTTTGAGAAAACAGTATTTCAATCTGAAGATCATTTCTTTACCTAACACTCAAAACATTAAAACTCAGAATGGAACTAAACTACACCAAGAACACGAATTTGAATTCTTTCAAGAGAAGATTGTAATCGCGTCGACTTTCAATAAAGGAGTTATAGCTTTTGAAGTGAACAAATTTCAAAGTTATTCAATGAAATGCCTCTAGTATCAATCTATTTTGTCTGGTAGATATTATATTTAAAGAATTTGCGTTATTTATACTAATCCGGTACCAATCCTGCTCATTATAATCAATTTCATATTACATTCAAGTTTACTATAAGTAATTCACTAGTTAGGAATCAAACGATGAGAGAAATTCAGAGAGAACAGGCTTATAGAGGAAAGCATCCTGTATCATCTTGATACTAGAGAGACGTATCCTTTTCTAGATGTGAAACAACGCCCCTACCAAGAGTTATTCTCGCTCCAAGTCACTCATACAGAACATTTCCTGCTAGACATCGGCTAGATAATGAGTACATTAAAACCCTTTCCTCATATCTTGGCTTCATTTCCAGATGTCCTGCAGTGACATAATGGATTGCTTGGGGTACTTTTTGCCCTTTGTTCCTGGGTACTACTGTCCGACATTTCTCATTTCCACCATCCTCCTACTCTAACACACTGATCAGGACCTCATTTTCCAGAGTGATAGAATTCCATTGAGCCCAGTAGGATTTAACCCATGACGAATAACGTTTGATTTTCAGTCATGATGCTCTTTGATCTGGATCTTTTCCTCGGTCTTTCTGGATCTTGTTGTTCCAGTTATCATCTACTGCCGTGGATTTACAAATTGTTACTTCCTTCTCTTCTACTTGTCGGCAACATGGCATCTGCATTCTTATGACTACATCTCTTGGAGTCTTTCGATCCAGTATGTTACTTAATCCTCGGGTTTATTTAACCTTAAAAACATGGTCAATATTAGAAGAACTGCTGTACTTCTTTGACAACAGCAGTGAACTCCCGCCTGGTAACACAGTAATTGCGCTCCGGTTTACAAAAGGTCTTGATGATGAAGTAACCAATGACCTTCTCCTAACAAATCTAGATCTAAAGTAGGTTAGCTCCCAAGTCCTACATTGCTAGCGACTTGTCCAAAATGCATTTTCCCTTCGGTAGAGGATAGCTCAGAACAGTTGCGTATCAAAGCTTCTTTCACTTTGTGGGATTATTAGAAGAGAAAGATTCTTCCACTTCAATCGATTTTATTCATGTCAATCAAAGATTTTCTTGAAATAATTGGATCAATTTGGAGAAATATTATAATAACATATTATTCACCGATTGCTAAATAAACAATTTCTCGTTATCGAGTAGTGTCAATGAATGCATTATTGATTATGGGATTTGTCTAGAACAAATCGAAGGTCAAAACAAACATTTCATGGGTTTTCACAGGAGACGGTCAAAGAACTTGATGAAGATTTATTAGTACTATGTTGAATAAAAATTTTTCGTTTCTTCAAAAACAATTTTATGACAAGTTTCTTGCAAATTAGGTGATATAATAATAATAATAATATTTTGTTGAGTGAACTTTTGGAAAAATATCAACTTGTTACTTTTGTCGCAAGATACATTTCGTCATGTGCTTTGTTTGAGCCTCTCTCGGTATATAGCCTCAGATTTGCGTATCTGAAACGCTAGTAACTTTGATTAACGTTTTTTTAACATCGTAGTTTATTAGAATGGTACTTCTTAACATTGAATATTGTGTCCAAAGCGATGACAATTATTTTTCAACTAATGCGGAAAAATATGCTAGAAGTATATCTTCCGAGAACAAATTCACATTTTTTTTTTTCGCAAATCCAAGAAAATTGCATAAATCACCTCATAATTTTTGCTGGACTCATTTGGTAATATATTTGAAAATGTTATTTTCGACGCACTACAAATTTCTGTTGGGTACACTCGTTTTCACTTTCCTAATCCATGTTATTCTTCTCGTTTTTAATAAATTTTTTCAGTTATTTGAAAAATAGAGGAAAGTTACTCTTTACCTGACTTTTCGAAAAAATTGATTTCCTCAACAAACCAATGAATTAAGTAATATGAATTTTCGAGTACAAGTTATGGGTTTCTCGACAAACACACAAATAGATAATAAAAAGTTTTTCATTTAATGAATACTTCTTGGGGCACTTTGCAAACTCCTTATGGAATTTGGGTCCCTGTGGATTTCTTTAAATTTTTGGTATGATGTAGTCTCTGTAATTTTCAACCAATGTTGCCATTACGCCAACCCAAAAAAATAAACAGTTTTGCTGCTAGGGGAGTTGAAATCATCTCTTGCGCAGATTAGACTATTTAGTTTTGAATCCGGAAACAATATTTTCACTTGTTTCATTGTTGCTAATGTTGCACAATATTGTGCTGTTTTATAAAAATAAATCCCCCCTTTAGATAAATTAGCAACAGAAAATTGGAATGAACTCTATGAACAGCGTGACATAAATGTCGACTATAACATTCTGAACTACTATATGGAAGTCTCATTTCCTCCCATGAAAATCAAAATGAATACGAAAAGTGACCCAAGCATTTACTCATATCCAGAAGTAATTACCGCAAAAAATAAAATACAGAAACTCAACGATCAAATGAAACTGTTTAATAACTGTGAGCAAATAAAAGCCGAATTCAAATCAAAAAAATATAATTATGAACAGCAACTTATGAAATTGAAAAGAGAATTGGCGATGAAAAAACTGAATGAATCAAACAATAAACAAAAAACCATCTGGCAACTTATAAATAAAAACATAGGTAGCGATAATTGCATAAATAACCCATCTTGTTTTACACCAGAGCAGTTTAATAACTTTTTTATTAATGTAGCCAGTAATATGAACAATCAAATAAGCAAACCCAATCATTCATTTTCAGAATATCTTCACCAAGTTAAATACAACAATGACAACTCAATGCAATTCTGTCCAACTGATAGTACAGAGGTTGAAGAAGTCATCAAATCCATAAAAAACTCGGGCTATCTTGACATATACAATCACTCAGTGGTCATGTACAAAGAAAATCTATCGGCGCTATTGCAACCAATTACGTATATTGTCAATTTGGTTTTGAAAACTGGTGTATTTCCATCCAAATTCAAAATTGCGAAAATAATTCCGATTTTAAAAAATGGCGATATTAAATTTCCTTCTAACTACAGACCAATTGCACTACTTCCAGTCATGGCAAAAACTGCAGAAAAAATAATGGCAATAAGAATTATTAATTATCTAGAACATACAAATATTTTGACAGGCAGACAGTTTGGATTTAGAAAAGGTCGAAGTACGGCTTGGAAAACAAAGAAGCAACACTTGCCATATCCTTGGATCTGAGCAAGGCGTTCGACTGCGTCTCCACGGATATTTTATTAGAAAAATTAAGATATTAAGGCTTTGTGGATGTGGCACATAATCTTCTCGCATCATATCTGAATGAACGAAAGCAATGTGTGTTATATAATGAAGAACTCAGTAGCATACAAACGATCTTGAAGGGGTTCAACAAGGTAGCGTCCTTGGACCAGTTCTTTTCTTGATTTATATCAATGATTTACCAAATTCAATGACAACATTTACAATGCTGTGCGCTGATGATACTACCTTCGCCATTCGGAAAAACAATGACGAAAAATCATCAGAATTAGAAGAACGAGTTATTCAGGAAGCTACTGACTGGTTCAATGCGAACAGTTTATGTGTGAATGAAAATAAGACCCAATCAGTTATGTTCTCGTTGTCACATAATCCCTCAGATAATGTGAAGTGTCTTGGCATAACTATTGACTCTAAGTTAACTTGAAAACCCCATATTGATAAATTAGTGAAAAATCTATCAAGTAAAGTTTATGCAATCAGGCAGATAAAAAATAAAGTAGGTGGTGAAGCTGCCCACATTGCCTACCATGCAATGTTTCATAGCTCTTTAACATATGGATTGATAAATTGGGGTACATCTGTTCATATCTCAAGAATATTTACAATTCAAAAACGAGCATTCCGAGCCTTAGCTTGGAATAGTTCAAATGAAAAGCCTTGGTTCATGAGGTTTAATATAATGACTCTACCATCGTGTATAATATACTGCAATCTAATACACATTCGAGAAAATTCACATAAGTATCCTACAGATGGAAATAATAATTCTTATAATACTAGGAATAGAGATAATATTGGAGCACCAAACCAGAGACTAGAAATGACAAGGAGACGTAATTCCTACATCCCACTTTATAATTCACTTCCCCAATCGATGAAGAATGCAACCCTCACTAGTTTCAAAAGAAAACTGAAACAACATCTAACAAAAAATGCTTACTATGATCCGTCTGACTTCAATTTCACCGAATGATTATTGCAATAATTATGTCTCTATGTACCTTTTTATCTTAGTTTGTAAGTATATTCATATATTTATTTTGTGATTGTCACGTATTCAATTTTATACAAATTATTTACTGTGATATTATAATTATACTATAATAATTGTAACTACACTTATATTGTATGTAGGTACCTACATTTTTGACTTGTCATAGCACTAAGGTGCAATAATTTGACCAATAAATATCTAATCTAATCTAATTTTTTCCCCCCAACTCCTATTACGAAACGCGAAAACAAAAATTCTCGGGTGCCTTTAAATGTATCGTCGAATGTTTAATCATGCCTGAATGAGGGAAAAACCAGATTTTTATGATTATCCCCCCTCACCTAAAGGTCACAAAGCGAAAAGATTTTGGTATGATAAATTTCAAGTTATTTTGAATAGAAATTAATTGGGTGACAAACCCCAAAGATGAATAGTTTTAATGCTAGGAGGCGTTGAAATCATCCCTTGCTCAGAATATTATTATAGGCCAAAACAATATCTCTACGTATTTTAGTTTAGATTGTGCTGAGCAATTGTGTACTTTTTAATGAAAAAAATATGAAACCTCCCCATTACCCCCAACCCCTATTTTAAAACACGAAAAAGATTAATTCCTGACACCTTGTGAATGCTTTATAAAAATAAATGTTTTAAACAGCTCAAATTAAGGAAATCGTACAGTTGTTTAATTTCACCATTCCCTCCCTTTAAAAAACTATTGGTGGATTTCGCTGACTTCTTGGTAGGGCGTAGTTCATGTTATTTGATATCAATCAACAATTTGAATTTGAGATGGTGCCTGAATAAATTTTTTTCGTGTTTTAAAATAGGAGTTTGGGATAAGGGGGAGGTTTCAGATTTTTTTTAATACACAATTGTTCAGTATAATCTGAAAAGATATTGTTTCTGCCTGTAATAATGAATAGGCTATTCTGAGCAAGGTATGATTTCAACGCCCCCTAGCATCAAAAATATAAATTTTTGGGGTTTGTCACCCAATTAATTACTATTCAAAATAACTTGAAATGCATCATATTAAAAATTCAGAAAAATCCACAGGAATCTTTTCGTTTTGTGCCCTTTGCGGGAAGGAACAGGATGTTACAATATGTTTTCTGTCAAATTATAAACTTAATATGGCATCAATATGTAGAATATCACTTTTTGAATATACATCTCAATAATCGCAAAGTAGCAGTACTTACGAAAAAGTCAGCAAAGAAATGATATTAGCAGTTTCCCTTGGGTTCGTTTTTCTTATCTCCTTCTGACAGTGATCCATCATTCACTGAGTTTTCACTTTACTGTGTCCCATAATACGAAGCAATCAATTGTTATAAGAACTGATATCTAATCATTAACATATTACTCGTAAACAAATAATACTCGAATACACAATTACATCCCGCCAGTTGTCACAAAATGTTCAATTTTCCAAATTGGGAACTGAGGGAACACAAAAATGTGGCTCACTTCAAGAATTTGGGTTGTGTTTGATTGATTTCCTTTACAGTCCAGGCAGCCAAAGGTATGAGGGAAAATTGCATCAGTGTTACTGAATAACCATTCTTCATTTGATTAATTTCTTCAACATAATCTACTATCACCGCTCATTTCTCTAAGTTCGTTGAATAAATTTGAGACTTTTTCAGGTTTTCGTGTGGCACGGCACTTTTCAATATGGCTGGTTAAGAAGTATCGTAAATGAAATGGATAATTACGTATTCAAAAAATAATTGAATATGAGGGGCTTCATTTTACCTATCAACATTTTAGTTCTTAATTGTGGTGTCGATAACAGATTTTTTGTAGCTCATTAGCAAGACTTAATCATAATTTCCATAACAATGTGCGTCCATTATGTTTTGTTCTAAAAGAGTATGGTTTAAGTTGGTGACGCATGTATCATGTATCAGTATAATAGACTCGGAGATGGTCACAGATTTCAGGTGACGATTTTCTCGTTTATGCCTTTGAGACCAGTGAAAAAAAAATCGATTTTCATTAAAAAATATATGTGTTTTGGGACGATATTATCGCCGCTGCCATGTACACCAACGGCATGTTGCCCTTAGCAACCTTAATATTCGTGCCAATAAGAAATTTGAAATCCCTGGAAGTTTATCAGATACTAACCAAATTAATAACTATTTCGCAAATTTCGTTCAGAATGTTACGAATAATTGTAATGAAAATGTAAAAGACATGAAAATTCTTACCAAAATGATGAAAAATTTGAGCGGTCGCCGTGTTGCCTTCATATAAAAAATTCAATTTCGGCACTTAACCTCACTTCGACATCCGCAAACCTTATGCCACTTTTTTATGGGACATTCATGATGGAAACTTTCATTATTTCAAATGGCAGCAACGAGAAAATCGTCTAAGATTTAATTATTTTTCACAAGTTTATGCCATCATTGTTACCATTTGGCCACGTACAACCCTTATGCCTATAATTTTTTAATAATAATAATAATAACAATAAATCGGCTTTTATTAATAAAATCAATGAGGTACAAAAAATAAATGACTTAAAATGGTCCATAATTTTGGCGAAGTCTAGCTTATAGCTACTCATACTCAACCAAATTAGGGCCACAGATTCACAAATGACCAGCATACATATTTATTACAAATAAATATATAATTCTATTTTATTGTCTACTTATCCATGATGATTTTAATAACACCTTGTTGTAGTCAGGGTTATCTTTGGAATGTTCCTCCATTGGCGCGGGTGATAATGTTATTTATTCATTGGTCATTAAGAAGAAATTGTTTGTATTTATATTTGAATTTGTTGATATTAAGAATTTTCAGTTGCTCAGGTAGATTGTTGAAAAACACAATTGAGTTGAAGATGAACGATCTCTTAAACATGGCTGTGCGATGATGAGGCATTGTAAACTTATTTCTAAATCTAATATTTCTGGAATGTGCATTGCAACGTGGAATACGCTTCTTCTTTAAAGTAGTTGTGTGAGATGAGTATATTAGTTTGAACATAAAATTGCCAAGGTGGTGTAATCTCCGGTTCTTCATACTCAGCCAATTTGTTTCTTTGAATTTCTGTGAGATGGAATCAAACTTTCTAATACCGTATATCAAGCGACAGCATGAATTTTGGACCTTTTGTATTCTATTCACATCTGTTGATAGAAGGCAAGGGCCGTATATAAAGTCACAGTAGTTGAAATGACTGAGTACAAGTGAGTCACATAGCATTTTCTTTAATTTTACACTCAAGATCTGGCGATTACAGTACAGAAACTTCAAAGATAAGTATACTTTTTTCATCAGCTTCTTAATATGCTCTGAAAATCTAAGGTCATTGTCGAGATGCACACCCAAGTTTCTAGCAGAGTCAACCATTTCCAATATTAGACCATCAATGCTGATTTGCAGATTCTCTTGGATGAACTTCCGTTTGTCCGGATTACCAAAGCACATCAAGATTGTTTTTTTAGTATTGAGCTGTAAGTCGTGTTGATGAGATAATTTTTTTATTTGATTGAGATCATCGTTGATGAGAGTTTGTACATTTAAATAATCCTCAGCATCAAAGTGGGTGTAAAGTTGTGTATCATCCGCATAAGCTTGGATTTTACAGTGTTTGACAGATGAGAGTATATCCGCAGTGTAGATAATAAAGATTAATGGTCCAAGTATAGACCCCTGAGGGACACCAGATAATATATCCAAGGACGCGGAATATTTGTCGTTGACAAAGACTCGTTGTGACCTACCTAGCAAAAATGACCAAATAAGAAAAGCTGCGTTATCATCAAAGCCATAATATCTAAGTTTACAGCAAATAAGTTCATGGTTAATGGTATCGAAAGCTTTCAAAAAATCTAAAAGCACTAACGAGGTCACAAGACCTTCATCAAAAGCTTCAATTATATCAGTTGTAACAGTGGCCAAAGCAGTGCCTGTGCTGAACCCCTCTCTGAAGCCACACTGTGTATCTGGAAGTATTTTATATAGTGATAAATATTCAAATAGTTGTTTATATAATATCCTTTCAAGTATCTTAGACATAGTTGGTAGGATACTGATAATCCTGAGATCAGAAAAGTTAGAGGGATCATGTTTTATGGGAAAGGGCTTACCAATCCATAACTTGGGAAAAAATGAACTTTCGATGCAGCAGTTAATTATATGGGTAATGTAAACATCAGTCACTGGACTATAGTAAATGATCATTTTAGATGAAATCTGATCAGAACCAAGAACTTGCGTTTTTATGCTGCATAGGATCTCCCGAACCTCCTCAACAGTCGTGAGATGAAACGAGAATTTATTTTCGGGATTATGGAGATTTTCACTATAAAATTTTACATTTTCATAACAATTATTCGTAACATTCTGAACGAAATTTGCGAAATAGTTATTAATTTGGTTAATATCTGATAAACTTCCAGGTATTTCAAATTTCTTATTGGCACGAATATTAAGGTTGCTAAGGGCAACATGCCGTTGGTGTACATGGCAGCGGCGATAATATCGTCCCAAAACACATATATTTTTTAATGAAAATCGATTTTTTTTTCACTGGTCTCAGAGGCATAAACGAGAAAATCGTCACCTGAAATCTGTCACCATCTCCCAGTCTATAACAGAATGGGTATGAAATTAAGTGGAAATTGTCAGCTAACTACCGACACATTCAGATTCTTATGTTTTCTTAGACTTCACTCGAAAAATGGTACGTAATCTATATTAATATGGTCGTTTTGGCTGGTAAACTATAATTTTCGGAGTTCTTGAAGTAATGTAAAGTACGATTTCTTTAATAAAAACAATGGAATAGATTTCGTTTAGTTTTGCGCGATAATATTTGCAAGCACGCACTCAAATGTCTGCGTAAGGTTAGTTCGTTTTGGTTATATCAGACTAAAAAAATTCCGTTGAGATGCAATATAAAGGTTTTTATTTCGTGGATATTTTTTTCGGGGGGTTTTTATTTCCGGTTTTTTTTTTCGGGGGTTTCACTTCCTAGATTCGAACAATGTACGAAAGTCAAATTTTCTAGAATACTTTTTTTACATTTCACTATCAATACTTCTTATCAAATATCAGGGAACATCCAGGAATCTTTGAAATGAAAAATTGTATGCGTGCGGATTTTAAATCATACCAGAAAAGGTCTAGCAAATGTCAAGCAATTTAAACCTGAAAATTGCGTAGTGGCAACACTGAATAGGGGTACTGGAATCATCCATTGCCAAACAGAGAGAGGTAGCTGACATCATTACCAATATGCTGCAGGATGATTTATTCGAAGAATCTACGTGTCTGGTATTGGTACAAAAAAAGGATTAATCAACCTGAATTTGTTTGGACTGTCGTCGACTGAATGCCTTCACGTTGAAACACAGCTTCCCATTGCCAATAATCGATGACTCGCTAAACACATTATCTGTTGTGAAGTGGTTTTCAACGTTGGATCTGGAGAGCAAATATTAGCAAGTGAAAGTTCATCCCGATGAAAGAGGTAAAACATTATTTTTGTCCGATATGGGCTTCCATTTCGGTTATGTACATCTCCCGCCACCTTAGAGAGACTTATGTAATAAATGGTAAGAGGCCTGATAAGGAAAACTAGTCTATTTGAATGACGTTATCTTAATGGGAAGGAAATTCTCCGTTCACTTGATCAATTTGAAACGAGTATTTTTAGTTAGAAAATGCCATTCTACAACTTAACCCCAAAAAATGTTGGTAAGTCCAAAAAGTACATTTCCTGGACCATGTCATATAGGCCGAAGGAATAAGGAGTGTCCTACAAAAATCGAGACAGTTAAAAGTTGGGTACGTCCGAGAGTCCAATACGAAGAAAGAAGTTTGCTTAGGCTATGCAAATTCGTAAGGGATTTTGGAAAAATCGCCAAGCCACATCTGAGTTGAAGAAGAAATTAACAATTGCATCTATATCAGCTCATCTACAAAAAAAAGTTGATTTGAATATGGACTGCACTGGATCTGCAAAGACAAAGAAAATTTGATCGATAATAAGTCATAGAATATTTCCACACTTACTTCTATGGCAGAATGGTGCAAGAGAAAGAAGGTAGCAAAAACTAGAAGTTGATTGAAAAATTGCTCAATATCATTCTGGTAAACGTTTCGAAAGACGATTGGTTCATATTCTGGAACCGTTCCTCTTGATGGTAGCCATGAACAATTGCTACAAATAGTCTGAAGTTGTGCCAATTCCAAACCAGAAGATTCTGCAGTCGCAAAGGCTTTATAAAGAATGTGATACCCAGACATGGAGTTTCGCTGGATTGAGATTCTAATAAAGGAAGAAACGATGAACATTTTAAGCATGAAGAAAACTCGTCCAACAGCACTACATCTCCAATCAAACGGAATGGTCGAACGACATATTGGGACTATCTGACGATGTTCGTCGCTGAGAGATTGGGGTGAGTTGGTGACACTAGTTCTTCTAACCTAGTTTCATTATAAGTCCGAATATACCCCATCGATGTTAAACACTGGGCGAGACTGAGAACTCTCACGCGATCTGCTGTTTGGATAGCCACCGAGCCAAGCGGAGGGATACATTTCTTCCAGAATACCTCGAAAAATTGCGTGAAAGACTAAACAGAGTTTATGAGTTCTACAGGAATCGTCTTCAAATCTCCAGTGACAAAAGGAAACAAATATTCATCAAGGACACTCCATACATAAGACATATTGAATGGTGAAGGCCTTATCTGGGACGGAATTGCCCAGAGAATGAGGCAGTGTTACGGACCTGGTAACATCAACAATTCATCTGGAAACGTCGTCGAACATCCACATATGCATCTGGAGAAATACTCGTTAGTTGTTCTTGTTCTAGTTCTTGATCTCAAATTTTCTTATTGTAGTCTAGTATTCTTGGATGTTTTAGAACTTATATGTCTCTATATTAAGTTTAAATATATAAAGAACCCGATTCGGAGTTTTGGGACAGTTGAATGGTTGACATGGTTTTGTATCTTACGTTTCAACCGATTTTAATGATGGTTTGTCCATTAAATAGACAACCAAATTTCATGAATGAGTCTTAATTTTTAGGGCCAACTGTTCTAATTTTCAAGGTCAAAAATCTAAATTTACCATTAACGATGTTTTTTTTTAAATATCTGACAACACCTCTGGATTCATGACATTTGAATGGTAATTAAAAATTTCGTGAAATTGTGTCCATCAATAAAAAAGTTACGAAGGTATAAAATTTAAAAAATGTGCCATTTATTCAACCCATCTCTGCAATGTTTATGAAAATTATATCAACTCCAATGCATTCAGAAAGTCACTGATCAGCATTTCATAGAATCTGTTCTTTAATGAACATGAACGGGAATAAAATTTGAAAAATATGTCCTTTAATGGAATTAGATTTTACAATTTTTATTTATGAACAGATTTTGATGAAATTCTGACTAGTGATATTTGAAAACTTTCTTAATCCAGTCAAAATTTCGATAAACTTCCGAAAATTTAAGTGGTGGAATGATTAAAAGCCATGATTGTCAAATTTCAGTCCCTTATAACTTTTTAATTAATGTACGCATTTCAACGTTATTTTGTCACATCATTTGAAGATGTTGTGCAGTGGTGCAGTCAAATCGTTTCTAAAAAAATTGATAAATTTTTATTTTTAGATTCTTGACCAAAATAAGAATAGTTGGCCCTGAAAATGAAGACTCATTCGTGAAATTTGGTGTCCTAGCAGACTTTTAACATGTCTGCCTAATGAAACAAAACTTCTTCGAATCGGTTACTAAAGGTATATTTCATTAGGGTGTTTCCATTTTCAATTGGTCACACTGTATGAATAACAGAAAAGATAATGTGTAACCGTTAGAGTGTCAAGCAACCGTATACACGTTTTTCAGACTCCTTGTCGACACTTTTGGATTATTGAAAAAATAACGATCCATCATAAAGTATGATAAGATCATAACAGATCTTGAATACGATATCAAGGAACTGAATAGCAACAACAAAAAACTCGATGTCAATTCAGAGCAACAGTCGTTGAATAATTGTTTAAATTACTCTTAATTCTTGAAATTATTCACAAGAAACTGTCAGTGAAAACAATCAGTGGCAGGGTGCCCAGCAAGATTATTATCAAGGACCATTCAAAACCACCTGCAGTTTTAGTAGGGTGAAAGGATATGAATATACAGTTATTCATTTTAAAAAACTGTTGAAATCAACCGGTACTTCTGTTCAAGAAGATCTCACACGATAAAAAATTTCCTTAATGCAGAGTGAAGTTAGTAATTTGAAGAAGAGAAATATGTGAAGCCGAAATGGCAATGTTTATGTAAAACAGAATGTCAGATTTATTTTATCGTTTTGATGAGCTGTCGGGGAGAGGTCAGTCAAAGTGCTCATTTGGAAGCAGTATTCGTATTGTTGAAGCTGACACAATAGTTTGATTAGATAAATGTTTTATCAATTTGAGAACCCAGGTAATAAGGGAGAGCGGATAAGGTTGGTGCATTTTTCAGTTTTTATTTTTCTGTTAATTTTTATTAGGGATATCTAAAAATGGTTCGGATTCATCGATGGGGTATATCGGTGTCATCCGATGGGATAAAATCGTGGTCCTTAAAGACGTGTCTATCAAATGGATAAATTCCGCACACTTTAAAAAAATGTTTCAAAATTGTTTTTTCCGTTAACCAGCTGTTGTCCCTTTAGGAACGACAGCCCTCAGAAGTCGAAACTTGGATAAGCCAAGGATTAACGAGGTCTCACCTTTTTACGTACGATTCTTAGCACGATCCGAGGGGAATTTCGAAAGGAGGTCCGTTGGTCACCCATCCGAAGCCCAACCTAGCCAAGCGTTGCTTGACTCAGATATCGGTGACCTGGCGCTCTCCATTCGAGCCATCCTCTCGGATGGCAGGTTGTTCAATCCATCGTAAAATCCAAAGACCATGGATAATGAAAACCAAAATTCTGATGTTTTTCTGGACTATTTCATAAAAAAGAAAAAGATTTTACTAATTCATAACAAATATAACCAAACATTTCCCTTTCGTAGTTTCCTACTTTCCTGTTATTTTTTAGAAGGAATGGTAGAAAATGGAATCATTGAAGGTGCCTTAAACAATAAAGTAGAATAAAATTCATGAGCAAACCATGCTATGTGATCGCTCTTTTGAGGTAGATATAATGACTCGTTCAAGATAGATATGTAAATATTCTTTATGTCCTGGTTTCCACGAAAAGGAAAATCCTGTAATGGGATGTGTCATTGCAATCTTCAGTGTATGTTACGTCAACAAGAAAATAATTTTCAGTAATGTAATCATCACAATAATACCTGATATTATATGATGCACTCACCAATTAGTTTTAGTAGCGATTTCATGAGAAACAATATTCACAAATTGAGCCCCACAATATCTTTTGGCAAGCTGAACCTAAATACAAATTCTTCATTTTCAAGTAATCTAGTAGTACGAGGTGCCCTAATAGGAGCTAGGATATCCACCAATTCAATAATTTCCTTATCATCAGTTATATTTTTTCTAAATTCCTCCTTCTCTCAAACCGAATTAACTTTGAATTAACAATATATAATAAAAATAAAAATAGAACTCAAAGGTGCGATTTAGTGCCTTCTTGTTCATAAAACAGAACGTAAGCCTCTCCGCTCACGAGGGATCTGGATGAAATAGGGGACACGCGAGAATCATTATATTCGTGCCACGTGCCCGCAAGCGGGTGCCTACAGTAGGCAGTGTAGTGTCCGTTGTAGATAGTCCCACTATGATTTGACAATGCGTACAGACTGTAGCGAAAAGGGGCTACATTGTCTGCCGCATAATTACTCATATCCAAACCCTCTATCGGAAAATTGATGGTTACATTCAATTTTCCTCTGAATCGTTCCATCGGAGAAAACCTGTTTAAATGTATCACTAAAATCTTGGGAAACTTGTAAATTGATAGGGATTTGGTGCACTTCCTTCTCTCTCTGCATTTAACACATGTCAGCTTCTCGTCGCCATCCAAGATTTCTTCCCTCGTAAACGAATCTAAACACTGTGATAATCTCAGTTGACCTGTTCGTTGCGGTATTGGAAGTGATAGGTCCCAGAACGGATCGAAGGTGACAGAACAGTGCCCGCAATACGTACATTTCAATGTGGACTTAAGCTGGCCAACGAAATTATCAACGATATTGGAATTGTCCATTCTTAAGTACCTCGACCAAGATTCTTGCGCCTTCTCACCGTCACTTAACTTTTCGTCTATCTCCGTCAGAATAGATTTTGGCTTCTCCGTTATTCTGTTCACATCTTCGTGAAGACCCTCCAGAAGGTATCGCAAGAACTCATGGGCATCTTGTTGGGAGTAACCAATGAAACGAGGTGCGAATCTTTGTATTTGACTCTTTAAAGAGACTGTATTTACCACTCGATCAGAAGAATCTTTTGACCATAGCTCCTTTATCACCTCAGCGAAGGCTTTTATTAAGGCTCCCTTCATACTAGAGATACTTGTGTTTATGTCTCTTGTGTAGGCGCCCTTCTTCAAATACTCCAGCAACCATTTAGTATTCGACAAACACTGGATAACACTGTTTATGAAGCAAGTGTTACCAATATTTTTCAACCCATTAAGACCGAGAGTATTCACTGTTTTTGCAGAACTATGTATCACAGGCTTTCTGCTGCTTTCACCACTGACACCTTTTACTGAGTGGTCTGTAACTGAGTTCATGTCTTTATTATAGTGGCGTGATATCGAACCTGAGTTAAGGTTGTTGGACATATCTTGCGGAGGAAGTGGGCAAGTAGAAAGCGGATATGCTGAACTGTGAAAGGACATGTTCAGAAATCTCAATGTTTGAGGACGGATAAAAATTTCATTCAGATTTTGAGAGGATGGAATGGAACCCATGACAGATGCGGCGTTTCCTCTTTGGACTGCGATACTTATTCTTTGTAAAAGAAAAGTCCTTGCTCTAGGATCATCGGTTTTATCTATAAGTTTATGACCAATGAGTTTGAAAAACTCAGAAGCATAACTACCAAAAGAGCCATAGGTTTCGATGGCTATTGGATAAAAAATATATTGGTCAATTAAATTGGAATATTTTTTAATCTTCAATTTTTCAGCAGAATCTGCAGCACCACCAACAAATCTTGAAGTTGAAAAAATATGGGAGGCAGCAACAGTGTCAGCACAGGTAAAGTCCCATACTAGAGGTTTTCCATGACTCCAAGGGATGAGAGACATCCCGTCTGGACGTTTACAGTCGTCACGAAAAACTCCTAAAGGTTCCAAAACAGATGGAATGTCAGCAGTGGATAAAGCACGTTTGATTAGATCGTTAACAGAGGAGTGTCGTGAGAAACGTCCAGAACTAAATTTACAACACAAACCATGAACACCTTTCTCGTTGACGATGGATCCACATCTGCAAGTATGGCTTACACAAATTGAACAACCTAAACGAAGACCTACTGAAATCCTAAAGGAATCATTATCCAATAAAGTGCCAAGGGAAGCAACAGGAAGGGCGTTAAGCCAAGCACCAGATTCCTTAGTAGAAACTGCTTTGAGGCGAGCCATATCAAATTGAGAGTTAGCAGCTGACTCAAAGAGTTTAGTGGATGACAATTCAATAAGAGGAAGATCTCAAGATTTCTGTGAGAATTTACAGCTAGGTGCATCGGATCCTGTTTTAGAGAGCCAAATAGATTCACATTCTATGTACGATGAATCTGGTATGTTAGAAAAGTGGTCAGGTAAAATGTGGTCAATCAAACGTCGGGTGCTGTTGAAAGAGGCAAGAAAAGCTGGTAAAGCGAGTGAAGATGCTAAACGAATGCCTAGACCACCCTTGTTCACGGGAAGCGTCGCTTGAAGCCATGTTAAATCGTTGAAGTTGTTATTGGTTATCTGCTCCAAAGTCGCACGAAGTGTTGAATCAAAATGACTAAGTTCCTTTTGACAGCTCCATGTTGCACAACATCTCAGAGTATACATCAGTTTAGGTATAGCCAAACAATTCTTCAGGAGAAAATATCCAATATGGTTAGGAATTGTATCCAAGCGCGATGCCATCAACATAAGGGAATCTGTTTTTTGGTTAAGGCATTCTGCCAAAGATTCCACCGTAAGAGGTGCACCAAGTAGGGTCCAATTGGTTCTGTCCATTATTTTAATGCCGGGAGCAAAATCGTTGAATCTCTTCGAAATGTGTTCTGAAAGCTCGTTCGTAAGAAAAAGTTCACACTTTTTGAAATTTAGACTGAGGCCGACTTCATTGGAGGATGATACAATTTTTTTGAACTCTTCTAGGACTACATCTGCATTGCCACCTATAGCGCCATCATCAAGATACCAACAGTTGAATTCAGCTTCAATGGATCTTGTCATTTTCTCAATACATAAACAAAAGAGTGCTGGGCCCAAAGGATCTCCTTGTTGAACGCCTCTTTCAGATGAAATTACGTTGTTTCCAAAATTCAAAAAAGTTGGCTTCTGATAACATTGACTTATGTAAGGAAATAAAAAGGGGATCGTAATTTTCACTCTTTCTAGTAGAATATTTCTATGAACCATATTGAAGGCATTTTCAAAGTCTATTTTCAGAAATACAGAAGAAGAATCTGGATGCTGATTCAAGAATCGACGAGCTGCATGAGCGACGGCTTCGCATCCACCAGGGGTTCCAAAACCAAATTGTATGGGTCGGAAAGAGTTACCCAATAATTCTTTGATTTGTGAACATGCTAATTTGGATACAAGACGTCTGAAAGTTGTACCGACGGCTATCGGTCTGATACCACCACATTTTTTTCTCAAAGCAATCAGTGAAGCTCCATATAGAATTGGGATCACATTTTCGTTAACTTTACCGTTAAGCATAAAATTGCAAAGATTAGTTAAGGAATTATATCTGATGAAATCTTGATTTCTGTGCATTCTCGGCCAATTCAGATTATTCAAAATAGTTCGAATCAGCCAAATGTCTTCTGCGCATGCTCGATCAATTGAGATTATTTACAATAGTTTTGTTGAATTCAAATCAGCCGAACTGTTTCTGCGCATGCTCGGCCAATTGAGAATATTTTTATTCACATCTCATTTGGCCGAACTGGTTTTGCGCACGCCCACATCGACTTGGGAAACTTCTGATGTTCGTTGAGGCACAAAATCAAAATGGAAAAACATTTTGACACTTCATCAATATTAAATAAAGAAAAATCCTAGAGTACTGTGCCTTGGGGTACTATACGAAAATATCAATAGAACTGTTCCTTGAGGCGCACCAAAATTAATATTTATCGTCTCTACCAATATTGTGTGTGTTGCAAATTATTCCTTGGAGTACACCAAGTTCTGTTGAAATTGCATGCCTACAGAATTGTTCCTTGAAGTACTCGAAGTTCTGTAAAAAATTGCATGCCCACAGAATTGTTGAAGTACACCATGATTTAATGTATAGGTATAACTAATGTCATAGGGAAATGAGCCTCGAGATACACCACAACAAGTGAATTAAAATTTTGTTGTATATAGAAAACATTTCAAAGTTTTCGTCTATGTAATTGTAACATGAAATTTGCAATTATTCGTAATATGAAAAATTGTATGTTGGCCCACAAGGTTGAGTTCTCGAAAACTCTGAAATTTAACCTGAATTATTCTTCATAACAGCAGATTTCTGGCGACCAAACCATTCACATTTCACCAGTTTTTTTGCAAGACTACAAAAAATCTCTGGTAGTAGCAAACGTTTACGACGCAAAAGCAGAAATTCTGAGGCCAGGTTGGCTTAGCTCAAGAAAATAACTCTGAAATGTTTTATACACAGTGCGGCTTATTTTTAGTTCCCCCCACCCTGATAACTTTTGACCAGTTTAACTAACAAACAGACATGGTTCCAAAACGGTTTTGAATGGTATCACCGATACTACTTTTTGGAATGAAAAACATTGTGATTGCTTGATAGGGGGAGGGGCGGGGAGCACATCAATAAAAAAAATCAAATGGCCAGGGTAGTCAAGTGACACATCTTTGAAAAGAGAGTTCAATTCTCTTTTCAACTATCTAAATTTTTTTGGATTAGGTCAATATTTTTTTCACCTCATGAACTCACCTCATGAACTCGAAATATCAAATAGGTATACTAAGTAGGTATAATTGATAATACCCTTATCTCGATAAATTTGAACGGTTTGATTCGGAGCAATGGAACAACAATATTTTGAATGGTACTACCGTTACTACTTTTTGAGAAAGGATACATTGCAATTACTCGACAGATGGCGCTGAGGGCACATAAACTTGAAAATTTCGAAAGGCAAATTGATTGAAATTGTGAAAATATGTATAAACGAAAATTGAAAAAAAATGGGAAGTTGAAAAAAGAATTGAATTATCTTTTCAATGATGTATAATTTGACCCCCTTTGCCATTTGAAATTTTCAAACTGATGTGCCCCCTGTGCTCCCTATCGGGTCTTTCATTTCAAATGTATAGTAGTATCGGTGAAATCATACAAAATGGTTTTTGTTCCATTTTTTACCTCAAACCATTCAAAAGTTAAGAGGATGGGTACTAAAAACAGCCACATTGTATACAATCAAATTTTTTTTCTTTCGAAAGTTCTAGGCATCATTTAGACCTTTTTCTGATAAAAAAAACAACTGTAAAAAAGACTCTGCAAACTCCTTATGGAATTTGGGTCCTGTTGGATTTTTTTTAATTTTTGATATGATGTAGTACATGTTGTTTTCAACCAATGCGCCAACCCAACAAAATTAACAGGTTTGCTGCTAGGGGGCGTTGAAATCATCCCTTGCGCAGATTAGACCATTCATTTTTGAATCCGAATATTTTCAGTTGTTCCAATCCCTTCTTCCCCCCAACTCCTATTACGAAAACAACAAAATATTTCTCGAGTGCCTTAAATGTATCGTGTTTAAATTTGCCTGAATACAGGAAATAGCATTTTTTTTATAATTATCCCCCTTAACCCCAAAGGGCACAAAAGGAAAAAATGTCGGTTGAATTTTCTGAATTTTTAATATGATGCAGTTCAATTTATTAACTGAACAATTGTGTAATTTTTTATTTAAAAAAAATTAAAACCTCCTCCTTACCCCCAACTCCTATTTCAAAACTCAAAAAAAATTAATTCAGGCATCAACTCAAATTCAAATTGTTGATGTCCTATTTTTAATTATTCTCAAGATTTTCGCCCAATTTATTTATATTCAAATAACATGAACTACGCCCTACTAAGAAATCAGCGAAATCCACTAAAAATTTTTTGAGGACCCTTCCTGAAATTAAACAAATTTTCGATTTTCTTAATTTGAGCTGATTAAAACATTTATTTTGATAAAGCATTCACAAGTAGTAGAGAATTGATTTTTGTCATGTTTTAAAATAGGGGTAAGGGGGAGGATTTATATTTCATTTCATAAAAAATTACACAAGTTTTCTGCATAATTTAAACTAATATACGTATAGAAATTGTTTCCGTCTATAATAATGAATTGTCTACTCTAAGCAAGGTATGGTTTCAACGCCCCCTAGCATTTTTGGGGTTTGTCACACAATTTATATTCAAATTAACTTTAACTGTATCATATTAAAAATTCAGAAAAATCCACCGAAATTTTTTAGTTTTCTGCCCTTTGGGGGAAGGGGGGATAGTGATAAAAAAAGATGTTTCCCTTATTCAGGCATATTTAACATTCGACGACACAGTTAAAGGCACTCGAGAAATATTTTATATGCGTTTCGTAATAGAAAGAGGAAGAAGGGGGTAGTATTTTTTTTAAAAGCACAATATTGTGCAACCTTAGCAACAATGAAAAAAGTTAAAATATTGTTACCGGATTCAAAAATAAATAGTCTAATCTGCGCAAGGGGTGATTTCAACGCCCCCTAGCAGCAAAACTGTTAATTCATTGGATTGGCGCAATGGTAACATTGATTGGAAATTACATGGACTACATCATACCAAAAATTCAAAAAAATATACCTGGACCCAAATTCCATAAGGAGTTTGCAGGGTCCTTTGCAATCGAAATATAGTTGGGTATGATTGGTGTATGTACATGTTTCCGAATGCTTCATGAAAATTTAGTCGCACTAGTCTCAAACAATCATTTTCTCATATTGCATACTGGATTACCGAATTTAGATAACGGTAGTACAGGGTACTGCTCAAAATTATGTAGCCCTAGCGCGATATAATTTAAATTAGCCAACCAACTCCTGCACCAACCATAACTGGTCACCCCTCCCCTATACAGTACCATGCAAATTAAAGAATAATAAAAGTACAACTTTTGTCCAATCTCCACTGAGTCTCGGTTTATGTGTTATGCTTTTACACCCTTATAAAGTATAACTGTTCAAACTCAATCTCACAACAGAGAGAGCACTGAAAAAAAATTATGGTTAGGGTAACAAGAAAAATGTTAGGGTAACCATATACTTCTGTCAGTATAGACACAACCAGATTTACGAGGATATATTGAAAAATTCGTAGCCTACTATAGAACCAAACAAAATTTCAATGTCAAAATATTTTATTACTCAACATATTCTCCTCTTAATTGGATAGATTTATTACAGCGAACCTGCATCGTCTCTAGACCTTTCAAAAAAAAAATTTCTTCTTGCTATGTAAACCAGACCTACACAGCTTTTATTACCTCCTCGTTGGAAGAAAATTTACGACCTTTTAAACTTTTTTTCAGTTGAAGAAAGAGATGATAGTCGGACGGAGCCAAATCTGGTGAATAAGGGGGGTGTTCTAGTAATTCAAACCCTGAATCACGAATTTTTTGCATGGCAATATGAGATTTGTATGTAGGGGCGTTGTCCTGCAAAAACAAAACAACTCTGGATAGCTTTCCGCGTCTTTTCTCTTTAATTTTTTTCCATAGAGAGGTCAGTAATGTCGAAAAGTAATCTACATTTATTGTTCTACCCTTATCCAAATAATCAATCATGATTACTCCATGGCAATCCCTAAAAACTGAAACAAGAACTTTTCCAGCAGATTTTTGGACACGAAACTTCTTAGGTATTGGAGAACCGGAGTGTCGCCATTCCATCGATTGTTGCTTTGTTTCTGGATCGTAGAAATGTACCCATACAAGTCTCATACATAGTAACAATTCGGTTTAAGAAGTGTACGAACGCGATGCTACTAACCTTGCACGCTTTTGGTCAACATTCAAACATTTGGGGATCCATTTTGCAGCAATTGTTCTCATGTCCAAATTGACGTGAACTATATGATGAACGCGTTCGTATGAAATATTCAGTGCTTCAGATATCCGTTTTAGCCCAATTCAACGGTCTGTTAAAATCATGTCATGAACTACATCGATATTTTCGGGAACTGACGCAGAAACTGGCCTTCACGATCGGTCATCATCTTCAATGGAAAATTTACCTCTTTTGAAGCTTGCAGTCCAATTTTTCACGGTCGCATACGAAGGACATTGATCACCGAGGGTATTAAGCATATCTTTGTAAATCTGCTTACCTCTTAACCCTTTTAAATACAGGTACTTGATGATGGCTCGATACTTGACGTCAAACTTTACACTGACACTTCTAATAAGTTATGACTCGTTGCTATGGTAACGCAATATTTTGTTTATGCAGGGAACTGGTCTAGGCTAACTAGATATCAATACATCCTCGTATAATTACACTAACCCACTCAAAATTGTTAAGTGAATATTGTTGAAGTAACGAAACAAAAGATGATCAAAACAGTCATATTTAAGTACTGTTATTTCAACAGTAAAATACTGTGAAAATAATCAGTTACTAGCAAAAAAAACTATAAGATCCACTGGATTCGAACACACGACCTTTGGATTACAATGCTGGCATATGCTCCAACTGCACAGGGAATTAATATTACCAATTGCACAAACTGCCAAATACATGTGAACTTTTATGAATAATTCTTTCTAAGTAAGAGTTCTGATTATTATAATATCTGATTAAAGTGTTTATATTAGAGAGATTTATATTACTGAGTATACATCATCTCATCTGTCATTTCACTTTTAACACTAGTGTTGAAAGTAAAAGTGACTGTGAAAGCGTCAGTTTTCAGTTCATATGTCAATGAATTGTCGTTGGCAATAATAGGTATCGTATCTATAACTGAATTTCTCAGTTTTGGATAGTGATAAAGAGACAATCATAGCTGAAATAAATTTTAGTATTCGGTTGGATTTTTATTTTGTCGAAACTATTGAATAACATTGTTCAGTCAATTGAATTGTATTATCAAAATAACAATAATTCTATAACATTTTGCATATTTTTCTTGAAACAACGAAATATTGTTCTTTCAACTGGAATGTTATTGTCACACTAACAATCTTTCGATAACTATTTCCATATTGTTCCTGCAGCAATGCAACAATCAGTAGTTGGTATATTTCATTGAAAACAAGAAAATTGTGAAAGTTTTTTTGTTATCACTTTCAATACTATTTCTTTCAGTGAGGTGATTCCTCTCTCAGCACTGTGAAATTTGACATCGACGGGTATCAATCCTTTTATCCAAAATCCCGCGGAATGTGCAAAGCGATTCTGCTAGTTATGCGAAATGAAAATGTTCAGGAAGTTTTCTACGCCTCATCAATACCTTCAAATTATCTACTTTCCAATTTCATCCTGATTGAAATCAGTTATTTTCAATTCACTGAAATGGCGAAACGCCAGTTGGTTCAACGAAACTTATTAGAGTAATTTAGCAAGTTGGAAAATGCTGATGAGGCATCGAAAGAAGCGGATACCGACGCTATGTTTTCTTTCCGAAGTAATAACTCACTTAATATCCCGACGATTTCTAGAATCTGTTTCAGAGTAACTGAACGATGGTTTTAATTTTTTTTTTTCACTTTTTTGTGGCACATTATGCATTATATGTTGAACAGAGTGACCCATTGTAAAGTAAAAAGTAAACTAAAAAAAACTTTTTAGAGAAAAGCTTTTATTTAAATGCACTTAAAAGAAGAAAATACATTTCAAAGTGAATCAAACCCATCATTTTGTTACATTATAAATTTTAAATGATTTAAAAGCGAGAAGTATCACTGAGAAAAAAGTTTGTTACTCATCAACCAAAAATTACTTGCCTCAGCGAATACTTCAATAGAATAGGGGACGTGTGAATTATTTATAACCTTTAAATAATTCAAAATGCTTGTAGTAGGTAAGGTCAGATTACTGACCATCACTAACTAAAGTGTTAAACACAAACAATCGTCTACTTGAGTTCTCTTACCTCATATAATCCTTTTAACTTCCCCAAAAATATGACTCATTCATGACTCACAACCTGTTTGATAATCACAAACTACTACGTTTTTATAAGAACTTAATTTTCACATGGTACAAGTGAATAAGTTTGTTGACTACCACTGATTGGCTTCTAACGATAAGAAATTACTGTTTGATCATTATTGATTTGTCAACTTGTTCTCAGCATCACCTCCACTACCCATGAATGAATTTTGTTTTGTTAGCAGCATGTGACTATTTACGATGAATTTGCACACTACCCATAAGAAGAAAGTGTTTTGCTCGAAATCAATTCGAAGATTTTGCCACAAACAGTACATTGCCACTGCTCGCTTTATTTCACATCCAAATATTTAGTTTTGTAAATCGTTTTAGTTACCGTACTACAAATTAAATTTTTATTAGGACCCATTCATAGTTTCATTTGTCCGAATTTATTTCAATTGCCCCTAGTGTTCTTTTCACTTGCATGTGAATCAGAACCACTCGCCCCTAGTAACATCACGACTGATGTTTGTATTTTTTGAGGAGAACCAGAAAAATATATTTTCAAAAAATTATCAAACAAAAAGTGTATAAGTTTATGAATATAAATATATATTATGTAACATCAAAGGTATACAGTTATTTCTCAGATATTAAGAAAAACATTTTCTTGTAATTTTCTGGTCTTCTTCAAAAAAGTACAAAAAATTTGTTGAAAAAAAAAATTGTAATTTTCTGGTCTTCTTCAAAAAAGTACAAAAAAATTGTTGAAAAAAATAACTAGGTAAGTAGGTACTACATATGGCTTGCTATGATTTTAAAATGTTGGAAAAATAACAATAAAAATGTTTTTCTGCGTTTATTAAATAGTAAAATTCAAAATGAAATCATTCATTCGATTATGTCACTGGAATTGCGTGTAGATATCTCTGTATAATTCAAATATATCCTTCTATCTTCTTATCACCCACCATAAGACCAAAGGGTCGGAGTGTCAATTCATATCGTGATAGTTTGTTCCTTCTTCTATCCTAAATCAGCAAAATTCTGAAGATTCCATAAATCATTAAACAATTACACTCATTAAAAGTATATCTTTATAGATGAATGAAAAAACTTTCCTGCATTTCTGATCGACCAGGCTTCCCCATTCCTCAGTTTTTTATGAAGCACTGGCGTAAACATCAGGTATGGTGGCATCAACAGGGCTTGTGAATGTGAATCTGTAAAAACAGAAAGAAATAAAGGTTTTTTTGGAATCACTGGTTTGGATACAAGGTGGAATTTGGATATTTTATAAATTTCACCAAAAATATTTCTGTTTTTCTGAACCATTATATGGCTTATTTTATTTCAAAAGTGTTATCAAGCTAGCTGCTGAAATTATCTAAAAAGCTGCAACGTTATTTCGTTTCCAAACATTTCATTGAAAAAATCGTCCTTGTTTTCATAAAAATGTTAAGAAGAAAGAATCTTTAGATGATGATTTTTCATACAATTTGAAACAAACCAATAGAACTTCAACATAGTGTGATGAAACTATTTGACAGTGAGCTACGCAGTTATGAGCTTCACCGTAGAACTCATGAAATGATCGATCGGAAATTTCCACCATAACAAGCTACATGAACTCTCAGACAAAGTCTCATTCATGAGAAGGTAATAGTCCATACTCGAAGTGGAAGACCAAGTTTTTTTGGAAAAAGAACATCATGTACTATTAGCTCTCAATTGTTAGTTAATACTATTTTTCTCTCCACACTTTCTTTTCTCTATAACTAATTGTACGTAACTGATGATGAACATATATATGTTCGAAATATGTCTTGTTGTTTGAGATAGGATTTATATCCTGTGCTCTATTAAATTTTTCGTGGAGACGACTTTCCAAAAAAAAAATGAATAAAAAGTCTCCTTCAGCTATCCACGCAGAATGTTCGTTGATTATTCGTATGATTCGTATAAATTACAGTTGAAAAATTTTGTACAATAACTGAGAAAGTATACATGCATCGAGACTAGACTGAAATGAACGGCCATGTTGAATATTCTCGTTCATCGTTTTAGAAAATCTCTATTAACTAACTAGCAACAGATTTATCCATAAAATTCTCGTAATATTCTCCTAGTCCCCCACTTGATAAGGGACTCTTTGTAATTGAAGTATTCCACTATAAATCACAAGATTCAACAAACTCGAAAACGAAGAACACGAGTTCCTACACCAAAGAACAAAAAACTACTGGACAATTCAGATTATTTTCATATTCGAGAGCTTGGGTAGCTGTTGAGTTCCAGTCACATTGCTGAACTAAGAACTAGTGCGCATGACTTTTGACGTCAGGAAGGGCGAATAAACATAATTTACTGAAAAGCTTTCATGGATTATCTCAACTAAGTAGTTTATTCACTCCGAACAGCAATTCAATTACCAACTTTTAAAAATCATTCCTCGTCAATCAATAAATTGTTCAATTATTTCAAATTGGCAGTTATTGCTCGTTGAAACAGTATATGAATTGCTGGAATATGTTGGTAATGTGAAGATGAATAAAATCTTGTTTTTCTCAGGTGATGTTCCTATTGAATAGATTTTCGACATGATTTGCAACAGTTTCGTTGACAATTCACAATAAATCACAAATTCTGAATTTAATTTCATTTAGTCACAAATAATTAGTACCTTGCCCCAAATTTTCAACTATTCACTGTAGATGAGCTTCGTCAAATGAATTGGAAAAATAGGTGTAATTCATATATTTTTTTTGGTTAATAATTTTTTCGCTGGCGGTCAATATAATTTTTGAAATTAAATATTCATTTGACTCATTTTCCTCAGTGATATCTATGTATTACTTATGGTAATTTAAATTTAAAATTACCTCAAGATTTATTCCCGCGACAAGCTTTTGTATCAGTTTAAATTTTGTAATGTAACAAAATGATGGGTTTATTTCACTTTAAAATTTATTTCTCTAAAAAGTTCTTTTTACGTTCATTTATTCATTTCATTTTTACTTTTCTCTGAAAATATTTCTTAGTCTGTTCATTTCAATTAATGCGTCATTTTTGTTAATTTACCGATGGAAATTTATCCGAATTTCTAAGCGTTCTCTATCTAGCTTTCGAGGGGTGCAGAGCGGCAAATTTTTTTGAAACCGTATCATTCAATGGTCAGATAATTTTCACTACTTTAACGGATTTTTTCGATTTCTATTTCGCGAGCTTTCCTAATTTGTTTCGTGACTGGAAAGGGGGCGAACCCCCCGATTGATTTTTTTCCATTTTTATTTTCCATGTCCGAAACTGTTGAAATATCTTCCGAATTCCTTTGCGTTCTCTATCTAGCTTTCGGGGGGCAGGGAGGGCAATTTCCTGTTTTACACCATAATATTCGACGGTCAAATATTTTTCACTATTTTTACGGATTTTTCCGATTTAAATTTCGCGATTTTCCCAACTTTTTTCAAGAAAAGGGAGGAAAGCGAGCCCCCTACCTGATTTTTTTTTCCTGTTGCGTCCAAATTGGTCAAATAAACCTTTGAAACCCTACGCGTTATCTATCTAGCTTTCGGGGGGCAGGGGGAGACAATTTCTTTATTTGAACCATAATATTCGACGGTCAGATATTTTTCACCCTTTTTACTTTTTTCGAGAAAAGGGCGAGGGCGAGAAAAAAGTTGCACAATCCAAATTCCTTTTCTATCGACTTCACAAAAGATGTTTATCTTTTTCAGATTTCGAGATAGTTTGAATAAAGTAATATTTTCGATATTGGTTTTTATTAATTTCTGACGTTATTTTAAAAGGAAGTTGAATGCATTTTTTTATCTGTACAATTCTACGAAGCTCTGGAAGACAAAAATCTCCTTCAAAAATTCCGACTTTTAACTCGAAATTTCAAAATTCCGAATTACAAAAGTATCAAAAACATTTTCTATATATTATTATATTTTTCCACAACGATTATTGAAAATTTCAAGTGTTTTTCAAATGAATGTAAAGGGTTCTGGAATAGAATTACGCCGTGGTTTAATTATTCAAGTTATATCGTGAATGATTTTCTGGAGCGTTTTCTTTTTTCACGATGTATTTTAAAGGATTGAAAGTATGAATCACATATCATAACATAAAAACATGAGTGGGTATATGTAGAAAAATTTATTGAAAAATAATCGTCATAATCAGAAGCATAAAAGTAGCAAATCCGCAGAATCATATGGCATGTGAAGAACCAAATCAAATTTTCTCTTTTGCTTAACAAAACGGTCGATGACATTTTCTAAATGTATATGTCCATGTTCTTAAGTACTTTCACTTAGGTTGAGCCGGTCAGTCTCTCTTCATTCATTCTCGATCTCAGATATAATTTGAAATATCTGCGACTCCTGCACCCCCACCCCTCCCACCTCTGTATCCACCACTGCAAAAAGATCAGTAATTAAGGACGGGTTGTAAAAAACAAGCTCATCAACAGTTCAAATGAGTTCAGTTGCAAAGGAACTAGAAATTTCATTGGCTAATCCCTAGCAACAGAAGCGAATTTAATTAAACTGTTGGTGAACTTGCTTTGTGCAACCCGCCCTAAAAGGATCAACAGTTCAACTAAACTGAGTTCAGTTGCTAAGGAACTAGAAATTTCATTTGCTAATCCTTAGCAACTGAAGCGAGCTCACTTGAACTGTTGATGAATTTGTTTTGTACAACCCGCCCTAAATGTGTCAGAATTTAATGGTGGATTTATGCAGCAGTCATAAGTCATAAGTTTTAAGTCATAAGGAAGAACATTCGTCAATGATAGGTTGGAATAAACGGTTCAACCAATCATTGATTAATATTCTTCCTTATGACTTAAAACTTATAACTTATGACTGCTGCATAAATCCACCTAACCATCTGATGAATCAAGGGTTGAAACTGTTCTCCACAGGTTTCTCCAGGGTTTTGTACGAATCGAGTTCTCCGGCGTTGTTGAACGACATTTTTCAGGAATTTGCTGTCACAACTCTTTCCGAGATTTCAGTTTTGGTTTTTAGCAACTTGTTTATCTGGATGTGTTTAATTAAACAAATTTGCAGTACGGTTGCCACATTCATTATTCTTGATTATATCAACCCTTTCCGCAACTGTATATATAAATGATCTTTAGGGAAAAGTCTACTGGAAAAGCAATTTACTGGATTGCGTTCATCTGGCAGTGCATCGGACAGTGGAAGATATCAACAGAAAATTATTGTTCATGTTTTTTACTCGTTGCTACTATTCAAATTAATGACTTTTTGTAGATTGTTCTAAATCCCCACTGAAATCTTTCAATATACTTAAAGGTGTGAGAATTAACGAGGATTATTTTGATCGGCAACAGTACACAGATAAGTCTATATATATCTTCAATCAAAAAATCCAAAAGTACTCTTGAATAGATATAATCTTCTAAAGAGAATGATTATTTCTAATTGATGAATATACTCCCATTTCAAACTGATAGTGAAATATAATCCTCTTGACTCGAAAATGTAATTTCTTGACGCAGTATCCATCTGGTAAACCTTATGGAATGCTATCGAGAAATGTAGAGGTAATTGTTGTTCCAGAATACTTCGACAAAGTTCTGCAGACGTCGTCTCCAAAGGTCCATCCACAAAATTAACAAGAGAATTTACAGGACCACCCAAGGCACTATGTTCGAGCCATCAGGTGACTCTACTAACCCCAAAGGCAATGCCCCATGCTACAGAGAAATTGTCGTCATAAAGACGATCAAAGAATTGGTTTACCGCCTCTTCCAGCTCACCCCAAGGAGCAAACACAAAGTTGTTCACGTGGAGAGACTATCATAATACCGAAGCCACGATCCCCCAAAATAGTTCCAAAGTGTCAATCCAAATGGTGATGGTGTTATGGACGGAATAACCTAGAGGAGAATTCAGTATTACGATCCTGATTTTCTGGTTACATGGAAGAGCGACTTATGTCCACAATATTCTAGCCATAAGCGAGCGAAACCTGTAGGGGGAAATATTTCCTTTCCGTATTATTTTATGAATCTTTATAATTTGATTTGGGATGAACCGTTTACGAGACATTCTACTTTAAATTAAATACTGCATAATGAGAATCTCAAATTGGTCTGAACATTTCTTGAGATAATGTTTATACTAAGATAGATATCTTAGTTTATACTTTTACTGGTGGAGGTCTGGAAACGAAACAAATACGCTGAATATCATAGAAATTGATATTTTGAAGGTAAGTAATTCAAAATACGGGAAGAATGTGTTATCCCCTTCAGGTTTCGCACTCCCCTTTTCCGTTTTCTTAAACCATTATAGATAGATATCAGTCAGATTGCAAAGAAAGCTAGTCCTTTTTTTAGATGCCTGCCCTCTGCCTGATTTATTTACAGTTCAGTAGACTTCCCGCCATCTACTTTGCAATTACCAAAGTTAACAGAAGTCATGAATACGACATTATCGCCATCTACATGTCGTCACATCAACATTTGAGTCCAATAGAGGCACCTATCCGCAAAGAGATAAAACTAACAAGGAGGGTTTAATCATTGTTTAAATAGAACATAGTTAGTCAATGCCTGTGGAAAAGGTATTGGACACAAACGCAAGTGTCATCTAGCGTGATTAGTTACTAACATGAATATTTAACGTCATTTTAATGCAGGTTTCTTCAAAAACCCCTGATTTTAATGCTTTTCCGTTGTTTTAATCAAGTTACGACATGACTTGGAGGCCAGATCACTGAAGTTACGACATGACTTGGATGCGAGCTCACTATCGCCATCTACATGTCGCATCCATTTTGATCCAATAATAATCCCATAAGGTTGACTATCTTCTATATAAACAATGGTTTAATCATCAATCAACCTTATGGGATTATAATTGGATCAAAATGGATGCGACATGTAGATGGCGATAGTGAGCTCGCATCCAAGTCATGTCGTAACTTCAGTGATCTGGCCTCTAAGTCATGTCGTAACTTGATTAAAACAATGGAAAAGCATTAAAATCAGTTTTTTTTGAAGAAACCTGCATTAAAATGACGTCAAATATTCATGTTTGTAACTAATCACGCTAGATGACACTCGCGTTTGTCTCCAATACCTTTTCCACAGGCATTGACTAACTATGTTCTATTTAAACAATGGTTTAATCAAGAAGACTAAAAACAAGGAGTGTTTGATTCCCATAAGACAATGGGGACACTAGTAGTAAGAGATGAAAGAACATTTGTGACGAAATATGACGTAGTTATAGGCACCTATCCGCAAAGAGACAAAACTAACAAACAGGGTTTAATCATTGTTTATATAGAAGATAGTTAGTCAACCTTATGGGATTATAATTGGATCAAAATGGATGCGACATGTAGATGGCGATAGTGAGCTCGAATCCAAGTCATGTCGTAACTTCAGTGATCTGGCTTCCAAGTCATGTCGTAACTTGATTAAAACAATGGAAAAGCATTAAAATCAGGGCTTTTTGAAGAAACATGCATTAAAATGACGTCAAATATTCATGTTTGTAACTAATCACGCTAGATGACACTCGCGTTTGTCTCCAATACCTTTTCCACAGGCATTGACTAACTATGTTCTATTTAAACAATGGTTTAATCAAGAAGACTAAAAACAAGGAGTGTTTGATTCCCATAAGACAATGGGGACACTAGTAGAAAGAGATGAAAGAACATTTGTGACGAAATGTGACGTAGTTATACATGTCATGGCCGCCGTTCTCTATAGACACTGACGGACTAGCTCTTGGTATATGAGAGTCACTGCTGACAGTTTTGTTGCTTGATTCGAGTTCGACTCTGTACTCATACCCAAGTACCTCACTATGACGCGTTGATGATACAAGTTTCTGATTGGCTAGAGCTTATTAAACCCTCCTTGTTTTTAGTCTTCTTGGGGTTTAATAAGCTCTAGTCAATCAGAATCTTGTAGCATCAACGCGTCATAGTGACGTACTTGGATATGAGTACAGAGTCGAACTCGAACCAAGCAACAAAACTGTCAGTAGTAACTCTCATATACCAAGAGCTAGTCCGTCACTGTCTATAGAGAACGGCGGCCATGACACGTCCAATTACGTCACAAATGTTCTTTCATCTCTTTCTACTAGTGTCCCCATTATCTTACGGGGATTAAACTCTCCTGTTAAACCTATCCGATGTTTCTTAAATTCAACTCCATTAAAGTGATCTCAGTGATTTACCGATAGATGGGAATCAAATGTAATACCATTGTTTAAATAGAACATAGTTAGTCAATGCCTGTGGAAAAGGTATTGGAGACAAACGCGAGTGTCATCTAGCGTGATTAGTTACAAACATGAATATTTGACGTCATTTTAATGCATGTTTCTTCAAAAAACCCTGATTTTAATGCTTTTCCATTGTTTTAATCAAGTTACGACATGACTTGGAGGCCAGATCACTGAAGTTACGACATGACTTGGATGCGAGCTCACTATCGCCATCTACATGTCGCATCCATTTTGATCCAATTATAATCCCATAAGGTTATGGTTATGGTAATACAGAACAGTTCATATAAAAGTATGATAGTCAGCCAACCCGATGGGATTAATATTGGATTCAAATGGATGCGACATCACGATTCTGGGGTGCAATTACGAACACTCGATCCGTAGTAAGTTTGACATATGTCAGATTTTATCAATTATAAAAACGAATACAATTCAAAATATATTGCAACTTGAGTCGATATCAATGGTCTATATGGTAGATATAATTCCATTCTATCTCTATTCAAATACATTTCATAATTTCGACTTCGTTTCGAATCGGGAACAACCATCGTTCTAGCCTACGTATCGTGACAGCTCTCTTATCGAGTGTTCATAATCCCACCCCTGAAGACAGAAAAAAAATTGACAGTCGCGTTCTCAAAATGTTTCATATGTAATTAATTAAAAGCTTTCATTTAACTTGCTCTGTGTGTGTTTGTTTGATGGATTCAAATCTTGCAAGCGAATTAGAAACACTTCCTCTTACCCTATCGAATTATATTTTTAAAAACCTTTTTAGAGAAAAGCTTTTATTTAAATGAAATAAAAAGAAACAAATTTTAAAGTGAATTAATTTTATTACATTATAAAATTTTGAATGATATGAAAGCTTGTCGCGAGAATAAATCTTGAGTTGATCTTAAATTTAATTTACAATAAGAAATACATAGATACTTCTCGCGACAAGCTTTTCTTTTATTTCATTCAAAATTTTATAATGTAACAAAATGATGGGTTTGATTCACTTTGAAATTCATATAATTTTTTTAGTGAATTTAAATAAAAGATCTCTAAAAAGATTTTTTTAATCTTTGAAATAAAACACCCTACTTCTTATCACGTATTTCGATTTATAATCACATTTACAGCAATAAAGCTTATGTGAGTTCTATTGCTGATGTTGAAATTGGGGAAGTTATTTGGAAAAGATTGTTTTAATTCGGCAGGTAACTTTTTATAGAATGAATATGAGTGATCAAGCTGTCTTGTAACATCGTTAATAGTATCTTTCATAGTTGAATATTCTAAAATGTCACAATTTATTGTCACTGTTTATTGTTTCACTATTTTTCAAAACAACTTGATTGCAACTTATGTTTCTGTCGAGTTAACCCCTAATCCACCAGATGATGCTAAACCACTCAATTTATATTTCACAGATTTGTCAGGAATTGTAGATTTTAACAGATTCAACAATAACTTAGATTTTGCAGTTGAAACTGAAGAGTTATAAATGGTTTTGTCATATTTGGGATATTTCTACATTAATTAAAAAGGAATTTTTTTTTTATATATTATATACAATTCTTCTCTTCTAAAAAAATTAAGTTGAATATTTTTTCAGGAAGCACCCAAGCAACAATTTTCCAAATAACTTTCTATTCAGAATCATAAGTTTTAACCAAAATAATAACACTAGTATTGTTCATGTATTGTCTGCTGCTCCCACATTCACCACTGCGGCTAAATTTCCTGTCTCACTGATTTCTTTCAGGCGGTCTCTAATGAGTTCTGCAATGGCTTTCTGAGTTTGTCGTTCCAGCTTGTCTAACTTTTTCGCCACATCTCTCTTGAGGTCCCAATCTGGTTTTCTTGGTGCCAATGAAGTAACATCAAGCTGATCAATGACTATTTCGGATTTTGCTGATTCAAGTTGGTCTTTAACCTAAAAACAGAATTACAAATATTTCACAATCATCAAACAAGAATTATAGGTTGATTGTTGATTTCATTTATAAAGGATTCATTTCAGCATTGCATTGAATTTTGATATTTGACGGAATAATTAATGAAAATTATGCAAGTCTGCAAAAGAAATTCATATTTACACCAAAATTTCAGGAGGCAGATAGACGACTCAAATAACTATTTCATTTTGAGGATTTGTTGCACCAGGGCTTCTTATTTTAATGAAGAATGAAGAATCAATCCAGTCTTCTGCTTAAACCTATACAAAGGGTATATTACTACTTTCATAACAAAAATCCAACCTAAGATTTGCTCACCTCAGATGTGACATCCCCAGGTTGAGTAGGATCCAATACAAACTCATGCAACTGTTCATTTGAAGGTTTGTAACTTCTGAACTGGGGTTTAGGAAGACTTGAGCCATCTGCATCCAAATGTTTACTTTTTGAGTTTGTTTCACCACCACCTTCTCGTTTTCTCTTGAGTCCCTTCAATTTTTCTTTTCGTTTCAAGGCCTCTTCTTCTAAATGCCCTATTTTCGACTGTGCACTTGCCATAATTCAAAGTTTTAATTCTCGTATGATTTTCTGGTACTGAGACTAAAAACACCAAACCACAAGAATGTTCGAAACCAGCAAGGAATACAGAATTTAAAAACCATAAGAATATTAATTATTTCGTTCCTACAGCTACACTGTGTTACTAAATATAGTCCTCAGAACTCAGAAGTAGTCAGAAGTCCAATATATTAAAATGGACAATTTGAAATTGGTCATATTCGTTATCTAAAATAAATACATTTTATTTTATTTATTTTGTTTACATGATGTTCTTTTTCTTCTTCTTCCAATTTATGTCATTCATTATTTCAACTGTTCTTTTGTTCTCGTTGTTACTTGTCTGATGTCTGCGGTGTTGCCAAGCACCATCCAACCCCTTGGGAGGCCGGTGCGCATTTCAGAGTCTTGTTCATACCCTCGCGAATTTCACAATTTTTCTGTGAATAAAAGGCTGCCACTCATGCTGGACCAATCGTTGATGCAGAACCATGTCGGATGCGAAAATGATCAAAATAAATACAATACCGCACCGCTAATGGCATTGTTTAATCTTATTTCGCTTTAAAAAATTCTAATGGGAAGAAATATTCTAATAATCAGTTCAACAAAAAAATCATAGATGTCGCATAAGTTTCGAAGTAAAATTTTACGAACACACTTATAAAGGTTACCTGTTACCTGAACTATTGGATTGTAGATAGAGCCAGGCATTCTATTTAAAACAATCGATCTGAAATTAAAACAGGTTATTTTGGATTTGCTGTATTGCTACATTAAAAGTAGAAAAGCACCTGCTGAAAACTCCGGCCTTACTTTTGTCACCACAAGATATTTTTAAAACTAAAATTCAAATTGTAATTTTTCTATGCAAATTCGATGGCGTTTTTGTTGTCATTAGCACGCTTTTATGTTCACTTCTAACTAACCATGTAATAAAATCTTGGAAATTACTTTTTACCTCATCTAAAAATCGTCCAAAAAATCTGAAATTTTGCAAACTTATTAAGGACTGATGACAGTACAATAATTTCAATAAACACTAAAAATTTGGAAAGGATACGATCGAAGAAAAAAAACAGTTTTATTGGCCTCGAACAGATCTAGAAAAAGTTTAAATGACATTTTCCCATATATTGATAAAAAACTGAAAATTTGTATTTTTTTTCAACAACAAAATTTGAAAAACCAAACGAGATATCACAAAAATCGATAGTCCTTAAACGGGTTCATACCAACTTCCTATTGACTTCTTCTACAACTGGAATAATAAACTCGGAAAAACTTATTAAACTTTAAGAAATGAACATTTCGTGACGACTTCTGATCTTTAAATGAAAAATTACTCGAAAATTGAAAGAGATATCAATAAAAAATATTTAAACAGTTTTATTTTCCTTGAACAAATCTACAAAAAGAGCGAATGAAAGTTTTTCCATATCTTGAATAATGAACTTTGAAAATTTTTAAAAATTTTTCAATCATCAAAAACTCAAAGACTGGGGCAGATTCAAAAATTTCAGAAGATTCCTTTTTATTGTAAATGATTTTTGACGTTTTTTCTGAAACTTGAATACGTCGAGAGCCGAAACCGGTCGTAGTATTCAATTATTGATATAGGGTGTACAACCGTTTAAAAAAAAAGGAAGTTGAGTCAATAATGTTGACATTGTTGACATTTGACGATTAGAAAATTTTTGACTCAACAGCATAAAACTTAACAAAAACCACTAGGTACATTTTCTTTTCTTATTCGACATTTAACAATAAACAAATATTGTACAGGAGTCTGAAAGTGGGACAAATTAAAATGAAAGCACTGCGTACAGGTTCAATAAAAGTCGTAGTACTGCTTGAATTTACCTACGTTTGAGTCGTAGTATTAACATTTGAGTCGTAGTACCCCAAGTAGCAAAATCATTGCTTTATGGAATGATATATAAGTATATTATAATGCCGAATTGAGGAGTATTTTATCACTTAGTGAGTTTGACTGCGACATTTTTGTGTTTGTAGAAAAAAGTTTTCATAACATTGTCGTATGAATATTTATACATCTCGCATTATAAAATTGAAGCTTGCTTTTAGTTTAAAATAGTTTTAAAACGCTATCAGTCACTAATAAAGACTCAGCAGGCTATGATGAAATTCCATGCTCCTTACTTCGAAAGGCCATTGATCACATAACATCTCCATTAACCGCTCTAGTGAACAAATCCTTCCTAGATGGCATCTTCCCTGAAGAATTGAAAATTTCACTGATAATTCCCATTCATAAAAAAAGGGGACAAACATAACATCTCAAATTACAGACCCATAGCACTGCTCTCGGTCTTCTCTAAAATTTATGAAAAAGGGTATTACAAATGCCTAAGCGCCTTTATGGAACAACACAAAATCCTCTCAAATTCCCAATTTGGTTTCATATTCTAAAATCTCTTGATGAGGGACAACTATGTGCAACCATATTTTATGACTTTAGTCGAGCATTCGATACTTTAAACCACCAACTCCTTCTGGATAAATTGGAACGATATGGGGTAATGGATTGAATCCTACCTCTTGGGAAGGATTCCCTCGGGGCTCCAGCACACAACAGTTGGAGTCCCGCAAGGAAGCATCCTCGGCCCACTGCTGTTTATAATTTTTATCAATGACTTGATAAACAATGCTGACTCTAACCTTTCGATCCTGTATGCAGACGACTTTTCTATAGCGGTGAATTCCAAAAACCGCGACTACTTGAGAACACAACTCAACTCATGCAATACGTCACTTGTCCTAAACACCACAAAGACTCAACTAATGCTATTCTCAACCAATGAAAAACATAATGAAAATCTCGAATTATCAATGAATAATGAAATCATAAAACAAGTATCATGTGCTAAATTCTTAGGGCTTCACTTGGACACCAAACTGACGTGGACGGACCAGATCAATGCAGTGAAACGCAAACTCGCATCGCACAACTACGCGCTTTTCCAACTTAGAAAATCGGTACATATCACAATATTAAAGTCCTATTACTTCTCCATGGTACACTCAACACTGAGCTACGGTATATTATGCTGGGGTAACTCCTGCAAACTACAAGAAATATTCATTCAGCAAAAAAAAATTATCAGATGCATCACTTTTTCAAAATCAACACAATCTTGCAAAGAACTTTTCAAAAACTTGGGTATCCCCACTGTATATTCGATTTTTATTCTCTCGTGCCTCCTATTTGTCCACAAACAATATTCAGAACTTCCAAAATGCCGTGAAGTAAATAAATATGTCACAAGGCAGGCAAATGATCTATTCATACCAACCGTCAGATTAACGCAAACTGCTTGTAGCTCTTATATCCTACCACTTAAATTATATAACCATTTATCATTATCCTTGAGAACCGAGACAAAAATCAATAAATTCAAATGAAAAATGAAAACGATCCTAATAGAAAACGTTTTTATAGTATTGAAGAATTTTTCTATTTTTCTTTTAACTAATATTAAACAATTTTAGTATGTTAGTTGTGCCACTGTTGATTTTAGACCTACACTAAGAAATATTGTATATCTGCGTAGGTATTCTATACTATAGATTTATGTGATACATGTGTATACTTGTAAGATTTTTTTTGTAAACTGACTTCTTCCATACGAATGTTCATTTGTCACGGAAGTATATATAAATAAATAAATAAATTATAAGACCGATTTAAAACCGTTTTGAAAGAGTGTTTTAAGTGCTTTATAATGATTATATAGTTTCTGTATAACAACTTTAAATTCTGCGCTAAAAAACAGTTTTTTAACAATTATATACAAGCTGTATAAAAACTTTATGATGTGATAAAAAAAACATTTTTTTAGGATAGAGACAATTGCTTTATAAAATAATGTGGCGAAGCTGCGGGCGATGCCGGACCTGAACGCTCACGTAGCCAGCGCCTGACCGCGAATGACTTTCGAGGCGCTATGCACCGAGAAGAATCTGGACGATTCGAGACTTGCCCGAAAATTCAAGAGCTTGCGGAGAAGTGAACAGTGAATATAAAAAGAACCACGCAGCAGAGTTTTGAGTCAGTGAAGTGAAAGTCGAATATAAATAGTTTTCTGATTGTTATATAAATTAGTGTTGTGTTATTGAACCACTTCTGATATTTAAACAAATTCACTCTAAAATAATTTATTTAACGAAATACAATGATTCAATAACACAACACAATACTCTAATTTATATAACAATCAGGGAACTATTTATATTCGACTTTCGCTTTCACTTCACTGACTCCAAACTCTGCTGCGTGGTTCTTTTTATATTCACCGTTCACTTCTCCAAAAGCTCTTGAATTTTCGGGCAAGTATCGAATCGTCCAGATTCTTCTCGGTGCATAGCGCCTAGAAAGTCATTCGCGGTCAGGCGCTGGCTACGTGAGCGTTCATTTCCGGCATCGCCCGCAGCTTCGCCACAATAAGTATAAAATTGTTTTATAGTTTACCTATAAAGGAGTCGCTTACTCAGTTATAAGCAATTTAGATGGCAAAATAGTAGTATTTGAAACACAAATGTTACAGTGTGTGCGCAATAAATACTATATAAAACATTTTTATAATAACCGTTTAGTGCCCAAAGTTTGCCCAATAAGACAATGGAAATGTATCGTGCAAAAAAGCAATGAAATTCTTTCAGTGCCTTTTACATGATTATCCCTAAACCAGGCTCAAAAAAACAATATGTAGCAACCTCTGAAATGAATAAAATCAAGGAAGGTAGGTTTGTGCGGGAAAAATTGTTTTATACTGTAATTCAAAACAGCTGTATACAATCATAATAGAGCAAGATCCCAGGGCCGTCAGACATTACTTATTTTTAAACGAACGAAATGTGTACGATTGAGTAGTGTTAGTATGTACGTACCTTGATTCCCTCTAATATCTGAAGAATGGTCATCTGGTCAAGCTAGCAAGTAGGCATGCGAACATAGTACATACTGTCACTACTCAATCGTACACATTTCGTTCGTTTAAAAATAAGTAATGTCTGACGGCCCTGGGATCTTGGACTATAAGGTTCTATAATGTTTTTGATAGAATCATTTTTGTAACGTTTTGATTGACACATGATTATTGTATAAATCAACGCCATATTTATATGCGGGTTTGAGCATTTGCAAGTGGCCGCCATTATTCACGAAAAATATTTTCGAATATAAAATTTAAAAAAATCATGTACCTTTAATAAAAATATAGGGCATTAATAGTTATTTATGTACCAAGGAAGAAAAACTGTCTATTATAGTCGAGCCTGCAAATTGATAGCCGAGGCGCAGCCGAGGATAGCAAGCAGACGAGACAGTAGACAGTTTTTCGCCGAGGTGCATATTAAATTTTTTCGTCGACCTCTACATACCTTTATGAAAGTAAGTACTCGCATGTTTGCTGGCCTCAGCTACGTCCAACTCTTCGAACTGCAGACTCGATCATAATTTTAATGAATATAAACAAAATGTATTTGAAGTGTAACAACTCTCTATTTCAATTATACTACAAAATTAAATCAATCTCGAAGATGAATATTGAACGTACAGTTTGTGCAATTATTGATATTAATTCCTGCTGTCGAAGAAGATGCAAGAGACAAGTTTTGATTTTGGGTACTTGTTGATGCAACTTCAGATGCAGGTGCTCCAACAGCACCATTTCCAAAACTTCTCTCTTGAAGTGCTTTACCTGAAATCTAGCGGATTTCGTAAATAATTAATTTGACATAAGCAAATGACAGTATTGTATTAATTAAAACGTGGATTTACGAAAATGACTCAATCGCCGCTCTCGTACCGTGCCGTATCATAGTGACCACAGCGGACGAAAAGAGTTTGCGGACGAAAAGTGTTTGCGGACGAAAAGTACTTGCCTTCAAAAATAGTCGATTTTTCGTCCGGAAATTAGTACGTAAAATGTCATTTTTTGCAGAGGTCGACGAAAAACTCTATTTATTTAATTAATCAATCATTATACAGGTATTTCTGATTAAAAATAATACCTTCGAAAAATATAGTACCTACATATTTTAATATGTATATCAGATCGGCCAATTTATTACTAATTCAATGCGTATCTATTTTTTAATAAAAATCAATCAGAAAATTTCGCTGCGTAGGGATATTCTTGGTGCTGAACAAATTTCAGGAGTTTTATAAACCTAATGATATCGCATATATTTACGTTTTTTATGATGGTGACTGTTTTATTTTCATCTTTTCGAACTATGACAACCATTTCGGTGAAGTTTTTATCTCCCCACGTTATGTCAACATTATTCTATTTCATTGTGAATTGCGTCTCTGAATAAATAAAATATGGTATAAAATTTCACTTTAGTTCATCTATAGGACGCTGACCATGTAGTCAGCGTTATCTCATTCTCATAAAACAAGTTTTCTATGTTCGTATAGCTATTCTTGAAATAGTTTCAAACCGCTTTATAGGATCCCTAAGAAAAATAATTATAATGGTTGTGAACCGCATATTTGGATAGACTGTATAAATAATCTAATAATATAATAATAATCTAATAATAAACTTATAAAATAGTTTTTTAACATTTCATTGAGAGGATATAATTAGAGTTATAAGCTAGGTATATGTTGATGAGATACATGTATCTTTGTCAAGATGAACTTCGTCATTTATTTCCAAATGCTGGTGTAATAAGTAATAAATATTGATTTATTTTGTTTTGGGAATAATAAAGACGTTTATTATCATTATTATTTTTTTTCTCCTTAGGAGTGTACCAGTCAGGCCCTGTCTCCGGTGCTCCGACCCATCCGGAGGGCGCGCTGGTGTCGTTAACCCCAATAACCACTCCCTACGTCCGTAGGTTGAGTGACTATTGGGTCCGAGAATCGTGTGCCCTGAGTAGACGGAGCGAACCAAGTATAACGGCCTTCTGCATTCTTGCTGCTAAGATTTCTGCCATATTACGGCAAGCCGGTATTATCTTTAAGTTAGAGAGCAGTGTGTCCATCATTCCACCAAGGACTCCTATAATCAGAACCACCATTTTGACAGAATGGTCCGGATATAACCTGCGGAGTTCAAAGAGAAGATCTCGATATTTAGTCCGTTTTTCCTCCTCTTTTCGAACGATATTCATTTCGCCTGGAGCGGAAAACTCCATGACGAATATCGTTCTACTTTGGTGGTCGAGGAGGACAACATCAGGCTTATTGGCTTGTATTTGCCTGAGGGTGGGCAATGAGTAGTTCCAATAGATTCGGCATCTCTCATTCTCCACCACGGACTCAATATCCCCCGGAGCATAAGGCAACACTAGTGTCTCGTCTATACCGTACGAGTGTCGTAGGTGGTAGTACAACACTCGTAGCGCCGCGTTATGCCTGTGGATATAGGCTGAGACCGCATAAGATGTGCATGCTGATAGCAAATGCATTACGGTCTCAGGTGCCCCACGACATGCCCTGCATCGGGTGTCAGGGACGTCTATACCCATCACGCGACTACGGTAGACAAGGGTGTTGAAAACACCATCCTGGCAGGCCATTATGAATCCCTCGGTCTCTGACTTTAGCTCACTTGACCTGAGGAAGGCAAAGGTCAAGCTTTTGGATAAGCCAAGGTCTTCGATGTTATGAAAGAAGACACCATGCATTGGCTTAATATATATATATATATATAATATATTATTATTATTACTATTATTATTATTATTATTATTATTATTATTATTATTATTATTATTATTATTATTATTATTATTATTATTATTATTATTATTATTATTATTATTATTATTATTATTATTATTATTATTATTATTATTATTATTATTATTATTATTATTATTATTATTATTATTATTATTATTATTATTATTATTATTATTATTATTATTATTATTATTATTATTATTATTATTATTATTATTATTATTATTATTATTATTATTATTATTATTATTATTATTACTATATGTTAAAGAACCAAAATAGTTTATAATTTGGGCCTTTTTTGGTTGTATACGTACTGTATTAATAATAGTAATAATAATAATAATGACGTTTAATCGTGATAAAATCGATACAAACATTAAGAATTAAAAAAATTATTATGAATAAACGTGAAAATATCCACAGAAGTACTATACGTACTTGTTTGTGGCAAAAACAATGTAAATAAATATAAATGTAGTAAAACTAAAGTGTTTGATGTGATAAAATAGATATATACGAAAATACAATTATACATGTTTAAATATTTTTTCAATAAAATTAAAATAAGATTTAAATTAATAAATAAATGTTGTGTCTGGTGAGGTAAAATAGACAATACGGGAACACAATTATACATGTTAAAAAGTTGTTTTTTTACAATAAAATACAAATGAATAAATATAATAAAATTTAGTATCAAACGCTCAGTGAATTGGAATAGATATAGTTTAATTTTTTTTTCAATTTTCTATCAATTTATGAATATTAGTTTTATCATTTTTCTTTATAAATGTTATGAGTCGCTTTTTAAAGCGTTTCAGAGAAGTTTCATCTATAATTTTCTTTGGTAAGTAATTAAGTAATTTTGGGGCTAGGTACAAGTAGCTTTTCTGTCCGATGGACTTAGACGCCAGTGGTATGTGATACTGATGTTTTGGTCTTGTTGCATATGGATGGTTCGGAGTGTTATGTTCATGTTTGTTTTTATATATTTGACATCCTATTTGAATGCTATATAATTGTCTGATATCTAATATTTGTGTTTCTGCATAAAGCATAAAGCATAAAGACTCCTGACTTATGATGAATTAAAAAGCATAATATTTTCAATGCCCAACAAGGGAAGCACCGATGACATAAATACGGTTTTCATAAAAAATTGCTTTGATACCATTAAAGAACCGTTGCTGAACCTCATTAATACATCTATTGAAAAAATCCTTGAAAAACCAGTATACGAGCAAATAGTAAGATTTGTAGAGGAAAATAAACTTGTTAAACAATGTTCAGTCAGGTTTTCGAAGTAAAAGCAAAGCTGTGAAACAGCCTACCAATGTGTTCTGGATGACTTGAAAAAAAGTCTAGGAGAAAATCAAATGACAGGTGCGGTATTTCTTGATCTTCAAAGAGCGTTCGAAACTGTAGATCGAGATAGGTTGATTAAATAATTAAGATGTATTGGTATCGAGGGTAAGGCACTGCAATGGCTAGCTAATTATCTGGATAACAGAAAACAGAAACTAAGGTTCAATAATGAACTCTCTAAGAAAATGGCTATGGGGTTCCACAGGGAAGTGTTCTTGGGCCTTTATTGTTCTTGATATATATTGATGATATTGTTGAAGTAGCAGGAAATTGTAAAATCCATTTGTTTGCTGATGACACTTTAATTTATTTCTCTACATCAGACCCAGTGTTTTTAGTACAAGCTCTTAACAATTCGATATATCAAATGCAAAAATGGTGTTGTGGAAGCCTGCTAAAAATTAATGGTAATAAAACTAAATTCATGCTCATTGCTAATGAAAGAAATTATAACAATTTTCTCATAAATAACATGGACATGAAAATTGGTAATGAAATAATCGAGCGGGTAAAAAATTTCAAATATCTTGGTATTATAGTTTATTATAGACTAACTTTAAAAAAACATGCAATCTATTTAATAAAAACAATATCTTTTAAAGTAAATTATCTATATAGATGTGCAAGATGTGCAAGATATCTCAATCAATGGACCAAAAGGATTATATACAACACTATTATACTTCCCCATTTCACTTACTGCGCAACTATTTTGTATTTACTAAATCAAAATGAAATATATAGATTTCAAAAATTGCAAAACCGATCAATGCGCACAATTCTCTCATGCAATCGACGTACCGTAAAGTGGGGTTAGTTTGCTCAAATATCGTGGTATTTTTCATTGCATTTGAATACATTTGGGTCTTGAAATCGGATATGAAAGTATGTGACACATATATATTTTCACTATCGATTTCACTAGGTGGCACAATGCTATTTTCAATATATCTTGTATTTTTATTTTTTGAATGACTGAGCAAGGTTTCCCCGCTATTGGGGTAACTTTGTATTCGCTTCTGAAATCGTTATTTGAGCACAGATCGCATAACTAATAGTTTACTTTGCTCACAGTGGTTATAACCAACAAGCCAATATATATAAAGTGGTATTTTTTTAAAATCTGTATAATTTTATTTGTACATTTTTGTCCCTATGTAAAAAAATTAAAAAGCTTATTTCATGACATGAAAAATTATAGATTTATACAACTAAGAAATATATAAACATAATATGGCATATTATCTTCAAACTTGGGCACACTAGGTATAGTTGTTACTCATATATCCAGGATGTTTTTCACAATAAATCGAAGCTCCAATAGGGAAGAGGCGTTCCATATTTAGCAGACAATATTATAAGGTCAACAGAATGCGCTTCTTCCACAAGAGAAAGAGTAGTTGGGGCTCCAACATCACGCTGCTGTAAATTGTTCACCTCATTATATAAAGTGCGCTTAGGATTTTCAAATATTGCTGCTGATGCTGCTGCTGCGTGTGTAGACAGTCTCCTCAATTTTACAGCGCTAACTGCTGCATTCAATTGGTCGTCCGTATAATTTCTATATGGGCGAGATCCCAATTTTTTTTGTAGTTTTGCACCATTTTACCTAAAAAAACAAATTCGTCATTAATATCACGATTGAATTGTCACAAAACTTTAAATCCATTCTTTGAGTAAAGTAACCCCAAATTGTTTGTGAAATCTGCATAGTTCCATTTAAAATTTTATGAAAAATCGAAATATGTTTCTGATCGATTACAAAAAAATTACTAGGAGGCAGAAACGGTGGTTCTTTCAAAAAAAATATATTATGGGGTTATAGGATTGGTCACTTTTATTTCACACATCTTAGTTGTTCGCATTCGAAAATATTACAAATATGCTAAAATTACTTACCTTCGATATATCGTCCGTACGCGCTTCGCCGCAGTGACTCTGAAACACGTACAACTTATACGGTGCATGATTGAACTTGTTCACTCAAATTCCCGCTTCTAGTTATTTCCAATTTGAAAAAAAATATGTCATACCAACTTTTCCTGCACTTAGGCAAAGTTACCTATCGGAAGCAAAGTAACCCCAATCTACGGTACTTCTATTACATCAATGTTGAGCAGACTATATACAGTATTATCAGTAAACTAATTTTTATTGTATCAGGCACTCATTTTTGTATTCAAAATAAGAAATGGAAGTGTACCAGCCTACTTGAAAGATAAAGTAAACTATAATTTTGAATTTCACCACTATGAAACGAGAGCTAGAAGAGATTTCCACATTCCTCAATTTCACAAAAGATTTATTCAAAACTACATTTTTATCAAAGGCTTAACAGCATTCAATGAGTTACCATCTGAAATAAAAATTGCACACTCTCTCAATTCTTTCAAAATGACTCTGAAAAAACATTTGTTGGAAGGAAGCAATCCCTAATATATTTTGTAAAATAATTTTAATTTTATATCTTTATACACAACAGCATGTTCTATATATATTTTTTTAACAACTGTGCATTGTTGATAAGGTGTAATGGTGCTGTTTTAACATATTTTTAATTTGTATGTACGAAGTATTAGTTTTTAGTTTTTAGATGTACAAATCACTAAAAATCCTCAACAAGGTTTCTCGTACACGGTTTATAGAAAACCCACCCACACCAACCGATATCTCAACTCCAAGTCCCACCATCATCCCTCACAACTCAACTCAGTCGTAAATACTCTGATATCTCGCTCCATCCGACTAACCGACGACCACAACAGACAATCCGAACTTCACAACGTAAAACAAGCTCTCCTACAAAACGGATACAGACCAGACCACATAGACAGAAACATCCAAAAACAGCTTCAGAAACCATTAGTAACCAAAAACGAACCACAAGTTGAAGACCGTCCATCCAAAGTCTTCTTCCCTTACATCAAAGGGGTGACGGACAAAATCAGTCGACTTTTCAGAAAAGCAAATATCAAAACCATCTTTACCACAGAACAAAAACTATCACACCTCATCAGACCAACAAAAGACAAAATTCCCAACGAAGACCATGGTATTTACGAAATTCCCTGTTCTATCTGCCCCCACTCTTATATAGGAGAAACTTCGAAACAGATCCATTTTCGATCCTATCAACACTCCCTTTCAGTTAGAAATCGAGACACCAGCTCCGCATTAGCTCTTCATTTCATCCAAACGGGTCACCCCATAGATTTCGAGAAAACGAAAACCATCGCCCCAGTACGTTCAAGAACTTCTCGTTTTATCAGAGAAGCCATCGAAATCGAAAAACGGCCTGATTGCCTGAACATTAAAGATGATAGCCGTAAATTGAACCCCATTTGGAAGCCCCTTCTTCCAACCGTAATTACCAGGCCACGTGAAACTTATCCGCAATCAATTATTATCCCATTAACTCCAACTACACAGCAGGCACCAGCAGACAAGACAAACGAGAAAACCCGTAAGACCCGCAACCTCCAGGTAGCCAACCACCTATAAATACTACAGTGCAACCAACATCGGATCGTCTTTTGAGATCAAGGAGTAGGCAGGTTGAGACCTTGATATCTCTCAAGACCACGACTCGAGGAGTAGGCAGAGAGAGGCCTCGCAGTCACACTCTTGAAAATGGCTCCAAAGCAGGAGCCGAAGCGTCGAGTTATAAACTCTCAACGCGGTTCAACCCATGAACTTAGTAATGTATATATATATATAATATATATATATATATATATATATATATATATATATATATATATATACGAAACAGGAAATTTTTTGGGTATAGCAGCAAGCAAAACGTGTACTCTTTTAACACTATATTTCCGATATTTCAACAGTGAATACTGTCATCTTCCCCAAAAAATTTCCGTTTTCTTACTGACAGGTAAGGTCAATGTCCAGCGTGGCTTTTGCCGGGAAAGTACTTGTTTTCTGTTAGATATTACAAACAAGTAACTTCAATTTTATCGTAGGTTTTTCCATTTCCAGAGGAGTCATGTGTTGATTCAATTTTCAATTGAGAATGTTTATCTTTAAAAATTATTCTTGGTATTGTTCCAAGTCTCTTGGATGTAGTTGTCAAATTTCTCCAGGTCAGGAGGAGGGGGAGGCATTTGAAAACCAGTCAGCTTGTGACCGTCTACTGGTTTCACATTCACATTTCGTTAGGTATGGTGCTGTACATACCCTCTGTCAAGTTTGACCAGCGAACGAGGTCAAGATCCAGAGTTATGCCAAAAAAACCGCGATTTTCGAAAATTGGTGTGAAACCAGCAAACGGTCACAAACTGACTGGTTTCCAAACGCATCCCCCCCTTATTCTTGACCTGGAGAAATTTGACACACTACATCCAGGCAACTTGGGGCAACACCAAGAATACTATTTCATGCCAGGCAGACGGTTTCCTTATCTGGCAGTAAATCATCTATGCGGCTCTTTAACACTTTAACTATCAACTTCTGAGCTTTTCGCGGATCCCCGCCCTCACTTGTTAATAGGTTACCACGAGGGACACTATTTTCAATACCTTATCACTGTGGTCATCGTGCCATCAACATAACATAAAAAATTGTAATTTCATCGTTGTCTAGATCACGGTGCATGCTAGATGTTTACATAGTTCAGGTGATGAAAGGAAGGGGCAAGTGGTCAGGTTCAAAAACTATGATTTCTCGTACACTCGTCGATTTTTCAGTCGTATTTTAAGTCACAAGTCGTTCACGTGCCGACGGGCTATTAAAAAAAATACACAAACCGAACGAGTGAGTGGGCTCTAAGTGTGTCATGCGTACGAATGCCTTATCTTGAGAAACATGTGCGAAGGAAATGACTCATTCAATTTCAGATATGCAGGAGGACGGCCGCTAGTAGAAATGGCTCTGCAATCTTAGCGGGCGAAGGATAAAAACTCTTTTATTTATTCACTTGTTTCTCATTTCTCAGTGTACGTCTTGTTGTGTGGCTTGACGGTTGTTTGTTTTTATCGAGATCGGCGGTTGAGAGTGACTTTCACCAGTGTACCTTTACTTCATTGTTTATTTGCAGGTGGATACCGGTTTGGGAATTGTATTCAGCGAACTGCAGGTGAGTTGGCTTTTAGTTGTCTTAAAGATCTCCCCAAAATTATAGACTGATAAATGCGATTTCTTTGTATCAGTATACAAAGGAGATATATGGATATTCAAATCGCTATTTATTCATATATTCATCGTACTGCATTTCCTTTGGCCTCGTGAATATTTAATGGGGTTATTTGAACGTATTTGAGACTCATTCATAATTCCAAACGACTTTTTTACAGAGTGTCCCAGTAGAATGAAGATATTATTCTGGAACACAAGGCGCGAAATAAAAAAGAGCGCTGAAAGTACCTACTGAGAAGGATTTTTCTTCATTACCAAAATCTTGAGTAAAATTCTAACGAAATTTATATTTACGTGAGTGGAAACTGGGTTTTTTCTAATACGCTACGGTAGTATGAATATCTAGATAAAATGATAATGTTATAAATCGCTTCAAGTTCACTCAAAAATGCAAATAGGAGTTGAAATGATAAGATATGATTTGGAATTTTGTAACGTCATAAATAGCTTTAATTTCACTCACAAATGCAAATAGAACTTGAAGTGATATAGTTATTAACGTTACAAGGCCGATATGTAGCAAATAACGGATGAGGTTGAATATTGAAAGATTACATTTTGATTCCGAGGAAAGAACAAACCACGTACCTCGTAATTCTACAGAAAAATCCAAACATTGTGTTGTCATGGAACAGCTTAACAACATCACAACAATATTATAAACAACGTCAGTTTTTAATGTTCGCGAGTTCGCTTTAACCACGATCATGGATGAAATTGAAGAAATTGAGGAACAAAATCAAATTTCTTTAGAAATATTGGGAGAATCATGTGCAGCAAGTATTGATTTACTGCCGAAAATAACTCAAGAGCGATATAAAAAAGAATATGAAAATTTTGAAAAGTGGCGTGAAAGCAAGAATGCAAAGGCGGTTAATGAAGATGTATTATTAGCCTATAGGTACGTAAGGAAAATCAGAAGTTTATTCTCCTAAAAGCGTACACCATATTAGAGTATTACCTACAGAAATGGTACTTTCAGATTTGAAATTTTTTGAAAATTATTTTTGTTCTTGAGTCTGATGGATACACACCAAAGAAAGCAAAAATTTTGTCTGAAGAAGTACTTAACTAAGATTTGGTTGGAGGCAGATATCATCCATGGTTACTTGGAAAGGTTGTATTAATGTGTGGTATTTTTGGTGCCTGTAGACGTGACGAACTTGTTAAGCTGACTGTGGATGATTTTGAAAGCACCAGTAGGTACCAGAGTTTTGGTTACTTTGAGGTATACTAAAAACAAAAAGAACAGCTAGGGTATTTGTCATTCCCAAAGAAGGACTTCCTTTTGATGCCTATGGTTTATACCAAAAATACGTAGTTGTTCCGAAGAAAAATGCAGCATTCTTAAAATTGAAAATCCTCAGCTCCACACAGGGCACTCGTTTCGCAGAACCTCGGCTATTATGCTTGTAGAAAATGGTGGCGATCTACTATCGGTAAAAGAACTTGGAGGTTGGAACTCCTTTGCGGTGGCGGATTCGTTTATTGAAAATTCAGTTTCAAAGAGAATAAAGATAACCGGACAACTATTTCATAGTAATGAGGCCACACCGACAACCGACAACAAGTTCAAATGCTGGTGTTATAGATAGTAAATTTCATTGATGGAAGAGAAATTTCAAATAATTGCAATTGTTAAATTCATTTTGAAATTTATAAATGGTATTTTTTTTCCTTTGGTGTTTTGGCATCGACTGCTATGGTCATTAGCCATATAAATAGTATTATTTCAATTATTGTTATTGTAAGCCGGCGGTTAAAATATCTCAACGGACGGAGGCTGTTAACATTAACTCTTCAATTGTGATCTGAATACCATTAAGTACATCAAAATAACAGTATGGGAGTACGAAAAAATATGATTTGGAGCTTTGTCCAATCGACTCAAATTATAATGTTGCGATGTCGATCGCCTATACTAGCTATACCTATCAATTCTAGGGAGAATACCAGATTATGCAAAATAGAAATATAACTATTTCCTACCAGTGGAATAAGTTTCGTTCATTTTGTCTCAAACGCGTCTGGTTTTCTCCTTAGTATATCGTATACCGGGTGTCAGCAGCTAGAGCGTGGCTCGTTCCTATAACTTTTTCGTGTATATGTTTTATTTTTAAATAAAGATGGATTTAACGAGGGGCAATATATGAAAATATAAGTAGAAAAGTTATTGGGTATACCCTCAAAACGTTGTGCAACCGTAGACACGTGTTTCGAACTTAAGCTCTCATCAGTACGGTAAAATCCTTCGTTTCTATTTTTACATCCAAGTGACGTACATCTTTGCACTTGATTTTACCGTACTGATGAGAGCTTAATTTCGAAACACGTGTCTACGGTTGCACAACGTTTTGAGGGTTATACCCAATAACGTTTCTACTTATGTTTTATTTTTATGTATATTTTCACTTCTTTTGTCTCCATTTAACATTATATATACAACCTTTCATCATTTGCAAACCTTTTTACCATTTTTCTTCAATCTAGACTCTAGGAGGACTAAGTATTCTTTAAAAAAGTAATTGGATTATTATTTAAATCGCTAATTTTGAATTTAAGTAGTAGCAATGTTGAAAATGTTGTTATAGAAGCAGCTGTACATATATATTGGGAATAGTCGGATCTAGCTAAATTAACCGTGCTACAATTTGGGTGGGCGAATTTTGCCGTATTCGAAGGAAAGGTATATTATAACGTCATGGTCGTCAGGGGGTGAGCGACTGGGTACCGATCCAACAACCAACTTTTTTTCCGATAATTCAACTTAATCTTCATGTCCCTTGAAGGGCATACTTTCGTAGATAATCGACCCCTCCTAGTGTCATGGGCCAACGGTCTATTGGTAACATGAAAATAAACACATTCTGACAATTTATCACCCTACAACACACTAACAAATCATTTAATAAGTTTGAGTCATTTCACGGGGTAATTAATTCAGCTAATTATTATGATTATGATCACTGTAAAGAGTTCCCACTGAAACATAATCACATTCCATGATTATGAAATGCATAGTTTATGGATTCTGTAACTCGACAATAATAGTTATAACAATTATTTTACTGTTCATATTGTTTAGAACTCCAAGGTCTAAGTAATCTAACCTCTATTTCTGACGAGCGTTGCATTGATTATATAATTAGAATTGAATTACTTAATTATTCAAGTAATTTATTTCCATCGTTTATCGAACCATTTCCTATTGCATGATTACAAAGTAAAAAAAAGTCATTTATCGTATAATCAATGAAATAAAAGTTTCTCACTGAATATACACCATCATTGATTATTGTGATATTTATGAAAATGATAATCGTTCGAGTTGACTTTCTGTGAAGTTCGTGACTGTCCTTTTTTTTACTTCCAGGCACAGGTTGTACGCATCTGATTTTGGTTGGAAATCGTTTCTCATTTGCATTTATTAGATTTTTTAAATCAATTATGGGAGATCTGTTAAAATTATATGAAATTACACAACTGTGTGTTCTTCAAATATTGCGTCACAGAAAAGTTCAGGGTGATTATTATAATCTCGTTAGGGAGATGTGGATCTATGATTCCAATAAATATTTCAGTTATTTTCGGGTGACCTGCTTTCAGTTCGACGAATTGTTGTCCACTGTGGAGACAACATTGAAGAGGGTGTCTGCATTGCCATTGCCATTGCCTTCTGCTTGATATGTATAATATTAATCAATATTGTTTTTGGTTTTACGAAACTCAGAGGTTTTCGAAGAAAACCCCTCAAAAGCAAGCAAGCAAGGGAGATTATGTCTCTTGTGACAGAAAAATATCGTCACACTGTTGTAGCAATAATAATAACGTTAGCTTTGACTGTCGTCTTAGTGACATGATTTATTATTTATAGTGTCAAAATTAATGTTTGTTACATTTCTATTTGATATATTTCAATTTTTTTTATCGTGGAGGAAGTATAGTCTCTTACTCGGTTAGAACAAAAATTTGCGATGCCCCTTTCCACTCGCATCGAATTTTCATTCTAACCTTGTTACAGGATATTCTATAATATACCGGCATTTCTTATCGAACTCTTTGTTATCTTATATTTAGTGTTGATCGAATTATCGTGACGCAGTCTATGAATTATCAGGTTAGTCACACGTTTAACGTTACCATCTGTTTCTATAAACAAATGAAAACTTCCATAAAATGTTCTTGGAAAGTCAGGCGATGCGCAAAAAAACCAACTGCAGTGACAAATTTGTATACAGGTCAGGTGGTTTGGTTATCGTTTGGTTCAATATAATGTGAATTGTTTAACTTTGGAATAGTTTCTTACTTTACACTCTTGTAATGACTAATCGCATATATTTATATTTTTAGTTTGTTTATTATTTTCTACAGGTTACACCCAAGAACTATCAATGAAAACAATTAATACTATTACACCAAGTATCAAGCATAAAAAACTGTTGAATATTATAAATGTTCTGCTGTACCACCAGGTTCTCCCCGACTTGTCCATAGGGAATAATTTGTCATCAATTAATCAAAAGTGATTAAAACCCAGTTTTTATGCTGTTTTTGGCATTTTCAAGGCGTTTATCTCGAGAACAAGCTAGGAATGGTGACACCATAGAATTCAATAGAAATATGAAAAATTGTATACTCTTTTCATCTGCAATAGTGAAATGTAAAAAGTCCACTTTAAAGAGAGCTTAAGGTGAGGTGTTTCATAATCATATCTATCCGAACTTTTAACTGAAGTACAGTCATCTGGGAAATCATCATTGATTTTGACAGCTTTACTGTGAATCACCGCAGTTGTCACAGTCACCGACATAACTATTTTTAATTTCAATCTTATTCCTGTGGATAATACTGGGAACCGACGTTTCCAAACACAATACTGTATTTCGACTACATTTCTTGAACATATTATGTTTTCATTATGCAAATTTTCAGCGGGACTGTTCACTTCTTGAAGTTTGATCATAGGTATGGTTGGACGGAGTATCCACTATCTCCTATTGATGTGTATCTTCCGTATCTTCCATGTTGAAAGTTCCTTTTCACTCGCGAATTGTTGAATATTGCCTGGTCATGTGTGGAACCTGACCAGCGAGCAACAATGTTCCGAATTTCCAGATTAGCTTCTGAAATTGTCTGCACGTTCCATGCAAAAAGACCGTCCTGTTTCTGAATAGTTCTGCATCATCTCCACCTGGTGATTCTATCCTTATCAATGTGCTCTAGGGAAACTCGCTAAATGATAGAACTCAGCAGCACTTCTTGTTATTTCTCGGTCATCTCCATACATTCTAATAAACCGTGGTCTTAGAGTTGCAATTGCTTCCCTTCTTACTATTCGACGTGCTGAAGGTTTTGACACCCCCCTAAAATCTCCCATAGCAATTAAGAAAATTCCTGTTGTACAGTAGTGTAGTGTAAGAAGAAGCTGGACCATTGGACCCCTGAAATATCTTTGAACAACATAGGTACTACTTTTTTTTGTAAATATAGTCTTACTTACCTAATTGTTGGCCATATAATTATATTTTCGATTAATCGAAAAAGAAGTGAAGCGGTGAGTTTTTTTAGATGAAATCTGTCAAAAATATCAACATCATCATAATCATCGAATCTCTTTTATCTTTTTCTGTATAGTTCTTTTCTCCTTAGATGAACTTGAACTTGAAGATGACTTTCCTTGGTACTACAGGTTCATAACGTGGGATGTTCATTGAAATTGAGAACTGACAAAACAAAATATTGAGACATTGATGACTTGGTGAGTCAATATTTGAGGTTAGATCGCACTTCAACTTGATTAAAGTCTGGATATCGTCTCTTTAACTTCAAGTGGCTTTGTCACTTTAAAGTATTATGGAACACCAACATTATTTAAAATCAAATTTTACTTTTAAAGTCTGATTATGAAACTGGCCGTTAGATCAGGATAATGTGACTTATATTTTATTACATACGTCCAATCAAGTAAGAAATGTCATCTGATGTCACGAATTATTGACATGGAAGCTTATTTGTCAGATTTTCATCTTGAATTCATTTTAAATGTTTTATATTGCAATGAATATAAATTCTAAACGGTTTCAATTTATTTGTGAACATAATATCAGATTTGTCGAATATATATCACAATAATTATTTTCAAACCAGTCTGTCAATAATAGAACTCTAACTGCTTCTTACTGTCACTGTCCCATCTTCACTCGCGGAGCAGTATTTATTCACGGAGGTCGCTTTTCGAGATAGTTCTTGACAGCTGCGATTCTTCGCCGGCTGTTCGATTTCTCGCTTCCAGATTGGTCCATGGCTGTTCAAATAGATATGCAAATGAGGCGACAGGTACGGCACCAATTCGTTACAATATTTTGATTTTTCAATTGTGAATTAATACATTTTTTTCTACATGAAATTGAGAACTTTGCATTTTTACCCAGCTTTATTTATGAAGATTTCGCACGCTTTTTAGAGCATTTGACAAGGATTATAATAAAGGTATATTAAAAAATCCTTTTCTAAGTTATGGATATTATGAATTATAAGTAATGAGTCATTTTGAATGACGAAAAAATGGTGTTACATACCTACATTCCAGGAGTATTTTGATCAACTTATCTGATTAGAACATACTTTTTTCTTTCGTCACTAAATGTGAGAATCGGTGAACACAAAAAAAATACTCAGCGAGGAGAAACATCGAAGTTGGGAATAGCAGATCACGTCTGGATTAATCAGCACAGCATCGCATGGTTGGAAGCCGAAGTTATCCACAAAGAACAACATTGGTATAAGAGAAAGTTTATAGAGTCGGCTTATATTCAGAATGGTGACGTGTTCAGTCAGCCGAGCATAGAGATTCGGAATGAGACTTCAATAAAAACTCTGTGTCAAGACCTGTCAGTACCGGTCATCAATAATAACACTCGCCAGAAAAATGTCGTATCACATTTATTAACATTGATGACCTGAGAGAGACCCCAGGAAGATCATAATTACCTTTATAGCAGGTACATTAGTTGCATGCTATATAATAAGTATCCGAGATATCTTGTCGCATTCACACACTTGATAACGACAGTAGATGTTAACTGTTGAAACGTCGTGACTTGTTTGAATTCTACTAACACTCATACGTTGTCACACTCTTTCAAACATACTTTTTTCCATCATAACTTCCACTTTGACTGTATCAACGAACAAAATGAATCGGCATTTGTAGTCCTTTGTAGCTAGCACTTTACAAACTCAACAAACTTAAAAAGTTTTTTTTTAATCAGACTGCCCTCATTCTGGAGGAATGCAGTTGTTACGTTTCCGTTTTGATTGAGATAAGCCATGCCTACGATGATTGTTCACACTTCTGGCATATCGTAAACACCAGAAGATTGTTTATGAGAATTCTTTTCCTGGTACGAATGCCGCTGAATATTCTTGAAATTTCAAAAAAACCTTGTCTATTCACATTCGTTCTGGATTCTTACTGTATTTTCGACCATTATCAGATAGTAATTCTGACGCAAATGTAAACAAATATGAGGGTTTGCCATAACAACATTGTATATGTATGAAAACCACAGAACTCAAAGAACAAAACCCTCACGCTACATCTAATACCTACATAAAGAGTGTGGATAATTTGCTGACCAGAAAATAATTCTCTGGAACAGGACATTAGGATGCATGCAACTCTAAAACTGAGTTGTACATAATGATGTGTTCGTGCCACTATAGAAAAAAATCAAATCAACCCTATCATAAGGGTAGTTTATACCTGCAATATTTCGAAAAACTTTGCTAACCGAGGGTGTCCAGAGAAGATATTTCATCGAAACAGCAAATTATGATTTTTCAAAACGTACTTTTTGTGCCACCATAGGAAAAATTTTGATCATCATAAGGGTAGTATACAGTGTGTCCCACTTACCATGCTCACCATGGGTATCTTTTCAATGGTTAGAGATACGAGGTCGGTTAAATGACACCAAATTTGGAGTTTATCAAGGCCAACTATAATGTGAAAAAATATTTTGATAAAATCTATTCGTTTTTGTTTTATACACAAATAACAGATTTTGATCATTTTCATGTCTCTTGCACGTGAATTTTGACCCACTTCTGGCGGTCCTAATAACTTGAAATTCGGCAGATGTTCATAATTCCGGTGGCAATGCACTATGGAATTTTTATTGAAATAAAAAATAAAAATGGCGGCTCCTCCAATATGGCGGACGAGATTTGTGATTATGGTCCAATTCCATTCAAAATTGGTATGTAGGAGATCATGATTTTTCTATTAAAATTTATAAATTCATGATGGCGACTTCAAAATAGTTCTTGTTTTTGTATAAATGACGATAACTCCGTTGTTATCAACAAAAAGCTATTACTGTGACATATCATCTGTGAGAGAAAAGAAAGTTATTCATAACTAAGTCATAGTGAGCATAGATTGAAATATAAAAGTTGGTGCTGATATCTCAAATTCTAGAAGAGTTGGTATGAATTTCATATTTTTTTCGAAATCTCAATAAAAAACTGCCCTAAGAATGTGAAATTCCTATTCAAATATTGTCATAAATAAAGAAGTTGCGGACGAGATATGAAACAGATCAAAATCTGTTTTTTGCGTATAAAACAAAACGGAGAGGTTTTATCAAAATATTTTTTCACATTATAGTTGGCCTTGATAAACTCCACATTTGGTGTCACCTCGTATCTCTCACCATTAAAAAGATACCCATGGTGAGCATGGTAAGTGGGACACACTGTATACATGTGATTTTTCAAAAAACTTTGCCGATCGAAAATTTCCAGTGAAGATATTTCGTTGAAACAGCAGATGATGATTTGTCGAAGCGTACTTTTTGTTCCACCATAGAAAAAAATTTGATCATCCCCACATAAGGGTAGTTTATACCTGTGATTTTTTAAAAAAACTTTGCCGATCGAATATTTCCAGTTAACATATTTCGTTGAAACAGCAGATTATGATTTGTCGAAGCGTACTTTTTGTTCCACCATAGAAAAAATTTTGATCATCCCCCCACATAAGGGTAGTTTATTCTCGTGATTTTTTGAAAAAACTGCTGACCGAGGATATCCAGTGAAGATATTCGGTTGAAACAGTAAGTTATGAGTTTTCAAAACGTACTATTTGTGCCACTATAGAAAAAATTTGGAAATCCTTCACATAAGGGTAGTTTATTCTTGTGATTTTTTAAATATTTTGATGACCGAGTATTTCCAGTAAAGATATTTCGTTGAAACAGTGGATTTTGATATCTCTAATCGTACTTCCTGTGCAACCATAGAAAAAGTTCTTATCCACTCCCACATAAGGGAAGTTTACACTTGTGATTTTTTGAAAAACTTTGCTGACACATGGTTTCCAGGAGAGATATTTGATTGAAATGGATGATTATGATTGCTCAGAATATACTTTTCGTGTCACCGTAGAAAAATTTAAATCAACCCCCTCATAAGGGTAGTTTATGTATGCCACCATCAAGTTTCTCGATATGTCCAATAATTTCACAATAATAACAAGATTAAACTACCCTTATATGAGGGTTGATCCAAACTTTTTCAATGGTGGCACAAAAAGTACGTTTTGTGAAATCATAATCTACTGTTTCACTGAAATATTTCGACTGGAAATCCTCGGTCAGCAAAGTTTTTTAAAAAATCACAAGAGTAATCTACCCTTGTAAGAGAGTTGATCCAAACTTTCTCTATGGTGGCACAAAAAGTACATTTTGTGAAATCATAATCTACTGTTTCAGTGAAATATCTCGACTGGAAATCCTCGGTCAGCAAAGTTTTTAAAAAAATCACAAGAGTAAACTACTCTTATATGAGGGTGGATCCAAACTTTTTCTATGGTGGCACAAAAAGTACGTTTTGTGAAATCATAATCTACTGTTTCAATGAAATATTTCGACTAGAAATCCTCGGTCAGCAAAGATTTTGAAAAAATTACAAGAGTAAACTACCCTTATATGTGGGTTGATCCAAAATTTTTCTGTGGTGCCACAAAAAGTACGTTTTGAGAAATTATAATCTACTAATTCACGGAAATATCTTGACTGGAAATCATCGGTCAGCAAAGTTTTAAAAAATCACAAGAGTAAACTACCCTTATACGAGGGTTGATCCAATTTTTTTTATTGTTGCACAAAAAGTACGATTTGAGAAATTTTAATCTTTTGTTCCAACGGAATATCTTTAATGGAAACCCTTGGTCAGCAAAGTTTTTCGAAAATTTACAACTATAAACTACCCCCAAATGGGGGTGAATTTGAATTTTGAATATGGTGGCAAGAAGGCATTTCTCTATAGATATTTATTTTGCATTACCATTCCGATGTTCGCAGTTGAAGTCTGAAATCAATGAAATTTTTAATTCCGGTCAGCAAAGTATTTTTTCCCCTACATAAGTAATACTTATGTAAGTGAAATAAGGGATATTAGCTTTATCCAACTTTCCTTTTACAATTTCATTTCAAAAGGAATTGGTGGCTATTTGAGTATAGATAATAGACTGGGAGATGGTGACAGATTTCAGGTGACGATTTTTCTCATTTATGCCTATGAGACCAGTGACAGATATGAAAATTCTGACCAAATGATGAAAAATGGGAGCGGTCGCCGCATGACATTCATATGCAAAATTTCATTTAATATTATCCTACTTGTTTTGGATTTGGTGACACAAATTTGTTGGAAAAACAATAACTTATGAATTTATTGTGAAGAAAAGAAAACATTTTTCAATATATCACGAACTTGAATAATGGGCTGTAAGGAATAGGATCCTTATTCAGCATTTATACTATTTTTACACTTGGCATTTTCCAGACTCTCGAATACATAGAGAAGTCTATAGTCATGAACCTGTCTGGTTAATTTTAAACTTGTGTCATCAAATCGGTGGTCATCGTGATCCAAAGCATGTTGTGACACACTCGATTTTTTGGGTCTTGAATATCGGACATGAGCAATGTGTTCTCTGAACCGTACTTTCATGGCCCTTCGGGTTTGACCAAAATACTTTTTCTCGCAGTCCTTACAGCTAATTTCATAAATCCCTATTTTTTTTCATCTGTTTTATATTTGGGAGTACCCAATACTTGTTGAACTTTACACGAAGTTTTGTATACCATCTTCATATTAAGGGTTCTGAAAATACCTTCGAAACCTTGAGTAACTCGAGGTTCGAATGGGATGACGACATATTTAGGAGGGTTTTCCTATTTTTGAAATGTCGAAGAGTTACGAAGGGTCTCTTTAAATCTATCTCATCAATTTGTCTACCACGTCCACAGAATAGCCATTCACCTCAGCCACCTCCCTGATTATCATTTTCTCAGTTTCAAATCTCTCTTTGTTGAGTGAAAACGACAAGAGTCGATTAACCAAGAAACTTAGTCCCGCCATTTTTTGTTGTTTGCTCGTGCTCGTGCTCGTGTTCTTCCTGTTGACATCGAATTCAAACTGATTTTGGTCATTTCTAATTACTAACACATCTAAAAATGGCAGCTGTTTTTTGTTTTCAGATTCATACGTGAACAATATGGTTTGAAACTGGCTGGAAACTGACTGGAAAGGTTTCAAATGTATTTTCAGAAACCTCAATGTGAAGGTGGTATACAAAACTTCGTGTAAACTTCAACACGTAAGTATTGGGAACCCCAAAGATAAAACAGATGGAAAAGAACTGCGAGAAAAAGTATTTAGTTCAAACCCAAAGGGCCATGTTCAGAGAACACATTGCTCATATCCGATATTCAATACCCGGAAAATCGAGTGTGGCCCAACATGCTTTGGATCACGACCACCGATTTGATGAAACAAGTTTGAAATTATTCAGACAGGTTTATGACTATACAGGGCAATTCAAATTCGACCCCCACCATTGGGATCTCCTAAACTACAGGAGATACGTCGAAGCTTAAATTGGAGCAAAGTTGCGTATTCTGGTGCTTAACAAAATACTTTTTTGAAACTTGGAATATTCCGAGTATTTCCGGAAATATCGGGAAAAAACTGAAAATCGGAATTTTCGTTTTTATTTTTTTTATATCGTTATTTGACAACATAGCTCAAAGCCAAAAGTACATTTTTATTGATACTTTTTTTCAGCTACACGTTTTCATGTTCAGATTTACTATCCGACGTTTCGTCTTCTGGCATTCATCATCAACTTTTTTTTCAGTTACGGGCTTCATATTGTTTTTTTATACAGAAAAATAGTGATTCTCATTCTGATTTCATTGATGTATAATTTGTTATGATTTGCACTTCTGAAACCACAGATATTAAAAAAAAACAACTTCATCTGAGATGGTCATGACTCCATCGAAAAATTTTGTTTAATAAACGCTAGTTGTCAGAACTCATTAAACATCATAAGTTTGCACAAATACTTCAGTCGAAATGTCCTTATTCTCAAATGAAGAAAAACGAGATATGTTGAAACTTTATTATAAATTTGATAAACTTATGATGTTTAATGAGTTCTGACAACTAGCGTTTATTAAATAAAATTTTTCGATGGAGTCATGACCATCTCAGATGAAGTTGTTTTTTTTAATATCTGTGGTTTCAGAAGTGCAAATCATAGCAAATTATACATCAATGAAATCAGAATGAGAATCACTATTTTTCTGTATAAAAAAACAATATGGCGCCCATAAGAGAAAAAAAAGTTGATGATGAATGCCAGAAGACGAAACCTCGGATAGTAAATCTGAACATGAAAACGTGTAGCTAAAAAAAGTATCAATGAAAATGTACTTTTGGTTTTGAGCTATGTTGTCAAATAACGATAGAAAAAAATAAAAACGAAAATTCCGATTTTCAGTTTTTTCCCGATTTTTCCGGAAATACTCGAAATTTTCCAAGTTTCAAAACAGTATTTTGTTAAGCACCAGAATACGCAACTTTACACCAATTTAAGCTTCGCCGTATCTCCTGTAGTTTAGGAGATCCCAATGGTGGGGGTCGAATTTGAATTGCCCTGTAGACTTCTCGATTCATTCGAGAGTCTGGAAATTGTTGCCAAGTGTAAAAATAGTACGAATGCTGATAAGGGACCTATTCCTTACAGCCCATTACTCAAGTTCGTAGTACATTGAAAAATGTTTTCTTTTCTTCACAATAAATTCACAAGTTATTGTTTTTCCAAGAAACGTGTGTCATCAAATCGAATACAAGTAGGATACTATTAACATTAATTTAGTGCAGGTAATTACTAGAATTAGCAAACAACAAAAGTAGGCAAATTTGATGAGTGTGAAAATTTGACGTCCATTAAAAACTATTAATATATAAATATAAGTAAGGTAAGATATATGGTTCGGTAAGCTTTCAGCTGAAGACGCTAACTTTTTTAGCGAAACGCGCGTCGAGTGTGATTGTGACTTAGTTTTGGTGTTTGGGTATTTTCTTTTCCTTGAATTGTTTCTTGAAGGTTCCAAAATATTTATTTATTTGAAGATTTTCTAATCGCTAGCTTCCCAATTATAAGACTTTTTTAAATCCCATCAGCACATTCGAGAATACGGCAGATTTCAGAGTCTAAGGCACGCAACCCAGTAACAGATGAAGATCTTTTAAATGTTATTAACGAAAATCCTGGTATAAGTACTGGACAAATGGACAAATAGCACGGGATTTGGATGTTTCTCATTCAATTGTCTGGATGGTTTACACGAAAACATGCTATATAGCCACAGTTTGCTTCCTCGAGATTTTCCAAGGCGCTTGTAATTTGGATCCTGAATCTTTATCTCGTATCCTTTTTTCCGACGAAGCTGAATTTACTCACGACGGAATAGTCAATTACCACAACGTTCATATTTGGTCGCTAGAAAATCAATACATGATCAAACAATGTCGACACCGGGAACTGTTTAGCGTAAATATATGGACAGGAGTAGTAGGAGATACTTCTATTGGCCCTTTTATTTCACCCCAGATTGCAACCCGCTGCTCATGGTCATGTAAAGGGCCTAGTTTATGGTGCAGAACCAGCGTAATGCAAAATAATATAATTATATTAGACGAATGTCTGACAGAAAACACTACTGTCTTGGCAAATGCTACGACGGCGAGGCGTTTGAATTATATTTGACAGCTAGATATTCATATGAAGTTGATCAATGACAACAATGAATGTTATCAAAACTATCACAATGTTTTTATAGAAGGGCAATTCATACCCTCACTGTACATCTTTTCATTCATCCTTATGAATGCATTGCATTTAAACAATTCTCTGCACGTTGACGATTGTCATGAAGCAAGAGAAAGTACCAGTCATTACTTTTGTTCCGAGCACACCTATGCAAAATTCAAGTTCTTTGGCGGTTGTTATTCTTATTCTTCATTCCAGCTCCTCATGAACGTATTTCCATATGTACTTGTCGTTGATTTATTGAGTGAAATAGAAAGTTGATCCGGGCCTGCAGCTATTAAATTGCAATCCACAGACTCTCGTATCATCACACCTTCCGTTTGCCGGTTTTTGTGCCACGATGAAAGTGACTATCGAATTTGTTTCTAAAAATAAACAAACGGCTCACCAGAAATAAACAAGAGAATTATTTCAGTAGTAAGGGTAAAGAAAGGAAGCAACCGTTGGGCGTCCAAACAAAATCATTCTGTAGACGGAAATCCGATACGGAAAAGATAGGTATGCAGATTTATGGAATGTTTGTGAAATATACACAATTTCCTCATCCTTAAACTCATCGTTCAGAATACCTGAGTGAAATTGTTTTAGAATCCAATAATTGATAGTATAACAAGTAACGCATTCTCATTGATAAAAAGAAATCTTGTATTTCGCCAAAAAATTTTATACTTGTTAATTTTACATGTTACTATGACAACAGAATTTTTTCGAAAAACACCCTGTAAACACCCAGCTGTAAGATTGATAAGTGAAAATCTTCCTGGTAGAATCAGAAAAGGACAATTCGATAAATTTTTTGGACCTAACAATAACTAAAATAAATAAAAAACATGAATTTCCTATTTTCCATTTCCATGTTTCAATATAAACAATGTGTTAACTCAGAACCAATTCGGATTTCGAAAAAACTTAAGTACCTACTGAAAATGCTGTCCCAAAGCTGTCGGAACAGATTATACGAAATTTAGATAACTCAAACAAGTGCCTGACTGATTTTCTTGACTTAGCTAAAGCATTTGACACAGTTTCACACAGAATTCTAATAGACAAGTTATGACAATGGTACAATGACACTGGATGTACTCCGTAACTACATTGAAAATAGGATACAAAGAGTCAAAATCCAGGATGCCCTAGGCAATTCAGCAGTGTTTACCGTGGGTGTACCACAAGGTACAATCCTTGGCCCATTGTTATTCCTAATTTACATAAACGACATGAGTCAGATTAATCACTTCCACGGTAGTATAATTTCCTACGCAGTTGATACTACCACTTACATTGTTTTCTCTCATAGTTGTTGGTCAGTACTATACCAAATTACTGAACATAATATTGCAAAGCTTTACAGATGGCTAAATAGAAATCTGCTAAGCTTGAATATCTCGAAAACTAAATTTATAGCCTTCTCAATCGACCACAGAGATCAACCATCAGGAAAAAACTGAATATTCATCAAAATTATACTGCCAAGGCTATGAATGGTAACTGCACATGTCCCAAAATAGAGAAAACCACAGAAATCAAATATTTAGTAGTAATCTTAGATCAACATATGAGGTGGGACGAGCACATAAACTATGTCATCAATACATCAAGAAAACTCAATCATAAATTTCATACACTCAGGGACATTTTAAGCAAAAAAATGATACTAATAGTGTATAACTCATCAATTGAGTCAATTCAGATATACAAGAAATACAACCGATCAAACTTTGTACATTCTAAGATTTAGTAAAACTCATATGAAAAGAAGCATATTTTATTACAGTCGAAAAATATTCAATTGCTTACCCACCGACGGAATTAAAAGATTGCTATAATTTGAGAATTTTCAAGAAACGTATGAAGTCACACATGCGTCAAAATCTGCTGGAGAGTATATTCTTCCAAAAAATATAATCTCGAGCAAAGTAGGAAATAACTAAATCTTACATATATTTATATCCCCTCTCCATCCAGCTTTTCCACATTATCATCAAAATGAAGATATATATGCATATGTTCTCTATAAACTGCGTCAGTATTTTGGATACTTAGTGATCTCGAGATACTTAGATTTAATCCTTGGGCTAGTAGGTGTAACTGCAACACAAGCCATTCAGGCTTAGGCGGCTAAACTAAAACTAGCCCAGCTAAATTTTGACTAACTATTAAGTTGTATATGTATTAGAGATCTATACTATGTATAAATGATATTGCTGAATAAATTTGAATTGAATTGAACAATAGTATGATACATATATTAGTAGAATTCTTCTGGACTTCCGTTGTCTAGAAACAAAGAAAATAAATTCTTTGCATGTGTTTGAGTCACGACGTTTCAATAGTTAACATCTACTGTCGTTATCAAGTGTCTGAATGCGACAAGATATCTCGCATTCACACACTTGATAACGACAGTAGATGTTAACTGTTGAAACGTCGTGACTAAAACACATGCAAAGAATTTATTTTCTTTGTTTCTAGACAAAGAAAGTCCAGAGGACTTCTACTAACACTAATACGTTGTCAACCACTTTCAAACATACATAGATTAGTTTGCATTCCTCTGATATATATATATATATATATATATATATATATATATATATATATATATATATAGGGTGTCCGGTAAACCTTGTACAATATTGAAACTGGTGATAGATCAGGTCATGACTGTTCAGAATATCGGAATTTCACCTCAGTAAAAATCATACCGTTTACGAGATAATGGGCTTTTTAAGAATTTCTGGAAAATCATGGATTTTTGAGTGCCCTATCTAAAAATTGAGACCAATTCAAATATCTTTGCTGCTGAAGATTACTGATGAGTGATCCTTTCAGACGTACAAAACAGTTTTTCAGAAAATAATACAATTTTTCAAGAAATGAGGGTAAAATGTCAGATTTGATTTTCACCAATTTTTTTAACAACAATTTGAAATTATTGTTTGAATAAAAACATAACCAAGTAGAAGTGGATATTCATTACAAAAGAATGCCCATTTTGTCCAGACCCTACCATGGTATAAAACCTACTATAATTATCTTTGGAATGAGTACAATTTCGATTATATTAGAGTGTGATGTTATTCTGACCTAAAATCAACTCCACTAAACTTTGTCAGTAATGTCTTTTATTTTTATTTATTTAAGATTTTCCTCTTACAAACACAACCAGGAGTATTTACATATAAGAGTTAGTGCTTCACAACACATAGACTTAGAGCTAAACTAGAAAACTAAACTTAAAAACTACGTAGAGATTCTATAAAATACATTCAATATTGAATACTGCTGATTTTATTTCCTTCGAATTACACTTGAAAAAGTCAATATTGCACTTTTCTGTGAGTATATTACATTGTCGTAGCATTTCATTCATAGGGGAACAATCTAAATGATTTGTATAAAAAAATTTTTTGTTATTTATTCTTAAATTAACTTTAGGTACTAATATTTTTATAAAGTATCGTAGGAACCTTTTTTGGACTTTTTCAACAAGGTTTATACTCACTTCAGCTTTGGGAGACCATATTATTGAAGGATATTCAAGATGTGGTCTCACTAATGCATTGTAAAGTTTAATGATAGAGTTAACATTTTTAAAGAATTTTGTATTTCTAATAACAAAACCAAGAATTTTATAAGCCTTGTTTACTATGTAGTTCAAGTGGGTGTTAAATTTTAGGTTAGATTGCAAATATACTCCCTATCCCCTATCCTATCAATATGAAAGGATTAAGTAATTATCAACTGCTTAGAAGCATTCAATTAGATGAAAAGAAGTAAATAATAATTCATTGTTTTTTTTAATCAACACACAATATAAACCACAATATGATTATTCAACATCGCTCTGAATAATATTACTCGTACGCAGAGACGACATATTTTCAAGAAGCACCTTTTCAAATGCGTTATAGGTTATAGCCCCCAAATCAGCGATTCTCTGAGCGGCATTGTGCAATCGGAGATCGTTCTGCATAAAGCGCTGCTGCAGCAGTAGCATTACCTCCACATTCATCATAAATGTGGTGCAAATGCGCATATTCTTAGGGAGTATAACGTGTGTACGGCATGACAAAGAAATAAATACCACTGAATGAAACAAGCGGAATAATTTCAAAAAACTTCGACAGAAGTCACAAGTTGTTCAAACAAAATGTGACAGCCACCTACTAGATTTTTTCAATTCTATTTACAGAAGATCCGTTCATGCAATTCACCTTCTAAAAAAATTTGCACTTATTTGGTTACACCCTGTATATCTGTCGGTCTCTGAAAGTTCTTTGGAATCTGGATGTTGGACAATTGCGACATTTATCACAAGAATTCGTATTAATCGGTGCCATGTCGGATAATTGACATTTCATTTCGATAATTTTATTAGGCTTGATTACATGAAAATTTAATTTTATTGACATACTATTCAATGCTACCAAGCAGTTTATTCTTTATTATTAATAATCATTTCCAAATTTTATCTTGATAAAATCGAAATAAAATAATTTTTGTGCGTAAGTATAAAAGTTGATGGAGGCCTAGAATAAAACCACGCCTAATTCGATGGAAATCACTTTCTACACAACTAATTATAGTTTGTTTTATACCATGGTAAAGTCTGGACAAAATGAGAATTCTTTTGAAATGAATGTTCACTTCCACTTGGTTATGTTCCTTTCAGACAATAATGTCAAACTTTAAAAAAAAATTGATGAATCTCAAATCTGTCATTTTACCCTAACTTTTTAAGAATTTTTTTCAGTTTCTGAAAAACTGTTCTGTACGTCTAAAAGCATCACTCATCAGTAATCTTTAGCAGCCAATGTATTTGAATTCGTCTCAATTTGTATACATGGCACTCAAAAATCCAAGGTTAGGTAGCAATTTTCCAGAAATTCTTAAAATTCCCATTATCTCGAAAACGGTGATATTTTTACTGAGGTGAAATTCTGATATTCTGAACAGTCATGACCTGGTCTATCACCAGTTTCAATATTGTACAAGGTTTACCGGACACCCTGTATATACATATTTGCACATCCTATAAGTATATTCAGGAAATTTTGTTGACATCGAACATTACTGTATGATTTCTCATCATGTCACTTATTTGAAACACTGATTTTAATTTCTAACGAAATTGTGGACATTGTCCACATTTCTCGGTCGCCCAGTTTAACCTTGACAACAATTTCACTTGATTTAATTTATTCATAGTAAGCTTGTCTAGAGCGTATTTTAACAATTTTCAATCAATTAAATTCACTTTCTGAATTTTCTTCAGTTTATAAACACATCTTTCACTTTCTTGTAATGTTGAGTTACGCCATATCAAAATGAATTCAACTGATGTAATTATGTGCTGGGAAGCAATCAATTTCGTTTTCTATAAACATATCATCTCCAAATCTGGATACTTTAATAGTATGTTGAGTGATTAAAATGGTGTATCGTATAAATATGGTGTGCTGCTGTTTTTTTCCTCTGAATCTTGAACTCCAGTGAGAGTTTGATTTAATGAGCATTTTAAAGTAATTTCATTTCACTTTTTCGAGCAGGAACATCGGAAGAGAATTTGTTTTCAACTGTTTCTCGAACTCACTTGAGAAAACTGGTTAATGCCAGAACAGGTCGATCGTGCCGACTCGTTTGATATAATAATAATAATAGTAGTTTATTATTCCAATAAAATAATAAAAATATGTGAGATACATCGATTACTAAATAAAACTAGAAAAATCCACCAGAGGCGGGGCCTGTGGGTGGATGAAATGAGATTTCATGTTTATATATGTACATTACTGAGTTCATGGGTTGAACCGCGTTGAGAGTTTATAACTCGACGTTTCGGCTCCTGCTTTGGAGTCATTTTGAAGAGAATGACTCCGAGGCCTATCTGCCTACTCCTCGTGTCGTGGTCTAATGAGATAACAAGGTCTCTATCTGCCTACTCCTTGATCTCAAAACACGATCTGATGTTTGTCGCACTTTGGTATTTATAGGTGGATGGATACCTGAGATTGGGTTGGTCTTACAGGTTTTCTCGTTAATCTTATATGTGGGTGCCTGCTGAATATTTAGGGTTGGGGTAATTAATTGTTGACAAATTTTCTGTGGCCTGGGAATTACGGTTGGAAAAAGGGGCTTCCAAATATGATTCAATTTACGGCTATCATCTTTTATGTTCAGGCAATCAGGTCGTTTTTCGATTTCGATGGCTTCCCCGATGAAACGGGAAGTTTTTGAACGTACTGGGGCGATGGTTCTGGTATTCTCAAAATCTATGGAGTGACCAGTTTGTATGAAATGAAGGGCTAAAGCGGAGCTGGTGTCTCGATTTCTAACTGAAAGGGAGTGTTGATAGGATAGGAAATGGATCTGTTTTGAAGTTTCTCCCATATAAGAATGGGGGCAATTTGACCAGGGAATTTCGTAAATACCATGGTTTTCGTTGGAAATTTTGTCCTTCGTTGATCTGATGAGGTGTGACAGCTTTTGCTCTGTGGTGAAGATGGTTTTGACATTGGCTTTTCTGAAAACGCGGCTGATTTTGTCTGTTACTCCTTTGATGTAAGGAAAGGAGACTTTGGATGGGCGGTTCGATTATGTTTTCTGATGACTTCTGAAGTTGTTTTAGAATGTTTCTGTGTATGTGGTCCGATCTGTAGCCGTTTTGGAGAAGAGCTTGTTTCACGTTGTGGAATTCGGATTGTCTGTTGTGGTCATCAGTTAATCGAATGGAGCGGGATATCAGGGTGTTGGGGATTTTTTGTGATTTGTAAATCTATGAATGGTAGAGTTCATTTGCTCTCTATCTCCATCGTGAAGCGAATGTGAGGGTGTACATCGTTCAGGTGGGCCAGGAAAGAATCCAGAGTATATATTTCGTGGGGCCAAATGACGAACGTGTCATCAACGTATCGTAACCAGCAGGGAGGTTTAAGAGTGGCTTTGGTTTCAAAATCTTCCATGAAAATGTTGGCAATCGCGGGTGAGAGAGGGGATCCCATTGGGGCACCTTTGATTTGTCGGTAGAAAGAATTTTGGAAGGTAAAGTATGTTTTAGACATACAATGTTTGATTAGATTGATAATGTCTTGTGATATGTGGTGCTTGTTTTTCAAAATGGTGAGAGTCTCATCAATAGGGATGTTGGTGAATAGGTAGACGATGTCGAAGCTAACTAGGATGTCGGAATTGGATATGTTGAATTCATTAATTCGATTGATAAAATGGTAAGAGTTTTCCACGTGGGATTGGGATGTTTGAACTATAGGTTGAAGAATGTTAGAAAAATGTTTCGCTAAGCGTTGGGTTGGGCAACCCAACTTTTGATTTTCAAATGGGACACCCTGTATAATTTCATACTTTTGGACTCAGAAGATGATTCCACGTAAATCAGTGAAATTTCCGGGTGGAAATTTCATAGGCGTAAATTTTTAATTGGAGTTTTGGAATCGTACCTGTGACTGCCAAAGAAATTGTTTTTGCTTCAGTTTATATTCATGCGAAAAATTCAAATCCTACTATTCCGCAACTATCTTGCCTGTAATTGTTTTTTTAGCTGACCATGAATAAATTTTCTTGTTTACCTTTTTTTTTTTAGAATGGAACCAAGGTGGGCCATGCCATTTTCCTTTACAGAATAATGTTCAACTAATCCATAAATTCGAAAAAAGTTAATTTAAAATACTTACGGAGAATGAATGGGCTTTCTCAGAATTATAAAAACCACTGGCTTTGCAATAAATGCTTTGGAATGGGCTAGGCCCAGTAGACTACGCCAGTACTCGAGTCTTTTATGGTCTGCCCAAGCTATTATATCATTCCTGGCAGTGCTATATGCTAAACCGATTACCGGTTCTGGTCCAGTGAACGTTGTTTCGCCCCCTCTCCCTTTTTGCTAGGGCGTCCGCTATTTCGTTTCCTTCTAGGCCTGTGCGACCTCGTATCCAGACTAGGGTAACGTTGTTGCGTTGCGCTAGTCGGTTTAAGGTGTCTCTGCGGTTCCATACTGCCCTAGATTTAATGCAGTTTGATTCAAGCGCTTTCAGTGCTGCTTGACCCTAGATAGGGTACAGAAAAAAACAAATAACCAAACAAATGAAGAGGTACAACCGTAACAATAAATTATTGAAACATAAAATAGGTATGTTTTGATCATACAGTACAGAAGTGTTTGCTCCACTTGGGAATCCTACCACATCCTCATCTCCACTCTTTGTTCTTTTTCTTCACCATCTGACAGCACAACACTGCCCCGTCTCATATTTCGGCCTTCCTATTCTCTTGGGACGATTTAGAATGCAAGCAACTTCAAGAAGATGCATTATTTTGCGAGTTTTTACGCTCATAGTTGTTGCAGCTTTCCATTTCCATTTCACCTCGACAAAGGTGTAGAGTGAGATTGGAACAACAATCATATTAATTGATGTGCCGTGGTAGTCGTGATGGTAGAGCGTTCGTTTCTTAAGTAGGGGATCGTGGGTGTAATTTCCCGCATGATCACCGGTCTCGTGCATGGCATCACACGTTAAAAGGTAAGAGCTACGTCTTCCAAAGCTCGCACAAGTCTCTAGAATACTTCTGAGGGTTGTCCTAAGGGTGCAACCGGTTAACGGAAAGAACAAAAATTTTGTTGCAGCAACTTTGTTCTTCTCTGACAATTCTGGTCACCGTATAAGTTTGTGAGTTTTTAACTGTAGTTACCTTTTGGGAGCGGCGTTGTTCCATTTCTAGGTAAGTATCCATCTTTCCGGATGTTGTTTGAAATGAACCATGGCACATTTGTCGATCCCGAATGTCATGCCAGTATCATGCGTGAACCCTTCCACTACCCTTAAGGGATGATATAAATCCTTTTCTGCAGATGCATGAAGTTTGAGGTCATCCATGTAAAATCTTTGAGTCTTATGTGAGGGAATATAATTATCATTACTGTTATTAATTTAAATAACAACCTTTCATCGTACACATTAAGAAGAAACCTATATTAATCAGTGTAGCCCTCTTTCTAGTTGAAAGGACATATTTTGCATTTCTTCATGCCTGAGGAAGAATTCAATTAATACCTTTCATATTTCGTTACAAATGAAAGTATTTAATCATTTCTATGTTCGTGGTCACACATCGTTCAGTATGTTTGGTCGCTATTTCATAGTTCATTTTGTGGTATTGTTTGCTAATGACATCAGAAATAATGAGTTCATTGTTCGAGATAGGCCAATTAAACGTTTTAATGAGTTGGAGTTAATCTAATAATGGGACGGATTCTCTACTTGAGAGATAACGAAACAAAACGCCTTCGAAGTCAAAGGCCTTCGGCTTGACCCCGCGTTGGTGGCTGTCAGTTTATACAGGGTGTTCTTATCAAAACAAGACTCATCACAACGTATTCTGTATTCAATATGTTTTCACGGACCTTTCTTTACTTGTCTCGTTTCTGTATGCAATCTCTCAATAACAGATTCCAGTGAAAACTGCCTAATCAATATAGAGTAAAAGTATTGAGAGTTTATTCCACTAGGAAATCTCAAATGTACAGTTGTGTGCATAAAAAGTCATACAGCAGTTATAGGCCAATGCGAGTCAGGCTTGTCAATCTTAATTATTAAACTTCTTATCGACTTTGACAAGAAGTGTCAAAATTCAAACTATTTTTTCAATAAAGTGCTTCTAATATTTGTCTAGTGCAATTGGTGCAAATCTCAATTAGTGTCGTACCTTGTACGGCTTTTTTATGCACATTGCTGTACCTATCATATCTTCTTTACAATTTATATTAACAAGATACATTTGCCAAAATTTTCCAAATTGCAAGGAATACCACAATGCGATACAGATAGCATACTGGCAGATAGCTACAAAATCTATACAGTGAGGACATAAAAGTCCTTCTACCCTTAACTTTTGAACGGAACAAGATATCGAGGTCGGATAAAATTCAGGTAGAAAGGTACCACTACTTTTTGGCATGAAAATGATTGTGGTCACGTGGCCTAGTGTCAAGAGGGCACCATAAACTTTTTTTCAAATGTAGAGGAGGATCACGTGGCACCTGGTTTCGAAGGCCTTCCGATTTCCTATCCAACACCACTTCGTTTGTGGTAATCTGCCGATCTGGAAGAAAATCTATTTCAGAAGAAAAGCAAATCGTTCTGGCATCGGTTGTTATTAATCAGCTTCAAGCAACGAAAACGGTTACAATGGATTGTGACGTATCTACAACCACTGTCAAAAAATATCTTTGAAAACACAAATTTCACTCATATAAATTAATAATTTTGCACCAACCAACAGAAGACGACTCTGATAGAAGACTGCAGTTATGTGAGGTCATGTCTGACCGCATAATCCAACATCCCTGTTACATTCAATCTATGTGTTTAGGTGATGAAAGTCCTTTTTTTCTTGATGGAACAGTGAATAGGCAGAATCTGCGTTATTGGTCAGACGTAAATCCGCCGATTTTCGAGAGGGTTACACTCAAACTCCAGAGAAGATCAACGTATCGTCTGGTATTTTGGGTGACCATATATGGGTCACCAATATTAATGGCAGAAAATTTAACTGGGCATCTGGATTCAAATATGCTTCAAAATCAGATCTCTCACAGCATTCAAGAAGTAGTTGGGGCAAACCCAAATGAATTTACCATGGATGTTACATTTTAACAAGATGGTACACCCCCTCAATACTACAGGCCTGTCCGAGAATGGCTCAACGAGAATTATCTATGACGGTGGCTAGGCCAACGTGATCCCATTGAATGGCCGGCTAACCTGATGTGACACCTATGTACCTTTTTTCTGTGAGGGTATATAAAATCTAAATGTGCGTTACGCAGCCACAGTCACTTCAGGAACTGATGGACCGAATAACAGATGTGTGTGGCAATATTATTCCGGGAACATTTGATAACGTTCGGCATGAATTTCAAAACAAACTTTTTTTCTGTCAAGAAGTGAACGGTGAACATTTCGAGCAAATTTCAAACGCTCGTAAGTTTGAAACCAATAGAGTTTCAGAAGGCCTTCAAAACCAAGTGCCACTTGACCCCCCTTTACATTTGAAAAATGTGATGGTGTCCTCTTGGCAATAGGCCACGTTACCACAATCATTTTTATGCCAAAAAGTAGTAAAAGAGGTATCTGAATTTCGCCCCACCTCGATAGCTTGTTCCGTTCAAAACTTAATGGGGGTGAGGAGGGCTTTTTACGTCCTCGCTGTATAGAAACTACTATGTGGTAAATATTTTATACTGAGAATTCAAGAATGGATTTTCGATAACAAAAATCTGAAGGCATTGGAATCAGGAAATATTGAAGTAACTAATAAAAAACGAAAAAATTCCGTGTTTTTTACAGAACAATTACTGAATTCTATTACAAAATATCCAAAGTCTCGCATATGAATCCTGATGATGTAATTAGTACTTTACAGAAATAAAATGTCAAAAACACCAAACTTAATTTTTATGAAAAATATAATAAAACGTGAATAATTATGAAGGAATCAACTGATGGAAACAAATTTTTGTTATGATCTAACCAGAACGAACTAACCTTACGTATACATTTGAATGCGTGGAAATTTGGGCCATCGCAGTGGTCGATGTATGAATTACTGCAGTATACCAAACAAGAATATTTCAGGTAGTTTTTAAGGTGTACGAAACAATAAAACACCATTTATACTCAATCATTTATATATGTTCATTAGATCTACCTGAAATGCGAAATCCACAATATTTGAAACCACTGGGGTTAAAACGTGCAGTACAGAATTTGGGTACATTGTTTAATTTTTGAGAAAATTGACCATTTTTATCACAGTATATTTAATTCAAGCATTTTATGAATTAGAGATTTTTCAATTGTTTCAGTGAGTTCCACCACAATGTCAATCAGCCCTAGGTATACCAGCAACAACAAATTAAACGGCAATTCAAGTATTCCCTTGAGAAGACAACTTGGTAGACAAGTATCGACACCAACGAATACGTCGAAGATTCCCATCAACGACCCACAGGCTCACAGATGGAAACAAAAGTATGACGAATCAGAAGAAAGAAGAAAACTATTATTGACTGAAAGAGAAAAGGGTAATATTTTTCGGAATTGTCAGAGCTTGAGATTTATTCGTTTATATTTTCAGCCCTTAGAAGTTTAAAAGACGTGGAGAGGAAATATTTGAATCTTCAAATAAAACACGAGCATTTAGAAACGGAACTTTTCGAAAAAAATGAGGAATTCACGAAATTATCAACAGCGTCTAAAAATCTGTACAAAGAATATGAAACCCTCAAAAATCAGTATGAAACAGAGACCAGTGCGATGTCAGGGTGAGTGGATATAGGATAGAAAGAAGTATGAAAAGCATACCGGGTTCTAATTTTGAATTAATGGTAAATTGATTGATAGGCCAATTTTTTATTTCGCCTGATGTAGACCTAAATGTTACTGTTGAAATAGGGTAATTGAATTATCAGATTAAAGTTAGGAGTTAATTTGAGAATAGGGATATCTATATTTTGATAAAATATTTAAGGTATTTGGGACGCTAGAGCAGTTTTTTTACAAATGTAATGAAAATTTGGTATGATATTTCTCGACATTGGCTACGTAAGCTGAATTTTCTTGAGAATTTTCGTCCATTTAGAATCGGAGATAATTGTACTCAAAGTTGCTCCCCAATAGACTTTTAAATCATAGCACCATAGGCCAAATGCAATCATTGTTTCAAATAACACGCTGTACAGAAGAAACGCATTTCACAAATTTGATGAAAAACTAACACATGTCGATAAACTCGATAACAATACTAATAACCAAATTTGGAAAAATTCGTCTATCTGTAACAACTCCTTCACTAATATATTCCTTAAATTACTGGACTATAATACCCTCGCTCCAGACAGTGCGATATGGAGATAAACAACTGTCGTTGTTTCAAGGCTATCGGTGACTTTTCTTGACTTTTTGCCAGTATTAATTGAGAATCATTTCAATCCTGTGGAATTCGGTTATAATGAAAGTTTACTCTTATTCCACTCACTTTCGTTATTGGAGTCTACCCACCCCGCCTGATAAATTTATTTATCAACATCGTTACATGTGGCGCCCAACGTGGGGCGCCAAATGTAACGGCTTGGTTTTTGAGATACAGGTTGATATTTTTCTCAAGGTTTTTCGGAGTTTACTTCGACATTTTCGACAATTTCAAATTTGGCAAGTATAATCCATTCAATAGTGCGCACGAAAGAAAACCATTCATTTCTCAAATATTCCACAGCGTCCTCCTTTTTCAGAGTGATGCCTTCAGATTTCTTTTTTGCTGACACTGACATATTCTGATGAAGGTTGTGTTATTCTATTTTTTATTTTGCTGTTCTCTTGAAGTTTTTCATTCATCTACTTGTACGGTTTAGAAGCTATATGTAAGAATGAATGAAAACATTTTTCCAATATCGTATTACATAATGAAATTATTCTGCACTTCATCAAAACATTTTTTTTTAGTAGTGATAGCATGAAGTTGAGTCTTCGATTAAATTAATTCGGGTTATTTCCGTTAGTGGCCTTTGACGTTCAGTTTTAAAAAAAATCAGCATCGTACAAAAATAAACTCTTTTCTTGAAAACAATATTTGTGTAGTCTACCATTTCTCAAGAAGAATTGAAGTTGGCGGTGGCCATTTCCAGCAGTTTCTCTGACTTATCACTTTTCTAAACTTTTCTTAAAAAAATTATTTTCCCAGAAAAATCTTATCAGGGTTCTGATGAAATTTGTATTCGAGTCAGAACGTTTTTTCCACTTGAGCAGAATAATGTCATGCGAAACTGGAAAAATTTTAGCTTCTAAACCGTATAGTAAATGTTAAACTTCAATAGAACAAAAAGGTGTGAAAGAAAACAACCTTTCTTTTTCAGAATACGTTAGTACCAGCGAAAAAAACAAAAGCTTGTAAACGCATGCGCACAGGATATTTATCCATTTCAAATTTTTCAAGTAGATTCTGTTGTGTGTCTTGTGTAGTGTTATTCCTGGCTGCACAATTACATATTTTATTGTCATTTTTGAATCATGTTTGCACTGATTCCAAGTTTTATGAATATGAAAATGATGTTAAATCAAATTCCCTGTTACTAATCCTGAAATACGTTAGGCCGGGTTTCATCAAAACTTTAATCTTTGGGAGATATCCAACAATTATAATCGGGCTTATTGCTTAACTGTCCATCATTGGTCAGTTGAATCGGACGTAGAACGTAGATTACGCGAACTAAGATTACTTCTAACTGACCAAAAACAGCCAATTGAGCAATACGCCCGATTTAAATTGAAATTTAGACAGATTTTGATGAGAAAGCAAGTGACAATGAGAAAGCTGAAGAACCTTGGACGAGATTCTTGAGGATGAACAACTCCAAGATTATAGATAACTTTGTTGGCCAACTAAAATCTGCATTAAAATGTACACATTGCATGTGGTCATTGTTCAGTCACGTTCGATCTATTCTGGGATCTCTTCCTACCGATTCCGAAAAAAATAGAACAACTTAGTCTGTCACATTGTTTGGATTATTTTACTGAAGAAGAAATTTTGGATGGTGACGAGAAACCTACTTGTTCGAAGTGCCAAGAGAGTCGAAAGTGCACGAACTCCATATATATTCATAAATTTCCAGAAATTCTTGTGATCCATTTCAAACGATTTTCTTCAACAGAAAGAACAAGAGATAAAATTAATATTTCCATCAAATTTCCTGTAAACGGATTGGATATGAGCAACTATGCAACAGAACTAGGCATCTGGAATATAATTCTCTGGCATGACAAATTCTATGATACGAAGGCGTAGAAGGGCCAACAACAAAATATATTTTTAAACATTTAGAATTCTTTGAATTTTTTTAAACTTTTGGAATTGTTACTTCAAAATGACAATTTGCACTTTGAATTGACAATTTTTTTTTGAACTGGCAATTGCTACTCTGAATTGACAATTGTCATTTTGAACTGACATTTGTCACTTTTAACTGAAAATTGTCACCTTTAACTGCAAATTGTCATTTTGAAGCACCAATTGCTACTTTCAACTAACATCTGTCACTTTGAACTGGCAATTGCCACTTTGACTGACAATTGTCACTTTGAACTGACACTTGTCACTTTTAACTGACAGTTGTTTGAAGCGACAATTACTACTTCGAACTGACAATTCTCATTTTTAACTGGCAATTGCCACTTTAAACTGGCAATTGTCACTTTGAACTAGCAATTGTCACTATGACCAGGCAATTGTCACTTTTAACTGGCAATTGTCACTTGGAAATGGCAATTGTCAGTTTGAACTGTCACTTTGAATTGGCAAATAACTGAAAAGCAATATTCTTGCATGAAGTTGGAAATACATATCCTTTTTGAGTAACAATTTACAGTTCAAATTGACAATTGCCAGTTTAAAGTGACAAATTGTCAGATGAAAGTGACAATTTTCAGTTCAAAGTAGCAATTTATTGATATTTCAAAATTACCAGTTCAAACTGCATTTATGGACGAGTAATGAACGATATTTTTCATTATATCTACCTGAAAACCACAGATTGTTAAGAAACGTTTATTTTTAATGATGAAGGAACAAAAACATTATTAATTGAAATATTTATGGTACAAAAATATCCAAAAATTGCTACAAAACAAGCGTTATTTACCCTGTTGGTAAGGAAATATTCAACAATTTGCGATTTCTAAAAAACTGTAAACAACATATCATTTAATTTTGACATGTAAATAGGCAGCTATAATGACACCAGTGCACGGAATTTTTTTCTGTGTGGGCGCACGGAAAAAAACATTTTTAGTATGCTAAATAAGCATGTAAGTATGGTGTTTTCAGATAGGTATAATGAAAAATCTATTATCAGTCGGTTCATCAGGGCTTTAGGCATCTTGGCTTTTCCCAACTAATTGACTTGCTAGATGTCTTTTATGTCACGGCATGTCATTAGAAAATATTTTTTAACATAATAAATTGTCACAATGGAATGCCATTTCGGAAAAACACCGAGCAGATATGATTCAATGTTTTTATCAGTAACGCTCATTGCTCTTCTCCTGAAAATGTCTTTCTATCATTACATAGAAAGGTAAACAACAAATTTGAACAACAAACTCATTTCAATTGACATTTCGCTTTTGACATTAGACAAATTCCAAATGAAATTTCTCATCTTGAAAACTGAATTATTCAGGGCTCTCAAGGACGCCACGCAGTGGTACAAAGAAAATAAAGTTTTGAAGAGGAAGACTTTGCTGTTATTGGACAAAGATGCCGTAGACGAAGGAGTTGACGCTGGTGATGGAGAATCAAACTCCGACACTGACATAGAAAATTTAAATAGGACCATCAAACAGCTCAGTAGTGAAGTTGCAGAGTTACAGACTGAAGTAGATTCATTGAAACAGACGGAGTTTCAGACGTTGGAAGAGAACGTTAGGTTATGCGAGGTAAGTCAGGAAACCACATTTTACGAACGAAACTATCCAACAATTTTACCCTCAACAAGTAATTTTTCGGTCGCAGTTGAAAAAATAATATGTCTGAGATGTGCTTGCCTTTTCGGCAGGATTCATTGCCTGAACTTTTCGTTTTGAAATATTTGTCTGCGCCATTTGTTCCCGCTTATCAAAACTGTGTTCACAAAATCTAAACACTTGATGGCGTACTACTGAAGGGGTAAGAGGTACATCAATATTAGTCCAAGAAACGAGGAAGCGGCCCAATGTTGAATGTGCAAAAATTAATATCCGAAAAATGAAAATATGAGCGTATAGAAAATTAAAATTCAGTTTTCTCAAAAAAGATGCTTTCTCAATATGGCTACTCTTGCTCGGGGAATTATGCTATAGTAAAGATTCAGGGCCTATTTTTTTCTGTAAGAGTTGTTCCTTCATATTGTCGAATAAGTCTATTGATTTTATTTATTTTGAGTGTCAAAAAATGGATTTCTAGCATGACTTCACGCATTAAACAAAAATTGATTTCCTACGATTACTAGGAGCCGAGATAATTTTTTTATTTCAAAAAAATCTGGAATGCGCAATAATCATCGTACAGCAGTCACCTTTATGGATATTGAGGTTGAATACCTATACTTTCGATAAAAAAATACTAGGATATGTCTAGTTCATTTACAGTATTATTTATTGATGAACAAAGTGAGGCGTGCTGGTGCGGAGCGATGCAATTTTAGCGGGTGGCGCAGTAAGGATACATATAGGTACTGTTGACATTAAAAGACACTTTCGTCGACAGTGTTATTGAAAAAGAAAAGAAAAGTTATTGGTTCAATTTCAAGTCCTAGTGTACATTGCAAAAGAAAACGTAGGTGAACAACAAGTCGAGATACTCAATATTTTTCGAGTACAAGCCACTTTGAACGCACGAAATAAGTTTTCAGTGGTATCCCCACTCCGCCACCCGCTACAGCTATCGCGATCCGCGCCTGCACGCCTCACTTTATTCATCAATTAATAATACCTATTGCAAATGAACTAGACATATCCTAGTATTTTTTATTGAAAATATAGGTATACAACCTAAATATCCATGAAGGTGACTGCTGTACGATGATTATTGCGTCTTCCAGATTCTTTTGAAATAAAAAAATTATCTCAGCTCCTAGTGATCGTAGGAATTCAATGTTTTTGTATGCTTGAAATGCTAGGAATCCATTTTCATAAAAGTCATTTATATAAAAACAAAATTGAGGAATTTAATTAAATAAAAAAACGTGTAAAAAAATTGTGCAATTTTTTTAAAGTCATTTTTTGAACCTTAAAATTGAAAAAATCAATATAATTATTCGATAATATGAAAGAACAACTCTTATAGAAAAAAATAAGCCATGAATCGTTACTGTATCATCATTCCCCGAGCAAGAGTAGCCATATTGAAAGAGCATATTTTTTGAGAAAACTTCATATATTTTGAAAAAGAATCAATATTTATCAATATGTCGGGGCGTGGCGCAGTGGTTAGAGCGTCCGACTTTGAGTCGAAAGGTCCGGAGTTCGAGCCCCATTTACGGCTGGGATTTTTTAATTTAATTTGACCGATTAAATTATTCAAATCTCGTGGCTGGACTGGGGTGAGTCCTGCACGATTCACTGTTGCATTCCAATTAACAGTGCTGCTCCTAAGGTGGCGCATGGAGTTAGTAACAAGGCCTATCAAGAACACATGGCTAATGACCATAGCAGTCGATGCCAAGACACCAAAGAAAAAAAAATATTTATCAATTTTTCAAAGAAAGAATTTTTTGGCTTGTCATAGGCTACACATAAAGGTAAGTAATAAGTTTGAATACCTTACAGTTAACGAGTTATAAAAAACCCGATTTTTCGAAGATTTTTCCGATATAACTCGAAAAGTATCAATGATATCAAAAAATTAGAAGTGATTCAATTGATAGATCTTTTTGATACCTACTATTTCCTAATTTGACTTTTTTCGATCGGAGCTGTAGTTTTTTAGTAATTAAAAAAAACCGCTTTTCGCAACTTTGACAATTTTCTAGGTTATGTTCGGTAATCACGATCGAGTCGCGTGAAATAGAAACTCATGCTGAATTTCAATTTCCTATACGCTCATAATTTTTGTTTTCGGATATTAATTTTTGCACGCACTTTTCCCTATTGCTTGGACTATACTGTAGTAGCGCATAATTCTCGATGCAAATTATGTTTTCTGATCTCGTTCTCGGGTCAGTACTTCGATCCGGCCCAAATGTTTTGTGATTTTTTCCAGATCGCAAAATGGTTTCTTAGAGTTCATCTTGGAATGCCGAACCTTTGTTCTACATTTCGCTGACATTCATCGTTTCGTATGGCTGTTAAAGCCGCTTGCAACTGCTCTTCAGACAAATATTCTTCGAAGTTTTTCCTATTTCAAGACCTGCACGAAGTTAAATAATACGATAATAAGGGCCGTGGGCTTTATAACGTGATCGTTGGCAGGGCCCGAAACATACAGAAACAACAGTTTGAAAAATTCAAAGGCCGTCGAAAAAGTCATATATTTTTTCAAGATGGACAATTTTATCATACAGCGGAATTTTCAGGAAACCCTTACTATCAGAAATGAAAGGAGGTGAATTTATATCATTTCATATACCTAGTCAACACATTCCAGGATTATTTCACCTTGCATGATATCAACGCCAACAAAGTACTCCTCGAAGCAGATGTCCTGGTGTCTTCCTCAAAATTAGGTTTGGTGATCCATAGGGTGAAAAAATTGTCAAGAGCGTATGCCACAACTTTCTCTCTCTCTCTCAAATAAGTGAAATTCCGTTTGAGTTTGTTATATGTGGATGTGTTCTCTGTGGGGAACAACAAAGTGTAGTTGGATATACTTTATATACGGATATGGTAATAATAATAATATTTCGAATGACAGTTTATTCGTCTAAGTCATAAGAATATTCATTTCTCATGGATATTTGAAGTAAACAAAATTGTGGAGACTTGTACATATCATGCATTGACCTCTGAAGAAGACGCAAGTATATTGGCTATGTACCAACAAATCTGTAAGGTCTCATTTAGTTTCACTATTTTAAAAATTTACCACAGGACTACTTTTTGGGGTCTCATTTCAATTCGAAACGAATTTACTTTACCGATCCTTATCTTAGCATACTAAGGGCCAGTCTTTTCAGTTCCAGTTAAACTACAGATAACTAACTAATAGTTTAGATGGTGAATGCCACTTTTTAAATGACGTTTGACGGATCATATTCTAACCATCAGTTAATTATTCTGGAGTTCAACTGGAATTGAAAAGACTGGCCCTAAAAGTATCCCAGGATTATTTTGTTGCCTTTTATGTATCAAAGCCGTTTTCCGATAGAGCTCTTACTTTCCGAGACAACCCCAAAAACATTTTTTTTATCTTGAAGTCAAAAATTTTTTGGGTTACACCCCGGTTTTTTTTCGAACTATTTATACATGATGTCAAGAAGTCACGTGTCGAGTTTCATACTGCTACGATTCATCCTTCTGTTTGGCACAAATTTGTCTGTTACTGGACTCTTGAATTTCGATAACAAAGCCCTTAAAAATGCGAATATTCTCTTTCCATAGTTACCTAATTTTCAAAATAATTCAAACATTAACTTCTTTTTTGTTCAACAAGGTTTGCCGTCTCCCTAACACCTGCCAAAACAAGTCGGCTGTGATGCCAGCGTGATAGCTATAAAATGTACAGCTCGTTGGCCAACAAAGAGTATAGTTTATGGGTAAATACCAAACACATTGAATCATATGCATCTTGTAGAAGAAATTTTCCGTGATTGGTTTTTGTAAATTGATACTAAAAATAAGATTGACTATGTAATGTCACTTTCATCACTGCATAACCTTCATCATCGTGTAACATAACATCAGCAGTTACACTGAAACTTTACCACTATTTTGCTCTCCTACCTTCTGTTCACAATAATCGTAATTTAATTTTAGTTTTTTTCTTCAAGATTATTCAGTATTACTCCACAGCACAACACAAGTGTTAAGTCACTTATGTGCTATATCTCTGTACACAATCTGTGCGTCTTTATATGGTATTTGAACTGTTATTCCGATCCGCTATCCTTCTGTTATTTTGTAATTTTGTGTGCCTTATAAATAAATAAGTTGACAATAATGATATCAAAATCATTCATTCAAGTTTGAATTGAAGCAACCCAACTGTATTCTATTTTTGACATATAATGAAATGTTTTAAGAAAAATAACAATTTGGAACTTTTCTCCTAATTACGAAAATATTTTTCTCTTGACCACTTTCAATGCACTTTTCATGACAAAACGAAAAATTTAATTTCAGTTACTATCTATAGTTTATCATTTTGGCAGCGTCATTTCGGAATGCTCTGTATAGTGTTATATATGGTGAACACATCAAAATAATCAAATTCTCATACTTGCGATAACTTCCATACCAGCTGAAAAAGTAAAAGTATTCTGATCCCATTAGTTTCAAACCCATTAGTTTCAAATGAGGTGTGGCCAAAATCCTAATCAGGCAAATAAACGGAATAATTATGCAAATTATCATCCAGGTTGATTAATTCGTTTCTAATAACACAATTTAGAACATTCTTTCATTCGTTTTGTTTACACATTTCTATTTGTTGAAGTTGAAAGATTTGTCTCATACGCGAAAGCAGTTTATGATAGCAAAAATAGAAATTTAAAAAAATTCAAAAATTACAAATACCATTTTCTTACTGGATGGCGGTACGGTACTGCTGTCTGATCCCTTCTACTTCTACCGGCTATCCTTCTGGACTTTCTTCGTTTCGAATCGCCTTCTTATATACAACAATCGTTCATCGATGACCAACTATTTGTTTTTATAAACCCCGATAACAAGGTGGGCCTTGACTGTTATTAACACTGGCCAAAAATTTTCTTTCTGGGAAGCGGTTGCAACGCTAGCGTGGTCAACTGCACATCCATAATCGTAATGGCGGGTCCTGACAATAAATTGCAAACTGTCATATAAGATCACTGAGAGCCGCCTCCCTTGTGAAGCGGTAATATACCGGGTGATTCTACCAGATATTCGCCGTCCCGTATAACTTTCTCATTTTAAGAAAAAACGATGACATCCCTTATTGAATGTTTTATGTTTTTTTTTTTCAAATGAATTGTCATTTTGTGTGTGAGTGGCTGTGAATTCAACTATATGAAGTCGTAAACATTTTCATCAAAATTGAATCGGGTGGTAAGGAAGTAAACTGGCCTACGAGGTCGCCAAATCTTACACTTTTTTCTCTGGACCTATATCAAAGAACCTGATTACGTTAGAGCTCTTGCGAATATAAAGACCTCAAGAACAGAACACATTGAGTTTCTGAGGTTGATATAAACAGGGGGACAGTTTGGTTTTGAAAACAAGGAACGTAACTTCGAACATGTGATTGAATAATATTTGTTTTTGAGTAGGAAAAATTCACAAAATCATCTCCACAATTTTCAATAAACAACGAGTCGAGACGATTTTGTAATTTTTTTCTACTCCACTTTGAGGTAAATTGGATTTCTGCCAGAGATTTTTGATTATTTTTTTATCAATTTCCTTTGTTGATGCTCCATTGAGCAAATATTTCCCTAACCTTCCGGTAATCGCGTCACTGCCTGTGAGACCAGGCCATCCCTTTTTATGTTGTAAACACTAAGATACGTACCGTATTTGGCTGAAGAAGATCAGTCGACTTTTGGCAGTTGCTGTGTTATAGTGATTTCGGGTGTCTCAGACCGGCGCGACCAGTGCAGGTACAAATTTATAAAAAGGTAATTTTCTAGATATTTTTGTTATTTAATTACTATTTTAGAAAAATGATGGCGCACTATGAAAAGGAGCAAGCATATTTGCAAAAACTTCTGAATGATGTAGGACTAGATGATAGTGATAGTGAAGAAATTGGTTTTGAAGATGAATCCGATGAAGAGGAACAGGACAATGAGGAACTTTTAATTCATGAAAGTGATTCTGAAAAAGAAATTTCAGATACTCAAGAAGGTGTTGAGCATAAAACTTCTCTACTTTTTTTATATGGGTATTTTGAAATATAATATAAATTCAAGTAGGTAACTTATTTACTCATTTTATTTTAGGTAAGAATGGTACCACGCATTGGAACAAGCATCCTCCACGGCCAAAAACTGTTAGAACAAAGCAGGATAACATAATAATCCGCTTACCAGAGCCAACACAGTCAACCAAATGTTTAAAGACCGCTGAGGAGATTTGGAATTATTTTTTCGATGACACGATCATTGGAATTCTTGTTGAAAGTACGAACAAATACATATTGTCTATTCAAGCAAATTTTTCAAGAAACAGAGACGCACAACATTGAAATCCGGACTATTATAGGACTCTTATATTTATCTGGTCTTGGTCACTCCAATCGCTCAAATGACGAGGATCTTTGGAGAAGAGATGGATATGGCTTAGAAATAGTTTTCCTTACAATGAGTTCCGATTTCTTGTACGTTGCATACGTTTTGATGACAAAGAAACACGCTCAGATCGAACAAAATTTGATAAACTAGCTCCCATTCGTTCAATATTCGATCAATTTGTAAAATATTGTCGAAATGGTTATATCATTCGGCCTATGTCACCATTGATGAGATACTTCCAGCATTTGGAGGAAACTGTTTTTTCGTCAGTACATTCCCTTTTCTTGTTATAAATGCAATACGTATTTGTGTTTAGAGCATATTACCTGTGTGTGTCCCAAGTGCAGGGATGCACAATCATAGTATCTAGTTCCAGGTTTTTTTGTTTAGCATACATTGAGCAGCCATTTTCAAGATTTTAATCGAGTTACAATTTTCTATTCGTTTTTTATACAATTATATATGTTAGTGTATTTTTTTGTGTGTATTTTTTGAAACCTTCGTTATATTTCAATTAATAAAGTTTTTATAATTTTTTTTGACTAAAACGATTTATTTTTTACCATATAATATCCTATTTTTAAACCCTACCTGGTCCGTGAAACCGGGGTGACCAATCTTGAAAAAAAAAGTTGACGCGACTACCGGAAGGTTAACATCTCGTATTCCATTCAAGTTTTCCACCAAAACGTTAATCTCGCACCATATCGGATTGTTTAAACGTGAAGGTGTGGTACGGGTATAAAATTGACTAAATGCCGCGGCGTTTATCGATATTGTTCTTTTCTAATATGGTCTCGACTACTTCCTTGTCCATATATTTTAATGTCATCACTTTTCCGTTCAGATTCTCTCACATAAAATGATAACAGCAGTTCGTGAGTACGACAGAGGATACTGGACGGCAATATTAAAAATACCAGACAAGATATAATGTTATTTTTAGATATGCCAGAGAAAGCCCAAATGGCTAATTAAAACAGCATATATCTAAATGAAATAACAGAAATAGAGATTTAAGAAGTGCTCAGATTAACTATATTGTTAGTCAACTGCTTATACAGTGACATTCAAAAAGTATGCAACAAATGGAAAAAATCTTTATTTGTGATTTTTCAAAAAAAATCAATTTGTCATCAACTTCAAACCTACTCAGCCCCTATCATTAAAATGCAGAAAACAGCAATAAGAATCATTGCTGGTGCTGGTTACAGGGACCATTTTCAACAATTCTTCAAAGATCTCGCTATTATGCCTGTTCCTTCCTTACTTATTTATAATACTCTTCTAGAAATTCACAGAAATAAAAATAACTTTTGTTCCAATTCTGAATTTCACTATACAATTGGGTAATAGACTTCCAACAACTGAAGTCCTTAGTGACCCTGAATATGAATCCTATGTTCCTAAGTGACTTTTGGGTTCTAAGTTCAATGTATTGTTCAAAGGTTAATTTGTGATCTAAAATTATTCCGAGATATTTCACGTTGTCTGTCTTTCCAATGGTGACGGCTTTCAGTTTTAAGTTGTACGTTACGTGTTTGTTACTACGAGTGAAGACAATTTGATACCATTTAGAAAGAGTGAGATGAAGTCTAGTAAGTGAGCAGTAGTCTGAAAATATATCCAAATCTGATTGAAGATCTATATAGTTTTGGGGAGTTTCAATGGTCGTGTACATTTTTAAGTCATCAGCTGAGAGAGAATACTTTGTACTATTAAAACAGGCTGGCAGATCGTTGATAAAAATATTGAACAAAAATGGTCCCAGGTGTGACCCATGCGGGACACCTGATGTAACATGGCCGCATTTCGATTTAACATAAGTATTAATCACTACTAGTTGCGTTCGTCGATCTAGATAGGAGGTTAGTAGGTTCAAAAGATGTCCATGCACACCGAATATTTTCGAAGTTTGACTATCACAGTTTTATGGTGTACCTTGTCGAATGCCTTCCAGAAATCGGTGTACACGGCACATAATGTGAAAAGAGGAAGGATGGACGTTTGGGAAATATTTCTCGAGAGCCTCAAAGAGTTATGCTGGAAAATTATTAGAATTGTGAAAAAAAATGTATGGTTATCAAAAACTATTTATTTGATGGATTGATGAAATGTATATATACAACAAATATATGATTGGTGATTGATGTCGACTTCTATCCTCATTATCTGTAATAATGGAAACCACCTAAATGTCCGCGTGGGCATTCACAAATACAGCACCATTGGGCGGCCCAGTTCCGCCAGCTCCACCATAATGCCTGCTGTATTGCCCGGAAACGTCGACTCCATAGTTTTTACCTTCATGGATGTTATATTTCAACCCAGCGTTAACATCTGTGCCAAAGCCACGTGTGTTTTCTGCTGCTCCGAATGCTGACAAGCCAGAATCTTTGTTGGTATATTCCACACCACCACCAAATTGGTTAGGTAAGAGTCCATTGGATCCATAAGTTTTGCCTGCGGATGCAGTGCCATCAAACCGATGGCTATCATTTTCGAAAAGGTTCTTTTTGTAACTACCACCAAAACCAGCGTTTGACATTTCCAATTTTAGACGATGTCTGAAATGATAAGAATGTGGTGACAACATTTTTATAGAAATCAATCGAGTTCTAAAAGAGCAAGTTATTGCTACCCCAGATACCTTCTAGATATCTAAAATCTGGATTGAAAATGTCTGAACTCTACTGAAAACAGAATACTATGGTCCCAGTATTGAAATTTGTTGAAGGGTAATTTAAGAATCAAACGAAAAATTTCGTATTTCATGTATTAAATTTATTACAATTGCAAAGCGCTTCCGGCAATTTGGCCATCATCAGTGCGATATATCTGCAAGTAAGAACTAGTTTTTGAAATATTGAAAAATGTTGAAAAAAATATGACTTACCTACTTAGGGCCAGTCTTTTCAGTCCCAGTTAAAATCCAGATTGATTAACTAATGGTTAGAATGTGATCCTTCAACATCATTTATAGAATGTCATTCACCATCTAAACTATTAGTTAGTTATCTGGAGTTTAACTGGAACTGAAAAGACTTGCCCTCAATCTCAAGTATTTATACAAGAGGAAACAATAAAAATCTACATAACCATGATAAACAATTGACTCAACAAATATACATTTCAAATCTGAATCTAAACCCATTAGGCTTTAGATCTATAGAATTACTTTTCGAACAGTAATTTGTATATTCATTCTGGTCTACCAGTCACCAGGTACTGAAGGAAATGAAAAAAATATTTTGCAATGGGAGAGAAACGATATCCGGGACATAGAGTCTATTTAAAATAAAATGTAAAAGTAAAATTTGACAATTGACAATATAAGTGACCACTGATGGTGAAAGTCTACCTAGTGAGCTTAGAACCATTAGAAATTTGGAAATTTAATATTGACATTGAATTTGATTCAAATCTTCTGTTTAGAGGAATATTTGAGTAATTCAATTGAACATCAATTGACATCTATTTGTAAAAATCTATTCTATTGAAATTTTTGCCTTTTTCCAAAATTTCTGAATTGCAATTGGGGTTGAAATTATGTTCAATGAATTCAATATTGTGTCCACATAGTGAGTGACCAGGTTTATTCAGATGTTTGTTTATCCGAGCGAACCTTCAAAAATCTACCTTTGTAAGAAGCTTCACAATCATTCGTATTATTGAGTTTGTAAATCCCACTTTTTTTAAATTATTAATTTTATCATTTGAATTGACCAAGTGTTTACCATGATTATTATTATTAGTTTTGAAAGAGATGTTTGTATCTTTCAAATTATTGATTTCTGGTTTTATCAAAATATTGAAAATGTAATGATCCTAAGAGCATTTTCTCCCAGGAACTTTTCATGCACCCTCATATATCAAATAAAATTGTAGCAAAATGATTCAGATGGATATTTTTTCTGGGATTTTGGGACAATTCCCGTTGAGATTTAGATCATGTTTCGGATGCTGAAGATTCGCAATTTTTTCTTATCCAAAACACATGTTGAAACCAGTCGTCTCACACTAAAATGAAAAATCAGACCCAATCTCTGTCCGCTACCCATCTTTTGGTTATTGCAATAGACTAATGGTGGATTTATGCAGCAGTCATAAGGCATAAGTTTTAAGTCATAAGGAAGAATAAACGGACCAACCAATCATTGAAGAATATTTTTCCTTATGACTTAAAACTTATGGTTTATGACTCCTGCATAAATCCACCATAAGACTGAGTCATTTAAAAAATTATTTTCTGAATCCAGAACATTATCAATCTTCAAAATCTATTCAAGTAAAAAAGAAACATCCTGACAAATTTGTCTATTTCTAGTCAGTTGTGTCGAAATAACCAATGAAATCAACATTAACCATCACCATCACTATCACCATCATGACCATCACTAGTGTCACGAGGTTGACATAAAGTCTTCATTAATTTAATTCGTTTCTTATGTCACTGTCCTGTCAGAAACATTTTTCTCACCGAGTATCCTTCGAACATTGATAAATAACTCATAATTTTATCACAACTTCCTTAATCTCGGCGTCGGGCTGATACCAAATAACGTTCTTTCGAAAACCGTGATATAAATATTTCGTTAGTTATCAATGTCCTTGGGATATTATAGATGAAAATTGCATTGAGCTTCCGTTGCTAATGGTTGGGAATAGTTTTTTTTTATTTTTGACGAAAGTATTGGAAAAAACAATTTTAATTTCTGATGAATTGAATCCATTAAATGAAATTGACTGTGAGAAAGTTTTTTCCTAATAGTTACGTGGAAATCTTTTGAATGTAAAAAGTAGGCAATTTTTGAACAGAAAGAGCAAAAAAATTCTGCACGGTGTGTAAGAAAGTACAGACCTACATTTTATGAATACAGGTGATACATTATACCCATTATTCTCATTTCGATCGTTTTTATTAAACATATTACAATAATATTCCATCCATAGGTACTAATATTTCACACTTGCGAGGATTCATAACTCGCCTACGGCTCGTAATGAAAAACTCTCGGCAGTGCAAAAAAGAGTCGATTTATATTCTTGTTGCTTAATTTACTATTTTGTATCATTCTAGTTTTGACTCAAGATGAACTAACATAGAAATCTCAAAATTTATGTTTTCTTCAATTATCTGTGGAGAACTTTTCAAGTAATTTCCACTCATCTTAGGGCTTTCAGATGAACACTCAATAGCGCCATTTTGCCCAAATTCAGCAATCTCTAAGTTTTACTATTTTCAGGAACTTTATACAGACGGTCAACTGTGAATTATTCTTTAAAACAAATTTCATTACTCACTTCATTTCTGGACTAAGTGGAAGCCTATCCAATGGATCCCCACTATCCCCATTTCCATTGTCAACAATATCCAGAGGCATTGCTGCGGAAACTGCTAGACAAAAAATTGCAAACACGAAACACTGCATTGTTGCTATGAGATATCAACGAATTAACAGTAGGCTAAGAACTGACAAACATTCAATAATCTTGGTCTTTTATACTCGACTTCGAATGAAATGGTATTTCCCCGTTTTTGAGACCAACAGAAATTCTTGAATGAAAACAAAACATGAGCAATAAATTTGCTTCTTCCAAACTTTGTAATTACCCATGATAATTCTTATTCTTTGAAATATTTTGGTAAGAGTTTAATGATGTGGTAATTCACAAGGCCTATTTGATAAGATAAAGGACAATTCATAACTTTCAAGTTTCAATAATTCTAAATGTTAATATTTATAATTCTTCAACTATAGGTTTGAAAATTAAGCGATAGGATATATCGATTCTTTTACTTTACAAGCTTTTATTCAACTTGCTTTGTTCGTATGTCTGTCTGTCTGACTGTTTTTCCGGTTTAAAATTTGCAATTAATTTTTTAAGCAGTTGCTGACATCCGATAGTGCTGAAATTTTGTTTACGTAGTAAGAACCGATAACAGTACAATAATACAGTAATTTCAAATTAAGCACTCCAGCCCCCTGAAAACTAGATAGAGAACGCGTAGGAATTCGTAAGAAAATCTGACCGTTTCGGACGTCGAAAATTACGGCAAAAAAAATGTTGGTCGGCGCTAATAAAATCAGAAAAATCCGTAAAAGTTGTTTACCCCTCTGCCCCCTGAAATCTACATAGAGAATGCGTAAGATTTGGAAATTTTTTTGACGGTTTCGGCATGGAATTTAACGGCAACAAAAATAAGTTGGTCTGGGAGAACAGAAAAGTTACGAAAAGTAGCGAAATTAAAATCGGAAAAATACCTGAAAATTATGAAAAACATCGAACCGCTAAATAACCTAATTTCAATTTCTCTGCCCGCATTTGAGGCTAGATAGAGAACACGTGGAAAATTTGGAAAAAATTTCCGACGGTTTGGGACGTGGAAAATCACGGCAAAAAATAATAAGTTGGTCTGGGAGATCAAAAACATTTGCGAAAATTTGTGAATCGTAAAATCCCTGAAAATTGAGAAAAACATCGAACCATTGAATAACTTAATTTAAAAAAAAAATAGTACCTCCCAGTTTCAGGGCTAGATAGAGAACACTTATAAAATTCGGAAATTTTTTCGACGGTATCGGAATAAGTGGTAAAAACTAAAAAATATCATTTGAAGAGCTCTGATCCCCCTTCTTCTCAAGAAAAGTTGCGAAAACTCGCGGAAATAAAATCGGAAAAATCTGTGAAAATATCGACCCGACGAATAATTGAATTTAAAAAAAGTCACATTCCTTCCACTCCCCCACCCCCTGAAGGCTAGATAGAGAACGCGTAGAAATTCGAAAAAAAATCCGACGGTTTCTGACATCGAAAATTATGCCGAAAAAAAAATTCGAGGCACGGGAATAAGTTGCGAAAACTGGCGATAATAAAATCGGAACAATCTGTAAAAATCATGACAACATGGACCCGTCGAAGTGTTCAATTTCAAAAGAATGTTACCTCTCTGCCCTCTGAAATCTAGATAGAGAACGCGTAGGAATTCGGAAAAAAGTTCGAAGGTTTCGGACGTGGAAAATTACGGTGAATAAAATCCCTGAAAATTGTGAAAAACATCGAACCGTAGAATAACTCAATTTTAAAAGCAGTACCTTCCTACCCCCCCTTTAAGGCTAGATAGAGAACACGTAGAGAATTTGTGAAAAAACATTCGACTGTTTCGGACGTATTACGAAAAAAAATCGCTTGGAGATCTCAGATCCCCCTCATATTTTGTATGATACATTTTGTGTTGCAACAAACGTCACGCTAATACAAAAAGTCCTACTTTACGAACTCAAACTACTATTTTAATCGCTTTTTTAGACCTTTAGAAATTGAGACTTTTGATTTCATTTGGTAGTGTTATGGGTCCTGCAACTAGAGCGCGGTATTCCCTATTTCCGTTACGGTAAAGGATAGATGGATGATTTTAGGAGCAAAATGATATCATTTTCTGAGCTCTACAAAATGAAAATAATGAAACTTACACAGGGTCATCAGTTTTTTCTGGGCGGGTCTCAACTTTGTTTTTTCAAATGGAAACCTGTATTTGTTATAAGTTTTTCGGTTTTTACATGGAAAATAAAAAGTACTTTATTAGAGTCTTTCTTTCGAAAATATTGACATTTTTCGAGATTTTTAGCATGACATTTTTTTTTCTAAATTGGTCACTCATTATATTAAAAATTATAAAGTTGTACAAAGTCCCATTAAAATTCGTTTCTGGTCAAATGACTCTCTCAAACGATACATCTAAAATCGACCTGTGATATACAGGGTATGAAAAATAGCTTGCCAAAGATTGTAAATAAAAATGTGCAAAATCTTCTTTATTTTAAATGGATCACCCGGTATATTATCGATCCGTAAGAAGCGCCAACAAAGGCTCTACAAATTTCATAAAATATTCCTATGGTTAAAATCAATAGTTTTTCTCAAAACGCTTTTTTTCGAAAAATGGATATTCTTCCCATTCCTTCGCCATAATTTTAATGAATGGCCTTTTTTATGGCGAAACCATTTGAGTAGACTGATAAAGATGTACAAAAGATATCTTGTTTCAATTATGTACATTTCATATAACGTGGCCAAACATTTTAAAATTTTTGTATGATATGTAGTCTCACATTATTCTAAATGGAAAACCTAATGTTTCCATTTAATGCAGAATTTTACACACAAATCTCGTGCAGTATAGAACCGAACACGATTATAGAAAAAAAAACATTGAATATTACTAATAAATCAATTTATTTCAGGTTATGGTGAAAATTCATTGATTATAAATTCTGGGCATAAGCTCCAGAATTTTTTTTTGACTTTATGAAATCGATTGACTTGTGAACTTTTTCTTATATTAACCAATATACTCTAAACTAATTATTAAAAAAAATCATCGATATTGCTAATTACTTGTTCTCGTGACCTCCGCCAACTGAACTAACAGTGGACTTTGATAAACCGCTGCTGACAGTGCTCTCTGTAACCCATATTTGCTATAATTCTTGTTGCTTTTTTTCTTTTAAAAAATCACGGTGGCTGCACTTGAGTTTCCTCGATGATTACGACATAACTCATCTGGGAATAGAACAACGCGAAGTGTATCGTTTTAAGCGTGAATGTGTTACTGATTGCTATTGCAATTGACGTAAAATGAAAATTGTACTGGCAGTTTTTTTCCAAATGTGTCAACATGGTTACACCAACGTGGTTTCTCGTCAAGAGTTATTCCCAGCAGATTCACACTCTGACAAGTATGTGTGGCATAGTTGGTAGAGAACATAATATTTTGCGTTTCTTCAATATTCATGATTCTAGATGAAAATCGTTGTTCAGCACGGGATTTTATGTTTGAAATTTTTTCAGTCAAGTTTCTAGCCATTTTGTCTGATACAATGAGGGAAGTATCATCCACAAATAAGGTATATTTATCTGGTCTAAAAAATCAAAAGGTTATTAAAATAAGTCAAAGTTAATAGTAGACCGAAAACAGATCCTTGAGGACCCCATGTCGAATCAATTGAAAGAAAGATGAAGAATTTTATTTGTCTACTTTTATTGACTTTTTGAGAGATATGACTCAATGACTGCTGAGGTGACTCTAGGGATTCCATGTTACCGTAATTTCTCTAAAATTATTTGGTGAGAGACGCAATCGAAGGCTTTGGTTAGATCGCATATCGTCACAGACATATGATAGCCATTTTCAACAATCTTAGAAACAGCATTAATGGTCAATAAATTTTTCCGGAAACCGCATTGATTGTTTTATGGGAATATGTTTTTCACAATATAGGTAAGCAGTAGGTGCTTCAGTATAATTTTAATAATTTTGGAAAAAATTGATATAATCGATATCGTTCGATAGTTACTTGGGACCATGGGATATCCTTTCTTGAAAATGGAAAACACTCTTGAAATTTTGAAAGAGTCGGAAAAGGTACCACTAGTGAAGATAATATTTATTAATGTTAAAACATTTAAAATGATTTCGAGCACCTCTGTGTCCACTGGTGAGTCCATTTATATCTTTGATCCTTTTAATGATACATGAACATATTATTTTACATAATTTCATCGAAGTATCCTATTTGTTATTCGATGATGAACTGATTTATTTCGCCACTTGAACCTTTGCGGAAAAGAACTGACCCTCAACAATGCCCCAGGTTTTTAAAATGAGTTACCCATGTCAGCCATGTAAGTAACACATTGAAACTATTTTCTATTTTGTTATTTCAAAAAACTTTATCCCATAAAAAAACAGCCACTGGAATATTTCGGTCTTACTCTGAATTATCCCACCTATGATAGCACAAGCTCTCAGAAGATTTTCTTAGAGTTTTCTTCAACCTCATGGAGGCTTTTATGAAAATATTAGAATTATAAGAAAATAATGCACGGTTATCGAAAAATATTTATTTGATGAAATGCAAGTATATAATAAATAAGTATGATTGGTGATTGATGTCGAATTCTATACTCGTTATCCACAGACTCAATGGAAACCAACTAAAAGTTTGCGTGAGCATTCAAAAACACTCCAGCATTGGGCCGCCCAGTTCCTCCAGGTCCACCAAAATGCCTATCATATTGCCCTGTTAGGTCGACTCCATAGTTTTTACCTTGATGGACGTTATATTTTAGCCCAGCGTTAACATCTGTACCGAAGCCACGTGTGTTTTGTGCTCCCCCGAAGGCTGACAAGCCAGATGGCTTGTGGGCATAGTCCAAACGGCCACCTAATTGGTTTGGTAAGGGTCCTTTGGATCCAAAAGTTTTTCCGGCGGATGCAGTTCCGTCCAATTGGTGGCGACCATTGTTGAGAAGGTTCCCTTTGTAACTACCACCAACTCCAGCGTTTGTCACGTCCCATTTTACTTGCCTGAAATAATAGAAGAGTTGAAACAATATTTCTATAGGACTGAATCGAATTCTAAAAGAGCAAGTTATCGCTACCCCACAAATAATCTAAATATCTGAAATTCGAGTTGAAAATGTCTGAATTCTACTGAAAACAGAGTAACTATGGTCTTAATATCCAAATTTTCTGGTCGTGGTCAGAGGTTATTTCAGAATCAAAGAAAAAACTATTTCGTGTAATAGATTCATTACAATCGTTAAGGGCGATCGGCTAGTAAACCATCATAAGTACGATACCTGCAAGTAAGTAATGGCCTTTGAAATATTAAAAAACGTACAAAGAAAAAACTATGAATTACTCAATAGTCAAGTATTTATGGAAAAAGATCAATTAAAAATCTTCTTAATCATCAGATATTCTATTAAAATTAGTTAGGGATTAGATCTATTGAATGACATTGCAAATCGTCCAGAAAATACAATCCATTGAAGTTTTTGGAGCTGATCTCTTAAAAAAATCTGATTTGCAGTTGAGACTAAAATTATGTTTAATGAATTTAATATGGTATCCAAATGCTGAGATTCCAGATTTATTCAGATGTTCGATTATCCAAACCTTCTACAAAGGTCTACAAATCCTTCTTTAGTATGCACAATCATTACAATAATTGAGGCAATAAAACTCTGATTTTGATAATTTGTGTTTACTTAAATTATTATTACTTCTGAAAGAGATTTTTGCATCTTTCTATTCATTATTGATCTCTTGATTCATCATGATATTTAAACTAGAACTACACAAGAGCACAAGAGAACATTTCATGCACACTCACATATTACATAAAATTTAGTGTAGCCAAATGATTCAAGTGGATACTTTTCTCTGTGATTTTGGGATAATCCCTGTTGATGTTTAGATCACGTCTCGGGTGCTGAACTTCTGTGTTCAGAACAACAAGCAAATTATTTGGAGAGGACATTATTTATTTCATTTTCAGGGTAAGTGTAAAACACATTCGAAAATTTTTCTTTTCTAGAGCATATGTTGAAAATAGTCATCTCACAGTAAAATGAGAAGTCATACACAATCTTTGTCCGCTACCAATATTTTGGTTATTGCAGTGGACAAGATTTTGTCTACAAACAAAAAATTCACTGCAGACGACTTTTCTGAATCCGAAACATTGCCAACCTGCATTGTCATTGAATTGTAGAGGAAGAAATCTATTCAAGTGAAAATCCCTTTCAGCTTCTGTTGTTAATGGTTGTGAATGAACAATTTTCAATTCTGATGAATTGAATTTATTAAGTAAAAGGTGACTGTGAGAAAGTGTTCTTTGTATAATTCTGTTTTCGAGTCAAGAGAAACTAACATCGAAATATCAGATTTAAGGTTTTGGAGAACGTTTCAAGAAATTTTCATTCATTTCAGGGCTTTCAGATATCACCAATATCTAAGTTTTACTGTTTTTGAGAACTCTATGCCACTTGCTTAAAATACTCTCTATCACAAATTTCATCACTCACCGTTTTTCTCGACTAATTGGGACCAAATAATATTGATCCCCATTTTCGTTTTCAATAACATCAAAAGGCATAGCAGCGGAAACTGCTAGGCAAAAAATTGCAAACACAAAACACTGCATTGTTGCTATGAGATACTAACGAATTAACAACTGGCTAATGAACTGACAAACATTCAAGAATCTTCGTCTTTTATACTCGGCATAGAGTAGGTAATCATTTCGGAATGGTTCTTCCCCGTTTTTGGTACCAAGGGTAATTCTGAATGAAAACAAAATATTATGGGCAATAAATTTGTTTCTTCCGAAACTTGTAATTACCCATGATAATTATAATTCTTTGAAATGATTTGATAAGAGTTTAGTGACTTGGTCATTCACACGGTCAATTCGATAAGATAAATCACATTTCCTTACTTTGAATATCATCATAATGATCTAAAATTCTTTATCGGTAGATTTTAAAATCAACTGATATGTTTGATCGATTATTACAAACTTTTATTCAACTTGCTTTGTTCGTATGTCTGTCTGTTCTTGCGGTTTAAATTTTGTAATCCGTTTTTCTAGCACTTGCTGCCATCCAATTGTGCATAAATTTTGCACACGTTTAAGAATAATAATAATAATACAATTATTCCAAAAATGTTTACCACCCTAGCCTCCTGAAAGCTAGATAGAGAACACGAAGGAATTCAAAAAAAATCTGATGATTTCGGACGTCCAAAATTACGACGAAACAAAAATTTTGGTAGAGAGGCTTGGACTCTCCTCCTTCCCGAAAATAGTTGCGAAAACTCGCTATAAGAAAATCGGAAAAAACCGTAAAAATTGTGAAAATCATTGGAACGTCCAATTATTTAATTGAATAAAATAATACCTCCCTCTCCACTTCAGAGCTAGATAGGGAAAACGTAGAACACAGAAAAATGTCCGTCAGTTCTGGAGGTGAAAAATTACTACGAAAAATATTATCGGTCGAGAGGCTTGTAATCCCCCCTCTTTCGAAAACAGTTACGGAAACACGCAAAAATTAATTTTTTTAGATGTAGAAAATTTCGACAAAATAAAAGGTCGGTTGGAGAGGTCAAATACCCCCCCTCTCCCCTCCTCCTCCCCACTTCTCGTCAAATATTTTGAAAAATAACGAAAAAAAGTCTGAAAACTCCGTAAAAATAATGAAAAATGCTGGACCATTTAATGATTATATTTCAACAAATTTCAACCCGCTGTTCCCCTGAAAGCTAGCTAGAGAACTCATGAGAATTCAGAAAACTGTTTGACAGTTTCGGACCTGGAAAACTACAAAAAATGTTGGTCGGTGGCAGACCCTCCTTTTTCGAAATGAGTTGCGGAAACACGCGAAAATTAAATCGGAATAAAAAGAGAAATAACCATTAGACTAAAAAATAGTTTCTTCCTGGTCCATTCTAGAAAAAGAACGCGTATAACGCGTTGCAGAAATAAAATCGGAAACATCCGAAAAAGTAGTGAAAAACATCGGAATGTCGGATAGTTCAATTTAAAAAAAATTACCCTTGTGCCCCTCTGAAGTCTGGATAGAGAACACATAGGAGTTTGGAAAAATTGTGGACGTGGAAAATTACAGCAATGAAAATGTTGGTTTGGGGGGTTTAGACCCCCTGAATCTCGAAAAATGTTTAGAACATTTTCAAAAAAATTGTAAAATCCGTTTAATTTGTAAAATAACATCGGGCAGTCGAGTAGTGTTTGTCGCTTGACCTATATATAAGTATATATCCATTAAGGTTGGGTACTTGCTGAGAAGCTAGATGCCAAGTGCATGGTATCAAACATACGCATGCCACTAACGTAATAACCTCGGGGCACATGGCACACCTTTTAAGAAATATAACTGAATACATTCAAATGTTGAAAACTGCAAAACAAAATAAAAGTAATTTTTTTTAAATAACTTTTGGTTATAAACTTTTGACCTGAAAAATAATGTGTATGAAATTATCAAATTCAAAGACTCAATATAATGATTTGATCTTTTAAAAAAATATTTGTATTTTTGAATGTTCTTTGTTTTTCAAACAATAAATATTATTTTTCTACAAACGTCAAAAAATGACAAGGTTCGCGCATTGACAACAGTATGCGAAGTGGCACTTTTTTTCATTTTCATTCGTTACCATGACACCGTGCGCGAAGTAATGTGCGAAATATATTTCGCACACTGCATGTAAACTATATGGGATTTTCATATTCTAACCTATATGGTCAAGAAATCGTTTATTTATTAATGTAGAACAATAATTAAGGCTTTCAAATTGTGAGAGATATTTTTCTGGCTTTATTTGCTTCACACCACTCTTTAAATTGCTGATATGCATTTTCATACTGCCGCCTCGATTTCTCCGGTAAAAGGTTGGAAATTACGGAATTGGCCGCATCTATCAATTTAGGTGGGGTACTGCTTAGTTCATCGTCGCTCGAAATTTCCATTCTTTTTCAATAATAAATATCACGCACGAAATTGACGCGAATAAAAAGTCACTCCAAAATAATTATCAAGAACTGTCACTTTGAAATAATTGTCAACAAATGCCATTTTATTTCCATAGTCACAGTAATTACTTGATTTGGAAAAATTATTTAAGCCTGTTCAATACTATTTTTCATAGTTATTACTTATTTTAGAACAATATTTTTGACGTTTGTAGAAAAAATTTTGTTTGCATCTCATGCGCGAAATACTTTGGTAATCTCGACTATTTTTTTTAACTCGGCTGCGCCTCGTTAAAAAAAATCAGTTCTCGATCACCAAAGTAGCATTTCGCGCACTAGATACAAAAATAACTATTTATTGTCTAGTTCAATAAAAGGTTGTTTAAAATATTTTTTACGTAATTCTTTCTTAAACCAAAATAACAAATTATCATTGATAATAGAGCTTCGAAAATTGACAGTTTTACGCAGTGTGAGAATCTGAACATTTGGCCATATTGAGGTAGCGCCTAAAATCCTGTTTTCTGTCGCAACAGAAAAAACACATGTTTGGGAGTTGTTTGCTTAAAATTTTACCAAATCATTGCATTCCAATTCTAAAATTTTGATCAGGTTCATTTTTATATTGTTGATATTACTTTTGGATTAATGGGACGGGAGCTCTGGGAAATGAAACGGTATGAAGGGTACTGTCATCCATAAACCTGTGTTACACAGTAGAGTACTGGCCATGAGGTTGTTGTTTGTTTAAAACATATCGTTGGAGTAGAAGAAGTATCCAACAACATGGTATAAATCAATGCAAACACAACCCAAGCATATGGTTTTTCTAGAAAAGTCGATCTCACAGTGGCCTACGTACATGTGCCATACGAATAAAGTCTTACATTTGATTCTCAGTATTACCATCAGCAGTACCCTTTCGTGGGAAATCATTAGAGATCCATTGCCAAAAGTTCCTCGCAAAAACGTGGTTTTGTGTTTCGTGCTAAGAGCTATTTGCTCATTTTTTATTTCTCCTCTTTATTTTTATAAATATTTTTCCGGGTATTTTCCAAGAGAAATCACAAGTGTGCAGCTGACTTTCTGTTGTTCGCTTTTGCCTTTTGTCCAAATGTTGGACATCCTTGCATTTAATTACACCATATAGGTACTATTGCTTTTGGGGGTTGGGCCACAAGCATATAATTTTATTTATATTTCACCTCACTAGTCCAGTTTCATAAGAATCATTATCATCATCAAAACTCAAACTAAGGTTGGTTATAGTTTTTGTTGAACCTATCTGCATAAGTTAAAAATCTGGCATACATTTTAAACATAAATTTCACTATTGTAGTTACCCAAGCACTTATTGTGAAAACTCATTCAACCAAATTTTTGTTCTGAAGTTTTCAATGAAATTGGTCTATTCGTCTAATAGATACTATTTTAGGGTAACGTAACGTTTTGTTTGGATATTCAACGAGTTGAATCTTGAACAGATAGCTCCGAGCTGATTAGATCATTTCTTTTATTACATAAAATTGTGTGAACATGTTACCGTCATGCAAACAATCGAGAATCCAGGAGTAAAAAATATCGCTAGAGTTTGCTCAAGCGATTTATTCTATGAATCCTAATTTTTAATTAATGCTAATACAATTTGACATGTATTTATTTAGAAAAATGTTATCTCAAATGTATTTTACGGAGATCGATACCGAAGTACATTATACAGACAATTTAATTTAGAATTGTTGTTGTTGTTAAAATTGTTTTTTCCGTTAACCAGCTGTCGTCCCCTTACGAACGGCAGCCCTCAGAAGTCGAAACTTGTGCGAGCTAAGTATTAACGAGGTCTTACCTTTTTACGTGCAATTCCTAGCACTTTCTCAGTCGGAATAAACTGTAAATAGTTGTTTTTGGCTGTGTTTCACTTCAACAGGACTCCATTACTGAGGATAAAATATGAGACTAGAGCTCGTGACAAAACAATTTGTAAGGCTCGAATAACAGTTGATCAGACGATAAGAAATTGAACGAATCTCATTGGCTGTCAGAAAAGGCGTGTATTGATATAAAAAAAAATTATACTAAAAGTTCTCACACAGAAATCTCTCAAATCGTTTCATAACTACTGAGGAACAATGTGTTAAAATTCTAAAAAATGGTTTTTGATCTTTAATTTGACATGAAATCTTGAATTCACGGATATTGCAAACCACTAAAGTTGATACAGAAAAACATTTTTCAGGTGCATAATTTTGTATTGATTCAATAATAATAGAAAAGTTTTTCAATAACTGAACGACCTGAAAAGCAGTAACGAAGCCCTTAGGATTCAAATTTATTTCAATTTATTTGTACAAAAAGATCTCATAATCATGCCAACCAAATATGGGAGATCTGGTTGAAATTATTGACGTTGCTAAGATCGTATTTAGTATAATGAAAATATTTCCAATATCTGAAATTGAATCCTATGTGTGTTGTATGATTTTTTTGTTAGCCCATGATGTACAAAATTATTTCGGTACTTGCTGCTCTGTGAGAAAAACTGTAACTGTAACTGTAAAAATGCACCAGGTTCCTAAATTCTCGTAGAACATTGTCTTGTGATTTTTTTTCATGTCATTCTGAATACCGAATTTTAGATTTATTCATCTCAGCCATGTAAGTAACACATTGAGAAGTATTTTCTTTTTTGTCAAATCAGCGTACTATACAAAATCAGCCAAAGGAATATTTCGGTCTTTTTCTGAATCAATCACCCATGATCGCACATGCTCTCGAAAGAACTTCTGAGAATTTTCTTCAAAAACTCAATGGAAACGTTTACAAAATTTATTATAATAAAACAATGTACGGTTATTGAAAAGTATTTATTTAATCAAGCGATGAAATGCAAATGAATAATAAATAAATATGGTTGGTGATTGATGTCGACTTCCTATACTCGTTATCCACAGTCTCAATGGAAACCACCTAAAAGTTCGCGTGAGCATTCAAAAACACTCCAGCATTGGGCCGCCCAGTTCCTCCAGGTCCACCAAAATGCCTGCCATATTGCCCTGTCAGGTCGACTCCATAGTTTTTACCTTGGTGGACGTTATATTTTAGCCCAGCGTTAACATCTGTACCAAAGCCACGTGTGTTTTGTGCTCCCCCGAAGGCTGACAAGCCGGATGGCTTGTGGGCATAGTCCAAACGGCCACCCAATTGGTTAGGTAAGGGTCCTTTGGATCCAAAAGTTTTTCCGGCGGATGCAGTGCCGTCCAATTGGTGGCGACCATTGTTGAGAAGGTTCCCTTTGTAACTACCACCAACACCAGCGTTTGTCACGTCCCATTTTACTTGCCTGAAATAATAGGAAAGTTGAAGCAATATTTCTATAGGACTGAATCGAATTCTAAAAGAGCAAGTTATCGCTACCCGCTACCCCATCATAAGTGCGATACCTGCAAGTAAGTAATGGCCTTTGAAATATTAAAAAACGTTAAAATAAAAAACTATGAATGACTCAATAGTCAAGTATTTATGGAAAAGATCCAATAAAAATCTTCTTGATCATCAGATATTCTATTAAAATTAGTTAGGGATTAGATCTATTGAATGACTTTGTAAATTGTCCAGAAAATACAATCCATTGAAATTTTTGGAGCTGATCTCTTAAAAAAAATCTGATTTGCAGTTGAGACTAAAATTATGTTTAATGAATTTAATATGGTATCCAAATGCTGAGATTCCAGATTTATTCAGATGTTCGTTACCCAAACCTTCTACAAAAGTCTACAAATCCTTCTTCAGTATGCACAATCATTACAATAAAACTCTGATTTTGATAATTTGTGTTTACTTAAATTATTATTACTCTTGAAAGAGATTTTTGCATCTTTCTATTACTTATTGATCTCTTGATTCATCATGATATTTAAACTAGAACTACACAAGAGCACAAGAGAACATTTCATGCACACTCACATATTACATAACATTTAGTGTAGCCAAATGGTTCAAGTGGATATTTTTCTCTGTGATTTTGGGATAATCCCTGTTGATGTTTAGATCACGTTTCGGGTGCTAAGCTTCTGTGTTCAGAACAACAAACAAATTATTAGGAGAGGACATTAGATTATACTTTTTCATTTTCAGGGTAAGTGTATAGCACATTCGCAAATTTTTCTTGTCTAGAGCATATTTTGAAAATAGTCATCTCACACTAAAATGAGAAGTCATACACAATCTTTGTCCGCTACCAATATTTTGGTTATTGCAGTGGACAAGATTTTGTCAACAAACAAAAAATTCACTGCAGACGACTTTTCTGAAACCGAAACATTGCGAATCTGCATTGTCATTGAATTGTAGAGGAAGAAATTTATTCAAGTGGAAATCGCTTTCAGCTTCAGTTGGTAATGGGTGAATAAACAATTTTTAATTCTGATTAATTGAATTTATAAGTAAAAGGTGACTGTGAGAAAGTGTTCTTTGTATCATTCTATTTTTGAATCAAGAGAAACTAACATCGGAATATCAAATTTAAGGTTTTTGGATAATCTGGAGAACGCTTCAAGTAATTTTCATTCATTTCAAGGTTCAGATGGTCACTAAATTTCGCAATTTTTTCGTAATTCACCAATTTCTAAGTTTTACTGTTTTCGAGAAATCTATGCGACTTTGAAATACTCTCTATTACAAATTTCAATTTCATTACTCACCGTTTTTCTCGACTAATTGGAACCAAATAATATTGATCCCCATTTTCATTTTCAATAACATCAAAAGGCATAGCAGCAGAAACTGCTAGGCAAAATATTGCAAACACAAAACACTGCATTGTTGCTATGAGATACTAACGAATTAACAAGTGGCTAATGAACTGACAAACATTCAAGAATCTTCTTCTTTTATACTCGGCTTAGAGTAGGTAATCATTTCGGAATGGTTCTTCCCCGTTTTTGGTAACAAGGGTAATTCTGAATGAAAACAAAACATTATGGGCAATAAATTTGTTTCTTCCGAAAATTGTAATTACCCATGATAATTATAATTCTTTGAAATTATTTGATAAGAGTTCAGTCATTTGGTAATTCACACGGCCTATTCGATAAGATAAATCACATTTCTTTACTTTGAAGCATCAATAATTTTGAATCTCAGCACAATTATCTAAAATTGTTTAACGGTAGATTTGTAAATCAACTGATATTTTATATCGATTATTACAAGCTTTTATTCAACTTGCTTTGTTCGTATGTGTCTCTGTTTTTGCGGTTTGAATTTTGTAATCCGTTTTTATAGCACTTGTTGCCATCCAATTGTGCAGAAATTTTGCACACGTTCAAGAATAATAATTTTAATACAATTATTTCAAAAATGTTTCCCACCCTAGCCTCCTGAAAGCTAGATAGAGATCACGAAGGAACCTCTAAATAATAAAACTCGCGATAATAAAATTGGAAAAATTCTTAAAAATTGTGAAAAACATGTTCCGATTATTTAATTTTAAAAGATAATACCTGCCTCTCCACTACAAAGCTAGACAGGGAAAACGTAGAACACAGATAAATTTCTGACAGTTCTGGCCGTGGAAAATTACCACGAAAAATATTGTCGGTCGAGAGGCAATCCCCTCTATTATGAGAATAGTTACGAAAACACGCGAAAATTAATGGTTTTATTATATGTAGAAAATTTCGACAAAACAAAAAATTTCGACAAAATAATGAAAAACATAGGACCATTCAATAATTTTATTTCAGAAAACGTCAACCCGCTGTTGCCCTAAAAGCTAGATAAAGAACGCGTGGAACGCGACGGGTTCGGACTTTAAAAATTACGAGAGAAAAATATCGGTCGGAGGGCTTGAACCCCTTGGCGATGAAAATTGTAAAAACGCGTATATAAAATCGGAAATGTCCGTAAAGGTCGTGTTTCAAAAAATGGTTCCTGTCAGCCACTCTGAAGGCCATCAGATAAAGACCGCGTAGGAATTCGGAAATATTTCTGACGTTTTAGAACTTGAAAAATTACACCAAAAATATGTCGGTGGGGGCTCGGACTTCCATTAGTTCTCGAGAAAGTTGCTAATCTTAAAGAAAAGAAAATTGAAAAAATCCGTAAAAATTGCAAATAATTGGCAGTCAACTAATTTTTGTCACTTGACATGTATGTATAAATGTATCCATCAAAGTTGGGTGCTTGCCAAAAGCTGGATGGCAAAGAGTACCAAACATACGAATGCCACTACGGTACCATATCCTCGGGACACCTGACGCAGTTGTCAAGACTGATTCAAACAAATTGTAATGCTCAAAGTGCAGAATAAAATAATCTTGAAAATATTTTTCAAAAACAAGCTTTCAGTTATAAAGTATTGAACTGAAAAGTAAAAAATAATATTTAGAGTAAAAACAGAGAAATTTTAGAAATTTTGATATTTTCTGAAAAGCTTGAGGTGTGGAACGTAATTAAACTTGAAATAATGTCAAAATACATGTTGATATTCCGCCTAGTTTTACATGGGCTGCTCTGGAAAATAAAACAATATGAAGGGTGCTACTGCCATCCATAAAACTGTGTACTGGACATGACATCGTTTCCAACATATAGTTAAAATGAAATACAAAAAAATCCAAAATCTTAATAGAATTCAATCCGAACAAAACCCAAACATGCTTTTTTCAAGAATGTTCGATCTTGCAGTGACCAACGTAATTATGTCAGAGGAATGTCCATACTAGTGTGAAGTCCTTCATTTCGATGGTCGGTTTTAGCATCATCAGTACTATTTTACGCGAAAATCATGTGAGGTCCATTACCAGAAGTGCCTAGAGCTATTTCACCTCCCGTCAATTAATTATGATGTATAAGGCACAGATCCGACCGGTCCCTTAATAATGTTCCCATAAATACGAAGTGCAACCCATAAACATCCCCTTAAACAGATTCCATCAAAAAAAAAGAGTCATTCGTTTCGTTGGCGATGCTGCGCTTACAAGCTCGCTTACTTGTCTGGAACACCGCTGAATGGTTGGCAATCTGTCTGCTGCATAGCAATTTTCATGAACGATGCTTCACATCGAGACTTACCCTTCAAACTCAGTCTTCACATCCCTTTGTCGTCACTTTGCAGACATGCCCTACATCTCTCTCCCAGAGGTTATTCTCTCAAAGAACGGTAAAGCTTTGAAACTCACTGCCTCAGGAGGTGTTCCCTGAGGTATACAGCCTGAAAAAATTCGAGAACACCAATTCCTACCTACATTCCCTCGGCTCTCACGATGTTCTGTGAACATTACAGGAGTTTTATTTTCTTGGATACCAAAATAAAAAACAATGTTGGTACATTAATGTATCCTTGCGGGACACCAGTATTTATAGGTAGAGTTACGTATGAAATCTCATTAACCACCTCAAGGAGATATCTGTCTGAGAATAAGCTAGATAAAAAGCACCCAACTGCGAAACCGGTGGAGGCTTCGTAGGAGTCCTTGGTACCAAACGCGATAAAATGTCTTGGAGATATCTAAAAGTACGGCCAGAGTTTCACACCGTATTTTCCTATTTAACATGCAGAATTTTTTTTAACAAAAATATTTTCGGTTCAATAAACAATGGTCTAGTTATATTTGTTCAGATAATTTCCCAAATGTGTCAGTTGATCAAAAACATTTATTCTGCAACATAATACCATATTTCATTAACTGCAATATCTTTCAAAACTCGAAGCACGGCTTTAGGATGGATTTAGGACAATGAAGTTCATTCACAAAGGAAGTAGAACGGTTCATCAACGAATAAATGTTGACAGATAAGGGAAGGAATATCTTCTCTCTGATTGATATATCCTACAAATATTAAGATTTCGCCACCTCTTCACTGAAAATATCCAGTATATAAAATACAATACAAAATTAGTCTTGGTGTCAGTCTGAGAAATGTTTTCTTTTTCTTTTCCAGGAATTAGAAAAACAGAAGCAGGAAAATGAACAGCTGGTGTCTACAATGTCAGATTTGAGAAAAGAACACGACCAGGTTTTGAGAGTAACAGAAATGATGAAGAAGGAATTGGAAGAATACAAAAAACTGGAAGAAGAACATAGGACCAACTTGTCTATTTTAAAGTGAGTAGTCAATATTCACTGAACTGAAGGAAGTAATTCGAAATAGTATTAAAAAAGGAGTTCTCCGGGATAGAAATGCTGTCTCTGAAAAATATTTGAATACTCATGTGAAGGAAGTAGTCCATCCTCGAAGTGGAGTTTCAGTATATAGAGGCTAAGTAAAACTCGAAGTCGTCTCCACAATATATATTTGACCCCTAAGGTAGGGAAGGGTGGGCGGTTGTCAACACAGCTTCAGCAATAAATTGATGGTATCATGTTGATACAACCACACTTTTGACAAGTTATTGCTGAAGCTGTGTTGACAACAGCCCACCCTTCCTTACCTTAGGGGTCAAATGTGTGGTTGGCTTCCTGTTGTTGACTTCTTTTGTTTCTATTTTTACATCCAAGTGTTGTACATCTTTGCACTTGATTTTACCGTACTGATGAGAGCTTAAGCTCGAAACACGTGTCTACGGTTGCAGAACATTTTGAGGGTTATACCCAATAACTTTTCTACTTATATTTTCATATATTGCCCCTCGATAAATCCATCCTTATTTGTATTTTCCTGGGTAAGATTGTCACGCTGGTAGCTATAGCTGCCTCCGTGGCGACGTTAGTTGTTGCCTTGTAAACACAAGGTCTTCTAACCGAAGCCACAAATGTGTGGTTGGCTTCCTGTTGTTGACTTCTTTTGTTTCTATTTTTACATCCAAGTGTTGTACATCTTTGCACTTGATTTTACCGTACTGATGAGAGCTTAAGCTCGAAACACGTGTCTACGGTTGCAGAACATTTTGAGGGTTATACCCAATAACTTTTCTACTTATATTTTCATATATTGCCCCTCGATAAATCCATCCTTATTTGTATTTTCCTGGGTAAGATTGTCACGCTGGTAGCTATAGCTGCCTCCGTGGCGACGTTAGTTGTTGCCTTGTAAACACAAGGTCTTCTAACCGAAGCCACAAATGTGTGGTTGGCTTCCTGTTGTTGACTTCTTATATATATATATATATATATATATATATATTGTGGAGACGACTTCAAGTTTTACTTAGCCTCTATATATTTGAATACCTTCCTTATAGTACACTCAGTGTCTTCGTTGAACTGATTACCAGATCATTCGCTGAAAGACTTTTCCACTTTTCCCCATAATTTCGATGGATATTCCAATTCATAAAAGTCTAACTCCAACATAAGCTAAAGTAATTAAAAAACTGGTAAAACTGAAAATCATGGAATTAGGACTTCCAAAGTAACAAAAACACATCGGATATCATATCTGACTTTCTGCCGTTGGTGAATAATGAAATCAACACTGCAGAAATCACTTCAACTGCTCTATTTTATTTTTCTGAAGCATTTAGCATACCCCGCTACAAAACTTGGCGAATACGGCTTTAGGGAAAACAACCATGCTAGGATAAAATCATATCTTACTGAAACGAATTCATTCGTGAAGATATCAAACTTGATGTGAAATGTTGTGTTTCTCAAGGTTCCGCTCTAGGTCCTTTCCTGTTTCTCCGCTACATCAATGATTTGACGAACATATCAGTCACGAAAAGATTCACTTTCTTTGCCAACGATAACACATTATCATGGCAAAGAGAAAGGCACTTAACACTTAAAAAATCAATGTAATATCATTCAAATGCACAGTTTCCGATCTTTCTCGAGGATTAAATACTATGGAAAGTTACACCACATGAAGATTCCTAGGAGTCCATAAATAAAAATCTAAAATTGGATGAATACATCAGGTACCTACCCTAAATAGTAGATTATACCACGAGTCAATAATACCCATTATTGCGAGTAGTATACTCTACTTTATTTACGACTAATTTATTTATTTTAGATATTTAATAATCAACTTAATTTCTCAATCACATGTAAATTAGTACTAGTACAAATAATGAACTGAATTGGTCGTGAACTAAAATTAACTTTGGAGGAGCATTGACAATAAATTTCCTAATTTGTTCCGGGGTCAGAGTGGAACACTTGTTTGCTTGAAATCTTTCAGATTTTTTTTTAAACGCTCGTAGTTCGTTATATTTTTCCAGATCAACGTCATGCTTTATCCTCAACACAGATTCAATCATTGAATATTATGACCATAGTGAAGATAGATTGTATTTTGCTCCCAATTCAGCGAAATAGGCCAGCAGAACATTTTCGGAAAATAAGTTTGCCTTGTTTCGAAGACGCCATTCGTTGAAGGTCGTTAAATGGATTTCGATGTTTCTGGTATTAAGGTAGATGTTGTTGCTGCAGCTAGTTGTACAATTTTTGGAGGTGTACAAGTAAAATATTCTTCATTTTCATCCATCTCAATACAAATACTCAAACACTACGCGTTTGATACTGACACTTTTGAGTATGGTTATATTTTTCCATGGTATTATTCAATTCGAGAAATGTGATAGGAGTACAAATGAAGACTATTAATCCCTCGCCATTATTTCCTAATGGAATAATATATGACATTTTACTGCAAAAACCACAAGCATAATACTTGCATTATGTATTAGTCGTGAATAATAAAATTATTGCACCTCTGCATGCAGTCTGTCTTTGTCTGGCAAAAAAGGGCTATCAGATATCTCTTTCAGAAAGGCAAGATTCATGTAAACCCTTGTTCAAAATTACGTCATCTCAATATGCGGTATCCTTCAAATAGTTGGTATCATATATAAATACATTTTAATAATAATTTATTTTGAAATTTGACTTGGGTGTTAGGTTTTATTGCAAAATGGCTTAGTAATTTCCTATTTTACACAGTTTTTCTGATATAAACGTCATATTGCAACTTTCAGTTTTTGCTATCTATCTTCGAAATTTCTGATGCTCATATTGAAAAAGTTGTAATTTCGACAAAACTGCAATGATATGCCACTAATGCTACTGACTTTCAATAGAGATTTCTACTGGCTCCGTACTGTGATTTCACATAATAATAAGTGCTCAATTTTTTATCGATATTCATATTATTTATTTACTGTATTAGAATTTTTTAATATCAGACAATAGGTCTCCATTTTCTTGCCCGAGTTATCTGGATTACCTGGACATTTCTAATTTTTCCAAAAGCAACTAAGTACTGTTATCATTTCCAGGAAAGAGGCCGACGCCCATAAAAGGGAAAGGAACGTTCTAGCACACCAGAGCACTTTGATTTTACAAGGTCTCAATGAAAACTCTGACGGAATGGAGAGCATGATGTTACTTCAAGAAATAGAAGAATTGAAGAGGACGATTGAAGACGAAAGAAATAAGGCAGAAGAGGACATTAGTATGTTACAGGTGAGGACTTTATACTTCATTCACCACTGCAATCAATTAATCATTGTAGAGTGTATGTTTTTAATTTAATTCTATTGCTCACCCCAACAAGAATGTCTGGTAATTTTCTCAAGTTACATCTGTCTTGTATTTGCCCTGCTGGTCCGAGTATAATGAAATATATTAACCCTTTATCGGTTCAAGTCACCATATGGCTACATAATTTGTTGTATTCCTTATTGGGCAAGTCATTAAGGTGGCCTAACAAAATTAGCACACTTTCAAAACGTATTCAGAATGTCAATATTTACATGTACACGCAACCTTACCTAGAAATTTGACGAGCACATATCATAAAAAGGTGAACTGCCAGTAGGAGGTGGCGCGAAATCGATTTGTCTTTGTTCCCTCTACGAAACATGTTATCGTTTGGTTTCGTTGCCTTTGAATCCAAAGACTACGCTTTTGATAGTGATGATACCATATGGTTACATGGTTCATGAAATAGTTCATGGTTTGATCAGAATCGGACCCATAAAGGTTCAACAGAAAATGGTGATGGTAAACTAGGCACAAATCCAAACTCAATTTTTGTTTGTACCTATCGGTTAATAAGAGTTAATTATAGTCAGATGTAATTTAAAGATGCTAGTAAAATTTAGTGAATATAACTTTCTAGATCGTGCATATATAACATTTCCGGTCGATGTTTTTAATTCCAGGTAGTAGGTAGTAAGGAGTTTTTGCTCATTTTTTTGTGTTTTTTCCATAGTAGTACCGATTGCTGAGATCTTAGTTACTATATGTTCTGGGGATGCTTTCTAAGTAGCTCCATACTTTACTTTAGGAGTATCACTGTTGATTTGAACGAAACAGTTCACCTTGAATAAAAGTGATATTGACTTAGATTTGATACCTCCGAACATAATAGAATCAGCGAAAGTAACAACGCTGAATTTATTACCGGAAACGTCGAAGAATATGCATCAACGCTCTTATATCCCTTTTTGGAATGGAATGTAGATCAAAAACAATTTTTTTCCGAGAACGTTTTAATGGCTTATATCGGTGACTTGGCAAGTAAAATCAAAATTTCTACTTTATAGTCACACTTCTCAATGCTGATATAGATATTGCCAAGTATTTGAAACCGTAAAACGTTTATCGTCTATCGGCTGCAATCCCAAAAAGTCGAAGATCTTAAAACCATATCGATAATTTCATTAAAAAGGCTCCAGATAAAATATATTTGGCAACAAATAACGATAATGTTGTCGTAAAAAAAATATATTATGCAACTCGCAACAAAATGTCCATTTTGCACTCGTATGAATTGCAGCACTTGCCTTCGGCTCGTCGTGCAAATTTCATACTCGTGTAAAATGGGCATCCTTTGTGCTCATTGCATAATATAATAAAAAATAAAATGTAATATATAAACTGAATAAATATAATTTTCATCATATTAGTCTCTTGAAAGAGTTATATTGCCGAAAATGTATATTATTGGCGATAAACTACCTTCAGAATTCCATGTTGAAGTACCTCTAAATTTTTCAGGTGACTTTATAATTCCTTCCCAACCACATGACCATAAAATAATAGTTCATAGCGTCAACCTAAGAGCAAAACATTTTAGAGGAAAATTTAATATGTGGTTACTTGGGATACGGAATCATAATTGAATCAATTGATGACAAATGAATACATGATTAATTAATGACATTTGAATACATTTTGAGTCGTTTAGTCCGGTCAAGTCAGGTTGAACTCCGGTATATCAAAAGTAATCAGCAAGAGGATTGGTCCAAGGATACTTCCTTGTGGTATTCCTGCTTTGATTTTTTTTTTGGTTAGAATATTCAGACTTTTGTTCCTGAGGGAACTTGTCAGGTGTTATTCAATCGTTGTCAGAGTATTAACGAAGGCAATAAATTTTTTTTTCGGCAACCATCCGGGAAGTGTTCACTTCCCGGACACATTTTCTTTGGAAAAGTAGCACTTCCCGTCCTAGTCCGGGAAGTGCTCGAATTTTAATACAAATATTAATATAAATAAGAATTAGAATGTTTCTGTTGGTACCTATCTTCTGTTCGAATTTCAATATATGATACAAATAAGAACTGAAATGTTCGAAATATTCAAATTTGGAATCGTTTCATCCGGTTAACAGATGGGTGAAAGTCGACCTCTCTTCGTCTCTTAGACTAAATGCGTCTCGTTGATTTGTTATTCTATATGGTTGCAGAAAAAATATTGTACGCAACACGTCCGAAAACAGTTTTTTTGGACTCGCAAACTTCCAGGACTCGCTAACGCTCGTCCTAGAATTTGGTCTACTCGTCCAAAAAAACAGTATTTTCCGGACTTGTTACGTGAATTACTATTATTGGACACGGTCCAATGACAATTCTATTTAGAGAATGATTTGGTTTTGAATTGCCATTGATTTACGATAGACAACTTTATTCCCCAGGAAATACGTTAATATTTCTAGAATCGTTTGTGATGCCATTAATGTTCCCAGTCATACCATAAATCATTTTGCTCTTTAAAAGAGATACTTCCAAAATATGACATAAAAGCCCATTCATTCCACTCATCTTTTATTTTCATACAGCCACTAATCCAGGAAGGAAATATTCAAAAATACTTGAAGTGTATCTATTTTTAGATCATTTGTTTGTTGAATGAGACCAGAGAACTTCTAAGAATATCTATTGCTGCATTATTACAAGGGTGGGTCATCAGTTACTAGTAGAATGTAAATATTGATTTAGATAACTAAATAAAAAAAAAACTATTTTAGTACCAATAATAGATTGATGAACATGTACACTATAAAACCTGTAAGTAATCTATGCGCAGATATACCCGTTTATTTTTGATAATACTCTTGTATCCAATCACAAGTTGCAACTCTGGCAAGTTATACGCTTTTAATTATAAACTATTGAACATTTTTTTTTTAATTTGAATATTTCATCCATGTCAAAGTCAAAATTATCGACAAAGCTTTTCAATTATAAATAAAAATGTAAATTAATTTTTTATGTATTACTGGTGATAGTCTCACCGATCTGAACATTAGTCCAACCACCATATGCGCTCCGTGGTGACTTGATAAAAAAATTGGCGCATTTGCTATTCTAACAGCAGGAAAAACCACACTTTTCTTCCATTACTACGAAAATGTTGTATCCATGAAGTAGTTTCATTAGAATGATCAACCACGAGCACCCCAATTCGAATCAGAAGTTTTCGAAAATATTTGAATTAATCAATTGTTTCAGGATCGTTTGGAAGACCAAGAAAACAACGGCCAGATAGAAATCCTTGAGGAACGCCTCAAACTAGCTGAATCTGAGCTTCAGACTGCTCTTGAGCGCGCTGACAAAGCTGAAGAAAAACTAAAAGCTAGTTTGGCACCACCCCCTCCGCCACCTCCACCTCCGCCTCCACTCTTACCAACACTTTGTAGTGATCCCCCCGCGGTACCACTCAGAAGAAGAAGAAGCAAGATAGCACTGTCAGATCTTGCCGAAACCATTGGAGTCCAAGAAAACGCTTCTCCCGACAAAAAGCCAGGAGCTCCTGGAGTAAATGAAGACATCATAAACGCCATCAAGGCAGGTCAGTTCACGTTAAGAAAGGCGAAGAAAGATAAGGAGAAACAAGACAAAGAACAGCCGAAAGCTGTGTCCGAAATGCTCAACATTCTGGGTAGTTTGAGAAGAGCGCCAAAGAAAAGAAAAAGTCTGTTTTTTGGAGATGTTCAGTTGTAACCTGTATTTGAGGATCTCGCTTTGGAATTGCAGCATAGTTTCGGAAAGAATGACTGATTCAACGCATTTTTATCAATTCACCACATCCTCTTCTAGAAGTAGTGAGAAGTTCCTGTGATTTATTGGAATGGGTCAAGATAATCAGTTGAATTAATTCGGCATTTATTCAAATACTGCAAATTTGAGGCATTGCATTTTCAAAATCTGATCCTCATTTATATCAGTATTCTCAGATGTTAACCATATCTTAGTCATGTTTATTTTATGTATATTATTAATTTTATACGAATTTTTGTTAAAATAAAACTAATTTTCTAAGAATCTTTGCTATAATTAAATGAAATTTAATACTCAGATTTAGGGAATCTTGAGTAATAGAAGATAACTCCACAAAACAAGTTATCATTTGAATCCCAAGCATTAGGACTGGGTTCATGTGATCGTAAGGTAAGGTAACGCAAGAACGTAAGTTGTAGTGCCAATGTTGTTACTATCAAAGCTCAGGTGAAAGCTGATGCTGATTGAGGTACCTATCCAACCTTTTATACAAGATTTTCTCTGCAGTGAAATTTTTCCGCACATGAAACATGAAATATGCACCAAATAGATCATTCTTGATTTTCGCGGTTTTCTTACAGATACATTATATTTTTAACTTTGGTGAAAATGGATAGTTGGTATTGTCGGATGAGAATGTGGCATCGGTGACTATGGTCAATTGGGTATTTGTAACGTACTTTTAGTGTTTTACTTATAATAAATGTGGAATTCGTAGGAATCGACAATTTGAGGTACACCTATCAAATCAAACAGTGACCATTTCCTGCTCGACTTTACGTGCACTGACATACGACTATTGGAGTTGGACTATTGTCTGTTCCAATTTTTCTACTTTCAATGCTTCTCCTAGGGGGGCACTGTCCCCCAGTACCCTCCCCCTTATCGACTCTGGTGGATAACAGTATATTATTCTTCATATTTGGGGAAAAGTGATTGAAAAATATGCAGTTTCAATTCATCATTCTGACTGAAAAAGATTAATTTATATTTAAATGTGTCGGTGTTTGAAATAAAACATTGAAAATTACTTTAGATATAATTTAATGATGTTTATCCAGAATTGAAAAATAAATTAAGATCATTTCATTTACATTCTTTTTTTCAGATTATATTTTATTGTTTAACCATGCGCGTCATTTATTGCTCCTCATTATGGAAAGTTATATGTAGGAATGGGTTCGAATCAGATAATCTATGGATGGAAATATAGTTATAGTGACAATAAAAATGGTATTGATATTCGTTTCATTGTCAGTCTACTGACGATCGTTGGCCCATGACAGTAGACGTGTTGATTATCTACGAAGGTATGTCTTTCAAGGGATATAGATTAAGTTGGACTATCGGGGAAAAATGGTTTGTTGGAGAGGTACCCGGTCGCCCCCCAGCCTGTTCAATCAACTTCCGGTTGAAAGCAATGTTGAAAATGTTATTATAGAAGCAGCTGTACAATTGTATCGTTACAGTGGGGTCTAGCTAAATGAACCGGGCTCTTGCGGATTTGCATAGGTCTATGTTGATCTCCAAAGGCGGCATACGGACCGAAAGTTACCCTTCACCGACAGTTCCCTCAGATTATTAACGAAGGAATGCCTTTTGGTTAGACCCTTCATTTTAACACATCATTCAATGTTGTAACATTTCGTATTCGTAGGAAATGTGAAGTCAGGGAAGGGGGTGATCCGACAAACCACTTTTTCCTGATAATCCAACTCAATCTTCATATCCCTTGAAGGGCATACCTTCGTAGATAATCGACCCCCTAGTGTCACGAGCCAACGGTGTCATATAAATCGGCCTTTTTCTAAGCAGAACAATACTGATTGTTCCAAATTGATACTGTTGCTATACCGAATAACATTAAAAATAGATTTTGAAGCCTCAATATTGTAACAGAGAGTCTGACATTTGGAATTCAAGTTGTCAATGTAATCTAAGAAACCAATTTCTAAAGTAGCTGCAGATCGTCAAGAGCATTAACATTGTCCAGTTTATCTGCATTTTCTATAATAAGTCTTTCAACGTTCACTTGATCGAAAGCTTCTTGAATCTTCAGTTTCAGAGGTTTTTCTAACGCATCCATTATTTGATACCGGAGTAAGTTCGGGAGAACATTGACTCCAAATTCCACAGCGTAATCGATCGTTCCCAAGCCCTCGAACCTTATTTGGATGTTTCCCAATTCAACTTGTATATCGTCTAGAGACGGAGGCTTACTTGTATCCATACTTTGGCTTGCATTTATCTGAACCTGTAAAATATTTAAGAATTCAGTTGACATTGTCAATATTAGTTCAAATAACAACTAACAGAATAAAATGAATACAGAACAAATGGTATTCTGCCTAAACTCATCAAACACTCTGCTCAATAATTTTTAGTAGATAGAGCTGAAGCTAAATCTCGGTACACAAATCAAAATGGTTTATAATTCATCAACGACCTGTTTTTAGAACAAAATACTAGGTAAAATCACCATTATTGCAATACTTTCATCAAGGTGGTTTTTGGTAACATCACTTATTTTGGTGAGTTCCACTTACAGTCTGTTTAAAGCTTTGTCTCACCTTCTAAAACACCATTAATAAACTCTTATTTTTTATGAACATTCATTCAACAGCGCCGTATCTCCAGTGACCATCTATTCTCATTTAGGTAATGTACCAAAAAGTAAATCACCCGATTCCTGATTTAAATTTCTCATATTTTGTATAGAATCAAAATGTAGCTAGTATTTTTATGCCCTTACAAGGGTGTCCTCTTTCTATTTTTTCTGGAAAGCTATTCATGAAATCATACCTGACCATATCAATCTGATTTGATCACTGGTATGATCCCACTCAAGTTGCATATCAATAATAATTCGAAGTAATTAATTATTTGATATAAATATGACTGGTTTGGATATTTACTGTTAGTTCAGTATTTGTACTGATGAAGGTAACCTGGTTATCGAAATGCGCATCTAGAAGTGAAAATACTTGTGTAGTAAAGAGGAAAATTGTTCTCATTTACTAATATTCTTCGCCATTTTATTTATGCATCCCTCCCGGAACGAAACCTTTTTAGAGATTTCAGACAAGTTCTCAATACCTACCACCACCTCTTCCAAAATCATAACTTTTTTCTACTATTTTAGTAACTGGATTTCCACATCATGTATCGAATTTAATTTTTTTTGATCTTCAGATAGAAATTGCTATGGTTTTCATTATTTGATTGATTTAGAATACATGAACAGAGCTAATTTAAGGGCGTTTTATAGAAACTGTGAATAATGAATAATAATCTAGAGTTCCGAAATGAAAATCTACGTAAAAAATATTCTCACCCTTATATAATTGATGCTGAAAGCCACAGTTCCAACTTGAGATACCAGACCTGCTACCAGAGATACATCCCAGTTGCTGGTTCCTTCCAAAGTCCCAGTTCCAACTGCCAATAGAATATGTACAGTCTTATTCTTGAGTTCAAACTTGATATCTTTCGTCCTGTGAAAGGAAGAGAGTCCATACACCCAAGTATGAGTAAGGTAAACATCGAATACTCCCACAGAGTTATTGTAATCAGGTACCTGGTACGGATCGAAACCCATGGACATCACTTTCTTTCGCACCTCGCACACCAGTTGGTCGAAGGGTGAAATGGAGTTGGGAAACTTCTTAGGAAACTTCACGAGTTCCTTGTTTATGTCGCTCCTTAGGTTTGTGTTGGCTTCGCTCAGAACAAAAGGCTTGATGGAGTCGAAGACAAAAGTACCCACTGAATTCATTATTCCTGTAATATATATAATGCTGTTGAATTTGAATAAGTTTCATAAAACGGAGATTTTCATTAATAATTTTTGATAAGAAAGGAACATTTCAATAATTTTTCATTCTAAGAAGTAGTAAATGGAGTTTGATTATGGATGGATACAACCAATGCTGAAAAGCAGAATCATTGTTCGATATTTTTAAAAATCAGCTTCATGCAGTTTTTATTAGATATTTTATTTATTATATTGTTTCCGTCCACTCATGAATGTAGATGTCCTACTTTTTTTTTGTTTGTCTGTCAATTCATGTCGTAAATGTCTTACTCACTTATGTACATACTTACATTTTTACGTCTATGCTTTTATGTGAGTCTCTGAAAATACCTCCTAGGGGCTTTGCCGTTCGTAAGAACAACGAGTCATAGGAAAAAGACGTTCGGCAAGACTTCGGGCAATTTGAATTTTGTATCTATATTCGAAAAAAAATAGTAATCGGGAAATGAAAATATTGTAACGAATTGACGCCGGACCTGTCGTCTCATTTGCATATCTCATCAACATCGCTTCGGAATGTCAGCCGGAGTTTTCAAGAACCTGCTGAGTCTTCTAGAATCGTTGAGTCGAATAAGTGGCGATAAATCTGGAATTTCCAGAACAATCGCGATAGAGATCTACGTGTATAAAAATAGCACGCCGTGAGTGAAGAGACAATTAATTCGATATAGTGAGAGAGACAGAGTTCAGCATAAACAGTCTAGTTAGATGAATTATGTTATTATGAATACGAATAAGTCAGATTATATGTGTATGAATAAACTAGTTTAAAACCATATAGACTTTATATTCATTACAATAATCATAAACTATTTGCATTTGACGAAGAATGCATTCCAATCAGTATTTGTTTATTTTTAATTCTAGTGTATGAATAAATGCCCTACATAAATCGATTAAAAACTATTTTCGAAAAAACAAAAGGTTATTGAAAAAATTCAACACGCAGTGCGGTTTCTTAAAAATTATATTTGCAAGAATTTATTGCAATTTAAGAGATCAACTACTCACCTTGAAACAAACTCGCGAACATGCCTAACCCTTGGAAATTCATGGCTATTTCTTTGAATTGAATATCCATGTCCATATTCTGAGCCTCGAGCATCCCATTCACTTCCACTTCCAGTGATGCTATGGCCACAACTTTGACTTTTGTTAGTTTTACTGTGAAAGGGCCGTGGGCTTTCGAAAACCAAGTGCTCAGGGTGTAATTTCCTGCCACATCCAAAGCGTCAATTGTCAATGCTGCCTCAACTCTCATCTCAGTTACATCTACTATGACATGATCTATTCTGAATTTTTTCAACCCATATAATTTTACGTTTTTAAAAGTCATTCTGCCTACTGAAAATGATTTTTTCATTTCGGGAATATCCATTGGGTCCGGTATGGGAGCTCCTGGTAAACCAACAGGATCTGGTTGTTTGAAGTGTTCTAGAATTTTCAAAACGGTCTCACTGAGTTTCTTTTCGGTCTGGTGTGTAATGTTTCCCACAGGTTCAGCAGCAAGTTGTGGAGGTGTTTCTGAAACATTTAATAATAATAATAATAATAATATTTATTCACCAAAAAAAGGTACAGTGGATACATTACAGTTTTCATTATGGTAAGTAGGCAAATAATAGAAGTGACAACCAAAAAAGCCCTCGCGAGGCTTGTCTATGGGTGGTTTCAACATTTTTACTAAACATCATGGCTTACTGCTAATCCTTGTTTACGTCTTTCATTATTACATATATAGACATAATAATATACCCAATTTTCCACACCTATGGTATCAGAGTGGGTATGGGGCTTCGTAGTAAATATAAAATAAATGAGAAAAACTAGTACCAATAATAATGTACAAATACAAAAACATCAAAAACATCAGTGTAAAAATATAACTATATATAAATGAGAGGAAGGCTATTATTATTTTGATTCAACAATGTTATGGAATATGGTGCGACTTGTAGACAAAATCCAAGTTTTCACTTTCTTTTTGAACATACTTTTTGAGTTAATATATTTTATTGTTGTAGGCATTTTATTTCTCAATCGTGGAGCAATATGGATGAAAGATCTCTGACCCACTGATTTTTGCGCTTTTGGTAATAATTCGTTCGATACTGTTCTACTTCTTGTATCGTAATTATGTTCTATCACGGAAGTTACTGGCTTATCATAGGTGTGGGTTCACACAATTTGACAATAAAGTTGTCGCAAGTCCATGATTCCAAGTTGGTTGAACAAAGGTTCAGAGTGGTATCGTGGAGGTTTATTACATATAATTCTCAGTAGGCGTTTTTGTATGGTTTCTAAAGGTTTCAATTTCGTTTTACGAATACCTCCCCAGCCTATCATACCATATTGTATTATGGATTCTGCTAAGGAGTGATATAAAGTTTTCAACTGCTTCAGCTGTAAAAATTTGTTCAATTGCTTGAATTTGAAAGTAAGTCGGCGGATTTTATTGACAACTGTTTGAATGTGTTTGTCCCACTTCATCATGATCATGATGCCAAGATATTTGGCTGAGTTCGTAAGTGGAACGGAAATGTCATCGAGCTTCAAATAATTAAATGCAGGTAGGAATTTTTCGTATGACGTAAAGGGAACAATTTTAGTTTTGGAATGGAATTCATCAGATAAGTGAGTCAGTCGACGCATTTACTGAAAATACCAAAGGTAAATTATTAAAATTATCTTCTTTATATTAGTTCTGTTTGAAGCAGTTGAAGTTTTCGTGGAGCTGAAAGCTCCTGTAGTGACATAATTCAAAAACGAAAACACCCACAAATTTAATGTAGATTTTCGAATGATTATCTAGTAATAATTGAAGGAAGTATAAATAAATGTATGATTTCGAAAAGATCGATTTTATGGAGGAAATTTGCTCCTTTTGGATGTTTTAACCTTCAGGGGCGGATCCAGAACGTTCTAAAGGAGGGCACGTTTCTGAGGGGATGACGAGAGTTTGAAGTTTGAAGTGACCGAAAAAGAGGTGATGACATAGTACTCGTAAGGGGAAGACAATAAAAGTGTAGAAAGTCAAATGAATCAATTTGCCCTGGTAAGATACTTCGTTTACAAGACTACTGTCTTGAATAAAATTATAAAATTTTCTGAGTAACGAATCGAATTCTGAATTTGCCTCTGAAAATAGCTATATGTCAGTTTTCGTCCCACATGTGAGGTTTGCTGTCAGAGGGTCCGTAGGGCCCGAGGGAAGCAAACGCAAAGGGAGGAAGAGACACTTTACTCCTGTGTAAAACATATGATTTTTTTTAACACCTTCAGCATAAAACCCCCAACTTATAACACAGTATATAGTGTTTCAAATATATTGAGCGATTTTATATTTTTCAATAAATACAGTAAATAAAGACTATATTTTAAACACCCACTAACAAAGCTAAAATAGCCATTAGAATAAAAATGAATTCAAAAAAATTAAACTTCAAACCCAGTTGATCTAATTGTTAATTGTTATTGTTTCAAGGCATTTAATTGCTGCGTCTTCCCTAGCTCGCACAAGTCTCTCGAAGACTTCTGAGTGTTGCGCGTAGGGATGCAACAGGTTGACGGAAATAACAAACAACCATAGCAATTAAACGAATACGAATAAAATGTTAAACCCAACGACATACCTACAGGAAGATACAAAATTACTAATTGTGATTCCAGTGTGAAAAAGAGTATGATATTCTAATAAACTGGATGAGGAAAAAGAGACCATTCAATCTCCCACATTATGGTCAAAATATTCAATGCTCCGAAGATATAGATATAAAGCACCGCAAGTTAACAGCACTCTGAAAGAAATTAGGGGATGGGTATAAAACCAAGAAAGCTGTTGTTTTCTCCATAGAGGAGATGAATAAGTTTAGTATAGTCATTGGTGAGTTTTCCGTTTTTCGTGCGAATTCAAAAGTTCTCGAGACGCACGCATTGCCAAGAGATGGGAATTGCAGAAACATCAGGAAAAACGGAAACAGATTTAACGACCTTAAGTATAGAAAACATTTTTGCTATTATTGACAAATGCGATGAAAAAACTCCAGATGGATTTCAAAAAAAAATTACTATTTGGCTTCAGTAGAATTAGCGTGGTGTGGGGGCGAAGGTTGTTCAGCTTTGATTGAACATTTCAAATTTGAAATTCAGAATGATGGTAAGGAATCAGGTAGGATAGAATACAACCCAGTTTTACAGAAATCTGTCAAGGAGGAAACCAGAAATGCGCAGACAGCATGTGGCTTACTAAAAATGAACGAAACCTACAGCGCTGTCCCAGTTAGATTTGTTCAGAGAATTTATTGTAAAAAGAGGACCAGGATTCACATGTCCACGCTTGTTACTAACTCCAAATCCATTCTGGCAGAATGGAAACTCATTGTGGTACAAGAATTCGCCCGTTGGGAAAAACGAACTTTCAAAATGGACTTAATTTGGAGCAAAGTCTATTGGTTTGGATACCAACCAATTCAAAATTAAAAAGCATTCTTGCAGATCAACTGCAGTTTCTCAACTGGCAAAATCCGGAGTACCAGAGCAGCAAATCATTCAAATTACTGGCCACGCTAGGACTTCTTCAATTCAACCTTACTTGCAGATGGATGATCAACATCACCAGGGTATTTTAAACAGATTGAGACATCAGAATGAATGTGGATCTTCCACGGCAATACTGCCAGTTCTTCAAAAGCTGAACAAATGTCACAAATTACACATAGAGGAAATGTCACATACAATAATTGTGTTTTTAATTTAAATTGATAAATTATGAAGATGGTGCTGTTTTTGTTTGGATTTTGTGGATTGTTCTTGATATTTTGAATAAAACTATTCCAAATTGTTTAATTTTCATTCATTCATATGACAGATATAAAAAATTGGATTCAAGAAATAATCTTCATAAATATAACACGACCTTGATTAATTGTCGACTATTTTATTGCTGCTAAATTTTTATTGTATATAATTTAAAATTAATATTTTACTCGACATTATTTTGGCATTAATAATCAGAGATAAGATTATCAATGCCAAAGAAGTGTTTTAGATGCAATAAGAATTGTCGACTATGTATCAAGGTCTTGCTATATTTCCCTCGTATATTTCACGAATAAAGAATTATCTTCTGAGAAATATCATAGTACAGTCAAAGACTATAAACAAAATTGTGACAGACACGAGACATTTTTTCAATTTTTGAAATGTATCCAACATTTTTCAGTATTGTTTGTGGTGTCCAGGTGACGGAATGTTTTCGCAGTGCGATTATCGCTCCGCAGTCCAATTACCTCGGTAATTTTTCGAAAATTTCATTCCTCTCATGAAACATTATACAGGGTATCCCACGAAGTTTTGGACAGGGAATATCTCGGAACTCGAAAGTAGTGGAGAGTTGTAATTTTGGAGTTCTGAATAAAAGCAATTGGTGTAGAATATTTTGATACTATGTTACCCAATGAGCCTTTTGTTTTCGGTCACGTGACATCTGATTCAAAATATTTAATGGGACACCCTGTATATTTTGGCATTTTTATGTTTCTCCCGATGAAACAATTTCAACAAACTATCACACTTGTGGTCTAAAACGATTAATTCAAGAAATGCAGGTACCGTAAAACGGGGTGAATAGAACCGGTGTGGTGAATAGGGTCGAAACTTTCCCGCTACAGAGAAATGTGCCTAGAAAATTTCCGATGAATAGTAATATAAATCTGGCAACGCTGTTTTCAAGTCGAGCGTCTGGTCGAACTGTACATAATAGTTCAAATTGCTTGATCAACGTGTACTATGGTTCCGTGAGACCTAACCTCGACGCAAATTTTTGCTGCGAGAACGTATGCTTGGAAACTTCGTTTCCACAAAATAAACCACCGTCGATTACAGTCAGGTAACAACATATTTTGAATCATCCAACATTATTATAATTTATGTCAAGAGTGACTCGATTAATCTAGATTACTTTTTTTCAAAAAAAAACAATTGCTTTAAAATTACCGGTGTTCTGAAAAGTGGGGGTGAATAGGGTCGACATGCCGAGGACGTACAAACCAGAACCACATGGGAAACGCCATAAAAAGTATAATGTGCAAGTAATCAATCAGGCGAGAGATGTTGTCATCGCTGGAAGGATGTCTATTCGAGAAGCATCGAGACATTATAATATTTCGTATAGTGTTCTACAGAGGCGTATCAAAAATAATAATCCCAAGAAACAGGGTGGTCAGACCACGTTATCATCCGCAGAATAGGCTACACTGGTTGATAAAATAAGACTTTGTGCAGAATGGGGCTATCCACTGGATCTGTATATTTGTCAGGTCCAAACAAACCAAAAATTTCTGCGGCTTTATTTACACCTTTCCTGATGTTCCAGATGTGGACACTTTCCACTTCGAGAAAGTGGTTGGGAAACTTTCTCCGCCAGAAAATTACCTCAGAGGCCTCCTCAAATTCACCCTGAATGCCAAAGATTTGGAACAATAGTTTTTTTTTATTTATTCATTATCCACAGAATATACGAGTTTGAGTTACCTATTTTTATATATTTATATAATACTTTTTATGTATAAATGAAGTTTATTATTTCATAATTGCCTTTTTATTTATTAAAACTTTCTTTCTTGACCCGTTCCACCTACAAGTCGGTTGACAGCATTTTTAACGCATTTCAAGCCTATGATCTACTTGACCCCACCTATGAGGTGAGTCGGATCAGCGCATATAAATAAATATAACGATTCCAAATTTCAACAGAAGTGTGAATTGATATGTGAACTCCAACCTACAAGTTAAGACTCATATTTTGACATTAAAACCATTTTTTTACCTCTTACCAGAAAAAAGTAACAGCTGTATAAAGTTGAAAATTGACCCTATTCACCCCGTTTTACGGTACCTCAATATCCTTTGTCCCACGACGATTTTTAATAAAATATGGATGTTTAATTTCATTTTGCCTTGTTTTAATCATTACATAAAATATAGGACTGCCCAAATACACAGGGTGACTCTAAACCTAAATAATTTGGCAATTGCTCGTTTCAGACGTCGGCGTCGTGGGAAAGAGGATATTGAAGTACCTGTATTTTTTGAATTGATCGTTTTAGACCACAAGTTCGTTGAAATTGTTTCATCGGGAGGAACATAAAAATGCCAAAATATACAGGGTGTTCTATTAATAATTTTGAATCTGATGTCACGTGACCTAAAACAAAAAGCTCATTGGGTAACACAATATCAAAAAAGCTGCACCAATTGCTTTTATTCAGAACCCCAAAATTACAATTCTCTTCTACTTTCGAGTTTCGAGATATTTCCTGACCTAAACTTCGTGGGCCACCCTGTATATCTGAGGGAAGTATTCTTTGAAGGTTCAACTGTGTTTTCGTATCCTTCGTTCATTTGTTTGTAAATATTGCAGAACTTTATGTTGTCGGTGGTATCGAGAATTGTTTTAATAGTTTGCGAAGCATTTCTCATTTCCCTCGCTTGGGCGGGTGACGTTGTTGGCAGACAACAACTTCAGGACGCCGTGACGTCGAGCACCACAAAACGACTTTGGAGTCCGCATTCAGAACATCAAGTGTGCAAGTTATAGCCTCCAAAATTTTTTGCATCACCAGGAGAATTATTAAAAGCAAAAGTAGTACTCTATACATTAAATGTTTTTTTTTCAGGAACTGATTATCTACAGTCAGTTGTTTTTACTCAGTCAGCGAGTAGGTATCTGGAAACAACTTGTTTAATCCAGAAGTGCCGTGACACTATACCGGGTGATTCTCCAAGGTGGCTCACCCCTATAACTTTTTTATTATTGAAGATAGAAAAACGAAATTTGGGGGTTGTGTATTATAGTTCAATTTACATTTTTTGACATATTAACTTGCTTTATCGTACTTCCGGTTCGACCGGAAATGAGCATAACTTTCGATTTTTAAATGGGACATCCTATATATTTTTACTTATTTCGATCGAGAATGACATTCTAAATCCAACAACACCTCACTTGTCAATATTTGACAAATGAAGTAATTTTTATTTCAATTTTTATTTTTCGATCTAGAATGCCATGGATCGTGTGAATCGCCTCATTCTTGATCAAGTAACATGGGAAAAGTACGACTTTGAGGCTTTTGAATTCACAGTCGCTGTAAGAATTATTCAAAAGTCTCAAATATGAATTTTTCCAGTTAACGTGAATTTTTCAAATGGAAAGGGGGTGGCTCGTCGGCTTTTTGTGAAAGATCATTTTCTTACGAATAATTTGATACCCCACACTTTCACTTTATTTTCACTATATCTGTGAACGATTGCAAGAAGCGATCATACCCAATAACAAATAATACGTATTCGGTATACTTATGCACTAAGTCCTGTTATTCTAGTTATTCGTAACAAACAATTGAATTCACAGTCGTTTTAAGAATTGTTTAAAAGACGCAAATATCACCATTAGTCCATTAAGTTTCTAAATTTTCAAAATGACCCCCTCCTTGATCACGGCAAAGTTCAACTTTATCAATTGTTGCGCGCACCACATTGTTTAGCTGTTCCGCAGTAACGTTCTGGAATGCCACCCTTACTTTATACTCCAGTTCTTCACGAGTAGCTGATGTTGTATTATAAACCTGATTTTTAATTGTTCCCCAGAGAAAAAAATCTAGTGGAGTGAGATCTGGTGATCTAGAATATGAAAAAGAAATAATACATTATAAAAAAATATGACATCTCAAGAATGTACCTCGCAGGCCACTGAATAGGTCCATTGGTGCCAATCCACTTTTCTGGGAAGGTGTCATTCAGATGTTCTCTTACGATTTGGGAATTGTGAGGTGGCGCTCCATCTTGTTGAAAATAGATATCAACTTGGGTAGCTAGTGGCAAATCTTCAATGAAATCATTTATTTGATTTCTAAGGAACTGCAGATATTTTTCCCCAGTAAGTTGTCCGTCGAAAATTATTGGGCCTAAAAGTTTTCCTCCGATAATACCCATCCAGCAATTGAAACCAAATCGCTCTTGAAAATTTCCTTCTTGCATGAGATGTAAATTTGTTTGTGACCAGTACCTTTTATTATTCCGATTAAACAGACCCAAGTTGGTGAATCGAGTTTCATCTGAATAAATAATTTTAAATGGAAAACGTACATCTTCTCTGTATTTAGTCAAAAACCAGTTGCAATAAGTTAATCTTCGGTTGTGATCGTTATCGTAAAGATGTTGGTGTAGTTGGTACTTGAATGATCGATAATTATATTTGTGGAGAATTCTCCAAACGGACGAATAACTTATATCACACTCAGAAACAATTTGGCGAATTGACGCCGTACAATTCACTTCAACATAGGCCAACACGTCTACTTCTTTTTCTTCACTGACGATGAATTTATTGGCATTTTCTTCTGGTTCATTTCGCATTTTCTTTTCCAGTTTTGGAAAATAGTGCCGAGTGGGATGGCGACGATTAGGGAATCTCTGAGCATAAATTCGAGCTGCATCAGATGCATTCTTTTTTGCTTCTCCGTAAATTAGCAACATGTCAATTTTCTCGTTTCTAGTATAATTTTCCATATCAAATTATGAACTATGCAACAAAAGAATTTTTGAAAGTGACAGCATATTCATTGGCCTATTTGTTTAGGTATAGTCCTAGCAACAGCTTCAATTGTTTGTCACGAATAACTAGAATAACAGGACTCAGTGCATACCGAATACGTATTATTTGTAATTGGGTATGGTCGCTTCTTGCAATCGCTCACAGAAATAGTGAAAATAAAGTGAAAGTGTGTGGTATCAAATTATTCGTAAGAAAATGATCTTTCACAAAAAGCCGACGAGCCACCCCCTTTCCATTTGAAAAATTCACGTTAACTGGAAAAATTCATATTTGAGACTTTTGAATAATTCTTTCAACGACTGTGAAGTCAAAAGCCTCAAAGTCGTATTTTTCCCATGTTACTTGATCAAGAATGAAGCGATTTACACGATCCATGGCATTCTAGATCAAAAAATGAAAATTGAAATAAAAATTACTTCATTTGTCAAATATTGACAAGTGAGGTGTTGTTGGATTTAGAATGTCATTCTCGATCGAAATAAGTAAAAATATATAGGATGTCCCATTTAAAAATCGAAAGTTATGCTCATTTCCGGTCGAACCGGAAGTACGATAAAGCAAGTTAATATGTCAAAAAATGTAAATTGAACTATAATACACAACCCCCAAATTTCGTTTTTCTATCTTCAATAATAAAAAAGTTATAGGGGTGAGCCACCTTGGAGAATCACCCGGTATTTTGGCAATGACTTCAATGTAACTCATAATTTTTAAGAGTGCGATTATTAATGTTTTTTGATATCTTTTCGGTACTTACAAAAAGATGAATGTTTGGCCTGCTACAAATATACCTTCGTATATAAATAGTATGGTTGCACAAATGATTGATTGATTTGTATTCCTTCATAATATTTTGATACAGCTGTTGGACATGTTACAGAAGCGTTTCTACTCACCATCACTTTTCACAACAGAAATCAATACACACAAGACAACACAAAAAACTTCCTTCATTTTAAAATTATGTGTTTTATCCTACAATATGAACATAATACAGTTTAGTTGTGAATTTCTGGACGAAGGCTTATCGACTGAATGAGTTTCACGAAGTATGTGTCAAAGTTCATAGACTCGAAGGATTGTTATCTTAATTGACGTCTAACATAATGCAATGAAAAGATGCTGGGCCACAGCAAGATACAACGTCGGCAGATTTTTTCTCTTTCTGTACTAAATCAGATCTTGAAATCAGATCGGCAGTATCGGCACATTTAGTATACAGGGTGTTTCATAATAAATGCGCAGGACTTCCGGATGTGATAGCTCGTCAAAAATATGAAAAAAGTTTCTATTAACTTACCCTCTAAAATTCAACATTTTCGAGATACAGGGTGTTGAAATTTAAAAAAAATTATAGTTTTTTGCGAATATCTCTGGAACCGTTTATCGCACAAAAAATTGATTTTTTTGAGCCACCTATTTGAACCGCCAATGTTTTCTACACAAAAAAGGTGCTCTTGGTCATAAGCTCTAAAGTTGACCGTTTTCAAGAGAAATCAACTTTCATGTTGAAAAACATGGTAAATTTTTTTCAAATAATTTTTTTCCTAATTATACAAAATTTATTTAAATGTTAAAACAAGTAACAAAACCAAATATTGACTTCTTAATTGCAAAATAAAAAAAAACAATAACAATCATACACAGTTGAATTGTTGGAAATGTCCGCCGTTAGCTTCAATGCACGCAGCAATTTTTCGAGGAAAAAACATTATTTAAACAACATGAAAGTTGATTTTTCTTAAAAACGGTCAACTTTAGAGCTCATGACCAAGAATACCTTTTTTGTGTAGAAAACATTGGCGGTTCATATAGGAGTCTCAAAACTGTACTTTTTCCAGTGGCGTGGAAGTTGGAAAAAATAAAAAGTCCGCAGAAAACATAACTTATTATGAGTAGAAAATGCCTACGAAATCTGTTTTCTGTGCGATGAACGGTTCCAGAGATATTCGCAAAATACGATTATTTTTTTAAAATTTCAACACCCTGTATCTCGAAAATGGTACATTTTAGAGGGTAAGTTAATAGAAACTTTTTTTCATATTTTTGGACGAGCTATCACATCCTGAAGTACTGCGCATTTATTATGAAACACCCTGTATATACAAAACGAAGTGAGAAAGTATTTATTCAAATAAAAGAATTAAGATTCATTCCTCATGTCTGTTACACAGTGCTTTCCAAAGGTCAACTCTTCCTGTATTTGTTGTACAGTGACATTCAAGAAATACGCAACAAATGGAAAACATCTTGATTTGTGATTTTTCAAAAACAAAAAAAATTTCATCAAGTTAGGCTCGTCTTGAAACATACTAAGCAAGATTTTCAGTTTTTTTAAAAAACAAAATTTTCAAAATTAGCAAAAACTCAAAAGTTACATTTTTTGGAAAATAAATAACATTTGGAAAAAAATTATCAAAAAAATCATCTATAATAATAATAATAATAATCTTTATTGCTTATAAAGAAAAATACATTCTTATAATTCTTATAATTTGTGCGAAAATATGTCAATCTTATGAGATGTCAATATCTAAAGACAGGAAAAACAAGATCGTAGAGAAAAATAATAATATGAAATTAACAATCCAATTCAACACATGATATGAAATCAAAAAATAAATTAGACAACAAAATGAATCAAATGAACAGTAATAAACAAAATGAGAAAGAAGATGATGAAGATTTGTGAATTTAAACTCAAAAATATTTGTATAAAATTTCAACAAGACTTGATTAAAATAAACCGTAATTTATGTTAAATCTTATTGTGTGGTACCTTGTGGACAAGCTCTTGATATTTTTATATGAAATACATGTTTTCTGAAATTGTTGATAGGATTTGTTTGTCTGGCCAGGAGTAATGTTAGAAAGATGTATGATTGTAGAGATTGAATAATTCTGCTTAGAGGATTTTTTTTGTAACTACCTTTTTCAGTTCTTATCCTTGTGGAATAAGCAGTAAGTAGTGTTGATTAAATTAATACATTTTCCAATACTATTATATTTTATCAAATGGTTTTGGGTTAGTTTCTAAATTAATTTTTATTTTATTTTTTCTGTCGACTGGCCCAATTTTGTGAAAGAAAATAAAAGCCAAGTGTCACACCAAATATTGAAGCTTTTCCAAAAGGGTTCACAGAAATAAATCAGGGTTTTATTTCCTATCCATTCAAGACCTAAAATATTTTGAAAGCTGGATTGGTTAATACTTGAAGATGGTGAATTCATTATCAAATGAACCATTATTCTATCTTCATAAAAATAGTAAGATAGTCGAGTTGATGTTATTTCACACTAAGTTTTGACTGTTATGGAGAACAACTATTAACTTTGGTGAATTTTTATTAACAAGTGCAATTGACAAAAGTATTGAAGCATTTTTTCTTAGGGAGTATCTCAAGGTAGTGTCTTGGAACCCCTACCATTCAATATATACCGTAATGACATATTAAAATGAGTGTATTTCAAAAATTCATGATTTTGCTGATGATACTGAGAATTGTGATGAATTTAAACAAATTGTTCATCAATATTTGGGAAAAAAATAAAGTGATTAAAGAATTGCCCAAATTTGAATCCACTCAAAATTGAAAGTGAGTTTAAAATTAATTAAACTAAATTTATCAAATATTTTGGAATAACAATTGAGTCATTTTAGGAGAGCAATTAGATTTTTTTTGTCATAAAAAACTGAGATATCAGATAGCCACATTCAAGTTTCCAAAGCAATTTCTCTCAGTGAAGCATCTTGGTATGATGCTGTACTTATCTTCAATTTAATTTGTGCTATTCTGCGTGGGGGTGGTTGTATTGAAAAAATCGTAATTTGAGTAATAAAAATAATTTGAGAGTAATTTGTTGACATCAAAATTATACATTTTTCTGATCTTCCATACCATATTAATTTAAATTTGGCGTACATCATTTACATGACAAGATATAAAAATAGTGTCACTGTAAAACTAAATTAAATTAAAAAAAAAGAGGTGCAAGGAACTTCAATAATAGTTATGCCAACATTATTTGATATAGGTACTGCCAGATGCATTAAAACAAGTAAATCCCCGTATTCCTATAAAAATTAGGTGAAATACTGATTGAATACTTACCACAGCTGTAATATTTACTTCAGGAATTATTTTATTTTGTTTCAATATGCCAACCTTTGGGATATTTAAATCGCATAAACAATATTTTCAGTAGATAATAAAATAGATTTTTTTTTCAAGAAAATCTTTTTGTTGGTTCAAAATAGATGTGTCAGTTCTTGAATTACATAACTTCAGAATTTTATTTAATAAGCAAATGCCATAACCCCGTAACTTAGAAGTGACTCTACTAATGAAAATTAAACTTTCCTAGTTTTGCACCATCAATTCATCAAAGTTGATACTAACATTTTGCACACTTTGATATTTATATGGATTTGGAATATTAACTTTTCATCAATAGATAACCCCAAAAACCTATTTTCCTCTGCAGTGTTGGTCATTTTTTTATATTCCAATAAAATCTTTTTGATGGCACACCTGAACATTGAATGATAACAGATTTGCAGCATACCACTGCTTTTACCCTTCCTAGGTACATCCACACTAAGATGACCCAACAGATCACTATAAGTGATTGATTTATCATGCCAGGGGACTGTGTTGTCATCCACAAACATTGGGAATTTACCCTGGATGTCCAACTGATTCAAATCATTTACATACAAGAACAAGAAATCCCAAAACCGAGCCCTGTGGGATAACATAATTGAAAACTCATTCATTGGATTCAGTGTTCCATTAAGTATCACAGTTTGGCGACGTTCAGGTAAAGCCTTGGATGAATCACAAAAAAAAACTGCCGCAGCTGCCTATCTGTCGTTCAGATTAAGGTGTAAAGGTTTTCCAGAGACTGATTGGAACTCAATATGTTTAACTTCCTCAAGAAGAATGTTACCCATTTTTTACCAGTGTTTCTATAATTTTTGATAGAACCAACAACATGGAAATCAGTCTGAAATTGTCGGAATATCATGATCTCCACCTTTATAATACAGTGGAATGATTGGGCAATTTTTGAACACGAGGTCAATTTTAAAAACCAAATAAAATTATTCCAAAAAACCGATTTCAAATTTTCAACCTCTGTAATTCGTTATAAAATGGCATTATACGCCCGTCATTCACGAAAGTGCAAGATTACTTTGATGCCTGGTTAAATACAACCCATTAAAATTTATATAAAAAATATTTCTCTGAGGTTATGCAGATGATACCAACTTCCTTCTCATAGACCAAAGTTGGTGAACTCTCACAGAAACTGCAGAGGACATCCAGAAGTAAGTTTAATCAAATCGTTTTTCGCCTAATATCAGAAAAACAACCTTGCTAAGATTCACACTATGCATATTTCCAAAAGGACATTTAACTTCTTAGAAGACAATCAAATTCCACAATATCAATCATTGGTATCACTCTAAGATTATAAACTCATAATCCTCATACGGATAAAGTATGTGACAAATTGTAGAAAAACTTATGTTCCGAAGTTTATGTTAAATTATTGTAATTATAGTGAAAATTTAATTGAATTACTTGAAATGTTTGTTTTTAGCCAGGAATCACACTGATCGACCAGGACCGACCGTCCGCGACCGTCCACCAACAACCAAAATTTCTTATCGCACAACTCACACTGTTTGACCATTCTCGACCGTCCACGGCCGATTTTCAAAGACCGTGTTTGAAATTACAACCTCCTGGAAATTTTTGTCGGCTTCAGACTACCGTGATGCAATGCCCATTTGCTGAATTATCATTTGGACACATGTTTGTGATGAACTTTCAACAAAAATTTTAATATTATTCGTGTGAACTGGTATATTTCCAATTGAAAACATAACCCTCTCGCTCACGAATTATGAATTTTGAAGATAAAAATCTGAATATTTTTCTACAGTATCTATAATTTTTTTGCAATTTTTTGATGTATATATATTTTTTTTTTTCAAAATTTTCTTTTGGGCCCTAGGGCATGTCCCCAAATGAGGACAATGTGAGCCAACGGCGTAAAAATTCTATGAACTTCTTCTATGAATTTATATGAAATAAGAGGATATCACATTATTACATTGATATTTTATTAACAATTCCCATGATAATTAACGAAAAAATTAGATTTTTTCGTCAAACCTAAACATTGCACTTGCTACGAAATATTCTTGTTTTCACGTACACTGAGGGATTTTGCACCTCGACGAATTTTCTTTATCATCAGTGGAAGAGAGATGATTCATTCTATAAAGTCTAACTTCATTCAGTGAGAGGTCTCCTGGCCATTTTTTATGCACTGAAATAAAATAGAGTGATTTATAAGAAGGTTACCGTTGACTCACAATGTCCACAAAACAGTACACCACACTAAGAAAATCTTAGAGTTCAAAATAAACGAAAACCGAAATTCAACAAGTTTTCTCCACAATAGACTTTATTTGAAAGTTGCCATGATTCGAATGTCACCAAGAATTATTACAGAACATAGCTCTACACGGTCATATACGCAAAGTTCTAGAAACGTTTATTTTATTTGAATTCCACTTTCTTACTATATTCTTCAGATGGCCGCACATATGTTCTTTTGAAATAATACACCATCCTAATCAGAGTGCGATAGAAGATTGCAGTGAAAACAAACAGAGCTCAACATAAATAATATTTGAATAGGTTGTCCTCATTTGGGGACACTGTGAGTGAAAGGGATAAAGGATCTGTCAGAAATTCGTGAGTACTATATTTACAATTCATAGTACATCCAAATGTTTAATGTTTTTAAAGCAGCGGAACAATACAGGAACCGTGTGGACCGTCGCAAAGATGAATATTTTAATAACAGCTGTGAGGGTCCACGTTGAATCAGAGTAAGTTATTGATGGAATTTATTAATGCAAGAGATTAGTTGTTGAGAACCAGTAATGTTCAAGTAATAGTAACTTACATAATTTTTATAGTTGAAGAATTTACGTGCAGGATAAATAAAAAGGAGACATTCCTTGTTGCTCTATCGGGAAGTAATGCCCAGCAAATAAAAAATTGACATTTTTTTTATTGAGAATTTCTGTTGGTGTAATTTATGGACATTCAATCGTAGGTAGTTTGGAACTATATTGATCTCTTAGTAATTTGGGATAATTGGTTCAAAATTCACCCTCTTGTTCTAGATACAAATAAAGTTCTCTGTTCCAGACACTTTTTCACTTTACTTCATTAATCGTTTATATAAAAATCATTCACTATCATAATTCTTTCTTCTTCATTATCACTTCTATTCATCATTTACAACAAAATAATTAAAATTATGATTTTAACTTTTTTTCGTTAACTAAATAGAAAATTGACATAACCTTTTGAATGTCAGATTTACAAAATTATTCTAGCGGTCGGTCGTAGATGGTCGATCAGTGTGAGTTTAAAGGTTTTCATGGATCTACTTCAATTTTTGGTCGTAGGTGGACGGTCGCGGACAGTCGGTCCCTGGTCGATCAGTGTGATTTCTGGCTAAGAGACTGTCAGTTGGGTTATTTTATGACTGAACACATGAAATTGTTTGTGAATTAATTATACTGCTAGAATACCTAGGTTACCACTTTTTCGTTATCGGCCTTGGCTCGCTGACGTAATGTCAACGTTCAGAGAATGCTTAGGGAAAGTATCTCCTATAATTCGAGAAAATAGCCATAAAACATTTAAGGAGCTTTCACCACTGGTTAATTGGCTACATTATTAGCAGCTCATCGCTAGTAGGGCTGGGTTAGCAGAAGTGGGAGTTATAATAAAGTTGAGAAGCCAGTAAATGGAAATCAGTGAAGCATGCAGTGTATTTCAGTCTTGAATTTAAACAGATTATTTGAATTGTTAGATTTCTAATTGTTATTTGTGAAACTGTAAATGAAAAGAGAATAGTTCAGTAAGTTTCATAAGAGGTAGAAATAGATTGATTATAGAAGGTTCATTGGACTTTGTCAACAATTATTATAATAAAAATTCCATCATTCAAATAAATTTATTTCCTGTAAAAAACGAAACAATAATAAACACAAACAATAAAACACTACTGTAAAAAATCAAGGCTATATATTTACTTCGATTAGATAACTTCAATCATATACACATTATTTGAATTCACAAAATTGGTAATTATTTGAAGCTATGTAGAACAATCAAACTCATCTGGTTATACAAAGATCTTCAGTTCACTTGCTATACAGGCCGTTTTTTTAGCTGATCCCACTATTGCTATCTCGGAAACGGAGAGACCTACAAGGTCGGTTAAATGGGAAAAAAGTTTCCTATTTTGGGGAGCAATAATAAGCTTTTTTAGATCTCAACTATCAGTGGTTGTTTTTGAGATATTCGCCAAAAACTAAATTAGTCGAATTTCGTTTTTTGGCTGTACCGCCTCCATTTCGAATGATATAAGAAAAAGTTAGGGGAACTTTCAATAATGTTTCATATTTTTTATAATCTGATATGAACCAATTTTCAATGCAACGTTTCGTTCATTAGATTCCATCATCAACTTTATTTTTTATTTTTGTAAATACGGACCTCTAGTTTTTTTCATCTGATTTTGTAGTCACTTTCATAACAAATTCAGCTATGTATTACAATACATGTGTTTCTCGACGTTTTACTCCGAAAAAACATCATCAATATTTGGTCATACAATTCCCGACAGTGTAGTCTCAAAAAAAAGTCAGAGGAACTTTCAATACTGTTTCATATTTGTTATAATCTTATATGAACCAATTTCCAATGCGACGTTTCGTTCGTTAAATTCCATAGTCAACTTTATTGTTTTAAATATGGGCCTCAAGTTTTTTTCATCAATTTTAGTAGCCACTGTTTTAACAAATTCAGCTATCAATTACAATACATTTCTAGACATTTTTCTTATTTCTTATTTTGACATTTCCTTTGTTTGTTACTTGGTATATCACATTTGCTTTTGATATTGGAGTTTATGTATATCTTTGAGTTCTAGACCCAAAAAATATTGGTACTTACTTTTTTGAGGTAGCTCATCACTATACACTGATCATGAGAAAAACGTCAAAAAATACATGTATTGTAATTAATAGCTGAATTTGTTGAAACAGTGGCTACTAAAATTGATGAAAAAAACTTGAAAACAATAAAGTGGACTATGGAATATAATGAACGAAACGTCGTATTGGAAATTGGTTCATATAAGAAAGTTCCATTGACTTTTTTTGAGACTACACTGACGGGAATTGTATGACCAAATATTGATGAAGTTTTTTCGGAGTAAAACGTCGAGAAACACATGTATTGTAATACATAGCTGAATTTGTTATGAAAGTGGCTACAAAAATCGATGAAAAAAACTAGAGGTCCGTATTTACAAAAATAAAGTTGATGATGGAATCTAATGAACGAAACGTCGCATTGAAAATTGGATCATATCAGATTATAAAAAATATGAAACATTATTGAAAGTTCCCCTGACTTTTTCTCATATCATTCGAAATGGAGGCGGTAGAGCCAAAAAACGAAATTCGACTAATTTAGTTTTTTGCGAATATCTCAAAAACAACCATTGATATTTAAGATCTGAACTTATTATTGCTCCCCAAAATAGGAAATTTTTTTCCCATTTAACCGACCTTGTAGGTCTCTCCGTTTCCGAGATAGCAATAGTGGGATCAGCTAAAAAAACGGCCTGTATATAATCTATAGTCACTAATAAATTGAGAGTGAATTCATGTAATACGAAACCATGATTGATGAGTATATTTCAATACATTGCAGATGAATGAAGGATATAACCTGCTGACATATCATTTTTCACAAAAGAGAATTATTTCCATAAATGATTAGGTATCCATGACAACAATTAAACATCCAATGTAGAAATAAATATCATTCTAAAAGCTTACATATGGCTTGCATAAGGTGACATTTATTCTATGTATCTAGAAGTTACATTATGGTAAAAATCAGCCAGATGTTAAATACTTACTTCTATCATAAACAAAATATCTAGACATAACTTAAGATAATATCTATTTGGCAGCCTGCTGCTGCTTCTTTTCTCTCGACTTTTTACCTTCTGTAATAGCAGATCGCTCTTCTTCATTTAGGCGGGACAGAGTTTTAGTTACAACTCCTGTACCTAGAGTTTGTGAGCCATCTCTCAAAGTGAACCTTTGGCCTTGTTCAATGACCATGGGCCTCATCATTCTCAAAACCAACCTTGAAATTGAAAACATTGAATTAATACAATGAGAAAAAATATTGTATTGCTCAACAGAATTACAACAAGTAATACATGATTGTACTCAGTAAATCATTTGAAGAAAAAGAAGTGAAAATATACCAGGTGTCCCATTTGAAAATCGAGACATGTAGTTTCAAGTCTCAAATGAATCCTCCAAATTTCATTCTATTACATTCAACCTCCGCCTTCAGGAAGATCCCCAGTTAAACCCAAAAGATTTGTAACAGGACCTAACAGATTCTTTTGTATTTCTTTATTGTTATCTATGCATGAAACATATCCAATTAAATTTTAGAATAATCAATTTTTCTCGACGTAATCATGTAGAAAATGTTATATGGTTGAATTCATGAAGACGCACTCGATCATAATTATTTACAATAAAAAATATGACAATTCATTTGAAAAAAAATCTCTTGACAGATGACAAAAGGTTGATAATTGGAATCAGTCTTGCAATAACTTCAACTAAACCATGCAAAAACTGTAAAGTATCACGATTTTTCTCTTCAAATAAAAAAGTTAAAGGAACGCGACTACCTGGCTAAATCACCCTGTATAAGCCCCAACAAAGTATAATTTCATACCTAGGTGAAATGCACAACTTTGTCTTTCCAATGTTTGAAAATTGTTGGTTCCCACCAAACTTCATATAGCAATTATTCAGACTGTGATACTTTGAAGATTCATGTTCGTCTTATTTTGTCCTGATTAATTTCTTTTCTTTGTTGTAATGTTTACATACCTAGAATCTTCACCAGGCATGACCATTTCCTTATCCGGAACAATTACTTGAACAGGACAATCCCAAGTCCTACAGAACATTTGTAACTGAATGAAAGATGTGAATGGTTTAGATCGCCCACCTTCTTCCTTGCTCAAAATATATACTTGGGATTCTATATTATCGTGACTTTTTACTGTTCCTGGTTTGGCCAACACCATTCCTAGAAAAAATCAAGAATATGAGAATATTCATCTGATGATGAAATATTCAAATTAATTTTTTCCTCTGTTAGGGTAACAATAGTATGTTTACTTCAACAGTTTTTCTGGCCTCCTAACTACTTCTCAGGGATTAATATAACTATTTTTTATCATTAACTGTTTGAATTTTCAATAAAGTTCTTTCTATATTGTACTTATTAAGAATAATAATTTTCAGTCATCTTACTTTTTTAACACTCCATTTTTAATGATAGTTATATGTAGGATAATAGTGGTTGGTAAAGATTTTTGAAGACATAGCTGTCCTTCACCCACACATACTTTCAAAAGTATCTATGAGGAAGAATCTTTTGATTATTATAGATTCAGTAGTGAAATTGTTGGAAACAACTCAAAATTCCTAAAAATTAGAAGTTATTACAGTTTGATCAGTTTATTGATCGTTGCTTTTTCATATAGAAGTAGGTAAATGACAAGTTTCCAGCAAAAAACAAAAAGGTGATAATGAATAGTTTCTTAAAATATTTAAAGTAAAATTTATGGATCAATTAAACATTATCAATAAGTTACCTCTCTTGATGTCATCCCTCTTAAGTCCCCTAACAAGAGCTCCTAGTTGATCTCCAGCTTGTGCTTCCTCCAAAATTTGATGGAACATCTCCACCCCTGTTATTGTAGTTTTCAATACTTTATTATAACCTACTATCTCACAATCAGCACCTTTTTTAACAACACCCCTTTCAAGCCTGCCAGTAACAACTGTACCACGACCTGGTATTGAATATGTATTCTCCACTGGCAACAAAAATGGTTTGTCCAAATCACGAACCGGGGTTGGAATGTAAGTGTCAATCTCTTGGAGGAGTTTGAGAACAGCCTCAGAGCCTATTTCGGGCTGTTTGCCTTCCAAAGCACAAAGCGCTGATCCACAAACTATGGGAGCACTATCTCCATCAAAACCCATTTCAGAGAGAAGTTCTCTGATTTCCATTTCGACTAGCTCAACCATCTCTTGGTCTGCAGCATCTACCTTGTTGATGAATACAACTATATGTTTCACACCAATTTGTTTAGCTAACAACAAATGTTCTCTAGTTTGAGGCATAACTCCATCGGTGGCTGCTACAACCATTATTGCTCCATCCATTTGTGCCGTACCAGTTATCATATTTTTAATATAATCAGCATGTCCAGGGCAGTCAGTATGACCATAATGTCGGCTTTCTGTCTGGTATTCAATATGAGCTACGTTTATCGTGATACCTCTGGCTTTCTCCTCAGGAGCATTGTCAATATCTTGGTATTTCCTCGCCTGAGCTAGCTTCTGATCTGATAGTACTTTAGTTATAGCCGCAGTGAGAGTAGTTTTACCATGATCTACATGGCCAATTGTGCCTACATTACAATGTGGTTTTGTACGCTCAAAAACCTTTTTTTCAGAATATAGTCGTCTCTGGTTGAGCCTGGGTGCAGCAACTTGAAGAGTTTTGCAATAGTTATGTATTTGTAAAACAGATCCCTTAGCTAATAGTTGTCTCAAAGTGTGGTGAAAAGCTGGAAAAATAACTTTTAATCGAATAGTTGAAAATATAATACTAGATATACAATATACCTGGGGCTAATGCTCTAGCTACTATAAATGTGGTCATTTTTGTTACAAATGCAATGTACAAAATTATTTCAATTTTTTTTATATAAAAGTGAAGTTACAAATTCCGGCATGAGGTTACGGGAATTGTTCCACCAGTCAGCACCTTCGGCACCGAATTAGAACAAGTTAGGATTATTTTGATTTAGGGCACCGATAATGCACGAATCCTTGCCGAGTAATAATGGTTAACCCAGATTTACATCAATGTAATAAAAAATCCCAATCGGAAAAACTAGAGATGGTTTGCGAACAGAGCTGTTATTTAATCAGTAGGGTCTTTCGTTTGCTTCCAAGTGTAGCACATTCCCGCACTTGGTGTTCTGCTCACGTTGGATTTACACATTCTTTGTTAGCTAGTTGCTAGTTCGGTTGATGAAATTCCGAGCCAAGAGACAGATCTCGATGTGTACCACGTGATCACAGAGGTAAACAAGCCAAAATAATTAATGAACGATATTTTTTAGATCTGTCACCTGTCACAACCGATTTTGTTTTTTGAGGCAACTTTCTCTATTTTTCTAGTAATGCAGTTACATAAAAATGTTCAGTATATTCAGTACAAGCTCGGAAGTTTGAAAACACCACAATAAAAAATCACAAAATCATAGAGTGACAACTGACGAGGGTCAAATCCGTTCGCCCTGAGGTGCGTTTCAATTTAACGTCTGACGTCCGGTAACGGACGATGTATGACGTCATAGTTGTTTCGTAGGGCGATATCTTTCGGATTGAATTTTGAAACGCTCTCCTAAATCGTGGTGTAAATAGTTGACGGTCGGACGTTCCACTCAAGAATTTTGAAACGATGGAATGAAGTTTTCGGACAGGACGTTCTAATATCGAAACGCTTCGTAAAAAAAGTTAGACGTCGGACGCACGTCGGACGTAATATTGAAACGCACGTCTGATGAGAGCAAACAGATCACCATCTGCTCGCTCTCTTGGTGAACGAACGCAGAGCAGGTTATATGAAACATAAATACCCACAGCCGCTTTCCAAGTGACCCAGAGAGTAGCACCAAGTAACTCCGCGGAGCTCCTGAAGTGATCTCACAAACCACGAAAGAACTTTTCCATTAAATAACATGTATTCCTGTCAGTTGAACAACCCCTGAAATCACTTCAGGATCAGTTCAACTGACAGGAATGCACAGAAATATAACCCATATTATATTATAGGCGTTCTCGATTGACTCTGGTATCACCAAAAAGTTAACCGCAGTTGAACCAACCGTTCTCGATTCATTATCAATGACGTCACGAATATCCAGCAGCAGGAGTATTTCAATGAGCGGTATACTCTTTCTCTCTCTGATTTGTTGTTTCTTTTTGAGCCTAATATGAATGTGGCGCTAAAAATTGAAACTAATGAACTTTTTTGGGATTTGTTGTGAAAAAGAAATCAGCTATAAATATATTTCATCAAAGAAAAATTGAAATCTTTTGATGGAAAAGAAGATGGATGCTTACTTTTATTACCAGGTGTATGTAACACATCTGCCATTATTTCTTATTTAGACTGTATGGAAAGTATGTTATTATGTGAAAAATATTTATTACTTTGCAACAATAACAAATTAAAAAATAAGAAGATAATTATAGTTGTCGCGCTCTGGGCCAGCTTAAATAAATTCGGTGGAGCACTCGCTTTCACAGCTGTACGAAAACCCGGAAAAACCTGCAACACAGATCATCTCAAGAGTTGGAGTGTACATTGGTTGAAAACTTCTAAAGATGTCCGGAGAATTGAGAAAATCTGCTCTACTGTAAAATAGTATGAATGGGATTTCCAAAGGCAACTATCATCAAATTCATATACCAGTCTGTTCTGTCTGTGGCTGAGGTGTAGTAGTGACCAGAATTTGGGTGTTCTTCCAGCTTGATACGTTGAAATAGTTTAATAATACATCTTTAAGATGCTTAGTCATAGTTGAAGAGCACCAGAGTTCTGATCAGATTTTGAGGTGCTTGAATTAATATTCGTAACTTCATGGTTGTCAGCTGTTTTGGTACAGTTTCGACAATACAGTTGATTATCACCTGTTAGGTGTTCTCAGATGATCTCAGATGATGAATAAGTAGGTTCTGCTTCTGCACGACTCTGCACTTGATTATTTCACAAGATCTGTATAAGTATTTGGGATCTCTATGAGACATAAGGAAACTTGAATCACTCCAACATTTTTCTTCTTTTAGAGCCCAACCAAGTAATTCTAGATGAAAATTATAGAGAAATAGTGTAATTACGATACAATAGACTCATTTACTCTTGAAAAATTAAGATATAACAAAGAATTTGAGTATTAAATAGGTTATGATGAATTATGTTAACCGCAACCGACTAACCAATCCATTCGTTTCGGTATTCACCATGACGTCACTATTTGAACCAGAAACTGAACCGCTGTCAAAAATTCTGTCATTTTAACGTCAACCGTTACCAGAACCGATCGCCAATCGAGAACGCCTTATGTATTTCTGTGCAGGAATACATGTAATTTAATAGGAACATATTCTTTCGTTGTCTGTGAGATCACTTCAGGAGCTCCTCGGAGTTACCCAGCGGAGACCACTGAAATGAAATTATATTTTATAATTTCATTTCAGTGCCGGAGACGAGGAAAGTGATGACGTCACAAATGTCATTCTTGTCAAAATTGATTCCAAACAAACCTCCGTCGAATTTAAATCAGCTGGTCTGAAATTGTTTCCGTTGTTTTTCAACTTCTTTTTACTGAGAAAACAAAATTCAAACAACTCAACACAAACTAATAAGCAAAACAACAAATCAACAGAGAATATGTCACCTAAAATTCTTGTTTGTAATCAGTTTTTGACAAGAATGACATTTGTGACGACACACTTTCCTCGTCAATGACATTCCACAGGATTTTGGTGATAGTTTTTTTGCTGTCAGGTTGGCGGCTCTGGCCTCTGGTTTCTGGGTAGCTTGCCTAATAAACTAATGGCCAATGGGAGAGTTTCGTCAAAGCGGTCAAAGTTGCAATCCTAGATATTTTTCAAAAAACCTCTTTCGCTTCAAAAGAGTAGTTCCCCACAACTTGTCAACCTAAAAAATTCTGCCTGAAAAATGTCTGCCTCTCCAATTTCAATTATTTTAATATGGTTGTGTAGAGAATCGGAAATGGTACATGTCGCATCATTTACTTCAAGTCACGAATCCTTTATATTTTTAAATAAAATCATATTTACATGGTACATTCTTGTGTTCGTACCCATTATTTGATATTTGTTCATTTCTCTACCAGTCATAATTCATTAGTCTATCTCTTTAATTCTCTTTGACATAAGCTTCTCAGATCATCAGCTTTTAGGTTTACACAATACAAAAAATGAACAAATCAGTCAACCATCATTTCTGACCAATGACATATTACGGCTAGACTACGTTATTTACATTTCAAGTGCGCTCACATTCTAAGCACAATTTTTATTTCCCCTTGTTTCGCGGAAAATAGTTGCAAGTCAACCCAAAAGTCGGCAAAGCTGAGTTTCTGAATAAAAGTAATAAGCCCTTGCGGACTGGTTAAAAAATTAAGAATAAACTCAAAATATATATGTATCTCTTTATTAGCAAAAATAGCTCTCACAATTTACAAATAATAATACTACTCATGGCTAATGACCATAGCAGTCAACCAAAGAAAAAAAAACTATCAACACTCTTCAAAGTTAACCAAGAAACTTACAATTGTAAAAATGTTTGATATTATTGGAAGTAACAAAATTGGACACTGTTTTGACAAAATCTTGTATGATTTTATACGTCTAATAGCCCTTTGTACATGAGCTTTTGAATTTGCCATTTTATTTGTTATGCTTTCCTCTTCAGAAGACAGTCTTTTTTGGTTTCTTAGAAATGGGGGTGTGAGTACCTTGATTTTCATTTCACTTGCTATATCTTCAATTTCCAATCCTTGATCAGCTAAAATAACGTCACCTTCTTGTAAAAATAAATTTAAATCACACTTCTCGAATAATTCCTTATCTGAAATTGCCCCTTCGTAGCCTTCACTAACATAAGCTACCCCACCATTTGGACAAATTCCTATCAAAAACTTGAATGTATTAGAATGTTTGTTACTTGAAAATGTGTTTTCTTGATCATAGAAGTTACTAGGTATTTGTAAACTTATTTCTGTAGCGTCAATTACCAATGTGATATAAGAAATATGTCTTCCTCCATTGAACATATCACCTCTTACAGTAATAATTTGGGAGTACATGAACTGTACCCAAGCATAAAATATTATGGAGATATTTGCTTTGCTCATACAGTAAAATTTTGAGAGCTCATCTAAAGTATATCCTTTTCTCATTCTAGCTAATGTCAAACACAAACAATCTTTATTTGTCAAGCGGTATTTAATGTATCTAGTTTTGTGTCTCTCGTAATTTTTATCTGGATGTGGATATATCAGTTTATCCATAACACTTTCATCCAGAAATTCGTAGAGAGCCTCGAACTGGAATAGTCTAAAGCCAGTGATGTACTTGAAATTATTTTCGTTTTTCATCAAATTCTCATACCGAAATATATGAGGCTGATTCATCCAAGTACGTGAATGAATTTCCAAAGTTTCTTTTGACTGGCAATAATAGTTGTGGTCCATTTCAATAACCTCAGATATGAATTCACTACCTTCATCAACACTTGTAAAGTTCTGAGTTTCCAAATGAATATCCGTGGGATCAAAATTCGCAATCTTTTCATCATTGGCCAAATCACATAAGAATGGTTTGGGCTCGGAGTCTTCGGTGAATTTTCCAGAGAAATGTTTATTGCATAAATATGTGTTTTTCGTAATGTTGTTGGGATTCAATTTTTCATTTCCACAAAGTTCTATCCACCGTAGACATTTTAAAGGGTTTCTCTTAATTTTTGGGAATGGATAGAATCTCACTTTCTTATTTTTGCTATATCTGGAATCACTTTTACAATTTTTGAAGGAACATCTAGTCATTTTTATTATTGGCAGGTAGTATCTCGCAGAAGAATAGAAGACTGAAACTTAGAACTAGAAGAATGAGTATTGAGAAGAATAACTGGACTAGGAAATAGGAATATTAGGATCACAATTCACAACACAAGGACTAACCTTAACCTTCTCTATTCTGTGACAGAACACAGCACACAGCAGCTCACAGGACACAGAATACAGTAATGATCACAGTATTTTGTGGACTATAGGCGATTTTCGAAGAGGGTTGCATTTACCGTAACTCCTCAGAGCTACCCAGAGCGTATGACCATGCGTTCCATTTAGAGGGGCTTCAAGCACCGATTGACATTCCCCTTGCCCCTCGAGCACCACCCGTTTTATTGGTGCATGAAGCACAAGTAGACAAAATTCAAAACGCGAATACGGTTTTATGGCGAAAAAGTCAGTGATGAAGTAATTTCCGATCTCAGTGGCTTGTAGCTCTGGGGCTTGACACTCCTAATGGAAAACGCCTATTATGATGACTAAATTCATTTCAGTGGAGGGTTGAGGATAATTTTGTCATCATCCATTGGCAACACTGATGCTTATTCGCCTTAAGTCTTGTTCATACCCTCGCGAATTTCCCATTTTTTCGGGGAATAAAATGGCTGCAAGTCAAGCCGGACCAATCGTTGATGCAGAACCATGTCGGCAGCCTTTTATTTGCAGAAAAATTGCGAAATTTGCAAGGTCATGAACGAGACTTCAGGCGATCAAGCACCACTGTTGCCAATGGATGATGACAAAATTATCCTCCACCCTATCTTTTCTGAAGTTATACAGTGCCAACAGTGGTGAAACTTGAACCCTGCGCCTTTGGTTTGCCGTTTAGTTACTCCTATTAGTGGAATTCTGCACAAGTTGCTGACCTGAAAAATTGTAGAGAATCAAAAAAGGCATGTCCTGCATCATTTACTCTGTCAAAAAGCCTTTATAATCTTTTTATATAGAATTATATTCATATAATACTTTTTTGTGTTGGTTCCCATACCAATACATTAGCACAGTTTATAGCTTAAGAATCAGTTGGATCACTCGCCGCCATACTTGGTAACAAGATAGAATAAACTCGTGGGAAACAATTCAGGTTGCGCAATGGATTTGCTCTTAAACTTTCATAGTTGTCGAATCTACTAACAGTATTCAGTTTCCAGAAGTATACACACATCTCGAGTTTGGTTTTTCATTGAAACATTTACTGGGCTTTTACAAGAAACAGCAAACATTAATAAGTACTTATTGATTGATGAAAAGCAATAGCTTTTTACATTAAATCTGCTTGAAAACAATGCATATAATAGCCACAGAATACTTGTAGTTCAGTATTCTGTGTAATAGCTATATCTGACACAACTTGTTTTGGGTTCGTTTCACGTCTCCCCGTTTTTTGAGTTGAACTAGCTAGGTTGTTTCATTTACCGTATATATAGAAACAACTTTTTCTTCACACAACAAATTTGTATAAAAACATACTTAAGCATGCCATTTTGTAAGATTAATGATTATAAATATTTATTCTACCATGAAAAAAAAATTATTATTTGCCGCCATTGTTTCATAAAAGATATGTCGACCTCCTTTACCGACCCTAAAGTGGAATTTCAGTTTTTCTGCTACAAGTGCGTCGCTAATTTTTTTTCTTGGGGGAGGGGCAGGTGAAGTCTTTTTTTTCTTGGGGGGTAAAGGCTTTTTGGTTTAGGTAATGTATAGCACTTCTACTGAAAGTAAAATTTTATAATTATTCTTGGGGAGTATTTACCTCCCCATATCGACGCCCTGGTCCTCTGCTGTCTCAATAAGTTTAGCTTGCCAGAGTTGATTCAAATGAGTGGATTTCTCAGTAATCTTTATAAAGAAAGAAATGCCATTGACTTGTTATTAGATTCGATAAGGTTCGTCGAAGAGAAAAATAAATGCCTTAGGACTTATTTCCAATTTGAAAATACCTAGTTCAACTATGTGGCGCCATCTTATATATGTAATTAGAGAAGCTAAGTAACAGGTGCATAGATGGCAAAGAGACTAACCTAACATTTTACTAAATTTTAGTCTCCTTGCAGTCCTTGCACAGATATCTACAATAATTGTAGATATTCTTTGGTACTGCGGTGTACAAAACAGATGAATGAGTGGTTGCCTAAATATCTTTATTAGACATAAAACCATAAAGAGTAGGTTAATCTAATCTTTGATAAAACTTCTCAGAGAGTGTTGACCATAGAGAAACTAAATTTGTCTATGGTGTTGACTGTTGATTAAAATTTTCTCTATATATTTCATACTGGAAATATCCGATCAGCAAAGTTTTTTGAAAAAATAAGTACAAACAATTAAGCCTTACGAGAGGCTTGATTTTTTTCCACGGTGGCACGATCACCTCACCATGTACAAGTCAGTTTTAGAGTTGAGTTAGATTATACAGAGTTGGTCAAATGTTTGGACCCGCCCATTTTTCTCAGTTAATATGAGAGTTATCGAAAAAAAATATGATGAAAGTTGAAGGGTAGGTATTTCACTCTGCATCTTTTCATAAATTTAAATATTTTTTTGATATGCCATTGGTGAAGACGTGACGTCATGTTTGGTATCACTAGATATAGCTTGTATTTTTCTCATTTTAGTGGTACCAATATTATTATCATTCTCTCGATAAGTACAGTGTGTTTCGTATTTTTGTGTCCACCTCCGTAATTCACTTACCCATTGCTTAATTTGTTCAATATTTTTCTAAATCGGAGAATGTAGCCAGTTGGATATTCTAAGCGACATAGCAATTTGATCCAGACAGTGGCGTACGTATGTATAAGTTTCTCGTGCTTCTTCTTCGAAAAATATTTCTAGTTATTTTTCTATAGGAAATTGTCAATAGAAAATTTTGTTCCAGAGTAATTGAAATGCCCTAATCCTGAATTTTTCCTATATAGAAATTAGAAGGTGAGAGGAAAAAAACAAAAATAGTCATATGTTTCAATAGTTTAAAATATTACTATTCTTTTAATGAAAAAAAGGACAACATATGTAGAGCGGCTATTTCATTTACATATTCATTAGTCCTGGAAACTAATTTTTCATTTGAACCCGTGATCTGAGATGAAAAATGAGGTAAATTTTGAAAATATCCTATAACCAGTTTATGAGGCGAATGTTAATTGTAAACATCGTATGTGGAATTTTTTAATGAAACAAGTGTCAATGTAGCACATTAAAATTATTTTTTATGAAAACTTACGTACGCCACTGTCTGAATCAAATTGCCATATCGCTCAGAATATTAACCTGGCTACATTCCATGATAAAGTAAAATTTTGAACAAATTAAGCAATAGGTGAGTGAATTACAGAGGTGGACACAAAAATACGAAACACACTGTACCTATCAAGAGAGTTGGAATAATATTAATATTACTGAAATAGGGAAAAAACAAGCTTTCTAACGATACTGAACATGACATATGGTTCCATTTAAAAAAAATGCCGATGACGTCACTACTCCACCAATGGCATATCTGAAAAATATGAATTCATAGAAACTTTTATCCGGACCTTTTTTCGATAACCCTCATATCAACTGAGAAAAATGGGCGGTTCTATACATTGGACTAACTCTGTATAATACGTCCTAAGGTTTTGTAAGGCAGAATTATTTTCTGGTCAGCAAATTAACCACACTCATCTTCTCTGTGTCCGCATGACGATAAAGTCGGTTGTCGAAACTTTCACAGTGCGAGCCAAGGATTAACGAGGTCTTACCTTTTTACGTGCGATTCCTAGCACTTTCTCTGGCCAACAGAAAAATTTCTGCAGTCACTACATTGGCGCTTTAACAACTCGGCTAACTGGCCCCATTGAACTTATAAATGAAGGGGATGTTATTGATTATATTTCCCATTTCCCAAGTAACCAACGTACTCCAAGAATAAAAATCACTAAATATCTAAATTTTTTTATGTAAGAATATCAATTTTTTGTGTGAAACGTTTGGTTTCAGTTTTTGTAACTGTGAAATATGAGTTAATTAGCTTATGAAAATTGTCGACGAAAAAAGTCGGCATTTTGAGCGATTTTTAAAGAAAATGTCTTCAATTGTATTCAAATCCAAGGTTACAAAAACTCATTTTATTTAAAAAAATCGTTTTTGATCATTTTCGGTTTTCAGGATGCAAGATATCTCCTCGATTTTTTTTCCGATTCGTGTTCATAAGATAAAACTAGGTAAGTAACTATTTCTTTTGAGGTGGTTGTGCGATAGGTATATACTCTCTTATCATTCGATAAACTTCCATTGAATAATTATTAACTTTGAGGCATACATTTTAGAAATGTTGGGTTATTGAAAAAAGTACTATTTGAAAATTGGAAAACGATTTTACAGATTCCTAATTTCTACATATAAATTCGGTGGATATTCGGTCTGGAATTTATAGAATTGGGAATGTTCTGTACAATAATACACGGAATAGAGAAATAACGGTAGTCCAGAGGAGAATATATGTACGAAAATTTTCACACAGCCGTAGAATGACAACACCGGAATACAAATTAAATGTTAACATTCAGACGATTATTTGGATTATTCAGTAGTGGCGAGAATGATACTATTATTATTTTATACGAGCCTAGGAATGGTTAATTCGAAGAGTTGGTCGTGAGAAAATCCTTACCGGTTTCAGATGTCAGGAGAGAATGAAAATTAGCACTCTGAATGATACCATTTGATGTGCTATGGAGACCTTCGAGTATAAATAGATATGAATTTTTTCCATGTATTTCAGAGATTTCCCTCGTATGAAACGAAAATAAGATTATTTTGGTAACGGAAGTTATTTAACTTCTCTAATTTTTTCGACTACTTGGGAAATTATTAAGATGAAGGTAGCCAGCCATCTCTGAAACGGAAAAAATACCCTACCTAGCACTACGTACCTATCGCATTGCTATCTGTGCTTTTGAGAGGGTCATGGAAACATTGAGCTCATGGAATATCTGGAAACTTCTGAAATTGGTGAACTATGGTGGCGATGTACCCCACTAAACATAGATAGATAGATTTTATTTGACAACGTTACATTATACTGTTTTTTGCAGGTAAGGTAGTGAATAAAAAATCAATAAAAAGTAGTTTGAAAACAAATACCACAGAAATATGTAAAGTACACTTATATAAAATTGTATGTAGACAAAAACAACAAAAATTTGTAAAATATGTGACTGAATAGGTAAAAACTATCTTCAACAATTAAAACTCAAACTGATGTTATTGGAGATAAATCAAGTGTTCCGTCTATGTTTTCAACACCAGTATATATTAATGAAATGTCAGACTTTTTAATTTTCTTGAGAAAAACAATTTATTAAGTCATAATCAACATGGTTTTCGCAGGTTGAGAGACACAGAGGCGGCAGTTCTGGATGTTGTTTCGCATATCCAGATTCAGATAGACAGCAATAAGAAATGTGGCCTTCTCTCCCTTGACTTGTGTGAGGCATTTGATACGGTTGACCACGAAATTTTATTTGCAAAATTATACTCAATAGGTATAAGAGGAAAAATTCATGAATGGTTTCAAAATTATCTGATGAATAGGAAGCAGTACGTGTTAGGTAGTTAACGGTGTTAGCAGTTCTTTGATGGATATCAAATGTGGGGTACCGCAAGGATCAATTTTAGGACCTGGTTTATTTTTGATTTATATTAACTCCATACAAATTTAAAATTGAAAGGAAAAATTAAACTATATGCTGATGATACTACATTAATATATTTTGCCACTGACCTCAACGAGATACGTGAACATATGGAAAGTGATCTAAATGTAATTTCAACATGGTTACGACATTTTTAACTCACTCTGAACTTTGATAAATCAACATTTATGTTTGTTTCTAAAAAAACCACAAACAATTTCATTCATCCGCTATTATTTGGATCTTAAACTGTATAGAATATACTAAAGTTACTAAATTTTTAGGTCTTCTCATTGACGAAAAACTATCATGGAACAATCATATTGATAAATTGAGGAAAAAAATCAATCCAGTCATTGGTGTACTGTTCAAAATAAGAAAATTTGTGCCGATCGAATACCTTAAAAATATTTACTTTTGTCTTATCTATTCTAACCTACAGTAATTGATATCAATCTGGGGAACCGCTACTAATTCAGTTTTGAAACCTCTAAAAAAAATACAAAATAAATCTTTGAAATGTATTTACAACTTACCGTTTTTAGAACCCACAGCAAACTTATATGAACCTAAGAGTTTACTAAATTTGAATTCCATTTATAAAGTAAAAATTTGTTCATTTATTCACTTTATTCGATTGAAACAGAAAGTTTCTAATTTAAATTTCATTGAAATCAATAACATACATGATCACAAAACAAGACAAGCAAACTGTTTAATCCTCAGCAATTTCAAAAGTAATTTTGGAAAAAAAATCGATATAACGCATGATGGTGTAGATATCTACAATTCAATACCAAATGAAATAAAAAAATACAAAAGTGACGATTTTAAAAAATAGAATAAAAACCCATTTTCTTCATCAATTAGTCTAAAATGATTTTTTTTCCATAATTTATTTTATTTTTCCGTCCAACTATTTTGAATTGACATGGATAACTTTTTCTTTTTTTATGTTGTTTATATGTATTATATGTATTTATATCAATTGTAAATTATTTTTTTCTGTAGATTTGTAAGGCATTGTTATTATTATCATTATTTTGTATGGTATGATGTAAGATAAACAAACCTGTGTCTTGGGATATTATCAATAAATTATTATTGAAAAAAATTGTTACATCAGGCAAACGTCGAATTCAGATATTCCATATTCCCTATAGAAACAACTCTATAGAAATAAAGATTTAATTTTTATTTTGAATGAATAAAAGTGAAAATGATTATATAAATTGACGTTCAATTAATTTCTCGGAGACTTTGTTAGTCTGTACCGAAGTGGGATGCAAATTTCGTATTCTATAATCATGGACATCCAAATGTCTAGTGAAATCAAATTAACTTTTGTGTATTTCTGAATGAGTATTATAAATAAACAAAGAAGGCTGATCTTTTAAATGAAGGCTCACAATGTTCCCTATAGTCAGCATTCGATATTATTTTAATGATCTTTTTTTTTGCAATGAGGATACCCAATACTCTCACAGAGTGGGGTGAATTTCCTCATAAAAGAAGCCCATAATTTATATGAGAGCGGAACAATGCAAAATATGCACTCTTCAATGCATTAATATCCAAGAATTTTCTGATGAGTTGTCTGAAGGCAAAAGTATTCTTGGATAATTTTTTTGACAATTCTTCCACGTGAGCTGACCAGGATAAATTTCCGTTGATGATCAAACCAAGTAAATTTACCACTTCGACTTTTATCAACAATGTTGTTAGTGGAAAATTCAATTTATTGTGTTTTGTCTTCATTAAGTCGCAATTGAGTGGCTGTAAACCATCTAGAAACATGGTACGAAGCATCACTCATCTTCCCTGTTAAGTTTTTTACTGATTTGGTTGTAAAGTACACATTTGTATGGTAACATGCATTGGCTAAATTCATTAATGTAAATCTAGAATAAAATTGGCCCCCAAACCGATCCCTGAGGAACTCCATGTTTGACAATTTTGGGATAAAATCATAACCAACCGAGATGATTAGGTTGAGACGCAAAATCTTCACCCTCGTGCCACTATCGCCCACTTATTGATATATATCATTTTGCTAAAGAACGTGAATACAAAATAAAACTAATAAGTACCTACTTTACCGTAACAGAAATAAATCACTGAGATGCACTTACGTTTGAGTAGATATGTCCATAATTTTTAAATCGAAATTTTTAAATTCAGTTTTTTTTCAGTCCAGGAATGGCAAGGGCGTCGATATGTGAGGGGGGGATAATGGGGGTAATTACCCCCTCCCCGCCCAAGAATAATTATGAAATAGTACTTTTAGTATTTTTAAATAAATAAATAATTCAAAATTGGTACGTGGGAGTTTTCAGGGTCGGAAATATCAGATTTTTTTGTCAAAATTCATAAATTCAACATGTCGTTTCCAAGATGGCGGACAACTTTTGTGATCATACCATTAGAATTAAAATCGGTATGAGGAAGGGATTCGGGGTCGGAGATTATCAATTTTTTGTAAAAATTCTTCAATTCAATATGGCGGTTCCAAGGTGGTGGACGAGGTCTGTGATTATGGCATCAGATTCTATTCAAAATTGGTATGTGGGGGTTTTGGGGTCGCAGATTATGATTTATTTGTCAAAATTCAAAATATCAAAATGGCGGATGAGTTTTGTGATTATGGTCCGAGTCTAATGAGAATTGGTATGTGAGGATTTTTGATGTAGGATATTATGATTACTTTGTCAACAGTCTCAAATCCAAGACAACGGCTCCGATACATTAAAAAAAAAAAAACTAGTATTCAAATGCACTGAAAAGTAAAACAAAATTATTCAGATGTGTGACGAGGTTATTCTGAAAGTAAAACATTCTTAAACTTGTGGCTTTTGTATTCAAACTGAAGGAAAACTTTTTGCGACAAGAATCACACATCTAAACAAACTATTGTTGAATAAGAGCTTGTCTTTAAAAAAAAAATACCAATTTTTTTTTTAAATACTTGCCAATTTGGAGGATTCTGAAAAAACCCTTTGATATTACATGCAGGCGTTGATTATTCATTTATTGAAACTTTCGTAAACTTTAGTACATCTATGAATATTTTGACCAATTCATGCAAACAGAAATGGTTCGTGGTCCTTTCGTTTTCTGTTTGTCTCATAAATTAATTCTTCTAGTAGGATTTTCTAATAATGAAGATCTATCGATTATAGAACATGAACAACAATTCTTTGAACAGAAACGCTCATCAATACAACTTACGATTTATCTTGCGGAAATAATTTACTAGAACGGCGCAACGTCTTGCAATTTCCTGGGCCACCCTATATGTCCTCACAGGACCCCACGGCGTGTATTCCCTTCTATTGTATCAGGATGTTCGACGTCCTTATTGGATGTCTCATCTCCACTTTTCGGTACATCATGACAATTGAATCTGAAACAGATCGATATACATACAGATTGACTCCGATGGCGATACCAGTGATGCAGTGATACATTATAGCGTGTTGAAGGATGAGATTGTTTGGTGACTGGGGGAGTTTGGAGGAAGGGGAAAGCTGTCTCACATCTCGCACAGACGTAAATATTATGACTGAATTCCTGCAAGGTGCCTACGTTTTTGCCGACGTCGTGCTCTTTTTTTGAGTGTTTACTAGCAGGGGTGGTGCTAGCTGAAATCTCAGACTAAACTCACCTTCTACCTTCAAGTTTCGTTTTTTCAATTATCCTTAATAAAAGATCTTGGATACTTCAAAAAATCAAAAGCATTCAATTTCATCAATTGTGATACTTGTCGTTCTGTCTGGGGTTGAATGTCAACAATGAATAATATTTTGATATCATGCCGTCAGCTGAGAATTATAGTGTTCTAGATCCATTTTTTATCAATAATGAGTTATACACACCAAAAATCTGAAAAAAAAAACAATTGTCCTATATCCATCAACACTAAGGTTTCGTTTCATTCCAAATCCATTATATGAGTAAATTATTTTACTATATCCTTTGTATTTCAGTTAAATTGTACTGTTATTGTAGTCCATATCCATGCAGTGGTGGATAAATGGTATTCATTTTTTCTATATCTTACTCATTTGATGTTCACAATTCAATGTAAATGTTTGTTCTACATCCTGCAAAGTTGCCGAATTGTGCTATATCCCTTTATAAGTTATTGTTTTAGTATCCCGAGCGACTGTGAACAAGTACGAATTTCTTGCTGCTGGAATATCGAAGTTAGATACAAAATTTTAGTACAGAATGAAAAATTAGTGAAATATTTAAAGGAAACTTGAAGGAGATTGAAATTGAGAAGGGAACGATTCACATTTGGAAACACTAAATACTAACAGCAGATCTATTGATCGACTTAAGGGTCTTCATCCCTGAAAAAGGGGGAGTCAGAAACGATTTTTTTTTCTGAGTAGAGAAGGGTTGTTTGATTGTATAAAGATAAAAATAATGAAAAAAAATATCTTTTGACTTTTATTGTTATATTGTTCCAATGAAGGCGACCCATTACATACAGTGGAAGTGATATATAACGGGTGGGACTTCAATATTGGTTCAACAGAAGATAACAAGAAAGCAATAAAAAAAGAAAACAAGTAAGCAATAACAGAAATGTTACCTGAGATGACGGAAAGAGAGCGCGAGTTTTATTATGTCATATTATGGAAGCCAGCAAAGAAGAAGGAACTAAAGAAGAAGGAACTGAAGAAAAAGCCGAATTTACCTTAAATGAATTTTCAATTTATTCCTTCTCGGGGCCATTTTATTAACATACCATAACTCCAGAATAACTGATAATTGAACGCCATTGGAAAATAATTATGTATTCAAATACTATTTTAATTGTTTGCGTAAGATTGTGTTATAAAATTATTAAATGTTTTGTTTGAGGCTATATCTTTGAAATATTCGTATTGACACTTTTCGTTTTCTATATCCAGAAGCCAGCATACTTTATATTTCGCTCACCTAATTTATTAATTAATCTACCCTTTTATATTTGTATCCTCAATATTCAGAACAGTTTCCCTAATAAAACTTCATTAACAGTTCATTGTTACAGATTTGTACAAACTGAAGATAAATTCTCAAACTTTGAAATTCGTTTACCTCGTAACTATAATTTAGGGATATAGAACACCATAATTCTCACCTGACGATATTTGGTCAATACATACTCAGAAATTCAAAAACTGTGTTATATTCTATTCATAAAAGAGTAATTCGTTTCGTCGGTAATACCTACTTCACTTAAGAACTTGATCACTTTTCTGGAACGTGGAACGTGGACTTCTCGAAAATACACAAATTCTCTAAACTATAACTGCTCTTCATTATGTGGTTCTTTCAATGTTTTTTTTGTTCATTTCAGTGTCTGACACTACATGATTTTTTATATACCTAACTACATTCAACATCTATATTATTTTGTGTAGATACTAGTTGAAGAAATTGCTCATTTTGTTTTATTTGTTTTGTTTTTTGCTTTGATACCAGTTTGTATCAATTACTTTTTCGATGATTCTACTGGGTTCGTGGTTGTGTATTTAAATAATTGTTATCATTTTGAATTTCCTTCACTATTATTTATGTTATTTACTCTTCCACAGGGGTATGTGAAAAAAGTAATTAAGCCAAAAGTACCAATCCCCAGTGGAAGCGATCAAAAATGGCTAAGAAGAGCAAAGGAAAGGAGTGACCAAGAAGGGAAGAAAATTACCTGAATTCAAGAGTGTTTATGTATCTTAATGTCATTTTCAATCACATTTTCATTTTCGAGTAACATTTTAATTTCATGTTCTGTTTCTAAAAAATATTCGTCTTTGTTGTATGTATCGAATTTTATTCTATAAATGAGTTCTTACATTGAAAATGGTGATGATGATCTATAGTGTATTGCTATACGCCTGAAAAGAAATGTTATGTTATGACCCGTTAACCAACCAAGATTGCGAGGTAAATAATTTTTGGGCTTTAACAAAAATAATCCTTTGAGATATGCAATTTTTGTGTAAAACTGTATTCGTGCAAGGACACTAGTAGACAAAATATTCTCGAGGAAAGTGCGACTTGTGGGCTTGAAAGTCGCGGAATTAAAGCAGAAATTGGAAGAAACGAAACTCGAAACAACTGGTAAGACGGCTGCACTCCAGAAAATACTATAAGAAGGACCAATTCAAGAGGGAGAAGACCCCGAAACTTTTTTAGTCGAAGTTTCTGGAATTGACTTGAGTTCGATGATGAATAAACTCGACGAAAATACCAATTCTTTGGATAAACTGCAATAAAATTAAAGTAGTCTGGAAGATCAAATTATGGAAAATTCGTTAGACGAAAAATTTGAAAGAAGAACTTCAAAGAAAAACTCCTAGAAAATTCGAATAGTTTGAAAGAACAACTTTAAAAAAGCGCAAAGTATCTAGAATGAAAACTTCAAGAAAACTCATAGAAAATTCGAATAGGTTGAAAGAAGAACTATGACGAGTCTGGAAGAGAAGCTCCTGGAAAACACAAAAGGCTTAAAAAAACCTTTTTATTTTTTCGCTTGGTATCAAAATATTCATTTCGTTTAGTTAATTATTCTTATTCAAAATAAATATTAAATATTGTTAAAAAATTCAACATTTATTTTGGAATATCTGTTATCTCACTTTTGCTCGGGCATCCCTGTATGCTGTCCATAATGGTATCAAATTATTATTCAAATATATATATATATATATATATATATATATATATATATATATATATATATATATATATATATATATATATATAATATCTGAAGGTCTTCCGTCAGAGCCAGAGATCTGTTTTCAATTCCCGAGTCCAACTGGCCTAATACGGCACTGCTTTCTAGGCAAGCGTTTGCTTTGAGGACAAAATAACTAGTATTTTCCTCGATTCCAGACACACAGATTTCTGTTTAGCATTGTAAACTTTGAAAGTGAATCCATGCGTTTGAGGGGAATATAGTATAAACATCAAAACGAAAACCTAGAAAAGTTAATCTACAGGTGAATGAACGTTGAAGATTATCGATATCAGCTGAAACTGCGAGTGGATGCTTTGGAACATGAAATTGGTGTTGTAATATACACAATTATTTTCACCTATGCAATTAGGACTTATACTGGATGCACCGTAATTATATCATAAAACATGTTATCTACTAAAATTGATATTTCAGTCCCTCATTTTGGGGCACCATTCTCGAATTATTTTCCTACTCAGCAGGGGTCTCAAAAGATTCGGAACTGCCTTGTCCTGCCGAAAAAGTGGTTGGCACCAAAGACTTCATGAAATCACACAAAGGAAAAGAAGACGCCGTTTCATCAATTTGAGATTGTTTGAACAAATGCCCCAGTTTGAAAAATACCTGTGAATATTATTATTGTTGGAAAATATGTGTTTCACTTTGTGAAGTTATTCTTAATAGGCTTACAAAAAGATAACCGTTGCAAAAATTGTAAAATTTTGATTTTCCACTTTTTTATTAACAATTGAAAATAAAAAAATTGAAAAATTAAATAAAAAATTTTCAGCAACAGATAAGTTCTTTTAAGGAACCGTTTCTTCTCTAAAAATCAAAATTTTCATCGATAAATATATTACAAAAAAAAATTCGATTTGCTCATAAACAATGTACTTGTTTATAACAATTTTTAAACAATGGTGTGGCCCAACATGCTTTGGATCACGACCACCGATTTCATGACACAAGCTTAAAATTAATCAGACAGGATCATGACCATAGACTTCTCGATGCTTTCGAGAGTCTGGAAATTGCCAAGTGCAAAAATAGTATGAATGCTGATGAGGATCCTATACCTTACAGCCCATTATTCAAGTTCGTAGTATATTGAAAAATGTTTTCTTTTTTTTTTTCACAATAAATTCATAAATTATTGTTTTTTCCAAGAAATTTGTGTCATCAAATTCAAAACAAGTAGGATAACATTAAAATTAATTTAATGCAGGTATAAATTGCTAGAATTAGTAAACAACAAAAGTAGGCAAATTTGATAATGAGTGCGTCTGCCCCTCAGATAAGTAGTAGGTAGAGTAGTTAGATTCGATATGTTAGTTAATTTGACGTCCATTAAGAAATAGTGGTATAAATAGAAGTAAGTTAAGATAAGTGTTTTAGTAAGCTTTGCTAGTAAGTTTTGGTGTTTGGATGGTTCCCTTTTTTCTTGAACATGGTGTCTAGACTAAGTCCGCTAGTAACAACACTGAAGTATTTTCTGAAAAATTTTTGGATTGACTTGGCCGTTATTAGATGAAAATCCATAGTATATGGCACCAATGTCATAGTAAAATGATTCCTTATACAATGATCGTATAAACTTTCAAGATAAGAACTACAAAAAAAAAATTAAAGCTCTTTAGATAAACACAAACCGACTTCAAAAAGAAGACAATAAATAATTCACTTAAACATTAAGAAGTAGGAAATTATGTTGAGAACTTGAATATTTTGAATTTTTGAAATTGAATTCTTGAAAGTAAATTGTATTATAAAAGTTCATACTAACAACGGCAAACCATGTTTCAGGACGTAACTGCAGGTAAGACTTCAAAATTCGAAAGATTTTTATGTTAAAAAATCATTGTTCTCTTTTCTTTGGCGAAGTGGATGGTCTTCTTTGTGATGTTGGTTTCCTTGTTGATGCTGCATCATTCCATGAAATACTGCTCTCTGAAAACGCCACTGATAATTTGCTGAGGGGAAACGTTTATATCACGCTCTCTCCGTCAGTCTCGACTATATTTATTAGTAAATAAACGTATATGTAAGAGGTAGTTATTCTGCGCCTATCCTGTATTATATTTCTTATACAAATTTCTGCAAAAAAATCTGAGATATGCTAAGGAGAAATAAATTATGATGTTGGCTGATAATATGGTGGATGAAGTTTATTGTTTTTATAGAACGTTCGTGTAGAATAATAAAAGCATCAACATTAACACTCTCGTACGTACACACTCTTCTATTAGTGCAGTAGGTATCCAAATAGTATCAAATACCAATTATGAGACGAAAAGGATTTCTTCAAAAAAAATGAATAATGAAATCAAAACATTGAGTTGATTAGCGAACTTTTGATTTTATAAAAAACAGATTATGTTATGATTGATGGCTATTACTGAATTACTTCAACATGGCATTTCCCCTAACAATATATAAAAATATAAACGAAGGTAATACATCATGGGTCACAGATGAATTAAAAACCTTTAGCTCATAGTTGAGAGATTTGCATATTTTCCAAAAAATCATGCTGATCTGAAACCCATATACAAACAGAAACTCATTCAACATAAATATCTTGTAGAAAATACCAAAAAATCTCACTTTAGTAAAGTTATTCTGAATTCTGAGAACAAAAATAGAGCATGTTGGTCAATTATCAATACTCTTAAAAACAAAAACAATTCAATTGAACCTAATATGCAAATTATCCAAAATGATCAACTCGTAACATCTCCGAATACGTGGCCAAAATATTAAACAACTTTTTCTTAGAAGCACCCAACGAAATAGGTAATAGTATACCACCATCAAATATACAGCACGATGCAAATATATGGAATAAATTCATTATTTCTGAATATTAACATATTTTGGAGAATTCCTCGAACACGTCGATTTTCTCTTCCGATTGGCCAATTTTTGAACACCACCCAAAATATATAGGGTTATCCGCATTCGAGTAAAAATGAATTTAGTGATATTTTTAAAAGGGACACCCAGTGTATTTTTCCATATTTGGTTAGGGATCGTCATTACAAATCCAGTGATACCAGGTTTGATGTGATTATGTCAAACGGCTGCGGAGATATGGGCAAAAAACTTCCTCCTATGTCCAATGAGTATGACTGAGATTCCACACAATTCGGAAGGTCAAAAGTCTCTGTCGCACTCATGGGGCATATGAAGTTTTTTGCTCATATATCCGCAGCCGTTTGACATAATCACATCAAACCTGGTATCACTGGATTTGTAATGACGATCCCTAACCAAATATGGAAATATACACTGAGTGTCCTATTTAAAAATATCACTGAAGTCATTTTTACTCTAATGCGGATATATTTTGGGAATGGTTCAAAAATTGGCCAATCGAAAAAGAAAATCGATGTGTTCGAGGAATTTTCCAAAATATGTTTATATTCAGAAATATTGAATTTATTCCATACATTTGCATCGTACTGTATTTGACAATTCTGAAAGAGGAGCCAAGAGTAACTTACAGTCTATGGTTGTTCTACCTTCCACAGAAAACGAGATGGTTCGCATATTTGCAAAACTTACAAATGAACCATCATAAGGACCTTATGATGTCCCATGCAATGTCTTCAAGGAATTTAGCTCATTCATAAAAGAACCAATCACTCAAAAAATATCAAAAGTTATTCCAATACATAAAAAAGCCAGAACGGAGTTGGACAACTACAGACCAGTTTGTTGGACTCCAGTGTTTTCTCAAGTGTTTGAATACAGTATGATAGATAAGTTCAATTCATAGTGAAACAACATGGGTTTAGGAAAACAAGATCAACAAATACTGCTATCACAGAATTCATTACATGTATATTTGATGAACTTGATGAAAAGAAAAATCTCATCGGAATATACTGTGACTTGAGCAAAGCCTTCGATTGTGTACCACACGATCGGCTATTGGACAAACTTTGGTCACTTTGTATTAGAGGCAAATCACATGCGTGGTTCAAATCTTTTTTAACGAACCGAAAACAATATTCACTTATATTCCATATTGATGGAGGAATGATTAGTTCACACAACTCAAGCACTTCACCTATGGAAATAGGAGTACCTTAGAGAAGTGTGGTAGCACCTACATTATTCTCTCTTAATGTGGCAGATGTACTATATTATTTGGCCGATTTTAGAATTGTTTTGATGATGATGCTGATGATTTATCAATACTCGTATCTAAGAGAAGTCTTATGATTTGAACAAAGCAGCTTGTGAAGATCTAATGTAAAAAATTGCATATTGTGCTTTACATAAACACCACAAAAACAGACTTCCTTATTTTCTTTACAAAACAAAAGCAAGCTCAGAGTATAACTATGAATATTAATAACAATAATATCAATCAGAATAACAGCATTAAATTTCTAAGCTTGACAATCAGTGATAACAACTGGGAGAGTCACATAAATGATGTAATCAAGATAGTAAATACCAAAATATTACAAATACGGTGCATATTACTGACAATGCAAGTACCTACTGAAAAACTTTTATTATGCGGTTATTCAATCAAGATTTGACTTGTGCTATAATACTTTGGGGACTTTGATTTTATTGGAAATATGAACAGGATCTTCATAAATTCAGTTGTGGAATCATCTGCGACTGAAAGTAAAACTTTAGTCGCTATTTTCATCGTACAAGATAATCTCTTGGAAGGGATTCATGTTGCAAAGAGAATCATTCTCAATTGAAAATTGAACCAATGCATGACTCCTCTGGAAATGGAAAAAACCTACGATAAAATTGAAGTTACTTTTTTGTAATATCTAACAGAAAATAACTACTTCCTCGGCTAAAGCCACGCTGGACATTGAACTACATCTGATAGATATTGTGAAAGACCCTATATAACTTGGGGACAGTCTACCGCTGCAAAAACACTCTTTATTGTCCAGAAAAATGTATAAGAGTTCTGCTATGCAAAAGTCAACGTGTACCGAGCAAACCTGTATTAAAAAAAACTTGAGATATTTTCTTTCACGTGTCTTTACATACTGGAATTGGCCTGTTACATCTACAAAAGAAAAAACAACCTGCTTTGTCGCAGACGTTCATAACTATTTCACACGAAATCAAAATCTTTCAAATACCCCACAAAATAGATTGAAATTAACCCAGAACCGTCCTCTCATCATTGGAATCCGAATATACAGGGTGGGTCTCGGTCGATGGTTAGACGTTTCGGAGAACGGGACATAAAATCATTGTGAAAATTTGGTTATTCAAGTAATTGCTCTCGATCTATCGATCTAAAATATTTTCAGCAATGCAGCGTTGCCGCTCACGCCAGAAAGTAGCAGCATCTTTGTTATTTCAAATGGGACATCCTGTATATTTCCACATATCTGAACTTGACATTATTTTTTGATTATTTCTGCTCCATATTCTCCTATACCTATCTCTAACGGTTTAGTTCATCAAGATAATGTAGATTTATTATGTGCAGGGAAGTTTGTTCTGCATTATACAGGGTCGTTCAGAATTCATGATCTTTCTGCTAGATGCAAAAAGACTTGAAAGAACGTTCTCTAGAAAAATTTCTAAGGGGCGGCTTATTCTATACTTTGGAAAAATATTTTAACATGTAGCAAACGAATTTATTGTTGAATTTTATGATTGTATACTGATTATTCTCTAATGTTATATCATGTGCTGTGTTGTGTTAAGTATTTAAATTTTTGACGTATTTTTATACCAATGTGGTCTTTTTAATAAATGAATTCGATTCGATTCGATTCGATTCGATTCGATTCGATTCGATTCGATTCGATTCGATTCGATTCGATTCGATTCGATTCGATTCGATTCGATTCGATTCGATTCGATTCGATTCGATTCGATTCGATTCGATTCGATTCGGTTCGGTTCGATTCGATTTTTGACTTATCGAAAGCATTCGACATCATTGACCCCCATATTGAATGCAAAAAACTTAACTTCACTTGGCTTCAGGTGTAACTTTCTTTCATGGCTCAGATCATACCTGACTCTCAGAAAGATACATATCAAAGTTGACAATTGTCAGTCGCAGCAATATGACATTGATCTTGGGGTTCCTCAAGGTTCTATATTGGGCCCACTCATCTTTTTTCTGTTCATCAACGATATGCCAAATCATATAAGCACAGACAACATAGTTCTGTATGCAGATATGATGCAACCATCGCAGCAAATGCCGATAACCCAAAGCAGCTTCAAGAAAAATTGAACAATTTGAGTCTAGAATATACAAATTGTTGTTGTAAAAAATTTTTAGTGGTGAATGTGGAGAAAACTGTTCTGCTGCAGTTTTATTCCAGTAGAAATAGAAGAATTGATGATTTTCATGTTAGAGTTGGTGACGAAATAATTGAATCATCAGATAACACCAAATTTCTTGGTAGGTACTTAAATTACGGCTGCAGAAACATTCAACTTGTTTGTTTAAAAATTCTACATCAGGGCACAAAATTTTATAATCACTTACCTGATGATTTGAAAAATCTAGACAGGGAAACTCTTTTTAAAACAAAACTGAAAGAATTTTTGATTAATGGTTGTTTTCAAGTATTTCAATTAATGATGTTGTTATATATTGTATATATTTATATTTATTTTGTGGAACTATTATATTTTGTGGAAATGTTGTATTTTTATGTATGAATGTAGATTGTACATATGTATATGTATATTTGTTGTCTGACGTATCCTATATCATTTTTTTATGATCGTAAAGGATTTAATAAATTTTATTATTGTTTTATTTATTATTCGATTCGATTTGATTTTTGATCTCATAAAAAAACTCAATTTTTCATTCGGAATCCGCCATATTGGATCCGCCATTGTGAATTCTGCAGTTGTGATGATAAATTCGTATTCAGCGGCCCCGAAAACATGTTCATTAAAACTTTGAAAGATGTACCTATTTGTTGCTTGATTTTTGGCCAGGATTTCGAGATTTTGCTATACTGTGCGCCGCGCCGTTTCAATGGCCATCGTAGCCGCTGTTTGGTCCTCCCGGTATTTACTACTACACACCATCCTGGCAGGAGGACCATCTTCGACGATCATTCATCGCGCGCGCCTTCCGCCATCCACAACGCAGCGAAGAAGTTGTCACACGCGCTCAAGATAATTACGACTTTTGCGACCGCCGTGAATCGCGAAATCATCTCTCGGTGTTTGTGGCAGAACTGCATGGGAGAATTCAGATACTCTTGTGGTTTCTTCTTGTTTTTCGCGCCCTGGTAACAATCATGAATCTGAAGGAGTTTTGCGGAGGGTGGTTCTTCGCCTATGTGTTTCTGGTAAGTTAATTGGAAGTACAAAGTTGTTTCGGTAGTTATTCATATTCATTTATTTAACTACTTTACATTTTGGAAATGTTTGTAGCACGTCAACAAAAACAAGTGTTTATAAGTGTATACAAAATAGATAAAAAGGCATCAAATACCAATTATTAAAAATAAAGTCGAAATATTGTAAAGAGAAACATTCTCAATTGAAAATTGAACCAATACATGACTCATCTGGAAACGAAAAAATCTACGATGAATTGTAATTACTTTTTTGTAATATCTTACTACTTCCCCGGCTAAAGCCACGCTGGACATTGAACTGCATCTGATAGATATTGTGGAAGACTTGAGAGAAAAAATCTGAGAGTGAAAATTTGGATTTTCATTCAGATAGTTGATTATTTATTAAATGTCCAGTTTCCATTGGAGATTCTTATCTATAAATGAGATAAGGGAGAATGTTATTCAGAAGTATCACTCACAGAAAATCGCTCAATTCATTGATGCGTGAATTGCATCTCTTTCGCTAGGCCATGCATTTTGGTCGACAAAAATCTATTTCACTCTTCTAAGATCATCAGGGAGGTCGGAAGAATTGGAAAGCATTCTCTTCAGAAGCAATTTCACACTGTAATGATGGAATTGTTGGACTATTTCTTGTGCGGTGAAACTTTGAAAATAGTTTTCTGACATAAAACCTGTCATGGGTATGGCATGTTGATTTTATTGAATATATGAACAGGATATGTTCATAAAGAAAGTTGGAATTTAGTCGCTATTTTCCATCCATCCTTGGAAGGGATTCATTTTGTAAAGAGAAACATTCTCAACTGAAAATTGAACCAATACATGACTCCTCTGGAAATGGAAAAAACCTACGATAAAATTGAAGTCACTTTTTTGTAATATCTAACAGAAAACAACAACTTCCCCGTCTAAAGCCACGCTGTACATTGAAATACATCTGATAGATATTGACCCTATACAACTTGAGAGAAAAAATCTGAAAAAGAAAATTTGCATTTTCGTTCAGATTTTCAATAAAATCTACATGCCATACCCATGACAGGTTTTATGTCAGAAAAATATTTTCAAAGTTTCACCGCACAAGAAATAGTCCAACAATTCCTCATTACAGTGTGAAATTGCTTCTGAAGAGTATGTTTTCCAATTCTTCCGACCTCCCTGATGATCTTAGAAGAGTGAAATAGATTTTTGTCGACCAAAATGTATTGGAGGCCTAGCGAAAGAGATGCAATTCACGCACCAATGGAATGAGCGATTTTCTGTGAGTGATACTTCTGAATAACATTCTCCCTTATCTCATTTATAGATAAAAATCACCAATGGAAACTGGACATTTTTAATAAATAATCAACTGTGTGAATGAAAATGCAAATTTTCTCTTTCAAATTTTTTCTCTCAAGTTATATAGGGTCTTTCTCAATATCTATCAGATGGAGTTCAATGTCCAGCGTGGCTTTAGCCGGGGTAGTAGTTGTTTTCTGTTAGGTACTACAGTAGGTTTTTCCATTTCCAGAGGAGTCATGTATTGGTTCAATTTTCAATTGAGAATGTTTCTCTTTACAACATGAATCCCTTCCAAGAGAGGTTATCTTGTACGATGGAAAATAGCGACTAAATTCCAACTTTCAGTCGCAGATGATTCCACAACTGACTTTATGAACATCCTGTTCATATTTTCAATAAAATCAAAATCGTAATAGTTATTACAAAATAATTAAAATGAACTGACTGATCAACACTCTAAAAAAAAGAAAAAAACTTTTTGATGAGTATGATCACAAATAAGGAATTTTTAAAATGAAACAGAGAGACACTTAAAATCATCTGGCAAATGATTGTAAAGATTGTAGTCTAACGTATTTTTCTTGGATTTATTCAGACGGTAGCGATTTGTTCGAATATTATTTGCAGATCTGGTATTGTGATCATGAACGTCAGATTGTTTAACATATTTGCCTTTTTATGAATTTCTAATAGGACACTGTTTAGATATAGGGTGGGTAGTGGCATTATTTGAAGTCTCGGAAAAAGAGGTTGACAATGATCTCTATAGCCAGAATTTGTAAGGATTCTAATAGCTTTTTTCTGCAGTTTGGAAATCTTTATTGCTCCACTGGAATTTCTCCAGAGAATGATCTCATAACTGAAGTCTGATATGAGAGTGGAAAAGGGAGAAATATGTAGTTTTCAGTGTATCATAGCTGGTGATATTCTTCAGTTGACGTTAAAGAAAAAGAGTGCTACATAATATACTGTTTAATTGTTTGGTGGGATCATTCCAAGAGAGATTGCTGTCCACAAGGACTCCAAGTAATGTCACACTGTTCACATCCGACGTAGTGGTTCTAGCTGCAAAATTGAGTTGTTTAGTTTTGTCAGAATTCAATTTGAGTTTGTTTGCAAAGAAACTAAGTTTCTGTCTTACTATTTACTTCTACAGATATTCCCGCAAGTTCTAACAAGTCCTTATCGGAATAAATGAAAATTGTATCGTCGGCAAACAGAACAGATTTATGTGGGTTCATAAAACGATTGATATCGTTCACATAAATGATCAACAAGAGCGGCCCCAATACTGATCCTTGAGGAACACCATGCTTGATAAGTTTGAAATTCGAAGTTACAGCTTGATGTCGACCCTCTAAATATGACCTCATTAAAGGCAAAGTCACTCCCCTGATGCCATAGTAAAATAGTTTCTCCAGTAAGATTTCGTGAGAGACGCAGTCGAAGGCCTTGTATAGGTTAGTATTAGTGAGGCAGGCAACTTTTGTAAGATTTTGGAATGTGTGTCTCAATTATCCAACTTCAGTAGAATTTACTTGATAAAATTCCTTATGAATAAAAAAAAAATAATTGTCGATGTTATGACGATTTGCGCTCATTGATTTTACAAAATCAGGAAATGTCAAGTTAATTCGTATAAAGGTAATTTAATCCGGGACTGGAGAAAAATCTCCAGTCATTGGCATAACGAATTCTAAATTGGAAATATTCTGAGAATTTGCAGATCATTCATTTCCAAACCTTCAGAAATATAGTATTTTTTAGTATTGGAAACAATCATGTTTTCGGTAAGTACTTACTATAGTTATTTTTCTAATATCGCATATCGCTAAAAAGAATTCTTAAATTATAGTGTAGCTCCAGATGAACTATTTTTTGTCTTTTGAGATTGATTATTTTCTGAAAACACAGTCTTGTATAAACTTTTGATAATTACATGCATTATTATATTCATTCTATGAGAAGTTTCAGGTAATTATTCCTTGAGAAGTTACATGAAAATAATTCCCATTACATATTTCTTCATTTATTAATGTAGGTATATTGTGTTATAGGTTTAGGATGACAGTTTTCAAATATAAAATTATGAAAAAACAATACGAAAAAAAAATCACTAATACAAAACATAGTTATCATCAGTCTCGTATAAACGACAAACAAAATATCACCGACAAACGAAAGTATAATTGGAAATTAGTTTGTGACAAAACTGGAAAACAAAAATCCCCCTCCTTTTGAAATTATTATAAGTGATCAATTGACCAGAGATGAATCCTTAATAATGGATTAATTTTGCCAAGTCACCACAGTAAACCATTTCAGTAAAAGCATTTTCAAAATTCCATATCCGAGGAATGCACTGTAAATAATCCGCGAAAAAATGCATTCTTCTCCACGGCCACCAACCCCATAGAAATACATTGACATAATAAATAATTTGAAGAATACCAATAGTGTTGGTATAGACTGCATTTCTACAGAAATAATAAAAACTCTAGGATGTTACATTGCAGTACCTCTCACATATATAATCCATTCCTTTATTGGACTAGGGATATTTCCTCAGAATTTGAAAATTGGATCGGCCAGACCAATCCCCAAAACTTCTGGAAAATTACAGACATAACTATTCCTACGATTATATGTAAAATAATAGAGAAACCACGATATAACCGACTCATAAAATATTTCGAAAAATATAAAACAACAGTAAATGTCAAAATGGTTTTTATCCAGGAAGGCCAACAGAGAGTGCCATCTACAGTCTTCTACAGTATAATCACACCGGAAAAAGCACGTAGGGGTACTATTTTTTGATCTCACCAAAGCTTTCGACTGTTTGGAACTCAAATTTCTCGAAAAAAAAAAACTATATTCAATAGGCATTAGAGGAAAAATACTATTATGGTTAATGTCCTACCTAGAAAATAGAAAAAATTTCATTAGAGTAAATGGCCTCGAAACAAAAACGTATGATGTGAATCTTGAAGTTCCACAGGGATCAATACAGGGGCCATTGTTATTCCTAATTTTCATCAACGATCTTCCAAATTACATGAATACTAATATTAGACGCAGATGTATCACTTGCAGCATATGGTAATAATCCGCTATACACGAAAGGTTGAAAGGTTGCAAAAACACTTTTTACCCTTCTTCAGCACTTCGGAAATTTAGTTCACAATCTATCGCAAATGAGTGGACTAAACATTAATTGTAATGATCTTGCCATATTCCTTTAAATTTATTAAAATTAGTCCATTACCCACTATACAACGCATGTTTGTGAGGGTTTCCAATCAAAATATTACAACGAAAAATATTAAAGAATTTGGAGAAAACAAAAACCGACCGAAACGGAAAGGAATGAAAATGAGTTATGACGTGCATGGGGAGGTGGAGAAGCTGTTAAGTGTCGGCTGTAGTTTTTCAAGACTAAATCGATAAAAGGGATGTACTGAAGTTATTGGTCTCGACACGTTACATAAAAAAGATTACTTATCACAGCCATCGCCCTTCATCCATAACCACTATAAAATAATGATGAGGATGAAACGAGAGGAAATTGTTTTTTTTTAAATGATTTATGAAAATCCTTCAATTACCAAATACATGTTATGGATATTTAAGATATAAACTTGAGAACGACCAGACCGATTTGGCTAATTGAGTAAAAAATTCACTATAATTCATGATTCAAACGATGGATATGCATAATTCTTTTGTTTTGTTCGCTATGTTCCTGAAAACGTTTTCAGGAAAAAGAAATTAGGGACAATTACAAAAGAAAGTCGGAAAAACTGCAAAATTCGGAAATTTTTGTGCATTCTCGTACATAACTGACAGAAGCAACGACATATTTTGTTGATTCTTTTATATTTGCTTAGTTCGCTATACTTTGGTGATGGAAATAACTCAATTGAACGTTTTCAATAAAAAAAAACTGGAAAAACGCATTTCAGCCTAAATTCAAATATAATTACATTTTATTTTAATTTTTTGGTGTTTTGCGATCTGTCCAACAAATGTTGATATATACCATTAGCCGAGGTTATTATTATTATTATCAATATGTAAGTTTTACGACCGCACGCACGCACTAATAATTCGGACGACTGAAAGTGGGCGAAAATTGAATTCAAAGATTTCATAAGAAAGTTACTTACATACAAATACGTGTACCATTCCGGATCTAGGTAATGGAGAAGAATTATACCGACACAAAAATGTTAGATATTGTATATAGATGACAAGCTAAACTTTGAAAAGCATATTGACTGTCTGACAAAAAAACTAGCGTCCAAGTGTTTTGCAATCAGAGTTTTGAAAGGAAAACCTCTATTTGGAGGCACTAAAAACTGCATACTATGGGACAGTCTACCCTTTTCTGAAGTATGGAATCTTAATATGGGGAGGAAGTTCTCAATTAGAACGAATTTTCATCATGCAGAGAAAAATCATGAAAACCATGTTGAACATGAAATAGACAGACTCCTGTCGTGGTATTTTTAAGTGTCACAAAATGTTCACCGTATATGTCATATATATTTATGTATGTATAGGTTTTGTTAATGAAAATAAATCAAAATTTGAATGTGACACATACAAACATAAGTACAACACCAGACGCAAATCTAATTTTGTTACACCCAAGCACAGATTGAAAAATACCGAGAAAGAACCGCACTATGCAGCTATCAAATTTTATAATCATATACCCTCGAAGATCAGAGAAGACAGTACAACAAAAAACACTTTCGAAAAATATTTAAATGGTAACAATATTAAAAAATTTAAATATAAAATTTTTGATCTATTGTGTGACATAGAACCGTATTCATTACAAGAATTCTATGACTAATCAGATTTACTCTCCTATTAATATTTTATTTATATTCTATATTAGGTATATAGTTTTTTTGTGTTCATTTAGAAGTTCCTTCTTTTGACTGCGATATTTTACTAAATGTATTATTCTAATGTAAGTTAAGTTTAGAAATTGTAGTTTTTAAGACAATTTCTATATTTATATTTATAATTTACTGTACCTATCTACTTATTTGTAATTTGTACTTATGACTTGAGTTTTTCAACTGTTTCAAATTGAAAGCTTCAATAAAAAATCTATCTATCTATCTAGTAGAAAGATATTTTAATCAAGGGTACCACGGCAAAAACCGTAAATTGTTTACGGTCTGGAAGGTACGAATTGAGATATCTACCAAGATTAGACATTTGCATTTTATTGAACGAATACAAAAAGAATTGCAGTTTTTTACGTAAATCCAAAATCAATCAAATTCTTGTTTCAGTTATAGCACAAATTTAATATTCTCTATACGGAAACATAAAGCATTCGCTATTATCATCCAAATAATAATAAATAAGAATGCCCCAGGTGCAAAATTTGTTCCTATTGATGAATGCTTGCACCTTTTGCAGTCTTTGTGTAGTTTTCTTTAAAGACTTCTACGATAGTGAAATGGATAATAGTACCTGGAGTGGTATTGAAGAAGTGTGTTATGGATTTTTACAATTCTTTTCTGAAAATCAGATACCTTCCTACACATATATTTGTGGTGCATGCGCCATTAGATGGAGAAGCCACCTGCGGTAGTTTTATACCAGGTGGACCCTTTATACCAAGTGAATAAGATACAAAATCTCAATATATCAATATTGCAATGCGACACAAATTTTAATAGTGCAGAGGTAGAAATATAAAATAAAATATAAATAAAAATATGCAGTACAGTTAGTTGTACACGGATGAGCTGAGTTTTTGATATTCTTCGTTGTTCTTGTAAGTTCTGGAAATGAATGAAATTTGATGAACTATTTCATTTATTTCAGAAAGCAGAACTATTCAGATCGATGAGTAATACACTAGGTACTTGAACATTTTGATCGTTATAAAATAAATAATGATGATGACATTTATTGACTCTAGAATTAGCCAAACAGGATCGATTTAAGTATTATGAATAATTTTCAATGGACTTAGTGGGTAATCAGTCCTACCTAAAAATTAATTTTTCCGTTTCATTACCAATCCGATTATATTAATGAATTAGAGGACAATTTAGTTATAGCCTGTCTTACATAAAAATATTGAATTTTTTGAATTATCATTTTATTACTGTTCAGGATAAAAATACTTTTTATGAGATATACTGATTTTGAATGATGTAATAGGATACAAAATGAAGGGCATTGGTAAAAACCTTTGGCAAGCTTCGAAAGTCAGTAATGATAGAGATTTAGCGAAGTTTAATTTATTGCCTCTATAAGAATAAGAATGTATGAATTCTTTTCAATTTATTTGTCAATTGCAATATTTCTATTCTCCAGAAACGATTCATTTACAATTTCATCGAGATGAATGCGATCTAAGAACTTGTTATGATTTAATGTTGACGGGTGTGGTAAATGCTTAATCGATACACAGGGTGTTGTCAAATTCACGAAATCGTGAGGGATCTGTCCTATGAAAAATGTGCCTCAGTCAAAACCCTCAAGAGATATCTCGCCGAGAGGACAGAAGTAAAATTGATTTTAAAAATAAATGTTATGTCGGGGTGTGGCGCAGTGGTTAGAGCGTCCGACTTTGGGTCGAAAGGTCCGGAGTTCGAGCCCCAGTTGCGGCTGGGATGTTTTAATTTAATTTGACCGATTAAATTATTCAAATCTCGTGGCTGGACTGGGGTGAGTCCTGCACGATTCACTGTTGCGTTCCAATTAACAGTGCTGCTCCTAAGGTGGCGTATGGAGTTAGTAACAAGGCCTACCAGAACACGTGACTAATGACCATAGCAGTCGATGCCAAAATACTAAAAAAAAATAAAATAAATGTTTTCTTCAAATCCTAATTAATGTAGAAACTTAAATTTTAGAGATTATAATGCACTTAAGATGTCTAAAAACCATGGTGTGTCGACTCATTCCTGCAAAACTGTGGGATAAAACGGGAGACAATTCGCCAGCTTGATTAAGAGGAAACAAAAGAAATCGTGACCTGTTTCACAAATATTCCGCATTTGCGTGTACCGCCACAGTCGGTTTTCCTGTTAGGGTAAATTTACAAGCACAGACGTTTTCAAGTATTGCAGACGAATGAACTGAATAAATAAACCTAATTATTGGAATTTACTGAATCACTATCACCAATCAGTTTCATTTGTTACATTTTCGACTTATTTTTATAATTTTTTACTGAAATGCAATTAACTACAATAATAAACACGCATTTCATTTGGAAGTATCGAAATTAAGCTTCATGAAAATTCACCATTAGAACCTGTCAATCTTGTGCTAATATAATCAGGAATGGCGGGATTCCGTGAGATATATTCGTGCCATTATTTTCATTAAAATGCTTTCTAATAATACAAGATACTATGTGATAATCTTCATAATATGGTGGTACTCACTTTCGGTACTGGATATTGATGAATTATTTTGTTCGTCTATCTGGATTGCCCACAAATGATACAAAAACGGAACAGACTACAGACTACACATAAAACGATTTCGCCAACACAGCAGCTACTTCACTGTCTGATTGAATAAAGTTTGTGGAGATCGAATCGTTTTCTGTGTATTTTATACAATTACTATGGATCTTCGTCAAGTAACGGCCGAGTCAATCAGACAAATTGAATTATCATTGAACGAATGATGAATTTCTAAGAAAATATGCAGCAAAATGGACAAACACATTAATAATAGTCATCAATGCAGGGAAATTGCACTATAAAATTTAGATTCCGTCACAACTATTCATTTTTGAACAGTATTTGAAGTTTGCTGAAATTCCATAAAATTGACAACACCATATCCCTGGAATTTTGACATGACTAAAATTCTATAAAGGCGCCATCTCTGGGACCGACTGAAGAAGCATACCACTATTTCATTTGTTTATTTGTCTTCTGAAAAATCAAAACAAAATCGAATCACTCGACACACCAGGGTTTTTATACATCTTATATATGCACTAAAGAATTTCTTATATGACAGCAGCCTACTCTGTGAAATCAAATTATAATTCAGAACGTTAACTCTTGCTGGTAACTACCAGCTAGAGTTTTACAAGAAAGGTGAATGATTTGTTTGAAAGTGGTTGACAATGTATTAGTTTCTGTACAATTCTTCTGGACTTCCATTATCTAGAAACAAAGAAAATAAATTCTTTGCATGTGTTTGAGTCACGACGTCTCAACAGTTAACATCTACTGTATCACACACTTGAAAACGACAGTAGATATTAACTGTTGAAACGTTGTGACTCAAACACAAGCAAAGAATTTTTTCTTTGTTTCTAGACAATGGAAGTCCAGAATAATAGTACTGAAAGGTAAATGAATTAGTATTTAATGGGGCACTGTCCTGATTGAGTAATTGTCTATGTGAATTCTCTTAAATAACGGGTTTTACCTAGTTCAGATTTTGAAGATTGATTTTATAATGATTTTTCTATAAATGGTCTGCTCCATTAGATTTCATTTTTCACAAATAATTATCGTGTACTAAATGTTCACAGACCTTAACAATTTCATCTGATTTCGGAGATACCATAGACTTTATCTTTATCCACAATACACAGTACACATTCTAGTAAACTAATGAAGTTTTAACCGTGTCTCAACCATATCGTGAATTTTAGTAACAAATCTAACCATCTGAGACAGTTACTAGGGATACAGTAAACAACTCAAGCTGGCCAAATCGAATGTTTTGGTATCACCGTAAAGTGAAAATAAAATGTAGTTGATTTTTGTGAAGTCTCGGTGTAAATTGGAGAATCACCGAATAGAATGGTTCCGAATTAATTCCTTCGATCAACAGTTATCGCTTCATTTGATACTACTCTTTTATTATATTATTATTATTACTGAGCGTAAAATATCTGCAAGATTCCTGGTTTCGCTTAAAAAATGTAACGGATACCTACCTACCGTTTGGCGCAATGTTGTGTCCGGAGATTTTGTTGAACAGCCAAAAGGTAAAGACGTTAACTGTCATTTCCATAAAAATGGATGTATGTGTGCAAGAACAGTTAGCGCGAGATTTATCACCACAAAACGTGTTATAATATTGTTATCATCTTTTTATAGCTTCAATACGAATGCGAAGAATCTTCACAGGTTGTAGGAATCACAAACGTGAAATGAATTACAAGGAACAATTACTCCACAGTGTTGACCTTGTTTAGCAATAGTAATAAGACTTTATTCAGGATTTATACAAAATACAGTTTACACTGAGAAAAAAGTAATGAATGAAGTTTAGTGTGCGATAAGTGCTACTGAACAGTAATTCAATGAGATACAACAAATTATGAAATGGTTGAAAAAGAATTTCTATAGAAATATTTAAAATTACATGATTTGTATATCACAACAGATAATAGGTACAATGAAGATAATTAGACGATAATGATAATGAAATATAATAATATTTACATTTGGGGGACACTTATACATATTGGTTTTCATTGATATAAAAGATTATAAACGTGATAGGATAAAATGCAATATAATATTAAAATTAAAATGCAGAAAAATGCAGTAAAGTGTAATGCAAACATATATGAAAAGAGCGGTATTCACATGGAGATGAACAAGTTTAATTTTTTGAAAATAATTTTTCTATCAGATTCCGAACAAATTGTCTGTCTGTCTGAAAAACGAACAGCTTTAGGTTTTTTTGAAAAGTGGTTTCGATGTTATATCTTTTATAATTTTAGGTAATGTGTTATACAATTTATTTACACAAAAGGAGTATGCTCTTTGTGGAATTGATATCTGGTATTATGTTAGTGATTTCTACAGCTTGCTTTATTGCCACAGAATTGATACTTCACGTTTGTACAAAAAAAGTATAATTGTCTTATGTCCATTACTTGACATTCTTCATACAAACGATCTGTCGGAAACTTCGAGTTTTTTGACATTATTAGTTTGAGGAATCTTCTCTGCAGTATCTCTAAAGGAGTTATATGTACTCTTGTAGCCGTATCTTAAATGACTTTCAACAAGGTCAAAATACATAAATTTCATAAATTGTGAAAGGCTTTCGCGGCCATCGTCACTTACATGGTGGTTCTTCGGGTAGTAAGGCCGACGTATGTTGAGAGAAGATCTCGACGTTTCGCCAACACGAGTGGTTAGCATTTTCAAGAGAAAGTCTCTGGTTTTTTATGTCGCTGTCAAATGCTTGACATTTGTTATACGTTGTCTCAATAAATACCTGTGATTTGACGTTCTTACATCTGATTGGTCCATAGCGTTAGCTGACATCATAGAATCTTTCGTACGTTATTTTGTGGATAGGGAGCTAATTGAGAATTTTTGAGAACTGGAAGCCAAACCTTGTTCAGTTGTAGTCCTTCTTCGGTTCTGTTGAAGTTGTTCTGGTGTTACTGAATTTCAATTGCTTCCCGAAAGAGTCTTGGGTAATAGGCAGATGTTGAAGAGATGACTTGGGTTTCTTCAAATTTCACTCTATGGTTATCGTTGTTGAGAGTATGTTCTGCGACAGCGGATTTCTGTGTGTGCTCTAACCGACAGCAAGCCTTGTGTTCTTTGATTCTTGTTTTAACGGAGTGTTTCGTGGTTCCGATATAAACGCTGCCACAGGAACATGGAATGCGATAAACCCCAGAAGATCATAGTACGTCTCGTTTGTCCTTCGCTGATCTAAAGTGGTCTTTCAGTTTTTTTGAAGGTTTATAAACGGTTTTAATCTCATATTTTCGTAGAATATGGCCAATACGATCTGTAACTCTGGGAACATATGGTAAGAATGCTTTTCTTATTTCGGTGTTGGTTCACTGGATGGACAGTCATTTGATCTACTATTGATTCTTCCGTCTCTGATTTCTCTTCTATTTTTCATACACCTCTCAATATCTCTTTCTTTGTACCCATTAGAAAGAAGAGCGTTTTTTAGATGTTTCAGTTCAGCTTCCAGGTATTCAGGTTCGCAAATTCTTCTAGCTCGATCAACTAATGTCTTGAGTAGACCTTGTTTTTGGCACGGATGATGGTTTGAGGTATTGTGGAGATATCGATCAGTGTGTGTTGGTTTTCTATATACCGTATGCCCCAGACGTCTTTCTTTTCGAGAAATGAGAACGTCTAAGAATGCCAGTTTCAATTTCCATGGTGAATTGAATATTCGGGTGTATGTCTTTTATATGATTAAGGAATTCATTGAGTTTTTCTGGTCCATGGCTCCATATTACAAACGTATCGTCTACATATCTTAACCATACCTTGGGATTTCAATTTGCAGTTTCAATTGCATTTTCTTCTAGTTTTTCCATGATGAAGTTAGCAATAACTGGGCTAAGTGGGCTTCCCATTGAAACACCATCTAATTGCTCATATATTTTGTTATTGAAAATGAGATATGATGATGTTAAGCATATTTTGAAGAGATTGGATATATCACTTGGGAAAAGAAGTTCAATTTCCCTCATGGCTTCATCTAACGGGACCTTTGTGAACAGGGATACTACATCGAAGCTGACTACAACGTCATTTGGATCAATGGTAATCTCTTTGGCTGGCAAACACTTTTTTAGACAACGGAATTTGTAAAGGACTGTTTGCAGTTTTTCATAAAATAACGTATATGATAATCCCATTTCAGGTTGCTGTCTATATATACAGCTAAATACTTTATTTCTCTCACGGAATGGATGGTAAAAGTATTTCCTTGTGTAGTCACGTTGATGCTCTCAAATGGGCAGACGTTAGGTATGTTGCAACTGAATGCAGCGTGCCTGGATGCTATAGTAATAGTCTGATTTCAATTCGTAAAACAGATTTTTAAAGTAGTAATGCAGAACCACAAAACGTATATTCTGATTTTCAGCTGAAATGCTTCGAAATGGTGAAAAATGCTTGCAAACATGACTGAAAACGACCGAGCTGGTGGAAGCGGTCGAGTGGTTGGAGAGAGCGGGAGATGAAGGGAAGCGTATTATCACATGACCCGTTCATTAAAAGAATTCCCTCCCGGCAATTGTGCCAAAACTAACGATCCGACAGCGCCCGTTTTGATCCCACATGAAGTACACATGATTCAATACTTTTTTGAGAAAGGCCAATCCTACTTCTTGAAAAATGGCGGAGTTATGGATTTTTCAAAAAACTATCCGACCGGGTCGTAAAACATCCCATTTTGTTCGTATTTCAATTATTTCAATTCTTTTCATTGGAGTAACCAGATTGCTCCATTATAGTTTTTATTTTATAAGCAGAACAATTTAAAATAAAACATGTTTTTGGTTATTAAAATGTTTATAACAAATTAATAAATGACAGTTGCGAGTCGAAAACATATAACAGAATATAACTGTCTTTCATGTGATGGCATTGTCGGTTTCCTACTATTATTTTTGTTAAAAACTCATTCATTTTATGCTCTATTGCTTGGTGTATTACGTTAAATTCACATCAGTATTTATTTACACTTACTTATCCATTCGGTATCCGATTGAAGTGAAGAAGACGGCCTCTTATCGAAAACCAGTGTGGGTCCCCAAAAATCCTGATCCGTCTCTGAAAAGTTTCTAGAAAATTCATGCGAGTTGGATGGATGACTAATTGGCTTAAAAACAAACCACTTTGCACACAACAAATTTCATCTTCAGCATAATATTTGCCCCGCTATAGCATTTTCGTATTTACAAAGGTCTCCAGCCGATTCTTCTATTTATACAGGTATCTCTCAAGTTACCGCTAAAGAATCCTTACATTCGAGATGTTCGTCTTCAGATACGAGAGTCAAATCGAAGTGGTTTTTCTGTATAATCGTGCAACGGCTTTTGTTTTGGATGCTTCGCTCACATCCTATCCTCCTTATAATGGCAAATTTGAAACAATGAACTTGATGTGACTTCCAACAATGCACAAATAAGGCCTGTTTATTGGTCGATAAATAAGTTGTGCGACCGCAGACCTCGGTTAATTGAAAATGAGGATGAAATTGTCAGCGGCATTAATAAACCATGACGGGTGAACGGCTAAGGGGCGTTTTCCAAATACGGGTGAGAATGGGAAACTTCCTCGTTGAATTGTTGGATTGTTGGATTGTTGAATTTTAATGCTTGTGCTGCTATTTCAAATCTTAATAACAATCAATAACAACAATAGCAAATTATCAGGTAAAGACTGCAAAATAAACATACAGGGAGAATCAACAAGACATTTTTGGTCTCATTTATTTTTGGTATACCAGATTTCTAGACAGCCATATTTTCCAGATAGACCGTCCGATAATGACAGATTTTCTCTGTTCTGGGATTTTAACCACTGAAAATTATGTAAAAAAATGGAAATGTAGCGATCGGACGTGTTCTAGGCATATGGAAGATTCATTTTCCTTTTGCAGTTTTTTTTTTAATCTCTCGTTATGGCATTTTAACACAATAACAATCTGATAGTGAAAAACCAAAGTACTGAAAGGGTTGAAATGAGGGCGCGATCTTGTAAAAAAATGCTCGGTTGCTAATGCATTTTCTCGCTTACGGCAATCGATAGAATGAAATTTGATATTGTTAGGAACCCGAAAAAAAATTCCCATGAGCCGGTCAGCTGTTGAGGTAAATTTTCGGGCCGGATAATTTTGAGAATTTTTTTTTCGTGTTCCTGCAGAATGATTTTGTTTGTTTTATCATTTGTGTTAATCACAGGTTTCTCGATGCTTCATTTAAAAAAAATATCTAATGCAATCTTTTTAAGTTTATTAAAGGGTGTTAGTTTCAAACCTAAAAGTGTACTGTATCAAATTAATCAATAAAACGCTCTATTTTCCTAACCTGACGAACCACCATGTTGCCATATACGAGGATGTATTGATATCTAGTTAGCCTAGACCAGTTCCCTGCATAAACAAAATATTGCGTTACCATAGCAACGAACAATAACTTATTAGAAGTGTCAGTGTAAAGTTTGACGTCAGAAAAGTGAACCAGAGTTACGCAATAAATTAAAAGATAAAATATGTCCACCGAAATCGTGAAAATCGAAAAATTGGAGTTTCGAGCCATCTTCAAGTACCTGTATTTAAAAGGGTTAAGAGGTGAGCAGATTCACGAAGATATGCTTAATGATCAATGGTGATCAATGTCCTTCGTTTGAGACCGTGAAAAAGTGGACTGCAAGCTTCAAAAGAGGTAAATTTTCCATTGACCGATCGGGAAGGCCAGTTTCTGTGTCAGTCCCCGGAAATATCGATGCAGTTCGTGACATGATTTTAACAGACCGTCGAATTGGGCTAAAACGGATATCTGAAGCACTGAATATTTCATACGCGTTCATCATATAGTTCACGTCATTTTGGACATGAGAAAAATTGATGCAAAATGGATCACCAAATGTTTGAATGTTGACCAAAAGCGTGCAAGGGTAGTACAATACAATACAATCTTTTATTTCCTGAGACTATTACAAGCATGGAAATCGTCAAATACAAAAGGTTAAGAAATAAAATGGCAGTCTAAAATCATTTCAACAAATTAAATTAAATTAACATATAAGAATACAACACAATTAATAGTAGTGGTAAAAAGGGAATTCTATGATATAAGTAAAAAACAATATAAATAACAAAAAGTACACAAGCAAACATTCATAACGTGGTAGCCAAATCAGTTTGTAAAAATTCATCAAGAGAATAAAATGCATTCTTGTAGAGAAGATTCTTCACACAATTTTTGAAATTATTGAGATTAGAATTTTTTTAATGGATATAAGTTTATAGCATCGCGTTTGATCTGTGCTCGATTTGAAAACGATGTAGACTTCTTAAACCGAATTGTTACTATGGATGAGACTTGGGTACATTTCTACGATCCAGAAACAAAGGAATGGCGACACTCCGGTTCTCCAAGACCTAAGAAGTTTCGTGTCCAAAAATCTGCTGGAAAAGTTCTTGCCTCAGTTTGCCATGGAGTAATCATGATTGATTTTTTGGATAAGGGTAGAACAATAACTGGAGATCACTATTCGACATTACTGACCACTCTATGGGAAAAAGTTAAATAGAAAAGACAAGGAAAGCTATCCGAAGGTGTTTTGTTTTGGCAGGACAACGCCCCTGCACACAAATCTCATGTTGCCATGCAAAATATTCGTGATTTAGAGTTTGAATTACTAGAACACCCCCCTTATTCACCAGATTTGGCTCCGTCCGACTATCATCTCTTTCCTCAACTGAAAAAAAGTTTAAAAGGTCGTAAATTTTCTTCCAACGAGGAGGTAATAAAAGCTGTGAAGGTCTGGTTTGCAGAGCAAGAAGAAATGTTTTTTTGAAAGGTCTAGAGACGTTGCAGGATCGCTGTAATAAATGTATCCAATTAAGAGGAAAATATGTTGAGTAATAAACTATTTTGACATTGAAATTTTGTTTGGTTCTATAGTAGGCTAAACATTTTTCAATATATCCTCGTAAAAACAATTTTTAATACAAATTCAAAAATGAAATTCAACATAGCAGATCCATTTTGATAGAAAACAGTAATGTTGTATTTTTCTTGAAATTTTAAGTGTGAAATTAGTGATTTGAACGTCTCCATATTCACCCAATTGATTACAAAAAGTGACAAGTGAATATAACTAAAAAGTGAAAATAAACCAGGTGTTCCATTTAAAGATCGAAAGTTTATGTAACTTCCAGTGAAACCCCGAAGAGGTCACTCAACGACCTCCCAGGTGGCCAGAATAGTCCACGAGGTGAGGGAGGGCTTCAATCGTGATAACAACACAGTCATGCTCCTGTTGAATATCCAAAAGGCCTTTGATACCGTCTGGATAGAGGGCCTTATCGTGAAGAAGCTAAGGGCAGGCATGCCGGAATATATGGTAAAGATTATGGACTCGTACCTATATAGTTAACATAACTTTCGCGGTTAGAGTAATAACGCACCAGTTCCGCGGGGTGGAATGCCGAATCAGGAGTACCGCAAGGCCCAAGCTTGTCCCCACTTTTGTACTTGCTACATACGTATGACTTTGCCTCGTTCCCAAACACGATCACGGCTATATGTGCTGACGACACAGTAATATACGCCCAGTCGAAGTACAGCAACATCGCAGCATCAAAGCTGAAAATGCATCTGCAACACAAAGTCATACCGTATCTAGCGAAGAGCAAAATTGTGGTGAATCCGAATAAAACAGCTCATGAATTTCACATGGAAGTGAAAACTTTCCAAGGTTCACATTCCTGGTGGCTTCAGAGCTCTGGGTATTCAGATTGACGAGACCAAGATATCGCGGTACCTGGGGGTACAACTGGACAAAAGATTAACCCCTGTTAGGCATGTCAAGGCATGTCAATCGATCTCAGAGAGCTAGCCGATATTCCTACCATCGAAAAATTTATCAAACACCAGTCTGATAAATTCTTCAGATACTTTATCCGCGAAAGCCCGTAGACAAGAGGTATCACAGCAGTCAGAGCTATGGTATATCAAACGGACCACAAAAGAGGCACGGAGGGCTCATCTATCAGGCACTGGATATTTTCCAGGAAACCCCAGAAGAAGACGTAATTAACACATACAATGATCAACACACCAAGTTTAAATCCGGTTTTTCTCCTATTTTTCCCGGAAACTCGTCGAAAACTCCAATGAGGAACGTCTGATGTCTCACGCGTAATAAATATTAATTCCCCTGTATTACTTGGAGGAGGCAGGGAACCCCAAACACAGCATTCGAATCAGTGAAACCGGAGGTTGCATGAATCTGAGTCGCTAGTCATAATATGTAGTTTCATTTCATCTCCAAATTTAATTCCGTTATCTTCCATTTCACATTATCAAAAAAGTTACATGGGCGAAATACCTTGCGCGGACACTCGCTATATCAAATTTTATTCAGTTCAGGAAAAATGTTTTCTATTGAGAAGTCTTACTGCTAGTGCTACCTACCAAAGAATTCAGAAATTGCCAACTCACACATAATCAAAGGTACTAACGGCGTTCACTATTTGTTTCGGAAGCCGCATTATAATTTCAACGAGGAGGCTACAACTCTCGGCTTTCTTTGATCATCTGGTGAAAATAGTCAGTTAGTTGTGCCAATATTTATCACCTTCTTATATTGCTTTTATTGGAGAGGTTATGTAATTGAGGGTCAAATGTCGGTGACCTCCTTCTTACTATAAAGTCTCGAGTGTTTATTATTGGCATTCGTACAGATAATGCGTTTCGTGATAATACGAATTAGGTTTAAGGTAGGTTTTCAATTTGTACCTAGACAGGTTGTGATGTTTTCTATGTTACGTAATTGTTGATTCTTCACATTCCGACATTCCAAAGATTTGTGGTTTGACATCTCTTCTATAAATATATGCTGTTCGTTGGTGAGAACATCACTTAGAAATAGTCTGAGAAACGTGAAAAATAGCGATAACGCTCGTAAAAATATAAGCGATAGCTCATTGAATTCGGAATGACCACTAGAAAAAAGGATTTCAAGGATTTTACCGCATGTAAAAAATTGCGATTGTTATGTACAAAACGAGATGAAAAAAAAAATTTTTTTTGTTAATAACTCAAAAACTATTAATATTCAAGAAATTTTGAAAAAAGTTCCGTAAAGAGGAGGCACTTTCAGATAAAAATGTCCAGATTCCCGGAAATCATCAATCAATAGACACTTGAAAGAATAAATCCCCATGGGAAAAAAAGTGTAAGTATATTATTAAAAAAGTTATAGTAACAAATTTTCTCCAGTATGCACGTTTTCATAAATAACGACGTAAAAGTTTAAATAATTGACTTATAAGTTGTTGGCTTCCTGGAGCCCTTCTAACACACCTACTTAACAAGATCACATTATAAACGTTCATAAAAGTTTCTTATTTTGTTTATTTTTTATAACTAAAGAAGAATTAAATACCCCAAAAATGTTTATGGCTCTTGTACACCTGACAAGTAACGAGTAAGTAACCTAAAAACTTTTAATTTTTCTGAACTTTCCAATTATCAATTTCTCACACTCAGTAAAATCTTCCCCAGCTAGTTCATCAACAAAACATCTTTGAGCAATTCTGGACCAATATCTAGTCGAGATGCCCAACGCTTCAAACTTGGCAATGAAGGTAAGATACACAGCATTTTTTTCTATAATACCTCAAACTGAATGCAACAGATATCTCTTCACGAGTCCAGTGAACCATTTTTCTATGATGAGCTAGCAACTTCATTTGGTTCCGTGTTAAAAAAAAAATTCCAGCAATTGTTCAGCTGTAAGAGACTTTACTGCTGTTGAGTTGGTCGTGTATGAAATTTCTTTTATAATATTTTAGCTATGTAGCCTTTAATTTTTTTGCTATACGTTGTTTAACTTGTATTTCTGCAGCAATGTTTCGAATTTCTTGTTATACAAAAATTCTGTTTAGCAGGAGTCTCTTATTCATTTTGGTCAACATGAATTGTATGGGATTGCTTAGTTTCCTCAACAGTCTTAACTTCATGCAAAACCTGAGTGGGTTCAGAGATGGAAATTTCGGGGTTTCTAGCAAACAGATCATTTTGATTTATATGTTGAAGCAAAGCTTGACGAAACTAGTGATGCAACCACCATTTTTTTACTAGCCGTTTCCTGTATTTTTATTCATTGTTTGTGTTTCCCAAGTTTTCTATGGGTACTGCAGTTTTTTAATGGTATGGAAGGCCTAGAAGATAAATATATCATTAAAAACAATAGGAGTTGACTTCAATAACTCACCTAATAATTGATTCTGTAAATCTCTTTCATAATCATTATTTGTAAAATGATCGGAGCAAATGTTGCAAATGGTCAACGAATCAATATGAAAGCATCTGCTCTTTTGCACCGATGTACCCACTCCTTTCTGTTGGGAAACTGTGAAATATTATTTTCGACCCCATCCTTCTGTGTAGACCATTACTTACCTCGGATATTTCCAACTGAAGAGTAAAAATTAAGAAAGGACACAATAACTAAATGAAGTTTAGAATCCACAAACAGTCGTTTCAATTTTCCCAGTTTACAATAAATCAGGTGTCTGTTGGCTTACTAAAAATCCATCAAAACCAAAGTCAAACAACACACTATTCAAACGCACTAAAAAAATACAGCATAAAGAGTTTAAAACTGTTAGAAATTTTTTTTGGAATCTTAGAAAAATACATGGACTATTATGGCGTACAAACCGTCCAGGCCCCGTGGTGACGTAATTTTTCGCGCATGTGCAGTGGAAATTTGGCCAATGTACGAGCATAGGAAATAAGCCATCCTTTCGTTGTATATAATCCTTGGGTCAAACGTCTACGCGAGGGCTGGACATATGACATATGGATCTTACTTATATTCTTATACGTCATGATGATCAGTACCTATCATACGTTCCATGTGAAACTCCTGTTAGGTGGTGCCTATTTGCTGTAATCGGGCTTCTTATGACAGGAACTGGGTTCTACCATTGTAACGGCAGGTCACTGGATATGATCGGAAGAAAATGAAAAATCCTCATAGAAAGGATATCATTTGAAAAAATTAGCCTCTCTATGCAAATTTGAGGAGTCTGCCTGCCACCTCATTTGCCTGACCTATTGTTCTGCTAATTCATAATCATATACATATATTGACAGTCAAGGAATTAAAACTGAGTCTAAAAACCTGGTGTGTCGAGGAGTGATTCGTTTTTGATTGGATTTTTCAAAAGACAAATAAACAAATGAAATAGTGTTCTGTTTATTTAGTCGATTCCGAGCACTTATAGAATTTTAGTTTTGTCAATATTCCAGGGATATGGTGATTGATGACTGTTGTCAATTTTATGGAATTTCACAAACTTTAAATACAATTCAAAAGTGAATTATTGTGACGGAATCTAAATTTTATAGTGCGATTTCCTTATATTGATGACTATTATTGAGTGTTTCTTCATTTTGCTGTATATTTTCTTATACATTCATCCAATAATAATTTTATTTTTCTGATTGACTCGGCATTCACTTGATGAAGATCCATAGTAATTGTACAAACTACACTGAAAACGATTCGATCTCCACAAACTTTATTTAATCAGGCAGTGAAGAAGCTAGTGTGCAGGTGAAACATGTCTGATTAAATAAAATTTGTGAATATCTAACAGCTGTATGCATAGTCAATCGCCAGCGACTCGCCAGAGTTTCTTCGTTCGCTACAAAAGGATTATAATGCACAGTCGAGCTCCAACAAAGTGACAACTACGCGATAAGTCACATTTTGGCGAAACGCTGGCGATGTACCACTTTTTTGGAACTCGACTGTGCATTATAATTCTTGTGTAGCGAACGGCGAAACTCCGGCGAGTCGCTGGAATTGACTATGCATACGGCTGTAATTGTTTCCTGTGTAGTTTGTACAATAATAAGTTGATCATGTTCCGTTTTTGCATCATTTGTGGGCAATCCAGAGAGACGAACAAAGTAATTCATCTTCATCCAGTACCGAAAGTGAGTAGTTAGTACCACCATATTATGAAGATTATCACATAGTATCTACACAGAGAGAAAAGACTGCAGCAGGTTCATGCACAACGTTGTGTAAGACACAGTTGTGTAGATATTTCACACAATTGTCCATTCTTTCATCATACGCGTTTTGTGAAATTCAATAAATATTTGTGCAATTCAATTTGTATAGTATTCATGTACTTCCACATTGCCTAATACACACAATAATACACAAAAATGTGCACAAATATGCACATTTCCTACTTGAATAAATATAGTTTCATACGAAGATTACTTTGAACTTTATCATATTCAACGTATTCCAAAATAACAAAATGTATGGTTCATTTATGTTTTGTTCGGTATTTTGTGTTTCTGTTATTTTATTTGTAATTAGATTTTATAGTTCAGTTATTTTTGTTATTGTTCTTTGTGATGAAATAAAAATTATTTCAATGACATTTAATTTTATTTCAACCTTCTGGAAAATGAAGCTTATAATTTCTGAACAGAATAAGATATAAAGAAGCGAGCAGGTTGAAACTGATGCTTATTATTATCTTATTCCGTTTGGATGTTATGTGCCTCAAGTGTATCCTTTCTTAAAATTATAAATGGTACCTATAAAATTCGGCCTTGATTTGTACACAAATATGTACAATATACCTACACAATTCATGTATGCCGAGTACACAAATTTGTGACATTTTTTGCATCCTATATTTAAAATAACTATACAATTTATATTTAAAAAAACAGTACACAAGTTGTTGACATTCGTCGCACAACATACTGATTAATTTTGTATATTTTGTGTATACCACAAGTAAAAATACACAAGGTGGTGCAACAATAGAACATAAGTTGTGTTTATTTTTTAAACAAAACATTTAGTTTTTATTCATTCCTTGTATACGGTAAGTACATAATATTGGTTGATAAAATTAAACAAAACTATTCAGAATAATACAACACTGAAGTGTATCGTTCATACACAATATCTCTAATACAATATTATTGAAGAAAAATTAACAAATTGATGCTGTCAACTTTTTAGAAACAAATTGTGCTGAAATTATTCACAATTGTGTAGAAAACATACATTTACTTCTCTCTGTGTAGTATTATTAGAAAACATTTTAATGAAAATCAAGGCTTGAATATATCACACACGGAATCCCGCCATTCCCGCTTATATTATATTAGCACAAGAATGACAGGATCTAATGGTGAATTTTCATGAAGCTTAATTTCAATATTTCTGAATGAAATGCATGGTTATTATTGTAGTGAATTGCATTTCAGTTTTATAAATAAGTCGAAAATGTAACAACAAAAACTGATTGGTGATAGTTATTTAGTAAATTCCAATAATTACATGTCTTTATTCATTTCATTCGTCGGAAATACTTGAAAACTTCTGTTCTTGTAAATTTACCCTAACAAGAAAATCGACCATGGCGGTACACACAAATGTGAATATTTGGGAAACAGACCACGATTTCATTTGTTTTCTCTTAATCAAGCTGGCGAATTGTCTCCCGTTTCTTCCCACAGTTTTGCAGGTATGAGTCGACACACCAGGGTTTTTAGACATCTTAACTGAGATTGAAGATTATAACTTTTGTCAATCAATTGTTCGAAAATATCGACATATTTAAGTTTCATTCAATGATGAAATTAGAAAAATATCCTAGAAGCAATAACTAAGAAAATATGTACTCAGCTTTTAGACTAATATTAAATTCCTTGAATGTTTGCAAGATTGATATTCCGGAAATGGAGTGAGCAAGTTCACTTGCAGACGTTTTTTAGGTGAACCAGACAACCCAGAGTGTTCCGTTGAAATAGCGGATCAAATCCTACTATAAACCACATATTTGAAACCGGTGCAATCACGTAATTTAACCTAGAATGCTTACTGACCATTACTGCAGAAATATTTACGTCTACGAGATCTTTAACTGGTTGGCAATGATGACGTTATCAATTAAATGAACGCGCGGATGATGGTATCAAAGAACAGCATTTTAACACGTTTGCTGGTGGATATCTGTCGTCCTGCTGAGTTATGAGATAGGGGAATGATATATGCTTTCAAGTCAACATTCTTTTCTTGTCGACTTTCTGCGTGAAATACTGATAGAGTCAAGTAGTAATCAAATCTTAAGAAGGGGTTTACCTTCTGAAAAAGGTCAAAGTAAATTTGCGGTGTAAAGGGGAAGTAGGAATCCCGAGCGATGGAGGCGGAGTCCAATATTAAAAGAAATCTAATAGCGTCTCACTACAGCTCATTGCCCATTTACGTTAGAGTAAAATTGGCCTTCAATATAGACATTTGCAACAAAATCTGCAAAAAAACTATATGCTGTTGCATATTGTTCAGTTGCTTGGTTTTGTGAAAGACTTTCGAATATCCTTGTATCGAAGAATACGTTAGGCTATCGTTTCATCGAGTTCATATAAAAGTTTTTATGCACTAGCGGGCGGTAAAGTACACTTTACCGCCCGGTTCGCCGGGCGTAAAGTGGCACTTTACCGCCCGTGGGTGCATTATGGCCCGGCGGGCCGTAAACACATCATTTCATGCAATTCCTAACACGATTTAGATTCATTTCAGTTCAATAGAGCAATACTCTTTCTAACATTTGTTCATAATCGTTGGCAATTTTTTCGGTGATGATCTATTTATTTGAAATAGATTCTCCAATATAGCACTCAGCTACTATAGTTTCACATTCCTCATTTTATGTTACTCTTAATTATTGTATGCATAACGTATGAAACGTGTAGACCATTGCAATCCTAGTCAGTATTTGTGATTCGCGCTATAAAACCGCTAGTGCATAAAATTTTGTATGTATCACGTGAGTAAAATGCGTTTAAGGCCTTCGGCGTGTAATGGCCCTCGGCTAACGCCATCGGGCCATCATCCACGCCGCAGGCCATAAACGCCTACTTCACTCCCTTGATACATAAATAACTATTATATAAAACATAATAACCATTCTTCATAATTATTCAAAATTAATTGTTAAGAAATTGAACTGAATATTTTTTATACATATTCAACAAGCCGTTACTGTTAGAAAAGTTTACCGTCATGAAAAAATATTGTTCATTTTTTTTCTAAAAAAATAGAACATTAACAAAATTGGAAACAATCAAAGACAGATATTAATCTTTCAGATGTTCGGTTTATTGTTTTTAAAACACAACTGTCCCCTGTTCATAACAACCTGAGTGTGTTTTCTGCAGAGACTGGCTTTGTTCAACGTTTGATACTCAATGCATATTATACTTGAGGTCTTCGATATTTGCAAGGGCTCTGGAGTGAACAAATTATCTGAGATAGGACTAGATGAAAAAGTCCAGTGGGTTAAGATTTGGCGACTTAGCAGGCCATTTACCCCTCGTACTATTCGACGTAATTATGATGAAAATGTATAGTGCTTCATATGGTTGTACTCGGAATGACAGTCTCCATCATATTTCAAAATAAAACATATGAGCACTCCTTTGAAAAAAAAAGTTGTCAGGGCAGAAAATGTGGATAATTGGAATCAGTCATTTAATAAAATAAAAATGAGAAGTTACAGATTTTTTTCAAATGAACAAGTTACAGGGCCGCGAACACTTGGGCGAATCACCGCAGGTATAGTGAAACATCGAATTGAATAATTATTGGCAGTTTTCGGGGCGAGTGGTTTAGCCATTGATGAAATTCCTGCCTCACTGATAACAAGATTACATGAACATTACATGTATTGCATTGTGAATACATGAGATTCACTCGGTGACTGCATGAAAATGCATGGTGACTGCAAGGATTGAAAAATACATTCGTCACTATCACAATACAAGAGCAAACTAAACTCTAACGGTAGCCCCCTCCCATCTCTGTGACACTCATTTCGGGATAATTGGGCTCTTTGTGTCTTGCCGCCAATCGTTCGCCAGCCCCTTGCAAATTGCAAAACATATCCAGTTTTTAGTAACTGTGTGAGTGACCTGGAAAGTAATCACGATCCGTCAATAAATCATTTCTGCTTCTCATTACTTATAATTTGTCCATTTCCAGAAAGCAAATGTTCAAGTTAAATTGAATTATGAAATATATAAGAATTATAATTTGATAATATATAACTTCATTATTCTTATATAGGCTACCTAATTATGCATATTTGCAACTTCAATAAACTCATTTACAACTTCTATTGTTTTATCTCCGGTACTAAAATTTCCGGAATAGCTTCAGAATAATTTTTTAACTCATGAATGAATCTACAATTCATTCAGTTATCCATAGTATCCATGCATAGTTATGTGAGGGCGCTCGAATCAGTGGCGATAAATGCTCGAAAATTGAGTATGCAGGGGTTCAGCAGAAATCACTTTGACGATGTAATTTTGAATGGATCATTCCAATTTTTTTTTTCTTAACATAGATGTATAAGTGAGGCATCTCTCGAAGTACTTTTTCGAAAAAAAAATTAGATTTTGAGATAAAAGTTAGTGAATCTGGTCAATGTTCTGCCTGTTTTTTCAAAGTTTTTCTTTTTTTTATTTGAAAAAGTTTTTCGAGAGATGCCTAGATCCAACATTCCAAAATCGGATGATGAAAAAAAATCTCGAGTTTATTCAGCGAACTTCGAGTATTTTGATTTCTCCCGTTCCTTGTTTTACTAATAGTCACTAATAAGGTTAAACCTCCCTTAATGCCCTAAAAACAAGTTTTTTCCATGCATGCCATTAATTGACAAGAGTTTCATGTGAGAGTTGAATAATTGAATTAGAATTTCAAGTTGAGGTTTTCGTTTCCATAAAATTTACTCAGTGAAAGAATGAAACAATTTTCTGAAGTAATATCTCCAATACCTTTCTATTTCGAAGCAAATCGAATACCCTTATTTTGAATACTTTTTATAAAAACTCATAGATTGTTTCACTCGTCTTCTGAAACCTAATCATTATCAGCAATGATATGTTTGATTATATATTATGAAGTGACCTGTATGAGGGAGAAACACAACTCAGAAAAATCTTGAATGAAAGCTAAACATTCCTCACTTCAAAGAAATACAGAGTATTATGTTTCTGCATCAGATGGAATTAATTGATATCTGCGTTATTGGAGGTAACTTTTTTAATATGGAGATTATCTATTTACAAATACGTAACTACTATAATTTTACCTCATTTTTTCAAAGTCCCGCATAATTATCTAATCATGTCCATTTTTTTCACGAAATGATCCATAATAACCGAGTTCATAATGGCATATCCTGTGAAACCAGATTTACTTAACAGTGTTTCGTGTACTTGATATTATCTATATAGCTAGCAAATTGCGATTTCGAGTTCGTCAACAGCGAGATGAAATATAATTAATTATACATAAATCATGAAAGGTATATAATTCAGCAGACCTTCAGTTATGATTATTACCTTCTCAAAATCTATTAAATGTCAATGAAATATCACAAAAAGAAGGAATCATCAAGATTGTATTTTTTTAGAATATTCCTTTGTAACCATATCTGTGGAAGTAGAAAAGTTATTGATTCCATCACGTTTTGACACCAGATTTGTCTTTATCCCAGCATCCGTTTTCGAAAATACCCTTAAAGAACAAAATCACCATAAATCCACAAGGAAATGAATTAAAACATATATCTGACTCCTATATCATAATGCATAAATCGAACAAAGTATTTGAAAAATGTACATCATTTTCATTGGAAAAAAAGAAGGATTTATTCATTTCAAGTATTAAGGTGAGTTTATCAAATAAGTTTCACTTTTAAGAATATATAAACGAGGAACTACGACCAATTGCGGAAAATTACACACTGTGCTCAGAAGAAGTGGAAAAATAAGTAATTATTGGTCCAAAACAAATCCGTTTTTTATGTGTAGAAAAACGCCTCCTTCATCAAACGAGACACTGAAGCTATTTATTCATTTGAACACAAATTATATTCGAGCCGTGGGTACCAATGCCTTTAGAATGCTCGATTAACAAAAATACGTCGGAAAAATTTGTCAGTAGAGACAGACCGTAATTAACTAGAAATGACACACCGCGTGCACTACATCGAACAACGATCCATCATAGAAATTGAAGCTGGTAATTGAACACAACTCTTATTTGAAAAAATGTATAATAAAAAAATTTATTCAGAAAATATATTTGCCTAGAGGTAAAGTGTGTAAATAGAAAACAGAATAACTAAACTAGGTAATAATATTAATATTACCCCAGGTATTGTAAAAATATGGGGGATTTGAACAATACTTCGACTTTGCCGAAGCCATTCTGTGGGCCGGAGCCTGTACTAGGCATCGCAGGAAGCCAAACCTCTTCAGCCCTCGACGAGTGGGCAGAAGAAGAGGTGAATAAACTTTGGAGGGATAACACCGGCTGCAGGCAGTCGAAAGATTTCGTGGTCGGCTCCAATAAGTCAATGTCGACATGGCTCTTAGGCAGAAACCGCCAAGCACTACGCCTCCTTATAGGAATACTAACAGGGCATAACAAGCTAGGCAGACACCTATCACTTATAGGTATAGAAGACAGCCCCACTTGCCGCAAATGCGAAGAAGACGGAGAAACTTTATCTCACTTCCTCGGCGAGTGTGAGGCAAACGGGATTCTAAGATTTGGAACCTTCGGAGTTGAGAAACTCCAACAAGAGGAACTAATCCACTTGGAGTGGTCGGACATACTGACCTTCATTAGGAGGTCACAAAGGTTCGAAAAGGAAAACTAGGAGGATGAATGTGGATAAGTGGAGAACAGTGGATGGCAAAAAGAGTCCACGAGGGCCTACTTGCCTGGCCGCGGTTGCGCCCCCCCAAAGAACTACTACTACAACTACTTGCCGAAGATGGGACATAGTTTATTTTGAAATTATAATAAGAACCTAAATAGTCCCACAAACAGCTGTTTGGAGATTGAAAGAAATTGCAACTTTCAATAAAAATAATAAAAATATAAATGACAAAAAATCTCATTAACCACTAACTGGGTTATTATTAAAAACAAAATGTATATCTACTCACAGGAGTTCCGAATACATTTACTAACTCTCTGTGTATGATAGCAGGATACAGTATCCTTGAACGGGATAGTGAATTTAGACTTATTCTATAGGTTTTATACATTTCGGGAAGAAAGTTAAATAAACGTGGTGCATAGTTTTTTTAGCTGCATTTATTTGTATAAAGTCTTTATTTAGACTTATTTCCGGTTTGGTAATGATGGTCAATTGTTTGTAAGTCAGAACGATTTTTAAATAGGTAAATTACCAAAGTAAAGACATACAGTTGCCTCAGACTCATTACATTTGCTTCTTTAAACAGAAGCTCTGTACTGTATTTTATATTTCTAAAATGAATAAGGTAGTTTTCAATATATTTTTTTGAAGTATTTCAACCTGTTCCAAATGACTTGGCATACTTCCTCCCCAGCTGGTAATTCCGTATCTTAGACGAGATTTAACAAGTGCGTGTAGTATACTGTTTTGAGATTTAGTAAATACAGTATTTTTCTCAATTGTTTAAATTTATACAATACAAATCTTAACGTCTTAGCAACGTTCATGAAAATTTTCAAAAAGTATTATCGGTGATATACCATGCAAACTGGTTTTTGTTCCATTTGTTCCATGTTTATACGTCAAACCGTTCAAAAGAGTAGTCCTATTTTTTCGATTTTCCATTGAGAATGTTTCTTTCATCAAATTATTATATGCCAGAGTTATCTGTTTTATATAGAAACCTTGTTCAACCAATGTTGCAATAGACGTCTATGGAGATTCGATAATCAAGAGAGCAGCATGTAAGTAGTTAAACAAGTGGGTTTTATGGGTATCTCTGTTAGGAAGGTTATATTATTTCATAAAGATTATCACAAAAATTATGAATTTCATTCTATAGTAGTTGTCCGAAATTTTTTTTTCAGCTCACCCTTCAAACAGATAAAATAATTGGTCGGAAAAGGTCAATATGCTTTGTCTGACGAATATTATACTCAGAAGTAAAGAGGAAATTCGCACGTGTAGACAGAATCTCATGATAGGTGCTGAACATTCAACGTTTTTTTGTGTATTTCGCCTTGTAGAAACACTAAAACCTTCTATGAACGAAAATTGCTTCCCTTTATGAATGGTAAATATACGAGCAAGATATACGAGGATGTATTGATATCTAGTTAGCCTAGACCAGTTCCCTGCATAAACAAAATATTGCGTTACCATAGCAACGAACAATAACTTATTAGAAGTGTCAGTGTGAAGTTTGACGTCAAAAAAGTAAACCAGAGTTACGCAATGAATTAACAGAAAAAATGTGTCCACCGAAATTGTGAAAATCGAAAAATTGGAGTATCGAGCCATCATCAAGTACCTGTATTTAAAAGGGTTGAGGTAAGCAGATTTACGGAGATATGCTTAATACCCTTCGTGATCAATGTCCTTCATATGCGACCGTGAAAAATTTGACTGCAAGCTTCAAAAGAGGTAAATTTTCCATTGAAGATGATGACCGATCGGGAAGGCCAGTTTTCTGACAGCAGTTCATGACATGATTTTAACAGACCGTCCAATTGGGCTAAAACTGATATCTAAAGCACTGAATATATCATACGAACGCGTTCATCATATAGTTCACGTCAATTTGGACATTAGAAAAATTGCTGCAAAAAGGATCCCCAAATGTTTGAATGTTGACCAAAAGCGTGCAAGGGTAGTAGCATCGCGTTCGATCTGTGCTCGATTTGAAAACGATGTAGACTTCTTAAACCGAATTGTTACTATGGATGAGACTTGGGTACATTTCTACGATCCAGAAACAAAGCAACAATCTATGGAATGGCGACACTCCGGTTCTCCAAGACCTAAGAAGTTTCGTGTCCAAAAATCTGCTGGAAAAGTTCTTGCTTCAGTTTTTTGGGATTGCCATGGAGTAATCATGATTGATTTTTTGGATAAGGGTAGAACAATAACTGCAGATTACTATTCGACATTACTGACCACTCTACGGGGAAAAAAAATTAAAGAGAAAAGACGCGGAAAGCTATCCAAAGGTGTTTTGTTTTTGCAGGACAACCCTGCACACCTGCACACAAATCTCATTTTGCCATGCAAAAAATTCGTGATTTAGGGTTTGAATTACTAGAACACCCCCCTTATTCACCCGATTTGGCTCCGTCCGACTATCATCTCTTTCCTCAACTGAAAAAAAGTTTAAAATGTCGTAAATTTTCTTCCAACGAGGAGGTAATAAAAGCTGTGGAGGTCTGGTTTGCAGAGCAAGAAGAAACATTTTTTTTGAAAGGTCAATAGACGTTGCAGGTTCGCTGTAATAAGTGTATCCAATTAAAAGGAGAATATGTTGAGTAATAAAATATTTTTACATTGAAATTTTGTTTGGTTCTATAGTATAGGCTAAGAATTTTTCAATATATCCTCGTACAGTAAAACAGATCTTATGTGTTACTCGTTACGTATTATATCGACATCATATTTTCCGACATTCATTGTTTGAGAGTAAATTCTCACTTAGATCGTCTGATACTGTATAAGTATATATGCATATCGATCATGAACATTGTAGGTTGAATATTAACTACTTTGTTCTTTAATTCCTTTTAGAACAATGCAAAATTACACTGGGAAATGCACTGTGATGTTATCAAGATTACATCTTTCTAAGGGCAATTATGAGCGCATTTCGCTGGTTTCACAATATCAAGTAATTAAGGGACATGGTAACCTGCATACAGAGTGATTTATAAATTTATTACATGCCCATGAATTAGTCTTAAATTGGTTGTTCTTGTTGATAGTTTCATGAGCTTGGCCGCTTGTTGAACGGAATCACATTCAATTTCATGAAGTTCCATGCCATTTAGAAGTTGCTATACTCCTCCATGCATTATTGTTCAAAATTGTCTTGTAATCATGGAAATAAATTAGTTTTATTTTCAATTTTTGAACTCTCATAGTGACTTTTACAGCGTTCATTTTCCTTAAACTGTTTCCTCTTTTATTCGAGTTCATGAATCGGAAGCCACCTTCACGCCATCTCGTCATATTTGTTTGAGGTTAGTTCTAAATCTACGAAATGATTTGCTGGCGGTTCAGTAGCAGAATAATACTGTTACTTTTCTCATGAAGTCATTAAAGAATATCACTAACCTCCGTTCTCATCATTACCTACTTTCGAACCATGTGATCTAAAATTCAAATCCGTATGTCTTTTGACATTGACACTCTGTCTTAATTACTGCGAACTCCATTCTCGATTCAGGTGGTGATTGCCTTTACTCTAAATAACTTTGCATGCCAACGTGAAAAGACTTTGGGACCGATTTGTGGTTCAAGCTGGCTAATACAAACAAACCAAACTACCCTGCTGCCTTTACCTATTACAACTTTAGCCAGCGAAACCGTTCAACCGCAAAAATAATTATCATGGGATAATTCAACAAAACTCTGCATATCTCATATCAACAAAACAAAAGAGGTATGTCGTTAAACTAAGAACTTTGCTGGTATAAAACAGATGGTTGAACTATTCCCACGCACTTCTGATATCAAAAACCAGTCTGCAAATACACTTTTTCTCGCTAGCAACCTCATCGATTCAACGAGAGAGAGAGATCATTTATTTAGCAACAACAAGCAACAACAAAGCACAGCTTGACAAATATAGCTCTGCATCTGAATATTGGGTGTGCAATCGAATAGCCTATGTCCGTTCTTGTCGCTCCCGATAAAAGTTGGTAGAGGAGATTTACAGGCATTTTGATATACAGTGTGTACATAAAGTAAGGAATATATTCATTATTTCTGAATGTAAAGATATTTCGGAAAATTCCTCGGACAGGTCGATTTTCTTTTCCGATGGGCCAATTTTTGAACCCCACCCAAAATATATAGGGTTATCCACAATTGAGTAAAAATGATTTTTAAATTGGACACCCAGTATATTTTTCCATATTTTGTTAGGGATCGTCATTACGAATCCAGTGATATCAAGTTTGATGGGATTATGTCAAACGGCTGCGGAGATATGGCCAAAAAACTTCCTCGTATGTCTAATGAGTATGACTGCGAGACTCCACACGATTCAGAAGGTTAAAAGTCTGTCGCACTCATTGGGTATATGGAGAAGTTTTTTGGCCATATCTCCGCAGCCGTGTGACATAATCCCATCAAACTTGGTATCACTGGATTCGTAATGACGATCCCTAACCAAATATGAAAAAATATCACCAAAGTCATTTTTACTCAATTGCGGATAACCCTATATATTTTGGGTGGGGTTCAAAAATTGGCCCATCGGAAAAGAAGATCGACCTGTCCGAGGATTTTTCCGAAAAATCTTTACATTCAGAAATAATGAATTTATTCCTTACTTTATGTACACACTGTATACATACATCCATATCTCGAAGAATAGATGAAATATGAGGAAACTGGACATTTAAGAGTAAAATTAATAATATTGAATGATAACCATCAGGTATGTACTCAACCTTGAAGTGAATGTATGTTTGGATAAAAATAAAAGTATAAAAAAATTTCAGAATAAATACGATTGTGCATTGCTCACTTCTAGTGTAAATTCATCTACCGTGTAAAAGCATTTTTCTAATAAAAACAGTTTTTTTTTAAGTGTTAGGTGACAAGTTCTTCATTTCATTTTGGCGACAAATTAAGGAAGTTTTTCATATTTTGTGTAGTGATCGTATTTCATTCCTTATATTATCTGCATTTCATCTCTCAAGGCTCCTTTGTTTTCACGAATATAGCTCTGGCAACTCTTGAACGGTTCAACCTACAAACAAGGGTCAAAAACCGTTTTGAATAATATCACCATACTATTTTGTGAAATCAACGACATGGTGATTTCTCGATAGGGGGACAGGGGGCGCAGGAGAGGGGAGAGGTCAGTGTCACATCCTTTCAAAGATACTTCAATTCTCTTTTTTCTTCAACTATATCAATTTTTTCGAATTTCGTTGATACGTTTTTTCACAAGTTTGATCTCTGTGCCTCTTGGAATTTTCAAGTTGAGGTGCCCCCAGCGCCATCTGTCGAGTAATTGCAATTCAATTTTACCGCTGCTTTCGAACCTTATAGCCTAGTACACCATTTTATTTTGCGTAAGTGATGGTATTTCACCTAGTAGAGTGTAGCTCCAAACATTCATTAAAACTTTTCTATGAAACTCATGGGTCATGCCTGTCTTATATAGACTCTTAGTTCTTTTGAATACATATGCTCTTTGGAAATATCATCAATAGTTCCACCGTTAGCAATAACATTGGGATTGACCCGACGACTTCAGTTTTCACACACTCTTGAGACCCTTTGTAGACTTGCCAGACGTCTTTTTCTTAGAGCTGTTTTTTTCAACGCTAGAAAAAGCGTTTGAACTAATTTTTTGGGTAAGTGATCCCTGGGGTATAAAGGAGTAAAAAATTGGATTGTACTCAACAACCATTCATACAAATATCCAAACTGTATAAGCGGAAATGTCTACGTGGTTGATTATCTTATTCGAATACCTTAAAATATTCAATTGTGTAATTTTAACATTCTATTTCAGTGCTAATTATATATTGTAGCTCAGAAAAACAAAACGGCAGTTCTGTAATGATATGCGATTGCACATTCTTTTCTCACTACGAACCACAAATATTCCTTTTAAAAAAGTCATTCCGACCAATACTCTACAAATCCCATAAAAAATTTTTTATACACCTTTTGAGCGCGGAGCGTAAAATTCACGTAATCCAATAATAAACTGAACCGCTCTTCGTCAATTTATTAGATTTAGCTAGAAACGGAAAAGTATGTTAGGTTTTGTGATGTTAACTGAACTGTGTAAGTGTAATCGATTTTCTAAGCAAGACTCGACTCGATCATTCATAAAATCAAATCATTGCAGCGTGAATTTATCGATTAGTAAGCCAACTTGCTGGCAAATCGTGGCTCGACTTTCCTTACTTCCTAATAAGTTGAACGATTTGGCTAATAATTAACAAAATTTATTGTATTCGATGGTTCCGTTATCGTCAACTTTTGTTCATTCGGTATTAGCCTCGTCGTAATTTCTTTTGTGTCAATGTGTTGCTTGAGATAAGAAAAGATAAGATATTTATTCACCTTCCAAAATTTTTTACAGAAAAACATTGTGTTACAGTAGCCATACATCATTTATGTTCAGGTACGTCACAATTTGTAGAGTATAACTCTGACTGAAAAATATTTGAAAAATGCCAATGTGTTAAAAAATTTATAAAAATCTAGCAAAACTAGATACAGTTTTACATACATACAAAAACGTTTTACATATAAAAGAAGATTAAAAACATAGAATATTTTCAAACAAATCAAAACGTCCACACTCTTGAAAAGAAAACATAATTATTCAATCCCATGAGTGAAGATAATTTTCATTTATATCATATAGTTGATTCATGAGCAAAGATTGTTTCAGTTGGTATTTTAGTTATTTACTTGTGTAACACCATTGCCTAAAGACAATGGTAACACTTTCATTCCACTGGTATTTGGTTATACAGTTTCATTGGCAAATATTCCGTTTGTTTTTTCATAATTTACTTTTGGCAGTTTGTATTGATTTTTGTTTCGTGTATCATAGCATTGTTTATAAAGAAGAAAGATAGTTAGTCAATGCCTGTGTAATTGGTGTTGGACGCAAACGCGAGTGTCATCTAGCATGATTAGTTACAAACATGAACATTTGACGTCATTTTAATGCAGGTTCCTTCAAAAAACCCTGATTTTGCTCAATGCGCCTAATAGGAAGCAAGAGCCAAAACAAATTAGAGGAGAAAAAACCCCGATTTTAATGCTGTCCCATTGTTTCAATCAAGTTACGACATGACTTGGAGGCCAGATCACTGAAGTTACGACATGACTTGGATGCGAGCTCACTATCGCCATCTTCATGTCGCATCCATTTTGATCCAATTATAATCCCATAAGGTTGACTAACTATCTTCTATATAAACAATGATCATAGTCATGAAGTTCTGTTCCAGAAATATATTTATCTTTATTTTGATGTATCCATAGAATTGCCTCAACTATATATATAAAACGGAAGTGTTAAGATTTTCATATCGACAAAACTTGGTTTGACGATGGCGACTGTCTTAAGGAGACTAGGTACCTATACAAAAATTGCTTTTCAAAAAATAGTTGGTTCTTCGATCGCCCGTATCAAAATATACTAGCATATTGATATAATGTTTGATACTGTGCTGGAAATTTACTTGTTGACATGTTCTTTTGGGTATTTTAACCCTCAACAGTCCGAAAGAAAAAAGTACCTTCTCAAGATTTTCAGACCAATATCTCAAAATATAAATAGATTTATGAAAAACATATCCCGCTTAGGAAACCTGAATGAATTACAAATTTTAGATTGATATTCTGGTGATTTTTGATGTTGAAAGCTTGTTTAAAAGAATATCAATCGAAATAAAATAAAACACCTAAATTAACAAAACCAAACTGGAAAGAGACATATCATTAAATGCTAGAACAAAAATGAATGTCAAAACTAGTACCGAAACATATTTCCAGTTTAAAAATGATTTCCATCAACAGGAATTCGGCATGGCTATGGGTTCTCCATTATCGCCCATTTTGAGTAATATATTCATGAAACTTTTAGAAGAATGTTTCTTTGAAACTGTAAAGCTGAACCCTTTCAGTGCGCCACTGTGGGCACAGTTCAAATAAGATCACACTCAAGAACTAACACATTTGGTCAAAGAATCCTTTGGAACGAAATAAGCCAAGTGCATCTAATTCCTTAGTAAACCCAAAAATACAAATCCATTTTTTTCAACAGTCTCACGAATTGTTTATGGTGAGACGAAACCCGTCACTATAGAAAATAATGTTAGGAGTCAAACCTTCGGGTTATTGGAGAACATAAACTCATTATCTGACGAGATATTTCGATTTTTATGGTCTTTTTTTTTAATTTTGGAATATTAAAAAAAGAGTGAAATTAGGAACTTAATAAAGTGCCGGTGAAGCGACATTGTTTCAATCACTTTGGCTGCCAGTTCTTGGTTCAAACCATGACGACTGCAGACATTTTTCTGATGGCCCAAGAAATTGCTAGGAATCGCACGTAAAAATGTAAGACCTCGTTAATCCTTGGCTCGCGCAAGTTTCGACTTCTGATGGCGGCCGTTCGTAAGGGGAGAACAACTGGTTAACGGAAAAAACAATATATTGTTAAATAGTTTTAGGGGTCCTGATAGTAGCATTTGATTCATTCGAAAGAACATGGAAAGTTTTTTGTGGGAATTTTCTTTTTGAATTAGTAGAAATATTCACGAATGATGGAATATATGAAGAAAACAGAATTCTTTGGGAGATCGTTTGATAACGATCAGTCGTTGCCGACCGATGATGTCTCTACTCCCATATACCCACTAAGTAGGCTTATTAATGCAAGTATCTGACAGAAAACAACTACTCCCCTAGCTAAGACCACGACGAGTATTGAATTAATTCTAACAGATACTTGTGCAACGTTCCTCAAAATATCAGAGGACGCAATTGCAAGTGCCCTCTGTGACCAAACAGCAGAATTATGTTTTTGATTTGGACAGGGTGGAATATATGTTATGAGTAAGTACGGAGTGTCCATCCAAAGTATCGTATGTAAAGTCTAGTTTATTAGAGTTGTCACACAAATCGTTTCATATTGTACCAAAAATTCACGTTAAAATTATGTTGAAGAGCTGAGAAAAGCATCAGCCAATAGCAGTCGCCGGTAACGAAACTAAGTAGGTACCCACCAAGGGGGAGAAAGTTAGTCTAGCTTATGTTAAGAATCCTGAAAAAGGGCAGTTGAACTTCAATCATTTTTTCGGGTCAGTTGAATTTCTATCATTTTTTATGTAAGTTGCAGTTTCATCGGGTCTCGGATCCCGAACTGGTCAATACCGTTTTTAATCAGTAAAGTCAAAATTAGTCAGCCGTCGCGTCGTGTAGAAACGTGCTCTGATATCCATGTGTGTTCTGGAAAGATATTTGGTACAGATGGAAACGTAGGGTTGCATTCTGAGTTAGTTTTGTCATTTTCGAGTTTTGAATAACTTATTTGCAGATTTAATTTCATTGTTTTGGTAATTAGAAGGATTTCAGAAAGTCTATAGTAAATGTTAACGTGTTCAATTAATTGTTCAACTATTTCAATTGTCCAGTCATTTTATTTACAATTTATCTATTTTCATACATGACTTTTCCTAGCCAATAAATTTGAAAATAACCATAGCCAATTGAGTTTCTTCATAATTTAGTAGAATTTGAATCAAGTCACAGCTACCAGTACTATCATAGTCATTGAGAATATTAGTGAACCACTGCATATGGGTATCCTCGCGTATGTGTATTCTTCGAAACTGCCGAGAAGACGATGATAATTTATTAGTACAGATAAAAATGTCTGATTCTGGTTAAGATATAAAATTCACTTCTCTTTATTTTTGATATTTGATTTTTTTCCTAATTGATGATGTAATGAACTTTTTCTAACCAGATAAAAATAGTAAAACATTTCCTAACTGGTGATGAAAAGTTGGATGTTATGACATCCACGCCAGTTTTGAAAAGTTTATTTCTACAGTGACATTCAAAAAGTACAACAAATGGAAAAAATCTTTATTTGTGATTTTTTAAGAAAAAAATGTCATCAACTAAGGCTTGTCTTAAAACCTACTCAGTCCCTATCAGATATACTGAGTTATTTTCATTTTATTGAAAAAATGCATTTTTAAAAATTAGCAAAATCTCAAAAGTTTTATATTTCGGAAAATGTGTAACATTTGGATGAAATTGTTCAATAAATTCCTCAAAACAACAAATGAAATAAAATGAATCAAACGGACAGTAATAAACCTAATAGAAATACAGTTTTCAGTGAGTATTGATAACGGAGGCAACTATAGTATCCGAAACGTCAACGTTATTAGTACCCTACATACCGCTTTCTCTCACAAAAGCTCCAAGAACAGCCCGTGAAAGGAATGAATATGAACGATTTAAATACTGAATTGGCAAAAAATCCAGAATGGTTATCAAACAACTTGTTCCCTGCAGAAATTCAAGAAGAAAACTCGACTCTCACGATGCTCTTTGAACATTAGAGGATTTTCGTTTTTGTAAAAAAATTATATTTTAAACATTAATAATAACTTCAATTATTTTCATTAAACTTTAAATAAAGTTAATGATCATTATGCCTCAGACATAATCGTAATAAATACGTTTTAAGTTTTGAGATTCAGGATATCAGTTTTGTAAATTAAACAGGATGCAAAACAGAATTAAAAAATAAAGCATGAATTTTACCAACAAGAATGTTTGTGGGGCGTGACCAGAATAATAATGAGAATGACGGTTTCGTGTTGAAAGGAAAACTAAAATTAGAAAACTTAATGCTAAAAACATAAAACTTTGATTGTGTCTCAGCCTTTACTCGTTACAAAACGTGATCGGAACAATACAAGTTTTTTGTTTTTCATTCCGCGTTGAAAAATAAATATGGATGTAATTTAGTGTTCACATTAGTCTCGTGGTTTTTGTTGTGACTAAATGCTTATTTTTTAATCATTTCCTTGGTTTTCGAAATGTTTATAGTTGTTGTTAAACGTATAATATCTGTCAAGAAAGTTTATGAAAGCTGCCATAAATACTTCCCAATTTAACTTAATAATCTGGTTGTATTTGGTCCAATTCGTTAGGTGGGATTGGTTAAAAAGGGTTATAAAAAAACTTTTACGTAGAAATTTGGGAAAAGCAACATTATATTACGTAGAGTTGTACACAATATTATGTAATATTGAATCAATAATAAATGATAAACCACTTACTCATGTTTCCTATGTTGTTAAATGGGAGGTTTTGAGTCCTTCAAGATTTATAAAGCCACTACATAATGTTTCTGATGAAATTGTTGATTTAGATTTTGTAGATTGTCAAATTTTTAAAAGTTAGATTTTGTTATTTGCAAAATTTAAGAAAAATGTTGAGGGATAGATTCAAAACGGAATATGTTGCAGAACTGGTCAACACAGGTGACAGACGAATCGGGGAAAGGAATTTTCTGATGTTGGTGATGTAGTGTTGATCGGAACTGATAATTCAAAAAGAGTTACTTGGCCAATGGGAAAAATTGTAGAAATTCATAGCTGAAGAGACGGTATAAATCAGGCAACAAGGGTGAGAACAAAGACTGGGGAGCTGGTTCGACTATTTCAACGTCTCTATCCATTAGAGCTGCCACACAACATAATTGAGAAGAAGGACAGTCTTAATCACAAAGATGACGCGAAAGCAACAGTTTTGGAAGCCAATGAAGATCTACAGTATAAAGATGGAAGTCAAATAAGAAGATCAAGATATGGAAGAATATTGGAGCTGCCAACAAGATCTTCTCATGTCTGAGCACGAGGGTCGGAGAATGTTTATTTTTCAGTCATTTCCTTGGTTTTCGAAATGTTTATAGTTGTTGTTAAAAATATAATACCTGTCAGGAAAGTAAATAAAAGCTGTCACAAATACTTCCCAATTTTACTTAATAATCTGGCTGTATTTGGTCCAAATCGTTAATTCAAGGGACTCAGAAATCTTCTCTCTGAAGACCGGACTATATAATTCGGATTTTCAAGCTTAGATTGAGCGGGAACCTTCACGGACTCCCGGTAGGGATGCTTCTACGTGACGGGCTGCCAAATAAAGATCACTGGATCGTGGCAAAGCGTGAGACCGCTGCGGTGCACGAAAACAAATTATTCACATCCATCCAGTAACAGTTGTGGACCCTGTCGGTCTCCAGAGACACATCCGCTACGTCAAGCAGGGTGATATATTTGCCAAGTTATTACCAACTTGCTGAATTAGTTCTGAAAATTTTATGTCAAAATTAATCACTTCATGATGGTGCCATGTTGTATCGTGGAATACTCGATGCATGCATGGACGAAGGCAATAATCGGTAATGTAATGGCGGGTTCTGTATTGGTTGTCATCATTCTAGAACACAATATCAATAGATTTTTATTGTTATAGTGTGTAAACAGCGTTTTATCCATGCAAGAATGTTGAAATGAGCGAACACAGTTCGAGTGTCACATTTTCTTAAGTGGATTTAAGTGGTTTAATATTTTGATAATGATTTTGCTTGGAAAATAGTGGAATGTACAATAAGTTTATTTAAATTTAAAAATTATTGTGCACGAAACTATTTGCTAAAAAGCAGATTCATGCAAAAAATATTTTGAGAGCTTAGTTCATTTAAAAAAGGTCGAGTCTTATATGGCTAGATTGTTTCCTAAAGAACTCAGATTAAATCCAACAACAAAGAATTTTATTGATAATGAAATTTGACATTTTCTAACAATTTTTTTACAAACAACAAATCCTAAAATATGCATTGAAGTAGTCTTTATGGCAAAGTTTGGATGTTGACATTTCAAATTCTGACGTTTGTATGAGAATTCTATCAAAAATGGAGTTTTCACTTAACAAAGTGAATATTTGGTCATTCAAACGATTAAAAAAGACACCGATGTTTTTTTATAAAATAATTGTGAGAATAACGATAAACGACAAAATGAAAACCAATATGGAGAACGAAAGTTTAACCACAGTTAAAGAGGTCTTGTGATTTCTTATCTTATCTAAACAGAATTAATTATAAAAATGGTGGACTGATTGGTCTATTTCATAATGAGAGAAATGATAGAATTTAAGGAAAAGAAAATGAAATTTGAATATTGAAAATAATGTTCCCTAAAAGTCGTTGATACTCAGAAAACTATGACGTGGCCAACTGGTTGCTAAGTCTAGTTACTTATTATTTTGATCGAAAAGCTGTCAAAATTATATAAACACACCTACATTTTGATTTCGTTGAAAATATATATATGGTCTTTCTCAATATCTATCAGATGTAGTTCAATGTCCAGCGTGGCTTTTGCCGGGGAAGTAGTTGTTTTCTGTTAGACATTACAAAAAGTAACTTCAATTTTATCGTAGGGTTTTTTCCATTTCCAGAGGAGTCATGTATTGATTCAATTTTCAATTGAGAACGTTTCTCTTTAAAACATGAATCCCTTCCAAGAGAGGTTATCTTGTACGATGGAAAAGAACGACTAAATTCCAACTTTCAGTCGCAGATGATTCCACAACTGACTTCATGAACATCCTGTTCATATTTTCAATGAAATCAACATGCCATACCCATGACAGGTTTTCAAAGTTTTCAAAGTTTTCAAAGTTTTCAAAGCTTTCAAAGTTTTCAAAGTTTTCAAAGTTTTCAAAGTTTTCAAAGTTTTCAAAGTTTTCAAAGTTTTCAAAGTTTTCAAAGTTTTCAAAGTTTTCAAAGTTTTCAAAGTTTTCAAAGTTTTCAAAGTTTTCAAAGTTTTCAAAGTTTTCAAAGTTTTCAAAGTTTTCAAAGTTTTCAAAGTTTTCAAAGTTTTCAAAGTTTTCAAAGTTTTCAAAGTTTTCAAAGTTTTCAAAGTTTTCAAAGTTTTCAAAGTTTTCAAAGTTTTCAAAGTTTTCAAAGTTTTCAAAGTTTTCAAAGTTTTCAAAGTTTTCAAAGTTTTCAAAGTTTTCAAAGTTTTCAAAGTTTTCAAAGTTTTCAAAGTTTTCAAAGTTTTCAAAGTTTTCAAAGTTTTCAAAGTTTTCAAAGTTTTCAAAGTTTTCAAAGTTTTCAAAGTTTTCAAAGTTTTCAAAGTTTTCAAAGTTTTCAAAGTTTTCAAAGTTTTCAAAGTTTTCAAAGTTTTCAAAGTTTTCAAAGTTTTCAAAGTTTTCAAAGTTTTCAAAGTTTTCAAAGTTTTCAAAGTTTTCAAAGTTTTCAAAGTTTTCAAAGTTTTCAAAGTTTTCAAAGTTTTCAAAGTTTTCAAAGTTTTCAAAGTTTTCAAAGTTTTCAAAGATTCACCCCACGAGAAATAGTCCAACAATTCCTCATTACAGTGTGAAATTGCTTCTGAAGAGTATGTTTTCCAATTCTTCCGACCTCCCTGATGATCTTAGAAGAGTGAAATAGATTTTTATCGGCCAAAATGTATTGGAGGCCTAGCGAAAGAGATGCAATTCACGCATCAATGAAATGAGCGATTTTCTGTGAGTGATTCTTCTGAATAACATTCTCCCTTATCTCATTCATAGATAAGAATCTCCAATGGAAACTGGACATTCAATAAATAATCAACTATCTGAATGAAAATGCAAATTTTCACTTTCAGATTTTTTCTCTCAAGTTATATAGGGTCTTTCTCAATATCTATCAGATGTAGTTCAATGTCCAGCGTGGCTTTTGCCGGGGAAGTAGTTGTTTTCTGTTAGATATTACAAAAAGTAACTTTAATTTTATCGTAGGGTTTTTCCATTTCCAGAGGAGTCATGTATTGATTCAATTTTCAATTGAGAATGTTTCTCTTTAAAACACCTACATTTTTAAACCATCAAAATTTGTAGTTTTCCTAGTGTCACCATGGCAATCCAGTCATTTTTCAGAATTATTTTTCTTTAGGTGTTCCCTGAAGCAAACCATAGTGGGCACTTTTTTTACATAATCATAATATAATATTTTAACAAAGGGTAAGAGGAGACATTTTCGAATTCTACAATATCTTGCAACGTTACCTTCCGAATCCTGTGAAGTTTCACTCACAATCCTGGTATCACTTGATTCGTAATGACGATCTCTAAACAAATATCGAACAATATACTGGGTGTCCTATTGAAAATATCATCAATTTTATATTTAGTAAACCCTATATATTTTGTCAATTGACATTTTTATGAAATTTTTCCAAATATATTTTCTTGAACTCCTATTTATTCTAGTAAATTCCCCACCCTGTATATAATCAACACATTCATGACTTAGCGATTACTAACCACAGAACTCAAAATTCCAATCATTCGAATTTTACAGTTCTATTTGTTAATAAGGTCTTCGTAGGTAGACTCCTACTGAAGGTGACTGACCACTCGAGTAATGTTCAGTTTCTGGCGTGCCAAATTGTTGAATATTATTATTAACGTGACAATTAATAATGAAATATCAATAAATATAATCTAGAACTAGAATTTTCTTCATTATAAATATTTATTTGAAGTATTACCAATACAATATTTCAAAGTATAAAATTGAATATTTGAAATTGTGAAGATGTAATATTTCATGTCATGTTTGATGTTTCAAGATAACTTCTAATAAAACAAATAGCACAACCAGAAAGTCATTATTTTCTATATGTCGAATTCATAAATATTTCTTTACCTGGTAGAGAAATTACTCGAACCATTCTTGGATTGAATGGGAATCAATAACAAAAGCTTTAGATGGTCACACAATGTTGTGAACTTTTAAAAAAATATTTGGAATACAAAATAGAAGTAACACAATGAATTTCCTAGATTTTAATTGAGTAGTAAATTTTAACGATTAATATCTTCACATAAGGAAACAATGAGTACCTATTCTGATTGTAACAAAATTTAATGTGTCTCATGTAACATTGATCAAAACCATAATAAATCTCAAAACTGTAAATTAATATACTGGGTGATCAGAAGTTTTTCAACTTGCAGTTGAATTTGAATGTTGAAATTTGCCCGTTCGACGTAAATGACTTTCAGCTCCCATTTATACAGGGTACATCAAAAGTCCCTTACGTATATTTCGTCATTTCAATTGGGGGCCCTGAATTATTTTCTTATGGTTCTACTTTCCTTCCGAATCAGAGTTCAGACAACCCAAGTTATCAGAACTTATCTCTGACAGTGTTTGCCAATTGTCAATTTTTTTGAAAATAAAAATGCCTTGGGTAGTAGTTCAAGAAAAGAAAAATGATTCGTAAATCATTATTGAAGTAAATGAACCAAATCTGTGGAACAGTTAACTAGTCCAAAATTATTTTTGATATACCAGGTTGTTCCATTTCTTGTGATACGGGTAAAGGAAATTTTAAAATATTATCTATAAGAACACTTTTTTTTAATTAACAATTTTTTTGACAATAATAATAAAATAAGGTAGTTACTTCGGCAATCCATTGTTATCTCTCAGCTATAACTGGATAGGTGGTAAAAATGTGTATAGGACCTTTACCGAGTTATTTAATAAAAATTAAGGAATTCCTTGTACTGCCACGAAATCCTTGGTTTTTCAAGTATGTATCGAAAACAATAAACAATTATAATTAGGTATGTGATATTTTGTCAGATAAACATCCAATAGCAAACGATTTTGAATTATCATGATCAGAAAGAGAGCATTCAGAGGGGGTGGTTTTTGAGTCTTTATTAAACAATCCTTACGTGTCTCGTTAATAAATGATTATATGACTACAGAGGCAGAAAATTATTGTGGATTTGAATAAAATTGAAAATGTCTTTCTTGCATAGCATTTTCTGTTTATCATAGAACACCGTTACAAAATTTTGAAATAAGGTCTGAATGAATTTTAGTCTATTTTAGACATGGTTTTTCTTCAGGTCGGTGAAGTTATGAGCATAGGTAATTTTAATGTTAATAAATGGAGATCAGCTAACACAGGTCACTTCCATTAAAAATCCGGCGGGATTTATCTTTGATGAACAATTACGCTTTGTGGATCACATAGACCATACTGCCGTCAACACATTAAAGCTACTGGGTTTCATTTGCCAAACTGCGAACTACTATCTGTTGAATCAGTAAGAACTGTATATCCCTAAATAGTCTTTCTAGAATATATTGATATTTATAACACCAGTACCCATAGGATGAAGTGACATTCAGAACAGTACATTGAAAAAAACCTGTAAGCTTACCCCTCGGAAATGTAATTCAAATCATCCTATGTTAAGAATTGAGACAATATCTAGATCAAGTGGAAGAAAAGATCTGACAGCAATACTGGCACACATCCAACCTGGTGTGTCTGAGTGTGGAAATGCCTTGGAAAATCTGGCACAGCGAAAAACAGTTAATCTTATAATTATGAGTTTCAGGAAACTGAGGTGTCCTCGAAAACGAGCAGGCAGACAGGAAATCCAAGGAAGGATAATGGAAACCATCAATTGTGCCAGAACCCATAGTAGGAACCCCCAACAGACTGGCTGTTGCTGCAATGGAAGAACAGCTACAAAATTACTGTATAAAAACATGGCAGGACACACCTGAGATGACTCAATTTAAGCTCCATAACTGTGCCATCGGAAAAACTCCAAATGGAAATCCTACCTCTTAATAGCTAATGTCAGTGCTCTTAAATTCTGGTTCTTCTACATAATATCATCTAATTAATGAGGATTATCATTTGTTTCCAGGGTATACTTGAAAAATCACGGAATATTTAGGCAACAAAAAGAATTTCCTTACTTTCGTTTAATAATTCGATAGAGGATGGAATTTGGTATAAGGAATGTTGGAATAACATACTCCAATTTTTTTTGGTTCCCACGCAATGGAAAAACTTCTAACGTTCAGACAACATCGTGAGATTAAAGTGAAGTTATCCTCACATTTCCATCCACACTTTTATGAGGTGTTGCCAAATTTCAAGAAAATTCATTAGTTATCATTATGTATGCTACAGCATCATGAATTATGAAAATTCATTGAATGAGCTTGGCGAAACAGAATTTGGCAAATATTTTAATATAGATATTCAAATTGTTACTGAAAAGTAATATTCACTTAAATAATGATCATCTGCCTTACTAGAGCGTAGCTGAAAAAAATTACTATAATTTTTACACATAGAAAAATATCTGTGCTGTGCTGAGAAGGAAATCGCAAAAATCTCAGAAAAAATATTTTCTCGATTATTACGGCGCGAATCACTATGAAATAACACAGAGGCTATTAAACACATCAACACCAATGCGTACACAATATTTGTACCAAACCGTAGGGGAGATGAAAATCACAAAAATATTCAAAAAAACATTTTTTCTGTTATTACGGCGCGAGTCACCTCGAAATCACACAGAGGCTATTAAAACATCAATACCAATGCGCACGCATAGAAAATATCTCTACCAAACCGTAGGGGAGATGGAAATCATAAAAATATTTATAAAAAATCATGTCCTCGATTATTACGGCGCGAGTCACCTCAATATAACACAGAAGCTATTAAACACATCAATACCAATGCGACCAATGCGTAAACATAGAAAAATATTTGTACCAAACCGTATGGAAATCGCAATAATATTCAAAAAAATATTTTTTTGGTTATTACGGCGCGAGTTACCTCGAAATCACACAGAGGCTATCAAACACATCAATACCAATGCGTACACATAGAAAAATATCTGTACCAAACCGTAGGGGAGATGGAAATCATAAAAATATTTATAAAAATCATTTTCTTGATTACTACGGCGCGAGTCGCCTCAATATAACACAGAAGATATTAAACACATCAATACCAATGCGTACACATAGGAAAATGTGTGTACAAAACCGTAGGGAGAGGGAAATCGCAAAAATATTTATAAAAAATCATTTTCTTGATTATTATGGCGCGAGTCACCTCGAAATAACACAGAGGCTATTAAACACATTAATACCAATGCGTACACAGAAAAATATCTGTACCAAACCGTAGGGGAGATGGAAATCGCAAAAATATTTATAAAAACTCATTTTCCCGATTATTACGTTTACGGCGCGAGTCACCTCGATATAACACAAAGGCTATTGAACCACATCAATACCCGAGTTCCGAATGTTTACGGTTCGTTGGAAGAACGAGCCCTGTCTCCAAAGCGACGATTAAGGGATGTAAAGATAAGATAGTCGAAGTGGACTTTTGTTAGAGCCTCGAAAATAGTCAATTTGTATCAGTTTACAAAATTTCAACTTTTAAATCCAACTGCAGTCGAAAAACTCCTAATGTACGTCCTACGTGAATCACCCTGTATGGGGAAATAAAAACCATTATTGAATGTTTATCAAGAACAGTTAAATGAATAATTGAGTTAAACAATGGAATGGTAGTAATAAATTGTTCTAAAGATTGTTCACAGTTCATAAAATAATTTATTCCTTTCAACCACGCACTCTTATGTGGTTGAACAGGCCAACATCGAAGGAATAACAGTCTCGAGTTCCACTTTGAAACTAATTATACCTTCGTTTCCTCATATCACAATTTCGAATATTTGATAATGCTGTTTTTCTGAATTGAGACACAATCAACATCTTATTTAATCTATTTTAAACTTGCGTTTTTTCAGTACAATACTCGAGTGGTTGATTAAAGATAACAGCTTTCAGAATGCTATATTATTTGAAGAACATCGTGGGAACCAAAGAAAAAAATATAGAATGGACCCAGCACCGCATAAATGGGAAATTGGGAAGTATTCATTGCACTAGTGCTTTAAATTCAATAGTTTAAATTATACAGGGTTCTGAAGATAACTTTCCCAAAACTACAAATGGCCACCATTGTGAACATACTTTTTCGAATATACAGTGTGTCCAAGATAAGGATGGGATAGCATTAGGATCTCGGAAACGGTTGGAGTTACAATGTTGGTTAAATTAGGGAAAAGTAGCACAATCTGAAGTATTTTTATATGGAGTTTGCAAAAGTGGGCTTTTTTTTCAGATTTCGAGATAATTTGAATAAAGCTATATTTTCGATATGGGTTTCTATTTATTTCTAACGTTATTTTGAAGGCATCAAAAATTTTTTATTTGAAGAAAACAGAATTCTTTGGGAGATCGTTTATTTTTTATTGTCACTTTTTAAGATTAACAAGATGACATTTACAGATTTTCACTACGACGTTTCGTTTCCGCGCAACCTTATTATTGTCAAAGCCATTTTGTATTCTGAAATACGTCATATATCTCTTGTAGTTGTTCAAATATGTTTTTAGCTTATTCTAGACATTATACAAAAACGTTCAGTAAAAACCATGCAATAAATCTAGTGGGTTTTGAAAAAGAATCAATGTCTTTACTGACAATTTAGTGAAGTTATAACACAAAAGATAATTGGGTACGTGGTCTTCTGATTTGTATAAAAATGTTAAAGTGTTACATTCTGTGCCATTCCAATACTCGGGGCATTGTTTATATAAAAGATAGTTAGTCAACCTTATGGGATTATAATTGGATCAAAATGGATGCGACATGTAGATGGCGATAGTGAGCTCGCATCCAAGTCATGTCGTAACTTCAGTGATCTGGCCTCCAAGTCATGTCGTAACTTGATTAAAACAATGGAAAAGCATTAAAATCAGGGTTTTTTGAAGCTGCATTAAATTGACGTCAAATATTCATGTTTGTAAGTAATCACGCTAGATGACACTCGCGTTTGTGTCCAATACCTTTTCCACAGGCATTGACTAACTATGTTCTATTCAAACAATGCTCGGGGAACTGAACGTATTTAAATAATTGCTCTAAAACATTACAGCCAAATAAAAAGATATTTGGAAGATATTTGCAAATGTATTGGAGTTCGGCTCATTTAAAAAACCAGCTGTTAATAGAAACAAACTTTGCAATGAGGAAACATTTTCATGGTTAAATTAGCTGAATACCTAATTTATGAAATTGTTTTGTATTAATATTTCTATTATCTGTGCAAAACATACTTGATTGAAAAAATATTGTTTTTTTGTTTAATTTTGTAGAGAAATTATTAACACATGAATGATGAGTGTCAAATAAAAAATAATGAAAACAGAACATCAAATGAATATGCTGACTTGGTTCTACATGCAATTAGGGTAATTTGTTTCTGTTCACACACTCATTATTTTGTTCTATACCAATTTTTGTAATTTTTATTGGTTATTACTCATAAGTAGTGAGTTTGATCAAAGAGCTTCAAGATGAAAGTCTTAGAACACTGATAAGGATCTATCGCAACATAAGATGATGATGCCTGAGAAACACTTGAATCTTAGCAAACTCATAGATGGAGATTGTTTATGGTCTGTCGAGTCGGGTTTAAAGTTTCAATTAATTTTCCTTGAGTAATCTGCCTTGGGCATGGAAGTCATTTATATTAGCCAAAGAATGTTGGTGCGAATGAAATATGCTAAAAGCCTCACTTATTGGGAACCCATATTGATGTGGTTAGCTAGGTTGATATTTTATGAATGTCATTTATGTTTTCTTTATGCATGTTTTGCTAACGGAATAACACTACAATAGTCCAGAACACGAAATTAATTTTTTAATGAATTCCGTAGCTTGTGAAAACTGTTGGCAATTTTCTTTTTTTCTTGTTAATTTTTTGAAATTAAAATTGTATATTATGATTCAAGTTTTATAACGCTTTGTTTGTACGGCGAGCGAAGATATATAGTATCTAATTTTACAATGAAAATGTAAAGTTTTATTAAACTATATAAATAGAAATATAAACGAAATTTCATCGCTTAGAATTTTGTGTCATCGAAAATTTTAATCAAGGTAAAAAATTATGGTTATTTGATGTTTTCGATTGAAGCAGAACGCCCTGTGTATGTAATTATTCTAAATCGGTTATATTGGCTTTTTACCAGTTACCTACCCTCGCATTAATAGCGTTTCCATGGCCAACCCATAGATGGAGGAAGAATGTCCGTATATCTTAAATGAATGTATTATCTCTTGTTTTTATGGCACTATCTAAAAAACTCACTTGCTTATTTGTTGTCTGTCGATTCGATATATTCGGACTCAGTTTATTTCACTGTGATGAAGGCAGCTCTTAGTTGTAGTATGTATAAACATTTCTTCGAATGTATAAAGTGTTGTGCATCGACTTAGTGCCAGATTTCACGGAATACTAAAGTTAAATAAAACTGAGTTGGTTTGGTGGGTGATTGGCCAAATAAATATACATAATTTCCAACTCTCAAATTATTTCGCCCCCGAAACACCCCCCTGAGGAAATTCTGTTACACGATTAAGCCGATTTTTGTAGGGCTCCAAGAGAACAAGTTCGACAATGTGTCATTTTTTGTAGTTTCTTATAGGATGAAATTGAATTTAATATTAATAAATAATATCAGAAATATCGGGTTGGTAACATTGATAGAATATTTAAAATTTGAAGGAAGCTGTCAGGTAATTCATTTGCTTACATAAATTATTTAAATTTTGAATGCAAATATCAGTAAATTACCTTTTTTAAATTGACTTGTGAAGAAAACTCAAGTTGCATCCCTCCTGGATCGAGAGTAATTGCTCAAACGGATGTGAATGATTTGTTCACCAACAAATCTCGTTTTGTTTACGAAAAGGAATTTCATAATGTCGAAGTATCCGATGCCTCACCGCACTCCCACTGCAGTCAAAATAACTTTTCAAACAACCAAACCAATGAGCATAGTTTTGTAAACACAGTCCAAACCACACCAGCTAATTTAATTAATAATAAAATAATAACTGCACCATCCAAGGCAATAAATAACGCCAAAACATTCAACGGTTATTCTTCTTCTTTGTTCAATATCTGAAAATCCCATCCCTCTTGTCTGACGTTCATCTGACAGTTTTTTTTCTGTTAAAATCGTTATTTCCGCCAACCGATTGCACCCCTACGCGCAACCCTCGGAAGTCTTCGAGAGACTTGTGTGAGCTAGGGAAGACGTAGCCCTTACCTTTTAACGTGTGATGCCATGCACGAGACCGGTGAATCGGTGGATCGAACCCACGACCCTACGTTTGCGAGACGAACGCTTTACCAGCCGACAACCACGGTCCAGTTGATGTTACCATTGTTACCAATCTCCAAAAAATTCAAAATGCGTATCGAAATAGAAGCCATTTATAAATGCATTTTAAAGCATATTTGGAGAGATATTTCTTCTATTGCTCACAGATTTCGGTGTGCGTCAATTTTTTTCTTCGAAATTTTATTTTACTTTTAGTAGGTACATATTGACGCGTTGTCCTATGTAAACAGGATTTTTTTTTCAGCCAAATCTAATGAACAAAATGTCGGTATACTCATCTGGAAAATACCATGAACACGTTTCAATATGAGACCATGGATACGAAGAACAGTATTACGCAGAGCGTTTCATCAGTGGCGGCGATAAGGATTCGGGGGCCCCCCCGCCTAATTTTGTAAAATCTGGAAATACCAGACATAATGGGACATTATTCCATATAATAATACACAATATACTTATTTATTATATTATATCATTTATATTAAAATATTTTCCAAAGAAACTAGCAATATTCCGGTATATGGTTTTATTGCCACTCTGGATAATGTAAATGTCATAATTTGCTAGATGATTTAAATATAAAATCTTGCCATCGCAAAAATCTGTTAGGTGCTAGTGAAGCCATCCGTAGATTGAGGAATATGAAGTTTAGGAGAGCACTGTTAAATTGCCGAAACGGCGATGTTTTTGTATTAAAAATATATCGACCAACTGTTCCAAATCGAATTTACGAGCACGTTCATGTTCAATATCTCACCTCGCACATTGTACTACGTAAGTATAAGTTTTTATCAACTTCAACTTTGAAAATGTTCTTTCGGCAGAAGCAGATGTTACCGGTAATGACAAAAAAAGTTTGAACAACGAACAAATATCCGGAAACTGCTCAAAATACTTTCAGTTTTTGATATAAAATATGTGGCCAATTCTATAGTCTAAGCCCAAAGAAGTCAAGAATGACCAGAGATATTGAGGCAGTCACTTACGCCTATAAAGCTTAGATTTTAATTTTTTTTTAATATACGTCTTTTTTTACTGACGTTTTAGATGGCAATGAACGATGAGGTCCTGCCAAATTTGTTGTTCAAGTCAACGGCTCAGTCATAGTGAACATGTAGAGAGTGAAATTTAAATTATGGAAAGAATCGAGATACGTCCTTTGGGCTTAGAAAGGTCGAATTCATAGATTGTTTTATTTTTTGAAATTCATTTGAACAGTTTTCGAGTTTATTAATTGCGTAGATAAGTTATGCGAGAAGTCATTTCCGTATTTTTTCAGTATTTTTTCAACTTGATCCATAAATACTCCTGTAGATATTTTAACGAAACAGTCTGGAATTAAAAATGAAAAGTAGCTCATTACTTCGTTCATGCTGATAAATTGTGTACTGAGGGCCAGTTTTTCATGTTCCAGTTAAACTCCAGATAACTAACTAATAGTTTAGAATGTGATCCTTCAAACGTCATTTAAAGAATGACGTTCACCATCTAAACTAATAGTTAGTTATCTGGAGGTTAACTCGAACATGAAAAACGGGCCCTGAGTTGAATAATTATTATATCGAGAGACTCGTAGAGGACTTTAATTTTGAATCTCTTTAGAGCCTCTTCTATTCTAGTGTCATTTGCGAGTTCATCAAAAAAATTTCTTGACCTTTCTTTGGCGCTTAGATGTCAATGTTGGCTGAATGTCCCACGATGTCACCAAATTGGAAGCTTCTGCATGGAGTGTTCCGAAATCATCTCTAAAGCTATTAAAATTATCTATTGTGGAGCTCAAAATCTCGCATTCTGTAGCAGTTTAGACACCAAATTATTATTTTCCAAAATTTTGCTTTGGTATACAAGGAGCAACATGAAATCAGAATTACTCATACTCTTTTGCAAGGGGTTTGCTTCCGCTCTGACAGCTGGCATTTTGCAAATTAAAGTAAATGTCGACAAACAATTACAATTAGAAAGTTTTAGCAAAGAGGTCGAAGGGGCCCCTTGTGGAGCGGAGCCCCTTATCGCCGCTACTGCGTTTCATTTGAAACTGAATTCATTTGTGATGAATCGGAGTAGGTAAGGCCACAACAAAAATACTGTATATGGTTATACTACTTACATTTACCCACTTTGATTTTGTTTTTTCAATTTTTGACCTAAACTGTTATCGCCAGACACGACATTTTTCATTCATATTTAGAATTTATTATTCTCGAATTGAAACTTTTTTGTAAGAATTCATCCAAGCTTTCGTAGAAATATACCAATAATGGAACATACGAGGATATATTGAAAACTTCTTAGTCTACTATAGAACCAAACAAAATTTCAATGTCAAAATATTTTATTACTCAACATATTCTCCTCTTAATTGGATACATTTATTACAGCAAACCTGCAACGTCTCTAGACCTTTAAAAAAAATGTTTCTTCTTGCTCTGCAAACCAGACCTCCACAACTTTTATTACCTCCTCGTTGGAAGAAAATTTACGATCTTTTAAACTTTTTTTCAGTTGAGGAAAGAGATGATAGTCGGGCGGAGCCAAATCTGGTGAATAAGGGGGGTGTTCTAGTTATTCAAACCCTGAATCACAATTTTTTTGCATGGCAACATGATATTTGTGTGCAGGGGCGTTGTCCTGCAAAAACAAAACACCTTTGGATAGCTTTCCGCGTCTTTTCTCTCTAATTTTTTTCCCGTAGAGTGGTCAGTAATGTCGAATAGTAATCTCCAGTTATTGTTCTACCCTTATCCAAAAAATCAATCATGATTACTCCATGGCAATCTCAAAAAACTGAAGCAAGAACTTTTCCAGCAGATTTTTGGACACGAAACTTCTTAGGTCTTGGAGAACCGGAGTGTCGCCATTCCATAGATTGTTGCTTTGTTTCTGGATCGTAGAAATGTACCCAAGTCTTATCCATAGTAACAATTCGGAGTTCTAATGTGGTCAACATTCAAACATTTGGGGATCCATTTTGCAGCAATTTTTCTCATGTCCAAATTGACGTGAACTATATGACGAACGCGTTCGTATGAAATATTCAGTGCTTCAGATATCCGTTTTAGCCCAATTCGACGGTCTGTTAAAATCATGTCATGAACTGCATCGATATTTTCGGGGACTGACAAAGATACTGGCCTTCCCGATCGGTCATCATCTTCAATGGAAAATTTACCTGTTTTGAAGCTTGCAGTCTAATTTTTCACGGTCGCATACAAAGGACATTGAACACCAAGGGTATTTAGCATATCTTCGTAAATCTGCTTACCTCTCAACCCTTTTAAATACAGGTATTTGATGATGGCTGGATACTCCAATTTTTCGATTTTCACAATTTCGGTGGACATATTTTTTCTTTTAATTTATTGCGTAACTCTGGTTTACTTTTTTGACGTCAAACTTTACACTGACACTTCTAATAAGTTATTGTTCGTTGCTATGGTAACGCAATATTTTGTTTATGCAGGGAACTGGTCTAGGCTAACTAGATATCAATACATCCTCGTATTATCCAAAATTGAGTATTTCTTTTCTAGAAATTTCGCTTATTTATTCCATTTCTCCCGTTATAGCTAATCCACTTATTTTCATGACATCGGACATCGTTCAGAAACGACAACATAATTTCAGAAAAATCGATTTCAATCATGAAGGACCGAAAATGCTGGAGATTACAAATAGGAGATATTAACCCCAGTTGAGGGGTGTGGTTTGTGAACTTAGAATTTTTGGGGTGACTGTTGGTAAATAGAGGGTATCCTCTTAGTAAATCACTTCTTTTAAATGCATTGAAGAGGAAATTGCAAGGTGCATATTAAGTAGGATTTGAGGGACGAGCAAAACCAATCTAATACCGGCCAATTTTCGGTCTTTGAGATAATTTATTCAGATTTATGCGGGAGACAGCAGAAGTTGGTAAATTAATCATTTATTTTTTTGTGGTATAGTATGCCCAACCAAACCGTAGAGAAGATCAATTCAAAACAGAGTGAGAAAAAGGTTCAAAGCTGCTATTTTTTAGAAACATGTTGATTAATAGGGTTCGATTTATCGTTTAATATTTTCTATTCTTGTAAATTACACTGACGTGGAATAGACGGTAGAAACAATATTTCCACCCTCCTAATTGGAAAGTTTTTAATAGTAAAATTTTCCTTCGGGGAATTTTCTAAAACATGTTTACAATTTTGTTTTGTTTATTATATACAATCAGACTAATTTATTGTCCTTCGTTACCAATTAATGATAATAATAATTTCTGCAACAGTGTAATTATACGCTTATTCATTCCCAGAATGCAAACCTCATTCAGTACGCAGTCTTTGAAATTTCCACATCTAGATCTAGGTTTTACCTTTTGAAAATATTTTTGATACCTACTAGTAATATTTGGAAGACTAAGTGCCGGTTGCATAAAAGCCAATCAAATATTTGATGTCCTGCTAAATATTCAACAGGGCGTTATATGCGACTTGATGTCACATTAATTTAACGTTACGTTAGCCAATCAAGATTTAATGTCACATCAATTCAATTTTAATCATGCGTCAACTCAATCAGAGTTGCACCACATATTAAAGTATCAATCAGGAAGTGACGGATGAGAATTCCACCAAATTATTTGAATATTTCTGGGTTTTTGTAAAAATTGTCGACATTTTTAGTTCTTGCTGTTGTTTATAAAGGTGGGGTAGGTAAATAAGCTTGTAACCCAAATAAGATGGTTGAATGTAATTGGTAATGGGTAATTTCTAACGGTGCAATGTGGTCTGCAATGACCGCCAGAACCTGCTTGCATCAAATTCACGAACCACACGTCCTCTTCCAGTTCTTTTTGTTTCTCTCTAAAAATTCAATGATCATTTAATGTTTTTATTTTGAATATTAGTTCAATAAATTGGTACATATAAGTTGTATAGTAGGTAAACACTACACAAACAATTTGAAATTATGTTCACTTTACCCTCTTCTATGAAGCCATCATTAGAACTTTCATCCAGGTATCGTTTTTCTTCTAAAAACAATATTTTACAATATAATTTGCTTTGATACCCAGGTACAAATAACACAGTTTTTTAATTATTTTTTGTTAGTTTTGAGATCCTGGAAATGAATCACAACTAATTACAGGGAACAGATACTTATCGAAACAAATTTTAGTCATATTATCTGTGCTGTTGCTTCATATAATTCAGTAGTCACCCATCTTCCTCTAGTTCTTTTTATTTCTCTCTGGAAATGATCATTTAATTTTTTGTAAAGTTATTGTAAAAAAAATTGGTACAGGTAAATTGTACAGATTTTTGACACAGTAGGTTTACACTACACAAACATAATCTGAAATTACGCTTATTGTTGATGATGGACTGTTTGGAAAATAGCTATAATAATAATAAATAATAATACTCCCTCATAAACATTCGAAGTGTGTACCCAATGGCATGCATAGCCTGTGCGGGTGTAGGATGGATATTATTCATATTTGCCGTGGCGCTCTAGGGAGACTTACTGATTTTTGGAGGCGTATTAACTTTTCAGCTGTAGGAAAACCCGGAAAATCTACAGCAGCACGTCGGGTGGTCGATGGACACTTCAAGCAATCACTAGACTTCGGGATTGGCATATAGGCAACTCACATCGCACTTGTTTTACAACAAGGAATGCCGTCGCCTATCGATACCGATGCACTTAAGAAAAATTCTCTCATACTCTGGAATCGAACCGGGTCAGATGCTAGCAGAAGCTTTAACGTCCGACACATCGGCCTGCTGAGCACCGGCCACCACTGTCTGTACTTCGAACACTGATATAATTTTTATTGGAACGAAAAAATTATATAAGTAAACGGGTTCCCTTCAAACCACTGCCTTACCACACTGCCTTACCAAATAAAGTCGGGTGCAGTCAAAGTCAAGTACTTGGAAGTCTTTAAAGAAGTACATGGTACAGTACCAGAAAGGGCTGGCAGATAACTCGATGTCTTCAGATACTGAAAGATGTTCAAATTTTGGCCGACGGTTACAGAGGACTCAGATTTAATTATTCTTAAACTTAGCCTGTTTATTTATAAAAGGCATAGCGCATTGACAACAATATGACACTTTTTTCATTTTCCTTCGTTACCATGACACCGTGCGCGAAGTAGTGTGCGAAATACTTTACACACTGCATGTAAACTATATGGGATTTTTATATTTTAACCTTTATGTTCCTCAATCGAGTAAAAATCCAAGAAAGTAGGTGGGGTACTGCTTAGTTCATCGTCGCTCGACATTTCCATTATTTTACAGTTATAAATATCAGGCACGAAACTGACGCGAACAAAAAGGCACTCTAAAATAATATTTTCTACAAACGTCAAAAAATGACAAGGTTCGCGCATTGACAACAGTATGCGAAGTGGCACTTTTTTTCATTTTCATTCGTTACCATGACACCGTGCGCGAAGTAATGTGCGAAATATTTTTCTGGCTTTATTTGCTTCACACCACTCTTTAAATTGCTGATATGCATTTTCATACTGCCGCCTCGATTTCTCCGGTAAAAGGTTGGAAATTACGGAATTGGCCGCATCTATCAAGTTAGGTGGGGTACTGCTTAGTTCATCGTCGCTCAAAATTTCCATTCTTTTACAATAATAAATATCACGCACGAAATTGACGCGAATAAAAAGTCACTCCAAAATAATTATCAAGAACTGTCACTTTGAAATAATTGTCAACAAATGCCATTTTATTTCCATAGTTACAGTAATTACTTGATTTGGTAAAATTATTTAAGCCAGTTCAATACTATTTTTCATAGTTATTACTTATTTTAGAACAATATTTTTGACGTTTGTAGAAAAAATTTTGTTTGCATCTCATGCGCGAAATACTTTGGTAATCTCGACTATTTTTTTTAACTCGGCTGCGCCTCGTTAAAAAAAATCAGTTCTCGATCACCAAAGTAGCATTTCGCGCACTAGATACAAAAATAACTATTCAACAACTGTCACTTTGAAATAATTGTCAACAAATGCCATTTTATTTCCATAGTTACAGTAATTACTTGATTTGGAAGAACAGTTTAAGCCAGTTTAATACTAGTTTTTATACTAAGCTGAGCATATTAATTATTTTTGAACAATATTTTTGACGTTTGTAGAAAAAAATTTATATAAGTACCAAAGTACCATTTCACGCACTAGATACAAAAATAACTATTAAACCTTCATCTCTGGAATTTATTTGAATAAAATATAAATCTATATTTTTTTACTTTGAAACTGTATTCAAAATTGAAAACCAGGCTATTATTCTTGGTAATGGATGATTTGACATATTATGTAGAAAGCAGGTTGATCAAGACGAATAGATTATGCAGAGAATTTATTGGAACTACATGTATATCAACTATGTATAATTCATACTTGGATATTTTTTATGAATGAACAGTTAATTCAAAGGAATTATCACCTACGTGACAGGAAATATGAAATAATAGTGCTGTTACTTACTGCACTTATCTAATAATGATATTACGAGTTGGAGCAGTAATTAAATCGCTATGTATGGGTGTGAAATTCTGATTATGATTACCGACCCAAAGCTATTCAGTCGAGTAGGTAATGAAGAAGTATAAGTCTCGTGCTTTTCGATTCTTTCAGAAAGCAATATGGTTTCCTATTTGTCCCCACAAAAAATTATGGCATGAATGCAATACTTCCCACATTGCCCCCGTCAATAGTCATAATAATAATAATAATACTGAAGAAAACAGAATTCTTTGGGAGTTCGTTTGGTAACGAACAGTCGTTGCCGACCGATGATGAACCCTTTACTCTCTTAGTACAGATCGACAAGCGTAAGGATGCCTCTGAGATGCGCAAACGATAGAAAACGTGAGTAGATGTGCGACAAAGATCGACTACTGTTTACGACTGGTTATCATGGGAATGATTGAGCTCCTGCCCCACTCTAGGGTTTTGTCTACTGCGCAATCAATTCTCGGAGGCATCCTTACGCTTGTCGATCAGTAGGTGTATATGGAAGTAAAGGGTTCATCATCGGTTGGCAACGACTGTTCGTTAATAATATTACTAATAATAATTATTATCCGAGTATTGGGATTGGCGCAATGGTAAGATTGTCCGACTCCGATCCTAAGGTCCGGAGTTCGAGCCCAAGTTGGAGCTGGGATTTTAAAATTTAATTCAACCAATTAAATTATTTAAATCTCGTGGCTTGACTGGGGTGAGTCCTGCACGATTCACTGTTGCGTTCCAATTAACAGTAATGCTCCTAAGGTGGCGTATGGAGTTAGTAACAAGGCCAACCCAGAACACATTGCTTATGACCATAGAAGTCGATGCCAAAACACCAGAAAAAAAATAATTATCTTATTTTCGTTACGGAGTTTTCCTCTCCAGGCAAACGAATATCTTTCGAAAAGAGGAGAAAAAACGGAGTAAATATCGAGATCCGCAGGCTCCACCCAAACCATTCTATCAAAATGGTGGTTCTGATCATAGGAGTCCTTGGTGGAATAATAGACACACTGCTCTCGAATTTGAAAATAATAAGTGCTGCTCCTAAGGTGGCGTATGGAGCTGGTAACAAGGCCTACCAGAACACATGGCTAATGACCATAGCAGTCGATGCCAAGCCACCAAAGAAAAAAAAAATACCGGCATGCCGTAATATGGCAGAAATCTTAATCGCACGAAGGCAGACCCCTTGGTTCACTTCGTTTCAAAAAATTGATGTAGTGTACAAGTCCACAATGAAATATTTATGACAGCATCGACAATAATAAATGATGTTGAACATTACACCATAGTTGATACATAATTCACAGACATATTGAATAAGTTGTGGTAATCAAGCATTATCCTAGTACTTCATTTGCCAACCATTTTTTTATCACATTGAACATAACTTTATTTTTAATCAATTGTCAAGCCATCGGATACTTTCAGGCAACTGATGGAATTTGATAGACTAATAAGCAGAACTGTCTACAGCAGTTTCATGTATTGGGATGTTTTTGAAAAAAAATTGTTTCTAGTAAGGTAATAATGAATGTTAGAGTTTGTTTTGAGTTTTCGAATTTTTACTTCAGTAAAGAGCAATTATTTCAAAAGATGTTAAAATTCAACCGGAAACAAAATGATACTGAAAGATTCATTAGGAGATAATTTTTTGTTTCTTCCTAGGTAACAATTGAAGTATAATCGACACAAAATAGTACAGGAAATTTTTTTCCTGAGAATTACAGGCCCGTTGCTTCTTTCACTACCTGTTATTTTTTATAAATGTTCAGAGACAGCGAAGGATCGCCGATATGTTTTTTGCCATCGAATACAATGCAGGGAACTCAGAGAACTGTCGCAAACATGGTAGGATTCAAATGAAAAACAGGGATAGGCATTCTTGATTTCTTAGGATTTGATACCACAACTATTCAACATAAGCTCCCATCAGATTACTTGCATCAGCATCTTTTTTCTTAGTAGCATTTTCTTGCAAATATATAATGATGATAACCTTCATTGTTTCTATAGAAAAATACATTTTTATAGCAAATTTGGTTGGATTTGATACTGTTGATTGATAATAACCTTGAAATAGGTCCTCTGAAGACTCTCCGTTACGAATTAAACTAATTTCATACTGTTCGTAGAGAGCACTTGCAGCGCATTCCTTATAGAAACTTTGCCAATAATGTAATGCATGGAAAGTTGTTGTTTTCTTTTGGATGTAACTTTTGTTGTATAATTTGTAGGGAACGATTTTTTTTCAAATCGTTTTTTCCATATTTATTATCAAGTATTTGTTCTTATTTTTTGTCACTCGTCATAATTTCATTAATAAATAAATGATTCAGTGTCCCGATTGATTTATTTGATTCAAAATCAGAGCTGATCGCTAGTTACCATATTTATTTATGAAACATGAGGAAGGAAATTGAATATTCCTCTCAGTCAAGTAAACTCATACCCATAATTATAACTAACCGTACTGGCGCAATAAATTGCTACTGTATGAATGATGTGCGTGTTTCTTCCTATGTATCTATCTTTCATTCTTACATAAGCTGTTCATGAAACTTCATTTAAATTTCTCATAACTGTTGAAATGGTGTTAAATCCTACATAGTAAAAAGTGGATGGAAAAATACATTCCAAAATGTAATATATACATACTGCTCCTAGTATTATAGCTTGATTGTGCAAGTAATTTAAAATTTTAATGTAAAATTAGGTAAATGTCCTCCAGTTCTCCCGTGTTTTACAGTGAGCATGTAATTCAATGGTTTTTTTTCTTTAGTGTTTTGGCATCGACTGCTATGGCCATTAGCCATGTGTTCTTTATAGGCCTTGTTACTAACTCCATACGCCACCTTAGGAGCAGCAATGTCAATTGGAACGCAACAGTGAATCGTGCAGGACTCACCCCAGTCGAGCCACGAGATTTTGATAATTTAATAGGTCAAATTAAATTTTAAAATCCCAGCCGCAACTGGGGCTCGAACTCCGGACCTTTCGACTCAGAGTTGGATGATCTAACCACTGCGCCACGCCCCGACATTCAATGCTTTATTACATGTAATTTCCTCTGGTTTACATGATGACTGTAAATGAATGAAATAATCAGTAAAACGACGTATTGTTACAGTGGAATGACGCCAATTTACAGAACATTCCAGGTAATATGTGAATTATCTTTTGTCTGAATGTAATTTTCCGTAACGCTTTCGCCATGCTCACCTACCGGCATTCGGCCCAATCCTCATTCACAGTTCATGTTGGTAGGATGAACATCGTTGGGCATCTATCGAAGGTAGGTAGTTTTGTGTGAGTAAGTGAGTGCCAAATTGTCATCGGATTATATATCAGGTGAGTAAATAGGTTCAGAGAAAAAAATATAATACAATCATCATGAAATGATAGTCACTTGTTCATTTTGTCATTGTTTGTTCCATAATATTATGAATAACACCAGAATTTTCATAGGAAATCGAATCGAAACTTCCGTTGTAGCAGTCCCAACTGTGAGATAATTTTGAGTATTCATTCGACTTTCAAATCTCAAGTGGATAGATCATCTCAATTCGATTCTAGAACATGATATCGGAGAGTGGGCAATCTTATGAGGTCAGCTAATGTCGTTAATTTCAACGTTGAAGTATAAAGATATTTTGTTAAATAATTGTTTGTGTTACCATATTTGAATGATTTGAGAGTTTGAGTTATTTTCCTTCAATATATAACAATATATATCACAATGTTATGATCAATACAATAGTTTTAATTCCGATTTTATGTATTTTTTGCATATTCCTTTCCCCCTCTGTACAATTAAGTTATTATGAGCTTATATATAAAGTTAATTGACACTATACTTGAAAACAATGGTCTTAACAGAAATGCAACAATTTCAGTTAAATTTGTAATTAGGGGAAAAGTCACATGAAAATGCAGGTGATTATCGGGGAAGATATGTAATGGATATTCATGAAATATATTGGAAATTCACATTTGAAGTCAAGTTATGACTTTACATTATCTTGCATGAGGTATGTTACTTTACATGTATATGCATGGCAACGCATTACCCATATGGGATCATGTAATCTGATGGAAAAAATATTTACAATGTACTTGTAACAAGTAGCGATGAATGGTTTTGATTGAAAGAAGTGTGTGACGACATAATGAGGTGAATTTTTGACGTCACGCCGTCAAAAAATTATAAGGCTTTTCGCCGCGGCGTCATAGGCCATGAATACTAACACTCATTTGTCTTTCATTCAATAATAGTGGTATGTCGTTTATTTCCCACAATATGAAAACTACCCATTTTTCCACACTCAGATAGAAGCCAGTTAGCCTCATGTAGTTCTTCCTTACTCGCGCAAGCTCTATATGAGCTTCTGAGATCTTTCTTTCTTTCTCCAGAAACACAGCCTCTACCTTGAAATTGAAGTAATTCATTATTAATTCGAAGAAAAATTATGACATCTTCAGTCTGTGTAAAATATCAGGACAACGTTCAAAGTTTTTGGTGAGTGGAAGAATAATAATTTATTTGAAGTAACCTTTGAAAGAGAGTTACTATCACGAACGGGCTTAAGAAACCCCTGTCCTAGGTGTAAGTAAAATGACAAAAAGCCTCAATGAACACAAACATTCCAATTTTTGTGAAAAATATCGCTGACTGTTGCCTAATCAGCATCTTTGCCATTCAGTATTGATGTAGGTACCGGAATAAAACCCAATACCTGCTGGTTAATGACTGACGTTGAACTTGAATTTACAGAAAATACTATTTTTCAATGAATGTAATAAAAATCGTCTCGTGTTTTTTAAACAAGCAATAGTGAAAAAAATTACAACTTTTTTGTTTTTTTGGAAATATCTCAAAGAATATTCAAGGAATCGTTTTACAGTCAATGGAACTTTTGTAGAGATTTACAAAACCTACAAAATGGACTTTCATATGACCGGATCGGTGCATTTTCCACTGAGAAAATCAGGGAAAACCTCGAAAAAGAGACCATTTTCAAAAATTTATAATTTTTATAAATCTGAAGCTGGAAAAACAATATTGCGGAAACAGATAGATAATAATATGTGGCTCAACTGTGCGTAAGATTTTTTCTGTCCGATGTGTAGTTTTTGCACAATCGCGTTATAAACAATTTAAGGGAACATCTTGCAAGATGCGCCGATTTGAGGGAAATCGTCGTATTCAAATTCTGTAAACGGCATCTGGAAGTAAAGATCAATATCTACAATTTGTCTATTTTAGATTTTCACCTGAGTGGTAAGAAATGTACATTTAATGTTGAAATAAGTGTGATACCTAAGTATAACTGTCTCTTTATCTAGTCAAAATGTAAAGACTTTTCCATCGTAATACCAGACACTCTGATACAATCGCACAATCAATTTTCGTGTGATTTAATCTCATAATTTGAAGCCCTCGGCTTGTCTGAAAATGCGTGAATTAATCTAATCCTGTCATGACAGGATAATAAAAATGAGATGCATGTTATTTTTCAGTATATCCCATATGTTATAGTATACGATATTTTCATTTGCTACCTATTATAGGTAAAATATTTCATTTAATATATCACAAAACTGAAAAAAAAACAAGAAATAATGTAATTGGAAGTAAATTCTCGAATTAACTCTTAGTTTTTACCTTATCGCATAATTGTACAAAAAATTAACAAATGATTTTAAATGTATTAATATCTTGCCGTGATATTGAAGCGTTAAGACGGATTTACCGGATTCATGCATGCATATTATTTATTGCGTCATTTTAAGGCAGATTTCCCTGATTTAAAAAGCGTTATTTTATTGCATAATCCATAAAAGTTCAACTCAGGGATATCTTTATAAATTGTGAAACGGGAAAATCATTTCAATCGAGTCCCTGGTATTGAATTTTTATGGATTAGGTATGCATTAAAATTACGCATATGCAATAAATTATGCATTATGAATCCGGTAACTCCGCCTTTACTTTCGAATCATAAAGAACTCCAGTAATACGAAAACCGAATTTTATTACATCAATCCAACAACAACTAAGGCGCAACTTCCTCTCTTTTGCTTCTTAAAGACGTCAAGAAAATTGTCTCTAAAGGGGATTCCCATCGCCATTCAGTAAAAAGGAGGGTAAAAGCGGTAATGAATATTCCCCCAAGACATAATTTGGAGTGGAAAAATGAGATATCAACGAGAATTCGCAATCCTGAGGGAAATATTCTTAATTTTATCATCATCTGAACGTTGAAGACGGAGGAGGTTTTAATACATTCTTACTCTTACTATAAATGAAAGGCTTATTATAAATTAGGACTCAATGGGCGCGGATTGCCAACCGAATTACAACTTTGACAGATTGCTCATTGGTTCATCATTAATTCCCAAATGGCAGAAATTTCATTTCATGGCTTCTTTGCATTTTATTACCCTTTATAAAAACAAATGCTATTTCTCGAAATAATGTTTATTGATCAGTTTCTGATGGGCAAAAGAGATATGGTTTTTCTATATTGGTTTGTTTAACTTCGTGACAGTTAAGCAAACATCTGGAAGCATCTGGAAGCATATTTCTTGAAATTATCTTGGAAAATAAAAATGATGATATTTGAGATAATGAAGATATTGCTACATTGTTAATCATTGCAAATTTCTTATACAATAGGTGTTTCATCGGCAAGCATTGAACAGAAAATAATTCAACAGCCCTCTACGACTGCCGAATCATTCCTGCACAAAACCTGGCAAAGCACTTCTACAAGAACACACTTTGAAACAAATAAATATTTCACATGAAGGAAATTTGCAGAAGACTAGATTTTTTATAATCCATTTTCACTGAGAAAATATGCATTTTGGTGTATAGTAACTGTGAGCTATTCAGGAGTAGTAGTAAATCATTTGGAGGTTTCCTAGGGATTTGGTATTGCCAAATTTGAAGTACAATGATTGAAGTACTGTCTGATATACAGACAAACCAATTTAATTATGGATACAGCGAAGGGGTCGAGGTGTTAGAGCGTTTGGCTTCCACCCAGACGGTCCGGGTTCGATCCCTGGTCGTGTGTCACTGAGCTGAAGTGGTTCGAATTCCACTTTTATTTAAACTGTAGGTCCCGGATCTCCCTTGCTCGCACAAGCTAGGCTTTTGAGGGGTTTCCTCCGAAAACCTGAGAGTTTCGTAAAAACAAATTTTACAAATATATAAAAAAAGTCCAGGGAAACTTTTGATGGTCTTATATGTACCCGGAGTCTCGAAAGGGTTATGGTAAAACCATAAAATACAACAGCCTGTTCCACGATAGTATGCTGGGTCAAATCGGCCACAGAGCATGGAATAATCGAAATAACGAAAACCACGATTCTCTTATTCAGTGATCTAATCGGGTGAACATCTTGGACAACCGAAACAAACGAACGAAATGGGTACTCGGTGCCAAGCAAGGTATCACTTAGACGTATCAAATTGAAATTACGTGCATTCTGGTCGTGATGTTTGTGAACTCAATATTTCGCATTTCATCCATATCTAGATTCTCGTTTATAGGTCAAAATAATGGAGACAATTCGGTATATTTATCTAACGGATAGACTTAGCAGTAGCACTTGATTAGTTATATTATGTCTTAATTTTGAGTGGGTCTTTAAGGCAGAGCAACAAAACTAGGAAATAACTCAGAATCACAAATATAATTCATTCTTGAGGTAGTACAAATCGTTATAGAATATACCGGGTGAGTCTGAGATGTGACTCCGCACCCCAGACATGTTTCGAGGTTGTTGCCTATCATCACTGCAAGGGTAGGTCCGACAACTCTGAGTTGTCTTGTCCCTTCCAAAAGAATTATAACTCATTGTTTATCTAATAATTCCCTACGGATGAAGCAGCGACTTGATCGATTTATTGTATTCAACGACGATTCAGGTGGCTATTGAAGAAAAGAAATATGATTATTTGAGCTGAAATGGTTTTTTCAGAACTTTTAGTTTCACGGAAACTGGTCCTAGTTTTAGTATTTCTAATGGTGCAACTTGTATATATCCACATTTTTGAGCCTATTATTCCTTAAATATCTAAGTTAAGGATATCGAAATTTCAAAATTTAATAACGAAATTTCCCTTAAAATAAGTCAAGGGTAGTTAGGGTAGCTAGGGTGCCTCAAGAACCTACCCCAAATTGTTCACCAGCTCTCGGACTATTAGAATTTATTACAATAAATACCACACAATCATTTCACGGATACCCTTAACCGCTCCACACGTTCATCAAAATCTCTGTGAAAGTAATGACTTGCATTACGATTGATTAATTGCACCTTAGGAATTATAAAGAACAATTAATCAAGTAACAACTCATTTTAAAAATTATTTCGCTCTCAGAACAACCGTATCATCCGAACAAACTGCAATTGGAGGCGTTTTTCCATCATTACTATAAAATCATTTCACGGATGAAACCTACCACTTTTAATTTCAACTGTACTTTTGATTTCCATACTGACGAGAACGCGAAAAACTTAATGATTTAGTAACCATTCGCTGATTACACATTTAGCGCCATGAACGTAAGCGAGTTCACCGTCCTAGTCGGTGATTAACTCCAGTGATTCCCAGTCATTACCAGATTCGTGTCCGAGAAATCGAAGAAATTATTTGATGAAAAAAACTTGCACTCCACCCCCAAAAACAAACAGCAGAATTGCAGTGTAGAAAACGACTAGTAAATAAAAAGTGAATACTATTCATGGTGAGAATAGACGAGGAAAGTGTTGACGTTAGAAATGTCATTCTTGTCAAAAATTGATTCCAATCAGCTTGTCCGATTGTTTCCGTAAAGATTTTTCAACTTCTTTTGCTTGAGAAAACAAAATCTAAACAACCAAACACAAACTAATAAGCAGAGCAGCAAATCATCAACAGGGAAAGTCACCTAAAATTCTTTGTTTGGAATCAGTATTTGACAAGAATGACATTTGTGACGACACACTTTCCTCGTCTATAGTGTGTAAAATCCGACAACGTTCATATAAATTCGACACATTTTCATATTTTGCATCAAAATTAATAGTGATCACAATAACAACTTTTCTAACATCTAGTGACATCTTTGAAGCCTAATTAGCAACATTAAAAGTAGTTTCCTGATATACCATCTACACTGAAAGAAATAATATTGTAAGTAAGTAATAACACAACGACCTGGTTAAGAATTTTCTTGTTATGGTAGCAATAATTTTCACTTATAATATCACAAGAGCTTAAATTATTTCCGGAACTTTTTTTGAGGGCACCGAAAGAAAATGTCCAGGAATAATTTAAGCTTGCGTGGTATTCGGTAAAAAAATTTCACACCATAATTTGGAAAAAAAAATTTAATCCAATCTGACATTTTAAATTAATTTCACTGCTTGTCAAGTCCACCATGTTTCGTTAAATAAAAAATATTACCAACTTTAGTTACACCAAATGCTAAAACTCAGATGGGTATTAGATCAGTCTATCGCCCTTTCATAATTTTAGGTTACTAAAGGTGGTAGAAATGTATTTTTTGTTAAAGTTATCCATAACACTTCTAATGTAAAAAATATAAAATCAACATGGTTTGTAGCAGTAGGTGGCCGTGATATAGGCGGCCATGCTTTTGACAGATGAGGTTTATATTGGTAAATTACATTGAGTTACTGTATAGTAAACCAGCAAACAAAGATATTCTTATGTAAAACATTTCTTGTAAGCATTTGCGTTAAACAATTTGAGAAAAATTAAATGCTTTGAAAAGTACAATTTATGTAAATACTGCAAAGAGTTGAGTCAAGTGCAAATATGTCATCCAAAATTAATATTTTTAATAAATTTAATGGAAGATTGCGACCAGGAACCGTTAGAGTCGAATGGTTTGTTTACGAAAATCTAAGAAAGTCTGCTGCAGATGTCAAGTAAATATGGCCTTTTTCGTAAAAGAGATTTGAACAAAATTGTTTCAAAATATTACATTTATGTCGTAAAACACAGCCATCTAATTAATTCGTCACCTTCCTATTCACCATTAAGAAGAGAGGATGGGTTAGAATTCAAGCAACATTTAAATCTTACTATGTTTTGTAGATCCTACGGTTTTTGAAATATAAATTGTTAATGCATATTAATTAAACAAATTTGTGTTTTCTGTTTAATGAAACTTTATAGCGAATAATAAATAATAATGTTAATTCTTATATAAATTTTGTATTATTCACAGGTATATCTACAATATTTAATAGTTGTAGATCATATGATTACCTTTTCAACTGTCAAAAAATTTCCACTTAAATATCGTGGCGCCACGAAAACATTTTTTAGTTGCCATGGTAACTAGTCAAAATTAAGGCATCTTATTGGTTAAAAAGTAGAGGTGTGAAATTTTCGACCAAACAAAAGTCCAAACGAATACTAATATTTATTTCAGTAATAATTGTCTTGTTATCACAATCCAAAACTGAGAAATTCAGTTATAGATACCATACCTATTATTGTCAATGACAATTCATTGACATATGAACTAAAAACTGACGTTTTCATAATAGTAATTTACGTAACAAGTCCGGAAAATACTGTTTTTTTGGACGAGTTGACCATATTCTAGGATGAGCGTTAGCGAGTCCTGGAAGTCTGTGAGTCCAAAAAAACTGTTTTTGGACGTGTTGCGAACACTATTTTTTCTGCAACCATGCAGAATAACAAATCAATTAGACGCATTTAGTCTGAGACGAAAAGAGGTCGACCTTCACCCATCTGTTAACCGGAAGGTACATAAATAGACGAATACGCCTATAATAGGTTGCTTATCAGAAGGTGGACATGACTATATACAGTGAGTTTCAAAAATTTGCACCATATGGAAACTTTTTTATTATCGATTTGTCAGAAAATTGTATTCTTCATAAAAATGGGTGCATTACGGAATACTTGTATTCAAGTTATCAAAATTCTAAATTTCCGAACGGTGGACAGGGGGAACAAAAAATTGAATTTTGATCAAGAGTAAACTACCCTGGCTGTGATTCCAAATTTGAATATTTCGAACATTTTAGTTCTTATTTTTATTATATATTGAAATTCGAACAGAAGATAGGTACCAACAGAAACACTCTAATTCTTATTTAAATTAATATTTATATTAAAATTCGAGCACTTCACGGCGAAGTTTGTTGAATCTGTATTTAGTATAAAAGAATGAACAAGCACGCAAGCTAATGTCTTCCCACTGTGATCATAACAAATCCAAGTTATGTATAACATGAAGTAGAATTAGAACGTTCCAAAAAATGAAAAAAAAGGTTATGAAGAAAGGAAATAAAGATATGTAAATATTTGATATTTTTATTGAATCAAAACTGTTGTTGTCTTTTGGAAAATTCGCCTGGTCCTATCATACATTAAATGTCAATACTCTAGAAATGTTAGGTCAAAATCCACATTCTACATACTAACAAATAAAATACATACATATCAAACTAACACTATTCACACAACTCACAACAGTAATAACAGTGTAATTCCGGCACACGCAGTAACACGTCCACATACAACTACTAACTAAAATGCTGGAATTGGAATGACGCCAGTTTGGCGAAAACAGGTGAAAACAGGTGAGGCGGTTACTCCCGATTGATCCCAAACTGGTCTATAATCAACAAGTGGGTGAACGTTACATTTCCGTACGAACACCAAGTTCTAGTGGCAAATAAATTATTGTATTATGCGTATAACATGAGTTTCTGTTTTCAGAAACCCAAAGTTGATAAATATGAATATACACTTTTCCAGCGCTAGTAAAATGTTGACCTGACATTATACAAAGTGAATTATATGATGTTCGATGTACTTGCTGTAGGTGAATAATAGTGTAGCTCAGAATTCTCAGTTTTCTAGAGACAAAATGATTTTTTTAAAATATGTATTAATTTTCTTATCACAATCGAAAAAAGGTAAGGAAAATGTTTTACTTTAACCAATTCTTCCGTGCACCTTCAGAAAGGAGATTGAATAATTTTTCAACATTGCTAAATCCCAGTTATGTAAAATAGAATGTGCGTGTACGCTTTCTTTCATACAGTTTTGATTAGTGGCGTTTGAGGAGAAGCTACATCAATTTTTACCACAATATTCCTTACACCTAATAGAGCCATTCTTTGCCAGTATCTATTTGGGGTTAGCCCAAACCAATTGACTAACCCATCCTCTAGTTCCTATACTGACTTGATTGACGACTTATTTATTTTGTATAAATTCATGTCCACTAATAACATACTTTTGTCTATTTTCCACTGATACTCTTACACTTTGTGACTAGTTTCTATTATTACATCATCTCATGACCGAACAGATTATATCTGTGGAAAAAAATGGCGTATTGAATCAAAGTTTAATTTCTCTAGGTTATTGACGAAAAATATTTCAATATTTCGAAAATAAATAAATGGGAATCTTTAAAATTCGTTGTTTTGTCATTTTCATTAGGATTATAAAGAATGTTCATGCCCCAAGTATCGGCCAAGTCAAATTAATTTATGAACTGATGAATGAATCTGAGGCATAGTTTATTCAGTGAAAACTAAACAAATTAATGGCCTGTCTGTACCATTGCGTAACTTTGTCGTGTACCGCCATTGCTTCCTCAACTTTTGAAAAATTATGCAAATTGCGATTCGAAAGCAATTTATTGCAATTGTAGATACAATCAAGGAAAATACGATCAGATATCCAGCGGCTTTTGCTAGCGATCCTGGTTTACCGTTAAGGGCATTTTCAAATCAGCCTAAAGTTGATTTACATTTCATTTGGCGTAATACAAATGTAGCCTGAGGAATTACATTACAACAAATTACCTGTTTCATCAGTGGGAAAGGTTTCTAACAGGCGTAGATTGGATGACTTCAGAATGTGACGTAAACGACTTCTTATTGTAGGTACCCCGATAAAAATTTAACTGATCTTCTCTCTCTTGGCATTTCATTTTTTTTCTTATTTTGAAGTCAACCAGGGATTAACCTAATAAACTTAATTAAATGTGTGATTCGCGAAATTTCAGTCGTTGTTAATAAGTTTCTTTCTAATATCTACACATACCGTTTGTAGTAGAAAGCAGTGTATTCAAGAAAAATGCGCAGTATGTTTATTATTACAAATAATTTTCAAAGGCATTTGCTTTTTCACATTCTTTACACGGCACTCAAGTTTATTTTATTTATAAATGAACATATTATGAATGGCATTAGAAACACTTTTATTTATATTAAACGATATGCGTCAAATGGGCAGTGTTATATTGTCGAGTTATGAAATAAACCAAACTAGAATGGGCTACAAGGATTTTTTTCTATTGTTTCTACGTTAATGTCAAAATTTAAAAAAAAAACAGGATTTGAGTAAAAAATGTGTCAGAAAATATTAAATTTTTTGAAAAAATACGAATTTTCGAGATTGTCATACTTTTGCAAAATACGGTGAAGTTCCAAAAAGAGGTTGACGACTCGAACCAGGTTACCAGGTGACATGTTATGTCAGATAGTGTAATTTTGGAAGATGCTTTTTTTAAGTTTTGATTCTCGCGAAAAGGAATATCCCCAATGTTCCAAGAACAAAAAACATAGGGACAAACCAGAGGGCATTCGTTATATTATTATGTTATCAATCAATCATTGTAACAAGACCATCATCAAGATTTGAACCCTTGTTTTAGTCCAATAACCTCAGACAATTAATTTGAGCTAAAAGTGGAGGCTGAATTGTAGCAGCATGAAACTCGGCACGTGACTTCTTGACACAACGTATAGAGAGAAAAAAATTGTTCACCAAAGAATACGAGGAGGAACCAAAAAAAAATTGACATCAATTTAAAAAATTTTTTTTTTTGGATTTTACCAGAAAGTGAAAGGGCTGTCGGATAAACAGCTTCGATGGAATAAGAGGTGGTACAATTATCTACAAAATAGTCCAAAACTACTTTGAATAGAATAGGTGGTTAGGTGGATGAGGTTAGTACTTCATATTTCGAGTCACTCCGTCTTTTTGATCTCTTAAATGGAGGAAAACGTCCTGAAAATGCGAGTTGGAATATCTACCATAGAAGAGAAGAGGTTAGAATATATTTTGAGGTTATGGTTCAGCCTCACTTTTAGACATCATATTGATCCCAATCTCAACTTTCTGAGGAAAAAATTGTTGTTGGATCAAAAAAACTGATGTGCCAGTAGAGCGAAAGTTATGGTATAAGCACTTGACAAAACTCTTGTTCTTCTTCAGAATAACTCGATACCCAGACAAATTTCCAACCCACATTTCGTAAACGATAAGCACTAATAATTTCATAAAAACCATAACATTCAATAAAACTCCAATCCACCCAACGATTTATTGTCTGCTCTACAAAAAATATCTACTCACTTTTAGTCGGCCAAACGCAACTGGATCTACTTATTATTGTCTTAATTTTCAAATTTTCAAAGCAAGAACAGACCATATGGTAGGGTAAGACGCGTATATAATAAGCTGGAATCCGGACATATGAGACACAGCTCTCGCAGTTCATAATCTGAATTTGGAGCATACTGCTCCAAAATATGGGTCCATTGTCGGCTTTGATATCATGGTGAGATGATCCTGGACTGTGTTGACTATATGACGGGTCCAGTGGAAAAACGATGAGGTTCCAATTTCGAAACAGTTGAGAAACGCGCAATCTAATGTAGTAGTCCCAGCGTTTTTCCACTGTGCTGCCTACTTTCGGCCGCAGTTTTTTATGGAGTTTTTGGACGGCCTTTGAATTTTTGTAATTCTGACATGATTTATTGTTGTTTTTGTGTTCAACAACACAAATGTAAAGTGTGGAATTGTATACTTTGTTTTTCATGCAGGATGTGTATAAGCGATTATTTTCAACATTTACTGAAAATGGCGGGATTATGAGGAAGTTGAAAAATGAGGCAGGAATAAAACCCAGTTTTTTTGGCATGTTTAAGTGAGACCTGCCTCACTACTCTTAAATCGTTATATATAGTCCAAAGAGGATAATAGAACCTGATTTAGTATAATTATTCCATATTAAATGAAACATCCATGATTTTTGCATCCTCCGTAAACTGCGCATAACGATTATGTGAAGTAGGGAAAAATATTTTGATACTCAGATACCCACATGTTATATATGCATGAGAAGGTAGAACTCTTCAGGAACAAAATTCACTTTTAATTTTCGTTCTCTGATAATTTTTAGCAAAGTTATAACAAATTTTATGTTTGTATGTCCTCAGTAAGGTAGTACTGAGGATCATTCTTGTAGGGAATTGTATTACCTTTCACCACTTTGAAACCGTTTTTTGAGAAACCTTATTCTTTCCGAGGTAAAAGCAAAAAATTTTTTTTCAAGTAAACATTTTTTGGGTTTCACCCCTGGATTTTTGGTGAACATTTTTTGTTCTTGTTTGTCATGGTTCCAATTACTAGCATGCCAAATTTGGTGCTGCTACAACCGATTTTTGTCTCAAAACCTAATTGTACCGGACTATTTGATCAGAAAGAAATTCTCGATATATTAAATCGAGGATTCTGTAACTGTTTTTGGATTTGATAACTCGTTTTCAAAATATTGTGAATTTAGTGTTATTTACTCTTGATTGCAGATTTGTGGACAATCGACGTCCTCTTTTATGCTTGGTGATGAATGTAACGGTGACTGGGAATGCAGAGAGGACATCATTGGATCTATTTGTCACAGAGGACGATGTGCGTGCCAACCCTTTTGGGCCAGAGTCAACCAAACAACATGTTTACAATGTAAGCAATACATCCTTTCCATTTTTTTATAATATGACATGATATCAGCAGTGCTATTACTGCACTAATCGACCTTAATTGTAGAAATTAGTGTGGTATCGTGTATAGAAATTGAAATTACATCAATAGCATGTCTTAGTTTTGGTCACAAGGTCCTAAATACATATTTCATGGACAGAAACAATTTTCTAGAGAATTTTGTGCATCGTTTTCAATTTATAGAGATTTTTTTGACAGTTGACAATCACTCTATCAAGAACTACTTCATTTACTCATTTATTTATTTTTCTCCTCATACAACCATGTCAGCTGATTGCGCGATAAAAATGCGTGGTTTTTCGTTTTTCCAAAAACTGTTTGTTGGGTATACTGAGTTTTTGTGTATGAGCAAGAAACATTTTTCCGAAACATTTTATACTTGGGAATACAAACAACCATACCATAACAGCCACAAATTGAAAAAAAAAAGTAAAAATTAATGGACAGTTCAATATTTTTCATTATTTTTACAGAGTTTTCGCAACTTTTCTCGAGGAGAGAGTCCGAGCCTCTAAACTAATATGCGACGGTCTGATATTTTTCACGATAATCACGGACTTTTTCGATTTAATTTTCACGAGTTTTCGAAACATTTTTCAAGAATCGACAATTTTTTTTCTACGTCCGAAACCGTCTAATTTTTTGCCGAATTCCTACGCGTTCTCTATAAAGCATACGGGGAGGGGGGCATTCGTTATACTCCTTCCTATTCTGTATTTCTATTGTGGAGAACATAATACATTCTTTAAAGTATTGCTATATTATATGTATTTACATATAAATATATTTATTGAATATTGAAATTACCACTTTTTCGTAGATTTTTTTTTCAGTTGGCTGTTCCCAGCATCCCCTTCATTGATAAATAACTTATTTTTTAAGTTTTCATATATGATGAAAAATTTCTTTGAAAAATAAGTCGAATAACTTTTGCTGTCCCAAAAAGTCTCGTCAGAGTCTACCACTTCCGTTGATAGTTTCATTAAAATTTGAAATTTTGCACTTTTTTCTAATAATTGAACTCTATTTTTTATAAAATGCATGCAAATGAGTCCCATCTAAATTTATACGATGTTATACGATGTTATACGTCCATGGGCATTAAAGTAGGCATATATTTCCTATATTGGTAATTATCTGAATCATATCAAAGAATTTAAAAAAAATCAAATTGATATCTTCGTCATATTCTTTGAAAGTAATTGGATTACAATCTGTCAATTTTCTGTCTTCCCTGTATATCATGAGGAGACATTTCAAATATGTTGGCATCAAACTTAAGCTAAGATGAGTGAACACTTTTTTAAAATTTCTTTTTCAGTTCTTTCTTCGAGTTTTTTCTTCAAGAAATGTTCAGTTTATTATTTCAAGATGGGTGAACACTTCGTTTTTTTTCAATTTTTTTTACTTCGAAAACTGAAGTATCATACAGGAATCCACCAGTTTATCATATCCTCGTCCATCAGGTACACTTCAAAAGTATCTGACAGATGGAATACAATGCCAGTCGTGGTATTAACATAGGAAGTACATTGTAGGAAAGATATTTTGATGTCGATATTATTCGATTTCCCGTCAAAAATATGTTTACTAGAATTGGTAGCACATACTCTTAACTTGTGAGGATCTGAAAGAACAATTGTGATTTTCGAAAAAATGTTTCACTACCAGTTCTGTTTAGACATATTCAATCATATAATGAAAGTTTGCTGAACTACAAAAACATAATATGCCAATCAAATATGAGTTTGTCATAATCTGCCACTGACTACATCAATTATTTTTCTGGTCATCATTATTTTCAATTGTGTAAGAAACGAGTAAATACTAATTCTATTCCGTTATGGGAAAATGTCTACGGTCTTCATTCAGTGTCATCCCAACGTTGATTTTGCCGATTCTCACGTTCTGGCTTTCATAAAAGACATGAAACTTCATAATTATTTCCTCCTCGTCATTCTTCATTTAGCTATGTAGACTAATTAGATAGGCAAATAATGAAATAACAATGCCCTAAGGCGTATAGCGACATTTTCAATTGCTTCAGTGTGCTACGAAGAAATCTACCTGGGAAATGAGCAATTTAACAATTCTCTATACAATTTACGTACATTTGATAGCAGGCAATAGAAAAAATAAAAGGATATTACGAACACGCTATTAGTGTTATACTCATCCATCAGCAGAAAATTCAAGACCTGATAACCAGATTCATTTTATACATACTCCAAAAGTCAATATTCTAATGGGTCACGAAATATTATTTGTATTCATAATGTTCTTTTTTTAAAGGTTAGCAACACAGTATTTGTCAGAAAATACCTTTCTAAGGATTCAACTTGCATGTTAGATAAATACAAAGAACTGATCATTGAAAAAGTTATTGAATTTAGTTTGATCAAAAAAAATACAATTATCTTAAACATATACCGTTCCCCAGTGGCTGATTTTTCAATTTTTCTCAATAATTTAGAAACATTATTGACTAGCGTGCTCAGTACACACAAGCATCAGGTCATACTCTGCGACGATTTCAATGTAAATTTCTTGGCAGAATCAGACAACAAGAGTGACCTATTGAATTTATTATCATCTTTCAATATGCAACAAACGATTTTTGAGCCGACAAGGATATGTAATACCTCCTCATCCTGTATAGATAATATTTTTGTTAATTTCTTGAATTTCGAAGTGGTGAATGTAGACAACGGTTTTGCAGACCATTTTACTCAATATATTCATTTTGATCTCAATTGTACAACCAGCAAAAATGAACTCACTATGAAACGTTCCTTTTCACACAAAAACATAATGAGATTTCAAAATGAAGTTACGTCCAAACTATCTCTTGATGAATATCAATCAATTCCCTTTGGGAAGGTAGATCTAAAATTCGAAAATCTCCTGAAAACTGAAGTGCAATGTTTCGAGGACAATTTCCCGTTAAAAAAAAAACCAAATCCGATGCAAAGCGATGCTGGATGTCATCAGGCCTCAGAATCTCTTGCAAACATTAAAGACAATTGATATCACTGACGAGAAATTTTAACAATGAGGTTTTAGAGAAATATAAAAAAACGTATTGTTCTATTTTAAAAAAACTCATTTTGGCAGCCAAAACGGCCTACTTTGACAACGAAATTAGGTCGAGTGAGAATAAGAGTAAAAGAATCTGGCAACTGGTAAACTCTGAAATAGGGAAAAATTCCTCTCAAAATAATCCAATCCTCTCTATTGACAATTCGGAAGATCTGTGTGAGGAACTGAATAACTTTTTTCTGAATGTCATTTCTTCCAACCCCAATGTTGATGTAACTGAAGTTACCGAATATCTAAACAAACAGTGTGCTCCTAATGCCACCTCAATTTTCTTCTACCCTACTGATGATAAAGAAATTTTGGACACTCTGAATGATATGAAATCTAAAAACTCGTGTGGCTATGACAATGTTTCTTCAAAATCCTGAAAAAGTGTATTCAGGTTTTTTTTACCTCATATAGTTAAACTTTTCAATGAATCATTAGCCCAGGGAATCTTTCCAGCTTGTCTGAAAAAATCACATGTGATACCAATTCATAAAAAAGGCGACAAATAAGATTTTAACAATTATAGACCTATTTCATTACTGCCTGTGTTTTCTAAACTATTGGAAAAAATTGTCCACAAGAGACTTTTATCCTTTCTAAATGTCAACAAAATTATCACGCCAGCGCAACATGGTTTCATGAATAATAAATCCACCTCATCAGCTATGTACGATATCACCCAAAGGATTTATGGAGCACTGGACTCTAAAAGCTATCCCCTTAGTTTGGCCTATGATTTCAAAAAGGCGTTTGATAGTGTATGCTTTCAAATATTGCTGCTTAAACTTGCTCATTACGGTATAAGAGGAATCCCGCTTAAATGGTTCTCAAGTTATTTAACAAACAGACAGCAAATGGTCATTATATCGAATAATAATAGTAAATCGTGCTCTTCGTGGGATTACATAAACAACCTCAAGGGTCAATCTTGGGCCCGCTCCTATTCTTATTGTACATCAATGACTTACCAAAAAATATACCACAAGCTTCTACAACGATGTTTGCCGATGACACTCTTTTCTTATTTACCGGTCTCAACGAACTTGATTGTATACAAGTACTAAACAATTCATTATCGCTTATAAATACTTGGTGTAGAGTAAATAACATTGACATAAACTTCTCCAAGACCCACTGTGTTTCTTTCTCCCAAAGAGCATTTGCAGAACACCACCCAGTCTCGTATGATGTCAAATTTGAACGCTCTAGTAAATGCCTTGGTATCATCATAGATTCTCAACTAAACTGGAGGCAACACGTTATTCAACTCAACAAAAAGCTGAGTAGTGGTTGTTTTGTTCTGAGAATTCTAAAGGCCTCAATACCGACACGCTCAAACTAGTCTATTTTGCAAATTTCTTTTCGCACATGTCTTATGGTATTATATTCTGGGGTAAATCGGTAAAGTGGCAGTCTTCATTTATACTTCAAAAGAGAGCACTCAGAATCATCTTGGGACTTCGACGTCTAGATTCTTGCAAGGAACACTATATTAGAATGGGGATTTTGACATTACCTTCTCTTTATATTCTCGAAGTCTTATGCTTCGCCCACAAAAACATAACAGTCTACGCTTTCAGCTCATCCTCTACTCGTCAGTGCAACCAACTGATCTTACTTCCTAAGCATAACACATCTCTTTTTGAGACCAGTGTGCACTACAGCGGTGCTAAACTGTATAACAAATTATCCCCTGATTTCAAAGGTATGCACTTTAATAAATTCAAGAGGTCAGTCAAAAATATGTTACTGAAGAAAGCCTACTACTCAGTCGATGAATATCTAAATGATTAATTTAAATGACTCAATATTTGATGCATCTGAATTTGTTCATTTCTGTCCCGTTCCTGATTGTAAGTTTTATTTTGTATGTATTGATTTGCACTGCTAATATTATATTGTGTATGAAATTTTAATAATAACCTGTATTTCTAACCCTGTTCTTCCTGTAGCGTTCTTGATTGTAAATTTAATTTTTGTAGGTATTGATTTATGTTGTTAATGTTATATTGTGTATGATCTTTTTACAAGAATTTCTTACAAGAACCTGTTTTATGTATATTTTTATCACTACTGTACTCTTTCCTCAAACAATATTGTTTTTTTTTTGGAAATAAATGTGTATCTATCTATCAGTACATCGACGTAAGGTGACGATTTTCCCGTTATGCCTCTGAGACCAGTGAAAGATATGAAAATTCCAACAAAAATTATGAAAATTTTGAGCGGTCGCCGCGTGGCTTTCATTTAAAAAATTCGATTTTCATCAAAAAATATATGTGTTTTGGGACGATGTTATCGCCGCTGCCATGTACACCAACGGCATGTTAAGATAGACAATGAAAAAATGATAGACATGAGAGCTGCACGTTGCCAAATGATGGCCAAATGATTGCCAATGATGGCGTAAAAGTGGCGTGAGAGGAAGAGTGGAATAGCGCTGTTTATCGACTTCGTGTTGATAAAAAGCGAACTCTGCCTTTTGTCGATATTTTCTGTTTAAAATATTCATTGTAATTGATTTTTGATTTATTTGGCAATAAAACCAATTGTTATTATTATTAAACTTGCGATTTTTTTTTAAATTTTAGACGATTTTCTCGTTGCTGACAATTGAAATAATGGAAGTTTCCATTATGAATGTCCCATAAAAAAGTGGCACAAGGTTTGCGGATGTCGAAGTGAGGTTAAGTGCCGGAATTGAAATTTTTCACGCGGCGACCTCTCAAATCATTTTTGTCTGCATTTTCATATCTATCACTGGTCTCAAAGGCATAAACGAGAAAATCTGTCACCATCTCCCAGTATATGTTGGGAGATATTAAATCTTATTTAGGAGGTCTGTTACTCTTAAGAAGTTCATTAGATTAATTTCAATCGCTGATCTGATTCTAAAGTATTCTTATAAGTGTGTTGATGTTTCGACCTCCTATATTTATGTTGGAAAGAAATTGTTGGGGTTAGGAAATAGGAAATATATGCCTACTTTAATGTCCATGGACGTATAATATGTATAAATTCAGATGGGACTCATTTGCAAGCATTTTAATAAAATATGGTTTAATTATGAGAAAAAGGTGCTAAATTTCAAATAATTATGGAAATATCAACGGAAGTAGTAGAATCTGACGAGACTTCGTGGGACAGCAAAAGTTATTCGACATATTTTTCCAAGAAATTTTTCATCATATATGAAAACTTGAATGGGAAGCTGGGAACAGTCAACTAAAAAATAACTACGAAGAATAAAAAAGTGGTAATTTCAATATTCAATAAATATATTTATATGTATATACATGTAATATAGAAAAATTGTGAAAAATATATTATATTCTCCACAAAAGAAATACAGAACAGGAAGAAGTATAAGGAATGCCCCCCTCCCCGAATGCTAGATAGAGAACGCGTAGGAATTCGGCAAAAAATTCGACGGTTTCAGACGTAGAAAAAAAATGTTGATTTAGGGGCCTCAGACCTTCTTGAAAAGTTTCCAAAACTAGTGAAAATAAAATCTGAAAAATCCGTAATAATCTTGAAAAACATCGGACCGTCGCCTATTAGCCTGGAGGCTCAGATCCCCTTCTCTTCTAAAAAAGTTGCGAAAACTCACGAAAATAAAATCGGTAAAATCCGTAAAAATAGTGAAAAACATCGATTAATTTTATTTCAAATATTTTTCTCCCGTACTTCCCTAATGGCTAGATAGAGAACGCGTGGGAATTCTGAAAAAATTCCGACAGTTCTGGCCGTGGAAAATTACGACGAAAAAGGAATGTCAGTAAGTGGGTTTGGACTACCCGCTTCGAAAAGATTTGCGAAAACTAGTAAAAATAAAATTAGAAAAATCCTAGACAATAGTGAAAAACTTTGGACCATCGATTGATTTAATTTCGAATAACATCGGAACGTAGAATAATTTTACCCTTCTGTCCCTCTAAAGGCTAGATGGAGAATGCATAGGAATTCGGAAAATTTTCGGACGAGTCCTTCACATCGAAAAAAGCTATGATACTTCACTAAAAAAATCGCAAAATCCGTGAAAATACTGAAATTCTAATGCTAAAAGCACAAAATAAACGTAGAAATAAGTCAGCTTTCATTTGTTAACCACTGAACGAAAAACAAAAAATACCTAATATTTAGTTAATGAAAAATAAAAAATTTCAAAAATTCCGATTTGCAGGTTCATTACAATTTATGAAATTCAAAGGTCACAAAGTGATTGGGTTATCTCAATTCTTCGAAAATTAAGAAAGGCTCTGCTACAGCCGGTTTTATTTTCTAGAAATTTTATCCCAAACGCGCAGAATACAATGAATTAATGTCCAGTTATAAGTGTACAAAGTAGAAATATATTTCAACTTTTATGTGGAAATTTCTACTGATACCATATAGTTTCGGCTTTCATCTCAAAATTTCGACTTTTATCTGGAAATTTCGTTTTTATCTCAAAATTTCCTCTCTTATCTCAGATCTGGAATAAAAAAGGAAACATTTTTCCCAGCAATAATTTTCATGCTTCCGCATGCTGATAGCAATTTTACTCTCCTTCGTTTTGTCATCGATCAATCATCAACTTAATTTTTTTAATACGTCCCTCTTTAGATAAATATAGTTTTTGAAAGTATTTTTCATTTTGAATTCAATAATGTATAATGTGTTTATTATTAAAAAAATAGTTATAATATTGGTGATTGACAACGAAACGTCGGACAGTAAAATTTATATCATGAAGAAAAAATGTATAAAAAGTTTTTTCGAATAAATGTTTCTTATTTTTTCCAGATGTTACGATAAACACCCACAAAATATTCAAATTAGTTCTTGTAATTTCAAGAAGTTTATTGGAAGGATAAAACTAAAACATCTACTAACTTATTCCAATAACGAATATTAGAAAATCCACCAAGGAAAGTCCTTATAAATGTCTATAACGTATGGTCCGAAAGTTTTGGGAAAAAATTTAGCTGGTTTGATTGAGTTACAAAATGCATTTAATCAAGCAGGTCGTGGAAATTAAATGTCGCCCGTATTGTCATCTAAATAAGCAATGCAAAAGTTGTTGGTTTGCACTTACCAAGTTATAAAATTGATCTTCGTCGAGGTATTTATAATCTGGTTGGGCGAATGACGAAACGAGAGATTGTCGATATTTATCAAGATCACAACATAAGTAAATCGACAATATATCGTACATCAAAGATTGTAAAGAGGGATACCATGTATAAAGTTGCCAAAAAACGGTCGGCCACGGGTTTTGAACCAATTAAGAGAGGGGAGACTCATTCAGCTAAACACTTAATTGACATCTCACAGCGAAAATCGGCGAGAAGATTCCATATTGGAAAGACTACAGTGTTTAAGACCCTATCAAGACACAATGTTTTGTTCCTGAAAAGGAGATAAGCTCCAAAATACACAGAGGTTCAGTTACAAATAATTCCGAGATGTTGCCGCGCGTTGAGGCCAGTGCATTTTGCCAACAAATTGATCGTGATGGACGACGAAAAATATTTCACTTTGGCCAACTCTGAGATGAAGGGCAATGATGGTTTCTACACGGACGATTACGCAAATGTTGCTGACGATCGATGTGAGATTCAAGAGCAAAAAGGGCAAAAAAGCCATTTCTGAGGCTGGTTTCAGTTCACAGCCCTACATTGGCGATGTTCGTGGTGAGGCCTTAATTGTAGAGCAATATATTGACAGATGTCTTTCAAAATTGCTTCAGTTTTTGAATACAAATCATGGGAATGACGAAATTATGTTTTGGTCAGATCTTGCTTCATGTCATTATGCGACAATCACAAGGGATTGGTATGGGGCCAACAACATCAACTTTTTACCGAACTTTGTACCTCAGGCATGCCCAATTGAAGACTTCTGGGCAATATTGAGCCGGAAAGTGTACAATAACGGATGGGAAGCACAAAATCAAGAACAACTCCGACGTCGTATATCGGGAAAAATTAGAGAAATCAACGCTGATGGGGTCGTCCAAAGGATGATGCAACGCGTCAGGGGAAACTTAGGCAGATCGAAGATAACGGTCCCTTGTCGATTATTTGAACTATAGGTAGTGATAATAATAGTTGAGAGATATTGTAAGATCATTTGTTAAGATTATAAAAATAAATTTATAAGTTGCCAGCATCTGATTTTTTCCCAAAATTTCCGGGCCATACGTTATTCACACCACACTGAATGGAATATGGATTTGTAAAAATTTCAAATTGTTCAAAACTGTTTTTTCCGTTAACCAGCTGTAACTTCCGTAATTATCAAGGTAGAATGATGAAACTCTCAGGAATGAAGGAAATTATAGAAATGCACCTACCGGTCTAATGGTAATGGCCTAAGTGATATTCACTGCCCGAGAGTCGCCCGTAAAAATGGGTTGTTCCATCGCGACTGACGGGCAGTGTATATCACTTAGGCCATCACCATTGAACCGGTATGTGCATTTCCATAATTTCTCAGTCCTGAGAGTTTCATCATTCTACCTTGATAATTACGGAAGTTACGGGGGTGCTTCCATGAGAAGTGAGACACACTGTACAAGCATCTGGTAGTAATGGATAGTCGGCAATTATATGCCAAGCATATTTTAAATTTCGCATGGAAAAATCCGATATATTTCGTTAAAGTATGTCATAATCACCGTACGAGGGCAATAGTCGCAGATTACTTTACGGTCCCTTGTCGATTATTTGAACTATAGGTAGTGATAATAATAGTTGAGAGATATTGTAAGATCATTTGTTAAGATTATAAAAATAAATTTATAAGTTGCCAGCATCTGATTTTTTCCAAAAATTTCCGGACCATACGTTATTCACACCACACTGAATGGAAAATGGATTTGTAAAAATTTCAAATTGTTCAAAATTGTTTTTCCGTTAACCAGCTGTCGTCCCCTTACGAACGGCAGCCCTCAGCCAAAGTGACTGAAACAGCGGCGCTTTATATAACCACTCGGCTACCTGGCTTAATATGGATGATATATAAAAGTCAAAATTTCAAAAAAAGTCGAAATTATCTTTGAAAAAACAAAAAATCCGTGATCTTTGCGCTTCTGTGGGACAGTATAGTTAAACCGAGTATTACAAGCTTAGTCGAGATTTATTGCTAATACTACTGAGGTGTCCAATTTAGCCTTCAAATGTTTTTCGCATTAATTTAATCAATGTTTTTTTTTTTCAGCCACTCTTCTTGGATATGACTGCATGGTACCGGAACAATGCTCTCTGAAGGTGGCCAACAGTAGCTGTCTGGACGGTGCATGTCGCTGTGTTGATGGTTTCCTGCAGTTCCGGAAGCACACTTGCCTTGGACGTGAGTGTTTTGTTAAATTGGCCATTCATTCATCATTAGTTCTTCGGAGAAAAACGATACTTCACTCAGAAGTTGACGGGCGTTGCGAATCCGAAGAGAATAAAAAACCGTTCAAGCCCTGATGATTCGTTTATATACTGTTTAAGATTTAGTTGAATGAAAACGAAGAGATTCATAACGGTTATATTTCTCACATGATGCCAGTCAGAAGTGACACATGATTGCAAGAATAAACATAAGAAAATAATTATACAACGTGACTAGCGGTCAATAGTTGGTTAGACGTTTATGGAAAACGCAGGAGTTTTCTGAAAATTTTTTGCTTAAAGAAACATCCTATCAAATTTGTCTATTTCTAGTCGTGTCGAAATCAACATTACACTGATTATTTCTTTCGTCTATTAAATATCAGTCACCAACCAATCATACGTTTGTTTCCTGTTTGACAGGACCAATCAACACGCTCTATTAGCGACTATTTACATGATGCACAATAGTCACCGACTATTCAGCATGATACTCATATCAAGGAGCCTGAGCATCTGACAGTACTCTAAATAAATACATATTAAACGTCAAATAAAATCAATCGTGTTGAAGCTGTATAAGAGAATGAATGTGGACCTTCTACGGTTAATACTGCAAGTTCTTCAAAAGCTGAACAAATGTCACAAATTACGCATGGTGGAAATGTCACATACAATAATTGTGTTTTTAATTTCAATTGATAAATTATAAAGATGGTGCTGTTTTTGTTTAGATTTTGAGCTTTGTTCTTGATATTTTGAATAAATTATTCCAACTTATTTAATTTTCATTCATTCATATGACTGATATAAAGAAGTAGATTCAAGAAATAATCTTCACAAATATAACACGACCTTGATTAATTGTCGACTATTTTATTGCTGCTAAATTTCTCTTGTATTTATTAATTTTACTCGACATTATTTTGGCATTAATAATCAGAGATGAAAGCCCTCGAGCTTCGCTCTCGGGCTCTCATCAGATTATTAATGCCAAAATAATGTCTCGTTAAATTATTATAAAATACAGTCGAAATTTAGATGCAATAAAAATAGTCGACTATTTATCAAGGTCTTGTTATATTACCCTTGACTATTCCACTCTTCTCAAGATATTCACGTAATCTGACCAATCACAAATCAAAGACAACTTGTATTATCGCGAAAACACCAGCTGTCTCTCAATTCTGATTGGTCTGTCAGCGTTGATGTTTTCAACGATGTAACCAAAGCAAAGTTTGACATTTTGACAGATCATAATTGTAGGCGAAAACGTCAATAAATTATTGATAGTTATAATACATTTTTTGTGATTATAGTTGATTGATTACGGTTATGATGAATTGATGGTTCATGTTTATAATAATACTTTTAATGCATCGTGAAATAGTCTAATAAAATTCCACTCGTAATTGAATTTATCTCATACGTCACAATTCAGTTTCGTTCAGAAATGAATCGACAGACTTATCGCCACAATTTCCCTCATAGTATATAAACCAACCAAATGCCATCATTTTTTGAATTCAAACCAATGAGAAAAGGACTTTTCGAAAACACTGTCTCCAGCCCGTGGTATTTTCAAATCGGTGTTTCGCTTCTTCCTTATTTATACGTTTCCATAGTTACAACAATTTCTGTGAATAGAGAAACGTCAGTTTGACGGTTCAACTCTTCAACTGACATTAATGACACATGATGAACCGTTTCTGCAATACGCATTTAGTCCATAACAATTTAATGTATTCGTGAAATTGTCTGATCGAATATCCCTTCAAAATGCAGAATTTTCAAAATACTTTCACCTTGCCAGTCGCTCAAACTGTGTTGATGTACAAAACACCACTCGAGCAAGCTCTCGTGGTGTTTCTAAGCAACACAGTTTTCGTGACAGCAAGGTGAAAGTATTTTTTGAAAATTCAGCATTTTGTCGGGATATTACTACTGAAAATTCAATCACTTGTGGTATTACTGCTGATAACTACCCATGGATAATTTTCACGGTTAGTTATCAATAATGTCACGAGGTTGACACGAAGTCTGTGTCATTTCATCAATTTAATTTATTTCTTATATGTCACTGTCCTGTCAGAAAAAAATTCTCACCATTTGTCTCCCGAACATTTATGAATAATTCATAATTTTGCGGCAACTTCCTCAAGCCTTCGGCGTCGGGCTGTTACCAAATAACGTGCTTTCGAAAACTGTGATAAAATTATTTTTAGTGCAATCGCACGCGAAGTCAGTATTTCGCGTTCTCAGCACAGTCCGCGAAATTTAATTTCGCGGCCGTTACCCATAGCAACGGCCGCGAAACCAAACGTCACTTTCAAAAATGTTTTCAGACATCGTCTCAACATTCTGTTTGTCACACCAATCTTTAAACTCGCCGTAACATTTTTCGAACTGCCGTTTAGATTTTTCGGGTATTAAAACGGAAAGCGCCGAATTTACAACGCTTTTGAGTTCAGGAGGAGTGGAAGGTACTGAAATATCGCTATCAGTATCAGACATTTTGCGTTTGGACAAGAACTGTCAAAATATTTTGTATATATTGAAACATATCATTTCCATAGCACACGGTGATATTGTTGAATAAATTGAACTGCTGTTGATTTTAGAGCAATAATATATTTATTTACAACTACCTATTTTAATAATTTTAACGATTGCACGAAAAATAGTGTGTATGCCATGGCCGCGAAACTTTTTAACGACCTCAAGATTATCTTGCCTCGGCCGCAAGCGGCCTCGGCGATAACTGTTATTTCGGTACGTTAAAAAGGTATTTCGCGGCCTTAGCATACAAATAACTATTGTTATTCAAAGACCTTGGGATATAGCTGAAACTTTCACATCTTACATTTATTTACCTGTTCTATCGATCTAAAATATATTCAGCATTGCCACGTTAACGCTTCTATCAAAAAGTCATAGCAACTTTATTTTTTTCAATATAACACCCCCTACGCAAGACGCAATTGCAAAGCTCACTTCTATGATATATAATGCTGTTGATAACAAGAAAAGCTGTTTGGGTGTTTTCGTCGATCTAGCAAAAGCTTTTGACACTGTTAGTCATGAGCTTTTGCTGCAGAAATTAGAACATCTTGGCATGCGAAGAGTAGTGTTGGATTTGGTCAGGAACTTTTTAACAGGTAGGACACAGCGTGTTGAAGTAAATGGAGTAATGAGTCTGGAAGAGTTAGTCTCATGTGGCGTTCCCCAAGGTACGGTTTTAGGGCCAGTTTTATTCATAATATATTTGAATTCCTTACTGAAGCTGAAATCGTCCGTACCAATTGTTTCATTTGCTGATGATACGGTGATTCTGTATGTGGTAGATTCATGGGATGAAGTTAAGGAGATATCGGAACAAGTCCGGCAAAAAATTACGTGGTTCAAAAGTAACCTGGTGAACATTCAACTTTACAATTATAAGTCATATAATGGTTTTCATCAGATGTCTCATGCGTTATGTTGAATGAACCTAACCGATACGTACTTCAAAAATCGTTTATACTCATGACTATAAGATATACCAAAATTAAACCATTCCACGTCGAACGTTCGCTTTAACACATTTCAATTATGTTGCATTTTTGATCAAATTAAACGATCAATACTGCATAATCACGAATGTATCATTTGAATGATGATAACTTTGAAGATTGCATATAAACATATTTTTGATGTACTTTTTCAAATATTGTCCCTTCAATAATTTGCAGACATCAAGATAGATATGAAAATATCTAACTTTTTTAAATATAATCGTATATACATCTTCGTCAATATAATCAATAGTGAGACCAAATAACTACGTATTATTGCATATTTTGCCAGACGTAATTTATGTGCCCCAAAAAAATGATTGAAATAATCAATAAAAATTATTATATCATTAATACATATCTTGAGTGACGATAATTTTGAAAACCGAAAATAGATGTATTATTTATACGTGTTTCCAAGAATCGTCTCTCCATAGTTTTCCTGGCATCAGGCAAAATATGAATATTTTACATATTTCCTAATATAGTAATGAAAATATCATATTGTATTCGATCCATTCAACGACCGAATTACTATGTATTTTTGCATACTTCACCTGACGTAAGTTGAATGACTAAAGAATTATATTCATTTATTGATCACAATAATCGATATAAACTATTTCATCGTGGATACATCTCCTGGGTGATAATAATTTTGAAAATCGAATGTAAATATATTATTTATATATGTTACCAAACTTTGTCTCTCGAAAGTTATCCTGGTGTCAGACAAAATATATGTACTTTTCGTTATCCATGATATGGTAATAAAACCGTTTCATTCAGATCAATACATTTTCTGACCAAATAACCATGTATTTTTGCATACTTTTTCTAACGTAAGTTAAATAACTGAACAAATATGTTCACTTATTGATGTAATTAATCAATAAAAAGTATTATATCATTTATATATCTCTTGAGCGATGGTAATTTTGAAAATTGATAATAAATATATTATTTATATGTTTCCAAACATCGCCTCTCCAAAGTTTTTCTGGCAAACAGGAAAAATATGAAAATTTTACAAATATCCTAATATAGTAATGAAAATATTATATTAGATTAGATACATTATACGATCAAATAACTATATATTTTAGCATACTTTGCCTGACGTAAATTGAATATCTAAAAAAATTGAATCATTTATTGATCAAAATAATCGATATAAACAACTATATCATAAATATATCTCTTGAGTGATGGTAATTTTGAAAATCGGATATAAACGTATTATTGATATGTTTCCAAACATTGTCTCTCCAAATATTTTACATATTTCGTAATATGGTAATGAAAATATCATATTTGAAAAATGAACAAATAACTAACGTTGGGTACTTTTTTGCATACTTTGCCTGACGTGAGTTGGATATCTAAAGAAATATGTTCATTTATTGATCAAAATAATCAATATAAACTATTATATCGTTTATATATCTCCTGGGTGATGATCATTTTGAAAATCAAATGTAAACGTATCATTTATATATGTTTACAAAAATTGTCCCTTCAAAGTTTTCTTGGTATCAGACGAAATGAGCATATTTTTCATTCCTCATAATATAGTTATGAAAATGATTCATTCAAATTGATACATTTTCCGATCAAATAATTATGTATTTTTGCATACTTTGCCTGACGTAAGTTAAATACCTTAAAAAATATGTTCAGATATTGATCAATATAATCAATATGGAGTGTTCTACCCAACGATAGGTGTCGCTACTATTGAAATTACGAGGCATCATCTCAAACTCAATAACAGTATATGAATACTATCAAAAGCTTTTTTCAATTGTCCATTAGTTATTGGACCTCTTGGGTTACCATGATAACATGCACAAAAGGCCTAATAGGCTGCTTAGCTTGTACCTTATACCATGATAACTATTTTCAGTCTTTGGACATTGTGCAAAATACGTCATTTTGATAATGAAAATCTGGTCAATGAAGTATGACGTCGATTCAACGCTGAAACTTAGGACATATCGCCTCAGAAAGGACCGTAGTCTTGGGAACATGACTTTTTAATCACTTACTTGATATATATTATGATATGTTTTTTGGACATTGTGCATAATACGTCAATTTGATGATGAAAATGAGATCAATGAAATATGACGTTGATACAACGCCGAAACTTGGGACTTATCGCCTCAGAAAAGATCGTCGTATTGAAAACATAAGTTTTGAATCAGTTACTTGACATGTGTTATAATATGCTATTTGGACAATGAGCATGAAACGTCATTTTGATAATGAAAATATGATCATTGAAGTATGACGTTGATACAACGCTGAAAATTGGTTCTTATCGCCTCAGAAAATACGTTTAATGGATACATATTGATGATGTTGACCATCATTCATAAGACGTTAAGTTTATGTTCCACATATGTAACAATTTAAAAAATGTTCACCGGGAATCTATTAACGGTAAATGTTTGAAAAAACGATTACTTTACCTTTTGCATCCTATGATTCATATTTACCTAGATATAAAACAATAAAAATGGATGGCCAAGATGTGGAACTCAAAACATCTGGAAAGTATTTAGGAGTCTTCTTGGATTTCTTCTTGAAGTAGAATATTCATATGGAAAATCTAAAATAGAAAAATGAACAATCTTCTATAAATTCTACTTATGTCGTCAAATACTTACTATTGATAAGCTCAAAGTCATATATTTTGCTTTGGTTGAATCTCTACTGAGCTACGGGATAATAGGTTAGGAAGATATATGCGAAACAATTGTAAGTTGTACAGAAAACAATTTAAAAAATAATGTCATTCAAAAAAAGGACTTTCTCAATTCATCACTTATACAGTGTGTCACACTTTTCATGTAAGCACCCCTATAACTTACGTAATTATTAAGGTAGAATGAGGAAATTATGAAATGCACCTACCGGTCTAATGGTAATGGCCTAAGTGATATACACTGCCCGCCAGTCGCCCGTAAAAATGGGTTGTTCCATCGCGACTGACGGGCAGTGTATATCACTTAGGCCATCACCATTGAACCGGTAGGTGCATTTCCATAACTTCTCAGTCCTGAGAGTTTCATCATTCTACCTTGATAATTACGGAAGTTACGGGGGTGCTTCCATGACAAGTGAGACACACTGTACAAACATCTGGTAGTAATGGATAGTCGGCAATTATATGACAATCATATTTTAAATTTCGCATGGAAAAATCCGATATATTTCGTTAAAGTATGTCATAATCACCGTACGAGGGCAATAGTCGCAGATTACTTTAAAGTTCCAAGAGCACAGAAGGCCATAGAGCAAAGAACCTTCACATACATTGCAACTAAAATATACAATGCGTTGCCATCTAAGAATTATTAAAATCGAACATAGATTCAAGAAAGAAATCAAAAAGTGGATTCTTAGAACAGATAGATTATTTTTTCATACGATAATTGATCCCTCCTAGAAAAATATTAAACCAACATATATTCAAATATTTTGCACCTAATCGTTAATGAAATGAACCAATTATCAGAATATTGTTCTTCCGTTTCTTTAGGTTTTTCTTTTTTTTTTTTCGTTAAATTTTTAATTTTTTTTGTAATATTCCTATTTTGGGTTAATTCATATACTTAGCAACATTCGTTAATTGCTTGCTTTCAGCTTGTAAGTAGTCATAGACAGGTTCGCACAGAACCTAAATGACTTATTTTATTTGCAAAATTGTAATGACGAAAGTTGTTATATATATTTTTGATGCTGCAAAAAGTATTGTATACTAACACATTTTTATGATCGCCCTTTTATTATAACACTTTTTTGTTAAATATGCCCTATACCACCTGTCTCTATCGGTTTTCGAGATGAAAAATTATTTGTGTTAAATCTGGTCCAAAACAGCCCTCATCGAACTTGAGTAAATTACTACTCTCAATTCATGAAAAGTTGATATTTTGATAGTTGTTTCGACAGGTACATGGAATGTTATGACTTTCAGGTTGAGTATCAACGCTCACTTGTCACTTCACTTGTCCAAAGAAAATATGAATGATAATATGACCACATACCAACGTAACTACGGCACTGGTTTACGAAAACAAAAAACTGCAACTTCAAATTATCACCTTGAGAAACCATGATTAGTGTACCATGTTTGAAATTTTTTCCATCAGGAGTTTGATCTACATTTTTTTCGCACATTTGACACCCTGTATCTTATAGGGCATGCATTTTAGGACACACCTTGAGAGGAACTTTTCACTTCGAAATGAGGTGAGGAATCTGTAGTCGGAGTTTGTCGGTCTTATTCAACTCACCATGTATACTGTATACAGGGTCCTGCAACAAGAGCGCGGTCTTCCATATCTCTATTATGGTAATAGATAGATGGATGATTTGATCAGCAAAATGATATCATTTTCTGAGCCCTACAAAATGAAAATGATAGAACTTACACAGGGTGTTCAGTTTTTCCTGGGCGCGTCCCATCTTTGTTTTTTTAATCCTGGATTTTTATCAGTTTTTCGGTTTCTAAATGATAAATGAAAGGTACTTTATGGAAGTATTTTTTTAGAAAATATTGACGGTTTTCGAGATTTTTAGCATGACAGCTTTTTTTTCCAAAATTGGTCACTCATCATATTTAAAATTATAAAGTTGTGCAAAGTCCCATTGAAATTCATTCCTGGTCAAATAATGTACGTTGGTGACTCTCTCAAACGATATATCTAAAATCGACCTGTGATATACAGGGTGTGAAAAACAGTTGCCAAACATTGTATATAAAAATGTGCAAAATCTTCTTTATTTTAAATGGAACACCCGGTATAATATCGATCCGTAAGAAGCGCCAACAAAGGCTCTACAAATTTCATAGAATATTCCCTATGGTTAAAATCAATAGTTTTTCTCAAAACGCTCTTTTTCGAAAAATGGAAATTCTTCCTTTTCCTTCGCCATAATTTTAATAAACGACCTTTTTTATGGCGAAACCCATTTGAGTCGACTGGATATACATGTACACAAGATATCTTGTTTCAATTATGTACATTCCATATAACGTGGCCAAATAATTTTTAATTTTTGTATAATATGTAGTCTCACATTTTTCTATATGGAAAACCTATTTTTTCCATTGGATGCAGAATTAAACACACAAATCTCGTGCAATATAAAACCAAACACGATTATAGAAAAAAAAACATTGAATATTACAAATAAATCAATTTATTTCAGGCTATGATGATTATTCATTTATTATAAGTTCCAGGTAGTTATTTAAATTGTCAACTTGCAAATAACAATACTGGTAACAAGAAAAATTTATTGAAAGTTAAAATGACACTCTTACTTACAAAATATGTTCAACGTGTCTTCCATTTTCTTGAAATCTGCATGCAGTAGTTCCTGATGTAATTGAACATGGTATGGATGAAAACGATGCTTCTTCAAAACTCGTTGCACTGATCTCACACTTATCCACTATTTCACCAATCTGCCGTTGACTCCTTCGAGGATCGTCTTCAACAGCAAGAAGAACTCCCAATTCATTATCCTCATTAGTGGCTGGTTTGATGCGCTCATGTTTAGAATAATTGATGCATCCAGTTTCAACAAATCTAGTCAGAACCTTTCGGAATGATATTTCATCTGGATGCCTTCTATCTGGATACTGTTGAGAATAAATTCTACTTGCCAATAAACAATTCTTTTCTGAATCACCTAATATGAAAATCGTATAAACCAAATCAGTTTTTGAAAACAACATTTTGATTAAATTGGATCGAAACTTCTTGATATAGCAACATACATTAAAGATTTTAATACGTATACAAATTGGCAGGCAAATATTTTTACCTGCCAAACAGATTGATTTTAAAAATTCATTTATTCGGTTTTCCTTGAAAGGTTGTTGTCTTCTTAAAGAGTAAATATAGGTATGAAGCGATAATTCAAAGAAGGGGTTAGATAAAAACTATGCTTTAAATGAAGGAATTAGAAGGTGTTTATGGCGAAGGAATAGGAAGAATTTCCATTTTTCGATAAAAAAGCTTTTTAAGAGGGGGTTTATCCTCTGAAAAAGGTCGAAGTAAATTTGCGGTGTAAAGGGGGAAGTAGGTGTCACGAGCGATGGAGGCGGAGACCAATATTAAAAGAAATCTAATAGCTGCTGATGCATATTGTTTAGTTGCTTGGTTTTGTGAAAGACTTTCGAATTTCCTTTTGTTCGAAGAATAGGTTAGGCTATCGTTTTGAGTTCATATAAAAGTTCTTATGTAAAACATAAAAACCATTCTTCATAATTATGTCGAAAAAAATTAATTGTTCTGAAGTTGAACTGAATATTTTTTATACATATTCAACAAGCCGTTACTGTTAGTAAAGTTTACCGTCATGAAAAATCATTGTTCATCTTTTTTCTAAAAAAATAGAACATTAACAAAAGTGGAAACAATCAAAGACAGATATTAATCTTTCAGATGTTCGGTTTATTTTTTTCAAAACACCTTCATAACAACCTGAGTGTGTTTTCTGCGGAGACTGGCTTTGTTCAACGTCTGATACTCAATGCACATTATACTTGAGGTCTTCGATATTTGCAAGAGCTCTGAAGTGAACAAATTAGTTGAGATAGGACCAGATGAAAAAGTCCAGTGGGTTAAGATTTGGCGACCTAGCAGGACATTTACCCCTCGTACTATTCGATGTAATTATGATGAAAATGTATAGTGCTGTATATGGTTGTACTCGGAATGACAGTCTCTATCATATGTCAAAATAAAAAATATGAGCACTCATTTGAAAAAAAAAAGTTGACAGGGCAGAAAATGTGGATAATTGGAATCAGTAATTTAATAAAATAAATAAGGGACGTTACAGATTTTTTTCAAATGAAAAAGTTACAGGGCCGCGAACACTTGGGCGAATCACCGCAGGTATAATGAAACATCGAATTGAATAATTATTGGCAGTTTTCGGGGCGAGAGGTTTAGCCATTGATGAAATCCCTGCCTCACTGGTAACAAGATTACATGAACATTACATGTATTGCTTTGTGAATACATGAGATTCACTCGGTGACTGCATGATAATGCATGGTGACTGCAAGGATTGAAAAATACATGCGTCACTATCACAATACAAGAGCAAACTAAACTCTAACGGTAGCCCCCCACTCTTCTCTGTGACACTCATTTCGGGATAATTGGGCCCTTAGTGTCTTGCCGCCAGTCGCTCGCCAGCCCCTTGCAAATTGCAAAACATATCCAGTTTTTAGTAACTGATTGTGTGAGTGACCTGGAACGTAATCACGATCCGTCAATAAATCATTTCTGCTTCTTATTACTTATAATTTGTCCATTTCCAGAAAGCAATTGTTCAAGTTAAATTGAATTATGGAATATATAAGAATTATAATTTGATAATATATAACTTCATTATTCTTATTCGGCATATTTGCAACTTCAATAAACTCATTTACAACTTCTATTGTTTTATCTCCAGTACTAAAATTTCCGGAATAGCTTCAGAATAATTTTTTAACTCATGAATGAATCTACAATTCATTCAATTATCCATAGTATTCATGCATAGTTATGTGAGGGCGCTCGAATCAGTGGCGATAAATGCTCGAAAATTGAGTATGCAGGGGTTCAGCAGAAATCACTTTGACGATGTAATTTTGAATGGATCATTCCAATTTTTTTTTAACATAGTTAAATGTATAAGTGAGGCATCTCTCGAAGTACTTTTTCGAAAAAAAAAATTAGATTTTGAGATGAAAAGTTAGTGAATCTGTCTGTGAATCTGTCTGTGAGTCAATGTTCTGCCTGTTTTTTCAAAGTTTTTATTTTTTTTATTTGAAATGGTACTTCGAGAGATGCCTAGATCCAACATTCCAAAATCGGATGATGAAAAAAAATCTCGTGTTTATTCAGCGAACTCCGAGTATTTTGATTTCTCCCGCTCCTTGTTTTACTAATAATCATTAATAAGGTTAAACCCCCCTTGAGAAAAACTGTTTATTTTAACCATAGGGAATATACAATGAAATTTATAGAGCCTTTCTTGGCGCTTCCTACGGATTGATAATATACCGGGTGTTCCATTTAAATTAAAGAAGATTTTGCATATTTTTATGTACAACGTTTGGCCGATTTTAGATGTATCATTTGAGAGAGTCATACATTAATTGACCAACATCGAATTTTAATGGGACTTTGCACAACTTTATAATTTCAAATATGAACTGGGACCAATTTTGGAAAAAAAAGCTGTCATGCTTAAAACCTCGAAAACCGTCAATATTTTCGAAAGAAAGACTAACATAAAGTACCTTTTACTTTCTATGTAGAAACCGAAAAACTTATAAAGAATACAGGTTGCCTGCCATTCAAAAAATTGAGGCCCGCCCAGAAAAAACTGAACACCCTGTGTAATTTTCATTATTTTGATTCTGTAGAGCTCAGAAAATAGTATCAATTTGCTCATAAAATCATCCATCTATCATTTACCGTAATGGAGATATGGAAGACCGCGCCCTTGTTGCAGGACCCTGTATAATATATCATCTGATATTGCGGTATTCCATTTCCAGAATAATATATCAGAAGAAAACAATAATTATGGTCTACGACTTCGTTATCTTCATCGAAAGCTGAATTAAGTTATAAATAATTTTTCCTACATCTTGATATAAGTACGCATACTTGAAGGCTGACTGAGCATAGACACGTGGAAGCAGACAAGCAGGTAAGTAAACACTGAAATCACGTAGTGAAATTAACGATCGCATCACCTCTTTGTGCGGAAATAGTGTTATTACGGCAAACTTGAAAAAAGGTGACTAGAAAAGAGCATTCAACATGTCTAGTATCGTGTGCAATCTCGACCAATCATTTAGCAATAATTGTGGAGAAGGCAGTAGATATCAGTTTTCAACAAGTGAGTTCATGCCTTGGGCGCTTGGAATACCAATCACTTTCATTTTGAATAAGAAAAATTATGTTTTTTTATTTTGTTTTTATTCGCCTTCATCCTATGTTTAGCAAAAAATTAAACATTCCGGATGAATTTACTCATAGATAATAACACGATTATAATTATTTAAATCAAATGTTTCACGATCGCGCAGTAGAACATTCTCATGTTTTAAATAAATCCTCTTATACCTTTTAATATATCTTAAATATACTTGGGAATACTAAATGATGTCATTAATTTCAGGTGGTGATTCCTTGTCACCTATATATAGTGTAAAAATTGCAAAAATGGTTGCATCAGAATTATCCCCTTGTATAAGCGCATTGATCAATAAATCATTTGACAGTGGCTATGTTCCCAATAATATGAAAATTGCTAGGGTAACACCTATTTTTAAAAGTAGGAAAAAATAAATTTTAAGACCCATATCAGCATTACCTGTTTTACCCAAAATTATTGAGAAAATCATGAACTGAAAAGTAACGGATTTCCTTGATAAAATAATTTTTTTGTATAATGGACAATATGGTTTCCGAAGATCTAGTGACACTGACAGCCGTATGCATAGTCAATTCCATCGACTCGCTGGAGTTTCGCCGCTCGCTACACAAGAACTATAATGCACAGTCGAGCTCCAAAAAAGTGGCACATCGCCAGCATTTCGCCAAAATGTAATTTGATTACAAAAATTCAACTAAACCTAGATGACAACTTGTTGTTTAGTGTCACTGGATCTTTCAAAAGCATTTGATACGGTAGATCACGAAATTTCATTATGTAAATTATTCATTATCGGGTTCAATTAGAGGTCATGTACATGAATGGTCCCAAAATTATTTATATGGGAGAAAACGATATGTTTTTATGGGAAATGGACAAAGTTTGATGGGGAATATAACATGTGGTGTACCACAAGGTTCAATTCTTGGACCTTTATTATTTCTTATATATTTCATTTCAATATCCAATCTTAGTTTGCATGGTGAGCTCAAATTATTTGCGGATGACACATCATTAATTTATTTTGGGAAAAATGACAAAGAAATAATCGAAAATATTCAAGCTGATTTAAAAATAATTTCACTTTGGTTAAACAATCATAAAACTGACTTTGAATATTGATAAATCTTCCATCATGTTTCTGTCAAGAGTAAAATTCGAATATATCGCAAATTCATTAGTTTTCAACAGGAAAAATATAAAATATTCAGAAACAACAAGATTTTTAGGATTATACATTGATGAAAACTTTTCTTGGAAAAGCCATATTGAAAATCTTAGAAATAAATATCTCCTATAATTGGTATTTAGTTCAAAATTTGATATTACATTCCTTTGAAATATCTAAAAATGATATATTTCAGTTTAATTTATTCAAATTTACAGTATTTAATATCAGTATGGGTCACTGCCAATTCTATCTTGCGTCCACTCAAATCTTTGCAAAACAAAAGTATGAAATTTATTTTTAAATTACCATTACTTGAATCTTCATCACATTGACAGGCTCCAAATAATCTTTTGGATATCAAATACAAATTGAAAATATGTATATTCATACATTCCTTCATCAATAATGGGAAACATTTATCTCTGGAATTTAATTCAACTGATACCATACACAACCACCAAACTAAACAATCAAATAGTCTCATAACACATAGAATAAAGACAAATATCGGGAAAAAATCAATTTTATATAACGGAATTTTGATATTCAATTTGAAAAATATCATACAAAAAAACCGTTTTAAATTTAATTTAAAGAAGTACTTATTATAATGATACTTTAAAAAAACTAATGCAAGCATTTTCAACTTGAAATTTTGTTGTTTATTGTATTAGTTATAGTTATAGTTATTATAAACATTCATGTTTCTTGGGGTCAATAAAGATTATTGTTAAATAAACGTGCGTGTCCTAACTTGCCTCCTTTCCGAGTAACGAGGTGTAAGAGTTTCAATTGAAAATTGGTTTTTCCTCAAATACACAAAATTCTTTTTGTTAGAAAAGAAGCAGCACTTCTAACAAACACACCAGGTTTCATTAAATTCAGCAAAAAGCCTCTTGAGTAATTATTAAATAACCGATTTTTCATTAAAACTTTGACACCTTGTTACTTGAAAACGAATCAAGTTAGGAAACACGTTGACATGAACTTTTTTTCATAAAACATTACAAGGAATCACCACCTAAAATTAATGACATCAATTAGTAGAAACCCTGTTTACTTTTCACTGATATTTAATTTTTAGTTATCGAATGCGTTTGTCACATTATTGGTATATTCGGAGAATAATGAAAATTCACGGATTCCTAATGAGTTTTCAAGGCGCAATTTTGAAAATATACAGGGTGGGGCACCAAAAACGAAACAGATCGAATATCTTCAAAACACATGTGTTGTGAGAAAACTCAAAAACACGTCGATTTTTAATCCAAGGGGGACATCTTCCTATCATAACCTCAACTGTCATACCTCTCCCTCCTCCCCTTGACCACTATAACCCAAACAATTTAAAAGTAGTAAGTGTGACACACATCAAAAAGGTAATTTTAAAAGGAATTCAGCCATGTCAATTTCCGCTACCTAACTTCATTTGCAAGCTGATTTGACATAAATTCGGTGACAATGCGTTATGGAATGGTTCTAAGATAAAAAGCAAAATGGCGACTCCAAAATGGCGGACAAGATTTGCAATGATGGTCCGATCGGTTCAAAATTGGTATGTGGTAGTTTTCAGGGTCAGAAATTATGATTCAATTGCCAATTCAAAAAAACAAGATGGTGGCTCCAAGATGGCGGACGATATTTGTAATTACGGTCCGATTCGAATCTAATTTAGCATGTGGGGTTTTTCAATTATGCAATTATGATTTTTTTGTCAATGCAAAAAACCAAGGTGGCAGATGAAATTTGTAATTATGGTTCGATTCGATTCAAACTTATATGTCATATGGGGGTTTTACAAGTTTCCAGTATGACTAAAAAGAATTAATTGAATTGATAGAGAAAAGCTTTTATACGAATGCACTAAAAAAGGATTTTATTTTAAATGTGTCACGTAGGTTATTCTGTTCATAATAAAAATTGTACTGCGCAAGAAACCCTATTTTGGACTCGCGACAAGCTTTTGAATATGTTATGCACAGAATTACTTACGTCACACATCTAAAAATTAATAATATTTCATTTTTAGCGCATTTTTATGAAAGCTTTTTTATCGATTCAATTAATTCTTTTTAGTCGTACTGGAAACTTGAAAATCCCCCATATGTCAATTTTGAATCGAATCGAACCATAATTACAAATTCCGTCCGCCATCTTGAAGCCACCATCTTGTTTTTTTGCATTGACAAACAAGTCATAATTTCCGAACCTGAAAACTACCACATACCAATTTTGAATCGAATCGGAACATGATTGCAAATCTTGTCTGCCATTTTGGAGCCGCCATTTTGTTTTTTCTCTCAGAAACATTCCATAATGCATTGTCACCGAATTTATGTCAAAGCAGCTTGCATATGAAGTGTCATAATTTGGAATACAGAACAGTTGTTTTCCCCGCAAGAGGGCGCCAAAATAAAAAGTTAGGAAGCGAATATTGACATGGTTGAATTCCTTATTAAATTACCTTTTTAGTGATGTATCACACTTGAGTTGATAACTCGCTCAGATGATGACACCGTGTGTCGAAACAATTGTAAGCACGTTACAAGTATATATTTTTTGTGTAAATTGGAAGATTTTATTTCCTCTTTATTTATCATTCATGATGAATTTACACATATTAAATGCCACCACGATAGAACGTATCACACTTACTACTTTCCCTATTCAAATTGTTTGGTTGATAGTGACCAAAGGGGGGGGAGGTATGACAGTTGAGGTTATGCTAGGAAGATGTTGCATTTTTTCCACACACATGTGATTTGAAGATATTCGATCTGTTTCGTTGTCGGTGTCCCACCCTGTATAGTATCGTTCAATGATATACATATAATGGTAAGTTCTTCCTCTTCCTTTCTCTTGTCGTTCCGGTTATTCCAAACAGCTATTTCTCAACCAATCCACATGTCTGAGTATTCCATGTCTTTGGAAGTTTCTGATCTATGTGACATGGAACCCAGAGTTGCACGGGAAACCGCTGAAAATCAATGAAAATATTGAGAAAATCATTGTTTTTCTCAATTTTAAGCGTTTTAACGATTAATAAACCACTATAAGGGCCAGTTTTTCCAATTCCCAGTTAAACTCCTGATAACTAACTAATAGTTTAGAATGTGATCCTTCAAACGTCATTTGAAGAATGTCGTTCACCATCTAAACTATTAGTTAGTTATCTGGAGGTTAATAATAGGCCAAGCTGTAGATAAAAATAAGAGGCTCTTTTCACACTAAATAAAAGACGCAAACGGCCTATACTTCCTTTTATAGGATAGGTCGTTAATGAAAACCCCGGTTTTCGCGCCAGCAAAATCGCTTTGTGGAATTTTTTAAACAAGAAATAGTGAAAAAAATTACAACTTTTTTGTTTTTTTGCCAATATCTCAAAAAGTATTGGATGAATCGTTTTACAGTCAATAGCACCTTTGTAGAGAATTATAAAACCTACAAAACAGTTTTTTAAACGACCGGATCGGTGCCTTTTTCACTGAGAAAATCCGGGAAAACCTCGAAAAAGAGACCATTTTTCAAAAATTCATAATTTTTATAAATCTGAAGCTGCACAAACGATATTGCAGAAACTGATAGATGACAACATGTGGTTCAACTGTGCGCAAGATGTTTTCTGTCCGATGTGTAGTTTTTGCACAATCGCGTTATAAACAATTTAATCTTGCAGTATGCGCCGATTTAAGGGAAATCGTCGTATTCAAATTCTGTAAACGGCATCTGGGAGTAGAGATCAATATCTACAATTTGTATATTTTGGATTTTCACCTGAGAGATGGGAAATGTGTTGAAAATATCACAGAAAGTTGATCAAAACGCTTCAAAGTGCGTCCGAAGCCACCCGAAGTCACCCGAAGTCGAACTGAAGTTAATAAGAGTTGAGTTCGGGCGACTTCGGGTGCACTTTGATGCATTAAGAGTAAATTTCAACACATTTCCCACCTTGCAGGTGAAAATTCGAAATATACAAAGTGTAGATATTCATCTCTACTTCCATATGCCGTTTACAGAATTTGAATAAGATGATTTCCCTTAAATCGGCGCATTCAGAAATATTTGTACTCAAATTGTTTATAACGCGATCGTGTAAAAACTACATATCGGACAGAAACCATCGTGCGCACAGTTTAACTACAAGTTTTAACCTATCAGTTTCTGCAATATTGTTTATCCATTTTCAGATTTATAAAAATTTTTGAATTTTTGAAAAATGGTCACTTTTTCGAGGTTTTTCCGGATTTTCTCAGTGAAAAATACACCGATCGGGGCGTATGAAAAACCATTTTGTAGGTTTTATAAAACTCTACAAAAGTTCCATTGACTGTAAAACGATTCCTTGAATAATCTTTGAGATATTTGCATAAAACCAAAAAAGTTTAAATTTTTTTCACTATTTCTTGTTTAAAAAATTCCACAAAGCGATTTTGCTGGGTCGAAAACTGGGACTTTCATCAACGAACTATCTTATAAAAATTGGTTTGGCCATTTGCGTCTTTTATTTTGTGTGGGAAAAAACCTCTATAGCTTGGTCTATAACTCGATCATGAAAAACGGGCCCTTAGTTACATGGACCATTTCAAAGTAGACATTTCAAAAATTGAATTAATCACTTATAGACCTTCTAAATACAAAATAACACCAAGACAATTGTTTTTGGAAGATAACTTGAAAACTTGCCGTCTTCTGAATTGTGGAAAAATCATGCTTATTCGACACCAAAAAAGACATATTTCTACAAACTTTCATCTAAATTAAATCATTTATGAGCGAGAAAAAAATTAAATACTGAAATATCGGTTTTCCTCCATTTTGACGGTTAATTTGAAGTTATGTCGAAAATTGTTTTATTATTATATTATCCACAAATCTATTTAACATTTTCTGCTAAGAGGTCACGTTTCGCCGCAAATCGCAAAAAACTGTTTTCAACCCCTAAACTGCATCCCCATTTCACCATTTTCGGTGTTTGGTAATGGTAATGGGTGGGGGACGCAAGCAGTGGGCCCCTTTCGCAATCCCCGGCATCTTCACGCATCTTATGAAAGCCGAAATGTCCTTCCATTGCAACGAGTGCAATTCTTCCTCCTTAATAGTGGCAGCTCCGAAGACGTTTTGTCTGAGCCTGCCATAAATACCACATTCGCACAGGAAGTGGAAGGAGTCCTCCTCTTCCCCACATTCCGTGCATAGTGGGTCTGCCTCAACTCTGATGGTGCCTCCTGAGGCCGCAGTGGCCGGTTAGAACTCCACCAACAGTCGGAGTTCTTTGCGGCTTAGCTTCAGTATCTTGGCCGTCCTTGCCATGTCGGGCCCCGATATCATCTGCTTTGACTGCCTGTATCCGTCTATCCTTCTCCACTCTTTTCCTAATGTATCAACGGCCCACTCATTCAGTGCCGTTGTTACTTGTCTCCTTGTTATGCCGAGTGCGGGTTCGGGGCCGTAGTAGGGTTGTCCGGCTCCTTTCTTGGCTAGCCGGTCCGCCTGCTCGTTGCCTTCAATCCCTGCATGGCCCGGGACCCACATCAGCGTTATTTCCTTTTCAGTCGCAAGACTCTCCAGGGCGTCTCTGCACTCCTGAACCAGTACTGATCTGGTTCTGGTTGCATTCAGAGCTCTGATGGCGGCCTGACTGTCCGAGCAGACATATACATGTCTCTCTGGGCCGGACCTAACCTCTTCCATTCTGGTTGCCTCCAGGATGGCATACACCTCTGCTTGGAAAACTGTTGTCAGATCCTAGCGCATATGCTCTTTTCTCTCCGTTTTCCAGGTAAACTCCTGCTCCGGCTTGCCCTTCCTCCAGTTTGGACCCATCTGTAAAACAGACCAGGCTTTCTGGGGGAAATATCACTCTTTCCTCTTCCCACTCTCTCCTGTCTGGGATCTCTAGCGAGATCGTCCTTTTCCACCTAATTTTATCCTCTGCCTGTATCACTTTGATAGCGGATAGTGGGATTTCTTTCTCCGCTACCACAGCGATTTCGGTATGCCCTGTGTACCCCTCTCCTCGCAAGCTCCCTGAGTCACGCATTCTCAGAGAGGACGCCATCGCTTCCTTCTTTATACAAGTTGGAAGCGACAGCAGACCCAGCAGGGCGTCTAGGGCTGCCGAGGGGGTCGTCCTCATCGCGCTAGTCTTTGAATTTTTCCCAGCTTGTTGGTTGTGGTTATCTGGTCCACTCTCGGCCACCAGACCACTGCTCCATATATGATTCTGGGTCTGACTACCGCCGTGTAGATCCAGTGAAGGAGTGAGGTTTGAGTCCCCACCTTCCTCCCACTGCCCGGCGCAGACTCCATATAGCGACCACCGCCTTCTCGACTACTCGATCGACATGTGGCCCCCAAGTTAGCTTCGAGTCCAGAATCACCCCAAGGTATTTTACCTCTTTAGCCAGCTCTAGGGGTTTTCCACCCATTACTGGTGATCTGAACCCATCTACCTTCCTTCTCTTGGTGAAGAGAATCATCTCCGTTTTAGTCGGATTGACTGCGAGGTCGACTATTTTCGGTGTTTACTTGTTTAAATTTTTTCCCTCGAAGTTGGTACCTCAACAACATTTTCCACCTGGTCCTTACCTGCTACTTTTTTTCTTTTTTACAAAAATAATAGGCACACCAGTCTATGATGTGTACTCTCCATTAGCATACGGAATCACTAAATCATTTTGATCGAAGTACCTTCCTCAAAGACATTAATTAATCCGGATTTATGTTCTCCTAGGAAAGAGTTCCCATTGCAAAATATGTATATTTTTGCCGTTTCAGCCTCAAGCAACAAGTGCTATGTGATATCAACGGCATTAGAAAATATCATAACCTCATAAACCCATACTTATTAAGGATAATTGAGTGATAAAATAGATTCAACCCAGATTTCATTACAGTTTCCGTGCTTAAACGAGAGTGGAATGTAAGATATGCACTCTTTACTAGTTCTGATTTGTGGGGTCTCTGAGAATAACTCGCCGTGAGTGTAAAAAGTTTCGTCTTTCATGTTATGTGTGAAATTGTACCTGAAGCTGCATCTGTATAATATAAGCTATACAATTTGAAGGAATGGTTCGAGACATTAATGCTAGTCGAAGTTTTCATACGTGCACATGTCCAAAATGCAGTACATGGTTTCAGAGGGAAAATCAGTTTTTTCTGGAAAGATCTAAAACCATTTGTTATTTCTTTATGATTTCTTTGTGCTGGTATTCATTTGGGAGAAAATACATATTCTTTTAGGGGTTGATAGATTTAGTTTTCCAGTTCGTTCGTAGTTAATGAAATGTAATGTCGAGTCTAAAAGAACTATTTTAGTGTATTTCTTCAAGGGCACCGAAAATTATAATCCAGCACTTATTCGATTCGGAATGACCTCTAGAAACTTTTTGAAAAATTTGAAGGTGCGCCGGCAAAAATTGCAAGTTATAAACAATTTAGAAAAAAAAGGGGGGTTGTTTTTTTGAAAATATTTCGGAAATTATTGAAGATATCCAAGATTTGATAAATGATCCTGAAAGAGGAGGAAATATCCTAAAAAAGGTCCCACCTCCCAAAACTCTACCAGCAATATTTAGAATTTTAATTTAGAGGCGAAAATAGTGCTAAAAGCGGGTGATGTGAGTGCGCTGACTGATACGGACCCTTGAACAATAAAAATAATTTTAACCTCCGATCAAGTAACACATTACTTGATCGGAGATTTTAACCCATTAAATATCGATATTGAGAAATAAAAAAATTCACTTACCTTTCAGATAATTGAATGAATGAAAATCATTGGAAAACATGTTTTTTCCTATAATTATTTTATTACATATGCTTTTGTTAATTAACTAGTTTTAATAAATTGCAAATTTACATACAAACCCTGATAATTGTTAGACTAAAAACTTCAAATTTGTTTCACTCATTGGAGCTATTCTTGAAAGGCTTTGAAAAAGATCCCCATTGGAAAAAATAAAAAAATGTTGATTTTCCACTTTGTTATTAACAATCTAAGAGACTAGAAAATGAAAAATGCAAATAAAGCCATGAATTTTTTTTTCAATATTCCGATTTGTTCGTATTTGAATTATTTAAAGTTACATAACAATAATTTCTTTAAATTTCTTACTCTGATTGTTTAAATAATTGTTATAAACAAATGCATTGTTTATAAGATAATTGAATTCTTGTTTTTGGAATTTTAATTAGCAGTAAATATTATGGTCTTTAAGGACAAAATCATTTCTTAAAAAAATGTCCATTGCTTAAAAACGCATTTGTTGATTAACTATATTTTTTGCTACCAAATATTATTATAAAGGAACCATTTTTTTAAATCAATTTCCATTGCTCTTTGATATTCTAAAAAAATATTCATTTAATTTTCTTCGTTTATTTAATAAACAATTTGTTAGAAACAAATGAATTTTCACAATTTTTTTTAAATACTGCAAAAAATAACGAAAACAACTATGTGCCATTTGTTGTATAAAAAATTTTGGTTCTATTTTCTAAATAATTTAAAATATTTTTCTATTTTTACGTTTGGCGTTTCCTCGTAGCTCTCAATCATTATTATTAAAATAACTCATAAACGAATGGAGATAGGACAAAGACACTCTTTTTAGGATAGGAGTACAGCTTTTAACCAAAGCTGTACTCCTATCATTAACCAAATTTTTTAGCAATTGTTTTTAGAAATACCCCCAAAATCTGATTTTTACGGCATTGATACTTGAAAAACTCATTAACTATTTGAAATAAGACAAAGACACTTCATGTCTTTTTTGTTCTCTTCTAATAATAAACATAGTATCTTTTAAACAAAAGTTCTAACCATATTATTTATCAACTGTTTTAGCAATTGTTTATAAAAACATTTCTAAAATCTGTTTTTTACGTCTTTCATACTTGAAAATCTCATTAATTGGAGATATGACAAAAATACTTCAAGTCTTTTTGGATCTCCTTCGAATAATAAACAAATTGAGCTTTCAATTGAAGCACTTTCTCTATTATACTTTTACTTGTTTGGAATTTTTTATGTTGATTACTTTTAATATTTAATATAGAAAATAGAACAATTTTTTTTCACACAACAAATGACACATGGTTGATTTTGTTATTTTTTGCAGTAGGTAATTAAAAAAAATTGTATCGTGAAAATGTATTTGTTTATAACACATTGTTTATATAAACGAAGAAAATATAAATGAATATTTTTTTAGATCAAGAGTAATAGAAATTATCATTTAAAAAAAATGGTTCCCTAATATTGATATTTGGTAGCAAAAAAAAATCAAGCAATACAATTTTTTTTTAAGAAATGATTTTGTTCTTATAGAACATAATATTTATTGCTGCGTAATATTACAAAAACAGAAATTCAAATACCTTATAAAAAATGCATTTGTTTATAACAATTATTTAAACAATCAGAATAAGAAATTTAAAAAAATCATTTTCATGTAACTACAAAAAATTAAAATACGAACATATTGGAATTAAAAACAAAAAAATTTCATAGCTTTATTTGCGTCTTTCATTTTTAGTCTTTTAGATCGTTAATAACAAAGTGGACAATCAACATTTTTCAATTTTTCCAATGGTGATCTTTTTTAAAGCCTTTCAAGAACAGCTCCAAGAACTGAAACAAATTTGAGGGTTTCAGTTTAACAATTATCAGGGTTTGTATGTAAATTTGAAACTTGTAAAAACTAGTTAATTAACAAAAGCATATGTATTAAAATAATTACAGGGAAATATTTTTTTCATGGATTTTCGTTGATTTCTGGTTTCCGGTGTCATCTAATTTACCTGTTATGTGGTAACGAAATAGTATATTGTACATTGAGCATGAAATGACATACATTTCATGATCATTGTACACTATATTTTTTCTACGTCCATCTGAAACATTAACAAATCTGTAACATTTTTAATAATCCTTTTTATCATAAACTCTCCTGCCGTCATTTTTACATGGTTTAGATATTTTTTTCTTTCTTCACCCGTTGAATGAAACATCTATTTTTTCCTTTTGTACACGTACCTACCTACGTCGTGAAACAAATAACATTTAAAATTTTCAAATTTTGACAACTTGGAAATAAAAAAACTTTATGCAGAAAAAATCAAACACTAATCGATTTCATAAAATGAAAAAAAAAATGTGCCTGCGTGGATTTGAACCCTCGCTCCCACCATCTAAAGTGCATGTGTCATCTGAATCAACACTTGTCGTTACTAGAGCACATAATAATTTGATCAAATTAACTGCTATATAGAAAGTATCTGTCAACTATTCAAAATAGATATTTGTATGCTAAGGCCGCGAAATACCTTTTTAACGTACCGAAAGAACAGTTATCGCCGAGGCCGCTTGCGGCCGAGGAAAGATAATCTTGAGGTCGTTAAAAAGTTTCGCGGCCATGGCATACACACTATTTTTCGTGCAATCGTTAAAATTATTAAAATAGATAGTTGTAAATAAATATATTATTGCTCTAAAATCAACAGCAGTTCAATTTATTCAACAATATCACCGTGTGCTATGGAAATCATATGTTTCAAAATATACAAAATATTTTGACAGTTCTTGTCAAAACGCAAAATGTCTGATACTGATAGCGATATTTCAGTACCTTCCACTCCTACTGAACTCAAAAGCGTTGTAAATTCGGCGCTTTCCGTTTTAATACCCGAAAAATCTAAACGGCAGTACGAAAAATGTTACGGCGAGTTTAAAGATTGGTGTGACAAACAGAATGTTAAGACGATGCGATGTCTGAAAACATTTTTGAAAGTGACGTTTGGTTTCGCGGCCGTTGCTATGGGTAACGGCCGCGAAATTAAATGTCGGGGACTGTGCTGAGAACGCGAAATACTGACTTCGCGTGCGATTGCACGAAAATATCTTTTTATTGAAATTATTCTGGTTTTATGAAAAGAAAATCGTACCTTTGTCAGAAGATAGGCATTATCAGGAGCTTCTGATATAAATTTAATAAATTGATTGTTAAATCATTCTCACTATCGCCAATCATTTTTAATAACTTAATTTTTTCAATTGAATTTTGTAATTGTCTACTGATGTGAAATGTCAAATTATTAGACAGTAAACAAACTTGATTCGATATTATTTATGTTCATAAAATTCGTTAATACCTACCTATAATGACAGTCTAGTAGTTCATGAAAGTCGTAGGAAATTAAATATTTCGATACAGCTAGCCCGTGGGAAATGAAAATCGGTGTTACAACGTGGTAGGTTTCTTAATCGAAGACGCAATTGAAATGTTCATTTTTTTTAATGGTCGTAGAAAAACGTATGTTTCCTTCCCTTGTCGTCTTATATTCATTTATACGTCCATGTCTTCAACAAATGAGTCGAGAAAATAGAAGTACTTTTCACTTTTCACTTACCTTTTAGACACTTGTAAAAGGTAAGTGAATTTTTTTATATCGCCTACTTCTATTTTTCGTCTCACTTGTTGAAGACATGGAAGTATAAATGAATTTCAGACGATAGGGGAAGGAAACATACGTTTGCATTACCACATACCAAGTAAATTAGATGACATCGGGAACAAGAAATTCTCGTTCACAATCTCTGTAATCATTGTTTGTTTTAACGATAACAAGAACCAGTAAAGATGTCTCTCTTTATATTTAGTGCACATCCACGAAAGAACATTAGCTGTGAATGTTTCTTGAAACAATAGCTATTCAGTAAACAAAATCACAGGGACTTGCATGCTTCGAAGGAAGCAGTTTCAGAATACAGAAACAGTCGGGACGAAAACGAGAATTTAAAAGCCATTATTTGGTGGACAAGTTGAAAGAGAATCATCGGACACAGACAACACAGTCAGTGTTTAAATTTTTTGTATCAGTATAAAACTCTTGTTGCCAAATGTTTATATAAACATTTTTTAATTGATAGAAATCTTCATTTTGAATCAGGACGATATCGTTCTCATTTTGAACCAACTTCAAATAAGGTTATTTTTCCGCCACTTAGGGTATACAGTGTGTGCCATTTGAAACCGCAACACCCTGTTATTTTGGAACCCATGCACCGATTTTGAAAAATGATAATTAATAGAAGGTACCTACTCTATTTAAAAATGTTAACAAATATGAACTGTTCTTATTTTCAAGGCCTACTATATATGCTCTGCTAGATGGGTCGAAATTTCGAGAAGGACCATTAGGCATTTTTTCACGAAATAATAGATGGCCTATTCGCTTTGGGCATATTTTGAACACCTATATACCAACAGCCTAATATCTCATATAGGGTTACAAATCTCCAAATTCATGCTTTTTTGACTGATACTGTATGAAAGTCTATGAACTTTACAGTGAAGATGAAGTAGCCATTCAATGGAAGAATACTTCGCATACTCAGGTACGAAATTAGGTACATGGTTGTATCTTTTACTTCGTTCAAGTTTTGCGGTTTGTTTTTATAAACGCTTTTTTTTCAAATATCCCTACAGAAAAAATCTAATGGAGTCAGGTCTGGTGATCGAGTGGGCCAACAAATAAAAAGACTGCTCCTCCAATCCATCTTCCTTGAAATGTTCTCAGTGAAAATGGATTATAAAAAATCCAGTCAAGCCATTTCCGCACAGCAATCACATAATGAATGGAGGCGCCGTCTAGCTGGAATATAACATTTCTGCGATTTTCAATGCTTAGTACTTCCATGAAATCCAAGAAATACGTAGTCAAACAATTATAAATTTTCTCACCATTTAGTGTTTGTTCAAAAAACACTGAACTACTATACGGTTTTTGTGTGCATGATCGGTTTGAAGGAAATAACTTCTTTTTTTTTCGAACATGCATGTGCGTATTTTAGATACGCTAACGTGTAAATCTGTCTCAAGCTATTTTTCTGGTTTTCTTGAACATGCTGTAGAATTTGTACGTCTATCTCTAGATTTTCTCTTTGTCTCGGTACATGTTTTTCATTAACTCTCCCGGTTCTATTGAATAATGTATTAATACTGAAGACGGTGGCATGTAGAATTGGTTCACGATCTGGATGTGTTCTGTTGAATTCTTCAGTGGCTTCCCTCATTGATCGAGCATTATCACCAACTAAACGCACAATCTTAATTTTCTTGACTAAGTTGAGATTTAACATTTTTTAAAACTCGCAAAACCCATTTATAACTTACTTCACCAAATACTCGTGGAAAGCGTTTTTCCAAAGTCGATGAATTGGCCGTATGAAATGAAATCATGAGAATTTTGCCAAAGTTTGTCACGGGGTTGAGAAAAATGTTTCGAAAAAAGCATAGAACTTATAGGGGTATTTTTACAATCGTTGATTGACCATTTCTGACACTAAAAAACAATGAACGATATGGATAATACTTTTTCAACTCTTGAGTTTTGGTTGAACCAGTGGAATCTATCTGTACAGGTTACGATGATAGATAGCACTTCAAACTTATAGAATGTCTTTCCTACCACCAACAAAGAGATGCGGCAGGAATACCCAGTGATGTACAAAATATTCTGTGTCGTACAAATATTATTAGCTTACTGACGTTGTTGAAATTAATCAATGTTTTAGACAAAATATGATATGTAGTGATATAACGTACTCCGCTTATAACTTCAATGGGTGATGCGGTTGAAATTGAATTTAAAAAATAAATACAGAAATTTCAACCACTCGAAAACGTGTATATCAGCATGAGCGGAATGATTATTTTATTTCTTTACACTTTGTTTTGACTAAAATTTCTCGACCTATTTCGTGTGCATAATATCGATGCATTGATCTGTATTTATTCTCTTCTTCTTTAATCTGAAAGTTTGTCATACTTGCGGGTGGAAACACTTCATTCGAAAGATTAAATATGCCCTATTCAATTATTGCCTACAGTGTGATTCACAAGAATGATATATACGTTATTTGTCTTTGAATGGGCCTACGAACAACAAACCGTTATGAATCGGTTTACAGTTCCGACATATTGGGTAACGATAGAATTCCGAAGAGAATATTAAATAACCAACTGCTCACATTGAAATACGGTTTATACCTAATCTTTATTGTTATTCAATACGGATGTTCGTTATTGCATAACAGTTCGTCGTTGATGGTGATGAATATCTTTAGTGTCTTCCCAGTTCCATTGAATTGATTTTAGCATTATGAGATGCCTCAGGTTTGATATTCCTTATATTATCAAGGCATGTGATGAAGCTCGTAGGCCGGTGGTATAAGTGCTGGTATCGTATTTATAACAACATGTGCATAGGTTCGACTCCGAGTTTGATTTCTACAGTCGCCATAGGCAACAAATAAATAAATAATGGTTAAGACAACTATAGTTTTGAAGTGCAAATTTTACCGAGTTGTATTGTAAGATAAGCCTGAATAAATCAAGAGTGCTTACCTAAATCCATCAAGGAAAATATTTGAAATAGATTGCGTGGAACTAATTAACATTGTGTTGCATTTTAGTCCACATTTAGCAACCATCTTGAATCCTTTATACAATATATTAAAGAAAGATGTAAAATGGAATAGGACCGAAAGTTGTACTTCAGCTTTCAATAAAGTTAAAAATATTTTGATGTCAGCCAGCGTGTTAGTACATTACAACCCTGATTTTGAAATAAAGTTGGCGACTGACGCAAGCCCTTATGTGGTGAAGACGATCTTACCACACGTTTTACCTAATAATGAGGAAAAACCGATCTAGAGCATTATCTTCAGCGGAAAAAAATCACTCTTATATTGAGAGAGAAGTATGAGCTTTTACTTGTGCTTTATCAATATATTAATTTTCGTTAGTGATCGATAACAAGCCACTTCTCGCGATTTTCATTCCGTAAAAAGGTGTAATCTTGTCTAACTGTTCATATAAAGTGAAGTGTGTTAGATCTGAAAAAAAGAACACTGAGTTTCTCTCACGACTACCAATTTCAAATGATTGTGAAATATGGGAAACAGCTTTTCAGATAACGGAATAGTTTCAAATAATTTTGATGCAATCAAAAAAAGCAACACTAGAAGATGAAACTTTGCAAAATTCAATTCATTTTGTGAAAAATGATTGGACAAATTATGCAAAAAATTATCGCAAATTACGCAGTGAGCTTGGAAATTATGTTTTATTGTGGAATAATAGATCCAAAATCATTTACGTTCTCAATTACACAGGACTCACTTAAAAGTGGGGAAAATGAAAAAGGACCCCGCAAACACCTTATGGGATTTGGGTCCCGGTGGATTTTTTTGAATTTTTGGTATGATGTAGTCCATGTTATTCTCAACCAATGTTACCATTGGGCCAACTCAGAAAAATGAACAGTTTTGCTGCTAGGGGGCGTTGAAATCACCCCTAGCGCAGATTAAACTATTTATTTTTGAATATGTTCACTTGTTTCATTGTTACTAACGTTGCACAATATTGTGCTGTTTTATAAAAAAAATCTTACCCCCCTCCTTCTTCCCCCCAACTCCTATTACGTAACGAAAAATAAAATATTTCTTGGGTGCTTTTAAATGTATCGTCGAACGTTTAAATATGCCTTAATAAGGGAAATAACAGTTTTGTATGATTATCCCCCCTCCCCCCGAAAGACACAAAATGAAAAAATTTCGGTGGATTTTTCTGAATTTTTAATATGATGTAGTTCAAGTTATTTTGAATCGAAAATTATTGGGTGACAAACCCCGAAAATGAATAGTTTTGATGCTAGGGGGCGTTGAAATCTCATTTTGCTCAGAATAGACTATTTATTAATATAGGCTGAAACAATTTCTCTACGTATTGTAGTTTAGATTATGCTGAACAATTGTGTGATTTCTTATAAAAAAAATCTGAAACCTCCCCCTTACCCCCAACCCAATTACTTTCGATTTAAAATAACTTGAACTACATCATATTAAAAATTCAGAAAAATCCACCGAAATTTTTTCATTTCGTGTCTTTCGGGGGGAGGGGGGATAATCATACAAAACTGCTATTTCCTTTATTAAGGCATATTTAAACGTTCGACGATACATTTAAAAGCACCCAAGAAATATTTTCTTTTTCGTTACGTAATAGGAGTTGGGGGGAAGAAGGAGGGGGGTAAGATTTTTTTTATAAAACAGCACAATATTGTGCAACGTTAGCAACAATGAAACAAGTGTTACCGGATTCAAAATTAAATAGTCTAATCTGCGCTGGGGGGGATTTCAACGCCCCCTAGCAGCAAAACTGTTCATTTTTTTGAGTTGGCGCAATGGTAACATTGGTTGAGAATAACATGGACTACACCATACCAAAAATTCAAAAAAATCCACCGGGACCCAAATCCCATAAGGTGTTTGCGGGGTCCTTTAGCAAGATATTTTTTTGTCCAGTAATTAATAAGGATATCGAAACAATAGCAGCAAAATGTCAAGATTGTTCTGTAAATAAAGCCAGTCCTCCGAAAACAGATAATTTTATACTCTCAGTCTAAGTGAGTCGAGGTTTTTCCTACTTCCACCGTTACGTCACACCTTACTTTATGTGTTTTGCATTCTACTTTTGCAAGATTTGGTTTACCGCATACATTGAAAACGTATAGGTTAATCTACCTATCGGGTTGTTTTCATATTATCTTATTGATGAGTTCGGATGTTTCAGTCACAACCTGAGGTTCAAAACTTTTTGAAATTTTCTTGAGACTCATTGTTCAAGCCACTTTGAATAGTGTTTTTCTTTTATTTGCTGTAGGTATACGACACCAAAAATCAGTGAGTATCCCCGGAGTGCCACGGTAAATAATAATAATAACAGTCCTCTACCCTCTCAGGCTATGCCTTTGGGTACACTCTTCGAGTGTTTCTGAGGAAATATTATTCTTATAGGCTCATGTGAGGGAATACATCAATAAGACATTCCGTGGATAGGTAAAGGAGGGCCGGTTCAGTGGCCTCCAAGTTCACCGGACCTCACAAAAATGGATTTTTTTCTATAGGGATACATTAAATGGGGTTTCTATAGAACTCCGCGCACAACTTAATACATGAAAGCAAGAATTCTTACAGCTTTCAGAGAAATAAGTTGCAGAAGACATGCTGGAACGTGTGGAGAAAAATTTCCGAAATAAACTGAGAGTGTGTATTGGTGAAAATGGCAAGCACATTGAAAATGTGTTGCATTGATTATGCATTGTTGTATTCAGTTGGATTCAAATGAATATGATATTTTGTATTTTAATTTTTTTTTTATTTACATTTTGATTGCAAAAATTAAACAAAAAACAAACATAGTCAATAGTACCCATCTTTTGGGTGCAGGATATCTCGGAAACGGGTTGTTTTAGGTTCAAGGCATCGGGATCAAAAAGTATAGAATCAATGAAAAGTAGTTGATTTAAATAAAAATGTACAAGGTATTTCATTTGAAAAATTTAAAATGACCAAGTTTGTATTGTTGTACAGAAAATCCTGTACAAATCATTCCAAATTAACAGTAATTGTAATCGAAAAAAAAATACGAGATGTTTTAAAATCAAGTCTAGAAAATATTTTGTTTCAAATTAACTTAACATCGCCGAAATTGTTGAGCATGAAACAGCATATCCTTGAAATGTTTACCGCGACCGAGTCCTCGATTATGAATCAAAATAAACTATCAGATAATTCCTCGAGGTGATTACTCGTAGATGCGCTACGTGACTGTTATTGCCTAAACTAAGAAGGGTTGTAAAGAGGTTTGCAATTTTATTCCATAAATCAATTCAAACAACAAGTGGTATTTTATTTCTCCTAGATGCCAATCTGTATCTTAGATTCGGAAAGGGGTCAAACTCCGTAATTATTCATTAAGCAACTTGCTCCAGAAACGCTTGATTACTTTTTTGTGTATTTTCAGCCGCAAGACCAGGAAATGTGTGCTACAGCAACGAACACTGCCGTTTGTGGACCGCCGACAGTCACTGCGATTTCCTGATCCCTAACCTATTTGGCAGATGTCAGTGCAACTCGCCATTCAAGCAAGTCGGCGATGCTTGCGTCCGATCCGCATTCCAAAGTGAACCCACTACAATTGTCACTTCTACTATCAGCACAACGACGACCACAAGTTCACCCACGACCACAAATGCAGCTACAACTACAAAGTCAACTACGACGCCATATCCGACGACGAAGCACCAAAATCATGAGATCGAGACAAACATTATAGCTGATGATGCAACTCCTCAGGCGTCTGTATTTCTGAGGACTACTTCCAAGGCAACAATTACTGAAAAGGTAATAATGTACACCTATACAGAAATCCCCTATTCTTCAATATTTTCAATTTTAATCGAGCTGGGTTTTAATACCAAAAATACTCTTTCATGAAAAGACCACGTGAGGTTTATTGTAAAATAGATCGAATCTTTTTTGGTGTAGTTTGTACAATTAGTATGGTTCTTCATCAAGTAACGGCCGTGTCCATCAAAAACTCGACTACCTATATATTTTGTGTCAAAAACCTCATCACATTCTTTCAGCTTTATCACAAATCCCATTTACTCAGGAACACTATTAATTCTCATGTAGGGTTCAACTCCTACATAGGCACTGAAGCATTTGTTCCGTTCACAAATCCGCTCAATTATTTTAGGATGTCATCGGAAAGATGACGCTACTCCTTCCTTTTACAGATTTTTCCATGGTCGGTGCTCAACTTTACAATGTTTCCACTTTCTTTGACACTAGTATTAGATCGACCTGGAAAATTCTGCAGTCTCATCTTTTGTTTTAGTAGATCGACCTGGAGAGTTCTGCATTCTCATCCTTTTGTTGTTAGCTTGAAGGCAATCAAGCATGGTCATTTTCGTATTATTTTTCATGCAAACCTGAGCTTAAGAAAATATGATTCAATATCCGCTTGAGATTCGTTTGGTCGAACATAAAAAAAATCAGTAGAACAGTTTTAATCAACTGATCCTGGTAGATCTAAAAAGATTTGCCCCAAGTAATGCTGACGTTATCATCATAATGGTAAATAAGCATATTTCTGGGTCTGATACAATCAGCCCTTACAGACGATGTGTGTGAGGGTGAACTTTAAGGTCAACCCCTCAAAAAATGCGATAGAGCTTTTCGAATCTTCGGTAAAAACCTGTACGTGTCAGGAGAGTTGAATTACCTGGGTCTCAACCTGTATTCTAAGTCACTTCGAAGTCTGGAAAAAGTCTTCACAAGAGCGAAGACATCACTAATGATGGTCAGGCGCTCCTTTTTTAAATATGGCGACGTGAGACCTCGATAACGTATGGGGCCCTGCCATGGTGGCCAAAGATAGAACAGGTAACAACCAGAGGGGGTTAGCAAGCCTACAATAGATGGCCATTCAAGTCACTGCTGCTATGTCCATCACATCAATGGTCAGCCCAGAGGCGATGCTGGAAGCCTTTTAAGTGATTGGGCCAATGGAGGGACAACAATCTAACATTCAAGCTGAGGAAGAGACATCAAGGGTCCTCTGTCAAAGGTGTCTCAGATGGGAATCTGGTACACGGATATCAGTCTGAGCCTTGGCACTCGCACTTTTATTCCAAGTAAAGGTAGGTGCCATTTCCGTTTGTATAAAGAAGGCCAAATTGGATACTTTTAAATGGAAAGTCCTGTTTTCAAACTACATAATATGAAAACTGATGTCTTTGTCTGAGGGGCAAACTCAATGGTGAAAACCGCATGTCAATATTCATCATAGTTTCTGAGTTACATCATGTTTTTCGAAAATGTGCATTTTCGAAAAGTTGCTGTTACTTTTTTTAAGACGAAAATTCTTTGTTTCTATGAAAACATTTCCGTCGCACTTTTTTATGTAGAATTAAATGGTGTAAATAATTTATATTTCCAAATCAGATATAAATAGTTATTAATGGAAATAAATTTTTTTAGATGAGACAACCTGCATATTTCAATAGAGCTTGAAATTGCCATTATAAAAATGTAGCACTTGATGTTTTGCTAGAGTCATCTTTGAAATGCAGACCTTTTAGTTGTTTTCATGTAGAACAAGTAGGCTTTGGACGACGCTAACAGCTAACAGCATCTTCCATTCTAGTATGGAGGGCTCTCGGAGCCAATGAAGTTGGTTCGTTATGAGGTACTCGATCATTGCTGTCCAAGACGTTGGACGTATATACCATATCAACAAGAGACGTTGAACATACATTGTACAAATAAGTTCTTCGAGGACGTCTAATGAAGAACGTCAGTGGGAAGTACAAAATAAGCCGCCTCGGAACATTTTTCCAGAGGATTATTTATTGTCTTTAAGGGACATCTAAATTGTAATTGAGAGGAATCTTGGACTTAAACCAGATAAACATTGGAAGTCTATCACGATGGTCCGATCGCAATCCATAGAATGCACATTACGGGACGTTGGACATAATTTGTATAAATAATGGATATCCTATGAGGGTATCCCATCGTTTCCCAAAGAAGGACGTCCTTAAGAATCACATTTGTATTCACTTCAAATGGACATAAAGCGGACGTCCCAAGGACGTCATGTTCTATTAGGGATGGTTAGAATCTTGACAGGGAACTGCCACCTGATGAATAATTCGCATCAATAGAGGATTTTTGTTTAGTTGTCTGTTGTAATTATTCATATTGATTTCGCACTCTTCGACTATCTTCTCGAATTATGAAGGAACCCTTCTTAGGAGTTACTCCTCCCGTTTTAGTTTCGTCAAAGTAATTCGCTTTCAACTTGTGACCAATCTGAAACGAATTTACTTAGTTTTATTGACTTATTGGCACTAATATAGTAAATTGCTGGTTTACCTTTATCCCCATGCTTTATTTCCAGCTGCCATCTATTTCTACAACTCAACTACCTCTTGTTCGGGAAACCACCACTGCCCCGATGGATTCCACTACTAGGACTACTATATCGAGTAGGGCAACTTCAATGGAACCTACGTCCGCCCTACCGACAGAAATGATAATACCAGCAATAACATCAAGTGAGTATTCAATTTTGATACGAGGACATCAAATTTCTTAGACGTTTGCTGTGTTCATTTGGTTAGGCAATAAGGTTGGGAAAAAAACTGTACAGAAATTATGATCTCGTACTTCCCGGTTTTTTGCAGTGAGCCTTCTCAGGGATGCTCTACCCACTAATACCTGAAACGGATCAAGGCCATCCATTCTCTCTTTAAAATTCACAAATAAGCTATGCAGGAAGCGTGTATGCTGCACAATATCTGCCCGTTCCTTAAGTAATTACGGACCTGCCCACTATGACCGTGGGGGCCGTATCAAGATTCTTCCGCAAGGGGGGGCCAAGATCCGACTTGGCGTAGGGTCACTGAATCTAGAAGGCCGTGCCGTCCTTACGGGTATGGCCAATGGGCGTGGTCCAATACTTAAAATAGTTCCAGTATTCAAATAACCCACAAAATCACCAATTAGAGAGCAAGTTTTGTGGGTTATTTGAACACTGGATCTATTTCAAGTACTAGACCACGCCCATTGGCCATACCCGTAAGGACGGCACGACCTTCTAGATTCAGTGACCCTAACTTGGCGTTGACTGGCGACCCGGTATACAACAAATCTTTTGAATTTGATGATCTTGTACTAATTAAATCATGATTGTCCTATTATACCTACCAAAGTTTTATTAAACAATGTGAAAACCATGTAAGTTCCAGTTATAGCTGAACAATTACATATATTCAGAAGAATTAAATTTCAAATTAATATTTATTTTGAGAGGCATTTTCAATAGATATTTTGAAAATAATATTGTGAGTAAACAACTTCATTCATAAACAATGAAAAGGCGAAAATAGAAATCGCATTTATTTCGTTTATTCATGGATTTAAAAATGTACACATATGTAATGGAATTGAATAGACACAAAATTATTATAGGCCAGAAGAAATAATTTTGGAGATTTGTGTGTAAATTTGAAAACGATATACCTAGTAATGACCGTAATATGAAAAAAAACATTGATTGTGTTTTGTTGATATCTCATTGAAATGGTTTTCTCATTTTTATACTTCAGCTCAGCCTCCTACAACCACAGGAATAAGAACAAGGGTAGAAAATGGAGATGAAGCAGTTAGTCTTGGTTTGCCCTGTGTAACAGACCTTCAGTGCAGAATAGCCGATTCTTCTTCCAGATGCGTAGAGGGTGTTTGTGATTGCCTCATTAAATGGAATAACACAAAATCTTGCTCAGCAAGAAACCGAGGATGTATTCCCGGAACTTTTCAGGTGAGTTCAGTTGGTATCAGTTATATGTTTGTTGGAAAACGTGCCCTGGAAAAGAGATGTTCTGCATGTCTCTAAAGTGACGACAAACAGTGGAACGATTGATGATATTTCAGAAGAGCATAGCCCATGAAAATATCTATAAATAAGAGACAGATCACCAACCTTTCTACTTTGATCCAGTGAGCGAGCTTGTAAACGAAGCATCACTGATTAGACGAATGACTGTTTGTTGGAGTCTAAAAGATAGAGAGTGTGTGGGAGCTGCATTCGATATATGAGAACGATAAGCCAGGATTGGTCGGATCTGTGCTTCTGTGGATCTGTTCATAAAACATAAAACTATGTTTTTGAGGGACACTTTTGGTAAAGGACCTCATATGGTTTTCCCATGAAATGCTATGAATATTGATAATACCGATCATCGAAATGGAAGACCTATTGGTATGGATACTCCCGACATGATTATGTTGGCCATTGTGAGATCTGCTTTTCTAGAGAATAGACATGCTTGGGTTTCGTTCGCATTAAATTCTACTAAGTTGTTGGATCGCCATTCTTGAATTTTCGCTAAGTCCATTTTTAAATCGTTCACATTCCTTTCCCGTTATTTTCTGCTTTCACGGATTGATAGTAGTCACTTGGACGTTAGCGATTTGAATATATTTCAGTGGACATATACGAATGGATCAGATCTAAAAAAATTACATAATCGTATTGTTCACCACAAGCCACTGAAGAACCCATTTCCAAAACTTAGATAACTGAAATAAACTCATTCCTCTGATATTTGAAATCTCAGACCATTGTCAAATAATGTAAAACAAGAAACATGCTACGCTAGTTTTTGCGTGAGAGTAATAGGGGAGAGTGTGGAAATATCGACTACTTAAGCGCTACTGAGATTTTTAAATAGAGGTATTTGTACCAATATGTCTTAAACGGTAAAATTGCTTCGTTTCTTCAGTTTTTAGAAAAATTTTCTATTAGTTTCGCAAATGAACAAATGTTTTTTCTTCAAGATGCGTTTTCGTAAACAGGTAAAAAATCGGGTAATTTTGACCGGTAGGATAATATCGACCACAGTGTGAGGTAAAATTGAACAGCTAGTAAAATTTTGGAATTCATTTTATTTCAACATTTCAACATTAATTTACAAAGAGCAAAAGTCACAAATATATACTGAAGATTTTTCTGCGCAAGTACAGTCAGCATAAGTCCAGATTGCACAAGAACGGAACCGCCACCAAACCTCGTTATTGTATCCAAATTGTTCACACATAGAGCAGAATTCACAAATTTATCTTTCCTGTCCAACCGGAGTTTCCACTTTACCTGTAATTTTTCTTCTGGTCTTCTTAATCTTGTCATTTTCCTCCTTTTTTTTTGTTCGTTTAATGTCATTATTCAGCTCTTCTCTTAATGGGGTAGATATTAATACTTGAGAATGTTACCTTTTTCGCTGTGAAATTCTTGGTTGAAACACTGGAGGTGGACATAAGTCTTGTAAAGAAATATTTTCCGGTTTTCCTTTAATTTTTGGGTTTTATTGCGCAGGGTAATATCGACCAGCATGATCGATTTTACCCGAACCGGTAAACCTAACCTTATCCTAAAAATATGTATTAGAAGTGAACCAAATTGGACCTAAATTACGGAAGAATATCCACAGTATCCTATAAACATGAAATGCAATACATTTAGAATGTATAAAGAGTTCCCTACCTTAATAACAGCAGCACAGTTTTAATTAAAAATAAAGTCTAAACACAAGCAGAACTGTCAACATGTATAGATAGGACGAGATATGGCACTACTAATCGTATAAATAAGGCACATACGAGGCCATCTCTCGGTCGGTTGGTATACTACGCTCGTATGGCGCCATGTATATATAAGATTTGAAACTGGTCGATTTTGCCGGTCGATATTCCCCCACTTTCCCCTACAGAATCACAGGCTTACGGATCACAGCAATTACTAGATTCTAATTCATTAGTATAAAAATACCTTTTTCACTCAGCTCATTTCAACGAATACTGTTCTCTGTTTTAGTGTCGAAGTACCGGAACTTGCATAAGTTGGTTTTTTGTATGTGATGGAAGAAAAGACTGCAGTGACGGCTCAGATGAAGACTGTAAACCACACAAATGCCCAGCAGAAGCCTTCAGGTTAGTACCTTGTTGAATTATCGTTCCCTTAGTCGAAAAACGATTGTAGGAATTGAAGGAAGTAATTTTTATGGTTTCGTAGAAACCAGGAAACTATGGTATTTCGTTATACGGTAGAACGTCTTAGGAAAGAGCCTTGTTACTGAATACTAAAATTAATAATTGTTGATTTTTTCTAGCATTGCTAATCAAAACTAATCGCTGTAGAAATGAAATTCAAGCATATTGCTAGTATCGAGCCAAGAGAGCATTGAAAAAGTTTAAATTTTAGTGATTACATATTGTATACAGCAGGAGCATTCTGAAAGATTTCAAGCAACTTTGTGTCTGAACAAGAAACAGCACTGCAGGATGATTGAAAAAAGGAATGATTGAACTTTTATAGAATTACAATTACAACCAATAATCAAAATTAACTGAAAAACTATCCAAACTGCCAAAATTGTTCCATATTGGGTCATCTTTATCAGAAAGGGACTAAGCAATATTTGTGTGGAAATGTTTTTTTTTTGCACTTTATGGCAAATAAGTACTCAAAGATATTGTTTCTAAACAAAACCAATTATGCATACCTACACATCTGGCGCTTGAGTATGTTTAAAAACGTGATCTTTGAGTACTTATTTGTCATATAATACCAAAAAACATTTTTACAAAAATGTCAGTTGAACACTAAGAAAAATGTAATCCGCCACAAAAAATTTGAACGATGATTACGGATTCTAAGAGATTCTCACAATATTTCATTTCATTTTCAGAATATTCATCGATGATACCAAAATAGATGACAATTCCAAATTATTTGGAGATTGTTCTTTCATAATTCAAGGTTCGCATAAATAATTCTCAATTAGTATATGATCGAGACCATCAGGTTATCCAAAAAAATTTCCCATGCTCATAGTGTATCTGATCTCTCTACCCATTGCATCATTTTATGATACGACTATTATTTTTGAAATGAAATATCATTTTAATTTTTACTTGCAGGTGTAAATCTTCAGGAAAATGTATTTCAAAAGCTAGCCGGTGCGATGGATCCAAAGACTGTCCTCTCGGAGAAGATGAAGAAAGGTGTCAAGCAACGGGAAGAAAAGGTTGCCCACCTGACACCTTTCAATGTAGAGATGGAAAATGCTTGCCCGAATACGAATTTTGCAATGCTATCATAGGTAACTAATATCAAATACGTGATCTGTGCTGTTATATGCTGAGTGACTAATAATGAAAACTTAAGTATAGAAACTCGGTAACTTTAAAACAAAATGTCAATACATTCAAAGGTATATTGTTTGTCAGACAACTGCTCTTTTAATGATTATAACTTTATGTATTCGTACAGAGTATTCAACAACGCTATACTATATAACATGTGCTACACTGAAAAAGATCATGTTATAAAATTATATTACTTATGTAATGATGGGTATTTTTTACCAAGGACTGAATTTACGGATTTACAGTCACGTTTGCACCTCTCAACTGAAGTTGTAATTTTATTTTGTGGATGTAAACTATCTATTGATTTTTCTATTCATATGAATATATTTCCATTTTCAATTTATAAAATCATATTCAATGTATTTTTGTTAAATCAATATTATATATACGATGAATTCACAGTATTTCACTCAGTTATTTACAACAAGATTTTGCCATATTATAATTCAAACTTGTGAAATCTAAAATTAAAATTCATAGTTTTAATTCACAATATACCCCAAAAGAGTAGGAATTTTCTGAAGCTTGGTTTGAGATTATTAATTTTATTTAGATTTATTATATTCTCAGGGGACTGAATTTGCATCTACGTTCGAAGGATTCACCTCATAGTGTACCCACTATTTACACTCTTACTAGATTATGTTCCTATCAATATAAGTGCCAATAAATTTGGTATTATCTGGTATTTAATGATTTCCTGCCTACTTTAACATAATATAATAAATTTTTCTATTGGTCCTGGAATAAAACTGCGTCAAATAGTTTTCACACTCCCCATAAGAGAGACCAATTTGGGAACTTGAGGCTCAAGATATTCAATTTTTCTTGGGGTTAACAAAGCACCTCTTAGTGATTAATATTAATTTTCGAGAGAAAGTTCTTAGCACAATTATAATTACATTTTTTTCTTGTTGGCATCTTAAAATCTAAATTATTTTGAGAAACTACTCAAATATATTTAGATGAAGCATGGGACCAATATTATATTATTTTTCCATTTCTCTGTCTTTGACATTTCCCTTTCCTTCGTGGATCACACAATAGAGTTGTGACTATTTCAAGATTTACTGATGTATCTAGTATGTTAGAATAATTCGATCATACGATGATAGTTGTTTTGTTAGATTACTATGATCAGGTGAAATGAATCCACTAGCAACATTGGATCACCTTTTACTGATTTCAACCTCTTTTATTCATTAATGATTAATTAACGAACAACAATTTGGATTTCAAACAAACCGGAATAACGATAATAGATTTTATTCCGGCCACATCATATTCTTCCCGCCGTTTTGTAATTATCGTTGAGGTCTCAAATGGCAAAGATTATTTCTTTCAATGAACAACTCCATTCAGAAAGACTTTGTTTCAATTTATTTTCCCTACCCACGAACAGCACCTTTTGATTTCGTAATAAAAAATAACGTTCACTAATATTTAATTTATTTCATATATTTTTGTTTATTCTATAGAAAGAGTAATTTGTATTGGAATGCTGTTATCTAAATATAAGTATAATTTTTCAGGGTGCAGCGATGGTAGCGATGAACCTCCACATATTTGTAAAGGACGAGCAAGGAGGAGAAGAACCGAATATTGTCCTCTCAGATGCGGTAACGGAAGATGTAGATCTAGTGCGATAGCGTGTTCGGGAAGAGATGGTTGCGGAGATGGTACTGATGAGAACCATTGCTCAGTCTGTAGTGAGTATCGTGATTATGTGAAACTTGTGTGCGGTGTAAATACATGCTTCGCTTTCAAATTTTTTCATAGAAGCACATATCAGTGATTATTTTCCCTCTATAATGCAGTAGAGTGAGAAATGTATATTTTCTGATCGGAAATAAAGTCTTCAAAAGGAAGGATATCATAAATTTTAAGTTTGAGCACCTCTGAAAATATAGCACTGGAGGTTCCATGATCAATGATTTATACTTCACTTTATCTCAATTTATCATAACTCTTGAACTCATAGCCTGTTCGAGTAGGGACGACTATTATTATTTGTTTCCGTTGTGCTCCTACGAGACATGATTGTTTTGGTAACGCAGTCGCTATAGTAGCAGAAGAAAAAACTCATAATATATCTTGATATCCGATATACTTCTAGCGAGCACTTTATACACTGGGATTGAGATCAGCACAGAATGACATCATGCTCTAGAGAATTTTTGCCTCTTTTCGTTCTTGGCCACCGACCATGAATCTAGTCCCGTTGTTTTCAATAATTTTTGTCAATCAAGATTAAATTATTTCTGCCATTTACGTTCATACTCGACGGTCTTTATATGACATATTAAATACAACCATGTCTCCCTTGTCACTTTTTGTAACCAAATTTATTTATTATTAATACTATAGATACCTTCAAATCAATAAAATCAGTCCTAAAATAAGTTTTTCAATATTTAAATTTCTATTATATTTTTTTCAAATGGCCAAATGGTCGGGTTAAGAAAAAATTAATAATTTGATACTGCACATTATTAGGTTTCAAACAAACTTTCATTAAAAAATCTTAAAAATAACATTATCACCTTGCATAAAAATTATTATTGACATGTTTTTTGAACAATAACGTACACATTAGTATGCGGTATCAAATTACTCGCATTGAAATGATATTTCTTTACAACCCCATCATGATGCGATTTGAAACAAATTTGTGCCTTATTCATAACACTCTAGATTGAGAAATACATTTCAAAATAAATAAAAAATTATTACAAAAAGTGAAAAGTGATACATGGTTGTATTCAGATTGACATATGAAGACAAAAGAAGTGAAAATTCACTGGGTATCCCATTTAAAAATAGACAACTTCTCACACTCACGCAAACTCACAACTTCTCGACGTGTATTGGCGATAGAACTAACTACAAAATTTGAAGTGTCTGAAGAAATTAAGTATGTCGCTGAAAACGAATGTAATCGAAGGATTAATATAATAGCAATAGATCGTAAAGATGACAAAGCATTCATAATTGATCCTACAATTCGTTTCGAAAATAATAAAAATCAGCCAATAGACGTGAACATTGAGAAAAAGGGTGTTTATGAACCGACCATTCCTTATTCCAAAGAAAAATTCGAAATAAATGGTGAAATTCAAGTAATAGGACTATTTATTGGAGCTAGGGATACAATTTCAAAAGTTTTCATTGATTTTGCGAAGTTATTCAGAATACCAATGAAAAAAGTAAAATTTATTGATTTAGAAGTCCTAAAGAACTCGATAACTAGAAGGTATATGAATTTGACTAACTTATCAAAAAACGCAGTTTTATGTCGTATGATGATCCTACAAATTTCATTACATCATCTTCATGAACAAAAAAGTTACAGGGGCGAGCCACCTTCCGCGCACACTCGCTCTTTTGATTTTGTCTACAGACTGTGATTATATGGCGAAACAATTGTGGTTTTGTAAACCCACAGTCTGTAAAATTTATTTCAAATTTAAAATTGTATACAAGTCCTACCTATATGTGGATTGTCAACAAGTATCGGCTAGATCAATTCAACATTTATTTTGTAGATAAGTTGGATATCGAAAAGTGTGTGGTACAGGCAGAGGCGTATTATCCATAAGGCAAACTAGGCACGTGCCTAGGGGAGCGAGGTTAGGAAGGGGCGCGCTATTCGTTTAGGGTTGAATTTATTGAACTAATAGCAAACAGAATTTTAACTAAAATAAAAGATGAAATTAAGCTGTCAAAATAAATACTTTTTGATAATATTGGATTCAACACCCGATATTTCCCATATTGACCAAGTTTATCGAAAACGTTGGTAACAAATCACAAGAAATAGCAGATGAATGCTATTATAAAAACATTTAACGTGTTCGAAATTAATATATTAGATTGTAGAGGTCAATCGTATGATAATGCGGCGAATATGCCAGGCATTAACAACGGATTACAGGCCAAAATGAAAGAACTATGTCCCCTAGTAGAATATATACCTTGCTCCGCACATTCACTCAACCTAGTGGGCGAATGTGCCTCTGAATGTGCTCAAGAACCTTGTTGCCATCTTCTCTCAAAGATGGCAAACTCTACAAACACAAACTCCTAGGTAATGATAAAAAACGAAACTATTCTCAAAAATCGATCTGCCAAACGCTGGTCAGAGGTCAGCTCGTGCAGATGTATGTAAAAGTTTGAAAGATTCATTCCCAGAGATTCACGATGCCTTGATAGCTATCGACAGTAATACTGAGAAAAAACGTTATGTTGAATGTGAAGCTAAGGGCATTAGATTGAAATTAGAACGACTAGAAACTGCTTTCATGAAGGTGTTTTGGGGTCTTATTTTGGTGCACATGAACAAAACCAACTCATTTGTACAAATGTATGACAGTTTTATTCAAATAATTTTTGCTGAAAGGGAAAAATTTAATGAATATGAACAGCAAGCCTTAGAAATCTCATTTGTCAAAGAATATGAAAAAGACACAAAGAGTGTATGAAAGAGAAAGCTCACAGCAGATGAATCTGCCGAAGATGTTACTCCTTCAATATCTGGTCGGAAAATATTCAGAGTTACAGTATGTCTAGTTATTGCAGATATACTTGTGGCTGAACTTCAAAAGAGACCAGAAGCGTACAGCAATTTTCACAGTTAATTTTCGTTTTTAAACATTTTGATCGATTCGCGCTCTGAAGAGATTCAAAATAGAGCAAATATGTTTGTAACGACGTATTCTGGAGATTTGTAAAAGTGCTTTGTTGATGAATGTATCTATCTACGTTCTTATTTAACAACGCTAGCTAAAGACGGTAAACTGCCCAGAACAACCAATACGATTTTACAGGTTTTAACAAATAAAGAATTCGAAACAATTTTCCCAAATATTCACATAGAATATGTGCATCGACTGCAGTCAGCAATTGCAGTGGTGAGCGGAGTTTTTCTTGACTAAAGAGAGTGAAAAATTATCTTCGCTCAACTATGACTGGAGAGATTAAATTCGTTAGCAATATTTAACATTGAATCAAACTTATTGCTCTCTTTAAACTATGACGATATCGTTGACAATTTTGCAAGACAAAAATGTAGACGAAGAGATTTTATTTAACAATTATTGTCATTGATTGTGATTAGTATTTATTTTGAAACAAATAATTCATACATTTTTTTATTCCTCGTTCTTTCGAAGTTAGTAAAAATTGTGTGCTAGTGGGGCGCCTATGAGCTGCTTGCCTATGGCGCTCTCAACGTTTGATCCGCCTCTGAGTACAGGAGGAAACATCATTTATTCTCATTGTCTGACACCACATTCATCCATCGTCCCATATTTCAGTTATAATATTTCATATTATTATAAAGTGCATCTCCTAGAGATTTAATCTATTTTGTTATTGTGGAATTTCTGTTTCATCGACATTTTTACCAAAGTTCATTTATCGTCGGACCCACGCCAAAACCGCGAATGTGCAAATTTCAGGGTTTTGACTTCAGTAAGAGAAAATATTAATTTTCTACCAAAATTTTCAATTCCAAACTCACGAATGTGCTATCAGGTTGTCTACTCTGAACGAGAGTGAATTTGCGAATGTGAAAACTTATCAAGATTTAAAAAGCAAGAGGCACGAATATTCTTAAAAGTCTCCTCATTCGAAATGACAAATTTGCACATTCAAGGTTTTGGCATGGTTCCAACGATTTGATGGTTTGTTTGATTTTTCAAAAAGATAATGTAATTCATTAATAAGTTTTTTGTTTCAGGGTGTCCAGTTGTTCAAGGCCGAAACTTATAGTTCATTTAATTCATAAAACTTTGTACAATGCCAAAAATTCTGTAAATTGTTTCTATTACAATAAAACCAAGCATATTGTAATATGTAGTTCTTAGTAACTTTTAATATATATTTTATTAGTTAGACTTTTTGTAATGCTCAAAAATATTTAATTGTATTCTATAGATAGATTTATTTATTTATATTTAAGATTTCGAAATTTATAAATTTAAGTTTTTCTCAAAAAATAAATGTCCAACGTATTTTTTGATTCATTTATTTCCCAACATTACCATGAATGAAATTGAAAATGATGTAGAGGATAATTTGCCCTTGATTATATATTTATGTTGTGTTATTAGACCTGTACACTGCCCTTTGACTGACTTCACAGGTGAATGCAACTTGGGTTGTAGAATTAATAGGGCTTACGACCATTTCTGCAATTATATAATAATAATACATCAGTTCAATGAGGTGGTAGTGAGATTATTCCCCTGAAGCGAGTGTTCAAATTGTGAACATCACTGCGAAATGTTATTTTGTTGTAAAGATGAGGATGGGTTTTGTTGACAATAACTTCATGAAATAAGGTCGCAGAATGCAATATCCTCCTAGCAGACATACTAAGCCATTTCGTGTCTTTCAGTTTATGTGAGATGGCTTCGTATTTTCTTATGCCATGAATATACCTAAGACAGGATTTTTGTACCCGTTGAATCCGATTAATTTCTGTAGTATCCAGGCAGGGACCATAAATCGCGTCACAATTGTTAAAATGAGACAATATTATTTAAATTTTATAAATTTTTGTTATTAGAAATTGTTAGTCGACCAGATCATTTTGCAACTTCAACACTTCCTGTTGTTTCGAACCTACAAAAATTTCCCTCGATATATAGGGCGACCAGCGTCTCCACATCATATGAAGATCTAGATTCAACACCATAGACACTGATGACCTCCTTCAATCTGTGAATCTCTTATATATTCCGTATTTGCCGTACTTGTAGTTCCATATTGTGAGCAGTGTTTTAATTTTCCTGTTTAATTGTTACATTAGTTGTACAGCGATAAAAATGTTGTTGGTACTGCATTATGATTTGAAGAGGTTAAAAGATCACCAATGGCTATCATGAACGACTCATCTCTAATCATTTGCAATAACTACTTGAACAAAAGTATGTTTGGTTGATTAGACTTGCATTAATAATAATACATCGAGATGTTCATGATTTTGTGGTTAATTTCTGTTTGCGGAAGTGTGGCTAGTGAAGGTGAGTCTAGTGGTAGAATCGAAACCATGATTTGTCCCTGTTATTGTGATAAAGATATGATATAAAACCCTAGCACAATGTGAAATGATAGAAATTTGAGGAAAACCTTAAATATATTCAAGAAACCGTTGATTATTTTCTGCATGAAAACAGCAGATCATAATTTGAAGGGAAAAAGAGAAAATTGAGAAAATACTATGGTGAACTGATTCAATGAAACTTTCAAGAAATTTCGACTATCGCTTAAATGAAACGTATGATTTTAATCACACTTGGCGTATTTTTGATTCATAGTCCATAGACCATGATAGTTCAGAACCCCCTCAGAACTAGCAGGAATCGGGGCATTTCTTTATGCGGCACCAGTCTTAAAGAAGATTTTTTTTCAATTCCCCACGAAAAGGAAAATTCTGTAATGTTCCAAGAACATCGTGAGAATTTCTGAAAGGTTTATATCTTCCTGAACATAAATAAACATAATAAAATACGGGATGTACCATTCGAAATAAGGAAGTTTGAGACTACTTCCAGTTAAACCGTAATAGTCCAATCAAATCGGCTCTTCAAATCTGCTATATATTTTTTGAGGTGCTGGATTAGGCAAAATTTGAATTCAGATATTCCTCAGTACTGTAGAAATATAATTTTGAAAGAATAGAAATTGAGCAACTTAAAATAATTTGGTAAATGATTGAATAAATTTGAAGTTGACGTTCAATTATTTTTTCTGAGGCTTTGTAAGTCTGTACCGAGGTGGTACGAGCAGATGCGGATTTTGTGTTCTATAATAATGGACATCCAAATGTCTAGTGAAGTCGGATTTATTTCTATGCATTTCTAAAAGAGTTTTATAAATAAACAACGAAGGTAAAGTTGAAACGCCGATCTTTATAAATAAATGTCCGCTGTATACAGCTTTCATTATTACTCTAATGATCTTTTTTTGCAATAAGAATATTCCCAGAGAATGAGGTGAATGTCCCCTTAAAAGTAGCCCATAATTCATATGAGGCTGGAACAAAGCAAAATATGCACTCTTCATTCCATCAATATTCAAGATTTACTAAGTTGTTTGAAGGCAATAATATTATTGGATAATTTTTTTGATAATTTTTCCACGAGAGCAGACGAGGATAAATTTCTGTCGATGATAAAACCAAGTAATTTACCACTTCGATTGTTATAAACAATGTTGTTACTAGAAACTTTAATTTCTTGTGTTTCGTTTCCATTAAGTTAAAGCATGATCCGAAGCATCACTCTTCTCCTGTGTTGTTAGTAACTGTTTTGTCGAATGTTAAGATGGTTGTATCGTCAGCAAACACAGTGGATTAATTTTAATTTCAATTGTATCTTTTACATGGGCCGTGGTGGTCGGCTGGTAAAGCGTTCGCCTCTCAAGCGTAGGAATGTGGGTTCGATTCCCCAGCATGATCACCGGTCTCGTGCATGGCATCACACGTTGAAGGGCAAGGGCTACGTCTTCCCTTGCTCGCACAAGTATCTCGAAGACTTCTGAGTGTTGCGCGTAGGGGTGCAACAAGTTGACGGAAATAACAATTTTAACAATTTTTTTTAACAATAATATCGCTATTCAAGCCATAAGAATCCATACTGTAACGATAATTATGCTATAGGCAGTCAAATGAAATAGCGAGATATTGTTATATAAATTACTTAGTTTGTATGTGAAATAAATAAATTAAAACTATTTAGACTTCAAATATACTACAATACAATACAATGGCAGTTGCAGTATTTGTGATCCTGATCCCAGGTGACTATGTCAGCAAGGAAAATGACTACCCCCAAATTATACTTCAATCTTGGTAGGTTATCTAGACAGTTCTCAAAAATTCAATAAAAATAATAATCCAGGTTTCATTAATTAACGGATTCAAATATTGAAAAACTCTGTAGGGCCTTAAATAAGAGCCACAATAAAATCTTTCATTTGGAGGAGAAATCAGAAACTTTATCAGCAGCTGATAAAACAAGTCCTCACTCGGACCAGTAGACCCAGCATGCGAACCTAAAACTGTTAAACAATATCTAGGAGATTATTATGGTAACAAAATGAGTTGCACTTAGACGTCATTTAGTAATACCAAATGTTATGAATTGTTCACAATTTTCTTCTCATTAGTGTCATTTTTAGCATAAAATGTGAACAAAATTGCGAAGCACATTAACATGACTTTTGGTTTAATTGCGATTTTGTCGGTAAAAAAGGAATTAGGTTGGTAACAAAATTGATCGTGACATCACCATCACGGCACAAAATGGCCAGCGGCCAGAGGTGTTTGTCGAGTCGAGAGTCAAGTAGAATTTGTATTTGGTTGACGCCATTCTTTGAATATTCTATAGGTACTTCTGTTTGCTTCTTCTTATTTTAATAGTTGAATCAAATCTGTTTATTAACAATGCCCAATTATTATTTCTACCAAGAACTGTTTCTCTTCAAGGACCGGAACGGTTAGTAGAAACAGAAAGGTAAATTCAGTGATTTACAGAATTTGGCATTTTCAGGATAGGTACCTATACTGATTTCGCCGCGAAGAAAATGCTGTCCAGAGGATTGGAGTTGAATTATAGATTTTTCTACATTTCTGTAAATGTTTTTTTTTTCATGATTCAGACATAGTTTGATAATTTTTTGTTTGTGAGAAGTATATACTACGGAATCAACTCACGCATTTGTTTTCTAGCATTCCAATCAATATGAACAGTAATTCGATCATTAGTAAGAATAATAGTAATATTGAGGTATAATTTCTATTTATGGTGAAAGTGAAGCGCATTTTTAAATAAGTACCAGTCCATTCAATTTCACATTGTTACATCGAAAGGGTCTCAATGTGCATTCGTTTCCGAAGTATAAATGGAATGTCACATTGGGCTAATTTCGAGTCACATTTTGCATCACATTTTGATGTCTCGACATGACCAACGGGGCACCGAATAGACGTTTATGCGATAATAATGGAAGTCACTTTGCGATTCACTGGTGTGATCTGAAACATGAATGTGAATCCCACTACCATCTCTGAGACCATTCTGTGTTGACTGGGTTAGAACCTTGCTAACAAGAGAACTGGTGTAAGGATGATCTTTAAGTTTTTGACTAATTATATATAAAAAAAAATTATTGTTGAAATTGAAATTGTTGAAATTGTTAATTCCGTCAACCGATTGCACCCCTACGCGCAACCCTCAGAAGTCTTCGAGAGACATGTGAGTTAGGGAAGACGCAGCTCTTACCTATTAACGTGTGATGCCATGCACGAGACCGGTGAATCGGTGGATCGAACCCACGACCCCACGCATGCGAGGCGAACGCACTACCAGCCGACCACCACGGCCCAAGAGAACAATCAGTTTGAGTATGAGTAGGATTAATGACTGTCTGAAGATTTTTTGTTACATATAGTTCCAGATTTCCTAATTGACACAGATGAATGCCGAATCCCTAACTTTCCTGCATTCAGCGTAGACACTATTTCGAGCTATGTTCCTCTGGACTATGTTCAATGTTCTTCTCTGGAGCTTCTGACCTATACTACTGTAAAAAATAATACTGCATATTTGCATATAAAGAAGAAGTATCTTGACATGTATTATAGATCGGAGAAAGAAATAGATTGTTGTTACAGTTATGTTACTAGAAACGGCACGTCCGATGAACCAGATATTGGTATCAGGTAAGCAGAACTTCATATATTTTTTTGCGCAGTAATCATCCAATAAATGAATGTAAATGCGATATTTTATCCATTTCTTATAGGTTTTTGATGAAAATGATTTTACGCGTGCGTCATTAACACAGAGTGTCCTATTTGTTATGTTATGTTATGTCCTATTGTTATTTATTATCGGATTAAAAAGTTCTTTTAACGCAATTGATAGAGCATCGGTGGTTTCACCTAAGTAGGTACTATAATTTCGAAATGGAATTAAAAATTGCAAGGCCTACTCCAAGTATATTTTATCGCCAAGAATCCAAAAATTTATCAGCTGACTGCGCCACTGGATTTGCAATAATTTCAAATGGGTTTTTACTGAAATATCATGAAAAAATATTGAATTCTAACACAAATATGTCATAATAAAAATGTAGGTATGTATGTTTTCCTCCATAATAAGAGTGAAAATAAGTTTATTTCTGCAGTAATAATAGAACATTTCTGGCCACTTTGTGACAAAAGAAGACATATTAATATCAACCGAGCATTGTGAATGAATAAGAGTTGATGATATTGCCACCTACAGAGATGACACACTATACAGATCTGAAGTACTGGTGCGTTCCAAACTAGGGGTTGGGGTTAATTTTTCGATAAAAATATCATATTTTTTTCCCAAGTTTTCACCATTCGAGTGATCATAGTTTGCTATGGATGAGTAACATTTGCTATTTTTCGTAGTTTTAATGGAACATTTTTGAAAATTTGAAAAGATTAGATATTTCGAAAAATATGGAAATTTGATTCACATACCTGATTTAAAAAAATTGCATCCATGAATGATGAGTAAAAAATATTATATATTGTTTTCCCGCCTATTTTAGAACCTACCTAAAGCTGTTTAAAATTTCTAATACCACTAATTGTTGAAAAAGTCAATTTTTTAAAGTGGGAACAGACCAAGCAAACATTGTTGTGCAACAGTTGAACAACAGCCGAACAACACACCAGTTCACTCAGTGTGTACGTGTTGGGCAACAGTTGGTCAACAGTTGGGCAACAGTTGTGCCGCTGTTGCGCGGTGTTCGCTCTCGAGGCGGTACATCAAAGGAGATGTTGCCCAACATCGCCAGCGTCGCCAGTGTGGACGCGTATACAACATAATTTTACATTGTAGCAGAAAGTAAGTAGTTCATTTCAAGCAGAGTGACTAAACGAACACTGGACAAACTCTGGAGAAACTAGATAGGTCGATGTTGACGAACAGCTTGTCGACATTATTTTCTCCCCACAGAAACAAGTTTGACAACAGCTGCCTAAGTGTTTTTCAATTGTTGCACAACAATGTTTGCTTGGTCTGTTCCCACCTATACATCTTCCAAGCAAGCATTTCTTATAAATATTCTAATTTTCACGACGAATACATTGATGATTTCAAAAATACAGCTTCTGTTTGTCTTCGAATACATAGAGATTTATTTTCATTGATGTCACGCATATTATAGAATTGTCATTAACAATTGTCATAAATAAAAACAATAATTAATTAAGATGAATTTTTACTCAAAAAACCAACTTGCCAAGTTTGAATACTGCCAAGATTGAATCTCGTACCCTTGGAACTCTGGAAACCATGGCTTGTCAAAAGAATTCGTTGACACCAGGTATATTAATAAATCACTTGTAATTGAATATTATATTGGGAATCTACATATTCATAAACTCATCCATTTTATTGCGAAATCTATTGCCAAAAGGGTCCTCCAAACTTGGTTGTCCGTTTAGTGCAAAGAACTATTATGCATCCATTCTTATAGTTCAACATATGAATAAATACTGAAGCTCTTTGATTTCATTAAAAAATAGCAATTCGTTTCGTCAGCGATATCTCACAAATTCGATTGCTTCTTTTGAACATAGCAGATCAGTTGATATGTCCTTCCAAAGGTATACCTTCAGTCAGTGAGTCTTCTCACTCTTTGTCGTCAGCTTTGACACTTACTGAACGCTCCTTCCGAAGAACCCGTTCTCCCAGCGAAAAACGAAGTTTTGGAACTCACCTATTCCTAAATTCTTTTTCTGCATTCTTACGAAATTATCTGGATATTGCAGGATTCTCCTTCTCCTATAAACCCTGGGATTAGTGTCAAATTAAATGAACCCACACTTATTTTTTTTATTTCAGCTTCTCATCCTGCCAATTCTTCAATTCCAGTGTAATTCTCGAAGAAGACACTGTGATGGTTAAATGCTTCATTGGTGCTGATAAAATATATGAAAACGTACATAGACCCATTGTAGTAACAAATACAGTGAAGCACAAAATCCGTAATGGACCTGGAACACAAAAAACGCCGAAAAAGAAACCTCTTAGCATTCTTTTCATAGTAGTCGATAGTGTTTCTAGACTAAATTTAGCAAGAACAATGCCCTCAACGAAGAAATTTCTCTTGGAAAATAATTTCTCAGAATTCGTTGGATACAACAAAATTGATGACAATACCTTTCCCAATTTCAACGCTCTGATTACTGGTCTGAATTTGAATCAATCCAATTCAATTTGCAATCCTACCCTTGTAGGTGGACTAGACCAGTGTCCTATGGTTTGGTACAACTTTCGCGATAGAGGTTACGTTACTGCTTATGCCGAAGATTACGTTAATATATCCACATACAACTATGACAAGAAGGGGTTCAAAAACCCGCCGACTGTTTACTATTTCAAACCTTATATGGAAGCTTCTGACATGCTAACTCCACTGCAGGTGGATACTATGCCTTTTTGCAGTGGACCTGAATCACAAGGTGAGATAACTATCGTACTTCTATAATCACATATATGAACATTTGGCACCTTTGTACAATCCAAAACATGGTAAATCTTCCAAACACAAACTCACTAGACGTTTTGCTAACAAAGTTATCATCACCAAGAGCATTCTGTAGAAAGCTTACAGCTCCTGATGTTTTCTATGATCAAATGAATCATATTAATACTATTCTTATTATTCTTTCTCATGAACACACCCATACAAATATACTTACCCGAAACCCAAATTAATTTCATCAGCTGTAGTGAATCCTAGAAAAATCTACGGCACCGCTACGGTAGTGAGAAAATATTCTTGTGGCATCAATGAAAAATGAACCTGTGATATGATCTCCAACGATTCCTGCCAAACCTTAACCTTTACTCAATACCCTGGATTGAGTATGTTCTTCTCTCATCCAGTAAATATTTTCCCTAGAACAATGCGGCAATAGACGATTAGCATGACCGTGAAGTGTAAAGGTGCACAAAACATGTTGTAATTGGATCACATTGTTTTCTAACATTGCCATAATTTTTTCACAAAAAAAATTATCCTATCAAAATCATCTCCATGAGCTCCCGAGTTGGTATAATTTTAGAGGGATGGATGCATTTTATTTTCTTTTAATGTTAATGAAAAATCGATGACTGGCTAACATCGAACATTGGGTTTTCCCCAAATTCAAGCAGAATGTCTAATTTGGTATCAATACTCATTGCATTTGCAGCTGTTTTTTTTTTATCTGCCTTAAATGTCCTAGCTCTCGAAACTGCTTCTCTATTTTACTAATTGTTTATTAGGATATATACGGCAAAATTTGGAAATTTTTCATAAAATAAGCGAGTATCTTCCATTTGTGTCCGTATGTTATTTCCATAACCACTCATCTTTAGAATTGTTATTTTATGCATTTCTGTTGAATGAACCATTTTTCTGATATGCAGTTAACGAAATTCTAACGAGTATAACTCGGACAACTACTTGCAGTAGACAAGAACTTGTCAAGACCAGGCGTTTTACATGAAAGTAAACAATATTTTTTTATTTCATAAAAAGGTTCGCTGAAATGGTTCTTGCTTACTTTCTCATAATCGAGGCCTAACTGGGAAATAAGTGTTGAGTGTGTTGATTGTAGCGAAATGTTAATTTTTGCAATAAATTTGAAAAAAGTTAATATTTGTCACACACATGTCACACACTGTATAGAAAGTTTTTGTTGAAAACAATGCGCTACTAAAAATACCAATCAACGTGTCCGAGAGCTATTTTTCGAATACACCCCTGTCATTATCGAATTTAATCCATTTGGCTGATACACACTGTATTTAATTTGTTGGACAAGCTTGCCCAGAGCTCCACACATTATTCATATAGATCTGAAGTTTGCAATAAGCATTTTGTTACCAGACTCAAAAATTGGAGTGATTATTGCCGTTTTCCATAATGATAGAAAACATTGGTAAAGATTACTTTAAAAATGTGAACGCCTTTAACCGATCACCACAATCCTTGATAACATAAAATGAAATCTAGCATCTTTCTCATGTTAAAGTTTTTCCACTGCATTATGAAAATCACCAACAGTAAAACTTGTTTTTACGAAACTCCCAGGTTTTCGGCGAAAACCCCTCAAAAACAAGAGCTTGTGCGTGCAAGGTAGATTCGGGACCTGCAGTTTAAATAAAAGTGGAATCCGAACCACTTCAGCTCCGAGACAGGCGTCCGGGGATCGAACCCGGGCCGCCTGGGTGGAAGGCAAACGCTCTAACACCACGACCACTTCGCTATCTAGAATTAATTACAAACAAATCATGTACAGCTGAATTATTCGTCGAAAAATCTAAATTATGAGATTCTTTCACTAATGAATCTACTGATGAAAATTTATTTACACATTCCATTGCAGACCCTTCTTCATCAATCTCCACCCCTTCGTAGATAAAATTTTAGAAAATTTTGCCTAAGTTATCTTCTGGGTGGCTTGATCTTAGTTTTTAATTTCTTAATGAACATGAAAAAAATAATGGCCGAGAAGAATCTTGATACAATTTTCCAACGATATTTGTTGTTCATTTCAGGTGAAAGGATTCTCAAGTTGGCCAACGCTTTCACAAAAACATTCAAAGGTCATCCATATTTTGGAATTTTCTGGATGAATACATTCAGCCATAATTACATCAATTCTCCAGGTAGAATGGATAAGAAACTGGCAAACTTCTTCGAAGACCTCAAACAGAATGGCGTCTTAAACGAAAGCATGGTCGTTTTCTTAAGTGATCATGGAATGCGTTTTGGCAACATTCGACGAACCGTTCAAGGATGGTATGAGGAAAGACTCCCAATGAATCTTATATCTCTCCCGCCCTGGTTTCAAAGAGAGTATCCTGGGAAGTATAGAAATTTCAAGCGGAACGCGAAAAGGCTGACCAGCACTTATGACTTATTTTTGACCCTACAAGAAGTACTGTCTTTATCGGTGGACAACTATGTAATTAGCAACAGCAGGGCTTGTCGTTCATGTCAATCTCTTTTTTCCGATATTCCTGTTAGGCGTAATTGTGAACAAGCAGGTATACCGGAAGTTTGGTGTACTTGCTTGGGCAAATTTGACCAAAATGATAGTGGAATAACATCCGACATTATCGATGAAGCTCTAGCACTCTTCATGGAGTCGAGTAAATTGACTGGATTGAGTATTGATAATATTTTGCATTCAAGTATCAGCAGAGGTCCTAAAGGAAAAAAATATTTGTTGGTAGTGTTTGAACAAAATCCATTTGTCCTATACCAAGCACTTTACAGAATGAGCAGGACCTCGTCGAATTCCATAAGGCTTATACAATTGTTTAGACTTTGGTGAAGGTGATGTATAAAAAAATGTTTTTGCGTGATTGTGTTTATTACAAGAACAAACGACTTACCTGTAGGAAGTTCGTTCTCAATTATATGAGTATCCTCGTCCGAATGGAAATCACCCTGAAGTATTATTATCATTCTTTATCGAGCACTTTTTGAAGATCTGCATTTTGTCGAAACAAACAAAAAATTCTTGGGTGAGTTTATAAAAAGTCGGGTTGGGACATCCATCCATTTGGAACAGGATACTCATATAATTCAGAACAACTCGTTTTATAATTTTCTTTAATGATTTAATAATTTCCATTATGAAATTAAATAGAAAATGATAATAATGAGAAAGCAATGTTCCATTCTATAATTTATTGTGGTGGCGGACCATGCACAGTAGGAGATCTACACTCCTGGTAACTTTAAAGGTTCCGTCCAAAACCATTCTGTTATGTAGGGACTCCAAATATAAAACTCCACGGCCTTCCCTTTGTCTGGAAAAGCATAACCGTGGAATGAACAATTTAGGAGGCATTAGGATGCATCATTTTGCGAGTTTTAACGCCGAGTTGTCGCAGTCCATTTCGTCACTCCAAAGGAGTAGAGTAGGATTTGAACGACAAGCATATTAATTGCAGCAACTTTGTTCTTCCCTGACAGTTCTGATGACCAGATCTGTCGGAGTTTGTGCTGATACTTGGCGCGGAGATAGTTTTTAACTGTGATCACTTCTTGGGTAAAATTGGATCCACACCTAGGTAGGGGAAAGTAGGGGAATATCGACCACTGAAGAAACATCAAATTAATACAAAAATGGTAAAAGTAAAAATGAGAATATGTATTGCTACTAACAAAGAAAACTCTTTAATTACGTTTTGAATAAAAAAAAATATTCAAAAATACCATATTAAGGACTGATATGGGTCCCTCTCTCTTATAACATATAATTTGAGGTCTTCTTTGTAAAATAGATTGGTGGGTGACCTTATGCCTCCGGTTGCTGGGGGTGCCGCAGTTGTATCCACGGGTTTTCTTGAATGCAACGAATAATGGCCATAGGGAGATGCAAAAGAGAAGAGGGCTGAGGTAGTCTCCCTCGAACACGCATCTTCTTAAGATTGCCTGCTCTGTTTGGACTCTGACTTGACCAGATCATATGTGAAGCCAGTACTCCAAAGCGGCATCAGCTGTCCATGATCAGCTCATGTAAGTTTTATCAATTTTTTTTCAACGGTCTATTCAACAGACGTTCATAACAATTCTCAAATTACGCCTGAATTCAATTATGCTCAAACTATTGACATGACTAAATGCAGATGTGTGTGATCGGATAGTAAGTTTGCCATCTAAACTCTCCTTTGGTCCAGATGGCATACCTCTGTACTTCATTCAAAACTGCATCTTTTCAATTACTAAACCTATTTACGTTATATTCAATATGTCAATGAGGGTGTTTTTCCTGATATCTGGAAACAGTTTCTTATCACCAATTGTCAAATCTGGTAAAAAAAGATAATGTTGAAAATTACAGAGCTATCTGTATGCAATCTGAAATTCCCAAGATGTTGGGCTATTTTGTAACTAAACACGTATCTTGGTAGTGTAAGAACATTATTAATGATCAATAGCATGGCTTCATGCATCAACTAATATCAACCTAATACTGTATCAGGATTATATTATCTCAAAATTTGAGAATAAATCTCAGGTTGACTCTTTCTACACAGATTTCATGAAGGCTTTCGATAGAGTCAATCATGATATCCTAGCATCTAAGTTGGTTTCAGTGGACCGCTGCTTAATTGGTTCAATAGCTTCCTGAATGAAAGAACACAATGTGTTAAAGTGGCTGGATGTATTTCACAAGTGGTAAAGGTATCCTCTGGAGTACCAGAAGGGTCACATTCTGGACCATTCAACTTATTCATCAATGATATATCTCTTTCGATCTGCAATTCTCAACTTCTGTTATTTGCTGATGACCTAAAATCATTCTGTCCAGTGAACTCGCAGATTGATGCAAAACTTTTACAAGAGGATATATATCATTCAGTAAACTGGTGTCAACTCAATAAGATGGATCTTAATGTGAAAAAGTATTTTGTCATATATTTTTTGCGAGGGAACACATTTATCAACTTTCCATATCAAGTCCTCATTATCCAACTATTACGTGTCAATAAAATTAAGGATTTGGGCATGAAAATTGATACCTAACTCAGTTTTGATCAAAACATTAAGGAATTCACAACCAAAGCATATAAAATGTTGAGTTTTATCTTCAGGATCTTCAGGATCTCAAAGACTTCAATCATAATACCTTGAAAATACTGTACTGCTCACATGTTAGATCTATTCTTGAATATGGTTCAATTCTATGATCTCCACACAAGCTAGCTAGAAAATAATATTATATGCGGAGCTAGAGCAACTGCTGAATATGCAATCACTTTCTTACAGAAGATGTGTCACTGACATAGTATTCTTACAGAAAATAATCTCAGGCAACATCAATTGCTCTAAACTACTTGATACTATTAATTGCACTGAAAACTCCAGTCTATAAAACTCGCTCACCTGAAATTTTCACTGTGTCATTACATACAACCAACTATGCTTATCACTCCCCTCCTAATAGAATCAAAATATCTTCCAACAGGTTTTGTCATATCCTTGATTTATTCTGTATGAATGTATGTAATATCAGAAAGGTCTCAAAAGATGTTAGTGCTTAAGAATCTATTTGTTATTCCAAACCGATCCTTATGTTTTTAGTAAATTATAATGTGAATGCGTTAGTATAGTAGTAGATTTGGTAAAACTTAATTTTATCATACCTAATTTTTGTTATTTTTTATAAATTGGGTTATCCAGTGGAAATATATAAATAAATAAATGCCTTGTGGTAATCGATTATGTATTATTATTAAATCATAGAGGTTGAATAATTTGTAAAGTACTGGCGTTAGTTCGGGAATACATTTTTTGAGAACTATCAAATTGGTCTTCACTAGATGGTATAGTTCCGAACAGTGGTAATTATTATTTGTTAAACAGACCTTTATACTTAATACTTAAGCATCATCATTGATTGTACTCTCAGTTTTAATTATCACATCATTTTTGTTGTTCAAAAGACCAAGAAAATTATTCAATCGACTTGAACTTTGACAGTTGCTCAACATTCCGGTGACAATGCGTGATGACTTTTATGGTTAATAAAAGAAGATTCAAAATTAAGTAGATTGTAGGAATTTTTAGGATCAGAGATTGAGTGCAATCTTCTCATCATCCAATAATGTCAGCTTTTTCTAACAGGTTTACAATATACTGGTTAGTTTTTGTACTTGTAAATATGACTGGTATGTTTATTTATTAATGAATAAAAGTGTTTTCAACATTTGAAACGTATTCGTTTTTTTTTTAATGGGTGTAGATCTATGAAGGGAGGATAGTTTTTGATGAACCAATTACACGTGCACGGTTCTGATATCACAAAACCATAACTGAATTTATTATCCTCATGGGACTGTAGAATTCTGTATGAATGCCATGTGTATCCACTGACAAAGTGATGCAATTATTTTATTAAACTAGTACATTCAAATGCGAAACAGAGTTTGCTCGGTGCGATAGTTTGCTTGAAAGGCATATCAAGTTTAAAATATGTGTGGTAATTTTGTTCATTAAAAATATGACAGTGAAATGTAACACTGGATATTGTATTGGAGAGATCGAGATATGTGCAAATTCAGAAAATGGATTAGTAATATTCTGCTTGGAATTCGAAACTGCTGCAGAATGGTGATGAAATTTCCGTAGTCTGAAAATGAACTTAATCGATTTCCTGCCACTGGCAAATCAATATGTATTATATTTTATGAAAGAAATGCAAAGCAATAACAAAACTGATACTGATACAGGAAGTACGTTCAGTGATAATGTAGCTGTGAACTGCAGTTTCCATGAGGAAATGAGTAGGCGATGATTTCAGTCTCATTAGTGATTAATATTGAACAATACGTGATAATGTGGGTAAGTTTTCAGGAAAAGAAGTTAAAAATTCCTCTTCAATGTCGTAAGTACACCATCGAAAGTGTTTGTTGTGTTTAGTTCTTCAGTTGAGAGTATTAGACGAAATTTCTTCCTGTTGGACTTCATAGTCTGGAAGTGGAAAGTGAATCATGAATCAACTAAATTGAACTTGAAAAAACAAACGACGACGATGAGAACAGTTACCTCATGACAGTTACAAAAGAATACCTTCTTCTCAAGTAAGTAGTTCGAAGGATTTTGTATTGAAGTCCAGAGTATCTTTGAATCTCACGTTCAAATTGTTGACGTGCGCCTGAAAAGTTATGTTTAAGCAACATCACATTCACAATCACATTTATTCATTGTTCTATAAATAGTTATTTATGAAGTTCGTAAAGTAGGACTTTTTTGCATGAGCGTATGGTTTGTTGAATAAGGCGAAGCAGTGAAATATATACATTTTTTAAAACTTCCATAATCCATAACTGAGAAATAATATCCATTATACTTCTCTTCTTTTCTAACAATTGTAGAGTAATATTTTCAAGAATTTTATACTATCAATTAGCAGTGAGGATATTTTTGCTTGAAAAGTTCATTTTGAAATTTGTTTCAATAAATTAAGTTATTATTTTAACAAATACTACCTCTTACATTAGAAAGTTCCAAGTAGAAAAGCAATCATGATACTGACAAATCAATAGAAAACAAATTAACATAGCAAATCGCAAATTATGAACAAAACTAGTTTTCAGTTCAAAATTATCAAATATAAGATACTGAATATGCAAATTCCAAATTTTGACATAAGAGAAATGATGACAGAAATGGAAGATTATGATTTTTGAATGAAGATGGAGATAAATAAATAGACTAAAAAAAAAACTTTTTAGAGAAAACCTTTTATTTAAATGCACTAAAAAGAAGTCGCGAGAAGTTTCTATGTATTTCTTATTGTAAATTAAATTTAAAATCACCTCAAGATTTATTCTCTCGCTTTTATGTCATTTGAAATTTTATAATGTAACAAAATGATGGGTTTAATTCACTTTAAAATTTATTTTCTTCTTTTAAGTGCATTTAAATAAAAGCTTTTCTCTAAAACGTTCTTTAAGTTCATTTATTTCTTTATTAGCTTTCCTGGATATGTTTCTGAGTCTGTTAATTTATCGTTGGAAATTTTTCCGAATTTCTACGCGTTCTCTATCTAGCTTTCGAGGGGGAAAGAGGGGTAAATTTTTTTAAACTGTATTATTCAATGGTCAGATAATTTTCACTATTTTACTGATTTTATCGATTTCTATTTCGCGAGTTTTTCTGATTTTTTTCGTGACAGTAAAGAGGGGCGAGCCGAAACTGTTGAAACATTTCTCTGCGTTCTATATCTAGCTCTAGAGTGGAGACAGGGGGTGCGAAATTTTTCTAAACCATAATATTGGACGATCAGATATTTTTCACTATTTTTACGGATTTTTCCGATTTTAATTTTGCGAGTTTTCCATTTTTTCGAGAAAGGGGGAGGGGCGAGTTCCCCCTACCCAATTTTTTTGCTGCAATTTTTGACGTCCAAATCCGTCGAGAAAACTTCCGAAACCCTACGCGATCACTATCTAGCTATCGGGGGGCAGGGGGGAACAACTTCTTTCTTTAAACCATGATGTTCGACGGTTTTCACTATTTTTACGAATTTTTCCGATTTAAATTTTGCGAGTTTTCCAAACTTTTTTCGAGAAAACGGAGGGGGGGCGAGAAAGTTTTGAAAGAAGTACCTTGATGACTAAGGAATGGAAGAAATTAGGTTAAAACGTCAAAAAACAAGATTAAAAGGCATATATTAGAACAGAATATAACTAATCGAAACTATTTCAATTCAAGACTCGTACCTCAGACCGATTGGAACTGTTAGAGACTAAAATAATCCCAGAGAAATGGTGACTTTTCTGAAAACAACTACAGAAACCAGGTGTTTACAAACTTATATACTGTTTTGAGCGAGCTAGCACACAGCAGAAAACAACAGTATATAGAGTGTGTTTCATTTCTTATGATACCAACCCTATACCTTCCATAATTTTTGTGGTAAAATTTAAAATTTTGTAGAATCGATACTCCTCACCTATGTTATAAGTTACATTTCTAGTAAATTTTGTCTTCTTCAACTTTGTATATTGAGATATTGGTGTTGAATGAATCCGTTTTGGGACATAACTGTCACCATAACTTCAGAACCACCTGGTATAAACCCATACTACTCTATATTTTTGAGAAACCTCTATCAAAAGAATTCAATTGAGTATATATTCAATATATAGGGTGTTTCATTAAAAAAAACATAACTTTTATAAGTCACACATTTATCGGACACCCTGTATGTTGGTAGTTATTTCTGAAACATATCTTTTATTGCTCTCTACAAATATTATTTGAAACATTATTTTCCTATCTTAAATAGGGAAGCAGCTATCGTCCACCAACGCATATCGTTGATACACCCTGTTTTAATTAATTTTGATTTCGAGAGATTCCATAAAACATCCCTGTGAAGTGGAAAACCACGAAACAGCTGTCGGCGGATGATGGAACTCTCGGGTTGAATTAAAAATGCTCTTTCCACTATATATTAAATATGGTTGCCTTTGCTTGGAAGACAGAGGGGTTATGCAGCAACTTTATCACCAATGATACTTTTTGAGAAAACATTGAAAACTTGTGTTACCTCTATGTAGTTGAAAATATATTTCCTGAAATGATACTCAAGATAAAAAAGAATGCGGGTTTTCGATACGATTGAGAATGTAAAATAGAAATCGTTAAAATAAAACATTTTTCCTACCATCATGAACTGTGAATTTGTAATTGAGTTGTTATTCAAGCATCAAGCAGAAATGTTTAAAAACATATACCTATGTACACTTGGATTGAATTAATAGATGTGGTCATTTTGCTGATTACTCAGTGGTAAGCTGTTTAAATTTATGTTCCCATGTGATGCTCACTTTTTTTGGCGAAAAGTGCATCAAGTCAAGGATCAGTTTAGTGTTTACGTAGTTTCCATATTTTTGCACTGTATTCACAAAAACGGTCCCAATATACCAGCCAAGTCAATAGTGCGTATAACGAGGAAATCATAGAAAATATGACATTTTTTTAAAAGATTATTTTTGGAGGAATTACAACCTGATATTATCCACTTCTATATGCCTTTGGAAATTCTGTGAATGGCCGTCTATTTTGATTCCATATTTGCATTCACCATGAGAATTGATTGAATTTCAATTGTTTTCAAAGTGCGAAGTTCAATGAAAACGAACATAAAAAATGTCAACATAGGTATAAATTTTCAAACTCGTACAGTTAACGACAGACTTTTTGATAAAATTGGAAACAATTTCTATAGAAATTTTCAATCCTCCTAAAAAATCTGCATCTTTTCGATCTCAAAATGCATAATACCCACTGAAATGAATCTCGAGTGAAGTACCTCTGTTTCTTAGGAAAGGTGTATCATAATTTTTGCAGAAAGGATTTATTATTTAATTTTATTCGTTTCTACATGTTTACTTTTAACCACTCCTTTACCTTCAGATCGGTCCCCCAAAAGGGTGTGCATTGAAGAAGGTTAGGAATAAAACGCTGACAGTGTAGGCTATTATGGCAAAATATTTATCTCAAAACACTGCTCCCATGGCCACTACCGTGACAGGTATTAACTTGTATTAACTTGTATCGAACAATGTTTCTCATTGCACAGAACACTTATGCAAGTGCTCCCTGTAACCAAATAGCAGAATTTTCTCATGACTATGATTCGGAGGACCTGCAGAATAGTTTCTAGGTTGATAGGTACCTCTTCGCAGTGCAAGGGCAGGTCAATACAGACAGCTTTTTTCCATAAAAAATGTTAATGTTAGTAGTAACTAAAATGTTGCTCAGTAATTTATTCAGTGGTCAGATTGGATATAAAACTAGTTGGATGATTTTTTGCTTTTTTTAATTAAGTGTCTGCGACGCGAGATTGAAAATAACTTTCATTCGTGCAGATACATTTCATTACTCTGTGATTAACTTGGCTGCTCAGTTCCTAAAAAGACAAAGTGAAACACTGATGTTGTCCAAGGCGGTGCTAAAAATATAGGGCGGAAATGTCAATTACCAAGTAGACATAACAAAATGGTAAACAGAATTTCTCGACCACATATATTGTGACGATGCTACGGACGAGTGCGGACCTGTCGTCTTAAGTAAGGTTATTCAGGAATTTCATTGTCTAAAAAATCAAAGCAAATTCAATTATTTGCAATTTTTTTATCATATATGTAGTCTCATTGAGTGTGTCGCATTTATACACTTGATAACGACTGTAGATTTTAACAGTTGAAATGTCGTGAATAAAATTGCAGAAAACTGAATTTTCTTTGTTTATTTTTAGACAATGAAAGTCCAGAATAACCTTACTCAAAGTGAAATTTTGTCAACCACTTTCAAACAAACTGTCGTCTTTACTCATAAACAAGCTTGTAATACAAAGAATATTCTGGTATTTTAGAAAATTCGACATCTAGATGCGAATAGAAGCGGCCCAGAACTTTCTGGTTAGATTCCCTTCGTTTATATAAGCATCGCGGAGTGCGGACAGAGTATCAAAACCTGAGTTTTGATACACTTACACAGAGTTAGATGCCGTGACAGACATTCTAGTTTTAAATGAAATAGGGAAATATAAATCACGTAAATTGTTAAATAAAGGAACTAGTTCTTAAAGTTTGAGTGTGAAATAAATCAATAAAAACAATTTAAACTTTAAATTTATTACAATATTCAGTTTCGAATAAAATTGGAAACGATTTCGTATTACCGTTGAACTTCTTTTTTACTATTAGAGCCATTCGCATGAATGTGTTTTCAAGATATTTGTGCATTTCATCCCTGTTCGTCCTTATCCCAATGCAATATACGCGCAGGCTCCAGAGGATTGATATTTTGGAGCATCATCCCCTTTCCTGCTGTTCGATAATGAATTTCTCTCAGTTGCACCCGTGAATCAACCAACAATTATTGAAGGCTGACGAGAGAAGCCTTTAAATTCTTTCAAGATGATCTCAGAATTCTGTATTGGTGTTGAACAGCAATGCATCACACCAAAAACTATTCACAAACTATGCACGAATTAATAATATAATTATTGTATGATTATTACATCTGGCGATATCCATTGTAGTCATGGTAAGTGGGTAATGTTACTTTAAATATCCACTTAATTACCCGTATTCATGAAGTTGAAAAAATCAAGGATTTGGCGGATTGACTCATCTTTCCGTTCAAGTTTATACTAAGAAGTTTCTGGTGGGGATTTTTTTTTAGTATTTAGATAAAATACCAGTAATTTCGATACTAGAAGACATCATTATTTCAGCAAGAAAATTGTGAACAAACTAACACTTTTTTATAACATGTAACTATTTACGACAATGTAACTGAATGTTAACAACTAGTGCAATGGATCAATTGTTTAAACGTTCCTAATTTGGATTATGCTAAAGACAATGAAATAGAGGGTATGTATGTAGATGTGCTTGCTTATATTTATATGTTAGACGGGTAATATGGGCTAAATTGTTTTTTTGGAGTCACCTCACAATAATTATCACAACTCCTGAAATGTGTCATAGCGTATATTTCATTTAGTGGGGAAGTGGTCCTCACTTCTTTCTGTTATTGCTAATGTGTTGAGATTTCAGTACTTTTTATGAATTGTACCATTTGTTATTCAGTGCATGCCCGATCAACTGCTGAAATTTTCAATCGATAACAGAGACAAATTTTCTGATTCTTCAAATATTGTCTGAGCGATTTTTAGTGTAGAACGGACAATTTTCATCATAATTTTGAAGTATATAATATAATAATATTTTTCTACGAGAGTGCGTAAACTAAGCTTTTACACACTGCTGACAGTGCGTAAAGTAATACTTTTTCGCACAGGTGCGTTAAAAATCACCTGTGCGTAAAATCATCAACTGTGCGTAAAGTAATTTTTTACACACTGTTCATACATTTATGCATTTTTGAAAAATACAGTATTTTGCATCAAATATAACTCGGAAATCTTCATTTGATAATACGACGACAATTCCATTAAACATTCAAATTAATGATATAATTGCTTTAATTTGGCAATATAAAAACTGTCGAAGAAAAATCTTTGTATGAAACACTTTCGTAAAGGGCTTTTTTGTACTAGCGTGTTTGTTGAACTCGGCTGCGCCACATTCACTCTCATACAAAAAAGTCCTACTTTACGAACTTGTATCATAAATAGCCATTATTCACTTATAATTACACGAAGCCCTTTTTTTATCGAAGTAAACTTGATTGACATTCCAATGAGAATTTTGTTTCTTGGCAATGCAACAAAATGAAAACTGCCTCTGAAAGAGAGAGTTTGTAGTTTTTTTATTTGAATTGTCTAAAGGCAAAACTCGGTTTTTAAATATTAAGTTTATGAAAAATTGTGTGGAATTTCGTAAGACAATTCATTGTATTAATATTTAATTTACATAGGTGTTTGTTAATTTGGATGGCACTGAATTAACAAACAAGGTAAACATTATTTTATTCATTTTGACTTGTTAAAAACACAATTGTTAAATACAAATAGAATTTTAGAACCTTCTTGTTTTTTGCTCACTATTTTTCTCATGTTTGTATTTTCAGTAGTAGTTGTGGGTACGAATGGAATGTAGGATTTTAGTTGTGTTCTTGGTCCAATTGAAGGTACGACTTTTATGATGACGGATTGCTATGTCTTGTAATTTTTACTAATTTTTTGGCTCAAGTTTCATTTAGCTCAAATCAGTTACGGAAAAACTGTTGCCATGGCAACCGCCGCTATATGGTGACGAGAATACAGAGACCCAATTCTCATGGTGCGGAAATGCGTTGTTGCCAAGTTGTCTGCTTCAGTATGGCGGAAATCAGTTAAGGAAAGTAGGTTACCATGATCACCGTTGTTAGAGTGAAGAGTAAACAGAAATGCTTTTCCCGTTTTGAAGAAATGCGTGGTTGCTACGTTGGGTCAGTTATAGTTAAGCTGAAATCAGTAATGAAAAAACTGTTGCCATGGCAACCGTTGCTATGATCACGCGTAAACAAAAACTCAATGTCTGAGGTTCGCAAGTGCGTGGTTGCTAAGTTGTCAATGTTGCCAAGTTATGGGCACTAAGAAATGTTTAAAACAGATTGGTGGATACTGCTATTAAAGAATATCAAAATTAATATCCATCCCGAAGAATACAAAAATTAATAATTAATTTTGAAACAGTTTTTTCATAACTGTCTTGAGCTAAACGAAACTTGACCCAATGTTTGTTCACCCATACCTCTCCTGGACAAAAAAAATGTTTTTGGAAATTCAGTAAAGGCAGCAGCTGGATTGACATTTTTAGTCGCTTGACATCAAGTCAAAAATAACAAATTTAGTGACTAAATGTCACGAGTTAAATGTTTAACATGGACATGGAGAAAAAGTTCTACTTTGGTGCCTAGGTTTTCTGTAACCAATTTTAGAAATATGTATTAGGAATGCTTAAATGAACCCCAAAGATGAAACAAGCAGTTTATTTTATAATACCTAAAATTCAGAGTGTTAAATTAATGAACACTCTCGAAAATCTAAACACAAATTCCGTTACTTACGCGTGAAACTTGTTCATAAGTTGTGCTATGATTTAATTAGTTGCTGAAATGTAAGAACTCCGTACCTCCCAAAGGTCCCGCCAAGACTTCTGAAGGTGTCTTATATTAGAAATTAATATCTTTTACTTGTATACTGTCGGAATCGAACCAAAATGCATACATTCTATTGGTCCTGGTGTGGTAATTATACCGTTTTCTTTATGAAATTCGTCTTTTTTTTTAAATGGCGATGAGATGTATACTTTGAGACAGAACATTAAATTCATGCATCCTTTTGAAAGAAAATTTGTAGATGGTTTCAGTTTTGAAGTAAAATGTTTTTGGATACAATATTATCGTGAATGCTGTCACTAACTTATCGGTATAAATTTATCATTGCAGATATGAAATAATGCAAGAGCAATCACCCATTCTCCACAGAAAAATATTCTTGGCAATATTTGCAGCTTTCTGCGTGGTTTTGACACTTTTCTACTACGACAGTTCACTTCTGAGTTACAATTTACTATATCCTACAGAGCAAATAGCATACTTTGAAGGTTAGTATTATTATTATTTTAACTTCTATCATTGAAATTCTCATTAGGTAACATCCATGGTACAAAACTGCCTCATCCATCAAATCTGTCAGATAGGAAATTGATTCGTGGATATCAAAGTGTTTAGAAACCAATCGACTTATACCTGAAAAACTGTGGAATCAAATGTAAGACATTCGCAATTTATTAAATTTACCTCGCTTTTGAATAGGACTTAAAAGAATACAAAAATTCCTCCTAACCCCATACAAAGAATCCCGCACCATTCTTATGGAAAAAGGATCCCGGTGAAATTCGCTGAATTTTTGGGATGATATACTCCAAATCAGCTGATAATAGTGTTCATGGGCCTAACCGTGAAAAAATGTTACTACTGTCAACACCATCAGTAACAGTTGGTATCAGACACTTTGATCAGTATTACTTTATTTTAACTTTTTCCTTCTCAAGTCCACACAAATTTCTAGTAATGTCTGGAGAACATCGTGTAAAGCAAGAAAAGAAAGAAAATTCTTGTCAATTTCGAATTTTTGAAGAGTTCAAGCCTCATGGAACACATCGCTCGGTTAAAAATTCGAAAGCTTGGCTGTTCTGATCAAAAACGAGAATAGAATGAGAGATATAGTGGGAGGTTATCTGGGTCTCCAGACTCACAACAAAGGGGTGGGAAAACTGTATTTGTATTGTCATTCGCATTGAAACTATCAAGTGTGGAATAATTACTGATATTTCACAACAAACAATATGTCAGTATAAGCTGGGTGGAATATGTGGATAACTAAGTTAGTCTCAGCTGGAGACTTTCAACATCTTGTACACAATAAACTGTGCCCTTTTTTCAAGGTTAGGTCCATGGACACTTTTGATTAACTTGAATTGAACTATATCATATCAAAAACAACGAATTTCACGTATTGTTTCTAACCCCTTACATATTTATAACCCCACACAGATTCCTAACCACATACAGATCGTCCTAAAATTTGTGACTATGAATTTTTAGTAGCTGTGAAAATAATTGTGATATTTAAAACTAAAAATGTAGGGATCGTGCTGTTACTGCTACCTTCCCCCTACAGTCCTAACTCCTCCTGCTACTTCTTAGCTATTGTATTGATAAATTTTCAATAAAATTTAGGAATCTTACTGACCCGTAGGTGATATTGTAATTGTATCAGGAATACGATAATGTAAGTAATTCCTGATGTTGTCGATGTGATTATTGTCACCTAGTTCGACTTTGTGATGCATACAGAAGGAGTTAACATAAAAAGTGACACGTTGTATTTCGGTTTGGGAGATTAATTCATTCTATGTTGAAGCATAGTACAGATTAGTTGTATATTTAGTCTTCGAATATGTATATATAGTGTGTGTGTATACAAGTGTGTTATTATTGAGTTCGACACTAATTTCAACTGAAGCTTTGATTAACACTGAAGTCAATGTTGATGATGAGAAACCTTATCCAATGTTATCGTTAGTCTTCAGAAATATTTTCAATCGGAAAGAGAGTGACCATTGAAATCGATTTGTTTATGTCCATGAATAATATGACCTGCTGAACATTTTCCAATAATTCCTTTTTTTACAGCTAGCAAGAATGGATCTAACACCTATAACAGCACTACTGCAGCAATATCCTCTGTTCCACTTAAACTTCCAGATACCACATTTCTACCATCTTCCCTGGGAAATGACTCGCATCAAGGTAATTCTACCAGATTCTATAAAATAAGCGGGAAATGGTTATGTTGAAAGTAGCAAAAAACTCCATGGACATACACAAAAACTGTATCTCCACTGAATGGAAATAAGCTTGAAGTTATAGCTGTCTTTATTAATTCAACAAGAATTTCCACAAAATGAACGATCATTTCACCCAAGTATGGGACCAACCGGTATTGTTACAATGGTTCAAATGCTTCTGACATCATTTCCTGAAAACAACTTGATGAATTTCAGGAGGTTGAGTATATTGCATTTTTGAGACACCAAAAAGTTGGGGACACACTTTTAAAAACTTTCCTTCGAGGCTTTTTCCATTCAAAATGAAAAGTCACCACATGATACCTTCGAAGAACTACTCGCTAGACCACTATTTGAATGATTGGCCTGGTCCATAATGGCTAAACCTAGATAAGAATTTAAATTATTCAATTACAAAGAAAAGCTCCAAAGTTCAAAGAAATAAGACACCATTCGTAATTCGGTCCCACCTCACATTTCTGGGTTTGCGTAATTTCCGTTTAAAATTAATTCACAAATGATGAAACTGGAAGGAATGAAGGTGGATCACATCAAATTACGATAATTGTAGCACAGCAAGTGCATATGCTGTGCTGATTATATTAATAAACAACTCCAATTTTGAGTTCTCATCAAGTGATTTTAAATCTATTATTTTTCCAGAATCAAATTTCATAGTGTCAAGTTCCAAATGTAAAATTGTAGACCTGGACCCCTTCAATAAAGACGCCAAAAAATTCTTCCATCCAGAGAAATATAAGCCGTGCAGTTCCAAGAAACTTCTGACATTTGTGACGAAAACTGACAATATTGCTACTCTCCACATTGCTAAAGACGTAGTTCCGTCCTACTCCAAAAAGGGAGTTTCTTGTTGCTACTCCAACGTGACACGAAAGAACAATTATACAGATCCAGATGGTGGAATATTGTGAGTACAAACCTACATGTTTTCTATATTAAATCAAAACTTTTCTTCAATTCTTAATGAGTGAAAATGTCGCAAAAAAAATTGATATAATGCCGAAATGACAAATTATTCCGATCATCAAAGTTCCCGTATCTGCAATCTTCCAAAGATGACAGAATCAGTAGCACAATTATTTTACTCTTCATAAGATTATGAGCAAGCAATTTAGAGTGAGTCCCTAGAACAGTGGGACAGTTAAATATCTTTCGAACCAAAAGAATTTTTAAATATTAGGATCTCATATATAATACAGCATCATGAGAGCTATCTTCAGGAATTACCATTTTTTTAGGAGGTGTGCATGAAAATCTTCCAAATCGAACATAATTTTTTTATGTAACACCCCATATATATCACCACACCTGACATCTCATTCATTTGGGTTAACCAATAGTCTTTCATTTTTGAAAATTCGTCAGTGTTTAATGCCATTATCAAACTGAAATTTAAAGGTAAATTAGTGCTGCCTACTATTAAATGATGTCCTTTATATTTTAGTTGTTGTTATTGTTGATTTTATTTTGGTTAATTAAAAAGGTGTTTGTGTTATTAAAGTGTACAGTTGGTACTATCAATTGATTTTGAAATTAGCTATTTGATATTATTAAACCATATATTTATGCCAAATACATGATGCTATTGTAATAATAAAAAATAACTTAGAGTTAATAAGTTTTGCACTTACAGCAATGAAATTACTTACCTCAATTAATTATTTTGCTTGTAAAATTCCAAATATAAGGTTTTCCAAAACTATGGTGTCAAATTGAAACTGAAGATTCATTTTGAAAAAATGAGGAATAACATAAAAAAATTCAATATTGTTGGTGGAGTTTTTCTTTTCACTCCAACATGCTGGAAGTAACTGCCAAACCATTGAGATAAAATAGCAGTTCCATACTCATTCATCATTTTCAAATTGACACCATAGTTGTGAACCATCATTTTCATAATTCATCCAGTCAGAAAAGATACCAGTTTTCACTTATACTTTACACAAGGAAACAGCATTTGTCAACAGAAATTTGCAATTCATTATTTCATCATAAAAAGAAATAAGATTGCATTCAAGTATAACCTAATTTTTGTTTGTTTACTTGTGTGTAAGGAAGTCATAATCTGAAATTTATAACTAAGAATCAATAGGCATATAACAAAATTATAGATCAAGTTGAGAAAAAAAGAAATCCTATTGACCCTGATAAGTTATACATACATTCCATATTGTGACTTCTTGTATACATGTATATAAATAAAAATCAATATTCGAAAAAATAGGTTATACTACAATACAATCTCGTTTATTATCCTCCTTAAAGGCTTTTATCAAACTTTGTTCGTATTCATATCTTTCAGGTTCAAATCTTGCTATCCATGCATGCTAGCTTTCAATTGAGTTGAAATTTTGCACAAGTATTAAAAACCGAAGACAATGCAAAAATCCCCACCATATCTGCACCCCTAAAGACTAGATAGAGAACGCGTGAGAATTTGGATACAATTCTGGTGCTTTTCGACATCGAAAATTACGTCGAAGAAAGAAATATCGGTCGGGGAACCTAGGACCCTCCCTCCTTCTCGAAAAAAGAAGCAAAATCTAGAGAAAATCAAGTCAAACAAATCCGTATAAATAGTGAAAAACATTAGACCATCGAATAATTCAATTTTAAATTATTTTAATCTCCCTGCCCCCCACCCTGAAGGCTAGATAGAGAACGCGTAGGAATTCGGAAAATTATCCGACAGTTTCGGACTTGGAAATTTACAACGTAAAAAAATGTCAGTCGAGAGGCTCGGAATAGTCGGGGGTCTTGGACTCCTCCTTCTCTTTGAAAAAAGTTGCGACAATAAAATCAGAAAAATCCGTTAAATGGGTGAACATTGGTACATCGAATAGTTGAGTTCTGAATAATTTTTAACGACCTGCTTTCCCGAAGGCTATATAGAAAACGTGTAGGAATTCAGGAGAAAATCCGACAATTTAATACTAGGAAAAAATGTCAGTAGGGGGGCTCGACCCCCATTCTCCCCGATAAAAGTTGCGTAATCTCACAAAAATAAAATAGGAAAAATCCGTAAAAATAGTTAAAAACATTGAACCTTCGAATAATTTTACCCGTTGCCCCACTGAAGGCTAGATGAAGAACGAGTAGGAATTCAGAAAAATTTTCGACGATTTGAAACGTAGAAAATTAGGACGTAAAAAATATTTCAGACGGAGGCGGACCCTTCTCCTTCAAGAAAAAGTACAAAATAAACGTATTTTTTTTCCAAAACATCTTTCCATTTAGAAACTATTGAACTAGACAGTAAAAAATAATATTCAGTGCAGGGAAAACAAAGAAAATTAAAAATATATATATATTTTCTTGGAAGCTTGATTGAGGCTTTGAAGAAAATTATATTTTGTTTGTTTTGTTTTTTTCATCCACTAATTTTTCACTGTCTAGTTCAATTGATTATAAATAAAAGATTGATTTTGAAAAGATTTTTAACGTTTATTTTATTTTTGTAATGAAATGATGAAATACAAATTTCTGTCTAGAAATTTTGTTTCCAAAACATATTATACAGTACCCGTCTAAAGTCCGTTCCCCCCTACTAATTTTTGAACCACCTGGTATACGCAACGAAATTTGGAGGGCTTTAATGGAAGATAAAACCCTACTTTTTCATGAAAAAATTAAAGCCAAAAGTTTAAAAATGGCGGCTGAGCGCCATCTTCAATATTTTTTTAAAATAGAACACCCCATATATTATTCCATTTTCGATATTTGCTCATAATTCTCAACAGTTTCCTCTAATACACTTTACTCCTAAATTCAGTTGTTTTCGAAATATTAACGTTTGAAAGGTGAAATTTTGTTCATTTCAAACCCAACCAAAAACACTAATGTTGCTTTCAATCAAGTTTGCATTGGAGAAAATCGTCGCGGTAACGTCTTGTTTAAGGTATGGTTCCTTCCATGCGGCCGCCGGGCACGGCGGCCGCAGTGCGGCGGACGTAACCTACTGCTACACGTGTTTTTGAATGTACATGTTTCCTTCCAAGCGGCGGCCGGACACGTCAGCCGTGAACGACTGCGATCGTTGCGACGGTACTGCTCCAGAAGCAGTGTAGTCGCAGCCGCAAGAGAGTTTTCGTATTCCTCTGGGGTTATAACGTATCAAACTCGGTTGTATGACTCTGATTTTACATAATCTTTTATCAAGTTGAAGATGTACTCAAACTGCACCTTGTTCAATCTGAAATATTCCCTAAATTTTACTTCATTCCCGAGTAGATGTCGATTAATTATTGTAACAGAACACCCCTCATCACGCCTTTTTTTGAAAATTGGATTTATATCCGCATTGCTCTTTTCCAAGTCGATTAACTTCAGGATTTCCTCATCGTCATTTACTTCCAATAACAAATAAGGTCGAAAAGATCATCCATCTTCACTTCAACTACTGTGAACTATCATTACTAGCACCATCGGCGAAAAACCGGCTCCGTCCGCCGTACACGACATCCGCATGGAAGAAACCATGAGATCGACCGGCTGACGCATCCGGTCGACGCAGTGCGGCCGCCGTGTACGACGGCCGCACGGAAGGAACCGTACCTTTATAGGAAGCCCCGTTATCCTTCAATTGTTCTTGTTAACCACTCACAAAATTCAACCCTCCGGTCTGGATCATCCTCCGTGAGAGCATGCAGGATTTTCATTTTATAGGGATGAAACTTTTCCCTTTTTAGGACTCTTTGGACACTTTTTGAACTTACTCCACAGATTCAGCAACTGCAGACGTCGACTGAGTCGGATTGATTACCATTTCAGCAACAATTTCTACCTTTTTTTCTTCTGAAAGAGGCGGTCTTCCTGATATTGGAGCATCTTTGAGCGTACCAGTTGCTTGGAGCTTATTTAAAAGTTTGCTCAAATATATCCTCAAAATAGGATTCTCGGAAAATCTATTATCAAACATACGGACTGCTAGATGATAATTTCATCCAGCTTCTCCAAATATCTAAAATGCTTCAAATTTATCGTCTAACGTGTATGTTTCTCAGACGAATGCACGTTTTTTCTTAATGGAAAAGTCAACAAACAGAATGTACGATACTGGAACGATACTAATCCGCATATTTTCAGAGAGGGACATACCCAGTTTCCTGAAAAGGTGAATGTTTGGGAGGAGATTTTAGGCAATCGCGTTGTTGGGCCGATTTTCATCAGAGACAATCTCTCCACCAGGACCTCCAGATCTTACACCTCTAGATTTTTTCCTTTAGGGGTATCTGTAGTCAAAAATCAACGCCAATGAATGCCAAACAATAGAAGAGTTGGAACGCAGAATAATGGATACATGTGAAGAAATAGATGAACAGACTTTCATCAACGTGAGAGAAGCTATTTATAATAGGGCACTTTCTTGTCAAGATTTAGGAGGGGGCCACTTTGAACACTTGATAAAATAATTGTTGGGGTTAAATAAAAGAGTTATTCAAAAATAAAATATACTTTTTTCTACAAACGTCAAAAAATGACAAGGTTCGCGCATTGACAACAGTATGCGAAGTGGCACTTTTTTTCATTTTCATTCGTTACCATGACACCGTGCGCGAAGTAATGTGCGAAATATATTTCGCACACTGCATGTAAACTATATGGGATTTTCATATTCTAACCTATATGGTCCTCAACTCCTCAATCAAGCAAAAAACAAGAAATCGTTTATTTATTAATGTAGAACAATAATTAAGGCTTTCAAATTGTGAGAGATATTTTTCTCGCTTTATTTGCTTCACACCACTCTTTAAATTGCTGATATGCATTTTCATACTGCCGCCTCGATTTCTCCGGTAAAAGGTTGGAAATTACGGAATTGGCCGCATCTATCAAGTTAGGTGGGGTACTGCTTAGTTTATCGTCGCTCGAAATTTCCATTCTTTTACAATAATAAATATCACGCACGAAATTGACGCGAATAAAAAGTCACTCCAAAATAATTATCAAGAACTGTCACTTTGAAATAATTGTCAACAAATGCCATTTTATTTCCATAGTTACAGTAATTACTTGATTTGGAAAAATTATTTAAGCCAGTTCAATACTATTTTTCATAGTTATTACTTATTTTAGAACAATATTTTTGACGTTTGTAGAAAAAATTTTGTTTGCATCTCATGCGCGAAATACTTTGGTAATCTCGACTATTTTTTTTAACTCGGCTGCGCCTCGTTAAAAAAATCAGTTCTCGATCACCAAAGTAGCATTTCGCGCACTAGATACAAAAATAACTATTTTAGCCAACTAATTTGTTTTGATTGTGAATTTACAGAACACATGCGTAGGCTTCGAGATAATTATGAGATTTAACTACAAATCAATAACAACTTGTAGTTAGCAAAATGTTTCACAGGAAGTGACCAAAATCCATACTTCATTTCACACCGGAATGTCACTTTTCAAACGTTAATATTTCGAAAACAATTGAATTTAGGAGTAAAGTGTATGAGAGAAAACTGTTGAGAATTATGAGCAAATTTCGAAAATGGAATAATATACGGGGTGTTCTATTTAAAAAAAATATTGAAGATGGCGCTCAGCCGCCATTTTAAAACTTTTGGCTTTGATTTTTTCATGAAAAAGTTGGTTTTTATCTCCTATTAAAGCCCTCCAAATTTAGTTGCGATATACCAGGTGGTTCAAAAATTAGTAGGGGGGGAACGGACTTTAGACGGGCACTGTGTATAACTTAATTAAAGGTAATAACCCAAGGTACACCATCAATGAAATATATTTTCAATTATGTTTCTATAACTGTTCGATATTTGAATTCTCAAAAAATATACAGTGTGTAGGAGTAATTTTGCTGTCCGTTTTTGTACTTTTGAAAGTGGCTTTGAAAAGTATGTGAATTCAAATTTTGGTCCAAGGTACAACAGTCTCACCTATTATTTGTCGTTTCTCATTTCATACTTCTTGTTTCAGGATTTCTGATTGTAAGCTGTTTGAAAACAACGTTACCATCCACAGTGATCCAGTTTTAGTGAAATGTACAGAGCAGGGCTCACCAGCCCATGAAGTATATGAAAATGTTCATGTTGCAATGATAATCAAAGATGAAGTCGAAAAAAAAATTGATAACTTTGACAACAGTACAAAACCTTTCAGTGTCCTCTTCATAGGAATTGATAGCATCTCTAGATTGAACTTCATAAGGTCGCTACCAAACACTTATAAATTCGTGGAGGAAAATGGGTGGATACCTCTTAAAGGCTATAATAAAATGGATGATAATACGTTTCCAAATCTCATGGCTGTGTTAACAGGATACAACCAAACCCATGCCTATAAAGTTTGTGATCCGAAGACAATTGGAAAATTGGATAACTGTTCCATAATTTGGTATGACTTCAGAAGACTGGGTTTTGTCACTGCTTATGCAGAAGATGAAGGTCCGATCAATACTTTCAACTACAAAAAAAAAGGTTTCAAGATTGCTCCTTCCGACTACTACTTCCGACCTTACGTTCTAGCAACGGAAAAGCTAGAAAAGAAACAAAAAGATGGCATGACATACTGTACAGGGCCAGAATCTGCTGGAGAAAGAATAATGAATATTGCCAAAGATTTTGCGATAACGTTCAAAGATTATCCACATTTTGGGTTCTTCTGGATGAATTCATTTAGCCACAACAAAATCAATTCCCCTACAGGAATGGACAACAAAATAAAAGGTCTTCTGGAGGATTTAACCAACAATGGTGTAACAGAAAATAGTATTGTCATCTTTCTAAGTGATCATGGAATAAGGTTTGGTGATATACGACTGACCGACACTGGTTGGTTAGAAGAAAGGTTGCCCTTCATCTATGTCTCTTTTCCAAAATGGTTCCAACAAAATTACTCGAAGGAGTTTGATACATTCAAGAATAACTCTCATAAGCTAACTTCCCCTTACGATCTCCATATGACCCTTAAACATATCCTAGTACTTGCAGGGCACAATTATACAGTAACTCCTAGCGATGCTTGCCCTAAGTGTAAATCTCTATTCGAAAATGTAGAATCTGAAAGATCCTGCAAAGATGCAGGAATCGACCAACACTGGTGCACTTGTGCAGGATATTTCAGTACAACATTAGATAATAAATTAGGAAAAACTATTACAAATTACGTCTTGAAGAAAATCCATAGCATAATTCAGTCAAGAAGTAGTGATCATAGATGTGCCAAATATTATTTAGAAAACATTTTAAGTTCCAAACTCTCCCGATCATTTCCTCACAAAAACGAATCTTTCCTTCTTCTCAAGTTCAGAACGAATCCTAAAGCAGTATTCGAAACCACCATCAGTTATTCTGGTAATCTAAAGACTTCAAATTATTCTCTTTCTGGTGATATCAGTAGACTGGATAGTTATAATGAACATAGTAAGTGTGTTGACGATGCATATCTTAAAAAATATTGTTTTTGTCGGTCCAGTGGGATGAGAGCGTGAAAATAATGGTGCCTTTAGGTGAGAAAATTGAGGAATATTCGACTGTTGGCCATAATGTAATGAAAAACATTTTCATTCTACAAAAACACTGGTTTCTGTGGATTCATTTAATATTTCAAACTGGAGTTAGTTCCATAATTATGGTAATACTACTTACTCAAGTTAGGTCCGAATACGACATCAATAATTGTATACAATTTATAGGATGATTCCAAGAGACCCATTATTTATCATTAGGTATCAATCGTATGAATGGACCTCTCCACGACATATGAAAGAACACTGTAATTAGAAAGGGTATACGCTAATATCATTCGGGAATTTTTATTTATTTTTTCTGGTCGCTAGTTTCTCTATAATCAGAAGAAAAGTGATTTCGTGACGTCACGTTCATCAAAACTAGACTTGGCAACATTGTAAAAGTTGTGCACCGTGGAATCTCAAATTACCATTTGAATATAATGTGTCTTATGACAGTTGTCATTTGATACCAGATGGGTTCGTTCGTCTGTCTCACGGAGCATCAATAAGAATCGTTTGTCTCGTTCAACTCGTTTGCCTACTTTAATATTTAATACAAGTAGAGCATCAGTACCATCAAATATGTATGCTGCAAACAAACAGGCCCTACTTGATTTATTATTTGAGGTTAATGCGGTTTTCAAAGTTTTGAAATGTTTTTGTTGTTTGTGCTCTAAATTTGTTTCCTAATTCCTGTATCTGTATCCCTGCAATAACTGTGAACATGTACATGTCGAAAAGGTGCTTCGTACCTGGTTGTCTGAATACCAGTGAATATTCTAATAAACAATTTTTATGCTCCTAAATACCTATGAAGCGCATTGTAAAATGTGGTTCGAAGCAATGAATAAACCTTGTGTAAAAAGCCGAAATATAATTATGTTTTTGTGAAGAATATTTCCAACTGAATATTACTGTATTCAAGCAGCGTTAAGGAACGATTTTAAATTTTAGTCATTGCAAAAAATATATTCATATTTGTTAAATAGAAAGAGTCAATCATCTCATAATCTACCCTCGTTAAATTATCCGAACTTCCCTTCACGAAGCCTTTCCATATTTGGATGATGTTAATATGTTATACAATAATGGGTCAAGCCACAGTCAGCTAGTTTCGTAAACAATATCAAAATAGTTTAGCAGATCATGGAATGATGGAATGTGGCTTAATACTATCGTCAGTGGATGGAGCCCACTTACAATTGCGGTTGAATCATTTTTGCTTATTGTAGAATAACTGGCGATTCCAATGACTATGAAAGCTCAATTATTAAAAAATGTGGCTTGACTCATTGTTGCATAATACCATCCATTTAATACACAAATAAATTCATACCAGATCGGTCATAATAACACCTCGCTACATTAATGAAAGCATCAGTTAAATGTCGAATGTAAGAAAAACAAACATTAACCACAAATCTCGAGATCACTTTTCTATTCTAACTTAATTAAATTTCGTCGTTTAGACATATATCCAGCCTCTAGTTTGCTGGAACGCAGTTGTCTTGCTCTAGGCAATACTGCATCCCATGTTAATAAATTCCAGTAGTTTTAAATAGCAGTATGCCCCTAGCTCCGACAAATCAGTTGTCATCCGGCCTGGATACCGGCGTAAGAAGCTAGAGAATTAGACAAATTCACATAACACTTATAAACGATGCACAATACTGCTGAGATCACTTTTGTTGAATGAGAACTGTCATAATGATTTGCGGTGGAAATTTGAAAGTTACAAATACAATAAAAAGTAGCTAATATGTGGATTTTTTTTCTATGAGTTGATCAAGTGACGAAGTTTCAATTATTTCTCAATGGCTTATACCATTGTTTATATAGAATATATAGACGTAAGATAGTTAGTCAATGCAATCTAGCGTGATTAGTTACAAACTTCAATATTTCACGTCATTTTAATGTAGGTTTCTTCAAAAATCCCTGATTTTAATGCTGTGCCATTGTTTCAATCAAGTTACGACATGACTTGGAGGCCAGATCACTGAAGTTACGACATGACTCGGATGCGAGCTCACTATCGCCATCTACATGTCGCATCCATTTTGATCCAATTATATTCCCATAAGGTTGACTAACTATCTTCTATATAAACAATGCTTATACCAAGCTATAATCTATATTTTTGAGGAGAACGGTATTGAATGTTTCGGAACATGGATTATGGTGGGGGTTGTTTCCGATGAACGTGACGTCAGCGGCACACTTTCAAATGAGATATCCTTTCAAAATTAAAAAATATAGTGGAACTCTTTGTTAAACGGACGTTTCAGACTAGAATCTATCGATTTAAAAGAGTTTTGCATTTTATTTTTCATAAATGTAAAGGTCCATTGGCCAGTCCTAAGTGATTGTGATTGATGCTTGACAGCGCCTTCAAGTATCAAGGCCAAATATATTCTTAGACTACACCATATGTGTATTTTTTAGGATCACCCCACTTAAGAAAAATCGAAGTATTGCTCTAGAATGTTTTATTTCAATAATATTTATTGAATATACGGCCAATATTCAGATTTCAATAATGATACCTACTAGATTTCATTTTTATTATTGTATCAATACTATTATTTTAAAATTGCGTAGGTTTTTGTAACACTTATTCTAATCAATATGGGTTAATATAATTTGTTGAATATTGGCAAATTAAAATTCAATTAATGTGCAAACTTGAATATACAATATTGTTTTATATCCCTAGAATCGATATTAGAGGTAAATATTGGGAATGCAATATTTAATTTTATTCTAGATATGTAGACAACATTGTTTTATCGAAATTTATTCAATCAATATTGACCCAATAAAGGTTAAAATGGTTTATTGAATTTATTTATTGAACTTGTGAAATGATATTCTTTTCAATTTCTATAGAATCAATGTGAGGTGTATATTGGGATTGCAGTATTTATTCTAGATGTTGAAAACAATATGTAGACATCATTGGTAAAAATTATTCAACCAATATTGACCCAATTTAGGTTAATATTAGTGAAATCAAATTCAAACAACGTGATCAAATAAATGAATATTTTGGAACCTTTGGTGTGAATATAATTCAAGAAAAAGAAACTACCCTTACACCAAAACTACGTCATAATCACACTCGACGCGCGTTTCGCCAACAAAGTTAGCATCTTCAGGAGCTAAAAGATTTTTGGTATTTGGGTAATTTCTTTTTCTTGAAATAATGTGATATCAAACTTGTAAACACAATATTGGTTTTTATCCATAGAATCGAATCGATATGAGAGGAATATTAGGATTGCAATAGGTATTTAGTCTAGATGTTGGAAACAATATGTAGAAAATGCTGTTTTATCGAAAATGGTAAACATTATTGAACCAAAATAACCCAATACAGATTATTATGAGTTGTTGAATATTCAACCAGTGTGCTATCAAGTTCGGATATACAATATTGTGTAAAATATTGTGTACCCTAGAGTTCCATTCTAGATGTTGAAAACAATCTATTTTATCGATATTGATAAAATTCAATCAACCAATATTGACCCAATATTATACGTGACAATCTACATTCAGAATACGTAGAGCCAATGTTCCATCAATATTTTTAATATAATATTGTTTTTCCAATATTTACTCTCATTGGATAGTAAATAGCATCTGTCGTAAGAGGCGACTAAATGACCATTTCCAATATCGTATAGAGCATCGTGCCGTGAAATGTTCAATGTTTCAGCATTTGGTCGAAACGTTTTTTCAGTTACATTTTTCTCACATTCTTTTCGTTAGTTGATTATCATGATTATCCTCTGCGTGTGAACCCAACCCTTTGTTAACAGCCTGAAGACTTGCCTAACGCCTTTTTCTCAGAACTCAACAAACGGCAAAACTCGGGAGGTGTTTCCTGAGGCCACAGCCTGTAAAAATTCAAGAAGACCACCAATTCCTACCTAATATTCCTCGGCTCTCACGATGCTCTCTGAACATTACAAGATTTTCGTAAAATATTATCGAATATAGTTAGAACTTTCTTCTTTCTGGAAAATCTCAATCAGGAGAATTAACTGAAATTTCAACAAAGAATGAGATGGAAACTATTGAAATTTGAAACACATTTTTATCAAAATGATCTTACAAAAAAGTCCAACTTTACGATCTAGTATCATAAATAAGTATTGTTATAAGGTGCTGTCAGCATTTTCTGAATCCCATCAAGAATGCCCTGTCTGACATCAGAAAATATTCCTTTCATGTCTGTTGAGATGTTGTTCAACAACAATATTAATTTTAAGTACAAATAGTGCCAATGAAACTATTCTGTGAATTTAGTTGACGATATCAATAATATTCGTTCCATAAAATGTTTGGGACGTGAAATAGTTAGAATATTTTTAGTTTTGATAATCTATTTTGTAAATATTTTTGAAAAATGTTTTTTTTAAGGTCTCTTGTTCTAGTTATATCAAAAACATTGAAATACCTTAAACGTTTAAAATTGTGTTTCATTTACATACTCAACTTCTTTTACGAAAGACCGTTTCTTCCTACACATATACAATGCATGTTTGGGAGTTTTCTAATTTTCCAACTGCGGGAATGTCACCTCTCAGTATATTTGTGATGAGCGAGGAGAGTACAGAATACCAGACCAGCTAAAATAGAAATAAAAAGTAAGTAAGCACTCAAAATCATTTTACAAAAAAGTCCAACTTTACCATCTAGTATCATAAATAACTGTTGTTAAAAGGTGCTGTCATCATTTTCTGAATCCCACCAAAAATGCCATGTCTGACAACAGAAAATATTCCTTTCATGTCTGTTGAGATGTTGTTCAACAACAATATTAATTTCAAGTACAAATAGTGCCAATGAAACTATTCTTTGAATTTAGTTATTATCAATAATATTCGTTCCATAAAATGTTTGGGATGTGAAATCGTTAGAATATTTTTAGTTTTGATAATCTATTTTGTAAATATTTTTGAAAAATGTTTTTTTTAAGGTGTCTTGTTCTAGTTATATCAAAAACATTGAAATATCGTAAACGTTTGAAATTGTGTTTCATTTACATACTCAACTTCTTAAAAGATCGTTTCTTCCTACACATCTACAATGCATGTTTGGGAGTTTTCTAATTTTCCAACTGCGGGAATGTCACCTCTCCCCATATAATCCATCGGAGACCAAAATGGGCTATTTTCGAGCAATTCTTCTTGTTAATAAATATTCGGAGTAGATTAATGCGGTAACTATTCCAATAATGCAATACCTTATAAACATGGTGAATGATGTTGTAATGGTTCACATTCTAACCATCAGTAAGTCGATTCAGAGTTTGAACTGATGAACGTGTACAACCGGCCCTAAGTGTCATGAGTATATTTGTTTATTATCCCATGAAGAGAAGCCGAGTAAGTTCCTGAAATATCAGCAAAAGACTGCTAAAAATTGTATAGGTATGAATCTTGGAAATAAACTTACCTGAAGTACCTACATGAAATAGTATGCAATTTAACACATACTTCATTAATATATTCATGTTATCACTAAGAAAATTACATTTCTGCACCATGTTATTTATGGGTGAGCAATCCAGGATCTGTGGAGATAATCATTTGTCTGTTCATTCTCAGATTTATTTTAGGTACTATAGTCCAAGAAACGAGGAAGCGGCCCAATGTTAAATGTGCAAAAATTATTATCCGAAAAAAAGTATATGAGCGTATAAGAAATTAAAATTCAGGATGAGTTTCTATTTCATGCGACTCAATCCTGATTTCCGAACATAACCTAAAAAATTGGAAAAGTTGCGAATAGCGGTTTTTTGTTGATAACTGAAAAACTACAACTCCGATCGGAAAAAAAATGAATTAGGAAATTGTAGGTATCAAAAAGATCTATCAATTGAATCACTTATAATTTTTCGATATCATTAAAACTTTTCGAGTTATATGGGAAAAACCGTGAAAAATCGTGTTTTCTATAACTCGTTAACTGTTACGTACTCAAACTTGTTACTTACCATTATGTGTATGTAGCCTATGACAAGCCAAAAAAGTATTTTTTTGAAAAATTGATAAATTTTGATTAATTTTCAAAATATATGAAGTTTTCTCAATAAAGATGCTCTCTCAATATGGCTACTCTTGCTCGGAGAATGATGCTACAGTAACGATTCGGGGCTTATTTTTTTCTATAAGAATTGTACTTTCATATTATCGAATAAGTATATTGATTTTTTTAATTTTAAGTGTCAAAGAATTACTTTTAAAAAATTGCACAATTTTTTTACATGTTTTTTTTCTAAATAAATTTCTTAACTTTGTTTTTAAAGAAATGAATTTTTTGAAAATAGATTGCTAGCATGATTTCACGCATTAAAAAAATTGAATTCCTACGATCACTAGGAGCCGAGATAATTTTTTTATTTCAAAACAATTTGGGAGGCGCAATAATCATCGTATAGCAGTCACCTTCATGGATATCGAGGTTGTGTATCTATAATTTCAATTAAATAATACTGGGATATGTCTAGTTCACTTGCAGTATCATTAATTGATGAACAAAGTGAGGCGTGCAGGCGCGGAGCGATGCAATTCTAGCGGGTGGCGCAGTGGGGCTACAAATTCTGTTGACATTAAAGAAACTTTCGTCCTAACAGTGTTATTGAAAAGTCGTTATTGATTCAATTTCAAGTACTAGTGTACATTACAAAAAAAAAAGGAAGTGAACGACAAGTTACAAGTTTTTTTATTGCCTCTGGTGAGTGCTCATTTTATCAATCATAACGGTTTTTAATTCAAGATTACTCAATTATTTTTATTTATTTATTTTTAGATATTGACATACAATGGCAGAGACTAATGAAGAAGTATGTATTTTATGTGATGAAAAAATGGAGATGTACGATGTCCAGAAGCCGAGATATTCGATATTTTTCAAGCGCAAGCCACTTTGAAAGCATACGAAATAAGTTTTCAGTGTTATCCCCATTCCGCCACCCGCTACAGCTATCGCGATCCGCGCCTGCACGTCTCACTTTATTCATAATACTGCAAATGGACAAGACATATCCTAGTATTTTTTTATAGGTTTCCAACCTTAATATCCATGAAGGTGACTGCTATATGATGATTATTGGGCTTCCAGATTCTTTTGAAATCAAAAAATTATTTCGGCTCTTAGTGAACGTAGGAATTCAATTTTTTTTTTGAATGCGTTAAATCATGCTAGGAATCCATTTTCATAAAAGTCATTTATATAAAAACAAAATCAAACAATGTATTTAGAAAACACATGCAATTTTTTTTAAATCATTTTTTGATCCTTAAAATTAAAAAAATCAATATTCTTATTCGATAACACGAAAGAACAACTCTTACAGAAAAAAATAGGCCATAAATAGTTACTGTGGCATCATCCGAGCAAGAGTAGCCTTATTGAGAGAGCATCTTTTTTGAGAAAACCTCATATATTTTGTAAAATAATCAATATTTATCAATTTTTCAAAAAAAAAAACTTTTTTGGCTTGTCATAGGCTACACATAACGGTAAAAAACAAGTTTGAATACCCTACAGTTAACGAGTTATAGAAACCCCGATTTTTCACGGTTTTTCCGATATAACTAGAAAAGTATCAATGATATCGAAAAATTATATTTGACTTTTTCCGATCGGAGTTGTAGTTTTTCAGTTATCACCAAAAAACCGCTTTTCGCAACTTTGCCAATTTTTTAGGTTATGTTCGGTAATCACGATTGAGTCGCATGAAATATAAACTCGTGCTGAATTTAAATTTCCTATACGCTCTTTTTTTTTCGGATATTAATTTTTGCATGCACTTTTACCTATTGCCTGGACTACTATGATGATGATGCTGATGACATTGTTAATTATTGAGAGACCCTTAAATTTGATGTTGTTAATGATGTAAAAAATAAAGAGTGCAGCCTGAATCAATCTCCTTCGTTCAAGAGATACCAAGTTAAAACTTTCCAGCATACTTTGATATGATACCAATTGTAAATATGCGTTATGTTTACGTACATATAGGTAACGCAAAAAGCTTTTTTGAACTTCTTCTATTGCATCCTTATTGACTTCGCCTGTGGTGACCATATTTACAGAGGCATATTCAAGATGGGGTCTAACTAAGGTATTGTACAAAGTAATGATATTATTGATGTTTTTGGAGAATTTTGTGTTTCTTATTACAAAGCCAAGAACTTTGTAGGCTTTATTAATCATAAATGTGTAGTGCTTATTGAATTTGAGGTTGGACTGCATAATTACTCCTAAATCCTTGCACTCATTTTGCCTTCGTAGTTCAGAATAATTCAGAGTATATGAAAATTGTATATAGTTCACTTTTCGGGTGAACGTTATTACTGCACATTTGTCAATGTTTAGAGTCATTTTGTTTGCGTCAAACGCATAGAAATAAATATTATATACTTACTCTAGAATGCTAATCCCCAAGTCAAAAGTGTTGTAAAAAGTTCAGGATAGTCCGCAATGCGCAAGCGCGTCATTCGTGATTTTTGTAACAGGCCCGGTTTTAGTAAAATATTATGGTTCTTGTGAAGATTAACAAACGTTGATTCTGAATCTCGGAGAATAAGGTTGGGAACCTCATTGTGCTTATTATACCTGTTATTTGTATTTAGCCGATTTGAATAGATATTTTCACATATTTATGATTCCGAATATTCAGCAAAGTAGAGTACGGTTATTATTATTATTTACCCCGTCTGAAGCGACTGATTTTTGGTATCACATTCACTTTTCAGCTGTAGTTAACCAACAAAAACCTACGGAACCACCCCAAATCGTCGGTGCAAATTTCAAGGAAGCACTAGATTGGAAAATAAATTGAAAGTACAAAAAACTATGAAAATTTATTTCAGCTAATATCATGAATAATTTCAACTCAAATTGGATTTATAAAATTTGATGCTTGGAAGCTCGAGGTTTTTTTTCAAGAACGATTCATGTCAAAATACGCAACTGCATTTAATTTAAATTATTTGAAGAGATTAACATGCTATTTCTACGAGTATTTCTGGTTGTATTACCTTAGTGCAAGTTCCACAATGGGGGTGCATGAAAAAGTGAGGCCAGAAGTATTTTCCTTACCATCAAAGAAAAGCACTTCCATATTGGCACTAATTTTGTACGTCTTAAAGCACCACCCATATTTAATCTTCAGTAGAAACAAATTTGAATATGTCTCAATCTGTTGACATGGCACCCAAAAAAACAGGATGTGGTAGAGATTCTCCAGAAATTTGAAAAATACCTATTATTTCGAAAACGATGAAATTTTTACTGAGGTGAAATTTTTATTTTCTGAACGGTTATGACCGGGGTGCAATTACGAACACTCGATCCGTCGTGAGTTTGACATATGTCAGATTTGAGCAATCATGAAAACCGATACAATTCAAAATATATTGCAACTTGAATCGATTTCAATGGTCTGTATGGTAAATATAATTATATTCTATCCCGATTCAAAGAAATTTCATAATTTCGATTTCGTTTCGAATCAAGAACATACATCGTTCTAGCCTACGGATCGTTACAGCTAAAGTATCGAGTGTTCATAATCCCACCCCAGGTCTATCCCGTTCCAAGATTGTACAAGGTTTACCGGACACCCTTTACAATATCAATCCATTATCTAGCAGAAACTCATCAAAACGCTGGTAGATGGCTCATTATTCTTGAAGCTTCAAAGTCTGATAAACGTAATTCGAATGAACTTTGACATTTCGTGTCAGAAGAAAAATACAAATTGTTGGTTAAACTTTACTGCGTTCTTATTGTATAATTTGAATATGACTAACCAGGAATTTCCAGAGATCTTGTAAGTATAAATTATATCAGAAGGTATATTATTCCACTAAGAGAAAAATACGAGAACTCGGTCATGGATAGTAGTTGAAAGGATCCTGGACCAGAATATGACTCAAGCAGAGTTGTTTCAAGTTACATGTTGCTTTTCAGGTGAAAATAAGCGAGGAGCAAAACGTTAAATTTAAACAACCTAAGGTTGGATTTAGTCAAGCACAAACTATCATAAACATAACGGTAACATCAAAGGTTTTTAGCATAAACTTAACAATGTTGTATAAATGGCGCCATTCGATATAAAAGATTCAATTTTTACTTCTAACAAATATTTAAGCACAATTTAAAAATGATGTTGACTAAATGCATTATAAACAAAACGGTAACATCAAAGGTATTTAGCATAAACTTAACATTTTTGTATAAACGGTGCCAGTTGATACAAGAGATTCAACTTTCGATTTTAACATTATATTTAAGCACAACTTCAAAGTAGTGTAAGTCAATGTGTTTAACGAGATCCACCTAATCACGTTACCGAACTGAAAATGATATCAGACTACATGCTACCCCAATACTCATACAAAAAATCATTCAGAACACAGCTCAAGTGGAATGAATGGGACTCGGGAGTAGAATCACTATCATCTGGAAAACATAATCTGGTATACAGTGCATTCCATTTAAAATAAGCCACCCTGAATAGCTGTTGGTACAATGATTTTCAGGAAAAATAAAAAAATACGTCAACAATAGTAAACAGGGGGATCTAACTTTCCCTATCGCACCCCATGAGCATGTCACCAATTTTTTTTAAATGGATCACCCTATGTTGTTTCGCATTGTCAGATGCACCATGATGAGCAGATTTCAACAAAGTATGATAATACATATGGTCTGACGCGTATAGTTCGGGAGCTAAAAATTATTTGAGTAGAAAACGAGCCAACCTGAATAACTTATGGAACAATGATTTTCAGGAAAAATAAAAAAACTCCTCAACAATAGTATACAGGGGGCACATTTTGACATAACATTCCTTTCCCTATCGCACCCCCTGAAAATCATTGTCCCAAAAGTTATTCAGGTTGGTTCCTTTTCTACTCAAATAATTTGTAGCTCCCGAACTATAAGCGTCAGACCATATGTATTATACCATTGTTTATATAGAAGATAGCTAGTCAACCTTATGGGATTATAATTGGATTAAAATGGATGCGACATGTAGATGGCGATAGTGAGCTCGCATCCAAGTCATGTCATTACTTCAGTGATCTGGCCTACAAGCATTGTTTAAATATAACATAGTTAGTCAATGTCTGTGGAAAAGATATTGGACACAAACGCGAGTGTCATCTAGCATGATTAGTTACAAACATGAATATTTGACGTCATTTTAATGCAGGTTTCTTCAAAAAACCCTGATTTTAATGCTTTTCTATTATTTTGATCAAGTTACGACATGACTTGGAGGCCAGATCACTGAAGTTACGACATGACTTGGATGCGAGCTCACTATCGCCATCTACATGTCGCATCCATTTTGATCCAATTATAATCTCATAAGGTTGACTAACTATCTTCTATATAAACAATGCTACAAGTCATCTCGTAACTTGATTGAAACAATGGGACAGCATTAAAATCAGGGTTTTTTGAAGAAACCTGCATCAAAATGACGTGAAATATTCATGTTTGTAACTAATCACGCAAGGTGACACTCGCGTTTGGGTCCAATACCTTTTCCACAGGCATTGACTAACTATCTTCTATTTAAACAATGGTATTAGACTTTGTTGAAATCTGCTCATCATGGAGCATCTGATAATGCGAAACAATATAAAGTGATCCATTTAAAAAAAATGGTGACATGCTCTGGGGGTGCGATAGGGGAAGTAACATCAAATGTGAATATGGCAAAATGTGTCTCCCTGTATACTATTATTAATGTGTTTTTTTATTTTTCCTGAAAATCATTGTACCAAAAGATATTCAGGGTGGCTCATTTTAAATGTAATGCACTGTATAAGGTATACCACGATGAGCTAAGTCGACATCCATTTTTCTGAAAATTTGTATACGAGAGTTTTTCGAGGAGCACGTTTCATTAACAATATTTTCAGTTGTCTACGCCTACCGGCTACCGGTTATACAGGAAGTGGATCCCAGTTTTGTTTTTTTGAATGAAACACTCTGTTTTTATTGCATTCTTAGAAACTACGGTGAATTTCGATTTAACTTCGATAGTTTGCAATTATTTCAGCAATTCACAAAAAAATTTATTTAATAGAAGCATATAGAGTCGGTCAAAGTTTGACAGAGTTTGTCTGAACAAGACGCTAACAAATAGGAGGAGTTCCCCTAATAGCACCATGAAGTCCGATGGTAATCCATAGGACATCCTCTCAGGACATCCTTAGGACATGCAGAATTGGTACCGCGGACGTCCATTGGACATCCGTGGGAAGCACTAATGTCTCGACTTCTCACCGAAATTGAACGTTCTATGAGGATATTCAGTGGACATCCACCTGGGATGTTAATTGGACGTCCCCGAATTATATCGATCGGAAGTACTTCTGGGATGTCCTTAGGACGTGTAATATTGGTACGTCCTTAGGACGTGCAAAATTAGCATCTCTTTTCAACACAGATTAAGATATTGTTGTGGATTACTGGAGATACCAATTTGGATGGAACTAGATGTACTGAGTAAGCTCAGCACTCTCTCAGAGTCATTCAATTCGGTTTTGGAAACATCAGATACATATCTGAATCGGTCGAGAATTCTCTATTCAAAGCTTCTGACAATCGTTTAGCGATTCTATTGTGCTGGCGTTTTGATATATTTCGTTTTCGTTTGTACATGTTTAAAGAATACACACAAACTCTACTTAGGGAAACACCTTTTTCCACAGTGTTGAACGGTTAGTAATAACTATATATTGAATAGTAGAACAAAACTTATATTTTCATTTATAGATACAACTATACTGAATGAACACAAAATAACTTCCACAAGAGTCACTAAACTAACTAGTCACAAAAGACAATAGAAAAAAGCTGCCAAAGCAGATGAAATACTCAAAAATTGTCTGTCAATTTGTCAACAGTTCCATCGTACTCTTCACTTGAACACAGAACATAAAACACAGAAAACAACTTTATGCACGGAATCCATACATAGGGGAATCTTTCGGTTTCAATTCGTATACGAGCAAGAGAGGCAAACACACATTTTTCATATTCATTGGAATCATTGGTGTGAAACAGTAAATCAAATTCGCATACGTACAAACTCGAGAATATGGCCCCTGATGACCTTATTGATAGTGAAAAGGGTTTCATTTCAGATGGGTTGTTTTCGCTATAATGTATTGTAAATGCAATCCATTTTATACTACCTTTTCCGTAAAACCACAACTGTTTTCGAATTTTGTTTTATTTTTTATGATCATCCAACCTTGATCTTTGGATGGATGCACCTACGAAACATTCCGAAAAATGTTCAATCCAGGACATCCCAAACAAGTCCTCGCAGGGACATATTCTAAGATTAACCGATTGGGACGTCCTGAATGTCCTGTACCATGACAACCATGGGACGTCCTTTCGAAGACATGCCAGAATACTCACTAACAAGGATATCCGATGGATGTCCTAGGAAACACTACAAAATATATCCTACCCAGGACGTCCCAAAGACGTCCACGCAGAGACGTTTTATGTGATGTACCGATTGGGACATCATTGGGACATCCATAGGAATTCCTTTTGGGAAATTCATGAAAATGCACTGAATCGGACGTCCCAAGGACAATGATTTCAAGTCCCGGACATTCGGACATGATTTGTACCAAATAGGGACGTCTCTGGGACATGATGTGCTATTAGGGTCATGCTTACAACCCCATATCTAAATTGAACGGTTTTTGTATAGAAACTTGGAAAACCTAGAATTTCTGAGTGGTTATTAGAGATATTATAAGTATCAGTAGGCTTTATTGGAAGAATCGACAAGAAACAATGCCGAAGTGCCAACAGACAATATTTGCTAATAATTTGCTTTTAGGCATACTGACATTTTTTATCAGGTCCCGTATAAAGTTTAAAATGAAAATTACTTTAATTTGTTAATAATTTATGGAGACCTTGACATGGTTATTGAAAGAGTCTGTGAAACCTTCCCTGCGCGATATCCCGATAGGCCAAACCACACTCATGACACCATGACGCAGATCATTCACAAGTGTATAATAACACACGGGCAGTTTGTTAAAAACCAAAACGAAATCAAACCTATCAGAGACAATGGACGTGGATCATCCACAATTGTAAAACACACACAGGAACAAACAAGAAATTGAACAAGCAAATGTTAGAACTGGTTCTTTCGGGGAAATAGATCGAAATACATTCCTGACTCTCTCCTTGTAATCTTCTTTTGCTGATAGCGGCGCAGCATAGACAATATTTTTATACGACCTCAAACAAAAAAGTCTAATGGAGTGATATCGGGTGAACAAAGAGGCCATCGATGGGGTCCATTATTCGCTATCCAACGATCTTCAGAATGATTGTCTAAAAAGTTATTCAAAGGTGCAATATTATGAGGTGTTGATACTACAGCTGATTCCTGTTCAAATCTAGTAAATAGACTACTAACCCTGGTGAAAGACACAAGCCTATTTAACTAGGAACCGCTGACGATAGAACAATACCATAGACCCCAGCAGGTCTCACTGTTAAGGGAAACCTCAAAGGGTAACTCGGTATCACGCTCGTCAGCCTTCAACCTTCAACCAACCAACCATTTGTGTATGTATCAATTATGGTTGGTTACTTGTCGAAAAGCTGCGGATGACAAGAGGTAGCAAACATACGCATGCCACTACGGTACTAATAGACTACAGCAGGCCCGTGTCAAAAATCGATGGGTCATCTGAACCACCAGAGGTTATATATACTTTAATCGTTTAAATAAAAAGTACTACAATTTCATATAATAATTTTATGTATTTTCAATGATATTCCGGCGTCTACGAGCTGGACATCCTCTCCGTATCTCTCGCATCATCCTCTTTTGAGATGAACCGTGGCACATTTGTCAATCCCGAACTCCATTCCGATAGCACGCGTGTACTCTTGCACCACCCTCAAGGACTGTCGAAGGTCCCTTTCTCTCAAGGACTGACGTAGGTCTCTTTCTCCGGAGGCATACAGTTTTAGGTCATCCATATAAAATAAATGGGTGACCTTATGCCTCATCCGGATGCTGGGGGTGCCACGGGTGCAACGGACAATGACAATAGTGAGATGCAGAAGAGAAGAGGGCTGAGGGAGTCTCCCTGAAATACGCCCCTTCTGAAGATTACCTGCTCTGTTTGGACTCTGACTTGACCAGATCTTATGGTGAAGCGAGTCCTCCAGAGCGGCATCAGTTGTTCAATGCATCTCACTATTTGATCGGGTACCGCAAGGCATCTGAGCAAATGCATATGCGATGTTGTATCAAACTACAAATTTTAAATAATTATTGTTCTGGTCCGGTTAATGTTTTAACCGGTATCAAGCTGTTGATATCGAATAAGATTGGACAATATTTTATTGATGAAAGTATTTGTATCATTTATAAATTTTTCCGACATATTTTACAATTTTTCTGTTCCCAATGCTCCTCCTGGGGGGGTACTGTCCCCCAGTACCCCTCTTATCGACGCTGGTGCATAAACTTATTGAGTGTATAATTTTCTTATATTTTCTCAATATATAATATCCATTTTGATAATTATTATAAGTAAATAATAATATTTTGACTCAATCGAAACAATTATTTGATGAAGTTTGCTCGATTACACTTTTCTTACTGGGTTCTTAGAGCGCCCGAGTCAGCACTGCATAGAAGAGAAACAGATATATAGATATAGATTTAAAATTAAGCGAGTGATAGTTAATTTTCGGAGACGCCTCGAAAAAAGTTGTTTTGCGATGTTCAACGTAACTCGCGACTCAATCATTTGAAACAGAAAAATCAAATTGATTTCATTAGAGGATATGTTTTTCTTGGTAATGTCGAGTGCTTTTTTTTTGTTTTTCGATTTTTGGTACCACTTTGAAGTTGAAATACCGATTTTCGCTAAGAAAAATCGACCTATTTGTTATAGTAAGGTCAATAATTATTAAAAATTCTAAAAAAGCTCTCCACAATACCTGGGGAATCATCCAAGGAAGAACTGTGTAAAATTTAAAAGCGATTGGTTTGGTAGATTTTGAGATACCGTGAACACAGACTTTATAAATCACGAGTTACAGAAAAACGCTTTAAAGTTTTGGTCGTTCGAGCAGGTAGAGGAGACCGTTCTGGCTCCGATGCTCATAACTTCGTCAATTTTGCTCCGAATGACTTTAAATTTTGACACAATATTCTTCAAGAGTTATACATTCATTTAAAAAAATAAAAAGAAAATGATTTTTTTTTTTGATAAAATACCCCCCTCCCCTTTATATGAACTTTCAGATTTGTACGGCATTGACTTTTTATAGACGAATGCATTAAATTGAAATAAATTATCTGAATGCCGTATAAAAACATATGGTACATTTCGTTACATGAATTTTTCTGGAGTTTTCTCTACTGACTTTTGAATTAACAAAAATGTACGGCATGTTAAAAAATGTTATCTATGCATAAAATACTTTCAGAATAAATTAATTTTATGTTGTGTCAATTCACCCCCCCCCCCCCGGACTACGGAAAAGAGGGGGTTTCAACCATCGATCTTTTCCCCTTGTCGCATGATTTTTTGTAGGACTTTGCGGAATAATGGATTGTAAGAGGTACTGCAACAGTGTGGAACTAATGCCGTACACGATCAAATGACCCAAATTACCCTAAAAATTAGCCGGAAAATAAAAAAAAAATCCGACTTACTGGCGCACTATTTTTGTACGGCACTACGCGTTTTCTCATTATTTTTGATGCATCTAGATGGCCAGAGTGCCGTACAAAATCATTTGACCAAAATATGCCTACTCAACTTGTGCTTTTCAATTCTCACCTGCACTCGGTTGGACTACTTACAAGTGCTTAATCTCATTATTGTAAGCCCTTCTATCTTGCTACATAGGTCCTCTGGTGGTTCAGATGACCCATCGATTTTTGACACGGGCCTGTATAGTCTATAACAAAGGCACCTAGCAAACCTAATAGGACAGACAATTAAACAAATTATAATGCTAAGGCTGAATTCCCACAGATCCGACGTCCGATGATACGATGGTACGAAAATGTTCTGATTGGTTGGAAAAATGTCCTGATTGGTTGATTTGTTGTCACACCTACCAATTCAACCAATCAGAACATTTTCGTACCATCGGATCATCGGACAACGGATCTGTGGGAATCCAGCCTAAAACGTACAAAATAAACAAAACGTAAGAAACTTTTTCAAATATAATCTTCCATCAATAAACTATTGAACTAAAATGTAGGAAATAATCTTTAGTGTATGAACGACAAAGAACTTTCAAAAAATGAAACGTGAAATGGCATTACACCTGAAATAACGCACCAAGCTTTTGAGAAGAAGAAAGAAGAAGTGGTTCTTTTTTTCACATAAACTAAATATTAGGGGAAAGTCGGGTAACTGTGCGCAGTTTTACCTTTTTGTGTAAAACTTGGTATAAAAATCTTCAAATATAAATTCCTATAGATCAATGTGAACTGTGATATTTTCTCCACGATTTGATTCGTTCAAATTTATTGAATACGAATATTTAAGCTATTTTTAATATTTTAGAAAAATCGGTTGCACTGCGCACATTTACCCCATACGTATGGGGTGAATATGCGCACTATTCGGGTGAATGTGCGCAGTGAAAATATTATACATTTTACAGTACCTATATAAAAAAACTGTTATAAAAAGTGAAGTTTAATTTCTTAGAACACAAACAATGACAAATGATATAAAATAAGTAGTTAAAAAATACATTAAAAGTCACAGTTGTCACACATATAATTTTCAGGAGAGTCCAATCCAGTGCAAAGAGCATGAGCCCAGTTTGAACAACCAGTGCAGCGATACCATGTTTCAGTTTTGATTGGTGGCTCTCCACAGACAAGACATTGGTTTTCATCAGCACCCGAAATGTCATCACACTCATTGTCATCACAAATTGAATCCCAAACTCTTTGGTCCTCTTCGCTATCGCTGTCTTCAATAATCTTTTTTTTCGGGATTTTCCTCTTGCAGGATGACTTGGATATTTCTGTCAACTCATCCTTATTGGGTGTGGCTGTGAATATAACGCTTTTTTGTTTATTTTTTCTTTTCTGATTTCTAGCAGGAGGTTTGGCCATTGGAACTGGCGATAAGGATTCTACAGTTATATGATTTTTCGTTTCAGTCACTGCTTGTGAATTTTTAATTAGCAAAGGTTTTTTTTTTCTTACGATATTTTCAATTTCCATCAAATCAGCCATTTTACTACTTGTAGGCTGATCGTGATCTGGATTTGTTCGAGATGGATCATCAGGTAGTGGAACTGGAATTTCGTTTTCCTTTCCAGCTGCTGCTTCTTCACTCTCCAAAATAGACATAAATTGTGAAGCGGGTTCGAAATCATCATCGGTAAATTTTTCTGGCTGATATGGATAAATCCCCGAGAAATTGAAACCAGATATGGCCTTGTCCATAGTCGCAACTTTCACGAATGCTTTTCCAAAAATTTCAGCTAAATCGTACATTCTAATTCGCTCCGCATTCCTCAAGAACAAGTCACACTCCTTATTATAAGCGGTTTTAACGGTCCGAAGAAGCTGATATCCAGTGGTTGCAGACGATGGGATGTATGTGGTGGCAGAGTTAAAAGGACAATACCATGTTTTTTACATAGTTCGTAAATGGGTAGTGATATATGACTTGAGTGGTTGTCGAGAATGACGAGAACTGGCGCTTCTGGAGTTGGCTTAACTGATTTAGCAAATTGCTTTAGCCATTCCAGAAATATTTCTTCGTTACTCCAACCCGATATCGAACAGTGATATGAGGCTCCTGTTGGACCATTCTTGGTCAGTAAATCTGTCATCCTTTTTCGAGGAAAAATGAACATTGGAGATATATATCTACCCCTCGCATTGAAACAACATATTACCGTTACATTTTTTCCTCTCTCTCCTGATGTCTTGAAACCTAACTGTTTCACCCCTTTTGGAGTCAAACACTTTGCTGGTTTATGAACTACTGTTACACCAGATTCGTCAACATTATAGATGTCTTCTGCTGTGAACTTATGTTTATCATAGAGTTCTCCCAAATTTGAATAGAAAAGTTTTACATCCTCTTTGTTGAATGCCTTAATGCGGTTTACACTTCTTGGTTCTGGTTTTCTCAAAGAAATGACGGGGTGTTTTTCCATGAAGTTATAATACCAGTCTTTACCAGCAATTTTTCTGTCCTTATTGAATTTGTGTTTCACTCCATTCGCTTCCGCAAAGTCATATGCTAATTTTCGTAGTTGCATTGGAGAGAGACCATGAAACATTTTTGCCAGTCTCACAACATGTTGAACCAATTCCTGTTAGTGTTGATCAGAAAAAGTAATAGAGCCACCCAAACGAAGATCCTTGAATCGTTCACCCTCCAAGAGTTTAATTTTTTTCTAATTGTGGACTCCGGAATCCCATGTTCCCTGGCTGCAGCCCGTATAGAACATCCATTACTGATTTCATGAATCGCATTTTGTAATTCTTCCTTATATAGTCCATTTTCCTTTTTCTGTTTTTCTTTTATATTGCCTCGGCATCTACGAAAAAATAATTACACTTAATATTATGTTCGTATGGGGTAACTGTGCGCGCGTACGTTTACCCCCCTTCAATCGCGCACAGTTACCCGATTTAGTTTCTTGGTAAATGGCTTTGCCCAAACCTTTCATTATCAGTTTGCCAAGTTCAATTCAAATAGTAAGATATTCTATAAAAAATGCCCTTTCTACTGTTTCAAATAATAGTCAAAACTATCTTATTTACCGCTTAAAATGTTTGGATCAAATTTGATATCACGCCACCATCGAAACAATGTCAACATACTGAGCGCACCCTATGTGTGATTTTCGTGAAATGTGAACGAAATTTGCAGTTGAGCGCTTGAATGATAGATGTCACAAGAAGTTTTCGAAGATATATTCAATGGCCTGACTACAACATGGGTGCGCACGGTTCCCCGCTGCGCATAGGTATTCACCCGACTTTCCACTACGTTTTACTTTTTAGTTCATTGGTTTTCAAATGAAGGATTGTTTCTAAATAGATATTAACGTTTATTTTATTAACGTTCGATCCCAATTCCTCAAAAATAAATTGAATTTTTCAGTCAAGAAACCACTCCTGAACCACACTAATAACATATCCTGTATTAGTACCCTACATGAATTTTGCTTCTTGTCACCTGATAAACAGATTTCTATAGAAGAAAAATGAACTGGAGTATTCCATATAATCCGTGCGCATACAAATTAAGTCAGCTTTTTTACAATAAATAGTTTTCTTGTGCCGTTCAGAAACACATAGTTTTGTTGCAGATACAAAATAACGCGTGCTTTCTCAAACATCACACCCAGAAAAATGTGTTTTGCACTAGTCATAGTTGTGTGTCTTGGTCTCACACTCATTCAACACGAAAACTCACTTTTGAATAAGTTTCTGTATTCCATGGAACGATCTGCTCAGCTTAGAGGTTAGTATTTTTTTATGAAACTCCTAGTTTTTCAGGGAAACCCATCAACTTGCTATTCATTTCAGAGTCACCTACAACCAGACTTTTATTCAATGAAAGTCATTTTACAGATTCAGATATTTCAAAACGGAACATAGGACGTAGATTTATTGGACTTGTTGATTTGAGACTTCAATCTGCCATTTTTTTTCAGAACTGAAATTCATTGTTTCAAGTTCTAGATGTAAGATACCTGACTTGGATCCCTTCAACAAAGATGCCAAAAAATTCTTCAATCCTGAAAAATACCAACCATGTCGTTCACTGAAACTTCTTACATATGTGATCAAACTTAACAATAATGCCATCCTGCACATTGATGAAAACGTAATCCCATCCTATACAAATAAAGGAGTTTCCTGTTGTTACTCTAATGTAACTCGGAAAAACAACAGCGCAAATCCAGACGCTGAGGTGTCGTAAGTATGGAGAACCAGAAATTATGTCTTGAAATAAAACCAGAGGAATAACTAATAATAATAATAATAATAATACCCGATTGATATTTATAGTAAAAATCATTGTACGCCACTGCTTTTCTCTAAGTTTCATATTTTTTCTGAAAAAATAATTAGAAATACATCTTTCTCATGATGCTGTAAATTTCAAATCAAAGTCATTGGCGTAGAAATGGTGGTTACGCACCATCAAAATTCAGAAAGTTATGTGAATGATCTTTTTTTCAGTTACTCCATAATATATCCTTGAAATTCTATTTAATTTTACGCACGAATGTATTGTTAAATTTTGATAGAAACAGTTGACAATAATAGGCCCAAGAACACAACAAACAACCAGTCCATCAACGACGAAACCAATAAAAGAGTTCAGGTAGAAATAAATTAATTAAGGAAAACTATCGATTGATGAGGTGTTGCTATTTCAAATCCACGGCATTATAAGATAGTTGTATTTTTAAATGTTTAATTTGATGAAAATTTGAAACTTAGAGAAAAACAGTGGCGTACAATGCTTTTTACCATATTTATCAATCAGGTGACCATTCGCTGCTTATAATTTGAGATCTAACCTCATGAAAATAAGCCCCTTGTAACTGCCAATATACACACCAGGTTTCATGAAGCCAATATACACACCAGGTTTCATGAAAATCGGCGAAAAGACTTTCGAGTGATTAATAAATAACCGATTTTTTATTAAAACTTTGACACTCCGTCACTTGAAAACAAAGCAAGTTAGGACATAAGTTTATCTGAACTTTTTTTCATAAAATATGACAAGGAATCACTACCTGAAATCGATGACATCATTTAGTTTACACCCTGTAGTGTGCGGGGTTGCCGCTTGATCCGGTTTATCAACCTATTCTGACAGACGATCCACCTATTATTTTATGAATATTCACTCAAGTATCTAAAGCCACGGCCAGGTGAAATATAAACAAAAAAGAGAATAATCAAACATTTCACCAAATATATTTTCAAGTCGTCATACTTTTTACTGAAGAACCTGTTCTGTCTTTATGAGATCAACAGTATTATTTGGGAAAGAGATCGCTGTTATATGTACCTATAGTCCTTCGCGAATGCATTTTTCCGTTATTAACATTATTTTGTGGTTTGAACCTAATATACTTGCAGAAAATAATTGCATGTAATTGAATTTTGCTGTTTAGTCCGTTAGTTTTGCTATTTTAATTGCACCTCCCAAGTCCCCAAAATTCATTTCGAATTCATTATTTTTTCAAATTATAGATTTTCTACAATATGTAAATACGAACAGTACATACAAAATAGTGGAATTAGCCTCTGCTGATATTGCTCGTGAAATGATTCATCCAACCTCATTCCACTTAGAATCAGGTCAGAGCAACTCGTTTTGGGTAAAAAAGCATAAAACTGGTAATTCCACATTCGAAAACTGTACATTCCAGAAATGTTATACTTACACTTCAGCTCATCCACTTGCCTCTTCCTCGAAAATATCGAAATTACATTCTAGTATACTTCACCGTTACAGGATAGCCCATTTTAATTGTTTGTCTTCTTTCAGGTATTCTACATGTGAACCCTTTGAAAACAATGTTACTATCTACAGTGACCCAGTTTTAGTCAAATGTGTGGAGATGGTCTCACCTTTCCGTGAAGTATACGAAAATGTTCATGTTTCAGTTGTCATCAAAGATGAAGTCCGGAAACAAATCGATAACTTCGACAACACTACCAAGCCGTTTAGTATCCTATTCATTGGAATCGATAGTATATCTAGACTAAATTTCATAAGATCGCTCCCTGAAACTTATAAATTTGTTGAGGAAAATGGCTGGATACCTCTCAAAGGTTATAATAAAATAGATGATAATACCTTTCCAAATATTATGGCCATATTAACGGGTGAAAACTGTTCTCAAGTCTTCAGTATTTGTAACCCAAAGACAGTTGGAAAATTGGACAATTGTTCTATTTTATGGAAAGACTTCAGAAGATTTGGTTTTGTCACTGCCTATGCTGAAGATGAATGCAGAATGAACACTTTCAATTATCGTAAAAAAGGTTTCAAACTGCCTCCGGTTCACTACTACTACAGACATTACACTCTGGCAACAGAAAATCTCGCGAAGGTATATAAAGATGGTATGATTTACTGTACTGGATCGGAATCATCTGGAGAAAGGATTATGAATGTTGCCAAAGATTTTGCTGCAACTTTCAAAGAATACCCGTATTTTGGAATATTTTGGATGAACTCTTTCAGTCACAACAGGATCAACTCGCCTACAGGAATGGATAACACAATAAAGGAGTTTTTGGAAGATTTAACTAACGCCGGAGTTACAGATAATAGTATAGTGATCTTCCTGAGTGATCACGGAATTAGGTTTGGCGGCATCACTCTGACAGACTCTGGATGGTTAGAACAAAGGTTGCCGTTCATCTACGTCTCTTTTCCAAGATGGTTTCAACAGAGTTACTCCAAAGAATATGAAACATTCAAGAACAATTCTTATAGGTTAACCTCCCCTTATGATCTTTACATGACCCTCAAACATATTTTAGTACTTTCTGGAAAAAATTTCACAGTTGAATCTAGTGGTGCATGCCTGAAGTGTAAAAGTCTATTTGACGAAGTCGATTCTGAGAGATCCTGCGAAGATGCAGGAATACCTCAACACTGGTGCACTTGTACAGGCTATATGAATACAACTCTAGAGAAAAATTTAGGAAGGAAATGTTCAAGTTATGTTTTAGGAAAAATTCATGATATAATTCAGTCACGAAAAAGTACTCATCTGTGTACCAACTATTCTATAGAAGAAATTTTAGAAACGAAAATCTCTCAAAAATTCCTTTACCACAATGAATCTTTCTTACGTCTGAGGTTGAAAACTAGCCCCAAAGCAGTATTTGAAGCAACCATAAGTTTCATTGGTGATATGGAGAATTCAAATTTTTCGCTTTCTGGTGATATCAGTAGATTGGATAATTATGATGAACATAGTAAGTGTGTAAGCGATGCATATCTTAGAAAATTTTGTTATTGCCATTCGGATTTGAAAAAAAACTACTCAAGATTATAGGAGATCTTGAAAGGAATAATATATTGAATATCTAATGTAAAATCAGACGATCATTTGCATTTTATTAAATGAATCAAATTAGCATTCCGTAATCAAAAAATGTTAATCCTGTAACCTGATAATATAAGTATTTTATCTGCTGAATGAAATTGAGTGAACTCGCTTCTACGACGTGTCAGATGATGTCTGACATGTCATCTGAAGAATATAATATGGAATTTATTTCCAATGTCAAATGGAGTATTGATAGTTGTCCTGTAATTAGGAAAATCAAGAAAACAACTCCAGCAATAAAAAAATGGTATTCAACCTAGTAGAAAGGGATATATAATAATAATAATAATATATAATAATAATAATAATAATAATAAGCCAATGCATGGTGTTTTCTTCAACAACATCGAAGACCTTGGCTTATCCAAAAGCTTGACCTTTGCCTTCCTCAGTTCGAGTGAGCTAAAGTCGGAGACCGAGGGATTCATAATGGCCTGCCAGGATGGTGTCTTCAACACCCTCGTCTACCGTAGTCGCGTGATGGGTATAGACGTCCCTGACACCCGATGCAGGGAATGTCGTGGGGCACCTGAGACCGTAATGCATTTGCTATCAGCATGTCCAGCTTATGCGGTCTCAGCCTATATCCACAGGCATAACGCGGCGATACGAGTTTTGTACTACCATCTAAGACACTCGTACGGTATAGACGAGACACCGGTGTTGCCTTATGTTCCGGGGGATATTGAGTCCGTGGTGGAGAATGAGAGGTGCCGAATCTATTGGAACTACTCATTCCCCACCCTCAGGCAAATACAAGCCAATAAGCCTGATGTTGTCCTCCTCGACCGTCAAAGTAAAACGATATTCGTCGTGGAGTTTTCCGCTCCAGGCGAGATGAATATCGTTCGGAAAGAGGAGGAAAAACGGACTAAATATCGAGATCTTCTCTTTGAACTCCGCAGGTTATATCCGGACCATTCTGTCAAAATGGTGGTTCTGGTTATAGGAGTCCTTGGTGGAATGATGGACACACTGCTCTCTAATTTGAAGTTGATACCGGCCTGCCGTAATATGGCACAAATCCTAGCCGCTCGAATGCAGAAGGCCGTCATCCTTGGTTCCCTTCGTCTGCTCAGAACACATGACTCTCGGACCCAATAATCACTCACCCTACGGACGTAGGGAGTGGTTATTGAGGTAAACGACACCAGCGCGTCCTCCGGATGGGTCGGAGCACCGGAGACAGGACCTGACTGGTACACTCTTAAAGGAAATAATAATAATAATAATAATAATAATAATAATAATAATAATAATAATAATAATAATAATAATAATAATAATAATAATAATAATAATAATAGTAATAATAATAATAATAATAATAATAATAATAATAATAATAATAATAATAATAATAATAAAAATAATAATAATAATAATAATAATAATAATAATAATAATAATAATAATAATAATAATAATAATAATAATAATAATAATAATAAAACTATTGGTGGAAAAAGTTTCCAACAACCCACCGCCATCTGGCCAGAGTTTTCAACTCATGGCTAGATGGGGAGCAGCAGATTCCAGAGTGGTTTGTCGAGGGGCGAACCGTGCTCATCCCCAAAAACGGAGATTTGTCTGATCCAAAGAATTACAGGCCGATAACATGCTTGAATGCGTGTTATAAGGTGTTTACGCGCATCTTATACACGCGCATTCTCTCCGCAGTTGATCCGGTGTATGAACGGATAAATGAGCAAAGAGGGTCAAAGAAAGGGGTCGCCGGGTGCAAGGAGAACCTGCTCATCGATAGATGTATCACGCAGGACTCCGTGCAGTATAAGCGTAACCTTTCGATGGCCTGGATCGATTACCGCAAGGCATTTGATACAACATCACATGAGTTAATCATGCATTTGCTCAGATGCCTTGAGGTACCCGGTCAAATAGTGGGATGCATTGGACAACTGATGCCGCTCTGGAGGACTCGCTTCACCATAAGATCTGGTAGAAACATAGTCCAAACAGAGCAGGTCATCATTAGAAGAGGTGTGTTTCAGGGAGACTCCCTTAGCCCTCTTCTCTTCTGCATCTCACTATTGCCATTGTCCGTTGCACTAAGGAATACCCGTGGGTACAACTGCGGCACCCCCAGCAACCGGAGGCATAATGTCACCCATCTATTTTATATGGATGACCTCAAATTGTATGCCTCTGGAGAAAGGGACCTACATCAGTCCCTTAGAGTGGTGGAAGAATATACGCATGCTATCGGTATGGAATTTGGGATCGACAAATGTGCCACGGTTCATCTCAAAAGAGGACGATGCGAGGAATACGGAGAGGATGTCCAGCTCGTAGACGGAAGCATCCTACATCATCTGGATGCCGGAGAGACTTATACCTACCTTGGGGTGGAACAACGCCGCTCCCAAGAGGTATTTGCAGTTAAAAACTCTCTCCGCGGCAAGTATCAGCATAAACTCCGACAGATCTGGTCATCAGAACTGTCGGGGAAGAACAAAGTTGCTGCAACTAATATGCTTGCCGTTCCGATCCTTCTTTACTCTTTCGGAGTGATGAAGTGGATTAAGGAAGAGCTGCGACAACTTGACGTTAAGACTCGCAAAATGATGCATCTCAATAGGATCTTGCATCCTAAATCGTCCGTTCCACGGTTATACTTTCCCAGACAACGGGGAGGCCGTGTACTTTTGAGTTTGGAGTGTCTGCATAACAGAATGGTTCTGGATGGGGCCTGTAAAGTCATCAGGAGTTCAGATCCCCTTCTCTGCATGGTCCGCGACCATGAAAAAGCAGGGATTGGAGCATTTCTTTTTAAGGCAGCTACCCGTGCGGCCGATGAACTCGGTCTCGTATTCGACACTGAACGGGCTAACCCAAACTCTGTCACCGAGTTGGGACCCGTTCAGCAAAAAGCTCACATCAAAGCTGCGGAGACAGAGGTCCTGCTACAGCTACATATGGATGAGCCAATGCATGGTGTCTTCTTTCACAACATAGAAGACCTTGGCTTATCCAAAATCTTGACCTTTGCTTTCCTCAGGTCGAGTGAGCTAAAGTCAAAGACCGAGGGATTCATAATGGCCTGCCAGGGTGGTGTCTTCAACACCCTTATCTACCGTAGTCGCGTGATGGGTATATACTTCCCTGACAGCCGATGTAGGGCATGTCGTGGGGCACCTGAGACCGTAATGCATTTGCTATCAGCATGCCCATCTTATGCGGTCTCAGCCTATATCCACAGGCATAACGCGGCGCTACGAGTGTTGTACTACCATCTAAGACACTCGTACGGTATTGACGAGACACCGGTGTTGCCTTATGTTCCGGGGGATATTGAGTCCGTGGTGGAGAATGAGAGGTGCCGAATCTATTGGAACTACTCATTCCCCACCCTCAGGCAAATACAAGCCAATAAGCCTGATGTTGTCCTCCTCGACCGCCAAAGTAGAACGATATTCGTCATGGAGTTTTCCGCTCCAGGCGAAATGAATATCGTTCGAAAAGAGAAGGAAAAACGGACTAAATATCGAGATCTTCTCTTTGAACTCCGCAGGTTGTCTCCGGACCATTCTGTCAAAATGGTGGTTCTGATTATAGGAGTCCTTGGTGGAATGATGGACACACTGCTCTCTAACTTAAAGATAATACCGGCTTGCCGCAATATGGCAGAAATATTAGCAGCACGAATGCAGAAGGCCGTTATCCTTGGCTCGCTCCGTCTACTCAGGGCACACGATTCTCGGACCCAATAGTCACTTACCCTACGGACGTAGGGAGTGGTTATTGGGGTTAACGACGCCAGCGCGCCCTCCGGATGTATCGGAGCACCGGAGACAGGGCCTGACTGGTACATTCCTTAAAGGAAAAGAATAATAATAATAATAATAATGTTTATTAACTCATGATCATACATATAAAATACAATAAAAACAGAGAAAGGTAATCAGGTTAATAAACAGGAGAAAATCACGTAAACTGTTGCCAGTTTGTGTGTGACTAAAATATCAGTTAATAAAAATATAAATAATTAGAATAAAATTGAATAAAATAAATTTGATATAATCCGGACGACAAATGTATGTCTAAAAGTAACGATAATAAAAATAACAATAAACATATAATACTAATAATAACAATGATAATATGAGAAACAATAATAGACACTCCAGTTAAAATATGACAACTACGGATTAAAATGGGTTATTTGTACAAATATACACATACACACTAATACATACATATTCCTAAAAATTATTCACGAGAGCTGTGCACACTGGACATAATAGATTAGCGAGTCAGTACTTATAGTAGTACTAACCGTACACTAATTTATGTACTTCTAAACGAGGAAATACATTGATATAATTATTCAATCTTTTCCTGAATTCATTTTGTGTGTTCGTAAGTTACAGTTTGAAAAAAAGAGCTGTACTGGGTCGAATACTTGTGCTTCCTCATAAAGGACGTTTGATGAATATTTTTTCTAAATATTATTTTCTTTTTTGTGTCACGATCAGTTTATTCATAGCAGCCTTTCCAGCCGATCCCCATGCCAATATTCCGTAGCTTATATGTGTCTGTATAAGAGAGAGGTATAATGTCTTGAGTGTTTTGATGTATAATATTTCCCTCAAAACCTTGAAGTTTTTTTATGACATAATTTATGTGAAATTCCCATTTGAGTTGATTATCAATATATATTGAAAACATTTCACTTTTACATGTCATTCATTAATTTGGACAATGCTGAAAATGGTTACAAAGAAAGGAAAAAACATTACAAAGCTCGACTGAAAAAGCAAAGATTAATTACTATCGATAAAGAATAATGCAATCACAAAATGAAATAAAAGAAACGTGGAAAGTCATAAATTGAAACCTAGGTAGATATAATAAACTATTCTTCTGCATGACAATGGCAGAATAATCTCCAACGCCTTCTCTGATAGGGTGCTATCAAGTATTTTTTATGAGAACGAAATATTGAAAATCTTTAAAGATTCAAAAATAAGCATTCTACCGAAACTGATGATATTTTTCCACACATAATCAAAATTATTACTGACGCCATTCGATCACTTTTAAATTGACCCGTCAACCTATCATTACAATCCGGAACATTTCCAGCTTTGATGAAAGTCGTCTTTATTTTTCCTCTCTTCAAAAAAGGTGATTTGCATTCCATTGAAATCCAAAATCCTTGAAGGAGCAGTATATGATAGGTATAACAATAGAATTCATTGAGAAAATTTTAATTTTATATTATCTCAGCACGGTTTCAGATAATCTCATTCAGTAGAAACTGCAACAAACCACCTCCTGGAGTTACATTGCCTGAAGTATGTTGCTTCAATTATGTTTGACCTGTCTAAAGCAGTATACAGTATAAATTTAAATTTGATTGTTGAAAAATTATACACTATTGGTATTAGAGGAGTCTTGTTGGATTGGATACAATGCTATTCAATAAACAGAAAACTATTGGTGAAAATTGAAAACGAATTGTCAGAAAACCGTGACCATCTAAACTACACCTTTTGCGTAATTTTCTTCTGTCTATGGCGCAAACTCAGTAGGAGAATTCCGCTTGCCTCAATTGTTGTTCTATTGTTTTTTAATATTTCTCTGGTTGTGCATAATTCCTTTATTAAGAAACCCCTCAAAACCTCATACCTAAGCGATCACTACTTATGGAGAACAATGATGAGACAAGTATTCTTTAAAAAAATAACTCAAAGTTAAATAATATAGAAAAAATATATAACGTTATCATAACCATTATTTTTAAACTGAGAAATCGTTTTTCTCAAGTTGTTTTCATTTGACCTATAAATACCTACTAGTTGCCGTTGCCGTTGAAAAATATCGTTGACGTTGTTCCTCCTGTATGAGTCACCCTGTAATTACCAGTTTTTGGCTTCCTGTTGTTGACTTCCCTTGTTTCTTACATCCAAGTGTAGCAAATATTTGCAAGTCTGAAATACCTGTATTTTGATGGTAATTTTATGAGTAAAATATACAGATCTTCGGGTACAGGTGTTTCAAACGATGTCTGCACAGAGACTGCAAATTTCATCGAATGATTCAGTACTTCAATCACTGCTTCCAAGTGAGCTAAAACTCCTCTGATCTTGTTAGTTTTCCACCTCAAGGTTCAAGAGATTTCTTCCTCCTCCATCGCGGCTTGATGAAGGTTACTATGAGTTTTTAAGGTGTTCAATAAAACGCCAATAAGACCTAACAAACGATTATTCACTTTATTTGTAATTAAATTCATGAATTCTTATAAGTTCACATACAAAATACAACTTTATTCAGACAGACACGTTTCCTACAATAATGAAAGATCATCAGTAGAAAAACTTTTTTTGAGTCTGAACCTGGGCACAGTGCACCAGTTATTGACATTTACGTTTGAACTCAATATCAATGCCGAATCAGAGAAATATCTGATCAAATTTTCTTCAGAACTGCTCTTTATTTGTCTACAATGTTTCAGAAAGGTGACTGATTTACAAATTCTGAAACTCTTTCTGATTTCGTCAAAAAATTGCGAAGAACATATTGGAAAACTTCCGAAGTGTTTACTACGTCTTTCTTGAACACTATTTTTAAATGAACCATCGTTCTGTGCTGAACTGTTTCCGTTTGAAATTGAAGAGGTACCTGAGAAGAAACAAAGTTTATTATACTCCTTTTCAAAAAGAATAACAATATTAAGTATCAAGAGAGCAATCCATATAAGGCTTTATATCTTTTATACATCCAATGTATGTCTAACTTATGACGAAATATCTGTATATCCAAGGTATCCAAAACTGATCCAAAAGATTTCCTGAATATCTATTGCACATTCAAAGGATATTCCTTTCGGACATCCATGTAGAATCTCAGGTAAATAAAATGCATTACCCAATGCGATTAGGGCTGATTTTATTTGTTTACTTTACTCGTAGTCTCTGAAACCGCAGTATTTGTAATTGTGGGGAAGCAGCTGCCGCATACTGGTATGTGCCCTTAAAAAGTCATCACCTGCTCTTCACATATATCTACATTACCTCTGAAACCGAAAATGAAGCTTGAAATAAACAGAAGGCCAAACTTTGGAAATGAAAGGGGTGTCCAACTCTTCAACTCTTAAGTTGCTTCATTATTATGCAGTTTGACGGAATATTATACAAATTTGGTGACAGCACTTGGGGATACCTGTGGCTGACTTCACTATAGCAGTAGTAAAAGGAAGGCTGTTTTAAGAGTACCACTAACAAAAAAATTTCGTTGATTCATCAAAAACTAACTTTCAAACGAATGATTCAAAATTAACGAGTTTTCATTGTAATCAATCTGGTCACTTTAAAAAGAACTGCTACAATTTGAAAACGACAATAACGATAGTGCGGATACTCAGGTTTGCTTTCATATGGGTAGTAAGACCAGTAATAAGTGCAGTAGTCGTATGACTAACAATTAACACTTTTTTTACGGAGTAAAACTGATTCCATGGGCGAAGTCGAGTTAGCAGATGGTGGAATAGTATCTTCATTTGGCTCAGAAACAGGTTCTTCACCTTTTTTCTCGGACAGTCGACATCTGGATAGTATCTACTACACATTTCAGGATTCGTACTCTTACAATATGGATAGAAAATAAAGGGATCGCATATAATGCAATAATGGAAAGAACCAATTAAACAACTAAATTTGTATCTCTGTTGGATTTACCTGGTCTAGGATTCTCCATCCCATTTGAGTCAGCTGAGTTTTCGTAGTCAAGTATCTGATTGTGCTCCAAACTAGAAATTTTCAATTTTTCATATGCTGGTGGGGGGGAATCTGGAATTCTCGAGGAAGTATTTTGACAACTCCTGCTATTACTAGAAATTGACTGGAAGCTTCTGTTATGTCGAGTATCAGAGTGCAGCTCGGGTAGGAAGGAAGATGACCTCACAGTGACGTCATCAGATTTGAACAAACTACATTCATAACACCTGGAAATTAATGCGAACAAATTATAATAATTTACCAGATCATAACTATTGATGATAGAGTGATTTAGCTTTAATATCCAGTTGTTACATCAGTCATTCTGAATCTATTATTTGGTGGACCTTCTCACTGTACATTTCCGAGTGGTGGGTATTGATTCTGAAATTGAATTGACATCGGGTGGCTGATCTTTGTCTAGTGAGTACTTTCGGTTATTCATTCCACGGTATTCCATTGTGTGCTAGAATCTAAATAAGTTCCATTTCAGTCTGTTCAGCTCTATGCTATAATAGTCAGAGAGCTGCCTAATGATTTACTGACAGGTAAATAAACCATCGGCTGGGCATGAAATATAATTCTTGGTGTTGCCTCAAGTCGCCTGGATATAGTTTTCGAATTTCTCTAGGTCGAAGTCAAGGAGAGGGTCGTTTGAAAAACCAGTCAGTTCATGTCTGCTGGTTTCATATTTCGGTAGATATGATTGGTGGATATTCTTTCTGCCAATTTTTACCAGCAAACGAGGTCAAGATCCAAAGTTATGCCAAAAAACGCACTTTTCGAGTGTCGCCCATATGAGTGACGCCAAAATATTATTCATTTGAATAACAGTATGACGATTTGTTGTCATGGTTACTTAGTATTATAGTGCTACCTGGTTCAATCGTTTTTATGTTGTTTCGTTTTGAACAAATATGTGTGTAAGTATATTTCTACATGTGCAAGCGACATGTTGTTACCTTCTGTGAATGAGTTTCGGTTTTTTCGAATCCTCCAATTGACTTAACTTCAACAATTCGTTATAATCGGGAGGAGGTTCATAATCTGGAGGTTCGTCAGGTACTATTATCTCTTCTTCTATATCATGGACACCTTCTCCTGGAAAAGTTTATTTCGTTCTTCAGATTAATGAAAAGTGATATACATATTTAGGATGTAAAGATAGTGGAAAAGTATATTTAAAGACTGGTTCCTTTTCAAAGCATAGGGAATATCGTAAACCAGGATTCAGAGAACTCTGTATCCTGGTTCACGATATTCCTGACTAACTAGTTAAATAAAGAAAAAGTCGTGTTGTGTGAAACCCAACTGGACATTACTGTTACTTCAAATAATGATAATAATATTCAGTACAAACACTCAGCAATTTGTACTACTTACAAGACGATTACAACTGAGATATTGTAAAAATCTGATTACTACCCGCCATACAATTTATCAAACTGATCGTGTCTTTTGCGATCCTGTACTTTCAGTTTTTTTGAAGCCGGTCCTGGTTTTTGTCTTTATTACATATTCGTCCTTCTGTAGGCCTTCTGGCTTTGTCACACAGTCAATCGGCCAACAATTTATACTCCTTTGCGACTCAGGTCTTGTTGCAACAAGAAAGTGAGATTTCACTAACATCAACAGAATGTTCTCTTTAATCCTTCCACATAACCTTCCATCGTGAATCAATTTTTGGCTCCTGGGATTCTGTGTTACACTGCGTGTGTATGCTTCAAAGGACCCCGCACAAATCAAATGGGAAATGGATCCCTGTCGAATTGGCTGAAATTTGGATATGTTGTACTTTATACCCTTCTGATCAAAAGTCTCCATTGGCCCGATACCTAAAAATGGACAGTTATTTATGTATCGAAAGTTGAAAGTTGCAACTTTTGTGCAAATCGACCATGTATAATGGCGATGACTTTGTCCAGTTTTGACTGGAATAATAACAATTTCTGAATTGTCAATAAATGTCAAGTTTCTACAAAAGCTACTGTCTTGAAGATTCTTATACTCGCATTATTATGAATAATATGGCTTTTAGGAGAAAATGCCGACAAATGTGAAATCGCCATATGCAGACGAGAGCAAAAAGTAAGAGATGTAAATTATTTCTCGATCGCGTGAGAGATCTGCACTAGTCGCAACTTTTGACCTTCGATAACTAAAAAAACTGTCCATTTTTAGGTCTCGGGTCCATGAAGACTTTTGATCAGAAAGGTATAAACTACAACATATCCAAATTTCAGAAAATTCGACAGGGAACCATTTCTCATTTGATTTGTGCGGGGTCCTTTATAAAAGTGTTGGTTTCCCTTGAATTTGAATATATTGACGTGTCGATCAGCTGATTCCACCAGACCTGTGTAATCCATCTTGTCTGATTATTTTTCCTATTATTCGACTTGGTACTTTGTTGGGGATTCCCCGAAGAATTCAACGTACTCTCAGACTTCTTAATCGTATGAGCACCCATAGTCCATCTGATACAGCGAAGAAGACTAGTTTCTTACTCTGCATAGTGTCAAGTCAAGAAATTATCAGGCTACGCTGTTAGTTTGTTATAACTAACTCTCCTCTGCCATAAATTACGGTAGTGACTCCTCTTATGTTGGTGTCTGTGATTCCCATATCAAGATCTCATCTCAATATTATTTGTAGGGTTTTTTCCTCTACATAAAGTAAGTATGGTATATTCCTTATCCGGTATCTGGGTGTTTTTCGAATGATAATTATTCGAACATTTACTATACGACTGGACGGTTATTCAAAAAGTTGATTCTTTGAATAGAAAATTTTTCGAAATTATTTGGTTATATTTTATATAATTAGTTTCAGTTTTATGGTCATTTAATTTCCATGCACTCAAATGTCTACATAAGGTCAGTTCGTTCTGGTTAGAACAGACTAAAAAAATTACTCCTCACAAGATTTTTGTGTTTAATATCCACGCACTCAAATGTCTTCGTAAAGTTAGTTTATTCTGGTTAGAACATCCTAAAAAAATACTCCTTGTAACATTTTTGTATTTGATTTTCAGTCACTGAAATGTCTACGTAAGGTCAGTTCGATTTGTTTAGGACAGACCAAAAAATTACTCTTCTTTCCTAGATAGATATGTAATATTTATTTTTCCAAAGATTACATTGTTCTAATAAAGCAATAGTCAAGTATATGAATATAAATATACAAACAAATATATATATATATATATATATATACACATATAGATTAAAACCACACATAAAAATATTGATAGTAAGTTGGCTAATGACCGTAGCAGTCAACGCCAAAACAACTAAGAAAAAAAATAATACTAAGTAGACACTGAGTAATGTAAAAGACAAACAAACAGATCAATTAAAATATTCAGACATCTGGTAAAAACACTTATCTATCAAAAATTCCTGGAGAGTTTTCCTGAACACAGGCTCTCACTATTTTATATTTTTTCTTGCAAGTTATTGAAAATACGCACCCCTATTTATTCGGGTGAGGTTATACACATTTTTGCAAAGGGCACACTCAAGTTATTTTTATTCCTGGTATTCATGGAATGCATTTCTTTATTCAGTTTGAAGCTCAGTCGTGTATTTTCGGAAAATGGTCTGTTCGAGCAATTGACTATTCGAAAAATTGGCAGTTCGCAGAACCATCCATTTGAATAACTGTCAATGTCGTTCGAGAAAATGTCAATCCTAAATCCAGTATTTGCTTTCCATTGATTTATCAAACTATTGCATTTGTAAGAGCTCCCTCCACTTCAACATGCTGTGAACTGAACTGAAGATAATTATGAAACTGCTGATTTATATCATAATTCCTTTTTCCATAGCCTGCTCTGGTGCTTCTTCTGAAGTAGGTAATTTGGTTTGAAGTTCTCGATATTTCGGTATAGCTTTATTTGAATTTGCAATCAGTAACATGGAGTACGGTGACCGATTGGATGGTCATTTTTATTTTATATCTGCAATCAAGGAATAGGATCAGATTTAAGATATTCTAGACTTTTCAACATCATTAAAGTTGGCCTTCAGAACAAGCAATTTCATCTCAGTTCAACTGACTTTCTATAAACCTGCAGTTTACGATATCAGTTTACGGATTTCGTCAAGAAATAACCACACCGAATAGAACTTTTTCAAAAAAAAATCCTCAACTGACGTGGATATGGAAAATAAGTTATCACAAATTACAAGTGACACTCAAACCAAATTTCAACGTGTATCGTTTGGGAGAAAACGAAAGTAAGAAATGGGGTAGACTTCTCTTGTACCCAAAATGGCATGAATTGTCTCAATGTGATCTTGAATTTGTCTCTGATGTTGAGCTCGAACGTTCACCCTGTACAGCAGCAGAGCCATCGCTAGTATTATACCAATCAAACCTAAAATTTCAAAAAGATTAATGGTATACTTGAACATGACAGCTGCATACCAAAACTGCAGGTCAAGAAAACAAAAGTAGCTGTTGTTATGTCCGAGTAGATGTCCGCTTTCGGGAAAAGAAAATTGGGTATTTTAGAAAACTCCCTGTGATCCTTTGGATCTGAAAATGAATCAATGTACAGTACTCGTTGGGAAAAATGTTTCACATTTCTATATTTATGGTGGATTTATGTAGCAGTCTTGAGTCTTAAGTCATACGATTTCAGTCACAAATAATAAGTCATAAGAAAGTTCAGTCAAAGATTATCAGTTGGATTGTTTATTCGCCAAGTCATGAGTCATGAGAAAAAGTAGCCAACTTTCATTTCTTGTGACAAAAACTTATGAAAAATTTACTATACTTTAAAAACATTGCGTTCTATGATTGATGTCTGTGTCATTCCATTCCAAATTGATTTCCATACTCACTCTACCTTGATTGTTAACAACCTACAGAAGTTTTTTTGTGTCTAAAATTCTATAAACAAATAAAAAATTAACCAAGATGAAATGTTACTTTACTGGTAAGCCTAAGATATGACATTTCTGTATAATTGGCAAGTATTTTTCTTATGATTCGAAACGAATGACGTAAGACTTATGCCATATGTCTTATGACTTAAAACTATTGCTTAAATCCATCACTGTTTTGGATTACTGGGCAATTACAGTCACTCTTCCTCTTCTCAAATGATTATATATATATATATATATATATATATATATATATATATATATATATATATATATATATATATATATATATATATTACTCTGCAGATTCAAGAATAATAATACCCATCTGATGACTGTCTCGTAGCGTACAGCTAAGACTATGAGATTATGTGGTTTATGCTCAGTAGCATAGAGTGAATTGGACTCTCACCAGTACTTTTTATATGCCATGTAACTTTGATATTGTCCTGACGAAGTACTCGTATGCGTCGACAAAACCAAATTGTTATGTCGTCATGAAATCTTGGTATTCTTCATGGCTACTATGGAAAAACAGAAGTTTTTTGAGATACAATTAGTGGACTCCAGTGAGCAACTGAACATTTTCAAATGAACTGATTCACTTTGCGAACAAATTAGGAACAAAATTTTGAACTCCACTTGGTACGGTTCAATAGGTAAGGCCATCTGAAACGATAGGAGTTACTTTGACTCTGAAAGCGCTATCAAAAAGGCTCATTATAATATGAACAAAGAAAGAGTGACACTGCAATACACGCATAACTTAAATTTAAATTCAATTTTAAAATTTGAACGCTCCATGTCTTTGGCTTGTTCAATATTTTGAAAGGTTTTATAACACACCTTGAGAACAGTTTGATTCATCACTATCATCTCCGCAGTGATCAAAACCATCACAATTCAATAAAACAGGAATGCATCTGAAGTTGTTGCAAAGAAAATCCGAACTCCCAAAGCAGTCTTGAAAACAATTAGAATGTTACTTTTAGCAGAAACTTCTTTGAACTTTGAAGTAGTTACCTTTGTAATTGAAAGCAGCGTAGACAATGGCTAAACGTGATTCTGGTGTGAATATTCCCCTCAAGCTTATATAGAAACCTTGCAGAACGGGAACTACATGTTCGACCTGTTTTGATGAACTATAATGCGCAGCTGGATGACGTAAAACTTCTACTGTAGGTTGGTTTGAAGTCACACCTTGTCTTATGATCAGCTCTGTAGTACCAGCTGTAAAAAAATTTAATGAATTTTTCTACTGGTTTAAAATTGTATATTGTATATAAATTGTATATAAAAATTGTAATAGAACAGGTTGCTCCTAAATTTGATGATGTTATCCTACTGGTCATTCCGAGAAGAAATGTGTATATGTTCGCAACGGTTTAAATTTTTTGCTATAGGGCGATTAGGTAATTTTTTAAGGATATATCGTAAGATCTTCGAAAGAACGTCTAATATTATTTCCAATTTCGGTTTTTTCAGTATGTATATTCACATATTTTTTTATAAAAAAAAATACTGCTACATCAGTGGATTCCCTGCAAACGTGTCGTCTGACGAAAAAAATTAGTACGCCACTGATACAGCCTAGTCAATTCTACATAAAAATGGTATTTTGCGTTTTTCTAGTCAAACGCACCGTTCCTGATCAAAATGAAACTCGTGAAGCGGGCGTAATCTGTATGGTAAATCACTTTCTCCATATTTTTTTTTCCTTTTTCGAATCACCCAGATTACTGAGTGACACGGGACCTACAGCTCACGTAAGAGTGGATTTAGAAAATACTCTAGCTCCGTAACAGACTGTACGACGTGTTGTGTGGGTGAGAGGCATTTTTCATTTTAAATCCAAATCCCATATTTCGATTTAACAAAAAACTATCAATGAAGTAATATCTTACCCTGTATATATTGTCGAAGAATGCACAATTGAATATAAAAATGATACATTTTTTAATGACTCACCGCCTGCCACTGTATCAAATCAATTCTTCACTTTATAGATGCAATAAACAATAATGAGTAACCCCTTGAAAATAAAAATGTGTCTTACCAAAATTCAGAAAGGTCACAACTTTCACGTATAAATGAGTTTTTCGATGGAGAAGGCTTTCGGGGGGTTTGATAATCCAGACACAATCAAATAATTTTGTTCCAGCTTGCGTCATATTCATCATAGTTATTCCACCTCCTAAATTATTGACATTTCCTCCACAACCTGGAAATAATCATTATTTTTAATAACTTCATTTCCAAAATAGGCAAAATGACCTCACCTATATTTGGTTTGAAAACAAAATCATCCAAAGCTCCCAATATAAAAGAATACGTTGCCTTGAAACCAAAGTGAGATGCGCCGTTGGCGTAAAATCTGATAGCCATTGATGGACCATTACTGGTTATTGCTGGGGGTCTGAAGGTATCTCCAGAAATGACCTGCATTCTTTGACCGTTCCAATCAAAAAACTAAAAGACTAATTAGTCATATGACTCATGTGTTATTATTATCATTATTTTACCTCGATGATTGAAGATTCATCTAATAGAAAATCAGTGAACAACAGATTAATCCTACATTGTTTATTCGATTCGCAGCTTATTATATATTCTACGCTCAAGTCTGTAGGATATAAGTATGGAAAAAAGGGGGATGATATTATTTGGCTTGCGTTGTTTATATTTCCTATTTTTGGATAACCACTTATGTTGATTGTATTTCCTGTAGACAAAATATTCAGATAATTCATCATACAATGGGGTTGATATTAACTAAGGTTGAGGTTACAAAGAGTTTTTTATGTTTATTTGTATAAATTTATGTGAACGAATACTCAGCATCATTGTGTACGTTTTATTTATTTTTGCCATTTTCAATATACTTTATACAAAAATGAATTTCGTTTTTCTATTCCTATCAATGGTCTATCAACAAAAAGTTGCTGCTTGATTTTACGAACCCCAATAAATTATATCTCAGCTGCTCAAGTGTTATTTCTTAACTTTGTGACCGTTTTCGGACGTTTCTGAATCCCTCTATCGCCATCAGATCATACTAGCTGGTAGGGGACATAGGAGGGGTTTGTCATAATAGGCGATGTGAAAGAACATTTCCTCAAATTCCTCCATGCATACAAGAATTTCTGAGAACAAATCTGGCCGCACTGAAATGGTTTTTGATAATCTAATATAAACTACTTATTGTTATAAAAATACTTAAGAATGTCGGAAATTATTGAAAACATTGAGAAACTCTGATATGGATTTCGAGTATAATAGGCTCAACGGTTTAGGTGTGAGGCCGATGGACACACAAATTGAGTTTTTTTTATGATTTACAGACTGAGTGGGATAGAATCAATTCCCATCAAAATATCAAATTTGAATTTTTTTACGATCACAATAATTTCTCCATACTTAGTCGCGGGAAAGCACAAAATAGAAAACCTACACTAAATATTTCAATTTTCAAGAAGTCTGTTCTGTTTGCTGTTAAATTGAATAACTCAGAAAGAATGACTAGTTGAGTGAACATTTATTGATTAAATTATCAACTGCCAAAGTCCCAAACATAGTCGGATCTGGTTACCTGATTGACATACAGAGAGTAATATACCTATACATAACAAAGTCAATTATTGGTTTTCTGTATATATCATTGAAGGAAAACTCTATTATATTGCAAATGCTATTACTGACAACTTATACCAGATTCAGGAACAGGAAGTCAAAAATCCTAAGACCGTCCCTGGCGACACTTGCGCTCTATTGCGCAAACTCATAGGTCGGTGTATCTGCCGTAAGGGGGCCACGTTATTCTGAACTAATTAACGTTCTAGTATTTATTATGTTCCTATGGTTTGACCCCCAGTCCGATGGTGTCGGTTGTGAGGGCCACACCTCACACCTCTCGTTATAGAAACCGATTATGAGGGTTTACAGCAATTGATGAACGCGACCAGTGAAATCGAGTCAGTTTGGCAAGAAGTAAATATTATAAATTATCTTGTGATGTACTGAGAGTGTGATTATTTGTAGAGGCGACGGAAAAACTGGGAAAATATTTAGTAAAGACCAATACCCATTTGAGAGAGGGGGGTAATAAAAGGAACGGAGTTCACTGTACGTGTTCTTGTGGAATATTAGGATCATTTAAAGTAGGTTAATTGACATACATACGTTTTGTGAAGTAATCAAGAGAGAAGGCATGGCCATATTCATTGCTGTAAATGAAAGAAATTGCAACAGTCCTTGTCTGACTGACATAAGATAACGCCGAGACGTTACTTTTGATGAATCTTCCGCAGAATTGTTCTCCTGATGCGTCCTCAACTGGTGGTTCGTAAATCCAAACGTAATCGCATCCACATGTATCATAAACTGAGGACTTCCCACAGATTCTTGATATATTCAAGTTCCTGAAAATATATAACGTACCATATTCAAAATTCAATAACTAAGTCGTTTATGTACTCAGGGTGCAGAGAAAATGAGGAACAAATTTAATTAATCACAAACAAGTAACTATGTAGTCACACGTATAGACCTACGAATTGGTTTCTAGAAGTTTCTCTCAACTTTAAAAAAAGACTTATTTTTTAGTTTGGAAATATTAATAATCCACCAAAACAACCACTTCGGTAATTTTCTGTGTGAGCGGATCTGGAGTTAAATTACCTACTATTGTCCCTAAATCCTACCATAATTGGAGCACTTAGAAGGTGGTCTGAAGAATGCTAGAGAACCAATGGTTTAATTGAACTCTCATTGAGGATAAGTTCCATTGCCTCATTTGAAAAAAAACGGATGTACCCAAAGTTTTATTGGGAGATAATCTTAGTGGTCATATCAAGTTAACGTCCCACAAGAATGTACGGTTCGTTCTATTACCATCTAATAAAAGACACCTTTGTCAACCTTTTGATATGAGCTATTTTAGGTCTATCAAGAGAGCCTGGCGGCGAATGCTGGAAGCCTGGAAAATGAGAACTCGCGGTCCACTGAGGAAAGACATTTTTCCGAATCTCCTTCGCCAAGCACTAGAGAAAGTTCCCGTATCGAAGAAGTGCCAAGACAAGATATCATTGATTTGAAAATAGAACAATGTTTGTACTAGAAATGATCCCTGTGGAACACCAGCATTGATAGATAGAGTGTCAGTAAAGCTCTAACGAATCATTTTCGAAATTCTTACACTCAGTTTCAACTAAAACAATATCGTTTATTAAACGTTTTCCTGATGAATTGTTTTTCAGAATAAAATAGCAACTGTTTAATAGCATTAAAAAAAGTACGTAAATAAAACAATTACTTTATAATAGAAATATCATCATTATATTTGCTATACTATCAACAAAGGCCGAAATGAGAAAAATCCGAAACTTTTATTAATTTTAGGTGATATGATGATAATGAAGTTGTGATATTCTCCAAGCTATTCTTCTACTTGATGAAAAAAACGCACTTACCTAAATCTAATTTCGACGACACAAGACGGACAAGTGATGAATTCCACCGAACACCTATTATAAGAGGTCATATTCCGTTTTTCGAAAACATTATTTTGATAATTCGCCAATAAAGACCCAGTCTCTCCATACTCCAAATACAATCGCTTGCCATTTCTAATTCCGCATATGTCATCAAACTGTGATTTTGTTACGGTAAAGGTGGGAATAATTAAGAAAATAATAGAAACGAAAGAAATATTCATCTAAAATTTGCGAAAATCGATGCGAAACAGAGCACCTGCATTTGGATTCAGCCGTCACCGACTACTGAAAGCGTAATAATAGAAGAAGCCATACAAAGAAAATCCAAATCTTGTTAGTATGATTGGAACATATTCTCCAGGTAATTATTCGATTGTGCAATCGTTTGTAACTTAATTTAATGTTGCACATGAACCAAATTCAATGGCATCATCCATATCATAAAGGTGTATGTACTGCTTGATATTCAGGTTAAGTTTGGGTATATAGGTAGGTACTGCTGTTTAATGAATGACTACCTGTAAATTCAAAAGTTGATGTTTCAGTTATTTATGTTTCATGTAAATTACTAAAGGGTGAAGTGTTACAGTAGCCAATGACCATAAACTTTACTCTACCTGTAATTTCTTTTACCCAGCTGGGGTGAAACGGAATTTCATTTTATTCTAAATACTAGTTGACCGATTTTGATAATACTTGGTATTTATTATTATTATTATTAGATGGCGGGGCTAGACAGTGGCTGAAGTGCAGGTAGTTCTGTATAGAACCTTTCTGCACCCCGCTATCAGGTCTATCTCGTGAGTACTCCGGATCTCTTAATGAACTCCTGGAGATTCTTCACAAGGTTTTCCTGCGGGATGGTATCTTCTGCACCGCAGTGTCCGAAGATATCCATCCTCATACGAGCCAGAGCATCGCATTCAAACATTACGTGTGGGAGGCTGTTTCGTCCTCATCATCACAAAATCTGCATTGTGTGGACTCTTGATGTATCCCCAACAGTTGCTGGTATTTTCTCAGATGGCAGTGACCTGTCATCAGTCCTACAACCTTCCTGAGAGAGTCTCGGCTTAGTTCAAGAAGGTGTCTTGATAGCCGGTCGGTTGGCCCCATCATCATCTTTTTTCCGTGAGTATTGCCTGAGGCACTCTCCCAGAGAGATTGATGATGGGTTTTAACCCATTTCTTTGTGTCCTGCTTGATATCCCCAAATGGGATTCCGCGGGCTGGTTCTAATCCACTGAGTTGTTGCTGCACCCGCTCTTGCTAGGGCATCTGCGCTTTCATTTCCCTGTATGCCCTTATGGCAGATCTTGGTGTACCTCCCAAACCAGTTTGGAAGTGAACCTGCATGAACGCAGGGCTTTAATCGCCGCCTGACTGTCGGAGAGAATTGCTATGGGTTGGTTTCTAGGACCCCTCCTTAGAATCTCTCTCGTGCAGACGGAGATTGCCGTTACCTCGGCTTGTAATACAGAGGCTTGAGTACCGAGGCTTAGACTGATGTCTTGCCTCGGTCTCTCCCCGTATATTCCAGCCCCTACTCCTTTGCTAGTCTTTGAGCCATCCGTGTACCAGATTTGCCCTCTTGACAGCATTGGTATGGCCCTTGATGTAACTTCCCCATCTTCTATGATGGTGATGTATGTTCCATCAAAGGAGTATGTTGGAGTCATTTTATCCGACTGCATCTCAGACGTGTCGATTCTTATGACCTCCAGTATGCTGGAGTGGCCTTGGTTATTGCCCCTCCATTGGCCCAGACATTTTAGCCTGGATGCTTCTATCCTCGCCTCTGCTGCAGTTTAGGATTACCTCCAAGCTAATTGTCGAAGTGCTGGACATAGCACCAGTGACTCCGAACATGGCCAGTCTTTGAGCTAGCCAGCTTTCCCCTGGTTGTCACTTGTTCTACCTTTGGCCACCACAGCAGAGCTCCGTACGATATCAAGGGCCTAACAATTGCTGTGTATAGCCAGAGAGACTGTTTGGGTCCGAGTCCCTATGTTTTGCCAAAGGAGCGTCTGGCCATCATTAATGATGTCCTTGCTCTTTTAAAGCACTCTTTCCAGATGAGCTTTGAGTCCAGGTTTAGCCCCAAGTATTTCGTCTCTCCTGACATCTGTACACTTTCACCAAAGATTCGCAGAGCTCTGTTGGTCTCCAGGTTTCTTTTTCTGGTGAAAGGAACTATTGTGGATTTTTGAGGGTTGACCCTGAGGTTCTCCCTCGTGCACCACGTCTGTACGTCTGTGAGGGCTAATTGCATCAGCTCCACACAGACCCCCATGTACTTCCCGTTGACCATTATGACGATATCGTCCGCATAGCCCTGGGCAAATATTCCTCTCCGATTCAGATCTATAAGGAGGCCGTCCACCACGAGATTCCACAGTAGAGGGGATAGTACTCCCCCCTGAGGGCAGCCTCTCGTGGCTCTTACCTCCATTGTGTCCCCGAACAGGGAGGCTTATACTGCCCTAGAGCCAAGCATGGCATATATCCAGTGGTTCAGGGCTGGATCAACGTTTCTTTCCGTGAGGGCTGATGTGATGGACGCTTAAGATGTGTTATCAAACGCCCCTTCTACGTCAAGAGATTTTTCAATCTTGTCTACTAGGCTGTGCAGCGCCGTTTGGCAGGATTTTCCAGGTTGATAGGCATGTTGGTGCTCCGAGAAAATTGGATACTCTATATCTTTATCTCGGATGTTCCTATCAACTAGTTTTTCCATCGTTTTGAGCATAAACGATGAGAGACAAATTGATCTGAATGCCTTAGCCTGGGCATATGATGGTTTCCCCGGCTTAGGTATGAAGACCACCTTTGACCTTCGCCAGGTGCTGGGTAAATACCTGTAGGCCAGGCTCGCCCTAAACAACCTGACTAGGTATGGAATCAGTAGGTCTGTTCCTTGTTGTAACAATACAGGTTGCATTTCGTCTGACTCTGCTGATTTGAATGGACTAAAGGTTGCTGTGGCCCATTCTACCTTCCTGTAGGTGATGACTTCTTTCGCTGTGTCCCAGGTTTCCTTTGAGGGCCTGGCCTCAATCTGTACTCTCTGGGGTGCGACTGAGTTATTGATTCCCCTTGAGTCAGGAAAGTGGGTATCAAGGAGGATCTCTAGAGATTCTTTCCCTGATTTGGTGAACGATCCGTCGGCTCGTATTAGCGTGCCGACGGGATTCACCGGAAGTTCTTCCACGCCTTTCTTTTCTCTCTTTGTATGGCTCTTTTGTACACAGAGAGGGCTTCATTTTATTCTCTTTGTTCTGAAGGCCTTGTTAAAGAGAGATCTGGTCCTTTTTCTTAGGATTTCCAGCTCTTTGGTCCAGAATTGGGCCGCGCTGTTCTATTTCCTTTTGGTTAGAGGGCAGCTTCTTTGGAATGAAGAGACTATAGCATCCTGGAGACAGAATGCTGCCTCCTCAATTCCCTCAGCCCCTCCTTTGGAGAGTTTCACATGCTCGAGGTTTGCCGTTAGGGAGCTTCTGTACTTCTCCCAGTCGGTGTTCCTCGGGTTTCTGAAGAAGGTTAGACCTTCACTACTTCCGGAGATACGAAAGCTTATATGCCGATGATCTGATAATGATGGCTCGTCAGAGAGGTGCCAGCCTTTGATGAATGGGCTGACCCATGGGGTTGCCCATATGTGATATCTATGACCTCGGATCTAACGCGGTTGGCAAAAGTTGCCTTATTCCCCGTGTTCATAACGACGAGGTTTTCTCTCATTAGAAATTCTAAGATTTACTCACCCCGTCTGTTCGTGTCACTACTGCCCCATGCTGTGTTGTGGGCGTTGGCATCACATCCCACTATCAGAGGAGTTCTTGATTCCCTGCAGTAGGCCGTGAACTCTTCCAGCTCTTGGGGGATGGGTGCGCTCTCATAGGGGAGATAGGTGGAGCTAACAATGGCATCCACCTCCTTCTCCTCCAGTAGGAGCTTCACCTTTGCTGCCACCAAGTCTCTGAAACTCAAGAAGTGGTAAGTACCTGACATTGTCTCTCACATATATACATGATCGTACCCTATCAGGTTTGCGATCGTAGATCAACTTACCTCCTAGTCCTCCTAGTCCTCTCACCTGCCCCTTGAAAGCCCACGGTTCTTGAATGAGGATCAGGTCGGTCTGCTCGTGTAACAGGCCCTCTTTGCAAGACCTGTATGTTTTATATGCATAAACACTTTTATGTTATAATGAAAAGGGTCACGTATGATGACGATGCCCTGTAAATATTTGGTTTCATATTATTTAAGCTAGGCTAGTGAAATTTCTTTCAAGAGGAAATAAAAATTCATTCTCTATAAACAAAAATGTCGAGACAAACGAAGTGGTTCAGATGAGTAGACTTTTTCACGATATATAAAACAATGAAGCATTCATTTAGGTCGCCGTACATGGAGTAAATATTTATTTTACAAAGGGTAATATGGATGGGACTCACGCTGAGTATATACGAACTAAATGACCATTAACTGAAGTGAACATTTTTTTTTGTCGACTAGACGCTTTCAAAGTGCTAAGTCCGAGGAGTATTTGGGGGTAAGGGAAGAGATCTGAGAGGCAGACAGCGGTAAAAATGGCGTAAATAGAAGGTAACGCTGTTGAACGATTTTGGCCCTTAAAAATATAAACACCCCTGGAACGTCGACTAACGGGAGTCAGAAAAAAAAACCGGAGAGATAGTCTCGAGAGGCGGTTGGTGCGGTTGATCGAAGACCTACCGCGTTAATTAGAGTTTGAATCGGAGTTGAAATTTTAACTTCGGGATAATTAGTGCGAGTTAGATTTTGGTTTGGTGGAGGTTTTATCGTTGTGTGAACGAACTGATAGAAACTATTTATCTGGTATGCGTTTGGACGAAATTGTTCTATTTTCCGGAACGAAACACCGAGCGCAGCTAGAGATTTGGTAAGTGAATTTTTTTGGGATTTTTTGGGCAAACTAACCATAGCTATACTTTTCAAATATCGTGGGTGAACCTTTTGTTTATTTTATTTGTTGTATGATATCTGAACCATTTTTTTTGTTGTCTCGATGAATTGTCACCGAACGGGTGAAGAACTTTAAATGTTGTTTTTTTTTTCTTAATTTTATTTACTCTTTGAAAGCCGATATTTTTATTTATCCTCAGGGAGAATTACGTTTTATATATTTTACGCCGAATCATTCATTTTCTTTTTGTTTATCATTTAATGTTTACTTAATATACCGTTAAACAGTTTATGTCGAGTATCATTGTCGGTAACTATACTGACAGCTTTTAACTTATCCCAACCTCAGTGACATTCTTATAAAATAAGAATAGAAAAAGAAAGGAAAAATCTCAGAAAGAAAACAAAATTGATAACTTTTCCTCGAAGGTATATCATAAAACACTAACCCATACGAGTTATATGTGGAATTGGGGGAATAATGGGCAAACGCTAAAAAACCTTTTTATTACCAATGGTTTGAAAGCGACGGTTCGCAGCTATGGCCACCGTGATCTCCAGATTTAACTCCAATGCACTTTTTCATTTGTGTTATATATAAAAAATCAGGTGAATTTCCCTACGCCAACAACAAAGTGATTTACAGGAGAGGCAAAATTATATTATAAAAAATACACTTGTGCTAGTTCTCGGCCACGAGATCCGATTTCTCGACCTACTTATGCGCCGGTTCGATAGGAAAAACTTGGATAAAATATCACGAGGTTTGGACAGATCTGCACTTTTGCATGCCTGGAATTTTTTTTAGTTAAGTCAGCACCACGACAAATAATAATACCCAGTGAGCACAAACATCTCTGGGAGGTTTTGAGATGTTTAAAAAATGTATGCACGCAGTGGTGTAGCCAAGAAGGCGCCCAGTGGGCCCTCCCCCACCCAAAATCTTCCAAAGTTTCGACGATTCGACAACTTGCCATTCATTATTTGGTATTAGACTGTTATACTTAGCCCCAAAAAAAATTCTGGCTACGCTACTGTAATGTACGTGATGTTTCTTTGAGAGGTAATATGTACTTCCCAAAGAGCTCCCTGAAGGATATTCAATGTTCTGTTTTTGTCCTTTTGTGGCGTTTTTTTAATGCCTATAGGAATGTATCGAAGATGTGAACCAAATGTTATCTTGTGGATGTTTTCATTTGGCATAACATATTTCACCCTTGAGACGTTCATCGAGATTTATATATCTAGCGTTTGCGCAATCGCAAATGTGATCTCAGTGATGTTAGGAGTTAGGAGTTGACGGAGAGTTTGGTGTCTAGTTTTTACTTAATTCACCCCATTTTGTTCCTCGTTAAAGTAGTCTTAGAGTGAAGTGCAACGTTTGGTCAGGACAAAATATTATATTTAGTAATCAAGTTGATGACGAACTGCAAATTAAGGAATGAATTGTCGATATTCTGAAAATATATAACCTCAAAGACATATACCGGTTCTGTCTTATAAAATCATCATCATGATCATTATGTACCTTATCAATGTAAAGTGATCAGTCAAGGACACTCTATTATTGAGAATGTTTTCACAGTTTTGTTTAAATTCAGTTGAACCAGACATCAACCAGTGAGTGATATTTATACATTTTTGGAAAACAGAAAATGTTTTAGGTTTAATTTGTATGTGTGTTCTTTGTTCCAATAAAAATAAGTTTTATCGACAATTTTTTTTTAATCGCCTTATAGTCCTCTACATATTTTGACTATTGTTAATTTGTACAAAAAAAAAACGAAATAAGAGTGCATTTTGTGATGTCCCTCTGGAACATTTCTAAAAATGTTTTACATACAGTGATTTAATGCCTTTTGTGATGTCCTAGAAATATCCTAAAATAGCCGCGTGCAGCGGACATTTACACCTATATACACGTTCTATTCATGTATAGTCTGATAAATGTTGTACCAGTAATGTACAGTGTGTACATAAAGTAAGGAATAAATTCATTATTTCTGAATGTAAAGATATTTCGGAAAAATCCTCGGACAGGTCGATTTTTTTTCCGATTGGCCAATTTTTGAACCCCACCCAAAATATATAGGGTTATCCGCAATTGATTGAAATTGACTTTGGTGATATTATTAAATTGGACACCCAGTATATTTTTCCATTTTTGGTTAGGGATAGTCATTTTACTAACCCAGTGATACCAAAAATCCAGTGATGGGCCAAAAAACTTCTCCATATACCCAATGAGTGCGACAGAGACTTTTAGAATCGTGTGGAGTCTCGCAGTCATACTCATTAGACATACGAGGAAGTTTTTTGGCCATATCTCCGCAGCCGTTTGACATAATCCCATCAAACTTGGTATCACTGGATTTGTAATGACGATCCCTAACCAAATATGGAAAAATACACTGGGTGTCCCTTTTAAAAATATCACTAAATTCATTTTTACTCGAATGCAGATAACCCTATATATTTTGGGTGGGGTTCAAAAATTGGCCCATCGGAAAAGAAAATCGACCTCTCCGAGGATTTTTCCGAAATATCTTTATATTCAGAAATAATGAATTTATTCCTTACTTTATGTACACACTGTATATGTTATATGTGTATATGTGCGGCTTTTTTTAGTCCTCCCCCATGTTAACTTTTGAACGGTTCGACGTAGAAACATGAATAAAAAACCGTTTGGAGGGTTTCACCGATACTACTTTTTGAAATAAAAAATATGGTGATTGCTCAACAGGGGGCGCGGGAGGGCACATCAACTCAAAAATTTTAAATGGCATGGGGGGTCAAGTGTCACATCGTTGAAAAGAGAATTCAATTCTCTTTACAACCATCTAATTTTTTTTTAAATTTAGTTGAAATTTTTTTCACAATCCAAATTCGAAATATCAAAAATAAATGCGGATCTGAAAACTACTCATACCTCGATAAATTTGAACGGTTGGATGTGGAACAATGAAACCAAAAATATTTTGAAGGGTATTATACTGATACTACTTTTTGAGAGAAGAAACATTGAAATTACTCGACAGATGGCGCTAGGGACAGATCAACTTGAAAATTTCGAAAGGCATATAAATCGATATTGAGAAAAAATTTCTCGACAAAATTCAAAAATATTATGATGGTTATGAAGAGAATTGAATTCTCTTTTCAACGATGTGACACTTGACCCCCCATGCTATTTAAAATTTTTGAGTTGATGTGCCCCCTTTCGAGCAATCACCATATTTTTTGTCTCAAAAAGTAGTATCGGTGAAACCCTCCAAACGGTTTTTTATTAATGTTTCTACGTCGAACCGTTCAAAAGTTAACAGGGGGGGGCTAAAAAAAGCCGCACTGTATGTGCATTACCGACATGAACTGACATTGGCTGATATTTATGTTATTCGTAGCCACAGACGCCGAGGTTTCTGACTAAAAAAGAAGGAGAAGAGAAACACATAACCCTCTGAATTTTTTGGCGCCAAAGAAAAGTCAAAATATAAAATATTCACATTCACATTCGTCAATACAAAATTTCTTCAATTTCAGTATAACTCTTGTCTATGTTTCAGTGGTTTCACCACATTTGCTTATCAATCACCACATACATTTTTCTTATTTTTGATTAAATACACAACAAACAGTAGGTGGACACGATAGTCCAAATATGAGTAGCTCAGCATTCAATGAAGAAACCTTACCAGATTTATTGCCTTTATATTACAAAAGGTTATTCCCACATTTACAGTTCTATAGATGGCTAAGTTATGGTAGAGTATATTTTAAAGTAGGTGGATTGATTCACTGTGACTAGAATTTTTCAGGTAACGCCGCAACATTCGCAAGAAGAGAAATTTCCTTTACGCTTTTCGGAGATATTTATATTCGATTTCAATCATTTGATACTCATGAGGATTTCATTAACGAACTTCAAAAAAAATATCCAATCAAAATGGATTTGGGAGCAGTTTATTATACCAAGCCCAAAGATCGTGGACCAGTAGGTAGCATGACTCCAGTAGAAAAAGAAATTGTATTTGATATAGATATGACTGATTATGATGATATCAGAACATGTTGTTCTGGTACTGATGTATGTACAAAATGTTGGAAATTTATGGCAATTGCTTGTAAGATTCTTGATGCAGCTCTACGAGAAGATTTTGGTTATGATCACATACTCTGGGTATTTTCTGGTAGAAGAGGTATTCATTGCTGGATTGCTGATCATCAAGCAAGAAAACTTGATGAAGGAGTACGGTCAGCCATTGCTGATTATTTGCAAGTTGTTAAAGGTGGTGCTAATCAGATGAAAAAAGTGCAGTTACCTGGTGAAAAAATACATTCCTCCCTTGTGTAAGACAATATTTTTGTATAATTGGTATCTATGATTGAATTACCACTTCTAAAAAAAAAAAATTAACTGGTAGGGCTCTAAAAGTCAGAATTTTTTAAGGAAAATAAGATGATGGTATAATTTTCCTTTGGCAGTTTTCTGAGACTTGAGAGTTGTTTCAACAATTGAAACTGAATTGTATGCTATATTTTTTTAGGAGAGCGCTATCTATCATTGACAAATATTTCATCAGCGATATTGTGAAAGATCAAGATATTTTAGGAACTGATGAAAGACTAAATAATTTTTTACAAATAATAGACCAAGATTTAAGACCTTCCTTTAAATCCTCAATGAAACGAGCAGAAAGTTCATTAGACAGATGGAACATATTTGAAGAAACCTTTGTTGATTTACTACGAAAGGTGAGATGAGTTTGTAATAAGAGTATATGTAAATTTAGAACAGTTGTTTCTTCTTTACCACCTTTATATATTCCTAGATGAGCATTTTTGCAAACAAGTCATCGTGCTTGGAAGAGTTACTATACTGATGGAGTTATAATTATATTCACTAGTTTTTGAGAAAATACTGGAATTAGCCGACACTCAATAAAGAATCGAAACGCTACAACCACGAAAGACATCTATAGAATACATATTAATTTTTATTTTTTTACTCTTAAATACATCTTAATGTTTTAAAATATTGTAACCATGGGCAGAAGAACTTCGGTCGATAGTCCTTTGGATCAAATTGATTCAATAAAATACATTTATTATTATTATTCACTACTATATTCTGATGAAGGTATAATCCGACAGCTGTCCATGTGTGCATCCAGGAATATGTAATAAAACGTGTGTGGAAAAGGGGAAACATATTATATTTGTTCTCATTATGTGACACATCACAGACGTTTAGTTTCCTATTTTACCTTCATGAATGAAGACATGTTGTTATTATCAAGAGATTGTATTTGAGAAAATTAAATGTTACTGGGCAGGATATTCTATACTTTAATGTTTTTCAATATTTCATTATTTTTCTTACTTGATAGTTTTGATTTCAGAATCAGATTCCCAAAAATTTAAAAAACCTTAGAGAGGAAATAAAACTACAGTATTCCTACCCAAGGCTTGATATTAATGTAACTAAAGGTCTGAACCATCTATTGAAAGCACCATTTTGTGTTCATCCCAAAAGTGGCAAAGTTTCTATACCTTTCAATCCAAAAATGGTGGATAATTTTGATCCTGACAATGTACCAACATTAAAGTAAGTTGACGGATGAGAGAAAATCTTGTTCTCATTGTTTTTACCTTTAGTTTGCTTATTGATGAAATCAATGCCTATGATGAAAAAACCAAGGAACAAGAAAAATCCCTAATGGAAACAGAAAATGAATCCACCCAAAGACTTAAAATCAAAGACTATAAGAAAACTAGCCTTTTGAAGCCTGTTAGTATATTTGAAGAGTTTCTTAGGCCCCTGGAAAAAGCCGAGAGAATGAAGAGATCTGAAAATGGTATATAAAACCCCAGAAATTCTGAATTTTTTAAACATAATTTTCCTTTGTAGATTCTTCAATGGACTTTTGAAAACTTCAATGAATGAAGACAAACAGAAAGAGTATTTATTTTTACAATTGTATAATTCGTGTTAACCATTATTATCCCTAATATAATTTTTTATAATTCTTCAAATTAGTGTTATTGAAATTAACCCTTAATTAGTTTTCCACAGATGAGCTCCTGAAATATCCCTGCAGAAATATACTGATAGCCTTGCTGTTCCAAACAACTAGGTAGATTTTCCTGAATTATTTCAAAAACCATTTTTGAGGGGAAAATAAAGAATTTTGTTATTAAGACACTATTTTGTCGCACTCGTTGTTTGGAGTGCGATGAGAGACGGTAATGGTGGATTTATGCAGCAGTCATGAGTTTTAAGTCCTAAAGAAGAATATTCGTCAATGATTGGTCGGTCCGTTTATTCCAACCAATCATTTACGCATATTCTTCCTTACGACTTATGACTGCTGCATAAATCCACCATAATACTAATTTAAAATTTGACAAAACCGTCAGTTATTTGTTCATAATGTAGGAACCGTATATATCCGATAATTTCACTCGCTGTATGAAACCCTCCTTTCCTGCAATAGGACCAATAAGAGACTTATTCCTCGATAATGCCATTGTTTATATAGAAGTAAGATAGTTAGCCAACCTTCTGAAATTTATATTGGATTCAAATGGATGCGACATGTAGATGGCGACAGTGATCTCGCATCCAAGTCATGTCGTAACTTCAGTGATCTGGCCTCTAAGTCATGTCGTAACTTGATTGAAACAATAGGACAGCATTAAAATCGGTTTTTTAAAGAAAACTGTGGCTGTGTCAAGCACAGAACTCGAAATTATGTCTTTCATAAGATATAATTTTCAGTTCTGTGGTGTCAAGTCACCGGTCGGACAAGGCACGCGCGTTCAGTTGTTCAGTATGAAGTATGACGATGAGTCGGACCGATCAGATGATTGAAAATATTGGTCACATACAAACAGTTCTAATTAGGTCGTCAAGTCAACCAAATGACCGCGCTGGTCTAATCATATTGGTCAGACCGGAGACTTGACTCAGCCTGTATTAAAATGACGTCAAATATTGAGGTTTGTAACTAATCACGCTAGATGTCACTCGCGTTTGAGTCCAATACCTTTTCCACAGGCATTGACTATCTTACTTCTATTTAAACAATGATAATACGCAGTTCCTAGCTTTCAAGCCGGTAATACTACTTTGCCATGGCAACCACGTATCCAGACAACAACGGAGAACTTAATATCTTGCTATTAATATGAATGTCACTCTGACAGACTTCATGTCTTCGAGGCATGATCTATAACTATTGAAGAATTCACGACATTGGAACTTTTTTACTTTGTTGGTTCGTGAAATTATCTCAATAAATACTACTCGTGCTCACAAAATACTGTAGATAATTCTGTCAGAAATCATTAACTTCATCAAATTGCTTTGAGGTTACACCACTCGTCCTAAAGGATTCGTGGTGTTACCAAGCAATTTGATCTCGTTGATTTCTGACAGAAATGCTATCGATAGTATTGCGAGCACTCTTGGTATTACCCCCGATAGTAGCTGCTTGCTGATGCTCTTTCAACCATTTGAATAATGTACTGTATAACCCGATGTCCACAATTTGAATTTGAGATATCGAGGTATTATCTCTCCTCCTTTACATAGAACCTCGATGTTTCGCAGGTCTTTTACATTTAACATCTATAAACTCTATAACAAAGTAGTCAACAATCTGAGATGTCTGTTGGTGTCAGGTTTCAGAGTAGCCTATAAGAATATGTTACTAAATGGCATTGAATTTGTATGTATTACAAGTCAGATCAGGTTATTTTGTCTTTGTATAAATATTTGCTCCTTATCATTTCCTTTTTCTCTCGCAAAAATATGATTGAGACTTTTCTGGAAGATAAATTGTATGAATGGTAAAGTACTTATGATCCTTGTTGGGGATGGCACTAGAAATCAGTCTCGACTGGTTGTCATCTCCGTTTTTGTGGTTTGCTTGATGTAATATTCCAATTCTATTGTCTTTTTTGTTATTGTACTTTGGCAAACTTCAAAATAAACGATATTATTATTATTCTTAAAATATTTTTTATCATATTGTTGTTATATCCTTCAACAAGCTGCAACCCTCAGAAGTCCTCGAGAGACTTGTGCGCGCTAGGGATGACCTTCCCTCATAATGTGTGATGCCATGCACGAGACTGGTGACCATGCTGGGATCGAACCCACGATCCTATGATTGAGAGAGGTGTATGCTCTACCACCACGGCCCATAATCCAATATTACTTAGAAGTTATATGGACTCAAAATTTCAATTGGGAAAAGGCATACATTTTTTTGAGTCGGATTTATTAGACAAAAATCACGTCAGTCCGGTTACCAAACAAGAGATATTAGACTTATATTCATCATTAAGTTTGATCATGGGATATCTGCTGAGTCCTCTGCTTTTGTATTCCTAGTGATGTGTGAGTCTTAATTTTCTACACCCACCAGTTTCTATGAGCCGCATTCTATATTGGAATATGATAATTTATCATTAGGTCAGATAAGGATTTATCAGTATGTTTATCTATTAATGGTAAAAGTGAGAAATGAAAGAACAAGGGATATAATATAATATATTTAATAGAAAACTACCATTTTTTATCTGGCACAAATAAATCACAAAACCTTTGGCATACATAATTAAAATAAGACACTTGATGATTATAGATATAAAAGATAAGATATCAAAAAGATTGTCTAAAATATGTTTGTGATTAAAGATACATATTAATCTAAGAGAGTAATTTGAATATTTCATTATATCTGAATGTAACAGTCTAGCTCTCATCCCCGTCGGCAAACATGAATAATCATACTGTCTTTTTGAACTAAAAAGGAAATGAAAAAAAAAAAGAAAATCCTCAAATCATTGATGTTTGAATGAGAGAGAAAATAAGATCATATGTGAAATTATGATAATTACCAAAAAAGGGCAATATATACTTGACATCAAAAAAATTATTATTATTCAGAATAATTCGTTCATTAAAGTCAATTTTATTGACACAACTAGGGCAGAACTACCTGCTCATGTTTAAAGATATTGACACTGTATATACTAACAGTTACAATGCAGAAACGTACAATTATATGTCTGCTTTCATGTAAATGAAAGCGAAGAATAGTCCACATGTTTGGACGTGAGTGCAGTAGCATTTTTCGGATGTTTCATAAGCAATTGTTCAATTTACTCAAATCGCTTAAAATCTATTTTATAATCTAATGATATGTCAAAATAAAAATTTACAGGAACATCTGTTATAAAGAAAAAACTTTTTGCCTCTCCCAATGATTGCCAACAGCATTCAGTCCAAACAAATTTAAATGCAGAGTAAGAAACATTTATATAATAAGTGAGTGCAATATTTATAGCGATGGAATTGAATGATCCATCAGGTCTTTCAAAAGAGATCCGGCCATCCTGGAACAAAAATATTTAGATGTTAATGATGAATGATATTGATAATATTTGTCAGTTCAACATACAAATTCGGGATGGGTAATTACAATATTGAGTTTTTAAGACAAATGCTTTGTATCAACCTTTAAATACTACTACCATGAAAGATGTTGCAAACAGTAGAATTCTATCAAAGTAGAAGCCACATCACATGCTTAGGTCTTAAGAGGTTACAGAAACTGAATAAGTAACTAAATCACTTGAATTCATTCATGTTATTAATGACTGAACTACAAACCGATTCAACAAAAATGATAGAAAATAATCAATATTTCATATACATACTTTTTTACCATGTGGTCATAGAGAAAGCTAGGGATGACAGTAATGGTAACCACATTCCCTGTATTATCGATAATACTACTTATTTGTTTATCCTTCAATCCAACGACATTTTGGCCGTCTACTTCCAGCAATTGATGTTCAGTTAGGATGCCGTTTCTAGCAGCAGATGAATCTTTCACAATGGCTGTTATTTTTCCATTCTTGAATTGGAAACCAATGCAACCAACGCTATCTTTGTGCAAAGTTATGGTGCGTTCAAATGGTCTATCTCGCACAATGACTTTGATGCCATTCACTGGACTTTTCTTAAACAAGTCATGTACCTACAAGAAAATATGTTACACACAAGAACAATAGTGTTACAAACCTAAAATTCACAAAGACCTGAGGGGGAAATAACTAGGTAGTAATTTTTGTACACCTGATTAACCAGTAATAAAAGATAATTAATAGAAATTTTAAGATAATCACTAGCAATAAAAGATAATCATCAGTAATGAAAGAATAAAAAGACAGTAAGGCATAATAGAAAGTAATAATGGTTATAAAATGTAACAGAGTAAACGGTGATAAAGAAAGTATCAATATATTATTGAATTATCTTAACAAAATACAAAATTCAATTGAAAATCGCAAACATAAATACATTCCACTATAAAAACCAAATATAACTATAATAATATTCCACAATATATTTTTTCATTTGCCCTCATTATCCATATCTATGCCAGGCAAAATGTCTTTAAACAACATGATATGCTTTATTTCTTCTATAATATTCAATTCACTTTCCATATATTAATTATGAAGCCTGGTAGGTTCAAATCATCTGTCCTAATGCAGTTTCATAATAAACCTAATGGCCAATGATAAAAGAAAGATGTCAATTAAATGCAACAATTTTTAGATGAGAAAATGTTATATTTATGTCGTAATTGTATTAAATCTTAACAATATGGGTGACCTTGTATTGTCTTCTTTCATGAAATGGAGTTTAGTTTTTTACTATATTCAATACCTGTGGTAAATATCTGTCCATAAGTGGGAAACTATATGGCCATAAGTGGGGGAAAGATGGCCAAAAGTTGAGAATTTTATACTTCTTTTTATTGTTATTTCTTAAAAACAAATTATTTCAAGTATTTAATTCAATAAACACAAATATACGAATTCATATGGATTTTTTTATTCAATACTTTTAGTGACCAATAGCAATATTAAAAGTTATGTATTTCTCTTAACTTGGCCATAGGTACATAGGTAGTGCCTCTGTGCCATGTCTAAAGAGTTCAAAGGAAGTTTATGACCTATGATTCAATTGAAGTATTATTTATTTCGAAGTTACATGTAACATTGTAAACTCTCAGTATCATCAGTTTAAGAAAATTTCTGTAAGGCCGAATTATGGATGTGAAGCTGATCTAATAAAATGTTTTCCCATCTACAGTGTGACACACTTAAGATGAAGACACCCCTGTATTTTAGTCATTTTTGAAAGCAGAGATTTGATTTTCGGTACAAACTGACATTTGGTATAACTAGTTCATTTGTTTTCATGACGCTCTAGCCCAAATTGAAAACTGTTGAAACAAAATATTAGACTTCATTGAAACATTGAGAATGACGATTTTCCATCCAAAATTAGGCAAATGGTATTATTCGCAACCAATCATATTCAACAGAAAATTGAAAAAATCCTCAAAATTAGAGACAGGCTAGTAAAGAAGACTAAATTCGATTAACTTACATTTGATAAAATAATAATTTTCAATTTTATTTATTTCAATACGTTAATTTAATTGATTTTGACTATTTTATCATTTATGTAGCTTCTTATTCAGAATCATTAATTGAAAATCGGACTTTAATATGAAAATTACAAAAAAATTCAAAATTCGAATTTTGCGTTGAAATTCGGTATGTAGGGTCAAAATCGATTTCTAAGCAACTTTTTCGAATAACTTTTTTCGGTATCTCCAACGCGACGCAAAATATCGAGAATTTGCCCTTTTCGCGGGATCGCAGTAGGCTGGGTTTAAGGCTGTCACTCGGGCTGAGTATTGCGAAAAGTGCGGCCCATGAAGGTATACGTCTGTACCGAAAAATGACTAAAATACAGGGGTGTCTTCATCTTAAGTGTGTCACACTGTAGAAACAAAATAATACCACAACTTGCTCCTTAATAATAGGAGGGCACAAATGCAATAATAACTTTCCATATTTTTCCCTCCAATTTTTTTCACTCATTTATCTCAAATAAGTTACAAAATAAAGCTGCACAAAAACAACAGTAAAATAACTGACTCAATTGATATTTAACCATCAGCAATATATAATAACAACAAATCACCTTATCCATAGTGTATCCAGCAACATTCTCATTGTTAATCTGCAAAATTTGGTCACCAAATCTCAGACCTGCTAGAGCTGCTGGTGACTTGTCCACAACAACACTGACAAAGATACCTTTGTTGATGGCTTTGACACGAACACCAACTTTTCCATCTTTGTCCTTGCAGAGAGTGAGTTCACGAACACCATGGGTTACCTCAGCCCTATGAAGGCCGACAGACTGTCCAGATATTGGAGCAATGAGGCCAGTGGTTGTTGTTTGGGGCAAAGAGAGTTCTCGCTGAAATAATTGATTAAATTAAACAAATGTAGAACAAAGCATACAAATATTAATTACATGCTATGACTCATGATGGAAGTAGGATCTTAGATTTCTCTTGTCAGTACCTACTTGTTGAAATAGAACTGTTGATTAAAACAAACAAAAAGCCATTAGATACTTTTCAACTAGTACTGAAGAAAGACGAATTAACTGTGTTCAATGACATCATTTCAGCTGATTGATATGGATATTCTGAATAAAAATATGAATATTTCCAGTCTTGTTTCATGAACCACAAGTACCAAACTTCCTGAAAATATGCTATATGAAGTAGACATAAGATTTACCTGTTGCAAAAGTGCCACTTGTGAATATTCAGGCATATTTTCTGCAATGATGGATTCACTCAGCTCAAGCCCCATGAATTCACCCAAAGCTGGGTAAATTTCAGCATTGTTGACAGGAACAGGCATAGTGTTGAAGGATGGATAGGGATAAGCTGGAGCACTAGCAGTACTCTGTGAGATATGCTGAGGCTGCATTTGGCTAAGCTGAGCCCTATACATTTGGTCCACTTTCATGTCTTCCAAGCTCGGGTACAGTGACATGATTATAGAATTCCTGATAAATTCTACTTCCAAATTTTTATTTATCCTTTTCACAGTATACTTAATCAATCCTATTCTTTAAAAGTAAATTCTGCCAACCGTTGTGTATGACACTATGACTCCCTATTCACCATCAACCAAAAACTGGCAAAAACCAAAGTAGAACCTAGAATGAATCACAATCTCATACTTGATAAAAACCTTAGTATTGGGGATTTTCCGCAGTCCTCTCACTCGCTCACTCTTCTCTAGTTTGTACCTTTTCTATCTACCATTTTAATCACAGAACTCATACTTATATCTTATGACTTAAGTATGAGATCTGTAATCTGTGATTTTAATCCGCAAATTTCACATGTCAGTATGTCACGTGTTTTCCTGAGCCGCTTTCCATTATACCAATGAGTAGCTCCGAGTAACTCGGGGTACCACCTGAAGTCCTGAAGCCAGATTAGAAAACATAAATCTGTGCCTGAAGTGATCTCACAGACCACAAATAATCATGTTCCGTATGTATTCAGAGGCGCTTTCCAATTGAGAGTTTGTTACTCCTGAACTACCCCTGAGATCACTTCAGGAGCTCCTCAGAGTTACACGGAGCTACCCACTGGGTCAATAGGAAAGCGGCTCATGGTACACGGAATTCCCTCGTAGAGCCGCTTTCCATTTTCAAATTGTCCCAGTGAGTAACTCTTGAGTGATCTCACAGACCAAGAAGAATCATGGTTTCAATGAATAGAGAAATATGTAATTTTGAGCTAAGAATAAACAGAATACAACGTAAATATTTCATCATAAAAAAATAAAATGTATAAAAGAAAATAAAAAAATAACCTCAAATGTATGGAATAGTGCTCTCCTGTTCGTAGAAGAGCAGATATGCCTTTCCGCTCAAAAGGGATTTTGAAGAAATCGGGGAAACATGAGAATCGTACTCGTGCCACGTGCCTGTATATGGATGCTTACAGTGAGCAGTGTAGTGTACTTCGACCTTCATAGGTAGTCCCGCTGTGGTTCGACCACAGATCTCATATGAGGTCTGTGGGTTTGACAGTGCGTACAAGTTACAGCGGTAAGGGCATAGAAATCATAATATATATATATATATATATATATATATATATATATATATATATATATATATATATATATATATATATATATATATATATATATATATATATAAGTAAGTATATATAATATATATCTATGGGTAAGGGGCTACATTGGTTTCATCCACTGAAAAAACAACTATCAGTTGTTTCATATCGGACAATGAGAGAGTTCGCTAATGGTTGCCAACTTCGATTTTTGACATTTTTGTATGAAAAACTAGGAAACTCTGATTGTATTCTTCATACTTTCATTAGTAAGCAATTAAATTGTACAAGCCACATATTCAATATAAATTTCCCTGGATAAGGAATAAATGAGATATTCCAATCTAAAATAATTATCATTAATATCTCATTTATTCCATATCCAGGGAAATTTTCATTGAAAATCTGGCTTATACAATCCTATTCACAGACCATATATACTTTTTGAAATTCACTGTATATTATATAGTGTATTCAAGATCTTTTAAGTTAATTGAGTGTTATATAATTTAATAAAGAAATGGAATTGTCTTTCTAATGTTTTAATTTTTCCGCGAAATATGAAATTGACAACCTTCAATTAAAAAAATTCGAGTTTGAAATTTCCGCCAACAGTAATTTGACAGTTTAGTTGCCTTTCCAAACATGGGCGTGGAACGTCTATAAGTATATATGGTCTGTGATCCTATTGCTTACGAATAAAGATATGAAGAATCCAATCAGAGTTTCCTAGTTTTCATACAAAAATCGAAGTTGGCAACCATTAGAGAACTCTCTCATTAAGGGATAGCGCGTTGGCAACACTGTCTAGTTTAAGTTGGTAACACGAAAATGTTGTATTGGTTGTTTTGACAGTAATGACAAGTATGTAGAAATGTTATCTATGTGCAAGTACCAAATTTTGTTGTTTCAAGTTTTCAGTGTTTTTCTCTAACTTATTTATGCAGTTTTTTGGCAAAACAATGAAATGAAAAATGATGGGAGATCAGTTTCGTAAAGTCGAACAATATTCTCCGAAATCATCACCTAGAGGGGGTAGGTCCCCCGTAGTTTCACGCCAAGATTCATCGGGAACATTAAAAACGACAATTTTGCTGGGAAAGAATCCTTCTATAGTCCCTAGTGGACCCTTTTATTTGATGAAAGAACCACCTGGTAAGTTCTCATTTCTAAAGTGTTGTCAGTTACAACTCTACTTATTCCTTTATTTCAGGAGAGTCTGAATTAACAGGGGCTACCAATTTGATGACCTACTATGGTTTAGAACATTCGTATAGCAAGTTTAGTGGAAAAAAATTGAAGGAACAATTGTCTTCCTTTTTACCAACTCTTCCTGGAGTTATTGATTCACCAGGACAACAAGATAATAGTTCTCTACGATCTGTTATAGAAAAACCTCCTATTGGTGGAAAAGAGCTGTTACCTCTCTCTAATGTGCAACTAGATGGATTTAGATTACATCCTGGACCAGTAAGTAACGTTTTTATGATCCAAAATTTAGTTTTTTATATCAGGAATGTTGTTATTCTGATCAAGATGTTTTTAGCTTTTCATCCATCTGCTGCAAGTTATGCATTCAGCAATAATTTGAAGTATTATTATGTCTAAATCATTATATGTTCCACATATTGAACATTCAAAGAAAGTATCCAAGCATATATCCTACAATTTTACTATACAATAAAGAATATCTGAGTATATGCTACATACCACATCTACAAACATCCCCAACTGGGAATTAGTCCAAGACATAAGCACTAAACTCAGTCAGAAGCTAATAATCTACTAATAAGTCCCTTTTATTTACCTCCGAACATAAAAAAGTAACCATTCTTAAAACCTTCCAAAAATAATCTAAACAATAAACAGGTAAAAATCAAGATAAATACTTAAATATCACATAATTACTGTAAACACATCTTTATTGATCCCAAACAATGCACACCTGACAGTAAAGCATATTGAGTTGTGTTTGTTATTGTAATTACTCTTTAGTTATAAAATCACTGATAAATATCTATTTACTTATTTACTATTTTTATTTTGTTATGCTTGTCTTTCCAACTTAATAAAATTGGATTTGCTTAATGTTATTCTATTTACTTTGTCACAAATAGGACAATGCAATAAGGAAATTGATCTGAACACATACAGGTCCTTGGACCTTGGTTTACATATACTTTTAGAAAAATACTTACCTGTATGATATGTAATGTAAATGTACTTTATATGAAACTTACATGTATGTATAATTTCAGCTACCAGAACAATATCGTTATGCAAATGCTGCTCCAATAAAGAAACATAAGAACAAACATAAAAAGCATAAACACAAGGATAGCGGATTACCTAGTCAAGAAACTACTGTATCCGACACTAATAGTGAGACCCATGAAAAGAAACACAAGAAGCAAAAGAGACACGATGAAGAAAAGAGGAAAAGGAAAAAAGAAAAGAAGCGTAAGAAGCAGAAGCACAGTCCTGAACATAGTGCTGGCTTAACTCCCGGTCAGCATTCCAGTTGAAAATCTTTTTGATCTATCAAATACCATATGCAATTTATTCTATTTTTACTCTGTAATTTTAATTTATAGATTATTGTATGTAGATCTTGAGATGTATTTATGGTTTTTGTCTAAAATATATCCTGTTATTTTTTGAAAGCCATTTTTTTGTGACCAGTTACAATTCACCCATAAAAATGTGTATCATACCAATGACAAAAGATGTTCTATGAATTTTTATAATCTATGGGATTCTTTTTATTGAATATGAAGTACTACCATTTAAGGACAACATGTTTATTGGTTAAACAATAGAAAAATCAGTAAATGACTCAAAGACCAATCTAATTCACTAGGAATTGTGACGTAGTTTTTGGTGTTTGGGTATTTCTTTTTCTTGAAATTTTACATGTTGGTTCAGTTGTGATGACAATACATTAATGTCCTGCACCCCAAAAGCTGTTTAGAGAACGCGTAGGATTTCGGAAATTTTCTTGACGCATTTGGACGTCAAAAATTACAGCGAAAAAAATATTAGGTATGTGAGGCTCGCCCCCCCTTTTCCGAAAAAGTTGGAAAAATCCGTAAAGAGAGAGAATATATGTTTATTGTACTACATAAGAAAAACTCTTGTTGACAAACGCATGTATAAAAATTTACAGTATTTATGTTACTGTCAAAAATTGATGAACAAATCACATGATTAAAATAATAATAAAAGCATAAATATTGAGCGTTAATTGAATACTTTTACAATACATAAATTTAAAAATATGAACAAATTTAACAGTAAATGTAAACATTAACCTAAAGTGTATCATCGTAAAATTCTTTCAAGCTGTAGTAGGCCTTATCACTTAGTAGATTTTTAGTTTTGTTTCTAAAAACCTGTAGATTCCTCTCTTTAACCCATTAGCGCCCACCGTACTCCGTTGAGTACACCTGTTTTAGGAAGTCACTAACCACCCATCAAACAATAGTTTAACTTTTTGTTAGTTTTATTGCATTTGTTATACTTCTAGACAAGTTTGTGAAACTCTTTCGAATCATTCATTTGTTTCATGAGTTATTGTGGTCATTTCTAAAAGTGAAATATTTTTTGAGGTGGTAAGTGAAAAGGTTATCATTCATTCATAAGGGTATTTGCAAAATATTTCCACAAATTGTGATACGCTTTCCTTCTAGACATTTGAATGATATGTTTGGAAACAATCATGATTTCATAACCTATATTTGTTAAATGTGAATTGGTGTTGAACTCTGATGTACTCGACTGAGTACAGTGGGCTAATAAGGTGTAATGGTCAATATAGATTTATTGGTCTCTGGATGAGGATTTGGGCGTCAGAATTATTATTAGATTTATGGCACGTAATATATTTCTAGAAATAAAAAGATATTTACATTTTTCTGATAATGACCAAATGAACAAAAATGACAAAATGCTCAAATTATGACCTCTAATGGACATTTTGAATGTCCATAAAAATCTTAGTATTAACGAAGCATTTTTTATTTTCAATTGGCCTTGGTACTGAGGTTGTAATCTCGTTACTGGAACATTCACAGAATTCAGGTGACCACATAGTGTACTTTGACAAATTTCTTACTATGTCTAGTCTCATGACTCATCTGAAAACTAAAGTTATTCGTGCTACAGGCACTATTCGTGGGAATAGACTGAAGAAATGTAACGCTCAGTACACTAAGAAGTTACATAAAATGGAAGGAGACACTGACGACTATAGCTTTGACTCTGATAATCAATTACTATTTACTACGTGAAACGATAATCCCGAGTCCAAGAGGCGATAGTTGATATGAAACAGCCAATGGTATTCCAAACATAAAATACTGGAATGGATAGCGTTGATTTGACTGACCAGTCTAGGAATAATTATGGAATTAGTATCAGAGACAAAATATGGTAGGGGTGTCTGTCCACCCATATGGTCAACGTAACTCAACCATTTCTTGGAAATTACATCAACTCTGTGCTTCAAGCGAGACAAAAATGAGTTTTCTTTACTTCACAAGATATATTGCTCGATATTATTTACATTTGAATAATGAGTCAATAGAAAGCAGACGACCATGCCCAGTAGTTCCCCAAGCTGTTAGTCATGACAACACTGGTTATTTTCTAGAAGAAATTGAGATGCCCACGGTGTACCGTGTGCCATTCTCGCATCTAGCGTTGTAAGAAATGTGTCGTCGCACTTTGTATAGAAAGACACTGTTTGTAGAAATATCATACAAAACCATTCAACACTACTTTTTGGTAATGACCAAATTTCCAAAACTTTTCAGTTGTTTTGTCATAAAATATTATAAATAAATAAGTTTCTGTAATATTTCAAAATTATTATTTTCATACATGTATCAGCCCGTTGTACTCATTCGAGTACGGGATCATATTTTTTGAAAAAAATGATATGATTTTATATCTGTCGTTTACTAAACATTTACTCAAGCTACTTCATTAAAAATTCAGTTCATTTTAAAATTGGTTTGTATTTGGGCCTTAATGGGTTAAAAGCACATGGTATATTGTTATACATTTTCACTCCATTGTAAATTAGAGAATCTTTCATTAGATTGGATGTGGGAATGGGAAGCCTCAAGTGAATTTCGTTCTGGTAAGTATTATAGGGGGAGCTGTTGATTTCATACTCCAATCTATTTTTATGAATTATAGAAACTATCTCCAATACAAAAATTGAGACAAGAGTTTGGATTTTATGATCTTTAAATAAAGGTTTACATGATTCTCTCAATTTTGCTTTGAAAAAGTACCTAGTTGCCCGTTTCTGAAGTACAAATACTGACTGGAATAGTCGATAGTCTATGAGTGCATAATAAACCGATTTGGCATCAGTACATCCTAATTCGTTTGACACTGTTCTCAAAACATAACAACCAGAAGCTAGTTTTTTATTCAATAGAGTTATATGCTCTTCACATTTTAAATTACTGTCCAAAAGTAATCCCAAAAATTTTGCTGAATTCTTGTTTTCTATCGGTTGACTTCCTAAATGCACATTTTGATATACAACATTTGAATGCAATTATTTTTTAGAATTTAGAGAGAGTAAAGTAGGATCGAACCAATTCCGGATTTCAACCATGTCAGAATATATTAATTCGTGCAGTTTACTTTTATCTTTATGGTGCCATAGTATGGTGGTGTCGTCCGCGAATAATGTGAATTTTCCAGAAATTGGTAAGATGGTCAGATCATTTATGTATAAAAGGAATAAAACAGTACCTAGTACAGAGCCTTGGGGTACTTCACATTTAATTTCTGCAGTATTTGAAGTAAATGTAGGGAATATCTAATAAACTGAAGTATGGGAGTAGAAAAAATATATTTTGTCTTGAATTTGATAAAACAGACTTGTATGTATATTTATTATAAGTAAAACAAAATAAATATATAAATTATTTCAAATACATAACAAAAATATCACACATTTCATCTATCATCAACCATTACTTTGTAGGTTACCGTTTGGTCAAAACCTGTATAACAGTCACTCATAATCATCAACTTGTACATAAAATTTCCTAAAAAAAAAACAATTGTTGAAACATGCAGAAAAATTATCATTTTCTTACCTTTTCTTGATGGTATTTGGACAGGAATATCAATTTTTTTCATCCTCTTAGAAAAAGAAAATTTTCTAAAACTCATACTATCCTCTTCAACAAATATCAAGAACCAAAATTCCTCCTTCTGCTTATTGAATTTCTTACTGTAAACATTCATCTTGCTGGAACCTTCTCTGAATATACTCAACTCAAATACACACTGTTTGCCAGGAGACATTCTGACACCCAAAACATTTTGGTCATTAGTACAAGAAACTGTGACATTGTCACCGACACTTTTAACTGATGTTCTGATGGTTAATATTGGTAAATCTTTTATTGTCCTTACAACCTCGGCAGAAGCTTTGGAGCCCAGTAGATCAGTGAGAATATTATCAAACTTATAACTCATGTTTTTATCTAACATAATGGATCTTAGAAACGGAATGGATACATTTTCTACATTGAAATTCGGTATGTTTCCCAATTTTTCCCTCAAACTTTGAAAAATTTCAACGTTGATATAAGGTAGCATCATCACACTAGATACATTCACTGTTTGTCCTTGAATAAGCATTTGGCAGAAATAGATCAATTTTATGGTACAGTTCAACCAGTTTCGCCCGGCAGCTAAGTTCATCGTTGCCTGAAAGGACAAATAATATAACTCCTTATTTTGACAAATTTGTATAACGTTACATGTATTATCCTTATAATCTGATCCAGTACTGATTTGAGATCAAGAACATATTCTTGATTTGGTAAATTTATATCCAATAAGTAACATTTAATCATCAACAATGCTTTCAAACAAGGAGAATCGTATGCAAACGAAGTTCTCAACCCTAGCTCTCTAACTAAATCCCTGAAAATTAGACAAAAAAATATTATTAACGACAAAAATACTAATGAATTCACAAACCTATTGATATTATCTTCATTGTGCCTAACAGGAAGAAGCCTGTACTCCTCAACTTGGCATATCAACTCTAACATTTCTTCTATCGAGCTATCAGCCTGCAAATTTTCACTGAGGAAATATATGGTTTTGTATGACAGGTAATATTGTGCTCCAAGCATCCCCAAAAAAGTTGGTTCATACAGCAGCTTCATTTCCTAAAAAAGACAAAAATTATTTCATCCATAAATTAAAAAAATGAAATGAGTTTATATACAGAGTGGCCACTTTTTTAATGGGATTGTATTGGTAACTTACTTCATTAATTTTCATTTATTTTCGAATAATCATTTAATTTTTCTTTCATATAAATGATAGTTTCGTTTAATTATTCTGCATTCGGTTTTTCTTCTCTTGAAATATGTAAATAATTATTACTTGTTTCTTGCTTTGATTCTGATACGTTCCATTCAGTTTAAGATGACTGAGATGTTTTTCTAATCGAAATGTATTGCATGTTGTTAATTAAACTAAAGGTAAATGCAATACAGATCCGACCCAGAGAAATTTGGATAAGGGTCAAAATCACCTGAAAATCAACTTTGAATGACATTGTATGATATATTGTTGAATTCAGCGTTAAAAGTTATTTCGAAATGTGTCATAAAATATGCAGGTCCGTATTAAAAAAAATGAGGTTGAGAGTGGCCCAGAGAGTACGAAACGTTGGACACGAAATCTGATCAGGTCAAATTAAGGATAATTTACTATCGAATAAAAAATTCCTGTATCATTTTTTGATAATATTTGAAATAAAGTTTGAAAAAAAGAAAAATCAAAATGACAGAATTTACTTTTGTTATGATATCTCAATAACCGGTCCTGATAATCTCGATTTGTTTGAACCACTTGACAATGCTTCTATGAATGCAACTTTTTCTCCATTTGACCGACCTTCTAACTCTTATGGTTTAAAAGTTACCAATACAATCCCATTAAAAAAGTGGCCACTCTGTATAATAAATACAACATTCATTTAGTCAGCAGAGAAAAAGAACTAATCGATTTGGAGTTAGACAAGTAGTAAATATTCCAAAATCTCTCTTGCTGTACCTGAGGATACAATTAACAGTTTCCGGAAAATTGAAATGTGTCTGAAAGATTCTGAAGTCAACGATTTCGAAAATTAAAAGGAATATTCGAAAAAAAGTTACAAACACTGTAAAAATAACTCTCATTGTGATGAAATTAATGAAGACTCCCATGAAATAAGAGAAATACATTGATACTTGTAGGAAGAAAGATTAAACAAGTTTTCTCCTACCACATGACTGTTCAAACGAACAATTAGTAAATTACTTTGCCGGCCAATCTTTACGAGATTTACCTTTATTCAGTGGGAATGTAGAAGATTGGCCAACCTTCATTTCTCAGGTCAAAAAGTCGATCAACAAATAATTAAAATTTTGGTTTAATTTAACTCATTTTTATCAAATATTCGATAATTGAAAAAATAAAAAATCAGGATGTAATGGGTTAATTTAGAAATATTTATCATTTTCACTATTTTAACCAGGAGCTTTTCCAAAATATGAATATTGGTGATCGAGTATCAACTATTTTTTTTTGTATGGCGAAAATAAAAGTAAAAATAATGATTTATTCTTCTCTATATCTGAGAAAGCAGATATCATAGATATCTGCTAGTTAAACTCACATAAACTGGGCAAACATACCTCTTCTTGATTAGCAACACAATCATTTTCCTGCAAAGTTGCAATCACAGAATCTGCAAGGTCGCTAACATAATCATCAGGATTGGAATCTGGATCCATTTGGTAATAAGAAGGATTGGCCAGTAATCTTCTGTAGAAGAAAGTGGACTGTATGAATTCTATCAGTTGCCCTTTAGAAGTTATGTTTCCGTTGGCTATTTCCGCATTGACATGATCTGGAAGAAACTCCAACAGGTTGGATTCTACGGGAAACGGTTCAAAAAGGAACTTCCTGTAGAAGTTCTTTTTATTTTCTTGAACCATAACGCATGCTACACCAGTGGTATCGAATTGGGGTCGGCCAGCTCTACCTACCATCTGAATGACGTCAGTGATCGGCATATCTACATATCGTTTTGTAGCACCGTCAAAGTACTCAGTCCCTTTCACTACAACCAATCTCGCCGGGAAATTCACACCCCATGCCAATGTGGCGGTTGCTATGAGCACCTGTATTTTTTGACTGACGTAAAGCTGTTCCACAATGTTTCTGTCATTTTCTGTTAAAGCTGCATGATGCATTCCAATACCGAAGGTTAATAATTGGGCCAAGTCTTGATCAACTAACCTAGAGACAAAATGAAAATTCTATATTAGCCTAGAAAAGCGAGAGGATGTGCAATATTTGCTTAGTGTGATTTTTAACGAAATGAAATGATTGATTTAATGTTTACTGAAATTAATATCGTACTCTTTCTAATAATAATAATAACCTAGAAAATCTTGAGGCGTGAAACATCATTACACTTGAAATAATGCCTCAAGCTACCAAGAAAATATTCAAAATTTTAAATGTTTTTTGTTTTTCATACAATAATACAATACAATAATGAGGGGGGAGGACGGTTCGACCTCCAGGACTGGCCTTTTTTTGCCGCAACTTTCGACGTCCGAAACTGCCGGAAATTTTTACGAATTCCTTCGAGTTCTCTATCTAGTCTTCAGGTGGGCAGGGAGGTAAAATTATTTGAAATTAAATTATGCAGCGGTCCGATGTTTTTTTACTATTTTCATGGGATTTTCAAGTTTATTTTCGCCAATTTTTGCTGTAATTTTCACGTCTTACGCGCCCTTTTTCTAGCCTTCAAGGGGGCAGGGGGTAACATTTTTTGCAATTAAATTATGCCACTGTCCGACATTTTTACGGATTTTTCCGAGGCTAAAAAAATCTCTACAAAATAGTGACAAAAACATTTAAATATTAGTCTCGAGTCTGTTTTTATTAAAACGGGGCCGGATTTATACACTTTCATTTCTTTTCAACATGGATGATTCGTGTACAGCAACAATAATTTAAATGCTAATACAAAAGTTGGGGTAAAGTGCGATTCTTGATCCAGATCATTTCATTATAAATTCTCAGATTTAGGTAGATCTGAATTTGAAGTAATGGAAGTGAAGACAAAAAGAAAATCAAATTCTCTTGTGATGAAAGTCAACAAGTTTTGAAAATACTCCCTACTTTTTTGGATAAAATTAAGAAACTGACATCGGATATGGAAGCCTTGAGAAAGCAACCAAATAGAGCAAACATGAAAAAAAAAAATGTGGAAGTATTAGAACGTCAAAAACGGATGTGTAATGTAATAATTTTTATTATTTATTTCGAAGCTATTACGTCACTCATTTTAGTCCATTGCGTTGTGTAATGAAACTCATTACGCAACTCAAATTTCTTTACTCAACGCATTTTTATTGGAGATTAATTCAGATACAGAAAGATCTTATAAACGTTTTCTCTCTACAAGATGTCTGTTTAGTATGATTTCAAATATCGAAACGTTTGTTTTGGTTCATTTCTTGTAACGCAACATAACAAACCATATTTATAACTTGTATTAGAAACGAGCTCAAACTTACCGATATTTTAAGATCTCTAGTTCACTGGCATCACAGTGTAGCCATTTTTGCGGGTTATTTTCAGATAACAAAAATTTCATCAATTCGTAACCAGTAATCCTTGTTTGTTTACGTGAAGAAACAAATATCAGTGCAGAGCTCTCTGAAGCATACTGACAAATCGCTTGGTAGACAGATTTGTTCATGGCTGCCATCCGAGGGCAGTAGTGCTTCCCGGCAAAACCCTGTAGATGGATTTCCAACGGAACTGGTCTAACTGCAGAACTGAAGTTGAAGATGCCCCTCTGAAAATGTGAACATATCGAAGAATTTCAATAGCACATATGCTGACAATTTTTTGATATTTACGAACTCCTATAGAGTTAATAGGGGATCGAGTATGTCGAGCCTGCAATTTACCTTGTCAGCATTCAACCAGTAGGCTAAATCCCCTGGATTGGCCATAGCGGTTGATAACCCAATGATCCTGACGGTTTTTTTCGTCTTCATATTTATGCAGTTCATTCTTGAAACAATTACTTCTAAAACTGGTCCTCTGTCTTCTCCTAACAAGTGGATTTCATCAATCACCATCAATCCGACATCTTTTACGAAATCCTTTTCGGTCCAATTTCTGCTCATTGCATCCCATTTTTCGGGAGTTGTTATAATGATATTTGCTGAACGTATGATTTCAGAGCGTGGTGTTATGTCACCAGTGACTTCCACAACTTTCTTGGATATCTTGGAAAATTTCTTGGACCAGTCTAGCACACGCTCTCTCACAAGCGCTTTCATCGGTGCGATGTACACAACCTATGAACATAACTGGATTAACCTCAACTAAAGAAAGGAATATTTTTAAAAATCCGAATTCATGAATCCTTCATAGAACAAGACTTTCCAGAAAGAAATAAAAATCATAAAACAGATCACAATAAGCAACCAAATACCAATTTACAAATTATATTAAACACCAGAAAATGGTCTGTATCCAAACCAAGAGGAACCCAGATGAGGACGAAAATATGCTAGTATAAGTTATTCAGGTAGACTCGGAAATCATTAAGGACATTTTTTCCAAATTTAACCGAACAACTTCATTTAAGGTAAGAATAATTTAGGAAACATATTCAACGCAAAACCCAAAAGAAATAAATGGAAAATCAGTTATATATAGATTGGAATGCGGAGAATGTTAAGATACAGGCCATTTTGACATAAGACATGTTTTGTCAGATTACAAATCAGCAATATATAGAAATTTACAAGAAACAAATTCCACACTAAATAAAGATAACATTAAATTTTTGCATATGTCTAATAAAGAAAGAGAGATGAACTTGTTGGAAGGTTACGAAATAAGCAAACTGAATAACAATCTGAATTTTGAAACCCTCAATGACCTATTAGATTTACATAACTTTCACCTTCTAAATTTTCACTAATTCACAAATTGAGTGCAACTGATCTAGGGATGAGATCGTTTTATACCTGCATAATACTGACTAATCAACTAAGAGTATTAGGAACATATGGTAGATAATTATAATATAACATTAAATAATATAAAAATAATATGAAAAAGATTATAAAAAAAACTAAAATTATGATAAACTAAGAAAATAGTTGAGGATAATAATATATCTGATATTTATTGTAGAAGTAATACAAGAGTTCAGAAAAATGAAGGATACTAGCTTGCTGCATAATAATGTGAAATTATGAATGTTTTTTATGGACTATGGGATGAAATTGTATATTTTAAGGCCAATTGATGTTATTGATTTCTTATAGAGAGTAGAATTAGGACGATAAATAATCTAATTTTTTAGTCATTTTTGTCTTGTACTGTGACTGTGAGAAATTTCTTGATGTTGAATTCTATTTTTGTATATAAATTTCGCAATATTAAAAATATATAATGTGTTAAATCAAGCATTCTACTTTCTATGAAGAGTTTTTAGGTGGAGAATCTGCGCATTTTAAAAAATTACTCTTGAAATCGATTTCTGTGTTATTTTCAAACAATTTATTTGGTTATTATATGCAGATCCCTATACTATTAATCCATAGGATATAACAGATTCTACTAAAGGATTTATAGGCCACTTTCAACATTTTTTCTGTATGAATATCCCCGAGTTTATAAAATGCAAATACCAGTATTCTCAGTTTGCTTTCAAATACTATGAATGGTTATCCCATCTGAGAGTTTCATTAATAATAACTACCAGATATTTGATTTCCGAAGTGTTGTGATTTGTGGTTTTGAAATCACAGTTGGTCAGATCACACCTTTCGTAAAATTTAATTGATTTCAGCTTGGTTTGTGTTTTTGAACTGTTGGTGAATGTTATGAATTTTGTTTTACTTTCATTTAAGCTCAGAAGATTGTTCATCCAACATTTGGCTTTATATAAAACTGCTTCAGCTTTTTTCGTATTATCTTGCCAATTCTTTCCATTAAATAGGAGAACTGTATCATCAGCATATGAAATTATATCTAAATATTCAATATTTCATTGATATAGAGTAGGAATAACTTAGGACCGAGTAACACCATATCTGATTTGTGACGGTCCACTAAAATTGTTTTTTGTTTCAACAACAGATTTTCTCTTTGATAAATAACTCATGAATAAAACGATAACGGTAAGCCTCTAATTCCGTAATTTTCAAGTTTTTCCAAAAGTTTTTCGTGTGAAAAAGATACCTAACACTTCCTCATTTCTATTTAGGTGTTGGTGATACGTTAATTACGTTAATTAAATCAACCCGAAATAACGTTAATAAACCAAGACCCAGTGGAAATTAGAAAAAAGTTTCCACAAAATTAAAAAACGGATATATGTCATTGTTAAAACCAAACTGTAAATTTGATATAATGTCTTGTTTTTTTCAAATAGTTTTCAATTCTAATTTTTAGTATTTTTTTCAAATATTTTGGATAAGCTGGATATTAATGAAAGTGGTCTATAATTTTTTACACAGTATAATCAAAATAATAAACTATGATTAAAATGGAATACTGAGGTAAATGTTTTTAGACAATATGACTGGCTTCTACATTCTAATGTATAATATATTTATTATTTGCAAATGAAATTTCAATCATATAAAACTTGCTAGCCAAATATTTATAAATTACGCCGATGACACCAATATTTTAATTGACAATAGAAACTTTATGAAATGAAATATCATTTTACTAAACTCTTTGCAGACTTGTTTAATTAAACTATTTCAAGTTATCGGTTTGAAATCAAAACATCTTCCAAATTTTTAGATATCCAACAAATTCAATATATAGTGAAATCCCTAAACTGTTCAGCAATATAAGAGATATCATATATAATTATACCAAGAATATACTAACTTTAAGCCCGGGATTATGTATGAATTGTCGCAGAATACACAGCTCAGCTACAATAGTCTTTCCAGATCCTGTGGGTGCTCCTAGTATCAAAGGAGTGTCAGTGTGAAAACAAGAATAGAAGACTTGGCTTTGTACAGCATTAAAGTGCGTGAACGGATAAAGATCTTCAAAGGATTTGTTTCGCAAGACACTCTTTGGCAAAGGCTGTACATCCAATATTTTCGTCTGGAAGGAATCGTTGGTGAAAAGCTTGAGATCTTGCAAATTTATCACTTGAGTTGTCTCCGAATCTAGCAAAATAAATTTATAAAAGTAAAACACTTGTAGCACTAATGGATAATTATAAGACAAACCTTCATATAATCCAATAATTTTTTACAATGGAAGTTTTAATAATTGAAGTCAGTTTCAAGGCGTCTATGTAGAGAACAGTGAGTTGCAACAACAATATCAACAAACGAATGGTTTATAAAATGTCATCTGCAGGCTGTTAGAATCCATTAAAATACTATATAATTGATTGAAAACATTAACATACACAATCATTACTCTGAATCTAAATGTATCTCCCATGTTGTGTCTATTGTCTATTAATTATATTGATGAATAATGAAATGTCCTATGAATTTATCTATTAATTACTAGATAAAAATACTGGCACATAAACTCTGACAAAATCCTCCAGTGTCAATGGCTAAGTCTTGAAAATTCGGTAAGTTTGAGCTTAATTTCATGAAGGATGACGTACCTACAATATGTATGATAAAGTGGACTATAGATATATCTATTTTGGTTGTATTTAACCGAGCACCAAAGTAATATTGAGATGATCTTTAAATATTTGTCTTGTGCCACCAAAAATCATAGTTGAGCACCAAAATTTAATTACCAAATTATTTATTTTTGAGCCCTAAGGTATTGAGTTTTGAAGTTTATTTATCTATTTTTGTGTACAACACAAATATTACCTGAACACTAAATATTTGTGCACCAAAATAAACAAGTATCATAATAATATATTTGAGCCCCAAGAATAACGCCACGTGCATTTTCGGTGATTACAAGAAGGCCGATTCGGTGTTCATGTATTACTTTATGTACGGCTTCAATATTCAAGCCAACATTGTTAACAATTCAGGTGCTCATAAATTCTATTTCTGATTGAGGTTTTTTGGTGCTCCTCTGTTACTTTTGGTGGGCAAATAGTAAATTGGAGACAGAGTATAAAATTTGGCAAGTAATGTTGTGGTTCAATAATTATGTTGATGCTCATTTAAAATATACCCTATCTATCTATATATTTGTTTATTACATATAACTGTCAAATTGTTGTCTGTATGTATATGATTACATTTATATTCACTGAATTGTGTTTTGAGCAAATATCTTCTTTTTCGATTTTCAGACCAAATTTCCTTGATATTTATTGATCAAATTCTGTGTATATTTGTGTCAGTTTAAGATTCAAGTTTTTTTATTGCTACTGTAAACGTACCGGGGGATCCAGAACCGATTAACCCCCCCCCCCTATATCTTCCTTGCTAGTTTGTATCGGTACCAAATTCGATTTGATGTCATGAATGAGCAATTTTGCAAGTAACAGACCAAATATGAAAATTCCGGTTTGATCGGAAGCTCACCCATTGTTAGTTCGAATAGAAAGTATACTGTTTTTTGAAAATTGCGATTCGTTATTGAATTACCTTTCTCCACGATCATCACAGAATTTGCCAATTCTGAAATCAAATTTGATTACAGAATGCTGGAATTCTCTCTCTTGAGATAGAAGAAATATTCTGCAACACCTCTGTCCCCATGCAATTCAAATGTATTTACATTCTCTCTCTTGTGATAGAATAATATTCTCACACTGGTTAGCAATAATAACATAAGCATTGACGCAGTTGATTGTCATCGTAGTGGCAAAATTTGAGTAGGTGTCAAAATTATTGCTGTCACGTTTCCTATCTTTGATCGTGGAGAAAATATAGTCTGCTACTCGGTTAAAATAAAAATTCGTGATGCTCGTGGTTCCTCACGCTCGCCTTCGGCTCGCGCTCGGAACTTTCCACTCGCATCGAATTTTCATTCTAACCTTGTTGTTGTTATTCCAATGGTATATCTTAATCATACTTCCATTATACTGATGTAATTGAGATTTAATAAAAAATACCCTTTGTATTCCCCTCGTAAAAGAATATTTTCATTAAAGTGTTCCATGGAAGGTTGAACAATAGCATGTAAGTACAATAATTCGATGTCAAAGTTTTGACACACATATAGGTATGCAGACTAAGTATTTTCCCAATTTCAGTTTTTCTTCATTTTCAAACATCAATAACTATAATTCAAAAAGTGATTCAGTTGGATACAATAAAAGATATTTGAATTCAACTCTGATCGATTCATGTTTGAATTATGAATTTGAAAACCTATCATTATAGTGCTCTTGCAAACTGTAATACACTCTTTCAGACAACAAACACTTTACATCCTTTCTAAACCGAAAAAGTGATTTGATACTTCTAATGATTGATGGAATGTGATTAAACATCTTACATCCATTATGAATTATTGAATTTTTGATCAGAGTACTTTTAGGGATTGCCGGGATTGGCATAGCATACACAGTTTCACGAAAATGTTCCGTTACGAGGGAACGCAAAAAGTATTTTTTATAAAACCTCAATTATGTCAGTAGATTGGTAGTATGATTGTGATATATCGTTGGAAAGGTAATTCTGTACTTAATTGTAATTTTCGAAAAAAAAAATAATCTTATATTTTTTAACTGAAAAATTTGCCTGCGTTTCCGGTCAAACCGGAAGTGTCATATTTGGTCTGATACATGCTAAATTGTACATTTATGACATCAAATTGATGTACTAAATTTGAAACATCCATACAAAATAATAACGAAGATAGTTTCTTAGGGTAATAAAGTTGATTAACTGATTTATACTATTTAATCAAAAATACTTACGCATAAACTGACTATTCACTACCCTAATGAAATACTCCAGTGACAATGGCTTGGTCAGTGGTACCGTTAATACTAGTTCTATAGGCTCATCGTTCATGCACATTCTTTTGGTCATGACAAAAGACTCCATATGGTAAATACTGTCATGCTGGGGATCTTCAACCCATGCATAGTAATGCTGCACTCCTCCATGGATGCTGTGATCCCACTTAAACTTGGGTGTTATCAATAACTTTACTCTTATAACCCCTTCCGTGATTGGCTTGACAATGAAATCAACTTCGACGCAGGGAAAAATCTGACAGTAGTGTTTCACTTTGTTTCCAACATGTTTGCTGCGGAAAAGCGATTCTAGCTCACGATCTGATAGTTCTTTGAGGTCACACATAGGCATATTTAGGATTTCCATTGCTCGATGGGAATTCAGATGAGGTAACAACTCTTTGAATTGCAATAAAGGATGAGTTTCGCACCACTGCTGTTGTTCCAGCATCTGGGCCATTATTAGAGTCCGCGAAACTTGAAGGGCAAAGTCTTTGTCTTTGGCTATCTCAAATAAAGCCCTTGCGAGCCTGGTCACTGTCTAAAAACAATACTATGTAGAAAACAAATATTGATGTCTTTCGCTGAAAACACTTGTTTCACTCATCATTTTTAACTCCTCATTCATCTTCAAAACCACATCTACTTCTTATTTAACTTACCTGCATGATAAAGTGGGTATCAGAAATTAAAGATGTAACCATTATTGGTGCTCTACTGATATTCGCTTGTAATAAAATAATTACTTTGGAAACGTAGTGTGTAAAATCTAAATTAATATCATACTCGTTATATTCCCTCAACCTGTCGAGCTCCTGGATTTCATCCATTCGTACCTGAAAAAGTAAAGGAAGTGAAATTTCTATTGTAGGAGATTATAAATAAAAATTATTTTCATAATTTGCGTAGTTAGAAATGGATTGAAATAACTTACTTGTATTTGGGCAAATTCTGAGGCCTCACTTATAAGCTGAATAAGTCCTGACTCTGAAATATGCCTGTCGAATTTTTCATAAAATATTTCCATTGTCCTATAAGATATATAATAAAAACTGGCAATCCTACCAAAATTTGTAGGTCGCAGTTCACCTAGAGTTCTGTCAAATCTTATCAGTTGGGACTTTTCCAAGGTGTTTGCAGCAGTGTCTAGCTGAAGTTGCAAAAACTGATTGAATTGATTTGAATCCTAAAATCATCAATGTTGAAATAAGTTGAATAATTTTCTCGTGGAGAGAAAGTTACCCAAATTTCATTGTAAGTTAATCCATACACTAGGGGATTTTTCTTTATGCGGACAAATAAAAATGTATTTGCCAGCCATTCCATCGCCTCTTTGACATTAGAAACTGTACCAAGGACCACCTAAAAACAACATATTAGATTGTGTATAACTATAATAGTAAACTAAACGTCATTTCTTATAAACTGTTTTTTTACATCATTTAATATTCTGGTTCTACCAGTATGTTACGATGGTTTTCATTAAACACTTATGTTTCATTATACTGTACTTCAATATATGTACAGGGTGGGCCAAATTGGACACTTTTAAAGGGAAAGTCCTGTTTTCCTGAGGATCAAATTTTATATCAAACTTAATGGTGTAAACCGCATATCGATATCTATCATCGTTTATGAGTTACAGCGTGTTTTTCGAAAATGTGCATTTACGAAAAGTTGCTGTAACTTTTTTCCTGTCGATAATTCCTTGTTTCTATTAAAGCATTTCCAGAGCATTTTTTACGTAGAATTCAATGGTGTACGTGATTTATTTTTTCAAATAACATATCGATAGTTATTAATGGAAAAAAAATTAATGAGACACCCTGTATATTCCTGTATATTTCAATAGAACTTAAAATTACCTGTCCAAAAATATAGCACACTTGATATTTTGCTAGAGTCATCTTTGAAATACAGAGCTTTTAGATTTTTTCATCTAGACTTTGAAACACACATTTTGAACAAGTAGGCTTCGGACGACGCGGCGATAAAACAAAAGCAAATTTTGATTTGAGCAGTAAAGACGCTCCTCAATTCGTGGTTTCTGTTCAATTTTCAAACACATTCGCAATGAAGTATGAGAATTATGAAAAATAGGATATGATAGTCTGTTTTATACAAACCGCGGAAAATGCAGAAGCAGCAAGCAATTTGTACCACGAGAGGCATACAGAGAGAAGAAAATCTTTTAGAGACATTTTCGGAAGATTGCGACACAACTTAATTGATGGTGGTCAATTTGAAATGAAAAGACCAAAATTATATGCATCAAATAGAGATACGGAGTTGGAAGAAATAGTCGTTTTAGGAGCTGTTGAAAATAATCCCATTATCGCATTCCATGTTCCTGTGGCAGCGTTTATATCGGAACCACGAAACGCTCCGTTGAAACAAGAATCAAAGAACACAAGGCTTGCTGTCGGTTAGGGCACACACAGAAATCCGCTGTCGCAGAACATACTCTCAACAACGATAACCATAGAGTGAAATTTGAAGAAACCCAAGTCATCTCTTCAACATCTGCCTATTACCCAAGACTCTTCCGGGAAGCAATTGAAATTCAGAAACACCAGAACAACTTCAACGGAACCGAAGAAGGACTACAATTGAACAAGGTTTGGCTTCCAGTTCTCAAAAATTCTCAATTAGCTCCTTATCCACAAAATAACGGTACGAACGATTCTATGTCAGCTAACGCTATGGACCAATCAGATGTAAGAACGTCAAATCACAGGTATTTATTGAGACAACGTATAACAAATGTCAAGCATTTGACAGCGACATAAAAAACCAGAAAATTTCTCTTGAAAATGCTAACCACTCGTGTTGGCGAAACGTCGAGATCTTCTCTCAACATACGTCGGCCTTACTACTCGAAGAACCACCTTGTAAGTGACGATGGCCGCGAAAGCCTTTCACAATTTATCGTCAACGCGAAATTTGAAAATATCAACAGGTCTACCAAGAACTAACGTTAGGTGGATTTTGAGAAAGCACAAATTCAAGCCATACAGGACCAGAAAAGTTCACAAACTCAGACCAGGTGATTTTGAACGCCGCATTGATTTTTACCCGTGGTTCCTGGAGAATTGTAACCAAGATCGTGATTTTTAGTTAAATTGTATTTGGACAGACGAAGCTCATGTAAGCAGTGCCGGCATTTTCAACGGGTACAATTCTTATACTTGGGCAAAACAAAATCCTCATTCAATTGTGGAGCAGAGAAGTCAAAGAAAATTTGGATTTAGTGTGTGGGCAGGTGTTTTCAGGGGTAGAATTATCGGCCCGTTCATTTATAATGGCAGTCACATCTCACATCTCAGAGGTATTTAGAAATTTTAAGGCAAAATGTTGAACCCCTTGTTGATGAATTGCCACTAATGGAGCTCAGGAAAATATATTTCCAACAAGAAGGGGCTTCGCCTCACAACATTGCAATTGTCAAACATTTTTTGAATGCAAATTTTGGTAATAATTGGATAGCCAACCAAGGACCCAACCGTTGGCCGGCCAGGTCACCGGACCTAACGCCTATGGACTTTTACATCTGGGGAAGGTTGAAAGATCTTATTTTTAAATTGCCGACAACTCTATATACGAATTTGAAGCGGCAGTGATGCAAAGTTTTGCTTCTCTCACTCCTATAGAACTAATTAATTCGGCAAAAAGCATTCAGAAAAGGTGTCGCCTGTGTGTTGGAGAAGCTGGTAGACATTTCGAACACCTCCTGTGAAGAAATATATTTCATTGTTTGTTCTTTATTATTATTGTTGGAGTTTCATTTATTAGTAGTAAATATCATATAAATTGTTATCAGTTTTATTGAAACTAAGAGACTTAATTACTGCTGAGAAAAGCTTTCTCAACATTTGATAGCTACTAGCAAACAATTGCTTTTTGTTTTATCTCCGCGTCGTCCAAAGCCTACTTGTTCAAAATGGAGATTCCGTCTGCGAAGATTGTATTTATTCTGATTTAGGTAGTCTTGTGCCTTAATTACCGTATCTGGATTTGACCCCTTTCTACCTGCCGGCTTAATGTCGTTGATATCCTTTGTTCTTTCAGAATTACTTATTCTCGTATCTGGGTTAAGCATATATTCGATAACATTAATTGATGGTGGATTTATGCAGCAGTCATAAGGAAGAATATTCGTCAATGATTGGTTGGAATAAACGGACCAACCAATCATTGACGAATATTCTTCCTTGTGACTTAAAACTTATGACTGCTGCATAAATCCTCAATGACACCTTTTTTCCTGCTGTCTTAGGGCCAGTTTCACAAGTTCCAGTTAACCTCCAGATAACTAACTAATAGTTTAGACGCTGAATGACATTTTTTTAAATGGTGTCAGATGGTTCACATTCTAATCATTAGTTAATTAATCTGTAGCTTAACTGGAACCTGTGAAACTGACCCTAAATGTCGTAGTTTTCATTTGTTATTTGGAATTTCTAAGAATGGGATTCCATATTCGGTTGGGGTTAACAGCTTCTTCTTTTCTGTTGAAATTCTCCATGTGTTTGTGGATCTCTATTTCCTCCCGTACAAGTCGGCTATGATATCCCTGGTTGGGGGCAAGAAGCTTTACGTCCTCAAACAGAATCTTGTGGTTTCCTTCAGTGAGCGCGTGTTCTGCCTCTGCCGACTTGTCCGTTTGGAATAATCTGCAGTTCCTCTGATATTCCTCCAGGCTTGTTCCCATCGATCTTTTTGTGATTCTGATGTATACTTTTCCGCAAGTGCATGGTATGCGATATACCCCCGCTGCAGATAGTGGGTCTCGTTTGTCTGTTGCCGACCTGAGGCTTTGTTGAATTTTTTTGGTGGGTTTGAAGACCGTTATGTTGTGTTGCCCCAAGAGTTTTTTAATTCTGTCTGTGACTTTAGGAATATATGGAAGAAACGTGCAACTATCAGAGCCTCCTCCTTACTTTGTCTCGAGGAAATCCTTGGTTTCATGGCCCTGTTGATTTCGGGTACACTATATCCGTTCGATCTCAAGGTTGCTTGGAGATGTTTTAATTCATCCAGCAGATGCTCAGGTTTCGACAGAAAAGAAGAAGCTGTTAACCTCAACCGAATTCTTAGAAATTCCAAAATAACAAATGAAAACTATGACATTAAGACAGCAGGAAAAAAGGTGTCAATTAATGTTATCGAAAATATGCTTAACCCAGTTAGGGTAATAAGCAATTCTGAAATAACAAAGCTTATCAACGACATTAAGCCGGCAGGTAGAAAGAGGTCAAATCCAGCTACGGTAATTAACGTCATCTGAGATTATTCATGATGTATAAGCCTCTGAAGAAGCTAGTCACTCGCGCTAGCGAAACGTTAGGAAGAAATTACAAAAAACGACGGCCTGCAAACCCGAGTGAAAATTATGACACTGATACCCACAATTATCGTAAATCGTAACATTCAATGGACCTTTCCAAAATTACCTCTACAGATGAAAGTTGGGCGCGTTTTTTGGGGACCAAGAAAGTTGTTTTCAATGTCAATTGAAAAATATTACTGATCAAGTAAATGTGATCCATTAGAAATTAGTGGCCATGAGACCCCACTATCTCTAATATATGCACAATTCGAAAATTCCATTAATTTTGTATCCCCAAAATGCTTAACATGCCTCTTTTATATTTCTTCTTTTTGGTTTTATATTGCTCATAATTGGCAAATGTTTTTCAGCTGTACAATTTTCAAATTAAAATCGGAGATATGGGATTTGTCCAGCCAAATATACTGTGGATATAACTGTTTTGTAGAATTTTTACCTCTGCATTCAAGTTATCAGGAATGCAATTGAGAAACTGGCTTTCTATGGGAGTTTGAGACAACATCAGTCCCATATACTTCGACATGTTTGTCATTGAGGTTATTATAATACCATGTCCAGAAGTATCATATTGTGGACGACCTGCCCTTCCAAATATTTGCTGAACATCTAACATATCCATATCAACAAATGTAGATTTTGTTGCATCATAATGAAGGGTGCCCTAAAACAAGAAGGATTCAATTGGGACATTTAATCAAGCAATTTCGAATTTACCCTAATAATGACTGCATGTGCTGGTAAATTCACACCCCACGCAAGAGTGGTAGTACAAACAATGACTTTGAGATCCCCAACTCTGAAGAGTCTCTCAACTTCAAGTCTATCTGACCTCACCATGCCTGGAATAAAGATACATAATGAAGGATAAAACAAATGTTTCATAAACTAAAGTATTTCTACTTGAGATCGTAAATCAATAAAATGTACATGGTAGCTGCTTACCTGCATGATGAATACCAAATCCTTGTGGAACAAGGAAACTTAAATCTCCACTTTTGAATCCAGATCTAACTACTTTCACTGACTTTTCAGGTTCGAATAAAGGTAGAGTTCCTTTCACTTGAGCAATTTCTATGAGTTTTTTTGCTACTACAGCTGTGCCATTTCTGGATGTGACAAAAACCATAGCCTGAAAAATGTTTTTTTCTTTTCAAGATTAACAACTTCGACTAGAATATACAGATCCTACATAAGCCTTTCGTAAATATATTCAATCAAGGTAATTATGTTTATGGGTGTGCATATTTTATCATGTATTTATGGGAAAATCAATAAATCAACCACAAATAGTATAAGATATTTTCAGAGAAGAATTTGGAAAATTTTATTTGGTCAACATTTCATTTCCAGTAAGCAATACAAATGGTATTTAACAGTTTCTTCTTGTTCTGATAGATGAAGTTTCTTCTTGTTCTGATAGATGAAGTTTCTTCTTGTTCTGATAGATGAAGTTTTTTTTGTCTCCACTTCTGAAGAGTTGGAGGGCAACAGTCTCCAGTTACTCTGATTCTCTCATAAAACGGTTTGGGCGATCTGAGTTTATTATCGAATAAGTTACTGAATTCATTCATAAGGGCATTTTCTTACGAAGAATGGTTTGGAAAGGCATTCAGTTGTGCATCATAGATAAGTACATCTTAACCATATGGATAAAACTAAGTTTATGGTAATAATATCAAGTTACCATAATTTAATAGTTATTTAAGTAACAAGGAATGTAAAGACGTGTTAACATTCGAGGTGAGCGAGTACGAGCCGAGGCAAAGCCGAGGCTTGTCGCTTGCCGAGGATGATAACAGTCGATACATTCTGAGTTACTTATTACGTTTTTCCCGCTGCTTGTTGACATTTCTCAAAATTTGCCTGAATTGAAGTTTGTTTTCTTACCCTTCCTTCATGATTATTCGTTCGCTATTTCATTCTAAGTTGCTTGTGCGTGTAACTAAGTTACCGAATAAGCAGACAACAATAATATTCAAAAGGTCTCATAACCTAAAAATTGATATGAATGAAGCTAAAGGTATTACTTGTCAAAGGCAAAGTCATTATTACCCTAGGCATGTAAATGACACTATTTACATTCCGTTGTCAAGATGAATTAGTAAACGAATGATATAGGCCATTTACCTGTTTTGTTGCTAAGCATGTATGGACTATTTACAGTGTCGGCAGCGGGAAAAATACATTAAAGAACAAAAATCACTTTCAGTCCAGTTTTTCGTCCACCGTCATACCCAAAAATGATACGGATGTCTCAAATTTAAGTTTTGACTGTCAATTCTCTTCTTAAAGAGATGCAATTAGTTTTGGAAAAAGTGAAAATGAAACGAGATTTAGTTAACCGTTGCTCCAAATCTAAAAGGATGGTCTGTGTCATAGCAAACAAGATTTCTGAATTATACCATAATGGAGGGTAATTTCGCCAATCAATACTACATTTCTTTCAATTTTGAAAGTCCTTTTTCTCAGAAAGTTTTCAGTGGATGATAGGGAGTTCTCTTGGATGTTTCAAGCTTGAAGTTTATGAATTATTCGATCTCTGGAAGCTATATCAAAGGCTCTTTTATGTTGAAAACTACAGCTGATCAGTTTTGTTTCAAATAAAATAATTTGTGGATGTAACTTTATTAGTCAAAGATATTATTATTAATATAATTTTTATAATGTTTAGATATGCACGTCGGCCTCTATATGTATGCCTGTTTGCGGCTATATAGCCAGACCTTGTATCTACACCATTTTTTAATTTGTTTTTAAATTTAACTACTCTGTAATTTCTGACTTATCCTATCTGTATTGCTCTGTTTGTACACCTAAAGGACCAATAAATCGATCTACCCATCTAACGTTTCAGTCTCTAAAAGTAGTGAACTATTGAATTTAGTCCCAACAGTACCAAAAATGATTTTCACACAAAAACCGAATTTTCATTCATAAAATCCGGAAATAGATATGCCCATAAAAATGTAATCAAATATAAGTTTTCCTTCCATCAAATAATTAATCAGACAATAAAAATATTATGAATCTACTGGTACACAAAAGCAATATAATCGTTGAAAAAATTATTTCAAGCATTCAAAGTAATTTATGAATTACCTGATGTCCCTCTCTAATGAAACTGACAACTTTCTCATAACAAACCATATCCATGATCTCATTCTCGTTCTTTTTCTTACAACCAATAAAACTTGTAGTCAAAGGCACAGACCTGAAACGGTTATCGAAGAAGAAAAGCCCCGTTTGAGTGTTGACTTTCAAGAATGTTGCTACATCCAAGTAACCCGGTAAAGTTGCAGATAAAGCTACAATTCGTATCATGCTCTGGCTGCTTACAACTTGTCGCAGAGTTCTTGCCACAAGAGCTTCAATAACCGGTCCTCTACTTCCATTAAGAAGATGTACTTCATCGATTATAAGCAGTTTTACCAATCCAACCACTTCCGTGTCAACTGAAAACAAAAAAGTATGTTCAAAGATGCTTTTCATAGTATATTTATCAAATAATTCAAAAGATTTTTTTTTATTTATTAATTTAGACAAAGGTTATAGGTCGTCCTTGGCAATTGAGGTACAATTCAAATATAATTTTGTTGAGTTTAATGAGTTTGTTGCTACCTAAGCAAGCTTGTGTTGTAGCCAACAACCAAATAAACTCAACAAAGCAGGTAACATGTAATAATTACACATTTTGAATAGACAGAAGCGAAATAAGTTATTTTACCAGTAAAATTAGCAATTTCGAAAATATTATTGATCCACAACAAAGAACCGCATTGGCCCCAATACAGTTCCATGCGGCACGCCTCTGGTTACTGGTAATGGGTTACTAACTGAATTATTTATTTGCGCGATTTGCAGTCTATTTAGATAAAACACAAATCCTGCAATTTGATAAAAAAAAACAACAACCAGCACAAAGTAGTTGATAATGCAGTAGTTGAAACATCCAGATATCTTTTTTGGGGGTGAAAATAAATCATCGTTTAAATTGGAATGATCAGACAGACAGATCAGTTCACTCGAGATTTATCAAAATATACTAAGTCAGACTTTACCAAAACAATCATTAATTCAAACTGAAAAAAAAAACAAGCAATGAATGATCAACTTCAAACTTCCCAACATCTATTGTGAAATACTTCAATACCTGCTCCTTTTCTTGTAATAACATCCCATTTTTCTGGAGTAGTAACCAACATTTGTGTTTCTGCTATTTCCTTTTTGGTAAGTTGCATATCACCAGTACATTCTTTAACACTGATCCCAATTGGAGCAAGCTTTTTAGAAAAATTCGACACCATTTCGGTTGCTAAAGCTTTCATAGGACATACATAAACAATCTAAAAAAATGCAATGAGAAAAAATGCTTGGTTCTACATGAATATGGCGTACCTTGAAATCATTTTTTCTAATAAGACTTCCTTCCATATGACATTTTATTTGATGTACTATAGCTAATAAAGCAATATTAGTTTTACCAGCTCCTGTGGGGGCACAAACTAACATATTTTCATTGGAATGATAAGCAACAGAAAATACTTCAGACTGTATTCTATTGAATTCATTTATATCCCTAAACACTAGCTGGCCTGTGGCGTCCAGAGATGAAACTTTCACAAGTTCCATATCTTTTACATCTCCTTTTTTACCCCCTGGTATTGTAAATTCTGCATAATCAGGTGTAACTTTTTTTATGGCATTCTCTGGTTGGCTAATAGAAACACCATCATATTTTGCTGAAAATGGAACAAATCAGGTACCTGTTGAAAACCAACAAAGAAAATATCAGTTACTTGTTATCATATGATTCCTCAATTGGTCATGAACATGTGGGTATTCAACAGGATCCAACCTTTGAGGAGCTGCTTTTTTGAAAATGGGAGTACTTTTTGCTATTTCATATTCAGCTTCAGTTCTGAAAAAAAATTAATAAATAAGTAAAAAACTCACTACATACCTAAAATATCGCACTGTTTAAGATCAGTTGGTAAAAACTTGGACTTGTCCTTCTTCTCCATTTTTCTCAACTTCTTTGAAAGAATTGATTCTTTTTCTGATTGTACAGTGACTTGTCCAGCAATTAGTTCAGAAGGATTTTTTTTATCCATGTGTGAACCATTTTCTGAAAACAAATATCAGTTGCATCCAACATTGACTGAAATAATAAATCACTAAAACATGTGTTACCTCTTACCATAAACTGGCGAACTATAGTCAAGTCTTTTATGACGATGTCTTATAATTTCTGTGAGAAAATCAATGGCCTCGTATCCAAAAGTTTCTAGAAAAAATTCCATTAGCTCATCATCACTTCTACCAGAGTTCATCTCTGTGTGGACAATAGCTTTGAAGTCTCTATAGTCATAGCTAGGAATTGAATCTCTATAGCATTCAAACATTGTTTCTAAAGGATATGCACTTTCCCCATTGCTGATGGATTTTGAGCTTTGTTCCTTTGGTTTAACATACAAAAAAGAAATGTCATCTTTTCTAGATTTTTCCAAAATTTTATCAATTTCTGGAAAATGTTCTTTGAGGGGAATGTAGAACATTGGATTTAGGGGCTTATCTTCTTTGCAAGGATCATATTCAGCATACTTTCCCAAAGAATGTCTTGAAATATCTTCAAAGAACTCGTTTGGTAGTTTTTCTACTAAGTTTTCTAAAGCCTAAAAACAATGTGTGTGTGAATGACATACCTTCTAACTTCAACCCATGAATACCTTTTCTATTTTTGCCAAATGGCTTTGTGGTAATTTTACAAATACCCTCTTGTCAATTTCACGCTTTTCATTATACAACTTTACTATGCTGGTTAAAACGTTGCAAATAACACTTTCAATAGGAATGTCATCTCCTATTCTGGATACCACTTGCTTTTTTACTATACTATGTAAATAGTTCAAATAAATTATACCTTCTGCCACTTCAACATTATCAGCATATTTAAAAAAGTTTTCCAATCTTTCATACGCGCACCTGCAAAGAAAATATAAATAATAGGCCAATCAACAGGGCTATCAACCTCAACTTAAATTGCTCCGCCGATAATTTTTTTTTAAATTGTAGAACACAGTGTGCACATTACTTCTGAGAAAAATTATCACCTCCAGAGGGGGTGCAACCCCCCCAAAAAAACGCGATGAAATTAATTTTTGAGGTAATTTCGAAATATCTCAAAAAATTTAATTTAAATCAAAAAAATAACTTGATATTCAGAAAGAGCACAAATTTTTACAAAAAAACTGTCCCTACCAAAATTTTGAGAAATCGCACGGTATTCTTGAAAAAAATTGTTGAAGTTATATGCTTTCTCAATGGGGCAGGTGTTGCGCAGGCTCCCGCCAAAGTGCATTTTTTCAACCAGCGCGTGAAGTAAAGTTCTATAACTCCTCACATAAATGTTCAATTCGGATGAATCTTATGTCATTTTGAAGATAAATATCGCAGCTTTGTATTCTGATATTATTTACAATTATACGCGCAGTTGCCAGCTGCAAAATTGCAATTGAAAATCTTATAATATTAAAGTTCCTGACTTCGTGAAATAATGCTTGTGATTACTGAAATAATGTCTTATCACTTTTAGCAAGTAAAATGAGTGTTTTAAATTCTTCGCATATTTTAGGTTACAAAATCTTGAGGGAGTTTATAAATTCCAATGCTAATAACTCAAAGATAAAAGCACGTATCAACATGAATGAAAAGCCAGTTTGCAGAAAAAACACTGCTCTTATTGAAAATATTCATACAAATTTGGTTACTTGTACAAATTTTAAATGCAATCTGGGATAACATCGATAGTCGGTGACGAGGAAACATCTCTTAGTGCTTTGTCACTGTTATTAATTGAAAATGGTGAGTTTATTTTTGAAATATTTGTTTCATGTTCAACTCAGCTCTGTTTCAAAATATCGCAATGGCAGATACGACTTAAATTTCCAAAATTCCAGAGGTCTACCAAGGAATTCAGGAGAAAATGCCAGTTTGTTATTAACATTTTATTGAATGGAACTTGCTTAAAATGCACAAATGCTTAGGATTTTATATGCTCATTCAAAAATTTACCTGCAGAATATAAATGTTTGCCTAGTTGACCAAGTTTTTTCTATTCAACGGAAAGTGCTCAGTGTTAGTGTTGTTACAGAACTTGGCCATGATGTTACTCAAAATTTTAAAGGTCCAAGTAGGAATTCAGGGGAAACTACCAATTTGATATTGACATTTTTGTGAATCAAACTCAACTCAACACTCCCATAAGTGTACCCGCTTTGATTTTTATGTGCTATATGTACCAATGTTTGTAATAAATGTACCACAGATATCTGTAGACACTTGGCAGTGATTGTTCCAGATTGTGAAGATGAAACGAGGAGACTGAAGATGAATTAGATGATGAGTTGTATGAATAAATAAATATATTTTCCTACACATTTCTTGATGGTGATTACTTGTGGATTCATTTCTCCATACCCTTTCTCGATATCATTGAAAAACACTATCATATTTCGGTACCTCCGTTCCCTTTCGATTTATACAATAAGTTGATCTTCTATCGAATTTGCGAATAATTCTCATAACAATACTTCTAAATCTCAATAACGACAGTTCTCAACGATGATTTGCCACATTTATATCTAAGAGTAGTAGTTTGAGAGTTTTTTCAAATATTTTCCCCCTTCCCTCTCACCCCAATGTTTCCGCGATGCGGGGGATATGCCCCTAATGCGGGGGCGGTAAAATCGTTTCTAATAATTTGTACCTATTATTTTTACAAATTTTCGCTCAGTTTCATTACTCAGGACTGACAATTTTACATATTCATAAAGAATACCCAAAAAACAAGATTTCGGGAAGAGGTTGATGCCCCGGGAGGGGGTTCAATTGTTGAAAATAATTCGCCGCTATTATTAATACCGATTTTCACTCATATTTATTGCCCAGAGCTGAAATGTCAAGAAAATACCTTCCAGAAAAAAGTTTTTAGGATTTTGGGGGGGTTGCACCCCCCCCCCCCCCCAGGGAGTGATAACTTTATTGCTAATTATTCAACTCTCCGTGACGACCGAATTGCAGAAAAGAAATCGGCGGAGCAATTTAAGTTGAACTTTTATGAGAAAAATTGCTCTGTTTATTGGCCTATAATAATTGTTCTTAATCTTCTGGTTCATAGATAAAGGAGAATCCTGGAATGTTCAAAGAACATTGTGAGAAAAAAGAGAAGATAGGTAGGAGATGGTGTTTTGTTTTGGAAGTTGTACGACTCGAGGAACACCTATCTAGGCGATGCATTTCGAATATTTGCTGTTTGTTGTTTGGGAAAGAAATTTTTGGCAAGTCTCCAACGAACAGCAAGAATTTTGAGAGCATTTACAAGATTATTTTGATTTTTTTTTTATATAGGTTCATTTCATTTAAAAAGGTTATTATTTTGAACCTTGCCCTTGTCATCGCAATTTATAAGAAAAGAGCCTATATTGGTGGTTATATGGAAGAGCGTGTAATGCGAATATCGCCACTCGTTATCTTTATGTTATTCTTTAATTGTTTTTTCTTAATAAAGGCACATTATTCTTATTATATAAGAGATAAATATAAAAATCAGTAATTTTTCGTAAAAACACACGCACTAGTGCATTTTTCGTGCATTGCTGTCAATTCAATTGATTGTTGGTTTACTGACATTGCTAATGATATTTCATTCTTTGTTAAATAAGAAAAGGAAGAAAAATATAACTTTTGTCCAGTTTCCACTAACACTTTTCTACTTTATTACGATCGGTTTCGGCTTTTACACCATTTTCAAGCAACTACAGATTTCATCAAGTTCGAGAATATTTATACATAAGAAAGTAATTAAAGAAAGGTTGGATTTAAATTACCTAACTGATGTTTCAAAACAAGTTGTTGAATGTCAAGATTGAGTTTTGGTATCCTTTTTCATGTTGTGCAATGAATTAATTTTTGAGCATTTGTCTTGACGAATATAACTCAACCTAATATTCTGACAGCTAAATTTTGGCTGTATAATATACTGAAGCAAAAGATAAAAGGATTTTTCGCTTCAATCGGGTGGGCTAGCCTTCGCTGATGAGTGGCAAAGAACCCTGAAACCGGTACATATGTGTTTTGAATCAAAACATAATTTTAACTAAGATATTTACAAAGCATTGCAAAGCAGTTCTTGAAGAAAGTTTTGCCAATATGTGTATGGGTACTTCATCAATACCCGTGCTTTTCTTGTTCTTCATTTTGTTTATTATTGAGAGTAACTCATATTCTGAGACTGGATTCAAATACAATGTGTGACTGTGAAGTGCTATGGACCTTTCAAAACCACTTACCTTACCAATATCCTTCTGTGCTGACAAGAATTGAGGGGCAGAGTTTGTGAAGTATTCATTGAAGCTATTGGCTACCTCGGAATGATTATCAAATTCAAATTGTTTAGATTGGGCATTACCTGACACTTCTTTAATAATCTGCCACATCATTTTGGATTTATTATCTGATTTTACAATTTTATTTCTATAGTGATCTTTTTTAGCTGCTTCCAAAAGATTGTTATAATTCCTTTTTATCTCCTTATATGTGGTTCTATAGTCTGGATCGATTTTAGAAATTGATTGATAAAAAACAAGTTTGTTTCTCATTTGTGTATTCTCAGGTGAATCAAAAATATTGTTTTCAATAGATTTCTGGTGTTTACACGTCTTTGGAAAGTGCAGGTTAAAGTGAAAATTGAAGGGTTCACTGAAGTTTGAGAAAACTACATTTGTGTCTTTCGCACTGTATACATTCATCCAGTGTTCGGACTTACGTCTCTCAACTTTTCATAGCAACACTTGCCCTGAGTGAGCAGAGATATCTGTTTCAGTTACTATTCTCTTTTTATGACCTTCCAGATTCGTTATTATGTTATCCAGGCAGGAACTGGAGTTAGAAGTAGCCTTGTTGGTTTATTGATGGTTAAAATAGAATTATAAGTAGCCAACTGATTTCTGAAATCTTTACAGTTATTGCTTGTAAGACAAGAAGTGTCTGTTAAAATCACCTACTATAAAATATAGTATCGTTTTTTTCATATAAGATATCCAACATACTCTGATATTTAATTAAAAATAATTTTACTTCGCTGGATGGAGACCTATAGATGCAAACTATGTTGAACTTTGTCTCACCCATTTTGCATGCTGCACTGGAGCACTCAAAAACATAACCTTCAGCTAAGACATTTACTTCATCAATGGGACTTCTGACAATTTCCTTGGATACATATACAGCTGAGACTCTATAAGACTTACAGGTAATTCATCATCACCACATGTCTGCTTGTTTTTTATTTTTTGCCCTAATCTACTCAGCTCATCTTCAGTTATTGGTTGGAGAAACATCAATTGTGAATTATTTGAAATACTACATGTAAACTCAGTCTTCCCCAAGTTTTCAATTAGTTCAGGAATGACATTCAGTAGAAATTCATTGTATTGATTTGCATTTATTGTCGGGTTTCCTTCGAATAGTGAGTCTTTCTGTTTAATTTTGCTTGTTATTTCATTATGTATACTCCACATGCACTTCATTTTGTTTTCAGACTGACTGATTTTCGATTGGTAGTAATCTACTCTTTTATGGCTAATGATCAAGCAGTTGATGCCAAAACACCAAGGAAAAAAAATCTCCTCATTTCTTTGCTAATAATTCATGGTATTCTTTTTTCATTTCATTATAGATGGTTTTTAGATTTGGATGGGATTTTGATATGAGTAGCATTATATTTAGTTTTTTCTCATATTCTTCTATTTCTATATCATTATGAAAAGTTTTTGTATGTTTATCTTGTACAAGCCTTAAAGGAAAACACTTGTAAAATATTTTCAAAAACGTGTCAATAAAAACTTTCTATTGTTTATCTATGTTCTTCTCGCTGATACTATTTACAAGTTTCCAGTTTTGGTCCTCCAATCTTTCAAAGAATATGTTCTTATTGTAATTTGAGAACTAGTAGAATGTATAATCTTAGTGCAATAGTCTCTGTGACAATTTGCCAAAATATTATGTATGCACTTTTTTTATGTTGAAGTTATTCTTGTGTATTCATGAATGGTAAAAGTAAATGAATAGGAATCAAGTACAGAAAATTTATCAGAATTTCAAGTTACCTTATAAGCAGATTTTGGTATCTATTATGTATGGATCAGGGATGGTGATGAGAAAGATGATAAGTGTATTGTCAGATTGTTGGCCTCAGGAATATGTATGTATAGGTAAGAATTCAAAATTAGATTTTTTTTTGGTCAAATTATACACCTTAGTGCTATGACCCATAATGACAAGGCAATAATATAGGTATATAAGGGTGTTGAAAAGTCTAATAAGTAGTAACTTACTCTGCTACTGAATAGTTAGTGATAGGAACATCCCTAAGCTGTTGAATTCCATGATAATCCGTGAAAAAGTTGGCTGTTTCATTCATTGTTCTGCATTAACTTGATCATCAACTAGATTTCTATAATAATGAAAGTTGGATTAGGTGGTTACTTTATTTTCATTCAACTACGACCAGAAGAACTACAAAAAAAGACTTGTATTGACTCAATTTTTAATAAAACTCAAAATTATACACTTTCTCGTTGTATAAAACTGGGGTTAATTCTGTTCTGATTTCTACAGATGTCAGAAATGTCACTGTCACTACTCACTGCTGTCAGATCACAGAGTGTCACCGCTGTCAGATCACAGACTGTCACCGCTGTCAGATCACAGACTGTCACCGCTGTCAGATCACAGACTGTCACCGCTGTCAGATCACAGACTGTCACCGCTGTCAGATCACAGCTTAGATATGTATTTATCTAAGCTGTGGTCACATCACAGGGCACAGCTAGGGCGGGTTGTACAAAGCAAGTTCACCAACAGTTCAAGTAAACTCGCTACAGTTGCTATGGATTAGCCAATAAAGTTCCTAGTTCCTTAACAACTGAACTTAGTTTAGTTGAACTGTTGGTGAACTTGTATTGTAAATTTTAATCTCCTTGAGAACGGAGGGGGGTTTAATAAGCTCTAGCCAATCAAAATCTTGTAGCATCAACGCGTCATAGTGACTACTTGGATATGAGTACAGAGTCGACCTCGAACCAGGCAACAAAACTGTCAGCAGTAACTCTCATATACCAACAGCTAGTCCGTCACTGTCTACAGAGAACGGCGGCCATGACACGTCCTACTACGTCACATTTCGTCAAAAATGTTCTTTCATCTCTGTCTACTAGTGTCCCCATAGTCGTATGGGAATCAAACACTCCTTGTTAAACTTTAATCTCCTTGGGACCCGGCCGTTATCTTCAGAAAGTGTTAGGCACAGAACAAGAAGAATAAGGAGTTTATTCTTCTTGGGCACAGAACACTAACACAGTGTAAGTGTTCTGTGGTGTTAGGGTAACCCACAGAACTCATACTTATATCTTATGACTAGAACGCGCTTTATATATCCTCGGCTACTCTAATCTTGAACAAATCGTGGGCATCCGAAAAGGGGACAAATTTCACTAAGGAAGCACATACGTTATCTCTTGTACCTTCAAGAGCAAATGAGTAGTAAATAAGTTGTATGTCTACTGTCTAGTCAGTTTACCAGTTTGTTTGTAAACAGAGCAGCGTTGTCAGTTTTGATTCTTTTGGTGTTTTGGGCGATGTATTAAAAAATAAAAAAATAATTTATTGTTTATAATTTATATTGGCCATTCTATACGATGAGGTGTTTTGTTAAGGATTTTGGTAATTCTTGGAGAAGAAAAAAAATGAAAATAGTACATTCCATAAGCAAGTACTTGGATAACATTTCATAAGATACAAGTGGACGGTGTTATGCAACAATGAGTCAAGCCACATTTTTTAATAGTTGAGTTATCACAGTGATTGGAACCGCCAAAGTGTTATTCTACAATAAGCAAAAATTATTCAACCCGCAATCATAAGTGGGTTCTATCCACTGAAGATAGTACTAAGCCATATTCCATCATTCCATGATCTGCTGAACTATTTTGATATTTTTTACGAAACTAGCTGATTATGGCTTGACCCATTATTGCATAACAGCATCCAAGTATGAGTTCTGTGGGGTAACCTGTCATACCACAGAACACCTACTCAAGCAAATAGGTTATGGTTTGGTGTATAAAATATATTATTTTAATTCGAAATTCAGTTTTATTGGGGATTATTTTTGTTCAATACCTACAATATTTTTGAAGATATGTATTCATGTTGTTCTAGTGTGAATTTTTGATGTTTGAAATGTATCAATCCATTTGGGAAAGGGTAGGTATAAAGGCACCTATTAGGTCAGAAAATTTGCATTATTTCAAGGATATATGCTCAAAGACAAAAGACTATTTTTGAACCTTAAAAATTGATGGCATGCCGTTGTTATAACATATGCGTGAAACATTTGCTCTTGGTTTTATATTAACAATGGAGAGTACTATAAGAGGTTAGGCAATGACCTATTAACTTTGAATGAAAATTCACTCAATTACAAATTTTTACCATATGTAAGTACTCTAAGATCACTTGGAATTTTTTTTCCTGTTTTAAAGCTTATATAAATCATTCACCAATGTTGTCACTCGAGGAGGACTTCTGTATGCTTCAGCATAGGGATCACGAGACTCGACTCGATCAAATCGACTTAACTTGTTATCGTGTCTATGAAGTTTTTCACGAACGTTGATCGAATATGGAATATGCTGTCCTAACTAGAGAGTGAGGCACAATCGAGTACTCGATTCCATTTTCGATCGACGTTCGTGAACAACTTATAGACGCGATAACGAGTTAAGTCGATTTGATCGAGTCGAGTCTCGTGATCCCTACGCAGATGTGTACAAAATTTTACATTTTGCGGAAAAGTAAATTCGCCTTTTGTTAGGAAGTGGAAACATATTGAAATCAAAAATAAATTTAAAACTAAAAATTGTGAAAACAGTTATAAATAAGTTTGCTGTAAATATAGATATTTTTAAATCTAAACACACTGTAATGCAGGAATTTGTAGGTGAAGAATGTCAAGGAATTCAGATAATACCTATTTGAAGTGCCGAATAATGTATCACCAGAGTAGGAAAATTGATAAATATAGAATTACATGGAAAAAGTTCCACAGTATTACAAAACTAATTTTATTCAGTAATAATTGTTAGATATAAGTAGCATAGATAAGTATGTTTTGTAATATTAAATGATAATCAGACTATTACACTTCCAGAGATAGGTATGACTTTCAATATAAAGTCAACATCCGCCATCTTGGATTGGCTGTCAGTAGTGTCAGTTTTATCCACTGAAATGAAACTATAATATTATAAATTTCATTTCAGTGGTTTTATCACAGCTTATCTACATCCAAAGAGAATAAACTAACAGGAGGGTTTAATAAGATCTAGCCAATCAGAATATTGTGGCATAAACGCGTCATAGTGACGTACTTGGACATGAGTACAGAGTCGAACTCGAACCAAGCAACAAAACTGTCAGCAGTAACTCTCATACACCAAGAGTTAGTCCGTCACTGTCTATAGAGAAAGGCGGCCATGACACAGTTTTAAACTGTGGCCATGACATGTCCAACTACGTCACATATCGTCACAAATGTTCTTTCATTTCTTTCTATTAGTGCCCCCATTGTATATGAGGATTAGAATCTGTTAAATAATGGTTAGTCTCCTTGATCTACATCTACTACTTTTTATTACCTACCTACCACCATATGCAAGAGATACACTTCACAAAAACTCCATAAAAGATCCATGTTTTATTAATTAACGGATGCACATATACAAACACTGTGAAGGACCTCAAATGTGAACCACAATATAGGCTTTCATTTGAAGAAGAGAAATATGAATTCGGACAGCCAGGGGTGGGATTATGAACACTCGATACTTCAGCTGTCACGATCCGTAGGCTAGAACGATGTATGTTCTTGATTAGAAACGAAATCGAAATTTATTTGAATAGAGATAGAATAGAAGTATATCTACCATAAAGACCATTGAAATCGACTCAAGCTGCAATATATTTTGAATTGTATCGGTTCTCATAATTGCTTAAATCTGACATTATGTCAAGCACCTCAGTTAGTTCAAGAAATATGACCGTTTCAATCAATAAGTCAACATCCGCCAACTTGGATTTGCCGCCATTTGTATTTGCTATGAGGTCTGTGGCACAGTATTCCTCGTATACTGTGTCTGTGGTCTCGTCAAAGATTGTTTCTCTAATCTGTGGTCTCGTGTGGTCTCAAGACTGTTGACGTCAGTGTTGCAAATGGGCGGAGATTTTGTAGTAATTTGTAGGTAGTTTAGTTTAGTAGTTTAGTGTTCAAAATGGTTAACAAACATCACGTAGTTGGCTATGAAAATTTCTGCGAATTCATCAAAAACTTTAACAGCAAAGGACAGTTGGTGCATGTTTACTTTTCTGGAACCAAATTGCCAAGCGGCGAGAGTTGGTGTGATGATTGTCAAAGAGGTAAGTTGTTATGTTTCTATAAATTTCAGTTATTTTAGGTTAGTTTTGTCGTTATCGCTAAACAACATGGCAGTGACTACTGTGACTAGTGAACGGTCTGACCGTAATATTTTGTTTGCTATTGGTCCGACCGGTTATTAATTACTACGGGAATGGTCCGACTCGTTGCGCGTGATTGGTCAGTGGTCACTGTAATGGCGGACGTGTAAAATGATAGACAGCTGAATTCAAAAATAATGTTTTTATGGTACAAACTGAGTTAAAAATACGTGAATTATATTAGGAGACCTAACCTGACCTGATCTTAAGTAGACAGAATAACCATACAAAATTGTTTCGATATAAAGAATTATTCATCCAAAATTTGTGTTATTCCGTTGTACATCCAGCCACAGATTAGAGAAACTTCTGTGATCCAGCGGCGAATCCACACTCAAACCAAAGAATATTTACAATATTGTAGATATTCTTTGCTCAAACCTAACCGGCGTGATTAAGCCACACCCCGTCCCCACATCACATCTGCACTATTTAAAATTCAGAGTATTAGAGAAACAGAAGTCGGATCGTTCCTGTTAAGTTCCTACTTCCTGTAGTAGTTGCTAACCGAACTGTAGCGAGTAAATTATTGGAGGACGGTAGGACCGGTCACTAGTCACTTCCATTCATCATACACGTTCCGGTATTTGGCAGTGTTGCCGGGTGAAGATTGGAAAAGTTGTGCCTGGGGAAAATAAATACAGGGATTTTTTTTTTGGATCTCGCGAAAGCTAGACATTTTCCATCTTGCTGAGATACATTACGTTTAAAATATGCCAAATAAGTAATTATTTTTATACGAGAACCACGTTAAGAAAAATTCTGTAATTTTACAGAGGAATCAGTTGTATAATTCTTTATTAGCTTTTTTTTGTCTACGGTCTCAGTTATAGAGCTTCTAGTGCTTGATTTCACACAAAGAACCATCAACGATTTATCTATAAACCTATCAATTAATATCCAACAAAACAGTTATATGTATATATATATATATATACCCTATTATAAGTAAGAGAAACTTCTCATCTAATTAAAAATCTAGATGGGAAAAATTATCTAACACGATTTATTTCAGCATGGCCTGTGATTCAAGAGGAAGTTGAAAAGGCTGATCCTGATTCCCACTTCGTTTATGTTGAAGTAGGCGATCGTCCAACGTGAGTACTTTATCATTCCAATCACATCAAAGTATATAGAGAGAAGGGTACTTCGGACTTTGTCGATTTTATTCTTATATCATTTATATGGTTTGTTGTTGAACAATATTCTTATAAGTAAGAGTTAATAAATAATAATACATAAATAAAAGTTGTAAACATTGGGATCACTTATCTCAATACGACTAAAAGACATGTTCAGTAATTTGAGTCAGCCTTATTTCAGATAGATGTCTCCCTCTCAGCTAGGATGATTAATATATTGCGATTAAGTAATATTAAATAAAATATATGACCAAGATTTTTTTGAAATACATTTTTCTAAAAGCCATGTCTAATCCGACAGATAGGTACGACTTCGAGATGCAGTTTGATGAAGTGGTCACATACAATAACCACCAAGATTGCACAGAGAACGAACTTTATTATTTTGGAAATGTCTGTGGTTTTATCACTGTTAGCGTGCCGTGATAACCACTTGAAATTACCCTTTCTAGGTCATTTTGGATGTATCTATCGATTCTGCAAATTTTACAATAGTTACGGGGGTGGTTTCTAAGAGAAGTGGTATACACTGTCTACGATTATTTTTATTAAAATTACAAATATATGTCTTTTACTTTACATGATATGTGAACTAAACGTCTTAGCAATCCACATCGGACACTAATTTTTCTTTCTTTCTGTAGAGCTAACAACATAACATTCAACTTCATTTTCAGATGGAAGGACCCAAACTGTCCCTTCAGAAAGGACCCTAAAACAAAATTGATGGTTCTACCCACCCTAATAAGATGGGGTTGTCCTCAAAAATTGGAGGGTGATCAGTGTGAGAAAGCTGAACTTTTGTCCATGTTATTCACAGAAGAAGACGACTAAATTTTACATTCCCCAGTTCTGTGCTACTTACTATTTGGACACATTGTAACCTAGTGCCAATAAAAGTTTCCGATGACTGAATCTGAATATAATCTAAATTGTGCCCATGTTGGTTAATCTTTCATTATCCCAAGTCAGCCTTGATATTTTTTGGATATTGTAGTTTTTCAACACAATGATAAAATCGATAAGAAATATCGCTGTTGCCAGATTGTGGAAAATTTGTATATTATAATTTTTATGATTTCATTTTTGTTTTCTTGATTCATCTTATAATTCTAGTTTTAAATTGACTTTTGTTCATTATTTGATGAAAATCGATACCTAGTTTGTTACCTACATTGAGTTGAACACACGATAAGATTCCCACAAATTTTGTTAAACTCGTGACAGTAAATCCGTAAGTACTTGCTCATCGTTCAAATATCCCATAGAAAAATCGTTCCAAACCTTTGTCACAAGCTGTGCCTTTGTCCTTTATGAACTGTTTGCGATGGCCCACTGCGTTACGTCGAAACCGGTGTGCATAAGTAGGTAGGTATATTATAGTACAGTTATTTTCAAAATATCTAAGTAAAATAAAATGAAATAATTGTTTTAGCGCATCGCAACGCTTAGAATCATCTAGGATACAATTTACTCTACGACCAACGTTTATAGGAACTTTTTATTTCATTTTTATCCACTATCTCCATGAACTTTTACAATCAAATTATAATGGCTAATACGGCAACGTCGCTTTAGTATCGCCAATCGCTAATTCGCCAGTCATTCTCACAAATTCCCCACGAGAAAATCGAGAAATAAGAGGCGTTGGTTCAGTTGCAGCCTGCAGGTTGGATTAGTTTATGTTTGGTTTTATTCGACGCAGTTACCAAAGAGTAGGTTCTAATCTTTGCAGTTACTCCAAAATGGTTCAAAAGCATTATGTGGAAGGCTATGAACAGTTTTGTGAATTTTTCAAAACATTCGATAGTCAAGGACAATTAGTTCACGTATATTTCTCCAGTGCCAATTTGCCCGATGGAGATACTTGGTGTACTTACTGCAAACGAGGTAAGTCTATTTATTATTTTGGGTTAATCGTTTCTAATCCCAAATTCATTTGTCGTTGAAGTGTAAAGTGTGGATTCATGCAGCACCAATTAACAATTATCAAGTAACAATTATCAATTAGCAAGTATAAGTTGAACGTCTTGTTTTACAATGAATGCATTCATGCAGACAATTAACAATTATGATAAATAAAGAGGAAATAAAATCTTCCAATTTACACAAAAAATATACTTGTAACGTGCTTACAAATGCAAATGCATTATATATAGGCCAGACAGGCCGTAGTTTTAATCAAAGATTCGGTGAGCATTTGAGAAGTTACAGATTAAATAAACAGGACTCAAACTATGCCAACCACCTTATTGACAATAACCATAACTTCACACAAAACCCTGAAATTTTGCATATTCAACCTAAAGGTCAAAAATTAAACATATTAGAATCCATAGAAATCAAGAAACATTTACGTAACAATAGCAATTTAGTTTTTACATTTTCACGAGCGGTTTCGGGTTTTATCCCATTATCAAGTATAAAAACTAGTTAGTTTAACAAGAGTGAGATAGACGGAAAAATATTGTAATCAACTCTTATATTAAAATGCGATTAGTAATCCCAAAAATGAACGCGCTCGCTTCGCTCACGCGTTAAAATATCTCTATCATTAATCGCCTTCATTAATACACTAGTTGATTAAATAACTATTAATCTCCGTTGTTTTTAGCATGGCCAGTCATAGAGAAGGAATTAGAGAACGCTGATCCCAATTCACACTTTGTGAAAGTGGTTGTGGGAGATCGCCCAACGTAAGTATTTCTCATAAATAATAATGATATATGATTTTACTGACAGGTCCATAGAATATACAATAATAATATAAACCAAGTGAAGGAAAGATATAAAAGTGTAACTAATTATAAATAAGACTCTGAATAATATGTCGTTGTACTGTCTGTGGGCACAACCCCCCACTTTTTCTTCCAAAATATTTATAAAATTTCTTCCAAATTATTAAGAAATTGTGTACTCTTTGAGTGCCTCTCCATTTTTCTGACCTCTTGAAAACTTCTGAGGGTTGCGCGAAGGGGTGCAACCGGTTGACTTGAATAACCTTTTTTTTAATATCGACTTCAAAGTTGACTGCTTGCTGAATCATTATCAGTATTTTTATTAAGATTATATCTCCTTTCCATTGTACAAGATAAGCAATTTTGCAAACGATCTGTTTGGAATTGGATGAATTATACTTTAAAATTATATGAGTGTATTTTATTTGTTCAATTGAAGCCTTATTTTTTGTGTAAATTCATGTTGACTTATTAAATAAAGAATTATTTGTATAAGATACCGGGAACATGTTTTGTCAGATAAAAATCAGCGATGTACGGACATTTATAAGAAACAAACATAAACACAACGTGAAAATTCTCCACTTGTGCAATAAAGGGAGAGAGATGAATTTGTTGGATGCTTCGGAGATAGTTGACTATAAAAATTAATAAAAAATTTAAAACCTTCCATGACCACTTAGTCCGTGACACACGGTCAAATTGTTTGATCAATTTGAGTTGAAGTGACGTAATTTGTTTTGATTTATTTCACACACGTTAGAAAAAAACAATAATGACGTCACTTCAATGCAGTTTAATCAAACTATTTGGCAGTGAGTCACGGGCTTCATACTTATGTAGCTCTCCACTTCTGAATTTTCACTACCATTGTTGGACCCTGGTATGTGTACCGACTATGTTTATTACAGATATTAATTTCATATACCTGTTTACCTGAAGTTGCAATTGGCAATTAACCTCACTAGAATTCCATTAACTTTAACCCCGCCCACTAGGTTAAATATTGCATTCCTGTTCCCCATATTAAGATCAAAAGTAAGTTGATAATATTGAAAATATGAACAGGATGGAATCATCTGCGACTGAAAGACAAACTTATTTAGTCGCTATTCGAGTAAAGAATGAGTTCAGAGTACCAAGTACTTTACTCATTGCATATTTTGTGAAGTACAGTACTCCCAGAATCAGAACTCGAATTTTGAGCGTCCTTTTTACTAGTACTGTTACATCAAATTGTAATATAGCAAGTCTAAAAATAATCAAAGAATAATCTACGTATTGGGTCTCACAGATTGAGACTGTGTCTGCGTAATTTGTTTGGATGTATATTCTGGTTCATTGAAATAAAAAAAGTCAAATGGGGTGGAATCGCATGAACCACTCGATTCTTTGCAATTATCATGGGTGGTTAGTTTTCAGCAATGAATCACCACCTTTTTCATAGCGTCCATAGAAAAGTCCGTATTTTTTAGATTATTATACCAACGCATGTAACGTTACAATGGGTTGGAAGGTCGTTATGACAGTCCAAGTATTTGGCTCCGGCCAGTTCAAGTGGAGGAGGGAGTGGGTTAATCGGAAGATCTTATAATTTTTTTTAATGGATACCAGGTTACCTACCCTTATTTTATACTCTGCGTACAAATCCTCAAATCACCCTGGTGAACAGGTACCCTGCCAGCAACCAAGATGTCTGTACAATATGCCTAACAAATAATGAATATCAGCTTAGTAGTTTCATCCCTACCTGATACGCTCTATACTGGTTCCCAAGTTACACAAGTGAACATGTGTTATATCATCAAGGCAAAATAAACACATATACTCATGTACATTCAAATTCAGCAAATAACCAATGCAACCTTTTATTACTAATGAAAACAGATTATGTATCAAACTAATCAACTATGTTGATAACTATTTACGCAGTATATTATCGAACGAGCGGAAATCAATACAGATTCAGTTACAAAGAAAATGCAAATAATTCGAGAATTTCAATTTGGGTTTTTCATCAATAGGCAAAGCTTAGTTCAAAACACGACCAATGTTTTATATATCCATAGTAAGTAAATGAAATATTAATTTTTCAGATGGAAGGATCCGGAATGTCCATTCAGGAAAGACCCCAAAACAAAGTTGAGAGTGCTACCAACAATCGTGAGATGGGGAAGCCCACAACGACTGGAAGGAGAACAATGTGATAAAGCTGACTTGGTGAACATGCTTCTCAATGACGAGGAAGACTAAACTTATATTTGATGTTATATTTAGCAGTTTTAATAAATGAATTATTTTCGTATCAGACATGTGAACTGGTTTCAACTTGGAATATTCTCTAGTTGAAAAAATATTATATTAGATCAAAATTGAGAGGCTTGGAATGATCTGTCGTATACAACATAAAACTGCATTTGACTCAGCTTCATGCAACTTCCGGTTTCAAGTGACAAACTTTCGATTTTAAATGGGATACTTGCTATATTTTCACTCTTTTGTCTCCATGTGATAATCTGAACAGATTCCGTGTCACATGTTACTTTTTGGAACCACAGTTTTTTTATTTTGAAATTTGTTTTTGAATCTAGAGGACTTTGGATACAATAATTCACTAATTTTTGTCCTAAAATTCTAGAAAAAATACAACTTTACTGTTTCAGCAGCAATGTCAATTTGATTATTACATTTTAACTACAAATTTTTTTCAAATGGCCATATGATGGCTCGTTGGGTTAGGAAAAAAAATTGCATTTTATTATGTTTGATGTGATAACGCAAACAACTTCATTTAAAAAACAAAAATAGTAATTTAGATCTTTCTTAAAATGAAGCACCTTTTGAGATCAAAATAATGTAACCTGTGATCCACACCACTAACGAAACAAAATCATTGAGGTGCCTTGGAAAAATATCATTTCAACATAATATCCTGAAAATGAATTTTAGATCAGGGTAATGCCCCTTATATCTTATTACATCTATCAAGTAGGTGAAGGACATTGTTGACATGGAAGCCTATTTGACATTTCATATGATAAAACTGATAACTTGGCGTTGTTATGTCAACAACCTTTCTATCTTAATCTACAAGATCTTCAAGATTTCGCACGCTTTTCATTGTATTTGACAAGGTTTATAAAGCAGGTATAATAAAGACGAATTTGATAATTTTTGCTTCTGTCAGACAGATAATTTAAAGATTTGATTTAGTTGTTCTCTGAATTTATTACTTTGAAATTAGGTGATTGCTTAAGATCGCACCTAAAAAAATATGGCTCGCCTCTTCTTTGCACAAATCTCACAGAGTATAAATGTAGTAAGAGTAAGAGTTGCTGGTTAAAGGATGAACATTTTTTCTATTAAAAGTTAAAGCAACACCATTTGTATATAATAATTTTATTGAGCTACTAAATATAAAACAAAATTTCTAAATATAGAGTTATTGGGATCAGACGTTTCAAAAGTTTTTGATTGAATAAGGAAATTCCCCAATATTGCCTATCTCGTTCATTTTCTTCATTTTCAACATACTGACAGAGTTTCAGCAGCCTCTGGAACTATGGTCTTCTGATTATATGAAGAGGTTGCCTCTGATTCATCTTCAATGGAGTTCAAATTCTTCAGTTCTTCATCCGTAGGTAATATATTCAGTTTATCCAATGGCAGCGTGACGAAAATGCTGTACTGCAGCTTTTTACTTCTCATTACACTATAAGTGTTGTCAAAAGTGACTGTGTCTGAAAAAAACATATACATTCATTTCTGTATGAGTGAGGTAGGTATAAGTATTTCAAAAAAATTGAGATTTGCCAAATTTTGAGGCCATATGCATATAGGGACTTCTCTACCGTTATTCAACTAGACATTATCTTATTGTGGTGGCGGTCAAAGACTAAACTAACAGGATGGTTTAATAAGCTCTAGCCAATCAGAATCTTGTAGCATCAACGCGTCATAGTGACGTACTTGGACATGAGTACAGAGTCGAACTCGAATCAAGCAACAAAACTGTCACCGAAACTCTCATACACCAAAAGTGAGGAGTGCGCTGTACAGTATTTGAACGGGTGATACAGAAAGACAATGCTTACTTAAACTAATAAAAATTTTCGTTTTCAACAAAAATGACTGAACTTTCAACACAAAGAGTTACAGAAAAAGCCCAGTCTCTCTTGAAATATACCAATTATTTAGAGGACGATTTTCAGAGTATGCAGTGAAGCCAGGAACAAACTCGCTACTCAGTCTCTCAACGGTTTTGAGGAATAAATATATCTTTATAATTTGTTTGAAAGTGGTTGACAATGTTTCACTTTGAGTAAGGTTATTCTGGACTTTCATTGTCTAAAAAAGAACAAAGAAAAATTCAATTCTCTGCAATTTTTAATCACGACGTTTCAACTGTTGAAATCTACAGTCGTTATCAAGTGTATAATGCGACTATCTCAAGGATACTTCTTATATATGCTATGGATATATTTTGTGTCATTAGCCTAGGGGTAATTTGGCGGTATTCAGGTAAGCTTGTTAATTACTGTGCCAGGTCCCTCCGGTACAGCATTGTTAATTCTTATCGCAATTTCAATTGATCCATGCCACTAATTAAGGATTTCCACACATTACGGATTTCTATGCTGGCCTGACTAAAGACTTTGTTGTTCATAATATATGCACTCTCTTTAAACTTCCTTCTATACCAGCCCTCTTCTTTATGGATGACTTCGGCTTCAGTCCATTTTATGTTGTGTTGGGTCGTCCAGACATGATCCGCTATTCCTGACTTTGATGTTTCTCCTCGTTGAGTGTTTCTCTTGTGTTCAGCGAGTCTAACGCTAAGTGGTCTCTTAGTTTCTCCAAGATAAGCTTCGCCGCATTCACAAGGGACCCCTAGGCTAATGACACAAAATATATCCACAGCATATAATATAAGAAGTATCCTTGAGATTGTCGCATTATACACTTGATAACGACTGTAGATTTCAACAGTTGAAACGTCGTGATTAAAAATTGCAGAGAATTGAATTTTTCTTTGTTCTTTTTTAGACAATGAAAGTCCAGAATAACCTTACTCATATCTTTATAATGTTTACCCTAACTTTCCACTCTGGCTACAAATTGTTTTGGGGGAAGGAGTTTTTCCTGTTTAAAACGCGTAAAAAAATTTCAAAGGTCTTCGGCTCAAGAAAAATGAATTATTTAGCACTTCTCCGGATAGAAGCAGAGATATAATGAACACCATAAACTATGATGATATTATAATGATTTTGCTATTAAAAGGTTCCGTAAAAATTGTAATTCTTGTTTCTTTTTTAAGCTCTTTCTTAATGACTAATTCATTCGTTTATTTAACTTTAGTGCCTTCCTTACTACAAATGGAAAATTATTATTTCAGAAAGGTACATGAGGCGGCGGAAATAAAGTGACCTACATTCATAAAAAATTTAAACCCGGCACTGAGACCTACAGTAAACTTACATGTCGCTGGTGCCTGGCACGCTATAACACCACTTTCGTCCATTTGATGTGATGGAACTCGCCTGTGACGCACCACAGGACTTTCGACCCCTTGCTCGTCCTTTAGAGTGATGCCGAACTTTATGTCGTGTCCGTCGGTTTTGAAGTCCCACCTACAAAAAATTTCAAGATTTGTTCGTGATATGGTAAACGAAACACCTACGGTGAGTTCTGGTGGTACAATTACTATCGGGTGATTAATATAAATTTTAAAGCATTTTGCATGCTAAAAAATGGACGTTAACTCAATTTAAAATGATTAATAGGTATTTTAAACAAAGATAACATTATGAAATATCACAGGTATCGGTTTGTCTGCCCGCTATTTTTATTAAATATGTACCCTACCTACCAAAACCTACTCTAAAACGCAAGATTCTAGGAAATAACATCCCCAGAAATAAAATTCCCGAAAAAAAATCCCCGAGTATAAATCTCTAGGAAAGTAAATCGGCAGTAGAATCCTCAGGAAATAAATCTCCATAAGTATATAAATTGTACTATAATATTCATTATTCACAGAACTATCCATCGTATGTAAATCTCAAAAAAAACTTAATACAAAAAAATTCAATCCATAACAGAAACATTACATATTAAGGGTACCCAAATCTAATGTTATGAGCGATAGTTTTCGAGGCTACATATTTCATTATTCCTTGATCAGTTTTTTTTTAACTTGTCCGTCAGCAGAATTTGTAACTATGGTCTCTTATGGTGGATTTATGCAGCAGTCATAAGTTTTGAGTCATAAGGAAGAATATTCGTCAACGATTGGTTGGAATAAACGGACCAACCAATCATTGACGAATATTCTTCCTTATGACTTGAAACTTACGACTGCTGCATAAATCCACCATTAGTATCTTTATTGCCTGGCCAGTTTTGTGGAGTTGTTGGCCAATATGAGTAATTTTTTAGTCTTCTAACCATACCGAACTAACCACGTAGACATTTAAGCACAACGAAATTAAACACCAACATTTTCGTTTCAACCAGAACGAAAACGAACTAACCTCACGTAGAATAGTATATTCTGTAACAAGGTTAGAATGAAAATTCGATGCGAGTGGAAAGTTCCGAGCGCGAGCCGAAGGCGAGCGTGAGGAACCACGAGCATCACGAATTTTCATTCTAACCGAGTAGCAGACTATATTTTCTCCACGATCAAAGATAGGAATCGTGACAGCAATAATTTTGACACTTACTCAAATTTTGCCACTACGATGACAATCAACTGCGTCAAGGCTAATGTTATTATTGCTAACCAGTGTGAGAATATTATTCTATCACAAGAGAGAGAATGTAAATACATTTTCCCGCTGCCGACACTGTAAATAGTCCATACATGCTTAGCAACAAAACAGGTAAATGGCCTATATCATTCGTTTACTAATTCATCTTGACAACGGAACTTAATAGTGTAATTTACATGCCTAGGGTAATAATGACTTTGACTTTGACAAGTAATACCTTCAGCTTCATTCATATCAATTTTTAGGTTATGAGACCTTTTGAATATTATTGTTGTCTGCTTATTCGGTAACTTAGTTACACGCACAAGCAACTTAGAATGAAATAGCGAACGAATAATCATGAAGGAAGGGTAAGAAAACAAACTTCAATTCAGGCAAATTTTGAGAAATGTCAACAAGCAGCGGGAAAAACGTAATAAGTAACACGGAATGTATCGACTGTTATCATCCTCGGCAAGCGACAAGCCTCGGCTTTGCCTCGGCTCGTACTCGCTCACCTCGAATGTTAACACGTCTTTACATTCCTTGTTACTTAAATAACTATTAAATTGCATGGGGGCAGAGGTGTTGCAGAACATTTCTTCTATCTCAAGAGAGAGAATTCCAGCATTCTGTAATCAAATTTGATTTCAGAATTGGCAAATTCTGTGATGATCGTGGAGAAATATTTGTATGCATGGAAATTAAACATGGCTCTTGTTATTGGGTGATTAGTAATAGTACCTGTACATTATTTTAAACAAAATGATAATCAATTTAATTATCAAAGTTGGGGAGTTTTTTCCTGGAATTTGTTTACAAGGATTTTTTTCTTTTTACCAAACCGAAGTTTATTATTGATTGAAATTATATATATTTCAGTAGTAAACGCTGGGTACTTAAATGCAGTTGGTAACCCAAAATGTCCACTTTAACCATACTACCAAAACTTGCATTACAAATATAAGAGAACTTTTAACTTTATTTTCACGATTTTTATACCGAGCACTCAATGCTCTATTTATCTCGAATCTAGAGACTATTAAATTTACCGAATGTTTATTATTTTAATAAACATGTGAATTTTATATCGAGCGTTCGTCATCATTATCGAGAGTGTAGTATATTTGCTAAAATGCTTATATCTACATTTTATCGAGCTATTGGTATTTTAATCGAACGTTTATTTTCTACTCTTGCAATTTGGAAAAAATATTGGGAAAATATAAGTGCGTGTAGTAAAAATAAAGAAATGGTATAGAATTCCAAATGCGGGATTCGCTTGAAGAAGTAAAAATACCGAAAGGGTGTTGCTTAATGGCACCTTTCGGTACCAACGACTTTGAACACTATTTGTAAAGGATGGATCAATCCCATTATATCTTTTGGCCCAATCGACAGATTTTATAGGCCTGTCAATGACATCAGCGCGATGCCTCATCATCAGTTTTAGTGTATAACAGATCACGATATGAACTACTGAAGTATAGGGAAGTGTAGGTCGCGTTGACAACAATTGAGAGACTACTACATTGCAACCTAGGGATTGGGCCATCCTCTACAAATAGTGTTCATTGTCCTTGGTTCGGTATCAGGTTAGAACGAGAGGTTGATATCCCTACTATACACCTTGACCAATTTAGATGAATAGTATTTATTTTGTAACAATTTTGGCTGGTTATACTTCTATACGTACCTGAGGTTAGTCAGGTCAACTACATTTGGGTTTAAGGCGGATTCATGCAACGTTCATTATAATTACATTTTGACTACATATTAACATTAAGAAAAGTTCGGCACATTGTACTTCTCATGCAATCACATTATTGCATACAGTTACACTGATTCATTAAGAAGTTGGCCAACTTTCAACTAAGAATTATAACTGCATTATGATCTTAGTGAAAACAAATGGATCAAAGTGTACTGACAAATTTGGTACAATTATACGCACAAATTTGGTACAATTATACGCACAAATTTGGTACAATTATACGCACATCTATATTATAAAAGGAATAGACAATTTTGGAACAAGCTTACAAGAAAAAGTGTTTGGAAAACCAACGGTCAAATTTTTTGTCACATACTACGCCTGTGCAAGTTTATAAACAAAGTATGACACCGTTATAAATCAAAATCTACTTTAATGCCATAAGTTTTTCAACTAATCGACAATGCTTTTCAAGTATAAATAAAAATGTAGATTAAATATTATTATTGTAAACTATAATGGTTAGTCACCCCCATCTAAACATAAATCGAGTTGAAAGAGAGTACCACCACCATAGTGGTCTAGATATAGAATATATATAGGTACATATAGATCAGCCTTTGTATGAAGAAAAAGGATTTTCATACTTCACTTTAAATCGAAGACTGTCTACCATTGATGATGACACCCAAAAGGCAAAAACAGCTGTCCGCTGATGACTCCTTAATTTTGAAGTCGTATTGTGGCAATCCTGAATATTTTACTATACAGATATTCATTTTTAAGCCTGGCATACCATTTTTTATTATTGGTTAATGAAGAGATAAAAATTTCTAACAACACAATAACTCAATATTATTACATAAAACAGATGACTAATAAATCCAAAGAAACAAGTTATTCCTCAGTAATGGTATTGATGGATGAATGATAAAAATATTTCATATCGGGTGAGTCTGAGAAATAGCGCACCCCTATGTCTAATAAAAATAATCTGTTTTTCAAATAAAAACAAATTCTGTAGTACTTCCGATGGCCAACACTGATAGGGGTACTGCGTTTTTTAGGTTTTCCCATCTCACACCTACGTTTCTTGGCTCCAATGGGCGCGTTACCATGTACTATGACTCCGTTGACAAGAATGTTCAACATCATCTCATTTGCGTAGAATTGATTTCTCATCAATTGTATTTTGAATTATCTTATTACCTGAGGAAACATCCTTCTTCTGCTACTATAAAATGTAGACTTAGTTTATCACCCTTCTTTATCACAGTACTTTTGAATTCCCTAGTTTGGTCCTTTTCTGGTACCTCCAAATTTTTTAAATAATATGATTCAGGAACTTTTCCGCCTTGTTTAACCTGGAAAATAGATGGGGTAAAGGTTTTTCAATATTTGATGTAAACTTCAATAATTGATCTGCGAGCAGTTGGACTTCATTGTTACTTCATACAAGAGTGAATTGTCATACTTCAAAATCTGGTTCAGGATATTTGAAAAGAGTCATTCCCTAACCTTGAACAATTATTAAAATTGTCATTTGTTTGGAGACCTGGTAGATTATATTGAAGGAAGCCAAGAAAACTGCTCTTCAAAAGTAAAGGAACTTGCCATAAAATTTTTTCACAATTGATTTTTAAGCTCTTAAGTAAAACTTGAGAGGCAAAATTGAAAATGTTAAATACTTTTTAGTTTAATACCACCAAAGGTGAGTTATTTACCTTTGTTAAATTTATTTTCTTGGAAGTAGAGATTGTTAGAATTTATTTTCGACTAAAAACTTCTGCTGTTTGGTTTTCCTTGTTTGTTACACATATAAAAACAAAAGCAGCAGACATTTTCATAGCAATTTTTTTTTATAACAAAAATTGTAGAGTAAGGTTATTCTGGACTTTCATTGTCTAAACAGAACAGAGAAAATTAAATTCTCTGCAATTTTATTCACTACGTTTCAACTGTTAAAATATACAGTCGTTATCAAGTGTATAAATGCGACACTCTCAAGGATACTTCTTATATATGATATGGCTAATTTTGTGTCATTAGCCTAGGGATAATTTGCATGTGTACAGGTAAGCTTAATATTGTGTTGGGTCGTCCAGACATGATCCGCTATCCCTGACTTTAATGTTTCTTCTCGTTGAGTGTTTCTCTTGTGTTCAGCGAGTCTAACGCTAAGAGGTCTCTCAGTTTCTCCAAGATAAGCTTCACCGCATTCACAAGGAACGCGGTAGATGCAGTTTTTGGAGTCAATATCAGCGTTATGTGGTCTCGTCTTTGTGAGATGGCTGCGAGTGGTGTTACCTGACTTGAAACATGTCCGTATTTTGTATTTCAACCCAAGTCGCCTTATTCTTTCTGATAGACCTCTAACATAAGGAACGCACAGAATGGCTTGTGTCGGCTCATCTGGTTTCTTATTGTTATCCTCCCTGCGGGCTAGAACCTCTTTATGCTTTTTTGGGTATACCCATTTCATCGCAGATCTTTCTTGATATTGTCCAATTCGATGGTAAGACTTTCCTATGTGTTGCACAGGTTGTAGGCACGGTCCACCAGCGATCGAACAATCCCTCTCTTTGTAGCACCATGATGGTTCGATTCAAAGTTCAGGTACTGTCCAGTGTGAGTCGGCTTTCTGTACACTGATGTTTGGCACTTTTACCATTGTTCTTTTGAACTTTTACGTCTAGAAAAGGTAAACCGTCTTGGGTCTCCTTTTCCATCGTGAAATTTATGGACTTTCTGATGTTGTTCAGATGTTCCAGAAAGACGCAAACTTCCTCGTCTCCGTGGTTCCATATCACAAACGTATCGTCAACATATCTCAACCACATCTGAGGTTTCTTATGGGCTGTATCTGTGGCAAAAGCTTCAAACCATTCCATATAGATGTTTGCTACTACGGGCGATAATGGGGATCTCGGTAGTCCGTCCTCCTGGGAGAAAAAACGGGATTTTTCTTGAAAGTAGCAATTCAGCAGGCAGCATTCTAGCAGGTCCATAATGCCCAATACCGGTAGGTTTTAACAGTTGAAACGTCGTGAAACGTGAAAAAAATTGCAGAGAATTTAATTTTCTTTGTTCTTTTTAGACAATGAAAGTCCAGAATAACCTTACTCACTTTCAAACAAAATATGTAGAATTTAGCGATTTTTCGGTAAATTCAAGGTGCTGCCAAAATGGCCCTTGACCAGCTGCGTGTTTGCTGGAAGCGTTTTCTCATGCCTCTAGTAAGTCTTAACACAGCCCAAAAGGTTTTGAGCGGTTTCCGGACCTGTTACCTCACTCATGTGACAGTCATAATGGGCGACACTCGAATATCGCGGTTTTTTGGGCATAACTCTGGATCTTGAGGCAACTTTCTGATAGACCAGCCTTTTTTTGGTTTTTCTAATACAGACCGGGTTTCTCTAAACTTCAAATTCAGCAGAGAAATGGTACTTTTGGAAATATTACAATTTGTCGCTGCTGCTTTCTCAGTTAATACCCTGAATCATACCATTAGCTCTAGCTCTAAGATTCGCCTAACTAAATACAGACACCTATAAAGATGAACTGATTTTAAGTAGGCTCCTGTAAAAACAAGTCTAGTGAACAGAAACAACACAAAGCTAGGCATGGACTGAAAAAAAATTCTGTATAACTCAATATACAGTTTGTTCTAATTTTAACCTTAGTTGCTCACATTTTGAAGAGTAGTTTATCTTGGAATACCAAAAAGGTGAATCAGAAAGTGGCTTGCATAATTTCATCTTGGATATTTCAGGTAAGAAGCAGAAATATTACTATTGTCGTATATCTTGGATTTCCATCAGGATCACACAAGCTCCCCCCATAATGTTCCGGAATATTTTCTGGGGTAATGTTCTTCAGTATTGCAGCTTTCCATTTCTGCGGATTACTCTTGAATATTTGGATTTTTCCCAGAGTATAATCATTTAAAAACTTCTTCACCACACTGAAAGCTATGGCGAACACCCTGGGAGCTGAAAATAAAAAGAGTTCAGTGTTTGACTTTCATCGAATTTCGCTGAATGTATACATACCGTTTATAATATAGCAAGCTTTTAGAATTTCTGGATAATTTGCTTCGTACATTTGGATCAGTGAAATCACCATTTCAGCAGCTGGAAATGATTGTTTTAATGAAACAACAAATCAAACTCGGAAATTAAACATGGATATTGTCAAAATTATTCAATCGCCGTTTCATATGACGTGGAAGTGTGTATATAAGATTTCAGTTTATCGGGTATTCTAATTGACAATATCAGGCTCGTTGGAGGTAATAGAGGAAACTGTCATCTACCAAAGTAAATAAAATAAATATATGAATGTGGCTTACAAACAGAACATTCAACATTCGGTGAAGTCGATTAATACACCTTTTGGAAATTCTTCCACTCCAAAAAAGGTCCTTCTAGAATACTGGGTCTGAGAATTCAAGGATATTGAACTCAGTACCCCGCAAACCATAGTAAATGGATTCACACATTTTTACAAAAGTGTTTATACACCACCGACAAACAATTACAATTCTCCCCAATAATCCTCATATATCTTGAAAAACATTTGATGAAACCGAAGTATTAACTGTATTGATGAAATTAAAGCTAAAACAAACAAGTGGCATTATTGAAATTCCCAGTAATTTTGGTTAGGGACTGTGCCTATGTATTTTCGAAACCGCTCCAGAACATTTTCAATCTTGCATTAAATAAAATTCGTATGAAAACTATCTACCAATCACTCAATGATAAGAGAATATATCATTCATGTTTATATGTTTAACTATCAAATAGATCGTCCTGAGCTAGTATCAATGGTAAATTTTTGATCACCTCGTATATACAGCAAAAATACAAACTGTGTCTACCTTTCTATACTTAGAACAGATTTCCTTTATATGCAGTGTGTAACAATTTCAACAACTTAAGTGAAGAAACCGATGTATTTAATCAACCTATAAACCTTTTCAAAACAAAGATGAAGCAAATTCTTCATAACAAAAGTAAAAATGAGTGAAGAATACATAAAATACTCTCCAAATGTTATTTCTTGTATAAGTATTTATCGTGAATGATTATTTGAAACCGACTACATATATATTACATTTAGTTTTAGTTCTAACTTTAACTCACAATCATAAATTACAATGAATCGCTGTCCTGTCATTGGGGCTTGACCCTGTTTTCTTGTACCATGTCGGGTTTTGAACAGAGTACAGCAGTCAAATTCCCTAGACGTTATTTAATTTTTTTCATTTTAATCAATACTTCGATTAATTCGATATCAGAGAATATCCAGGGATTTTCGACCTTAAATCAAGCAAAAAAAGACCTAGAAAATATCAGTCTATTTGGACCTGGAAATTGGCTCTGGCAACCCTGCTCCGTCATGTTTGTTCAGGTAACTATACAATAATATCTTACCCCTAATGGTTAACATGGAATATATTCATAACTTTTACTTTTTTCATGTTACAGATTATTTCCAGTTTTCTACGTTCAATAGATATGCTCGAAAGACGATCTGATATCAAGTAGATACCTTTCATTTCACGTCACGTTCTTGCACTTTTACTTCAACTTTTTTTTATACGGACAATGTGCATGAAGTTCCATTCATTCCATCAATTAATCAATGCAGATTTCTACGCGAATTATTTTTAACCGGTTCTTGCACTACTCAAGACATTAATGTCCAACGTCGACGGCCTTCTTTTTTTTCATACTTATACGAGGAAGTTATTAACTGAGAAGATTGTTTAAAAACGTCATTATCACTTTTATGAGGATCAATCAAAATAAATATTTCCAAATTATGGTATTTTTACAAGCATAAAAATATTCTGCCTGGACACCTTTCTTGTCACGATTCAATTTGAAAAAAATCCATGTTATAAAACTCCGGAAGATTTTTCATCATGAATTTCCATTCTGAAAAGATATTCGAACAATTCCATAAGTTTGCTATTACCCTACAGTATGTCCATCATCGAGGAATATCACGTTTATTACAATGGAAATTGATAAATTTTTCATCGAGTACAGCGACCTGCAGATGACTATTTTATCGTCGTGCGAAATTTATATTCCTAGTGTTTGAAGAACATACTGAGATCTAAGGAAAATAAAGTAGATATTCGGCAGGTCTTTGGACTGATGACAAGGGAGTAGATATTAAGAATCGGAAACGCACTGCTTTTCTTCAAGAGACTTGTGCGAGCTAGGGAAGACGCGGCCTTTGAATTTTTATTTTTTTTTATCTAAAGGGCTTTGGATACGTTCAAATCACTAATTTCCATCCTTAAATTTTTTGAAATATACAACTTAACCGTTTTCGGTTAAACGTAACTGATACGAGAAAATTGAATTTTTCAATTTGGTTTGCTAATTTTTCTCAAATTGCAACAAGGTGGCTCGTCGGGTTAGGAAAAAACAGCAATTCAATATGATTAATTTGATACCTCACATTAATACGTTATCTCCCTTGAAATTAGGCATCTTCTGAGATGAAACAAATTAAACGCATCGAGTAACCTGTGACCAACACGCATGTATCATTCTGTATGATACAGATATCCATGAACAAAAAGAAATCCTCAAGGATATCAAAAACAAGAACTCAGCGGGATGTGAGAGACCCTACTACTCCTTACAGGAATTCTTCCATTCATTATATTAACTGTATTTAGGTACCATGTCTTATATTTTATATATTTTTATATTATTTTGATGTTAGTTCTGTCTAAATTATTTGTTCATTGCATTTTTGTTACTGTCTTCGAAGTGAAATATGAATGTGCTCATGTCTTTAATGTTTTACTTTATCCTACGTTTTATATACACCTCTAGCTTTGTCAACAAGGGATCTCTTCTGAAAAAAGCATATTTAATAATTAGTGAAAAAAAAATATTATTTCAAAAACTGATAATATATCTTCCTCCCTGGATAAATATTATTACTAACTTGTTTTTTAAACAATAAAGTGAACAATAGCGAGATAGAATGAGATATCGACATTACATTTTTTAAAGAGACGTTAATTATCTTGTTTATGAATTGTGTTTGCTACAGGTTACGTTTTAAGCAAAAAAATGCAGTTTTGTGTCGTATACCGATCGTCCTTATTTCATTCCATTATCTTCAAAAACAAAAAAAAGTTTTAGGGGCGAGGTAACTTCCGCGGGTACCCGGTACTTGTTGTTGCCATTTGAAAAAAGTTACCTTCAATATGTTTTACTCATCATTTACGTTCATATTATTGGAGTGCGTTTAACACATTCTAGATGTCATAAGAATTCAAAAAACAAAAACTATAAGCAGTTTTCTGTTTGAAATTACCAAGTTGGGGTCTTCTCCGGTGAACAGTAATTGGGTAGTACGTAATATTGGAAAATTTTAAGTCTTCACCTAATACCTCCGCCAAGTTTGAATCTCATACCATTTTATTCACACTCTGGAAACCTCGGCTTGCCTAAAGAATACATTTACATCCGGTATAGAGATGCTTGAATTCTGAAGATTGAATAATTGACCAGTTATTTCAACTTTCCCAAGCATTTCAAATAATATATTGGGAGATAGTGTCACACGCTTTGATCGAATTAATCAAAGCACATTCACTCTGTAAACCTAACCTCATGAAAGTAGATTACAATTTGCTTGCTCGGTGTTCAACTAAACCAATTTTTGTTATTTTACTATGCTATTATTATTTTCATACCTGGTCTCCAAGCATACTGTCGCAAATTGAATCCTTCCATATCAAAAATGACCACAACTTGATGTCCCTCATTTTTTGCAGCCATGTCCAAATTTTTTTCTAATATACTTATTGTCATTTTGATCAAATCCTGTCTTGTAGCGGAATGTAAAAGTCCCACAACGTCGAAACCCACGAAAGGAACACAAATAACTGCAAAATATACAGAAAACTTGTAGTAAGTATAAACTGAAATATAAAATAATTTAAAAATACAAATTTGACTTTGTACCAACAAATTCCATAACTTTCAAACCAACTTTCTTGCAAAATAGTGTTTTTTTAATGGACTTCCTCCCCCTCTCCCCCGTCAGGTCGATATAAAAAATAAAAACTCACTAAAACACTTGAAAATTATTCAGATACCAAGGATTCTGAAAATGAAATAATATAAAGTGTTTTCTATTTACAAATCAAGAATTGGTAAAATATCCGGCTAAACCAAGGCTAACCCGTTTTTGGTCGAGTCCGTATTCAGTAGTTTCGATAGTTTTCTGTTTTATGCTGGTTTGAAGTAATATGTACATCAGCTGAATGAAACCATAGACCATACTCAAACTAAACCTCTTTTAGTAGTATTTCAAAAGGCGTCAATTGAATTTCAGAATAGTCACTTATATTTCGGAAAGTATCAATTGTAATTCAGAGTAGTAAGCTGAATTTCAGATAGCATCAGTTGAATTTCAAGAAAAGTCTATTTGATTTCAGAAGGCATCAATTGTATTCCAGAATGATCAATTTGATTTAATTTTCTGAATAGTCAACTGTATTTCAGAAAATATCATTTGAATTTCAGAAAGTGTTATTTGTATTTCAGAGAACGACAAAAGAATTTCAGAAAGCATCATTACCAATAGTATCCACAAAAACAGCTTTTCAACGTAAATTTCTGAAAAAGTAAGATTAATTCCGAAATTCAAATGATACTTTCCGAAATACATTTGATATTTTCAGAAATACAATTGACTATTTCTGAAATCAAAATGATTATTCTGAAACAGAATTGACTTTTCAGTGGTTAGAGCGATTCCTAACAAGATAAAATGGTGCCATAATTTAAAAAGTCAAATTTGATGTTGCCCCTGGTTACATTAAACGTCTATACGCAAATCTGACAACAATGAAATGAAGTAATTTAATTATTTTTTCAAGTACGCCACTTTCGCATTATTTATCCATTCAACTTCAAAGAAAAAAGTTCTTACTGAAACAACTTGAACGAATCTATCTCTTTTATCGTCGGCAAGAACATAAAACACACTGTGACAAGAGTAGCCACAACAAACATATTCAATAAAAAAAATACTCTAGTTGACCACATAGACCTTACTCCAAACAAGCGGTGACTTACTTGGAGCGCCATCTTTATCATATCCACTTGTTCCACTGGGATGATATAAATTGATAACATCTGGAGGTTTCCAGTCTTTCAATGCACCGTCCACTTCCCACTGCTGTCTCCATTTCATAGACTGAAAATATTTCCATTCAAGTGAGGTAATAGGTATAATCAATTTTCCTGATATATTCATCAAAGGTGTTCAGATTTGTACAGGCAGTTTCTGATATCATGTGGTAATATTGATGCATTATTCAAAACCGTAATAGATTCCCAGACGTTTAAATAGGCAAAAAGGTGTAATAAATGGGTAATATTGGTCGAAAAAAATGTAAAGGGATTTTGGTTTTTTAAGATACGAGGTTTCGTTTCTTCACTGCCAACATCAAGTATTTTACGTCGTTTTCTCTAAAATAACTAACATCTTCAGTGAAAACAATTTTTAATTGCGGTCTGGTCGTGGGTAATACTTCAACCAAGGGTGGTTGGGTGTGAATGAATCTTGGGTTCTAACCAAACCCACATCAAACCAAAATTACCGCACACACCAGGAAGTATTTTTATATTAGTCATGATGTTTGATTATATTTTATTGCCGGCGGGTGTAATCTATCCCTTGTATACAATACCTGGAAGTATCTTTTCTCCCTCTGGCTGCTTGCACTGACTGACCAGGAAAAATAAAGGCCATTCATTATTATCATTATTATTTTATAAACGAAACGGCCTGTACATATTATACTGCATCGATATTTTCGGAGACTGACACAGAAACAGGCCTTCCCGATCGGTCATCATCTTCAATGGAAAATTTACCTCTTTTGAAGCTTGCAGTCCAATTTTTCACGGTCGCATACGAAGGAAATTGATCACCAAGGGTATTAAGCATATCTTTGTAAATCTTCTTACCTCTTAACCCTTTCAAATACAGGTACTTGATGATGGCTCGATACTCCAATATTTCGATTTTCACAATTTCGGTGGACATATTTTTTGTTTTAATTTATTACAAAACTCTGGTTTACTTTTTTGACGTCAAACTTTACACTGACACTTCTAATAAGTTATTGTTCGTTGCTATGGTAACGCAATATTTTGTTTATGCAGGGAACTGGTCTAGGCTAACTAGATATCAATACATCCTCGTATATGAGGTAGAGGAAGTATTTGAAAATAGTATCATCGAAACTGAGACAGAACTGTTTCGATAATTTATTGTATCTCCTCTTCAGATTCTTTGGACATACTGTATATCTTAATCTATTTGCCAAATAAAGGTACACATCAGTAATTACCTGTCTTAACATTTTCTCCGCAGCTTCTGGGTTCCAATTCCTAGCTGAAAAAAGAATTAGAAATGGTTATCATTTTGCCAAATGCATTTCAACTTTTACTTTATTTAAATCACGTATTCATTTAATTAATTAATTCAAACGTATTTATAAATACGTGAATAAAAATGCAATAACTGATGCAAGTGTTAAAAAGTGCTTTCGAATATTTCATATTATTAGTAATCAGGTCAGATTAGTAATATAGTAGAGAAATCAGACCATAATCAATAACAATTAAGCTATTTAATTTTTCTTAACATAATTTCATTAACATCATCTTTTTTGGACATGTTTGGTTAGGTTTTTTCAAAATGGATTGTGCAAGTGCTTACTGAAGGAGTTTCAAATTGAGAAAACAGTAAATATGCGTTAAAAGCGCTCCACCCAGTTTATGATTATAGTTGTATGTTATTGTTTATTTTACGCTTCAATAATACCAAAATAAGTGTGAATAGAACGTTTCATTTTGCAAAGCATTAATCACGAGATATTAGAAATCTGAAATGTGAATTTTTGTAATAATGGGTTGAATATATCAGAGTTGAATGTATGGACCCGCCCAATTTTCTCAGTTAATATGAAAGTTATCGAAAAAAAGTTGGGATAAAAGTTGAAGGGTAGTCCACTTTGCACCTTTAAATTCAAATATTTTTTACATCTGCCATTGGTTGAGAAGTGACGTCATCGGCATTTTTTTTTTAATGGAAACATATGTCATGTTAAGTATCACAGGAAAGCTTGTTTTGTTCTCATTTCAGCAGTACTAATATTATTTTAACTCTTTCGATAGGTACAGTGTGTTTCGTATTTTTGTGTACAGCTCTGTAATTCACTTACCTATTGCTTAATTTGTTCTAATTCATTTTTCAATCGGGGAATATAGCCAGTTAGATATTTTGAGCGATATGGCAATTTGATTCGGATACTAGCGTACGTGAGTTTTTATAAAGACATTTTTTATGTGCCACATCGACAGTTGTTTCATCAACAAATTTCACTTACGATGTTTAGGATAATTTTGAGTCTTAAAACTGAAATTGATCCAATGATGAAATGACGAAATTTTTTAATGAAACAACTGTCAATGAAAAACATTTTTTTATAAAAACTTACGAACGCCACTGTCCGACTCAAATTGCCATATCGCTATACAGACCGTTTCTTTTATCATGTGGTAACATTGCTATATTCTAAACCGTAACAGATACGAAGACGATTAAATGGGAGAGAAGATAACTATTGTGGAGAACAGTACAATGGTCAAAGAAAATTTAAAGGGAGTCTCGCCCTTCCCGAGTTATACAGGGAAAACTAAAAATGCTGTTATTTGTTTTTTTAACGAATAGAACTGTTATATCTGAAAATATAAAAAAATTTATAAGGAAAGTTTTAATGTATTTAAAATGTACTATAAAAATGTAACAATGAATCTTTGATTAAACGTTTCGTGTCAACACGGCCACCATCAACATTTCTTTTCAAATACGGACCTGTCTGTTTTAGTACAAATATTGATAAAGCGGTAAAATCACAATTCAGTGGTACATCACACTTGATATTTTTATAACGTTTCATTTAAAATAATTAACATCATCAGTGACAACAATTTTTAATTACGGTCCTGTCGTTAGGTCGTTTATGGATTCCACAAAACCTAACTCTCCGATATAAAAATTATCATTGACGCTTTGAATAAATGTATCTATTAAAATTATGTTTACACTATAATAAAAGATATCTGTAGTTTCAGAGACGAACGATAGCAATTTACCTCGGAAATAAACTTACTTAAGAGTAGAAGAAATCAAACAAACAGAAAACAATTTATTTCATATTGAATTTTTGAGTGAAAATAAAACCAATACAGAAAATGAATTCTTCATGATAACCTACATTAAATGCTCGAATTGCCGACCTCTTTGTTGAATGCACATAAGTTGTCTGTCCATACAATTTCTGTGGCAATTTTCTAGCATAATGGGTGTAATGCTATTACATGCATCTCTTATTTTTTGTTTGAGATGGTCGATATCTGTACTAGTTGTCGAAAAAACTTTATCCTTTATGTATCCCCAGACAAAAAAATCTAAAGGAGTCAGGTCTGGGGATCGAGCTGGCCAGGCAATTGGTCCATTGTTTCCAATCCATATTCTTGGGAATATTGCATCTAAATGTTCCCTTACTATTGCTGCATTATGGGGAGGGGCACCGTTTTGTTGAAAATATTGTATTTCACGGCGGATGTTCAGTGGCAATGCATCTAAGTAGCCATCAAACTCATTGGATAAAAAATGTAAATACATTCCACCATTCAAATGCTCGTCGTAAAAGAAAGGACCTAGTATGTTTGTTCCCAAAATTCCCAACCAAACATTTATTCCGAACCTTTCCTGGAAATTGGTTTCTCTATGTAAATGTTCATTTGTATTATTCCACCTATAATGGATGTTTCTGTTAAACCAACCATTGTTGGTGAATTTTGATTCGTCCGTCCATATTATTTTATTACAAATATTTCCAACTTCCCTATTTCTACGTCTCAACCACATCGCAAATCGTACTCTCCTTCCGTAATCCCTTTCATTGAGGTGATGAACTTTGCGTATCCTGTAGCATTTGTATTTGTTCTTTTTCATTTACAGAAATCCCTAGTTCGTGGGCAATTTCTCGTAAAGAACAACCTTGATTAGAAATATTTTTATAACTGACCAATCCTAAATTGAAAAAAAATATTTTCGTCACTTTGTTAATCTTTATGAAGTAATATTTGCTTACCTAAAACATTTATTTGGTTCCGCATACTTCCAGTAACAACACATTTTCTAGTTTTATTTCTATCAAATGCACCACAGTCTCTCAAATTTCTTTCTAATCGTCTAAACATTTAAATGTTTGGAATACGACGATTTGGGTATAGCTCACCATACATATTTTTTGCCAAAAGAGGATTTCTATTTGATTTTGCATAAGCAAATAGCATATCAGTCCTTTCGTCATTTGAATACATCTTTGATATGACTGAGTGTATAAACGACTGACAGTTCTTAACTCATTTATTTGTCCTGCCATAGAAACCAAGCAAAGCCTACTTGTTTAAAAATGGTAAATGAAGTGAGATGCTATTTAATTGTACCATATCACACAATAGTCGTATTTTGACCAAAAACTAATATTTTCGTTACTTCCAGGATTGAGAATTATAGAAATATTCAGTATGATAATTGATTCAGAAGAAATCAGCCTTGAAACAAGGATTTCGGTAATACAAAAATGCCCAAGAAGGAAAAATACGAATGTTCGTTGTGTTGGGGTATCTTCTTATCGAAATTATTGGGTGAAGTCTGAAGTATGCCAATAGTTGAATAGGTTTTGAAGAAATCAAAATAATTTACAAAAGAACTAACGACAGGACCGTAATTAAAAATTGTTGTCACTGAGGATGCTAGTTATTTTAAATGAAACGTTATAAAAATATCAAGTGTGATATACCACTGAATTGTGATTTTATCGCTTTATCAATATTTGTACTAAAATAGACAGGTCCGTATTTGAAAAAAAAAATTTGATGGTGGCCGTGTTGACACGAAACGTTTAATCAAAGATTCTTTGTTACATTTTTATAGTACATTTTAAATACATTAAAACTTTCCTCATACATTTTTTTATATTTTCAGAAACAACAGTTCTATGCGTAAAAAACAAATAACAGCATTTTTGGTTTTCCCTGTATAACTCGGGAAGAGCGAGACTCCCTGTAAATTTTGTTTGACCATTGTACTGTTCTCCACAATAGTTACCTCTTCTCCCATTTAATCGTCTTCGTATCTGTTACGGTTTAGAATATAGCAATGTTACCACATGATAAAAGAAACGGCCTGTATATATTGCTATATTCCCCGATTGAAATTTTTTTTGAACCAATTATGCAATAGGTAAGTGAATTACAGCGCTGGACACCAAACACACTGTACCTATCGAGAAAGTTGAAATAATATTAGTACTACTGAAATGAGAAAAAAACAAGCTTGTATGCAATACTCAACATGACATATAGTTCCATTAAAAAAAATGCCGATGACGTCAGTTCTCCACTATTGGCACCTCTAAAATATATTTGAATCTACAGAAAGGTGCAGAGTGAAATACCGTTCATTTTTCATCCAAACTTTTTTTTGATAGCCCTCATATTAACTGAGAAAAATGGGCGGTTCCATACATTTCACTAACTCTGTATAAGGACTGTTATTATCTCACCTCTCAACCATCGCAAAAGAAACTGGTCATCATGGTGTGATTGAAGAACGTCTGCTACAGTTCGACGAAACTGAAAAAAAAACAAGGGAAATAAAAAAAAAAAATTAATTTCAAACATGGAATCAAGGAAAACTTGCATTTTTAAAAATTGTCATGCCGAGAAACTATCGGGAGTAATACCACGAATGCTCGCAATACTAACGATGGTAATTCTGAGAATTTAACGAAATCAAATTGCTTGGTAACACCACGTGACCACTAGGCAAGAACGTTATAGAAATTATCTATCAGTCGTAGTTCAATATCCGTCGGGGTATTAGCCAGGGAAGTAGTTGCGACAGTGTTTTATTTTCTACTCGGTAGAAATATTTGGAGGGAAAGGGTCCTTCGACTTTGTAGATTTCATTCAAATCATTTAGGTGATACTCTCCGGCAAAATTGTTCGAATCCGTTATTAATTATAGAACCAAAAAATTACCTTTTCAAACGGATTGCAGTACTAATGAAATATGTCTTTTCGAATCTATAAAAATTCAATGGAATCGAGTAAAATTCAGTTGTAGGAGAAAGTCATTGGGTGAATGTAATCAATTATCATGATTAAATGCCGTTTTTGGTTTAATATTCCTCGATTATTTTATTGCTTTCAGATTAATCGAAACGTGTTGGTTATGCAACTGCAAATTTTTTTATGCAGCTCGGTGAAAGTGAAACAGTACTTAAAATATCATTTTGTCCATCTATTACATGGCAGAGATCAGATAATCTCTTAACGAGATTAGAAAACGGAACTTGTTATAAGAAACAAAGGTTGGCGAATATTGTTTGCGGATGGTAACTTTCACGATGCACTTCCTTCATTTAATTTAAGAAATTTCCATCAGTTCAATGACACTGACCATTGTTTCATAGAAGAAAAATCACCAAATGATATAACTTCAAGCCATTCGTATTAACAACACCGATTCCAGATCATTAGCTTCGCCATTATAATGAATTTGAACTTCAAAGAAATAATTTAAAAAGAAAATGAATTTCGATACAAGGAAAAAAGTGATATAAATAAAATAAAAAAAACTTACAAAAACAAAAACTGGAGCAATTTTTATACAATAAACAATGTTACCGACTTAACAGATCTTTTCTATGACAAAATACTGGAAGCATTAGGATAAAGTAGAACCAAGATGAAGATGAATCATAAAAAAACAAAGAGGACCACTTGGATAACAGATGCAATACTAAACTCTATCAAAAATAGAGATAAGACGTATAAAGCTTTAAGAGAAATCCTGATGATAATATCTTGATAAGTATTGCAATTCTTATCTGATAAATAAACTGAATTTGTTACTGAAAAATGTTGTTATAAAATTAAAATTTTGGATAACTCTGATGAAAATGAAAATATCTGAAATATTGTGAAGGAACTAACAAACTCGAAAAAACGCCCAGAAATTATAAAAGAACTTTAAATGAAATATGACACAAATACAGGTGATAACTCAGAGATGGCCAATGCGTTTGTTGAATATTTCACCAATGTTGGAGTTGATGTAGCTAGCAAAATAAATTGAAAGGAATTATCAGCCAAAATAACAGCGGACATTTGTAGACCTATTTCGCACATAATCAATAATATCTTCACCTCTGGTGTTTGTCCTCCACAGTTTAGAAAAACAATAATCAAACCAATTCATAAATCGGGCCCAAAAAGTTGACTAAAAATTATAAACCAATATCAGTAATATTCAATATTGCAAAACTTTTCGAAAGAACGTTTAAAAACAGGATTACATCTTTTACTACGGAATTCGAAGTGATCAATGCCCGTCAATATGGATTTCAACCGATTAAATCGACCCAAGATGCTATTCCTTTTTTAACATCAAAGATATCAAATAGTTTGGACACTGGAAAAAATCTGCTTGTGTATTTCTACATCTTGCTGAACTATTAGATATTTTGAAGGACTTGGGTTTTCGAGGGGTAGCCAGAAAATTAACGAAAAATTACCTAAGCGACAGGAAACAGCAGGTATTACTCAATGGTAGTTTAAGCATAGAGTGCACTGTTGAGTATGGCGTACCCCAAGGTCCAGTGCTTTTGGAACTTTACAAAAATGATCTTTTCGATATTAACTTATCTGGAGAAGTCATCAGTTTCGCAGATGATACCGACTTCAATCTTCGAAGCTAAAAACAAAACTGGTCCCAGGAGGATGGACTACCGATGGGATCCTCACTGTCACCTGTCATAGCAAATATATATATATATATATATATATATATATATATATATATATATATATATATATATATATATATATATATATATAAGTGAAAATAGAGTCAAATTAAGTTTCAACTAGTGACTGTAGATGACATGAATAACTTCCTGGTATATATATATGGAATGGTTCGAGGCTTTTGCTATAGACAAAGCCGACAAGAAACCTAGGATGTGGCTAAGATATGTTGATGATACCTTTGTCATATGGGAAGATGCAGACGAAGAACTCGAGGTCTTTCTGCGGCTCCTAAACAATAAGTATCCGAGATATCTTGTCGCATTCATACACTTGATAACGACAGTAGATGTTAACTGTTGAAACGTCGTGACTCAAACACATGCAAATAATTTATTTTCTTTGTTTCTAGACAATGGAAGTCCACAAGAATTCTACTAACACTAATACAGTGTCAACCACTTTCAAACCAAACTGGTTTGATTGTAAGGTATTGACAATTGATTAAAAAAAAAAACATTTTATATGTCCGTTTCATATTATGAAAACACCAATCATCAATTTAACGACCTCAAAAAATCTTTGCGATAAGTTGAGAATAAAACAAACCGAATCAATAAAATATTTTTGAATAACCATTGATAAACATTTAAGATGGAACGCACGTATATTGAGACTATGCAATACCCTGAGAAGTATTTCATACCGATTCAAATACATCGCCAAATTTTTTAAAGAAAAACATCTCAGACTGATTCGAATCCGACTCCGACTCTAGGTTCCTTGACATTCGCCAACATTATTTCTTTGTCATCTTGCTTTGAATTCAAAAGTAAATCTAATCTTCGGAGACTAGAACATTGTCACGAAACAAGACACAAATCTAATTATTTCAGAACACCGATGGTTTTCATATTTGGTTCCAAAGTTATTGCTGTCGACATAAAAGACATCTGTTCTTATAGAGGAATCAAAAAAGAATTTAAAATATATTTACTCGATTCAAACAGACTTACAATACATGAGCTTGTGGAAGTTATATTATTGTATAATGAGATTTCATTCCATTCTAGTCCATTGATTAAATGTCATCATTAAGTTTTTTGTACTTTAATGTTGAAAAAAATCTGAGTTTTCGTTTTGTAATTTTCATTTTCGTATTGAGTGACAACTGTGTTAATTGTATACCTTGACATGTGATTTTTTTATCTTATCCTGTAGACATTATAGAATCTAATTTTGAATCTAAACATAATTTTTTATTCGCTTTATTCCGATACTATTTTTTTCAAAAATGGGCTACACTCACAACACAGACAATCTTTAAATTGGGGTTTTCTGTTTGTGTGTGAAAAAAAATGTTATAGCCATCATCATCATAGAATTGTATGTTGCAATTTTTTTTATTCCAATAAAATCATTCATACCTTGTATGCCAGTAACAGTATTATTTCGAGAAAGCTTTGCCAATAATGCAACATAATAGTCGCTTGTGATTGTTTTTCTGAAATCTGGAAAATGACCGAACTGTACAAGTCGTTTTTCGGCAACCATCCGGAAAGTGATCACTTCCCGGATTTTTCTTTGGGAAAGTAGCACTTCCCGGCCTAGTCCGCAAGTTATTCGTTTCTGAGATACAGAGTGTCATAGTTGAATTCTTATTTTTATTTTTGTGAACAATTTCAAAATAATATTGATATTTGTGTAATGTTTGGTATCTGGGAATATTCGTTAATTACTTTGTGTAAAAAATATATTCTTGGTAGAGGTCACTGCGAGCAACTGTTTTCGAGTTATTGAGATTTGAAATAACCGATGCAAGTGATTTTGAATGACAAGATTATTAAATTTAAAATAAATTCAATTAGAAATTAGTTTTTTCACAATTAACATAAAATTTGATTTTGTCATAGAAAAATCAACCCAGATACCAAACTTTACTCGAATATCACAAATATTTTGGAATTTATTCACAAAAAAACAAATATAAGAATTAAACTTCGACACTCTGTATCTTAGTAACGAGTAACTTGCGGACATGTGTTTATGGGAACTTTTTTTCTTATTTTGACGTCAGCAACATGCTCCTAAAGTTTCTACAAGTATTTAAGAAACACCCTGTCTAATACAAATGAGAACTAAAATGTTCGAAATATTCAAATTTGGAATCACAGCCAGGGTAGTTTACTCTTGATCAGAATTATATTTTTTGTTCCCCCCTGTACACCGTTTGGAAATTTGGAATTTTGATAACTCAAATACAAGTATTCCGTGCACCAATTTTTGTGAAGAATAAAATTTTCTGACAAATCGATAATAAAAAAGTTTCCATATGGTGCAAATTTTTGAAACTCACTGTATGTAGTCTTGACCACTTTTTGATAGGCAATTCATTTTAGGCGTATTCGTCTATTATGTAACTTCATAAAAAGTATGTTTTATCCGGTTAACAGATGGGTGAAGGTCGGTCGACCTCTCTTCGTCTCTTATACTAAATGCGTCTCATTGATTTGTTATTCTACATGGTTGCCGAAAAAATAGTGTACGCAACACGTCCGAAAACAGTTTTTTTTTTTGGATTCGCAGACTTCCAGGACTCGCTCACGCTCGTCCTAGAATTTGGTCTACTCGTCCAAAAAACCAGTATTTTCCGGACTTGTTACATAAAGTAGTATTCTATTCACTTCATAAAATATTTCCCGGGGTAGTCCTAATCCTACCACTGCTTCTCATTTCCATTGCAGGCAATCAAGGCATCGACGATGAAATCATATTTGTCAGTGTCAACGATTTAACCGGGAAATATTGAAATGAGTATATTGAAACTTCCCGCAGAAGATCATATTGAAGAAAATGTTCTCAAATGTGGACTGAGAGAAGTAATTGTTGAAGAACAATCAGACAGTGAAGATTCTTCAGAAGGAAGGTAAATAGACTTTCCAAATGGATTCACCATCACATTTTAAGTGACTGATTACAGGAATAATATGCTTCATTCTTATAATAAATTGATAATCTAGATAAAAAAAAAGTTAAACAATCATACAGATAGGACAAAATATTGGTTTCAACGCAGCCACAATTCAGAAGTTAGAAATCGATTTAAATTTTCGTACAAATTTATACCTCCAGGAAAACACAAACAGAAACTAGAGATTTGTAATCTTAACGTACTTTGTCAGAACATATACTATTGTGGGATTCTCTAGAAATAATTCAGGCCGCATGCCAGTTTATATACTTTCCTTTTCAATGTCAAAGATGGAGACAAAATGGAAAAATCTGGAGTTATAAGCTTAAGTATTCAGAGCGTATAACATGTCTCCACCTTACCTTGTAACCATTCCGGTAAGTTTCAACGATATTCTTCAAAATGTCCCATGAATATATTACTCAAAGTACATAAAGGAGAAGCCATAGCCATACCAAATCCTTTTGAAAGAATTTGTCTTGAACTGGAAATGTGTTTTTCCAGTACAGAGTATAATGAGTTCTATGATAGTAGTGACATTTTTGTTCTAATTAGTATGGAATGATATTTCTATTCTAGTGACTATGATAAATAACTCGAATGTAAAAAGTGTGTTTTCATGATACCCCTAATGTTTATGAGTGTGAGATTGAGCATTGCCAAACTTCTTGGAAGTTGTGGAAGACACCGTATTTGATTTTAAAATTTTCAGCCATTTTTGTTCAATTTCATACCAAATATTTCAATATGATTGTGTGACAATTATAAATTTTTTCAAACTCTGCTTCAATTAATGACACCTCAGATCGAAAAAAAATTGGTTGAGAATTAAAAGCAATCTTCAACAATTAGCTATCTTTTATCGAGCACATCGAAATTGTTACTAAATATGTCTGCTAGGTTTCATGATGAGGCTATTACATTTGTTCATTGACCCTAATACAGTGAAATTATTATATTTCACGTAATTACATTCAATACCTTATTTTGCAAGAAATATATAGTTGCAACAGTTTCAGGTAGCTCTGAAGCCAACAAAAGAAACAATAAATCATTTCGAGAACTCACAGAAATCGTCTTAAATGTTTGAGAGAACGATAGCTTGTGATGAATAATGACTGATAATTGAAAAATAGGTGAATATTAACATTTGCGGAGAAAACCCAACAGCACTTGTGCGATTTTAGAACTCCTTATTGTCAAATATTGTAAAGCATACCACAGTTTTTATTCTCCCCAAGAATGAAAATCAAATGGGTTGAGGTCAGGCGAACGAGGAATCCAGGCAAATTGAACTATCCACCTTCTGGGAAAAACGTTATTCAAATGTTGTTGTTGCTAAGAACCGGTAAAGTATCACACAAAAACTGGAACTAAAGTTAACTAAAAATCGTTCTTGGAAGTTTGCTCACATATGCTATGCATTTTCAATGACCAATGAAGAAATTAAAAAAATTCGTCATCCATAACTGGATTAAACTGATTCGGCTGTAAAACAAACTCGACAGAAGTTCACTCGAAAAGGAAGATCCCTTGACAATACAAGTTTTATGCGCAAAAACAGATTTTGATAATTTTCATGTTTCCTCCTTAACATCTTTATTTATGAAAATATTCGGATAGGAACCTCGTATCTCTCACCGATAAAAAGATACCCATGATGAGCATGGTGAGTGAGTGGTACATACACACTGTATTCAAATGCAAAGCACTTTAGCGCGAAGCGCGAGGAATTTTTTATGCATTTGTTTCAAAGGGCAACACTGCTTCAGTATATTATACTAGCTTTTATCAGTTTTTTGCCAAATCTGAAAACAGTTTTGTGGGAAATAATGCGTTGTGATAAGTTACTCCTTAATTAATGTATACCAATAACATAATAACCTCATTGTGTTATCAGGCAAGGAATTTAAAGTGAAGACATACAATGTAGGTAACTCATTGTTTACTTGAAAATAGTTAAAAAACAGCAGTATTGTGTTTTTCATTTTAATGTATATTTTTTCAAACCCCATCAATGAGCTGGTATTGATCGGTAAAGCATATTTATTAATCTACGAGCTAAAATTGTTATATTTTTATCTTTGGATGAACTTATGTAAAATATAAATATTGTCATTTCTTATTGAAACTTCAGGTCAGAGTAGATATTGACTTTCTTTGTGTATATTTCTGCTAAAAGAGTTCGATATTCTGAGGAACAGAGGTAGATTAATCTTTACCAATTTACAGATATTTGCAATTTTCCGCTTATTGTTACTCTATTGGCAACAATAAAAATCCATCAAACATTTTGAACGATACACCAAATTTTAGCAAGAATAACATTGTCTGAGAAATCAAAAATAGAAGTTTTCCATTTAAGTTTCCAACTCTATGGCGGACACTTTATCTACATGGGTTCATAGTTCACACAATTGAAAACTGTAAAAAAATCACAGAATACAGCAGCTAGTTGATTTCATTGAAAATATGAACAGGATGTTCATAAAGTCAGTTGTGGAATCATCTGCGACTGGAAGTTGGAATTTAGTCGCTGTTTTCCATCGTACAAGATAACCTCTCTTGGAAGGGATTCATGTTTTAAAGAGAAACATTCTCAATTGAAAATTGAATCAATACATGACTCCTCTGGGAATGGAAAAACCCTACTATAAAATTGAAGTTACTTTTTGTAATATCTAACAGAAAACAACTACTTCCCCGGCAAAGACATTGAACTACATCTGATAGATATTGAGAAAGACCCTATATAACTTGAGAGAAAAAATCTGAAAGTGAAAATTTGCATTTTCATTCAGATAGTTGATTATTTATTAAATGTCCAGTTTCCATTGGAGATTCTTATCTATGAATGAGATAAGGGAGAATGTTATTCAGAAGTATCACTCACAGAAAATCGCTCATTCCTTTGATGCGTGAATAATTGCATCTCTTTCGCTAGGCCTCCAATACATTTTGGTCGACAAAAATCTATTTCACTCTTCTAAGATCATCACGGAGGTCGGAAGAATATATATATATATATATATATATATGGTCTTTCTCAATATCTATCAGATGTAGTTCAATGTCCAGCGTGGCTTTTGCCGGGGAAGTAGTTGTTTTCTGTTAGATATTACAAAAAAGTAACTTCAATTTTATCGTAGGGTTTTTTCCATTTCCAGAGGAGTCATGTATTGAATCAATTTTCAATTGAGAATGTTTCTCTTTAAAACAGCAGCTAGTATTCTCCCACCTTGATAGCATGACTTCACGTGGCCCTATATTGAATTTATAGATTTCTACGAGGGAGAAGCTATTGGAGAAGTGTTTTGTGATTATTTCAATGCATTTCATTACGTAAATTATAGAATACTTATCAAGAAGCTTGATTGTTATGGAGTCAGAGGTGTAGCAAAGAACTGGCTAGCATCATATCTCTCCAACCGAGTCCAGATGGATGAATTCAAAAAGGAATTGTCAAATTTTGTTTTTAAAATTTGTTTTTGTTTTTACGAAACTCCCAGGTTTTCGGAGAAAACCCCTCAAAAGCAGAGCTTGTGCGAGCAAGGGAGATCCGGGACCTACAGTTTAAATAAAAGTGGAATCCGAACCACTTCAGCTCAGTGACACACGACCGGGGATCGAACCCGGACCGTCTGGGTGGAAGCCAAACGCTCTAACACCTCGACCACTTCGCTGTTCCTTCTACCAATTCTTTTTCTTATTTATTTAAATGATCTTCAACATTTCAGGAAAATTCATTATGTTTGCAGACGACACTACAATAATGTGACACGGAAATAATGTAGAACTCCTAACGGAAAATATTACTTCTGACTTGGAAAAAGTCAAACGATGGTGTGGCTCTAACTTACTCAGCTTCAACATAGAAAAAACAAGCATATTGACCTTCAAATTCAACTTTGATATAACCTATCTTTAGGCAACTATAGCCTATAGGGTAACCAATCAACTCCTCACCAAATCTCTAGGTTTATACCTAAAGAAGCACACATAAGAAAACTGATTAAAACGTAGCATCAGGCTGTTGTGCTGTCCGACTCATTACCAACGAACTTGGCCTCAATACAGGCAGAATGACTTCTGAATGAATCTCATAAGATATGATATTTCCTTCTGGGGTTCCTGCACTAACAAGTTGATTAACTCGATATTTGTACTGCAAAAAAGAGCAGTGAGGTATTTTTGCAAATGTCGATCAAGGGTTCACTGTAAGCTTCTTTTTATTGATCATCGAATTTTAACACTGAATTGTATTTTTATTTGCGGAACAGATGTGCATAATGCATAAAACATAATCAAAAGACATTATAAAACCTATTAAACTACCCGTGAATACAATAATAATATCAGTTTGCCTAGACCAACAACATCTTTGACCAAAAATTGCCTTATATTCAAGAGCAGAAAGATTTATAACCATCTACCCGGTCTCCACAAGAACACTGTAAAGTCTATTTCGGAAATGAATTAAAAATGTGTTTCTTAAAAAGGCATATTACAACCTGCAGGAATATTATAGTGACAACCTCAGTTAGATAAATATATGTGACTAGCACAAACGTTTCTCGACACATCTCATACGTTTCTCGACATTCACAGCAAGATTTGTCAAGCTGTACTTATTTTATTCTATTTTATTTCTACTGACTATTCTACTTGATGTATTTTTTATTAGTGTATGAAAGTAAATTTTGTTTGATAAATATTTTTACATGTTAGTTATGACAACCAACAAATAATATCTTACCATGATTTGGTACTGTTATTACTTGTATATTTTAGTGTATTTATACGTTTATGTATATATTATATGTATGAATATATAATATATTTATGTGTAACAATTTTTATTTAATTGTTTCTGATTCCTCTTCACAAAGCTTTGTCAAAAGAATTTCTCTTGGACAATAAAGTATATTTTGATTGATTGATACAGATTAATTTATCACGATTTACAGACAATAGTAGGAGTAGTAGTAGTAGTAGTAGTAGTAGTAGTAGTAGTAGTAGTAGTACTTTATTGTTATCCCAATAAACAATTTTGTTTATAATAGGGATATTAAAAAAAATTACAAAATAAATATCCAAACTTATTTGACTCCCATAAAATTAATACAAGTATAATTATTCATAACATATAAAAATATAAATAATGCTACCTAACCTTCAGATTTTTTATCCAGAATAGTTAGAATGGGAGATTGAACATTATTGAATGAAAAAAAAGGTAATGTTGAAATTGATATATGAAATTCTTTGATTACGAGGATGAATCCAATTAAGATTCAACAAAGAAAATATTTTTTGATTTTACTCTTGAAAATCGTCACTTTTTTAATATTTTTCAGTTCAGATGGAAGTGAATTGTAAATTACTACACCATCATGATATATTGATTTTTTCCGAAGTTAGTCCTCAAATTTCCCAGGCTTGACAGTTTACTCGTCTTGTTTCATGATCGTGTATACTATTGACTTCCGTGAAGTTTAAATTAGAAAAATTTCTGTTTAATTCGAATGAAAAGAATGAATGAACAAATTTTCACTTTATATAGAGATTTCAAATCCAGTAAACTCTTTGGCTTATACAAGTTGGCGGTTGGTTCTAAAAATGGTAAGTTATAAATACATTTTAATGATTTATTTTGGAGTTTTTCAAGAGGTCTCAAGACTGAAGTATTAGCAGTACCCCAAATGGAAATCAACTACTGTAGGTTTGAGTAAATAAGGCAGTAGTAAATATTTTTCAGGTATTTGAAAGGAACGAATTTCCTAATTTAGAACAGAGCATCAATGACTGGATTCATTTTCTTCCTCAATTTTTCAGTTTGTTTATTCCATATTAGTTTTTCGTCTATATAAAGACCTAGGAATTTAGTAACTTTTGTATATTTAATAGATTCAGTTTCAAATAATAGTGGATCAATGGCATTGTTCATGTTTTTTTTTCGAAATATACATAAAAGAGGTTTTACTAAAATTTAAAGTGAGTTTCACAACTTGCAACCAAATTGAAATCTATATCAGATCACTCTTCAGATTTTCACGTATCTCGTTGAGATCGTTTGCAAAAGATATTAACGTAGTATCCGCAAATAGTTTAATTTTTCCTTTCAGTTCCAAATTTGTGATAGAGTTGATATAAATCAAAAATAAAACGGGTCCCAAAATCGATCCTTGTGGTACTCCACACTTTATGTCCATTAGTGAACTGCTAATACCATCAACTAATACATATTGCTTTCTATTCATAAGGTTATTTTGAAACCATTCATAAATGTTTTCTCTAATTCCAATGGAGTATAACTTTGCTAATAAAATTTTATGGTCGACGGTATCAAATGCTTTGCACAAATCAAGAGACAAAAGACCGCATTTTTGGTTGCTGTCGATTTGAATCTGAATATCTGAAAGAACATCCAGGATTGCTGTCTCTGTGTCTCGTGACCTGCGAAAACCATATTGATTCTGACTCAGTAAACTATTTTTCTCAAGAAAATTAAAAAGCCTGACATTTATTATTTTTTCAAAAATTTTGGAAAACACTGGTAAAACTGAAATAGGGCGGTAATTATTAATATCATCCAATTTCCAACTTACCTTGAAATCTGAATAGTTTCTGTTCATAACAAGCCAGTGTGTGATGAAAACAGAAATTTATGAAAAATGATTCCAGCAGTTCTGACGATGAAGACAGGAGGACAGAAAGACCAAAAACCGACATACCTCCCGAATATTGGCACATACAGAAATTAATAAAATACTTGAAAACTGGAAATCAAACAGCAACTGTAGTGGCCCTCTGCTGTCTCAAAGACCACGACTTGACTACTGAAATCAACCAGCTCGCAATACAGGTCGAAACTTCTTTTAGCTCAAATGTTCAAATCTTGTAACTTTCACTTTTTTAGGAAATTGGGGGACTGGAGATTCTCATAAACCTTTTAGAAACTAAAGACCTCAAATGTAAACTAGGCGCATTGGGAGTTCTCACAGAACTGTCCATCAACCAAGACATTCGACGGTCCATAGCAGATCTAGGTGGCATACCTTTGTTGGTTAAAAATTTGACAGAGCCTGCGAGAGATCTGCAAATGCTGGTGGCTGAGACGATATACAACGTCGCTCAAATACGAAAAGCAAGAAAACACGTCAGGAAATGTAACGGAATTCCTAAGCTGGTGGATTTTCTGGATGTTAATGAAGCATTCTTGATGACACCGAAAGACCAACTGCTCCAAGATGACCAAGAACGGGTTAACATTGCTAAAACAGCTGCCAGGGCTCTATGGTCAATTTCGAAAAGTAAAAAGAACATTCAAGTTATGATGAAAAGCGGGTCTGTACCGTTGCTCGCTAGGCTACTGAGGTAATTATCGGAAAATGGATGAGATATATTTTGTTTTCCAGTGTTCCTTGATAATGAAATTTTTTTTGAATACAAGTTATAACAAAAAGGACCATTGTAGCGTTTACCCGAAGAAGGAAGTTAGAGAGCTTAGGACTTCTGACCCTCCAAGGTACCCTCATAGAGCTGTCGGGGGAAGCCAAATATCTCGGGTTGATTTTAGACTCGGAGCTCACATGGAACCAACAGCTGGCAAAAGTAAAGAAGAAAGCCGAGGCGACGTTGATGATAGTCAGACGGGCACACAGGAAAACATGGGGGCTAAATCCCAAAATGATGTATTGGATATTCAACATTGTGGTGAAACCCATGATCACATAATAATCTTTGGTATGGTGGACAAAGACAACACAAAGATAGCCGCGGCTGAGTTGAGCAAGGTACAAACACTTGCATGCCTTAGCATAACGGGAGCTATGAAAACAACACCAACTTTAGCCATGGAAGCACTGTTGGACTTCCCACTGATTGATATAACAATTATGGGAGAGTCAAGAATGGGCAACAAAAATCGAGCGATAGATCGGATCACAACAAGATAAAGAACATTCTTGAAATGGAACCAACGGACCAAATGATACTTCTTCAACATTAACTTCGAGGTAATTACACAAGATCGAAGGGAATGGTCAGAAGACAACATCAGGGGCAAACCTGAAGAGAGGATCTGGTATACGGACGGATCCAAAACCAGGGAAGGAACTGGTGCTGGAGTATACATTGAGTGGAGAAACTCCCAAATAAGCGTCTCACTAGGAACAAACACCTCCGTATTCCAGGCAGAGATGTACGCTACCTTGCAATGCGCAAGAGAAATCAATATGAGGGAAATGCGTAATGCAAGGATCAAAATATGCTCAGACAGCCTGGCGTCACTGAAGGCTCTTATGAACCCGAAGGTGACATCAAGACTGGCATGGGAATGCCGAGAAGAACTCAGCGTCCTCTCAGAACACAACAAAACAACTCTGATGTTGGTTCCAGGACACTGTGGCTTCGAGGGCAATGAAAAAGCTGATGAACTAGCCAGAAACTGTTCATCAACTCCATATATTGGCCCAGAACACGCACTCGGGATTACTAAATCCGACATTCGAGGATGCATTCGGGACTGGATCAAACGAAAACAAAGAGAGAGGTGGAACGAAGCCCCTCTCATGCACTACTCAAGCTGAGCAGGAATCAAGTTAGAACGATAACGGGCCTTTTCACTGGTCACAGCCCAATGAGAAAACACCTGCACAAAATGGGACTGTACAACGGAGAACTTTCCTGCAGACAATGTGGTAAAGGGACAGAAACAGCCAAACACGTACTGTCAGAATGCGAGGCATTAGACCGCAAGAGACAGGCAATATTCGGGAAACCCAGGCTAACTCCCGAAGAATACAATAGTGAACCAGCGAAGAACCTGTACAGACTGGTACAGGGGAATATAGTTACGGAGTGAGTGCTGTGAAACCAATTGGAATGCACAAAAAGCCCAAGAGGCTGAGGTGCAGCTGATGACAGGACCAGCATCCGAAAGGAAAAAAAATAGCACCTCTGAGATTTTGTTTTCCCACTTTCATTTTTGTTGCGGTTTTCGATTTGTGCAATAACTTATGTAAAATTTTTCTAGATCGATACATATGGAGGTAGTGATACCAACAATTGGGACTATTTCCCAATGCGCAAGCGACCCGAACTATCAGTTAGCCATCCAAACCGAAGGTATGATCAAGGACATAGTCAGACATCTTTCAGCAGAAGTGAGTTTTTTGATATTTCCTCTAAATCCTGTACACAATCCGTATTCCAGGAATATCCGGCTCTAAGGAGGTATTGTGCGGAAACCATTTTCAAATGCAGTGAAAATGCCGTTACTAGGGATATGGTGAGGCAATCTGGAGGTTTGGACCCATTAGTAAACATGGCACGTAATCCAAAAACAAAAGAAGATAAACCTCTACTGGCTGCTGTCACTGGCGCTATTTGGAAAACTGCCATCAGTGCAGAGAATGTGGAGAGATTAGATCAGCTGAAAACCGTAGAGGTAAAAATGATGGTCCGTTTTTGGGATTTCGAAGTAAAACAGCTTCAATTAGAAAATTATTAGTATTGAGCTTCGATTACTGCACCAGTAATCAATCAAGGGTGCGAATTCGATAACTACTGTTGATTATACATTAATTTATCATTACCTACTCCTTTATCTCATTTTAGTTTTTGATCGATTTATAGAATGAAGTTTACATACTTGAAAGAACAAATGAAAGCAATTAATTATAAAATATCAGAGGAATGAAACATCAGTAAAAATATCCCGACAAAAAGGAGAATTTTCAAAAAATGCTGTGACGAAAATTGTGTTGCTTAAAAACACCACGAGAGCTTGCTCGAGTGCTGTTTTGTATTCATTTTTTATTGAGGATCCCCTCGTTTACTTCGGTGCGACTGCCAATTACAGAGTCTCTCAAAAATTTTGTCGGGCAAGGTTACCACTTCATTCTAAATATTTTTATTAAATGGTTCTCAAAATATCAGCGGTGAGGGGCCACATTTACTTCAGGGCGTCCGCCAATTAGATAATCTCCCAAAAATTCTGTCGGACAATGTTACTTACCACTTCATTCTAAATCTGTTTATTAAAAGATTCTGAAAATATCAGCTGTAAGGGGCTAAATTTACTTCGAGAGAATCTCTCAGAATATTGTCATTCCAATATTCCTCTCATATAGAATCTACTAGGGATAAAAAAATGGTTGTACATACAATTGGTTGAATGTTGGATAGGAAGACGTGTTCCTCTGGAATAGCCAGCTAGGTCGCATGATATGACACCCCTAGATTTGTCTAGTGTACGTACGGATAATTTTAGATATACGTCACGCAACCTCAGGGACTTATGAATAGGAACAAGAAATTGTGCCGTGGTGGTCGAGCTGGTAGATCGTTCGTCTCTCAAGCATAGGATCATGGGTTTAATTACCAGCGTGAATGGTAATTTTTTCATTTTCATGGCGTCTATGCATAAAGAAGTGGAAATTCCCTCCTTAATTACTGTGCTCATTACCGTGGCCAAGAGTAATTGGTTAACGACAACTTTTTAATTTATAATGCATCTCCAACATTTATAATATCCTTTTTTCGACTGAAGAAGATGGTCTGAAGAAGATGTGTTTGTCTAAAACGAAAACATGTTTTGCCTGTTTGGGAAACCAAACACTTTGTCAATTTTTAATTGAATATTTGTGAAGAAATCATAAGTATAATTGATAATCTCGACCCAAAGAAGGCTTGTGGATTTGACGAAATTGATATCAAACTTGTAAAAATTGTCAAATCTGAACTTGCTCCAATTTTGAAATACTTAATTCATAAGTCAATCCAAACCTCAATAGTACCAGAAAAAATGAAAATTGCTAAAGTCACACCAATATATAAAAATGGCAAAAAAACAGATATGAACAATTATAGGCCCATCTCGGTGCTTCCTGTATTTTCAAAAATTTTCGAGAAATTCATAAATGACAAACTATTTGAGTATTTAGAAATCTTCTATTTGAAAACCAATATGGATTCCGTAAATTGAGATATACTGAGAGAGCAACACAAGATGTTATTTCATCTATACAACAAAAAGTTGACAACAACCAAAAATGTGCACTATTATCTTTAGATTTATGTAAAGCTTTTGATACAGTTGATCATAAAATACTATTGAAAAAATTATACAGTATTGGCATCAGAGGCAACATTCATCACTGGTTTGAAAATTTTTTGAATAATCGACAACAGTATGTTTGCATTGAAAATAGTTATAGTCAATATAGAAAAATCAGTTATGGTGTACCACAGGGATCTGTTTTGGGGCCTGTTCTTTTTTTGATTTACATCAATTCTATTTCTTTTTTGGATTTAAAAGGATCTCTAAAATTATTTGCAGATGATACAACTATAATTTATTCAGGATCCAATACAGACACTCTCAAAAAAAGTATCCAATGCGACATTAAAAATATTCTCTCATGGTTACAGAATCATAAATTAACCTTAAACTTTTCCAAATCCTCATATATGTTTATTGCAAAACGAAAAATTAATGACCAACTCACACCATTAATCTTTGATAAAAATCAAATTGAATACAAAAACTGTATAAAATTTTTAGGACTCTATATTGATGAATGCCTCAGTTGGAAAAAACATATTGAAAAAATTAGAAAAAAAATCTCTCCAATTATCGGCATAATTTACAAGATTAGAAACTATATATGTCGTAAATATTTGATGAATATATATTATTCCTTCATATATTCGCAATTACAATATTTGATATCTATATGGGGATCCGCGAATAAATCTGTATTGAAACCTTTGAAAAAACTCCAAAATAAATCAATAAAATGTATTCACAAACTTCCCCATCTTGAACCAACAAAAAATTTGTACAAGCCAAAAAAAATATTGAACTTGGAATCTCTTTACAAATTATCAGTATGTTTGTTTATTCATTTAAGCCGATTTGAAAAAAAATATACTGGTTTGCATTTTACAGAAAATAAAGTCATTCATAAACACCTAACAAGAAATTTCAATGAACTATATCCCAGTAAGGCAACATCTGAAATTGGAAAGAGGTGCATTTTGCATGATGGTATCATAATTTATAATCAATTACCTAACCGTTTGAAAAATATAAAACATCTATTGAAGTTCAAATTACAACTGAAAGAGTATTTCTTAGTTTCCTAATTTTTTTGAATTTTATCAGATTTGACAATTTAATTTAATTTAATTTGTATTCATTTATCCTATACACGTATTATATATAGCCAATTAATCGTTGACTTCCCTGTAAAAATATTTGATGTTTCTTGGGTGAATAAATGAATAATAATAATAAGATTTACTCTTACATAAAAAAATTATCACTTATAGACCTTCGAAATACAAAAAACACACACAATTGTTCATGGAATATAAGGGTATTTTTTTTCTAAAAATGTACCTAACTCGAAAACTAGTCGTCTTCTGAATTGCGAAAGAATCGTGCTTATTCAACACCAAAAGAGTCATATTTCTACAAATTTTCATCTAGATTAAATTATTTATATCCGAGAAAAAAATGAAATACTGAAAAATCGGTTTTTCGCCATTTTGTCGGTTAATTCGTGATTAAGTCGAAAAGTGTTGAACACAAAAGTTTTTGATTTTTTATTATCTACAACTCTTCTTTTGGAATTTTTCGCTAGGAGGTCACGTTTCGTCGCAAATCGCAAAAAACCGTTTTCAAACCCTAAACTGCATCCCCATTTCACCATTTTGCGTGTTTTCGTGTTTAAATATTCTTTTTCCTTAAAGTTGGAACCTCAACAACATTTTCTACCTGGTCCTTGCCTGATACTTTTTTTTCACAAAAATTATAGGCACCATTCTAATAGTACCTATATTATTTAGGAATATTCATAAAATATTTTTGGAGGAGTCTGGTAATGCTTTAGAACCGACAAACATGTCTGGGGTTTTTTGTTTTGAATTATATAAAACCTAAATTAAGAGATGACAAAAAAATTAAGTTGCCAAAAGTATGTATTTTGGATTTTTTTTACGAAATGTTACGCAGTAACTAAATAACCGCAAACGCTCTCCCAGACTCGCGAGTCTGGATTCGCCAGTTGACAAAATTATATTTTTTCGCAATTTAAATTTGCCAAAAGGACCTTCCCAAAATTCGTCACCAGCTCTCCGGCTAAAACGTTAGGAAAGTATAAGGCCCAGATTGTGCATCAAAACACCACCATATTGTGCATATTTAAAATATATTTCATAAATAGTATCCAGCCGCCATCTTGTTATTGAATTTCACCTACTACCTTAGATTAAAGAAACAGTTTCTTTAATCTAAGCACACTACTGAGCTGGTTGTTTTGACAATTTTCATGGTGACGTTTTCAATATATCAAACTTCCTGATATGGTAAGATTCCTCGTCATCTAATGAGCATAACTTTTTCCTTTATCAAAATGATTGATTAATAAATAATACCATTTTTGCTATAAACGTTCTGCTATGGTCTATGTTATGAAATTTTTTTTACATAATATGCTTCTCGTCAAATTCAATTAATCAAGAATTGTATCATATTGTTTACATTTTCAGTTCTAATAATGAATAAACACCTGTCCATTATTCTTGATATATAATTGACTGGTGGCATTGAATGTCGAAAAACAGGCTCATCATCATTTGAATTATCATCTCAATTATTTCTCAACGTCATTTGCGCAAAATTGCCATTACTCATTTCGTCATGTGAATAGAATTGATTGCTACCGAATCCTTGTATACACTTGCGTGTTTTTTACAAATCTTTCTGGTCTTCTGAATAATAGAAATGTAAATGTCATTATCATACACAACAAATAAAAATATGTGTTAACGTACAGATGGTGGAGAGGAATCAACTTCGAGAGAGCTATTTTATTTTCCATCAACCGCTCATGATATAATGAATTGCAGCTCTCAGGGCCAGTTTTTCAGCTTCCAGTTAAACTCCAGATTAATGAACTATTGGTTAGACTGTGATCCGTCCAACATTATTTAAAAAACTGGACCTTATACGTATACGGCCGCTTTTAGATTCTGTCAAAAAAATTAAACTCATCAAAAATATCAAATGAAATAAATTGAGCTCTGAGTCAATAAGCGAGAAGCAGCGTTTGTGTTTATTATCTTCGAAAACAAACAACCCTTTTTCTTTAAATAATACTCAATATTAGAAAATTGGAACCAAACATATAATAATTATTGATTATGGGAGAATTACTCAAGAAAAATGCTTATTTTTGAAGACTTTTACTTTGAAAGGTGATTTATTTTATTGACAGTTTTACAACAGTTGTTAACATTTTTATAAACAGATACATATACTCTCTTGATATTTCAAGTTAAACGGAACATAATATACAGAGTTCTAACAATAATGCAGAGGCTGGATTGCAAAACATAAGTTTATGGCTAAACAACAATCTTCTGAGTCTTAATATAAAGAAAACCAAATTTATTTCCTTCACGTTATATAAAAGAGATCAACCACATAACAATTTGCTAAAAATACACTCTCCTAGATGTTCAACGGAAACACCCTGTTCTTGCCCAACAATTGAAAAAGTTGAAAAAATAAAAGATCTTGGTCAACATATGAGGTGGGATGAACACGCCATTTATGCCACGAAGAGGCTATGAAAATTAACCTACAAATTTTTTACATTAAGAGAAATCTTGAATAGAAAACCATGTGCATTTTATACCACTCGCTAGCAGAATCGGTCACACAGTATTGTATCACCGTTCGGGGGGGAATGTTAGACAATGTTTTGAGCAGCCTCCAGACTATACAAAACACTATTATAAAAATAATATTAAAAAACATACGTTATTCTCAAGTGAACAACTATATAAAGAAACTAACCTTCTTAATGTGAGAAGTCTATACGCACTACAATGTTTGATGTGGATATTCCATAGAAAGAACAGATATGATCGAACGAAAAGAGCGAATACTAGATTTTCTAAAAACTTAGGATTGAACCTACCGTTATACAAAAAACACCACACCCAAAGATACGTCTTCTTTTTTTGGCCCAAAGCTCTTTAATATGAATTCTCTTCACCTAAAAAATATAGGTGAGAAAACTAAATATAAGTCAAGCTTGAAATATTTCATAAGCCAGAATCAAAATCTCATTTTGAGTATTTTCTAAAAAAAATTTTTTTTGTTACTCTTTTTCCTTCTTTTTCTAGAATAGTTTATTTATTATTTACTGCAACACTCACTACTGTTCAAGCAGTATTAGTACTATTTATTATAGCCTCTAGCAGGGAGATAGACATGTCACAAAACAATAATTTTATATGCTTGGGTTCTCTTTCCTTCAGTGTGGCATATACCATTGAAAAAAAAATGTTTGTAAGAATATTTGTACTAATACTTAAACTGAATAAACTGAAACTGATATGCGCTTGCAACTATTGATGAAAACGATTTCTCAATTAATATTATTTTAAATAAATAATAACGTTTATTCATAATTCAATGCTACATGTATAAAATAAAGGTATACCCATTTCTTTTTTAAGAAATAAATTGTAAAATTATGGAAGGGTACTTAGCCAATTATTATTATATCTATGATGGAATAGCATGATCAGTCAAACAGTATCGAACTGGTATGAGACTGATCATGAACCTTTTTGTATTTACATATTTTTTAAATGGTACATTCAGAATTACAAAGAAACGAAAAACAAAACAAAGAAGGAATCCTAATAAAGTCCATTTCTTTTTTCGAGAATTTTTTTTTATTTTGATTTTAAATTCAGTAATATTTCTACAATTTTTCAAGTCTTCGGGTATTTCATTGAATTTTGAAACACCTTCATGGGTGAATCTTTTCTGGCCAATTATAGAGTTTGCAGAATCTAAATGGAACAAGTTATGTTGTCGTGTATGGTAATTGTGAATTTCTGAATTTCTAATTAATACAAAATTAGATTTAATCATTTTATTGATAATAAGGTAAGATACTTTGAGAGTGTCCATTGCATAATGCTCCTCCAAAGAAAATGTGTTCGTCATTGAATAAAGTTGATTTGTTGGAGTGTCAAATGGTAGACGATACAGTACTTTCAACGCTTTCCTGTATACAGCGGATATTTTATTGAACTTATTTTCATTACACGTTCCCCAATATATTAATTAAATATTTGATTCTGCTGAGAATATGTGAATATAAAAATATATTAGCTATTTTGGGATTCAATTGAATCCCAAATTTAGGACATCTTCTCAGAGCTCCAATAATTATCGATATGTTTCTCCCACCTTAACCTCAATCGAAATGCCAAGATACTTCATCAGAGAAGTTTTTTTCAATGGACCTTTCCAAGAGATATGAGGTAACACTGAAATTAGAAAGTAAATACGCTAATATCACTTGGGATTTTTTATTTATTTTTTCTGACCGCTAGTTTTTCCATAATCAGAAGAAAAGTGATTTCGCGACGTCACGTTCATCAAAACTAAACTTGGCAACGTTATTAAAGTTGTGCACCAAATTCTCATTCAAATATAATGTGTCATTTGATACCAGATGGGTTCTTTCTTCTGTTTCACGGTGCGATCAATAAGAATAGTTTGTCTTTGTCTAACTCATTTGCCTACCCATTTGATACAAGTGAAGCAGTTCCATCAGATCTAAACTTCAACGAACACTACCTTGATTTATTTTTTGAGGTTAATGCAGTTTTGAAAGTTTTGAGAGCTTTCGTTGTTTGTGTTCTAAAATTTGTTATTAATTCCTGTATCTCCAGTATAGTTGTCGTCAAACATATAAGATAAATAAAAAAAGGCGCAAAAAATGGTTGATCAGCATGAAATTAACTCCCATGCCGCCAACCAGGGTCGGACTTGTACATATGCCGCTAAATATTGTGATGCGTGCAGATTATTCAAGTTAATTTAACAAAAGCACTGTAACTTTTGTATTCAGAATAATCCATTTTTATAATTATTAGTATCCTTAGATTGGGTAAACAACTGCCCCGTCGAAATCTAATTTGCTAATAGCTGGGCATACCGCAAACAGCTGTGATTTCTATTATAACTACGCCCGACCCTGCATGGAAAAAACATTCCTAATTGCTGTGCGGGCCTTTACATCTTCCGCGCTAAGTGTTACGTGGGGGCGATAGGTGGAATAATTTGAATAAAGGTAGAGATGTCAATAATTTTATTTATTGATTTAGTGCGATTTTAGTCTGAAAAACTGTTTGGTTATTGACAAAATAGGAATTAATTTCCTGGTAATTTCCTGCAGTTATGTAAGTATTGATATTGACTCACACTGATTTTAGCTAATATTCTCATGTGATTACCATATAAGGTGTGTATGGCGTGGTACTATGCATTTTTGGCAGAAATATATATTTTGTGATTGATTTTTTTTGGAGGAAATGTGAGGACTAGCACAATATTTGCTCATACAGGATGATTCCTAAGGTGGACCGGTCCTTTCATTAATTTCTCACATTGCACAGAAAATAATGGCTATAGGTGAACATGTAAAAGACAACAATTCGTTTTTGAGATGCAGGGCGTTAAAGTTGAAAATTAATATTGAATTTACTTTAATTACTGAAGGATCACCAATCACATACTATTCAAGATATCCAACGATGGCGATCCATTACATCCAGTGGAAATGAGATATAACCGGATGTATAACCGGATGGTGGGAGTTAGACTGTATGTTTTTCACCCACCCAGCTATTCAGAATATTTTAGGGAGTCACAAAATACCCAAGAGCAGATGAATAAAAATATAATTGTACGAAACAGAATGCCAGTGTCCAATATTGATTATATTCCCAAATTTGATTTTAGGATATGAAAGGATATTAAATTTTATGTAAGAAATAAATATATGATTGCACTAAAACTTGATAGAAATCACCGATAAAAATCGAGAAAACTATATTTGGCACCAAAATTTAATGTAATTGTGTCGGATGAAAAGTCCGTTCAAGACACCCATATGATAAATATAATTTTGGAATTTTAGCACAATTGATCATTGACATACCACACTGAGAGCTTCAATCAGAAAAAAATCACACATTGTGCATATCATCTATTAGAAAATCTTCAAACACGAAAGTATTATTCCAGTTCAAAGTGAAGTGATTTTTCGCAATAAAATCTGTATAAATAATGATAGCGTGGCAACGCACTATTCAATCTGAAAACATAGAATTACAGAGAGTTCATATAAATGAAACACAGAGCGATCAATTGGAAAGTTGAAATTAAGTGGGCCCTTCACGTGCAGTTTTTCGTGACTCCATCGCTCCACTCCAAATTCGAACGTGAAGTGTCAACATGCGCCTGGCGCTTCTCGCATCTGACGCGGCGCGAGACATTCCAACCTTCTTAAACTTCTAGCGCGATTCGAACAGAGGAGTCGAATTGAATTGTAACGAGAAGACAGGTATAGTTGCTTCGAGTAGTCTTAATGTGATTTCGGCGCAAGTACCATTTTTGGACCAATACTATGTGTCTTTCTTCTGGAATCTTCATTTTCTAATTTTATACATGCAATTTTTCTCTTTGAATGTAAAGAACACATTGCGAAAAAAGGCCCACTAGCTATCGAGAAGCTTCGAGGAATGAAGTTGGCGTACTATATTTGAATGTGCGTGTAGTTTGGCATGCAACTTCGCTCCGAGAGTGATGCGAAGGGAGTGCGCGTCGGGAATCGAAAAATAACTGCACGTGAAGCTGGCCCTTTTTATTTTCATGGAAGACCATGTTGGTATATGCACTTATTTGAGAATTTTCTCTTCTCTAGATCAATTTTAAATTATCTGAACAAAAATATCTGAATTCCTGACAATCCAGATGTTGAGTCGTGAAGAATGCAGTACTGAATGAACACCCTGTATATACAAGAATGTCTTTTATTTGTAATTTTTTGTTGAATAACTTTTAATTAATGATAAATTGAATCATTATACTGCATATATTTTTTGAATTACTCGTATCTATGTACTCAGTATCGATCTCTAGTATACTCATTAATCTAAATAAAATTGGATTAATTAATCCTCTGTCAATAATGAATTTGATGCAATTGAAAAATTCTTTACCCATGGCGAATTTACCTATAATGCACTAGCTATTTCAAACTCTTGCACCACTTGCCCCCAACATTATGTGGCACGTTCCAGGAAAAGATAAGACCATTTTTTGCGGGTTTTTTTATTTATCTTATATGTTTGACGACAACTATACCTGTATCCCTGCAATAACTGAACATGTCGAAAAGGTGCTTTGTACCCGGTTGTCTGAACACCAGTGCAAATTCCAATGTGATTCGAAACAGTGAATAAACCTTTTGTGAAAAGCGGAAATATATGTTTTTGTGAAGAACATTTCCAAGTGAGTACTTTACGTTATGTTATTATTGTATTCATAGCAGAGTTCAAGGAATGATTTTAAATTTTAGCCATTGCAAGAAAGACCGTGAACAATTACACAAATAAATTCACACCAAACCGTTTATGAACACCTCACTACACTATTATCGAATTTATCAGTTGAATGTTGATTGTTGAATGTAAATAAAATAAACATTAACCTCACATCTCCATTTAACTTTTGAAAATTGAGAACTGTCATTACGATTTGCTGTGTTGTAAATGCTCGTTCTTCATCAAAAGGATGATCCGTTCAGAAAATTTGAAAGTTACATACATACAATAAAAAATAGCTAATATGTGCATTTTCATATATGAGTTGATCAAGTGACAATGTATTGATTATTTCTCAACGGCTTATATCATGCTAGAAGTTATATTTTTAAGGAGAACGGTATTGCCTGTTTCGGAACGTGGATTATAGTGGGAGGTTTTTCCGATGAACGTGACATCAGCGGCACACTTTCAAATGTGATATTTTCTTTTTAAATGAAAGAAAAATAATGGAACTTTTTGTTAAATGGACTTTTCAGACTAACAACTATCGATTTAAACGAGTTTTGTAATTTATTTTCAAGAAATGTAATGGTCCATTATTGTTAATTTTTTATTTTTATATTTAATTTAATATTTTGTTTATTTCTTTGTTGAAAAATCATACATTTAGTTTTTCTAGAAGTAACAGAGAGAAGATTGGAATAAAGCCAGTTTTCAAATTTTTGTAAGTCCTCTTTATCGTATTTTCTAAAATTAAAGGGTTTTAATTTGCATATAAAAGTACTGTATCGTCCGCGTATATGGTGTAATGACATGATAAGTTGATTTGGGATGAATTTTGTATATATAATAAGTATAAAATTGGACCTAAAACCGACCAAAAAGTAAGTACCATTAGGGAAAAAAGGTTATTATTAGAGTATTGGAAAAATATTTTTATAGAAAAGTTTCTGCATGTCCGATAACGCTTTCGCATCACTATACGGCGAAGAGATATTTTTAGAGCAAGTAACAACTTTAAAAACGACTATCGTTAAAGTGTCTTTGAAATGTAACATTTTGGTCTCTTTGACTTTGAATTGTAATTGGTAAAACTCACATACTTCTTGCTGTAAACTTGTTTTGAAAGCGATAAACTATTATAATTATGAAAAATACGACTCCGTAAATGTCTAGAATGAGGAGGTAGTCAATTTGAACATTTATTCTGATTATGATTACTTATAATGACTGACATTCAATTCTTGATAATAATTAAACAAGTTCTTGTGTGATTATAGTAATAAAATATAAATTCCTATACGAACAAATACAATGTAATGTTTGTTACTGATTATGTTTGTAGTTCTCAGCAATAGTTATTTGTTTTACTAGGCATAAAAGCACAAGATTTAATGCCGCGGCTGGTGTTTCATAGCCGAGCGTAGCGAGGCTATGAAACCAGCCAAGGCATTAAATCTGCTTTTCTGCCGTGTGAAACATATAATTTTTTCTACAAATTTGTTCCAATTCCACGCAAAATCGACTTTTTCATATTTAAATTGCGTTTCATTATCAATATCCAAATAACTAAATTATTTTATCAAAGGTAACTGGGCCCTGCGTTACTATGTTTACCGCTGATGACGTTTGTTGAATATGTTTGTTTACTGTTTACTTTGTCATTGTCAATTTTGAAAAGTTGTCATGTTAGAAATGGATTTACTGCAAAGTGAGGATGAATTGATGCAATTAACACCACCTGAGATAAGAGACCAGGCGCGAGATGTGGAATTTAACCTTTTACCGGAAAAATCAAGAACTGTATATGAACTCACATACAGCAGATTCATGGAATATAGACAGAAGAAAAATATAGGATCTTTCTTTCTTTCTTTCTCTGAAAATGTGCTGATTGTCTATTTTTCCGATCTTTCAAAGAAATTGAACGAACTTTTTCTGCCTAGGCATTAATGGTGGACTTTTTCTGCCTAGGCATTAAAAGTGCGACTTCTAAGCCTGTCAAGTGTCATTAAAAGGCCGCTTTTAATGTCATTTGGAGAAAAAATACATTTATACAACGGATCTTTTTCATATCTACTAAGGTTTATTATGGTTACGTCAATCTATATGTATATCTATTAATAATTCTATTAGTGCTATCTTACTCCAGCCATCTACTAGAATTTAATGTCCAACCATTGAAAGATGGACGTGAGTCCTCGGAAGTAAATTTCGTTTTCAACGCTCTTAGAACATTGAAAGCACCTGAAAATCTCCAAACCATTGATTTTATTTTACCTGACATAAGACGAATAAGAGACAATCTATTTCGTGTCTCGAACAGTTTGTCTCCTCTTCAACAATGTCTCGAGACCGTTAACGAAATGGTGAAAGACAGATCTGGATATATTTAATATTACAGAGGGACAACTCCTTCGAATGCTCAAATGTACCTGAATCTTCTCTGGCATATTTAGTTTTATTGTTCTTAACAGATTTATGGCATTCTTAACTATATTATCTTATCTCTATCCGTAGTATTGTATTTTGTATATTTGTTGTATCTTTTACTTTATAATTGTATTTTTTAAATGTACCATTGTATTCAATGAATTTTAGGTTAAGGAACTCTTAACACCTATTTATTTATTTAATTATCCCAAGAAACATTTCTGTTTATAGAGAGATTAAGTTTGAACATAAATTGTATAACGACAATTGGTACAATTATTAAAAAAAGGAATGATACAGATAATCTGTGAAATATGAGTGAATAAGTCATATTACTCAGAAAGAAACAAAAGCAAAAACAATCAAAGGTGAAACATTGTTATATTATATTATGGGTAATCTGTTGAGTATAATTTTTTTAAGTTCATTTTTAAATTTAGTTTTAGTCCTAATTTTTTTTATTGCCTGTGGTATTTTATTATATATCTTAATTCCCTCGTAAAAAATAGAAGTTTTTCCAAAGTTTGATTTGAAACGTAAAGCGTTTATTTTATTTACATTTCTTGTTTTATGGTATATTCGAAATATGATCAAAAGTAAGATCCGAATGTTTTTTTAGTTATTTAGTTATCAGGTTTATATAATTTTTTTGAGGGTTCTAAAAAGGGCAATTTGTATATGCATTTTATAGCTTTGTTCTGCAAAGTTTGTAGTGGTTTCATAATAGAAATTTTGGCTGAGCCCCAAACAGAAATGAGGTATTGCAATTTTGAATAAATTAAATTGAAATATATGATTTTTAAATATTTTAGTGGGGTATACTGTCTCATTCGAAATAGTATTCCAATCATAGGTGAGAGTTGTTTTCTCAGATTGTTGATATGATTGGACTAAGAGAGTGAGAAATTTTGTATTGTTGGTATACTGAATTGGTGAATTTTTTTATTTTATTGGTCTTAGAGAATCAGTTGTAATACTTCGTTTAGAAATAAACATAATCGATGATTTCGAAAAATTCAACAATAGTATGTGAGCGAGTACCTAGCCAATGAGATAGGATTTGAAGATCCCGTTCAATATTAGACAGAATTTCGAATTCATTCTCTGCAAAATATACAAAAGTTCATCAGCAAAAAGTTTAATTTGACCTTTCAATTTGAGTTCTGATATCGAGTTTATATATATTAATAAAGGATCGGAGCAAGTATAGATCCCTGTGGCACTCCACAGTTTATAATTTTTATTGAACCGAGTGTATTTTTGATATATAGTACCTAGTTGTTTTCTGTCATCCAAATAACTTTTGGCCCAAATGTAAACTTTTCCCCTTATTCCAATATCATATAATATTCTGTAAGTGGAAATCATTCTGTTTGTTGCTCAATATAACTAAATGTGTATTCTATTCTATATTATGGTAAAGAACAATGTCTCTTGGAAATGTTGATTTTCTTTTATTGTTATTTCGAATAACGGAGTGATAGTAGATAATCTGAAAATGTTGAAATTGATTATTATTAAAGAATCAACTTTTTATTCTTATTCTCTGATATTATTCAATAAGCGTTGTTATGGAATTAAAAAATTATGAAATATCACTGGTAATGGTTCAATATTTCCAAAACACCATGTAATTCAGATAAATATACTACGCCAATATGAAACATGACTGTCCAAGATAACTTGATGATTTACAAATAAAGCAAGTCCCCCTTCATAACAAGGAGGAGGCAGAGACAGACAACATCAAAGAGACAGACCTACAGCATCTGATAGCCTGCCAACATCGTAGCATACTAGATGGAATGACCAATACCATATTACACATCTTGTCAGATATGAAATGCTGGTCAGGTCGGGTCGTTTAGAATTTTGTTTTTAGGTACTGGTAAAATTGCTAGAAAACGTAGAAGAAGACGAAAGAGTGTTGAGCAATGTGGTTGGTGCTCTTTGCGAATGCGTCAAATTCGAACACAACCGAAGTACTTTGAGGAAAGCGGACGGAATTCCCCATTTAGTGAACTTGCTGAATTATACCTATCCACCTTTGCTTGAAAATGTACCCATGGTATTGAGAGAATGCGCGGAAGATGAAGATTCAATGAGGGTTATCGAAGAGTTGGACGGAGTACGACTCATATGGTCCTTACTCAAGAATGATTCAACAAAGGTCAGTAGAAAAAAATATTGATGAAAATCTAGTATGGAGTCAAAGTCGTATTTTAGAAAATATAGCATCCAGAATTTGGTTAGTGAAATTATCTTTTTGTATTTCTTGTGAAAAATTCCAATTCAGTTAACTTAGCTACTCTTCCATTTGATAAAAAATAATGTTATTCGTTTACGTTACGATATACCAATATGTCGTAACTTTGTTAAAAAATTACTTCGATTCGGTCCGAAAATTATCGTTCCAAAATAATTCAATCATGGTTATGAAATATTTTACTCAACAACTGCGTTAAGTAACCTGAATTTGTTTCGTGTGCAAGATCCGTGAAATTGTTAAGGTACTCTCTTTCCTCTGATAATAATTATTGAAATTATAGAAAAATGTCTTGCTTGAAAGGTACAGTTGAGGTTTTTCGTCAGAACTACCGATATCACCATTATAAATTTTGATAATTAAATCATCTCGAAAATATAATTATATGGTGGAGAGATAATTGTACAGTGTACTAGAGAATCCGTTTGGCTTAAAATGAACTTGAATACAAGAACCCGAAGATATCGGTGTTAGAGTATAGCTTCTGTCTCTTGACAAGTAAGGCTCTTTGTATTCTAAGGAATGCCATTGATCAAAAAGTGGACCACATTGAGCTCTTTCCCTTGTTTGACGAATTTTCTAGGCTGTAGACGATGGGATATTGTGCGATTTTTTGACAATCGAAAATTTGGGGTAAGGTTAATACGGCAACTCTGACGGACTATGGCGGACGAGATTTGTGATTTTGAACCGATTCTATTGAAAATTGGTACTCGTTTTCATTTAATTTTTTCCTGTTTTCATAGCTTTCAGGTACCTACATACAATTTTTGATATGTCCCTCAAGATGGAAGTGAAATTACGCATGAATCATCATTCCTAAGAAAGTACAATTTACATCAAAATGAACTCCACAACTATCAATATTTCGATCCTTTATCAGACACAAATTCAGTTCTCCGTTTATTGCACTCTGTCATCTCTCATTTTCTGGTTCATTGATAAACTAATGAATAATTCATCTGGTGCTAATATCGCTGTATTTTATTATTATTATTACAAGCTTTTATTTAACTGGCCATGTTAGTTAATGTGTGTCAAATCTTGCAACTGAATTTTAAACCAGTTATCCCCAACCAATTGAGATGAAATTTTGCATGCATGTTTGGTATGGATGACATTGCATGGTGGCTAGGTGACATCATTCTACATCCAATATGGCGGACTCCCAAAGATGGAGTATCAATTATTTTGTATGCATCCCCACGATATGGCTATTAAATGAAAGGGTTTGCTGGGAAGAATATGAAAAATTAAATATCGTCACTAAATTCAATATGGGGGCTCCAAGATGGCGGACGAGTTTTGTCTGATTCGATTAAAAATCGGTATTTGGTTTTCTGTGTCGGAGATTGTGAATTTTCTATCAAAATTCTTATATTCAATATGGCAGCTCTGATATGGCGGACGAGTTTTGTGATTTTGGACCGATTCTATTGAAAATTGGTGTGTGAGGATTTTTGAGGTCAGATATTATCACTACAGTATCAATATTCAAGAAATCCAGTCTTGCTGTCAGTAGCGTTTGAGGAGGTAAGTGGGACGGCACGGTTCTCGAGGGCATGTTTATATCCATGGGCGGCGTGTTCCTACAAATCAGTAGGGTGTCAAAATATTCAATTACTTTTGGTTTTCAACTGCAGCGGAACTCTGTGTCATATTGAATTCCACTCATCAGTAGTAATATCCCGACAAAATGCTGAATTTTCAAAAAATACTTTCACCTTGCTGTCTCGAAAACTGTGTTGCTTAGAAACACCACGAGAGCTTGCTCAGAAAGAACAGCTAAAGGCTGGCAAAAAAGTATTTACATTAGCAATGGTTACGTCTTCTATGGACCTCGATACATTTTGCTGAGATATAGAAAGATTGTGACTTCTACCTATTACTATTCGGTATGTTTCTGTTGGATAAAAACTTAGACATCTAATTATTGGTGGTATACCCACAGGTTTATTCAAATGATTCATCTAAGGCAGAATACTATTAAAAATATAATTATTTATTCCAAAGAGTTCTTTCTTCGATTAAAAATAAATCTTACTCTTCTTTCATGAGTCTTCTCCCATTATTTCCTGAACGAAAGTATTCTAGCCTTTTATATGCAATATAATGCAATAATATACAATTTATTTAAAATTAATTAAAAAGCACACGAAAAACTGCCAGCAGTTGAAATTAAAAATGCGTGACAATGACAGTAATTTTGAACACAAAAATATGAAATGTTACTGGAATATCACCAAATTTTAGCAAATGCTTCTAGATCGGATAGTATGTTGCCGAACAAACCCGATGTGTTGGCGACTGTAGCACAGAGTGCCAAATAATGTGATCGTCGCTTGCGATAGAAGTAATCAACTGTAGAATGTAGAAAACGAGGGGTAGAATTCTATATGACACAGAGTCCCACTACTGGTCATATGGGAAGGATATATTCAAACTATAATTTAAAAATATCTAGCTAATGAAGCCTTATCTTGGAAATGTAAAACTTCATATCGTGAAGCATATTTTAACTTTGAAAAATCTCTGTTGTTTTTGTTCAAAATAAAACGAGTATTATTTGTTTGTAAGGTACAAGCGAATGCAGCTTGGTCTCTGGTACCGTGCATAAGGTACGCAACTGACTCTGGAGAAATGGTACGATGCTTCGTTGGCGGCTTGGAACTCATCGTGAACCTCCTCAAGTCCTCGGACACGCACGTGTTGGCAAGTGTTTGCGCCGCCATTGCCGAAGTAGCAAAAGACATAGAAAATCTGGCGGTCATAACAGATCATGGAGTCGTAGGCATGTTGGTTGATCTGGTCAATACGGAAGACGTGAAGTTAAGACAGCATTTGGCTTCGGCCATCGCTTACTGCTGTGCTTGGGGCTCCAACTGCAAAATGTTTGGCAGGTGAGGTCATGCATCAACAATATTTTCCTTTCCCATTTCATCTCGACACTCGATGTTTAACCAACTATACCCCACAAGGCAACATTAAAAACTATAATAATAATTTCCAGTAGGACTTGATGATTTGTTGGTGGTGCATTCACTTTACAACTGCATAGGAAACCGGAAAAACCTACAACACCGCCCAGGTGGTAGATGCACATTCTAAGGATTTGCATCGGGGCAACCCATATCACGCTTGCTTTCAAACAATTCTGAGGAAAAATTTTACTAACCCCAGCTAGAAATCGAATAACCCCAGCAAGAAACTCTAATAGCATGGGGGACAAGCGAGTTCTCACCTGTGGTTATAAAGTCGACTTTGCTGATTACAACTCGCTTGGGATTACTAGATTTTGTCGAATAACTTATTTTCTCGAACTTTGCTACCGCAAGTGAGTGCACCTAGTTATGACTATGATGCATTGTTGCAGTCGTAGGTATCTGACTTTGGTACCGCTAGCGATTGCACCTACTTATGACTACAAGGTTGTCTCAGTCGTAGGTATCTGACTTCGCTACCGCTAGTGAATGCATCCACCTAGAACTAATGGGGTACTGTTCCAGCTACTACTAACGAGTGCATCTACCTAGACTATAAGTAATAGTTTCAATTGTAGATTTGCAAGTTTGCTACCTGCTAGCAATGATTGCAATATTTTTTGCTCCAGGATGTCCCAAAAATAGGTTCATCAATTTCAACCACTTGTATAGAATTCATAAAGAGCAAACATTCTAATTCCGCTAGCTCCCATTCTTGTAAAATAATCTTGTTAGCCATTAGGTAGAAAGGTACCTACTCTCTGAGACCTCATTTATGCACTTGTGGTTGTATGGTTTGCAGTCGAACGGCACGAAACGCTTCTTGCGAAATTTTAATAAATAATACAAAATACTTGTTTCTCTGCTCTGATAGCATACTGCACTAAAGCTTCTCGAACCGTTGCAACTTGCATAAAAAGGTACAAGGCACCACACGGAAACGCTCAATGTTTTGCCGTGAGACCGCAAACTACACAACCACACCTGCATAAAGAGGCCTTACACACAAAACTAAACTTGATTACCACACAGCGGCGTTATTCCCAATCAGTACTCATAGACTATGAAATATGAATTAGCCGGAAACAAAAGCATACACGTGCACAAACACGAAGCCAAGAACAATAACCTAATCTTTGTCTTGTCCAAACGACCACCAACCAGCCAGAGAATGATTCTGTTTCTTCGTTTTCATTCGCACTAAACTACCTAAAAATATTTGTTGTGTTCGTGGAAGGGGTAATTTCCGTTGAAATATCAGCAAAACATCGAATAATCATAGCAAGGCATAGAATAATGGTAAGCGGGTTCATCCAGTAATATTTTATTGGCTGGTTGACAACTATTACAGTACTAAGCAGAAACCTTACAGCCACAGGCATGTAACTCGCTAGTGATTATTCAGTTATTAGATTAAAATGTTCTAATAAAAAAACTTTCTGTCCCAGAGCGACTGCCTAAGAGCGACAGCAGTATACTTTTCTGTGGCAGAAAAATCCCCTCCAGCAAAATCGTTTTCGCTGCCGTAGGATTTCAAAGTGCTGGTACTATTCGACACTTTGTCATAGTAATAGTATTTCTTATTATGATAGCAAGAAATATCTTAGCAAAAACTTTAATAGCACGATTTTCCTCAGTGAAGACATGTGAGCACTGGCGGGGCTTTGGGGCTGAAGCTCTAACAACCATAAATGTTACCCGACACCCGTTATTTATAATATACACCTAACAAAAACAAAAATTAGGTCAAGATCTCTGATAAATTCCATGTTCAGCCACCCCCTAAGTCAAATCCTGGCTGCGCCACTGCTCGGGGAAAGAGTTCATCATCAATGAAGATTATGAACATAGTAAAATATTACCTATACAAAATGTGGTTTTAAGGGAAACAAAAAGTAGAATGTATTCGTTTATAATTCCGATCGATTCGTGTTCTAAAATTATGACTTTTAAAAACTATAATTTTTAATTAAAAGTGATTTGAAACTATTGACAGAATGTCCTAATTTTAAAGAAGCGTGCTCTGCGATATTTATGCAAAGTAAGGTATACCAATTCCTAGAAATACACTAATACGAAATTCGATAATTATTTACAAAGGAAGTAAGATGTTTAATCACGTTGATTTTATTGAAAATATGAACGGATGTTCATAAAGTCAGTTGTAGAATTATCTGCGACTGAAAGATAAACTTTAGCCTCTATTTTACATCGTACAAGATAACCTCTTTTGGAAGGGATTCATGTTGTAGAAGAGTGAAATAGATTTTTGTCGACCAAAATATATTGGAGGCCTAGCGAAAGAGATGCAATTCACGCATCAATGAAATGAGCGATTTTCTGTGAGTGATACTTCTGAATAACATTCTCCCTTATCTCATTTATAGATAAGAATCTTCAATGGAAACTGGACATTTTAGAAATAATCAACTATCTGAATGAAAATGCAAATTTTAACTTTCAGATTTTTTCTCACAAGTTATATAGGGTCTTTCACAATATCTCTCAGATGTAGTTCAATGTCCAGCGTGGCTTTAGCCGGGGAAGTAGTTGTTTTCTGTTAGATAGTACAAAAAAGTAACTTCATTTTATCGTAGGTTTTTTCCTTTTCCAGAGGAGACATGTATTGGTTCAATTTTCAATTGAGAATGTTTCCTTTTACAACATGTTTAATCACCTTTCATTAAATATAGAAAGTATCAAATCACTGGTTTATTTACAAGAGTTTTATGTCCATAGTTTTTATCTTTGATGGTACTGAGTGTAGATGGGGCGAATAATTTACAAATATATCCCGGACGACCACGAAGTGAGGTAAGCTCCTAATTTTTTCTATATTCTTGAAGATATAATTGTCAAATTTGGTATGTCGCTATGGCACTTGAATGCACTTATTTTGACGCTTCTACTGAGAACTAACCACATCCGGATTAACCGGAAGTGACCCCAAACTTTTTTTTAAGTGGCACCCTGTGCATTTTCACAAATTTTCCGAAAGAGTTTTGAACTTGTAAAAAGACTGTTTTTCAAATTGAAAATCGGTTGAAAAACTCATTATAAAACCTGATTGTATCTTCGGTTCGTTTAGGAATATTCAATAACTTTTCACAAGAGCAATCTGAAAATTCATTATTTTTGAACACACAATTATTAATAACAGTTGTTGAATAATATGGAAGGTGCAATTTTCAATAGGATCTGATCTCGAAGCTTCCTCTGGTAATTGCCAATGCCGTTCGTCAGTTGAAATGATTTTATTTTGATTTTCATGGCCAACCTTGTTCGATTAAATAATTTTTAAAAAAAATTGTTTTTACGAAACTCCCAGATTTTCGGAGAAAACCCCTCAAAAGCAGAGCTTGTGCGAGCAAGGGAGATCAGGGCCCTACAGTTTAAATAAAAGTGGAATCCGAACCACTTCAGCTCAGTGACACACGACCGGGGATCGAACCCGGACCGTCTGGGTGGAAGCCAAACGCTCTAAAACCTCGACCACTTCGCTGTTAATAATCAACTGTATTTTTCATTTTTCATCCGATTTTCAATTCTTATCGCAAATTTGAAGCTCTTTCGGATAATCAGAAAGATTGTACAGTGTCATTTGGAAAAAAATGGGTTCACTTCCGGTTAAGCTAGAATTCTCAGTTGTTACATCGAAATGAGGGTATTCAAGTACCATAATAGCATCATAACAAATTTTAAAACCTGTATCTTGCAAAACTGTGGAAAAATTGGGAGGCGTACCTCACCTCGTTGTCACCTGGTATAATTTCATTTAGTTGATGAAGCTTTGTCTATAAGAAATTTGAAAGTTCAACAGGTCATTTATGAACGATAACATGAGAATTGGTTCAAGAGAAACTGTACATTTGTGTTCCTCAATTCTAAATATGTTAAATATATTTTGTTCATTTATTCATTTATGAATATTTATATAATATAAGAGATTAAAAAAATTATCAAAAGTAAAATATAATATTTCTAAAAAAAGAATAACAATATGGACAGACAGTCACGTAAAACTGGTATGAAAACCGTTTATAAATATTTCAATGATTTGTGGTCTATAAGTTTCAGCTAAATAATTTGAAGTAACAACATAAAAAATGACACAAAGAACAGTCGTTGGTAATTCCCAAGTATGAGGCTTTGAATATATCAGACACTGAAAATTGATATTATTTCCTTTGTAAATGCATGCACTTTTTCAATCGATTTTCAAATTGTAGGATGTTTCTGGATTTTTTTCCCATTTGGCAATCTATTAAAATCTAGAGCTGAATGTGAGAACCTTTTTTGCCGAACAATTGAGCTAGCCGGATCAATATGGAACAAGTTATGTTGCCTTATACGGTAACTATGAATTTCAGAGATTCTAGTTATTGTGGAGTTTGATTCAACTTTTTTATTCGCAATATTGAAAGACATTTTCAAAGTTTTTATTGCAATTGCTATTTGGAATAACCGAAAATTTATTCATATAAAAAATCAACCTTGCAATTTATCATAATTATGAAACGCAAATAAAAACTACAACCTTGAGACTAATTGTAGTTACAAAATTGTATGATGATACAATCGAACAAACAACAGGAGCCTAGGAACAAAATGCCAGATTCACCTGAAATCGTCAAAGGGACTTTTTTAGAACAATTTTGAATCAATAATACCTCACGAAGTCCGCAGCTAATTTTCATATTTTTCATTAACTGTGCTTCTTGCTTTTATAGTTACCTGTGAAATAGTTTTAGAAGACATTTACCTGGCATCAAAAAGAAGTGGATTTTATCAGTGACATTTGTAGTTTGCATAAATTAGGTTCGTTCTGTTAATAAAGATTAATAGGTTAATATATAGATAGATTAATAGATCAATAGGTATTATTATATTTGCAATCATAGTGATAGTTCAAATGTGGGTTTCTTCAGAGTAATGGACTTCCTAAGTTTCAAATTTGATTCCGAAATTATTTCTAGGACCATATAGTTCTTCATGTGAGATCAGCATCATCTCTGCCCATAATGAAAATATCATCAAAAACTACTCACGCCATCAATAACTGATAATAAGTTTCCCATTTTCCTTGGTCAAATGGCTGTTCGTTTAGGAATTCTCTAAAACTTTTCACAAGAGTTATCTGAAAATTCATAATTTTTCAACATGACGAAGTGAAAAGAGCTTGTTGCTATTTGAGAAATAGGTAGGTTTCCGTTATGACTTAATTTATAAAAATTGTTGAAGAATAGATGCAATTCCATGAAGACCCCCATTTTCAATGGGACCCCCTGCCCCTTTGAAAAAATCATCGGTCGGGAGCTCGGACTACCCTCCGTGTAGAAAAAAATTGTGAAAATACAACTGAAAATATCCGTAAAAATAACGAAAATCATCGGAACGTCGAATTATTTAATTTCAAGAAATGTTACCCTCCCTGTCATCCTGAAAGATAAATAGAGAACGCGCAAGAATTCGGAAAAGACTCTGACCTACGTCCTTCTCAAAAAAAGTTACAAAAACTTGCGAAAATAAAATCGAAAAAATCCGTAAAAATAGAGAACCGTTGAAAAATTATATTTTAAAAATTTAACTCCCCTGAAGGCTGAATAGAGAACACGTAGGAATTTGGAAATATTCCCGAAGGTTTCATACTTGGAAAATTACAACCACAAAAACATATTGGTCGGGGGACCCCTGCTTCTCGAAAAAAAAAATCATGACATGAAAATTGAAAAAATCTGTAAAAACCTGAAAACATCGGCCCGTCGAATAATTTTCGTAACTTGACCTTTCTGTATGTATGTATCCAGTGAAGTGGGGTATGTCGCACCTATCAAGACAGATAATCAAACAATTTGTTATGATGAAAAGTACAAAATAAAATAAATTTAGAAAGTCTATTTAAAAACGCAAGCTTCGATTATTGAACTGAAAAGTAATAGTATATTGTACAATGAGCATGAAATGACATACACATGGGAAATGGGTCATTTCAAGCTCATTGTACACTATACTTTTTCTACGACCATCTGAATCATTAACAAATCTGTAATATTTTTAATAATCCTTTTTATCATAAACTCTCCTGTCGTCATTTTTACCTGGTTTAGATAATGTTTTCTTTCTTCACCCGTTGGATGAAACATCTATTTTTTCTTTTTGTACACGTACCTACCTACGTCGTAAAACAAATAACATTGAAAATTTTCAAATTTTGACAACTTGGAAATAAAAAAACTTTATGCAGAAAAAATCAAACACTAATCGATTTCATAAAATGAAAAAAAAGTGGCTGCGTGGTGAACCCTCGCTCCCACCATCCAAAGTCCATGTGTCATCTGAATCAACACTCGTCGTTACTAGAGCCCATAATAATTTGTTCAAATTAACTGCTATATAGAAAGTATCTGTCAACTATTCAAAAATATAGAATCCGATTGTAATCAATCTTTTTATTGAAATTATTCTGGTTTTATGAAAATAAAATCATACCTTTGTCAGAAGATAGGCATTATCAGGAGCTTCTGATATAAATTTATTAATTTGATTGTTAAATCATCCTCACTATCGCTAATCATTTTTAATAATTAAATTTTTTCAATCGAATTATTAGACAGACGTAAACAAACTTGACTCGATATTATTTATGTTCATAAAATTCGTTAATACCTACCTATAATGACAGTCTAGTAGTTCATGAAAGTCGTAGGAAATGAAATATTTCGATACAGCTAGCCCGTGGGAAATGAAAATCGGTGTTGAAACGTGGTAGGTTTCTTAATCGAAGACGCAATTGAAATGTTCATTTTTCTTAATGGTCGTAGAAAAAAAAAATATATATCTGTGTAGGTATGTTTCCATAATTTCCTCTGTTACTGATTATCCAAAAGATAATTTCAATGTCAAGACTGACAAACGTTATTTATTCAATTCCAAACACGGAGATATATACAATAGGGAATATGCATAATTTATTTTTATTTGTTTAATCAATTTTTTACTTCGTTACAACATAGTAAAAAATATAAATACGGTTGAAAGTCTTGGAATTAATTTTTAAAATAATATGTAAAATACCGATTGAATTTGACCTATTTGAACACCTCCATTTTCGCGCGCTGTGGATGACGTCACATAGCGCTATCAGCTTTGTTCTTCTTCAGTGTCGTTCGTTTTGACGTACTCTGATTGCTCTACTTGCTTGAAGTTGATCTTTTATAAAAGAGTAAGACAAATGCAGTACCAGTGTTAGAGATGAACATATGTGAAAGTGATCTCGATCAACCAGAGCAGTCTTCAATGAACAAGCCTTTCTAAAGTTATGGCCATTGACTCTATTGACAGTTATTAATTAGGTTAGGAATTTGCAGTTTTAATCGCTATAACGATAATGGAAAATGCTAAAAAATCATCTTATAGGTATTGTTTAGTACCGGAATGCCAAAACACAATTATAAGTACACCTCCAAGAGATGCGAAAATACGTAAACAATGGTGTAAGGTTATGAGAAGAGGCGAAGTATCTCCAATATCACATTTACATTGTTGTGAAGATCATTTCAATGTGAGTACATTGTATTTCGATAGTTAACATGAAGTGAATTGATTAGAAGTAAGTTTTGTATGCATAAATGTTTTGTATATACCTGCCTGCCTCACCTAAATTACAAAAGGAAAACTATCATTTGATAAACTATTACTACTTATCAGGTCCGGTATTGTCGGATTGTGCTTTGACAAAACCGCTTTCAGTCATTTCTCTTGATAATTTACAATTGTCACAATACCAAAATCGAACTATGTAATGGAAAACACTACAAATATATAAATAAAAACAAATTTTCTATGAAAGACGACTAGCACAGTATGAATATCATCACAGATAAATTTCATAACGTGCAATGTGACGTCATTCTTCGTTTCGACCAATGGTGATGCGTTTCGCAAATTTGAATTCCGCGCGCTTATTATGCACTTTTTCATTGAAGTTTTATGGAGTTAAATACAAACTAAATGATAAACTAATGGTTTAGGTGTATTTTCGAGACAATAAAGTATATGTGGTAAAAAAATCAAGTAAATTTAAATCACTTGCATATTCCCTATTATCCTAACAAACTGAATTGCCAATGTTTTTAAATAAGATAAATGTTCTTATAAACTTGTATCGTGTTTTCAATAAAATTAATTTCTCTTTATTTTTTATAATTAATTTTTTTCCCCAATTGATGATGTAATGAACTTTTCCTAACTGGTGAAAGTTGGACATTATGACATTCACATCATTTTTAAAAAGTGTCTCTTTATATTTCAAAATTAGAAAAAGAACTTTTCAACATTGAAATATTTTCTTGAAAGCTTGAGGCATCAATTTTCATTACGCTTGAATTAAAATCTCAAGGTTTTAAGAAAATATTTCAATGTGTAAAACTTTGTTGTTTTCCATACACTCAATCTTATTTTTCTATTTTTTAGTTTCATTGTTTATAAATAAATGCTTGTTTTTGGAAAGATTTATGTTTATTCTATACTGAGTGACAGCAAGAGAACATTATTACTTTTTTGATATACCTAGAAACTGACATCTGCCTTTTTCTTATATAAAGAGTGAAGAATAATTGAACATCCATAATAAAAAAGATGAGAGCATCTGTTTTTTTCTCGATTGAACTCGAATTTAAAAAAATGTATGACCCCGTAGAGTAAAGTCCTTTTATTTCTCTGATTAAAATACATTATCTTGTTAAATATGGCAATATATCATCATTCGATGTAACACTTTCACATGTCCACCGTATTATCTGTTGATTCGGTATAACTCAATGACAAGTGATTATTTCCGTGAGTAATCAAAAAAAGTGGTAATCCTCTATGCGCAGTAGCTCCCGTCAATCCTTCATTGAATTATTAAAATATCATTTCCTTGAGAATAAGACTTTATAATTAATTACACCATTTTCCAGTGCTGAAAAGAATTAGTAAATATTTCATTGTGTTCAAATTTTCATTGCATTGTTCTCACGAACAGGAGTCAATCACCGGATGATTCATTGACGTGATTTGTACATCAATGAAAGGTTCATTACGAAAATACTCTATTTGCTCAACCTTGACCAGTGTGCGAATACAAATTCTTAGGAAATCTTATTTATTTGTTTTTAATGAAACACAATGGAGTTATTTCGTAATTTATTTTGAATGTTAAGAGTGTAAGTGATGGCATTGGATGACGTAGATTTGGGTTTTTGTTGGTCAAAAAAGTTCTCATGTAATTCACTCTGGGGATGGGGTGGCATTCGATAGGAGATTTTTGGCATCGTCGACTAATGTCAAAGTTAAAAAGTCAAAATATACTTTATTGTCGGAAGTTATGAAAACTTCTAGAAGAAGGTTCATTGTCTTAAAGATAATGTTAAATTGTTTTTTATTATTTTTTTTTCTTGGTGTTTTGGCATCGACCGCTATGGTCATTAGGCACGTGTTCTGGATAGGCATTGTTACTGACTCCATGCGCCAACTTAGGAGAAGCACTGTTAATTGGAACTCAACAGTGAATCGTGTAGGACTCACTCCAAGTTCAGCCACGAGATTTGAATAATTAATCGGTCAAATTAAATTAAAAAATCTCAGCCGCAACTGGGACTCGAACTCCGGACCTTTAGACTCAGAGTCGGACGCTCTAACCACTGCGCCACGCCCCGACATTGTTAAATTATTATTAATAAATATAATAAACATTATTCAAAATTAAATAAAAGAACATGTACTTTACATCAATTTGTAAGGAAGGTGAATAAACTCTTTAATTATATATACCCGTTGAAATCTTGTAGAGAGGAAAATTACAATCAACTATTTTATATACCTGAACTATTAAGCAAGCAGATGTTTCAGTCAAAACAGATTTTTTTTAAAATATGTGCTGTGCTCTTTCATGCAACATATCAAAATCCACCCTCTGGCAAACAACCCCCGAGAAATCACCCCTAACTTTTATTTTTCAAATTGCACCTCCGCATGTTTGTTTTTACAGTCCTTTTAATTTTGTCAATTCTCATTCAATGATATATCATAGCTAGAATGTGATGCAAATAAAAAGACAAGTGAAATATTGATTTACAAGCACATATTATTGTTATTTAAAATTAATAAAACCTGTTGATGATTACAAAAACTTAGATTGTTATGAAAGTATTGCTGTTCGAAAAAGGGGCTCGAAACCCTTCCTTAATAATGATAATGGTCCATTAAATTCCAATCTATGTGACTTCATAACAGTAAAGGAATAATTAAGTGCCTTTGTTGTATTGTTTATTGGGTGGGGTTGTACCGGTTGTACCTGTCTATCAGGTAGGGTCACTTCCTAGTACACAGATTACCTTATGGTAATCAATTATGTGATTAAATAAGACTGGTATGCCGATTTATAGTTAGTTTAGTAATGCCTACTGATGAAGATAACTTTGTTATCGAAATGCGCATCATTGCCATAGTTTTATATTGTATTTTTCACTTTTACCTATCATTAAAAGCGATTATTATTATTATAATTATTTGCTTCGATATAGGCGGTTTCTATAAATTTCATTTCTAACCAATGTTCCTCTCTATGAAGAATACTAGCCTCGTTCCAAAGAATTCGGTGGTGCTTTGCCCTGGCGTGGTCAGCAATTCCCGATTTTGAAGAGGACTCAACGAGGGGTAACATCAAAATCGGGAATTGCTGATCACGCCTGATGGTGAAACTATTTTCTGGTTGTGAAGAGAAACATTCTCAATTGAAAATTGAACCAGTACAACTATCTGAATGAAAATGCAAATTTTCACTTTCAGATTTTTTCTCTCAAGTTATATAGGGTCTTTCTCAATATCTACCAGATGTAGTTCAATGTCCAGCGTGGCTTTAGCCGGGGAAGTAGTTGTTTTCTGTTAGATATTACAAAAAAGTAACTTCAATATTATCGTAGGTTTTTCTATTTCCAGAGGAGTCATGTATTGGTTCAATTCAGAATGTTTCTCTTTACAACATGAATCCCTTCCAAGAGAGGTTATCTTGTACGATGGAAAATAGCGACTAAATTCAAACTTTCAGACGCAGATGATTCCACAACTGACTTTATGAACATCCTGTTCATTATTTCAATAAAATCAACATCTTTTCTGGTTGTTATCCATTAGGAGTTGTATCAAATGAATTAGGATTTTCAGCTGCCAAACCTGTGTACCATCCTCTTATTGAATCACATCTGCGGTATGGAACAGCATTTTGAGGAGTTTGCTGTGGTCATCGATTTCAGAATGTTCTAATTTTGCAGAAGGGTGCTCTGCGATTTTTATGCAAATCAAAGTTTCATACTTGAAAGTGTATGTTTGATATACAAGCATAAAACAAAATTCACTATTGGTAGTTCTTCTGATCATATTACAAGACAAAGTAATGAATTGAAATTTCCAGTCCTTGAAATTCCTCTGATCAAAAATTCAATAATTTATAATGGAGTAAGATGTTTAAACACATTCCACCAAACCTTAGAAGTATCAAATCACTTTTTCGGTTTAGAAAGGATGTTAAAGTGTTTGTTATCTGAAAGAGTTTGCAATAGTTCAATAATGATGGGTTTTGAGTTATATTGTTTTCTGTGATTTCATGTGTATTCCCATCATTGATGGACTGAAAAGTTATCACCAAGTGCTGCGGTTGGATTGGCAGAATATGGCAGAAATGAAGGGGTTATTGTTGTGATATAAGCCTTGGTGTTTGTATTTTTATTCTCGTATAGTTGTTGCATGCGCTCATTCTCGCCTCAGTGACACCTCTGATGGTATTGTAGGTTCTTCCTTTTTTCCTAAAGAAGATTTAATGTGATATTCGCATATCTAATGACATGAGACCGATATGGATTGGTGAACAGATTTGGTGTTACATGGCGGCCTTTATAATTTCACACTGAAGAAGCTATCAATAGGGATTTCTAATCAAGAAGACTAAAAACAAGGAGGGTTTAATAAGCTCTAGCCAATCAGAAACTTGTATCATCAACGCGTCATAGTGACGTACTTGGGTATGAGTACAGAGTCGAACTCGAATCAGGCAACAAAACTGTCAGCAGTAACTCTCATATACCAAGAGCTAGTCCGTCACTGTCTATAGAGAACGGCGGCCATGACATGTATAACTACGTCACATTTCGTCACAAATGTTCTTTCATCTCTTTCTACTAGTCTTATGGGAATCAAACACTCCTTGTTTTAAGTCTTCTTGATTTCTAATGGCGTTGGACATACTAATAAAAAGAGACAAAAGTTCTTAATTTTTCCATCATTGTTGACAGAAGACGCGCTCTGTGATTGGTCACTATAATGCCGGGCAGTTTGAATGACAAGACAGCTACAGTTGAAAATGACATTTAAACTCCCTGCCTTTATAGTCACCAATCACAGAGTACGCCTCCTGGCAACAAGGATTACAAAATTAAGAACTTCTGTTTCTTTTTATTAGGTTGTCCAAAGCCATTAGAAATCTATTCATTCGACAAACATCTCCAATTGAGGGGCCTTGTTTCAAAATGTACAACCCCAGTTTAAACAAATTTCCAGAAAACAGGAAAAACCTCGCAATTGAAGGTGGTGCATTCTTCTTGAAATTTGAATATTATAAGTCATCATTATCTATAGATGATTCATGAAGTTTTAGAAAAAAGAAATGTTTTTTTTTCCAAAAAGATTTATAAAAAGTTATGGAGATTATACTTTGTGCAATTTTTCAATGGAGATTGTACACTTTGGAACTAGGCCCCACAATTTAACTTTTTTATTGTAGGTTGGGCGCTATCACGCCACTTGTTCAATACATGGCGGACGGAAACCCGGATGTGCACAGAACTACCGCTCTAGCGCTGTACCATCTCTCTAAAAATCCTTTCAACTGCATAACCATGCACGAGAGTGGAGTAGTTCCTTTCCTTCTGAAAGCCGTGTCTTCTACGGACTGGAAGCTACAAGAAGCGGCTGCTGGTTGTCTCGCGAATATCAGAAAGTTGGCGCTGGAAGCCGAAACCGTTCATCTGATAAGATACAAGGAATCGAGCGAGGAGGAAGATGCAGAAATTTGAATTCATGTTTAATTTGTATCTACAATATGTTATGTACCTATATTTTTAATATATGTTTATCTGAGATGCATTCAAACTGTGTGTAGCACCACAATTACTATGCATGTCTTTCAATTATTAATACTAGGCTAACATTGCTTTCGTGGAAACCGGAACAGCTACGGAAGACGTTGGAAGGAATGAAAATTGTCAACTCTGGCGTATGAAATACTTGAGGTACATTTTTACATGTAATTTGAATATGACAACCAAATAAAAACAATATATTCGGCTAACAAAAAACTTGGTTCGAAAGAAGTGTTCATTGGTCAGAAACGAGTATTGAGATGTATCTTTGGAATGTCTAATAGGGAAACGTGTAAAACGATCTTCACATGTTTCAATGTTATGACACTTTCCAATATCTTCATCTTCGAAATGAGCGTTCATGTTTTTAAACACAAATAATCATTCATAAGAAACTCTCATGTACACGGATATGGTACTCGAACAATGCACCATTTTCATGTTCATTTTGTAAAAAAGGAAAAGATGTCTAGAGCTTCAGATCATGTTGGTCTCAAACTTTTTAATAATCTTCCACAAAAACTGAAGGATATAACTGAAATGTTTTTCAATTGAAAAGTGTTTTTACAGCGTGAATGATTTTATAAAAATTAAGCGAGCACGTGACGAAATTTTGTGTAATGTAATACATTTGCACTTATTATTACTTTCATTACTTTCATCTTATATTAACTTATTATTTAACATTCACTGTTATCATTTCATGTTGTATTTCTTGTATTTTATCTATTTATTGACAATTCCAAAGCATGTAAACCATGTCAAGAAAGGAAATAAAGATTGATTGATTGATCGATTGATTGATTGAGACTCAAACACGTGTCGAAGTGTCAAAAACAGTCGTTTAGTATTGAGATGACTACACCAAAGTGTCCAAAAAGTCCAGTGGGAAAACTTCAGTTTCTCAAAAACAGTCTTGATGGAAGTTGGAATTAACACATACGTTGTAGGATATAAAAAAAACTGGTAAAGTTAAACAACGATCAAATATAAAATTGAATATTGATAACGAAGTTATAGAAGATGAAAAAATTATCGCAAAACGTTTTTCAGAGCATTTCTCTAAAGCTACTAAGTTGGCAATCGAAAATCGTTTTAGTTACAGGGATGGTAAAACCTGTACAAAATTTATTCTGAGTAAAACTAAGTCCTTTTACTTTCCGCCGGTTTTTAATCAAGAAATTGTTGATATTATTACAAATTTTAAGAACACAAATTCAATTGGAGTCAACTGCATATCAACCAAAATTGTTAAATCAAATAGCAGGATCTATATGACATATAATTAATACAAGCGTAGTATCAGTACTGGAAACATGGAATAGTAACACAAATATTCAGAAAGAATGATTCCCCTTGTATAGATAATTACAGACACATAACTGTGTTATCAGCAAAGTGATGGAGAGAACTATATAATAAACATGAAATAATTGTGGACTCACAAAATGAATTTTATCCAGGACGGTCGACAGAAAGTGCTATTTGCAAGTTTGTTGAATACGTCAAATAAAGAGAAAGCTCGTAGGTGCACTTCTATTCCAAAAATCTTTTGACAGCCTAGATCTCAGTTTCACGGAAATCAAGTTATATTCTTTTTTTTTATTGACGTGGCCGTTACTTGATGGAAATTCGCGACATGTCGCGTAGACAATAACCTGAGGAAATTTAATAGTGTTTACCTTAGTGTCAAGTTATATTCGCAGGGAATTCGTGGTAATATAGGTACTATAATGGTTTGTGTTATTTCAACAACAAAAAAATTGCTGTAAGACTCAATGAAACTGTTTCAGAATTAATGTCGTTTATAAATGACTTACCTATGCACATGGAAACAGATAGTCTGGTATTATATGCTGATATAATGTATCACTGGCAATATATCCAGAAAACCAGAATGAACTTGATTACAAGATAAAAACTCTTCACAACAAATTCAATACCTGGTGTATACATAATCGCCTCATAGTTAACAATAAAAAACTGTATTCATGCAATATTCAATTAAAAATAGATGTGTAACTACAGAAATTGAAATTTCTAATGATAATAGGCTGGCAGAATCAACGAAGTTCTTGGTACATCTCTTGTTTCCTTATCATCCAAAAATTGTATCGACCTAATCAGTAAGAGAGTAAATAGTGGTTTTTTTGCTTTATTGCAATTACAAAGTGTATCGACAGAAATTATTTATTGAATAAGTATTATGCTCTTATACTCACTTTACCTATAAATACATGGGGAAACCCTGCTACATCTCAGCTACTGCTTAACTCACAAAAAAGAATGATTCGCTTGATATTTGGAATTAAACGAACCGATTCATGCAGAAATTATTTTAAGGGGTATAACCTATTATTGACAGTGCCTTGTTTATGTATCATGAAATGCATTATATTCATTAAAGCACAATTAAATGATTTCACAACGAATTCGGTTAGCCATGAACACATTAAAAGCTCCCTCATGCAGGAATTCAACTGTACAAGCTAAGCAATATGCTACGAAATAAAGCAGGAACGAGTCTATTATATTTTAAAATATAAATAGAAAAAATTTCTAATTGAAAAGTGTTACTATAGTGTTAATGAGAATCTGCAGGAATAAGTGTGAATTTTAATTATGTTCATTTTATTTTTATTAACATTTACTTCTACTCATTAAATTTTATGAAACAAATTTACATTTGTTCAGTTTTAATATAATATTGTATACCATTTTACTGTTTATATTTAGACAATTTGTTTTTAAAATGTTATAATTTCCATAACGGAAAATAAGCAATATTATAATATTATGTTAACACGATTATCCCCTCTGACCTTTCCGATATTATAATCTTGATGGAATAAATGCATCATTATTAAAAAAGAAACATTCATATCTTATCACTTTAGCAAGATCATGACACCTTGATCAGCAACTTAAGGTATAGTTTAATAAAATTCAATTCAATTTAAGTGAAAAAACAATAAATTAACTACAATGGGAGGGAGGGAAAGGTTCGTCATCTTTCTCTTGTCTAACAATGTACAATTTCACAGACAGAAGGCTTTTACTGGTCTTATTCAGAACAACGCCAAACCACTAATTTAACAAGTGACCATCTTCTGAAGAAATATCAGGATATTGTCTCTCTCGTTCTTCCCTTAGCCGTTTCATCGCGCTGATCCAGAGAAGTAAGGGAGCTAGTGCGCGAAGTGTCACCGATGAAGCGATTTGATTTTTTGGAAGTGTCACTGATCAAGCGATTTGAGTTTAAGGAATTGCTTATGCCCTACACAACGTGCATGTGAAGTAGCTCTTTTCACGAAACGAGTTGCTGAGTTTATAAGATGATTTGTTGTGTTCTTTTCTTTGGTCATCAATTTGTACACTTATGAGCAACCCACAGAAGTCTTAGAGAGATTTGTGCAAGAAACGGTTGTCAAGGGCGTGCGATCCCATACACGTTCATGCTTGCTAATTTCGATCAATTAATGGAAAATCACATAAAGCAAACCATGTACATTTTCTTTTCTTTGAAAACGTTCATAAAAGAAAAATTTCCGAACGAAAGAGTAGGTATACAAAAGAGGAATTATGCATGATTTTATTTTTTCTGTTTTCTGCGTCAATTCGGGTCTCAAAAGTGACATTTAGCGAAACCTCATCAATATTTGTTTCGAAATTTCAAGGTTTCAAATTGCTCTTCGATTTGAATGCAATTTGATCTTGACCGTCTAATAACTTTTCCCGAACACTAAAACTACGTATGGGCCAGTAGATATACAATCAATTCACATTGATTCCAAAAGATTTCAAACATCAGTGGTGTAATTAATGAAAACAAACCATAATAATTTGCAGAAGTCTGCTATGAACGGAAAATTGTTTAAATGACAAAAAGTGTTTTGTTGATGTATTTTTGCACTGAAAATTGCGAAAGTTCTGCAAGCTAGGAATACTGATAGTAATGTTTTAAACCACGCATTGAGTTTGCAACCTTGTGAATGTTACGGAACCTTGTTTTTCTCATTTGTTTTAGTGTTTCATTGTAATTTGTTTAAAAAAATTACAAATTTTTGCAAACTGGACAAATGAAGAGATTTTTTAACCTATTCTTGTACATTTGTATGTCTAAAAACGCTTAATTTATTTATCAATTTGATTTGCAGAACTTTTGGAATTTACTTCGAGAAATTAGGATTACATTTTTTTTTATAAAACAAACATTTCTGTTTTGTTGGAATGGTTCAAACTTATCAGAAGATGTAAACTGATATTACAACAATCTGGAAGTTTGCAGTACAAATGCAGTACAAATACGAAAATATTTTTTTTATTTTTATTTTACCTATTGCAGGCACGAATGCAAATTATTGAAAACATTGTCAACATCTTCATTTGCAACCATTATTCAAAACTTTTGTAAAAATGTCAATACCATTTTAATAAAAAAAAAAACAATTTGATGGCAAGATGACTTTTCCGTTTGACGCAAGAGGTTGCAAATGAAAGCACTTCTCAAGAACAATACTTTAGTTATTTTTTCGAGTTTGCAGAACTTTTGGAATTTTTATCGACAAATTAGGTTAATAACAACATTTTTTTTTTGTAAAACAAATATTACTATTTTGTTTGAGTGGTTGCAAATTTGTCGGACGATAAACTACTATTTTTCCATTCTTCGAAAGTTTGCAAAACTTTTGCTTTTTTTGTTTATTGATTTTTCCCTCATTTCTGTGTTGCAAATTAATGAAAATATTGTGTGCAAGGACATCTTCATTCGCAACCATTATTCAAAATTTTTGTAAAAATACCGATATTTATTTTGATTAAAAAATAACAAATTAATGAAAAAATATATTTTTCGTTTGACGTAAGAGGTTGCAAATTGAATAACTTTTCAAGAACAATATTTCAGTTATTTTTTCGAGTTTGCAGAATTTTTGGAATTTTCTTCGAAAAATTTGTACTAAAAGCATAATTTTTTATTAAAAAAAAAACATTTCCTTCTTGTTTGAATGGTTGCAAATCTATCAGACGTGGAAAACTGCTATTCGTCGAAAGTTTACAGTACTCTTGCAATTTTTTCCGGCTAATAATACGAAAATTTATTGAATCCTGATTTTCAACATCTTCCGTTCAGAAAAAATGGTTGCAAAATCAGACTTGATATGATTTGAACGTACTCTTCATTCCACTGAAGTTTTAAAACTTTTGTAATTACTATCGAATTTTGGAAAAATCATGCCTTTATCTACTGGCATATAACGTGAATATTAACTGACGAGAATATATCACAAGCCGCTCTATACTCATTTCCGGTTTATGCATTCCTTTTATTGCGTTTTTTTTGTGTCTAAACTCCACATATATAAATGTCGAAATCTCCAGGAGGAATGTGATGTGGCGTTCTTTTTTCTAAACCGGTTCGTCATAATTAAAATTATTATTAATAATGCAAATCAAAATTCATGTCTGAACAGGGTCACACGCCTGTTCCGCATTCAAAAGTATTTCGAATTGAGAGTATTCATGCAATATAAAGTAATATTTTTCAATAGACTTTCAAATCTTGAATGGGAAGTTATAGACAACCTGCAAGGATTGAACAGGGTGTGAAAAAATTCAAACTAACATTGGCCAACTAATTATCTTTGGATTTCAAAACCTACCAAACATAGAACTATCGTCGAATTAGGGTCACAGCCAACATAAATAATGCAAATGCAAAAATGCAATTCAACAGCCAATTAAGACGTGAATACTAATTTGTGATGCATGGTTGAATAGAGAATTTGAAGGCAAATATGATAATCAGGAGAAACATACGGGGTAACATTTGAACAAAATAAGTTGGGGTCACTCCGGTAAAACAGGTCGATGAACAAAATTGTCGTTAGGTTCACAAAAAGCGCTATCATTGATTACGTAGATCCTATGAATTTAAAATTGTTATCCCTTCAAAAAGTTCAAATAAAAACTACAGGCTGCTACATGTCTCCCAGTATACCTATAGGTAATGAATTCATTACCTTTTTCACAGAAATTGGTTTAATATTATCTAAACAATTCAAAACTGAATTGCAAAAATCTAAATCACATTGATCCGGTTTCTGAAGAACGGACCCCGCACTTTCCTTATGGAAAATGGCTTTCGGTTAAACTCCCTGAATTTTTGGGATGTTGTAGATTTCGACTTCCTCGACAAAGGTGTCCACAGGCGCAAAGGTGTCCACAGGCACAAAAAAATCGGCCGACAAGTTTTCGAGATACAGGGTGTCAAAATTGAAAAGTGAAGCTTTCTGCTCAGAATTTTTAACAACTCCGAGAATTATATTTTTACGTTTCGTGCTCTACAACAGGGTGAACAAAGAAAATTCCAATTCGATTAATTTTGAACCAACCAGTGTAAGTTCGTTCATGCGAATTAAAGATCCAATTGAGCCTGGATGGATTTCCTCAATCTCGATCGAAGTTTACTGACATTTTTTTTTTATATACAGGGTGGTTCGAAATTAGGGATACGTCAACCCCTAGTATTTTTAATCGGATAGGGGAGAGCATGTCATATACATATCAAACATTATTTAATGTTAAGAACGTCGCATAGTAATTTCATATATATATATAGGGTGAGTAAAAAGATACAGTCCAAGTTTCTTGCAAAAATGTGTTTTTTTTTAAAGAATACCCTGTATTTCGAAAAAGAATCGGTTAATTTTCTTGAATTTTTGATATTGTGTTTGATTTGAGGAGTCCGAGATATTGTCATCAATCTCAGCATAGGTCTCCGTACTCGTTTGTCGGCTATATACTTTTGAATGTACGGATTTTATTGATACCCGATAGACTCCATTGGAGACCGAAATGGGCTATTTTCCAACAATTCTTGTTGAAAAATATTCGGGCTAGATTAGTGCGGTACCCATTCCAAAAATGCAATACCTTATATACATGGTGACTGAAATATTTTTCATTTGAAAGCCCTGTTTCCGAAGAAACTGGAGAAAATTGAAATATCCCTCTCAAGTTTGGGACTAATTCTACAGTATTTGGAAGCTATTTTAATTCAGATGGAGAAATATTTTATGATTTCTGTGAAATGGGCGGTTTCTACAAAATTGGGATAATTGGTACACAATGAACAAATGAATGGTGAAGGTATCATACCTCCCAAAATTCTACAAGTCTGCGATTTTTTTCAGCCTGTGGACACTTTTGCCGAGGAAGTCGAAATCTACAACAAACCAAAAATTCGGGGAATTTAACCGAAAGCCATTTTCCATAAGGAAAGTGCGGGGTCCTTTAGAATATAGACAGCTTATAAACCTAAGGGACTACAGTGGTACTTTTAATCCCAGTGCGAAAAGTTTGTAGACCGATCGGAGGGAGGGCTACAACTCGCTGAGGGATTAAAAAGAACTTTAGTCCCGTGGTTTATATGCTATTTTATGCACTTTATGACAGGAAAAACTGAAAGTAAAATAATCAAGAAAATAATGGAAAGACAATACTCTCGTACTCGTAGCAGTACTCTAGTTTCAAAATGTTAACTCCGCTGACTAATGGGTGTTATCATATTGTTGTTGACATCGAAAAGTGATGTGCCTTGAAAAAGTTGCTAAGGCGTTTGAGGAAAAATATGGGTTTTGTCTTAATCCATTGAGGCCGGAATTATTTTTTTGAGAAAAAATTTCAAATATTCAGTTACAGATGATTATTAATACATTATTAAATAGATTTAAAAAGTTAATTTTTTATGATTTGCATTTGATTTAGCTTCAGCTTTAGCTTTCATTTCACATATATTATAGGAAAGTCTCATTTTTTATGATATTCCAAGAAGCAGTTTTTTTGTCGAAGAGGCATAATGCGACATTACATTTGAAACAAATAAGTGTTTTCATGGAAAATTTAACAAAATATCAAATTTGTTACATAGTACAATGCCATCTGGACTTATGAGGTTCCAACTTAGTGCTACAGAATGAAACTTTTTATTTCTGTGATATCAGTTGGTACAAAGCCATTGGGATTGCCCCCAGCCTTTTGCAAAGTATGAAAAACTATGTGTTCCAAAAGTCGGTTCTAAAAAATATATTTCTATATTTTCAGTAATTTTTGGTCCAGATGTCTCGGCAAATTGTTTCAATGTTAGGTGGCAGTTTGAAACCGATTGCGTCCAATTAATTAATTTTGCCAATTCCTGAGCCCTTATTACGGAAAGGGAGTATTCATGTATGGTGAAACAGGATTCCTATCTTCGGATTCTGATCCAAAAATAAAGAGAAGAGCTTTCTTGTTCCTAGTGTCCTCAAGCTGAGCACACCACAAAGTATGCATCAAAATTATCACTTTTTCTTATGCATATAATGTGACAACAATGAAAATGTATTTTCATATGCTTTATGAATCAAGTTATCTTGAAACACACCTATCATTTTCCACTATTATTTTTATTTCAGATAAAACAAGTGGTAGTTTTCAGCATAAAAAAAACACTTGCATAAATAACCGACACTAATCTACATCTATACCGGTTCGTTTGAGAAAATTTTATTTGGAGGAGGGAGACATCAAACGCATGCGTCATTTTATGTGTATCAGCAGTGAGAACTCTATGCACATGAGAAATAATTAACTTCTAAGTGTCCTCACTGTGTGCACACTAGATAACAAATGTAAAAATATGGATGTGCTTTTCTACTTTAATCCCTAAAAATGGCATTTTTCCAGACTATTTGAAAAGAACAAATTTTGAAAATATTTATGAAGGTGATAGAAAAAACATTTCACATTATCATCTGATTGCACTTTTTGGTAAAATTTATGAAAAAGTGTTGAAAATTCAATTAATTGATTTCATTACTTCTTATATTGGTTTTGATTAATTTTAATATGCATTTCGACAACACCCAAGCAGTAGTGACTGGCTTCGAAAGTGCGCTTGGCAAATATATCTGTGCCTCTGAGATGCGCAAACAATAAACAAAGATAAACATCCGCTACCAACTTTAATCGGGAAGAGAAGAAAGGACAGCGGCTGTTCTACCGCGCACCCAATATCCAGAGGCATAGATAGATTTGCCAAACGTAATGTTCATATAACTTTAGATACATGCAATTATTGCAATTATAGAGTTGCAATATTCATTGATGTGATAAAAGCTTTTGACTCTGTCAATCATACAATTCTCTTAATCTGGGTATTAGAACATAATATATTTCAAAATTATATTCGAAATCGTATACGCACTTATTGACCAATGTAAAAAGTTACAATAATTATCAACAATTGGGATTTTTTGTGAATAGCATTATAAATATAAACCTGATTTAATTAGTAAGCATTTTACTTTTGCAGACGATTCTCTCACACTTCTAAAAATGGCCAAATTTCTAAAACTTATAATACTAAAATAATTCAATTATGGTCAAATGAACTTAATTTGACTATGAATTCAGAAAAAAAAATATATTTAAACATAAGAATTGAAAACAGAACCATTGATCAAGCTGAGACACAAGTACTCATTATGTCAGATTAACAAAAATTTTAATTTTGAAAATCATATTATTCCTCTGACAGGAGTAATCAGAACAATACAATATCTGAAAACAAATAATTGTTAATAAACCAGGTGTCAGCGGAAAGTAGCTCGCCCCTACAACTTTTTTGTTTTTGAAGATAATTGAATAAAATATTTGGAGAATCTGTATACGACATAAATTATCGAGTGCTTCCTTCTAAAAGTAGTTGATTATATGCCCAATGAAAAGGTTATCAGTATCGTGACCAATACAAGTTACGAAACAAGATAAATCTAATTCGTTGTGAAATCAAAAACCATAGTTGTTAATTATCGAAAAAGAGTCACTCAATCAAGTTCAGAGACTACAGAGTATTTGAAGTGTCCCAGGATATATCAAGTGCTAGGCTAGCCCTTTCCTCCCATTCCTTATCAAAAAATTGTATCCACAATTAATAATAATAATAGTCGATGCCAAAACACCAACGACAAAAAAAAAATAACGTTTATTTTTTCCAATAATTTTTAAACCCACCGCTTCACATAACTATACCGTACTGACGAAGACCAAAAAGACAGAAATACGTGTCTATGATTGGTTATCAAAAATGTCAATATTTCTGATAAATTTCGGAAAAATACTTTAAATGTACAGTTGCCAAGGAATCTCTGACAAATAACTAAACAGCCTAATTCTGGTATGAAATACTACGAAATAATAAGGTCATATTGTGAATTGAAAAACAATCATTTGCATAGCTATCGTTTTATTTTGTAGAACTTGATTTGAACTCATTTAAATTTCAAATATTTTTAAGATTTGTCGTTATTGAATCGTAAATTTTAGGTCCAAAGATTAGAAATGTTATCGATGTCATGGATTTTTAAACGTATAGATTCAGGTATTTTGCTTGATTTTTGAATCCAAGTTCGGTGAAAAAAAGTATTGGATTCGTTGGCTTTGATATTGATTCGATGGATTTGATCAAAAATTAATGTTTTTACAATTTTTTTTATTTTATTTGTTTCTTCCGAATGCAGCGTTAATCACATTGCATAGTTTTTCGAAGTCACCATTTGCCTCTTCAATTCTATTCTGATTTTTTTTCCTTCCTCGGATACTGGTCCTTTCACCAGCTACACCTCAGCCTCTTGGGCTTTTTGTGTTTTCCGTGTTGGTTTTACAGCACCCACTCCGTAACCCTGGTCCCCTGTTCCAGTTTGTACAGGTTCTTCACCGGTTGGCTGTTGTATTCCTCGGGAGTTAGATTGGGTTTCCCGAAAATTGCCTGTCTCTTGCGGTCTAATGCCTCGCATTCTGACAGTATTGTTTGGCTGTTTCTGTCCCTTTACCACATTGTCTGCAGGAAAGTTCTTCGTTGTACAGACCAATTTGGTGCAGGTGTTTCCTCATTGGACTGTGACCAGTGAGAAGACCCGTTATTGTTCTAACTTGATTCCTGCTCAGCTTGAGTAGTTCTTCTATTCTGATAGTATACATTCTTGATTTTTCGCACTAATTTATTTTTCTGTTATTTTCAAATTGGCCTTCCTGATTGACGGGAGAGTATGTACCTATTTTTTGATTCATTGATTCCACAGTTGATTCATGATTTTTTTTTTCATTTTTGGTTAGTTTTCAGTTTATTAATTTATGCATTCGCATTAGCAAAGGAAATGTTCTGCAGTTTTAGCAAAATTTTTGCAGTAGCGGCAACTATCACTCCCTGATTTGAGCATTTTTTGAGGTGATACCTCAGAGGGCAGTGTCCAGTGAGGACTCCCGTTACCAATTTCAAGTCTTTCTTGTCCAACTCGAGAAAATGTTTAGCTTTCCTTGGCGATAGGCTCACTAGCATTTTCGCGTATCTTTGTCCTGGCACTTTATCCCAGTGATACCAGTTAACCAGCATAATTTATTCAGATAGGAAATTAACCCGTTGGTATTTAATTTATGCAAATAACTATGTGTGTAAAATTATCTTTTTCAATGTCAATGTTTATGTCTCTTATGTAAATTTCTAGACCTTGTTTTTCCAGATTATATGAGTGAACTTCTATGATTTTAATATATTGATTCTTGTTCATTGGTGGTGTGTGGTACATTGCATTTATACAGGGTGTCCGCGGAAGGTGGCTCGGCCCTATCACTTTTTTGTTTTGGCAGAAAATTAAATGAAATTTGGAGGATCTGTATATGACATGAAACTACATTTTTCGATAAGTAAATCAGCTACATGCAACTTCCGTTTTCACCGGAAGTGACACACACAACTTTCGATTATCAAATGGAACACCTAGTATATTTTCACTTCTTTTGTCTCCTACCGACATTCTGAATACAACCATGTAGGTATATTACTTGTCACTTTTTGTAGCAATTTTTTTTTCATTAAAATTTATTTTTCAATCTACTTAGAGGGCAATAGATACGTTCGCATTACAATACTTAAAATTACTTATGGGGAAAATTACGAAAGCGTAAAAGGGCTACAAGGAATAAAAAAAAAAGTATTCGTCTAATTCCAACTTCGCAACTCGAAATTAGTATAATTCCGACTTCACAGCTCGGAATTAGTATAATTCCGACTTGACAACTCGGAATTAGCCTAATTCCGACTTCACAACCCGGAATTAGCTTAATTCCGACTTCGCAACTCGGAATTAGTATAATTCCGACTTCACAACTCGGAATTACACTAATTCTGACTTCGCAACTCGGAATTAGTATAATTCCGACTTCACAACTCGGAATTAGTGTAATCATTATTATTCCACGAGCTTGTGTTGGAGTTATGTGAAAATATAAACTTGGACCATCCAGCGAGAACTTCGAAGATTTAAAACAGCTGATGGTTGGCCCTAAGATATATGAAAAAATACACCAATTTTAGATATGATGTATGGTTGAATGCTTGAATGATTTTTGGACATCTGACACCATCTACAACACCTAGGAGTCAGCAAAGACATACTGGAGGGGTTTCTGTTTTTCTTTGTTTTTCAATTAAGTTCACACAGCACTGAAAATGTTGCCAGCAATGACAACAAAACAGAAACCCTTTGATGTTTAACGCCTTCCAACAGGACTGCGAAAAGTTGCTGCAACACAACACATTTTGTTGATGAAAAGTTTCAGATTTGTTGTTAAATTGTTGAAAAACATGTTTTGTTTCTGTTTTGTTGGTTTGATGTGGACACGGCATAAAAGTTGGAAACGTGTTTTTTTCTTTTTCTTATGGAAACGGGAACGCGAAAAGTTTGTTGTAACCAAAAAAAAACACAACAGGCGCGTTTTGTTGAAGAAAATTTTCAGATTTGTTGTTAAATTGTTGAAAAACATTGAGTTGGTGTTTTGCTTTTTTAATTTGATGACGGCATAACAGTGTTTTTGCCCTTTTTTTAATGGAAACGGGAACGCAAAAAGTTTGTTGCATGAAAAACACAACACGTTTTGATGATGAAAAGTTTCAGATTTGTTGTTGAATTGTTGAAAAACATTGAGTTGATTTTTTATTTCTGTATTTTTGGTTTGATGTGGACCCGGCATAAGAGTTGAACACGTGTTTTTTTAATGGAAACACATCAATTAATAACAGAAAAATCTCTAGGACAATGTAATCAATAATAGACGTGTTGCTAAGTAGAAAAGTTGCTAAGCATGAAACTAGTACTTTTCTTACGATTTTCTCTAAATAAAGTATGCTCGTTTCCAATGAAAATACTTAACAAGTGCGGAAAGTTATACTTTCCCGCAAGCTACTACCAATGTGGCGTTCGGGAAAGATCCGTTCCAATAATATTAAGTAATAATTATACAGTGCGGCTTTTTTTAGTCCCCCCCCCCCTTGTTAACTTTTGAACGGTTCGACGTACAAACATGAATAAAAAACCGTTTGGAGGGTTTCACCGATACAACTTTTTTAAACAAAAAATATGGTGATTGCTTGACAGGGGGCGCAGGGGGGCACATCAATTCAAAATTTTTAAATGGCATGGGGGGTCGAGTGTCACATCGTTGAAAAGAGAATTCAATTCTCTTTACAACCATCTAATTTTTTTTTAATTTCGTTAATATTTTTTTTGCAATTCAAATTCGAAATATCAAATATAAATGCGGATCTGAAAACTAGTCATACCTTGAACGGTTTGTTGTGGAATAATGAAACCAAAAACATTGCGAAGGGTATTATCGATACTACTTTTTGAGAGAAGAAATATTGCAATTACACTACAGATGGCGCTGGGGGCACATCAACTAGAAAATTTCGATAGGCATAAAAATCGAAATTGGGGAAAAACTCCTCAACTAAATTCAAAAATAGTTAGATGATTGTAAAGAGAATTGAATTCTCTTTTCAACGATGTGACACTCGACCCCCATGCCATTTAAAAATTTTGAATTGATGTGCCCCCCCCCGCGCCCCCTGTCGAGCAATCACTATATTTTTTGTTTCAAAAAGTAGTATCGGTGAAACCCTCCAAACGGTTTTTTATTCATGTTTGTGCGTCGTACCATTCAAAAGTTAACAGGGGGGATGGGACTAAAAAAAGCCGAACTGTATACACAAATTCACATGAATTGACGAGTTCGGACGTTAGGGATCAATGTTTAATTATGCACTAATTCCAAGTTGTAAAGTCGAAATTATACTAATTCCGAGTTGCGAAGTCGTAATTAGGCTAAATCCGAGTTGTGAAGTCGGAATTAGGCTAATTCCGAGTTGTGAAGTCGGAATTATAATAATTCCGAGTTGTAAAGTCGGAATTATACTAATTCCGAGTTGCGAAGTCGGAATTAGGCTAATTCCGAGTTGTGACCATATTGGTACCGTGGTACCATTTATTAGTACTATTAATAAGGAATTTATCCATACCTGGTAATAAAATGTGCGATCAATACAATCAAAATTACAGCTAAAAGAAAATAAGAAAATACAATTATTTTGTTCTACTTTAATACTAAGAAGTTACTAAGGTGGCTTTGAAAACAATGAAATTGTTTCTTCAGATTATCAAATAAATATTTGTTGGTTAATCGGTGTTTTTATTGTATACCTATTGGAAAAGTCTTTACATTTGTTGTTATTTTTGTTCAAAATGCCGCACATTTATACAAGGGATGAAAAAGTGGACATGTTAATTATTTATGGAGAATGTAGGAAAAATGCCGTTGCGGCTAGAAACCTTTGTGCCGACCGATATCCTGATAGACAATGTCCACCGAGAAATTATTTTAATCGTCTTGAAAATCAATTCCGAAGAGAGCCTAACTATGATCCCGAGGAAAACGTTATCATTGAAGAAGGAACGGAAATTAATGTTTTAGCTCGAATAGAAGTTGATAAGACTGTTTCTTTAAGGCAAATTGGGTTTGAATTGGAAATTAGTCACCAAACGGTAAGCCGAATCTTGCACAAACATAATTATAAATCTTTCAAAAATCAATTGCACCAGCACCTGTACGAAAATGATTATGAACGTAGGATGGAATATTGCAATTGGATCTTGCAAAATAATGTGCAGCCAAACAATGCTTTTTTGGGAAGGATTTTATTTTCGGACGAGTCTAGGTTTACAAACATGGGATTATTTAACCGACAAAATTCAAGGTATTGGTCACAAGAAAATCAAAATTTATTGTGGGAGGGTAACTTTCAAGTGCAGTTCGGTTTCAATGTTTGGCTTGGAATACTCGGTCGTAGAATCATTGGTACAATAATATTTGAAGGACCCTTGAATGGAGCCAGATACTTAGGATTTCTGCAAAATGAAATTGAGTACAGTTTAACTGAATTACCTGTCCATTTACGACAGGGAATGTATTTCCAACAAGATGGAGCTCCTCCCCATAATTCAAGAACAATAAGTGATTACCTTGAACAGGCATTCGAAGAAAACGTAATTTCGACGAATGGTCCTGTGCGATGGCCTCCAAGGTCACCTATTTGACACCTCTTGATTGCTTTGTTTGGGGCCATTTAAAAAACATTGTCTATGCAACCGCCCTTACAACCTGGAGTTGCGAGTAAGACGCGCAATTAATAATATAACGGCCCAGCAATTAGCAAATGTTCTTCAAGAAACAGCTAAGCGAGTTCTGAAGTGCATTGACGTTAATGGACAGCATTTCGAACAATTGTTGTAATGTTTTGTGTTAATTTTTTGTATTTCAAAGCCTACTTAGTAACTTCTTAGTATTAAAGTAGAACAAAATAATTGTATTTTCTTATTTTCTTTTAGCTGTAATTTAGATTGTATTGATCGCACATTGTATAACCAGGTATGGATAAATTCCTTATTAATAGTACTAATAAATGGTACCACGGTACCAATATGGTTGCATTTGAAAATATTGAGTTTTACCCCATAAACGATCACGATGAACTTTATTTGCTCATAAAAAACGCAATTTAGTATTTTTGACGGGATTCCGATTTTTCTAGTATTAGACGGGTCAATTGGAATAAATCGGAACCATCATGGCACACTTAAATGAAAAATTAAATTATAAAAAATTTCGACGTTTGAAATCCGGAAGTGAACAAAAAATCATTTATAGGTCAAAAAGTGCCGCTTATTATGTAAAAGGGATATTCCAAATTTCAATCTATTACCTTCAAAACTAACGAAGATACGGGGGGTGTACCATGATCCTATTAAAACACCCTACTTATTGAAATAATTTCACATTGAGCTCCTATTGCAGTAAACTAGGAATATCTTTTTTCCTCAAGGGGAAGATAGTGAATGTTGTATCATGTCAAAAACTTCACCAAATGAGCAATTTATTGAAATAACTTGTCAGGTTCGCGTGGTGATTTTGTTTACAGTATGAAGAGTCTAATAAGATAATAAAATAAATTAACCCGTGAATCGGGCAAATATATTTTTTTTTCTCCAAATGTATTGCACCAATATATTTATTTTGAATTTCAATCAATAGAAGGGTATTCACGGTTGCATAACAAAAATTAGAATATCAAACTATGTTGTACCTGCGGCACTCGAAATACTGTTCAAAGGTTTCGATTTTCACGAAATTCATAAAAGTGCCAATATCTCCAAAACTATCAATATTTTACTGAGGTCATACTGTAATGTCTGTAATATTCTGGTCAGTCATGAGCTGAACTATCAGCACTTCAAAGGATGACGTTGAATTTTGGGACACCCAGTATATCAACCTCACATTAATTTGTGGTCACTGCGGTACCTATTTCTTGAGAAACAAGGGTTTGATGTATGTATGTATATTAGGATTGGTAAATAGGTTTAGTTGAGATTCTGGGTCAAAAAAAATCGTTATCCTCAAAATTTTTAATATAATATATATTAATTGGTGATATTAAAAAAAATATACTTTTGTTCGGAAGAAAAAAATTTACAGAAAAAAAAAGGTAGGAAAATGACTGACTTGCTTGGAAAACTGAACTAAACCGGAGATTCACAACAACGAATATACCTTTGTGAAAAATCAATTCATTATTACCTTCATCAAAGCAAACTTCTGATCATCATCCAGGATAATCTTAGCGGGCGGCATTTTTCAAAACAAATACTAGGTGTCACCAACACAACAACATCGAACCAACTACCTTGCAGGTTACTTCAACGATTGCGACAATCAGCTGAGTGCAAAACTACATTTAATTGCGGCGCTCGATTGTGAACTTTTACTTGCTTACCTTGGGGCTTGGAGTTGGAGCTCTTCGCTATCTACAGTTGACCAATGTAGCGTTGTTGCCATATTCCCGAGTTCTACTTTAGGTACAACGATTTTTACAATCAAATCAAATCAAAATAATTGTTCAAATTAATATAATTTTTATTAACAAAGCAGTGAAGATGTATTATCTATCTAGTCTTATTGAATATAAAAATTTAAAAATTACATATTATTACACTTACAGAATCAATTAAAATAAATAAAAAAGAGAAAAGAAAGAGAAAAAATCAATGAAGTAAATTAAATAATGAAGTTATAAAATATTAAAATTAAATCAATTATAAACTTAAAATTCAAGTTATTATTAATTTTAAACCAGATTTAAAGTGACCTATATTGTTTCCTCATAGTACTCCTGCAGGTCGTAGTACGCTTTTGTTATTAGAAGATTTGTCACATTTTTGTCACATCCCTTTTGAAATTTTTCAATTTGTTTATAGATTTTATGTGTTCTGGCAAATATTTTCTTACTCTCATAAAAGAGGGAATTCTTTGCTAGTGATGTTTTTGGTATTGGAAGGCTTAGGTTGTTTCCTTTTTTCCTGGTGCGTTTGCTACTTGGAGTACTTACAGGCATCCAGGATTGTTCTTCATGGAACTAACATACTGTCTCCATAATCAAGATGCAGGGTAAAGTTAGAATTATTTGATGAAGAAAAAGAGACCTGCAAGCAATGGTCTCTTGCTTTTGCATTGCACATATATCCAATGGCCCTTTTTGTAGTATAAACACAGAATGCAGCAAGTGTTGACTACAGAAACCCCAGAAGGGTATGCCATACCTTTAATGCGATAGATATACCGACTTCATTTGATATAACTCTAATAATTGCATAGCAACCTGATGCTGTCCTTTTTCGTAATGATATGATGTGCTTTTACAAACTTTAATTTGTTATCAATGGTTATACCAAGAAACTTGGTGTAAAATTTATTTCCAATTTGGTTCATGTCCAAATTGAGATTCTCATATTCGAATTTGAAAGTTAGTGAATTGTTTTTTTTGGCATTCAGACTCAGTGAATTTGAGTGGCACCAGAAGTTAACTTCTTCGAGTTCCTGGTGTATGACACTTTTCAGGCTATTTTTTCCATGCCAAATCAGCGAAAAGTGTAAATTCAATACAATGAATTTATTTACAATGAGAACAAGATAGGACCGAGTATACCGCGTCTGTTTGTTGGCAAAAGGTCCTACCGAGAAATTTACCAATGGGCTTTTTCTAGGAGTTTTTCAATAATTTGTTGCTGATCTATGGACAGGCGAAAAACGCCGAAAGCCATATCGCCCTTATTTTTGAATGTCCCTTTCTGCATGAGAATTGCTACTTTGCAACTTTTGCAACTATATTGATGAAATTTTGAAAAAAATCAGATAATTCATTTGATGATATTCAAATACTTTCCAGTTAACTTGAGATATTTGTTAATTTAATGACTACATTTATCTCACAACTTTGGATCCGCTTAAAATGGGTTTGACTTGACTGGATCCGATACACCTAATCGATATATACAGTGTTCGGATTGGATTGAATCACTCAAGTCAATTCCATAAAATATAGGATTGGACCCAACCGATCGCCTTGAAGAGAAGTGAAATTACGAGATAAGCGAGTTTGAAATTGACAAATGACAGGTAAAAGTATCCAAATTCAGATTAGTGTTTATATTGACAATTGTCTTTCTCAAAATGGAGAGCAAAATAATAATTAAGAAAAGAAACGTATGGTCCAAAGAAGAGAGCAGTTTTTTCATTCAGCTGATTAAGGAAAAAGATATTATATCGTGATTCAATTCGCAGAACACAAGAAATTTAAGGTTACGAAATTCGACATTTTGCTGTGAAGTTAGCTTTTTTCAATCGGATTGAAGAATAGGATTCTCCGATCCACTTAAATATTGCGATATAACCTGAAGGGTGGTTTCACTCGACTCAATGCTATTGAATTTGAAGCGGATAGAGATCGTCCAAATAAACGTAGTCAATTGAGAATGTAGAAAAAATATTATTTTATATAGGTAGTTTTGAATTAATGGTTGAAACTGCTCATAGGCATAGAATTGCATTTTGAGCATCATTTTCAAAGTAGTGTTTTTCAGTATTCTGGCTTCTTCCCCCACATACTTTTTTAAATTTAACTCCATACCGGTGGTCATGTGAAATTTCAATGGATTTTGAGGTTATTGGACATTCACATTGGATCGCCCATAATTTTTTTTTTTCAATACTCGCTCTATACTCGCTCCAACTTTTTTGTTTATGAAGATAATAGAATGAAATTTGAAAGGATGTGCATACGACATAAAACTGCGTTTTTCAACAAGCAAGTCAGGTTTATGCAAGTTTCGGTTTCAGCAGAAGTGTCATAAACTTTCGATTTTTAAATGGGACACTCAGTATATTTTCACTTCTTTTGTCTCCATAAGTCATTATGAATACAATCATGTATCACTTGTCACTTTTTGTAACCAATTATTTTTTTATTTTTTTATTTTTTCAACCCTAGGGCTATGTAAAATTTAATTTTTAAATAGAAATTATCAAATTTTTTCAAATGGCAACATGGTGGCTCGTCGGGTTTGGAAAAATGATCATTTTATTACCATTGATTTGATACCTACCGCACACACTAATAGGTTTAAAATAAACTTCCGTTAAAAAACTTGAATAATAATATTAAATCGAGTAATTTGTGACCAACACAACTGATAAAACAAAATCATAAGGAGGTTGACATATTAGTTTACCTCGCTTCTGCAAAGGTAAATTAGATAATTATTGTGTTAGTGCTTAAAAACATGTTGATAATAATATTGTTTGAAACCTAATATAATATGTGCAGTATCAAATTAATTATAATAAAATGCTCTGTTTTCTTAACCCGACTATAGCCACCATGTTGTAATTTCAAAAACTATTTTAAAAGAAAGTTAAAGATGAAATTTTACCAAGCAGATACATTTTGACCGAAAACAGTAGGTAACGTATTTTTCCCAAAATTTTATACTCTATAATAAAAAATAAATTTCAAAATGAAAAAAAAAATTAAAATTCAGACTCAATATTAATTCGAAAATGTTCAAAACTAGAAAAAATATTTCCGAAGTGGTATACCTACCAGTCTAGGTTTGGTGAAGGTTGATTTTGTAGGTTATTAGCTGAACCTGTTATACCTATCTGTAATATTCTTTCCTATAATTGCATTACATTTGTTATTTAAATACCTTCCATCTTATATTGAAGAAACTTATTGACAAAATTAGCAACTCTTCGTAGTTTCCTCTTTTTTGACCCGATTCTATATTAGGTGTACCTACCATCTTTGGGATCCAAACAAGATTTCAAGTTTGGAATCTTGTCAACTGTTCCCTTTGAAAAAACGCAATTGCTAAGAAAACGATTATAAATATCTCCAGAGAATCGACCCCTTTTAATATTATCAAAACTTTAAAATGTATTGAAAGAAGGTCACCTTTTTTGATCCAATAATCAGAGATGTTCACCACTTAAAACTTTGAAAGATTTTCTTTTCAAGTAATCTTAATTCCTTGTAACAGAAAATTATAATCTTCAAGTAAAATTTTTAAAATATTTGGTCTGAAATCATTTGAAAGAATATTTTATGGATTATATAATATGACAAAATTATATTTTTGAAATAACGAAAGGTGCATCGTTTCGAAAACTTGTTTGTGCTCATGCCAATCTGAATTAAAACCTGTTTTTGTACATGTGCAGCAAGGAATGATGACCAATCCATGTCATAATAAATTTAATATGTAAATTCCATCGCAAATTAATTTATTCATTTCGAAATAACCAATGCAGTTCTGGTCAAAAATAGGTTCCAGTGTTGAGTAATTCTTTGCAAATAATTGAAATTTTTATTACAACCAGATTGAAGAACAGTCTATTATTCCAAAGGATATTCCCATTTTCTCAGCATGCAGAAATGTTCAGTTGTCTTGAGTATTTGAAAAATGTCAAAATTAAATCATCACAAATAGGTATTATCTGAAGAACCTATTAATGTAGTTTGAGAATACCTAATATCAACTTGAAAGTATAATATTCAATATTTTGTTCTAAAAAAAATAAAATAATCTGACGAATACTTTAGTTCTCTCAATACAATATTTTCTTAGAATTAGAAAATTGCTCAAGAATTTTGATGTATTGAATAAAAACTAAAATAACCAAAATTTCTTGAACAGAAACGATATGCTATCGATTCAAGACCGTTGTAATGATTCGATACCCCGGGATATTTATACAAATTTACTCACGCGACCCCCACCTTTTGGTCCACGATTTTTATTTGCCGAGCTCATATCCGGCAGTGGAAGGTGTAATTGGGGGGTTCTGATACTGCTGAGTGTGAACAAATGAGACACAAAAAATACGTTGTGGCCACCCGGTCTATGGTATTGGTTTAGTACTCTGGAGGGAAAATAACCTCATTGTCCCATTTTTCTTGGATTTCGTAACAACACAATACAAATATATGATCATTTAGGGATTGAACATTTAAACAAGTAATTAACAAAAAACGACTGAATTTTCTTTGAAATAGGTAAAATTGTTAAATTCTCCAACCACCGTAAACAAAGCGGAAATGTAAACTTCTTTCTTTTTCTAATATTAATGGGATAGTGAGATATTTTTACCTCCAGTCCTGTCAATTTTGCATCAATAGGTTTTGAATTTCTAGTCTAATACGCTTAATTCCCAATGATGTCACGCTTCCAATTGTGGTTGGTTTAAGTCAGGTTATAGTAGGTCTTTCCAGGTAGTCTTTCCACCTTTTTTGAGGTTTTGTGGAAAATTGGAAATGACCCGGTTGTCTAAAGAAGATTTAAGTATATTCATTTAGAGAATATTCCAATCGTCCTGTAAGTCACAAAAAAGTTGCTTAATAGTTTCCCCACTGACCTATTTTTGTGAAGGATCAGTGGTGAGATTATGACACAAAAGGATTAGCCGATTCAACGGCGGTCCTAGCCTCAAATTTGGGGAGGGGTCGCCGTTATGGGCTTTAAGTTTTTTTGAAGAAACCAATTGCAAGTCCCCATACAGTATAAGCCATACATATTCACGATTTTGGGGGAGGGGGGGGGGGGGTCATGACCCCCTTGACCCCCCCTGGGACCGCCCTTGAGCCGATCTCGTATTTTCGTATTTTCTTTATCTATTCGCGAAAACGCGCAAAGGGTGCGACACCTGCAGTAAAAAATATATACACTACCAGGATGGGGAAAACAAACCAAGTCGCCATTAGAGTACGTGTGATTTGAGTAGCAAATAATTAACGTTTTCTTAAGATTCCAATAATGAGCGGCAAGTGCAAGAGGTATTGCTGGGTGCTGCAGTGTAAACACTTAAAAAGATACAAATGTATCAATAATACACATCTTCCCAAAAGATCAACAATTGTGCAATGTGTGGCAGAACATTTTAAAAATTGGAAAACCTATTTCCAAATACATATTTGTGTAGCAGGCAATTCGTAGAAACAGATTATAAAAGTAATTTCAGAAGATCTCATACCAAATTACTCTATCTTGGTAATTTCACTCATTTCAAGAAAACGTCTTGATGATCAGTATTGGTTATATTAAAATAATCTTTATATTTCAATTCACTTCATAGGCCTTTGATGTTGAAGCAGAAGTTTGTTGAACCAGCCCAAATATCTCGAGTTTCTCCACATGTTTGACTTGACACAAAATGATAGGTATGTCCGCTTTCAATGCGGCCGATTTATATCGCCAATATATTTGGATATGTCCTCCAAATTTGATCTCAACAAGTACCATCCTTCAAAATTCACCTTTATCGCTCAAAATTCAAAATAGAATGATTAATTTATCATTGAATCGAATGGGGGTTCACATTGTTTTCCCCATTCCACTGACAAGTTTGACAGATACTGCAGCACCAACTGTCGGAAAAATTTCCCCGAATAGATAGAGGAGAATACACTTAACACCATTATTTACAGATATTTTTGTCATAAGGTAACGTAAACTCAGCCCCGGTCACTCACTTCTCATTTTATACCCCGCCCTGTAGCTGTACATATTCATATTGAGAGGAACATCAGAATTAGATAGGATTACATTTCCTTTCAAATTTTTTGGTTCCTGATAAGCACCCATTTGAAATTGGATATATAAAAGGTACCGTCAAATTTGAGATAAATACTCCATGAAAGATGGATCCTACTTTTATGTAAAAAGATCTAAGTGATTTAATGAACCTGGTACCATCTATTGATGAAAGTGGCAAGCACCAACTCAACTTCATTATCAATACCATAATTTGGAGCTTAAAACAATTTAATTAAACGCCATCCAATTAATTGTTAACTTTGTACCAAAGTACCTACCTACCTACTTTCGTTTTGAGATTTTAGCCATTGAACAGTTTCATTAGGTACTTAAGGTTACTTTTTCACAGATTTTTTGAAATAAGTAAATTTGAAAGGAAATGTCGATTAGTCGATTAATTAAATTCTTTCATGGTTCTTCAAACTACAGTTATTAGTCGGCAACCATGCAATTTGTTGTCGACGTTGTCCTAAGTAGACCCTGAAACTAGGCAACTTTGTTTACCGACTTGATAAATTAGTGGTTCCGTTTGATCCATTGAAGTATATTTGTTGTATAAGATTTTAACGATTATGTTGGTATGTTCATTTGTTTCAATTTCAATTTTTTGGAATATTTACTCTTTCTTTCAAATACAGGATTTTTTCACTAGAGTGTGGTTCTGTATTCAAATTTGCGTCATTAAAATTAATTTTATTGTTCTACTTCAGTTTTTTTATTGTTATGGTGGATTTATAAAGTAAACTGAACTAAGGATTAAATTAACAACTAAGAATTGAGAAAAATGAATACAAGGAAATATCATCAAAAGTTTATATACTTTCATCTGTCAATTGAATCAAGAATCAGCAACTCAGAAGATTGCCACCTTTCATATTTTCAACTAAGAATCACAATTAAGCTTTAAAATTTTTTAAATAGTTTCTGTAGTGTGTCCTGTGCAGAATTCTTCATTGCCTTTTTGACTCATGTGTGCACCCAAATTTTATGAATATGAAAATGATGGTACCTAATGGAAATTCCCTGTGACTAATCTTGAAAACCTTAGAGTCTTAGATTTACAGGACACTTGTCTTCTGCTAGTTCTGCTCTGAACGTCAAAACGCATGTCAAGCTCAAACGTAATTCATAATTTTTTTGTCTCAATTGCTAATTGTTAATTCTAAATTCTTAGCAACCTCAAAATTCTTCAGGAGACTTGTGCGAGTTAGTTCAAACAGTATTTCATATCAAAGTGTAAAATATATGATGTGTCCTAGTGCAGGTGGCGTAAGTTAGTAACAAGGCCTAACCATAACACACAGTAGCTAATGATCAGAGCAATTGATGTCACTATAAACAGCAAATTGAAAAAAAAAATTGAAAATCGAATCTGCAAATGAAGATACAGGGAAAAATAATAGGATATGGTATCGACCAGATTGATAAAAAACGTTTATGGAAAGAGACAGAGTTAATTGTTCTCTCCATATTGTGGCACAAAATGTGAAGAAAATTGCAAAGCACATTACCATGAATTTTGGTTTCATTGCGATTTTGTCGGTATAGAAGGAATTCACCATCACTACACAAAATGACCAGAGTTGTTTGTCGGATCGAGAGTATATAAATCCTTTATTTAGCAGAATCGCTAATATTACATAAATGTGTATAAATTTGTCAATAAAAACTATATAAAATATAAAAACATTAATAAAAGTTATAATTAAGGTCAAGACATAATATAAAATAAATATGAAAAATAAAAATTATAAAAATCCTAAAGTCAGTCAAAACACTCTTACAATATAAAATACTTTAGACTTTCAGAACCAGATTAAAATGTAGGTTTATCGTTGAAAATATTGTACAAAACATCTTAGAAAAAGAAAACAAAAATTGGTTCTAATCATTCTCCAGCAAGTGATTTTTCAATTTTTTTTTTAAATAAACCTAGGGACATACATTCTTTGAGGTTGTTGTAGAGGCTATTGAAGGCTAACATTCCTGTATGATATATTGATTTTTCAGTTTTTTTTTTATTTTTGACTCCAATATGTATACTATGTCTAGTCCTAGTATTATATTGGTGATAGTTTTCATTTAATTCAATTTTTTTACTCAGGTAATCTGGTGATAAATTTTGATACATTTTGTAGATTAGTATCATGGTATGATAATATATATAATTTTTTACAGACATCCATTTTAATTCTTTAAGCATAGTACGAATCGGTGTATCCCTTGGTAACTTCAATATGTTTCTCATTGCTCTGTTTTGTTGTTTCTGTAGTCGGTCTAACTCATTCTTATTAACTGTGAATAGTATTGATGCACAGAATGTAAAATGTGGTAATACTAATGTATTATATATTGTTAATTTGGACCATCTAGACATGTTCTGTGATACTCTTATCATGAAGTTAATATTTAATGTTACTCTTTTTATAACTTGTAGCGCATAAGCTTTGAAAGTTAGTTCCTGATCAATTAAAACTCCAAGATATTTCACCACACTAACATTTTCAATTCTGTCATTTTCGATCATTATCTGCAGGTTCCTATTATCTGTTTTACTGTGGAGTGCCTTGTTACCCAACATCAGAAATTTTGTTTTTTCGCTATTAAGTTTCAGAGTATTAGTACTGCACCACTTACTTATTTTTCTGAGTTCACTGTTTAGAGTATTCATCAGATCATCCATGTCACTAGAACAGTAATATATAAGGGTGTCATCTGCAAACAGGTCAGATAGAATTTGTATTTGGTTGACTCCATTCTTTAAATATTCTATAGGTACTTCTGATAGTGTGTAGCGTTCTATTTGATTCTTTTCATTTCAATAGTTAAATCAAAAGTGTTTATTATTAACATTACCCAATTATTATTTCTAGCAATAACTGTATCCCTTCAAGGAACGGAACGGTGAGTAGAAACTTAGAAGGTAAATTCAGTGATTTACAGAATTTGGCATTTTCACGATAGGTATTTATACTGATTTTGCCGAGAAGAAAATTCTGTCCAGAGGAATAGAGTTGAATTATAGATTTTCTACATTTACGTATATTGTTTTTTTTATGATTTAGAAGAGTTTGATAATTTTTTTTTGTTGTGAAAAGTATATACTCCGGAATCAACTCACGCATTTGTTTTCTAGCATTCCATTCCATATGAACCGTAATTCATTAGTAAGAATAGTATATTCTTCAACGAGCGTATAATGATAGTAGCTATTATTCTTGAGGATAAAAATTCCGAAACGATCCGAAGGCGAGTTTCGGAATTATCCGAGAAAATAATAGCTATTATACGAGAGTAGAAGACTATACTTTATCTACGACTGTACGATAGTTTTAATGAAATCTAAATATTATTTATGAAAATAATAGATACTTCATTCATTCATTCATTTTGGATTTCAGATTTATTTGATATTATAACAATTATACATGAATAATCGGTGTTCATTCATGAATGAATAAATGCCTTAATCGAAAATAATTTTAAAAAAACTTCCAAGAGTGGGATTCGAACTCATTTACATTTACTTCATGTACACGCTTCTCCCAACTGAGCTATAACAGGCACTCAAAAATTTGTGAATGAAATACCTACTACAGAAACTCTTACCAAGAACTGAGAGAGTGTGGAACGTTCAAGTAAAAATTGTTTGACATACCTTTGTTGCAAGATAGATTTCATCAGGAGCTTCATTGATAAATTCGCTCTATTCATTTATATATTGGGTACTTGTCACACAGATCAAAGTTAAAACTAAGAAAATAGTCAATCTGACATTCGCGGATGCCAAGCTGTGACAAAAGCTCAATCAAGCAAAGCCTTCTTGAGAAATTTGTTTGTTAAACCTCTCAGTTCCCGTGGATTCTGAAAATTCTGAACCTGTGATTGGCCGAGTGCCGTTGAATAATGAGTTAGGATCCACGGTGTCTTGGAATCATCTTTATTCTTCAATTAAATATTAATATGTAATGAACGTAGAATACAATAGTCGTAGAGAAAAATATTATTGAGGTATAGTTTCTATTTATGTTGAAACATGGTGAGCTTTGTTTTATTATTGACATACAGGAGAATCAGAAAGTGAAGCGCATTTTTAAATAAGTACCAGTCCATTCAATTTCACATTGTTACATCGAAAGGTTCTCAGTGTGCATTCGATTCCTATGGATAAATGGAATGTCACATTGGGCTAATTTCGAGTCACATTTTGCATCACATTTTGTTGTCTCGAACTGACCAACTGGGCACCGAATAGACGTTTAGGCGATAATAATGAAAGTCACTTTGCGATTCACTGGTGTAATCTGAAACATGAATGCGAATCCCACTACCATCTCTGAGGCCATTCTGTGTTTACTGGGGGTAACATTCAAGAACCACTCTCATAGGATACAAAACACCTGACAATTTGACACGCTTGTGTACAGACTTCCTTAGAGAAAGAAAAATCTCAAGCGGTCAAATTAGGAGACAGACAGAACGGGGGTGTCCACAGGACTCGAGCTTGGGCCTTATCCTATATGGACAGTAGTGATGGGATGAGGGATGGTTCGAGGCTATGGACACCGGCGCAATCTTTTGCGGACTTTCAGGTCATCATGATAGCAGGACGCACCCGAGCTCAGATATAGCGAAGATGGAAGATGACCTGGTCTGACGTACTACAAAGACAAGACGGAAATAATGAACATACCAGACACGACACTACCAAACACAAACATGGACGATAACATAATCCAGAATGAGGAATTCCTGAAATATTTGGGACTTATTATGGATAGGAAGTTACTCTGGGTAGAACATGCAAAGACACTTATAGCCAGGACACAGGACATCGAAAACAGGCTTTTCGTGGTGGCAACAAGAGATTGGGGCACAGACACGAAGATACTTCGAATAATCTACGAGAGAGCGGTGAAATCCTTGATCAAACAAACGAATTGTAACGGCACAAACTGACGAACAGTTATCTACACTAAAATGGCAGAGGTGTGCAAATATATTTTCTATTTAAATATCTAGTAGATTATACCAGCATTACCAGCAAAAAACGAACCTGTTCACAATTAGAAGTTCATTCAAAGACAAGTGCTCATGAAAATGAACAAGATTAATGAAAAGAAAAAATCACAAATAAGACATATTTGACTACTAGTATTTGACGGATGAATATGAAAAATCTATAGCTCGGAACTCAACGACTGTACACCATCATGTAATCATATATGCCTAGGTTTTGAAAATCAGCATGCCAAAGAGAGGAAAAAATATGCAGGAAGTTCCATCAAAAATAGAGAGTTCGAAAAATTATGCAGAAAGTTCCACTGAAAAAATAGCATCACAAGTTACAGATATGAAATTCCAAAGATTTTTTCAAAATAGGTTCACACTCAAAAATAATGAAAATATTCCATCTTTATCTACGCACTGTACATCTCCGAGCATTACAGAATTTTTATTACCGTTTGAATATGAAAAAAGATGGTGCGTCTGCCTTGATACTACACCAATCGTGTGAGAATGCACCAAAAAGGTTAATTATAGAAATTTCACGAAAACCGCGAGAGTAATCAACGAAGACCTATCAATGAAAATGATTTTATAGCCGGTGACAGTCATTAAAATATTTCAATCTGTGGACTACGAGCGGCGTCATCTACAAGGCACTTGGCTACACACGCTCTAGGTGGGAGCAAAATATGAATGTCTAGGTCTATTATACTCAGTCGATTTCCTGACCGCGAGAAATGCAAATTGATTGAATTTTTATTTGACGGCTTACGAGAAAATTGTTTGTTTTTCGAGTGGAATGAACTCTCAGGAATAAGCAGTAAGTATCGTTAATTTTGATTGAGGTTCATATTCATCAAGCACATATTATTTTTGGCCGGCATGCAGACAATGCGCTGCTTTATATAGATGCATGTAACAAGTGTTATCATTGTGATCCATTGTTATTATTATTAATTATCTGTTTTATAATTTATCTACACCGGAAATAGGACTGGAAAACTATAATTTTCCACAAACTTTCGAGGAGAGTTGTTACTTTTTCTTCTGCTCCTTCTAATACTAAGGACCTTTGGCATGGTTCACTGTTCTTCTCCAGTATGTCTATTTGTTTCTCTCCAGCTGATGCTGAACTTCATTCAGTACTTCGTCGTTATATATGTGTTATTTTGGTCGCTCACTCTCTTTTATACTTTCTAACAATCATAATCTACCATCATGATATGTGTACCTTCACCAATCTGAAAATGTTCATCTCTTTGTATAGTGCGTGAAATTCTTAAGTTCCTTATAGTTGGTTATCGCACTGATGACTTCTAGAGGATATACATATATTATATTTACAGGGTGTTCCTTAAAGACATGCTAATATTTACGGGGGTGATTCTTTGACTCATTTTAGGAAAAAAACTTCCTATGAATGTATGTCCTTTGGTACATGTCTTCTATGCGTCAATCAAGGTGCATTTTGTGATTTTCAAAAATTTTCATTTTCTCTACCAGTGGCGTCCGTGGTGCGGGTTTTGCATTGAATATTTTTGGAGAAAAAATACTATGCCACTGCTTCCTTTTGAAATAAAAATTATTTTTGAGATCCTCATTCATATTTGAGCAAATTTGATTTCATGGGATTTCTTTGTCTGACACATGGTTTTTGCTTAAAAAAATAAAAATCGTTTTACTTCAGGATCAATTCCTCAAAAATCTGATGCGGTGTGGAAATGTTTGTGCATCGAATTGGATGATTTCTGGTTAACCCATACCATATTTTAAGAGTACAGGCATTACTCCCCAGAGATTTTTCACAACGTGTGAACTCTGTCAGTGGTATCTTCAGAGTATTGCACTAAATCCGCAGTTGAGTCACAAATTTTTTTCACAGACGAAACAAATTTTTCTCGAAATGCTATTCAAAATTTCCATAACAATCATATGTGGGCGGAAGAAAACCCCCATGCCATAACCGAAACCCATTTTCAACAACAATTTTCGGTTAATGTATAGGAAGGAATCATTGGTGATTATTTAATAGGCCCATTTTTTCTACCAAGACGTCTTGATGGTCGGTCTTATTTACACTTTCTCGAAGAAGAACTAAGTGGGTTGATTGAAGATGAGCCAATTGCGTTAAGGAATCGAATATGGTCCAAGCACGATGGAGTCCCTGCTCGTTTCAGTGCAATTGTCCGAAACCATTTAATTACAGTGTTTCATAATCGTTGGATAGGTCGCGGAAGACTTCTGCAATGGCCAGCAAGATCCCCCGATTTCAACAGTTTAGATTTCTTTTTATGGGGGCACCTTAAAACTCTAGTGTATAAAACTCCTGGTAATACTTTAGAAGATTTAAGAGAGCGAATAGTTGCTTCGTGTGAAACTATACGAAATACGACGGGAATATTTGGACGAGTGCGTAATTCCATGCGTAGACGGGCGAAAGCATGCCTATTAAGTGAAAGTGGCCATTTCCAACAATTTTTATAATCAGTGTTAGTATTATCAATAATTAATAAATTTGATCTGTTCATTTAAACTCACTTTCATAAAATAAAATAAAACTCGTTTTTGTACTAGCTGAAATCCATATTTTTTACATTCTCATTCATTTTGGAACAAATCTGATCTCTTAATTTGCTTTCAGTCGATGCACAAACATTTCCACACCGCATCAGATTTTTGAGGAATTGATCCTGAAGGAAAACGATTTTAATTTTTATAAGCGAAAACCATGCGTCGGACAAGGAAAGCTCAAAAATTGATGAAGATCTTAAAAAAATATATTTCGAGTGAAAGCAGTGGCGTAGTATTTTTTTCTCCAAAAATATTCAATGCAAAACCCGGACGAACGCCACTGGTGGATAAAATGGATTTTTTTTACATCACAAAATGCACCTTGTTGCATAGAAGACATGTACCAAATTTTATAAATATGTCTACAATATTATCTCAGTTAATATTGAAAAACTGATTTTTTTTCAAAGGTTTATCAACCTGTATCTCAAAAGTTGAGACTTTTAGGACATATGTTCATAGGAAGTTTTTTTCTTAAAATAGGTGAAAGAATAACCCCTTCAAATATTATCACGTTTTTAAGGGACACCCTGTATTTATAAGTATTTTATTTTTATTTTTTATTATTACATTGGTCCATTAACGCGAATAAATGTGCATATATGTAATGAGTAGGTACATTTGTTCCGTGGAAAACAAGTCTAAATTTAGCTGACAAGATATTAATTTTGAAAGAGAAGATTATACCGGTTTGCCGTAATATTGCAGAAATCATTGGTTCGCTTCGTCTATTCAGAGCACATGATTCTCGGACCCAGTAGTCACTTACTTTACGGATGTAGGGAGTGGTTATAAGGGGGAACGACACCAGCGCGCCCTCCGGATGTATCGGAGCACCGGAGACAGGGCCTGAATGGTATATTCCCAACGGGGAAAAAATAAAATAATAATAATAAATCAACTCCTTTATTAACATTACCCCAAACGATTTTAGTGATCGTGTTCAAGTGGTCGAATCTATCATAAATTCTATACCTGGTGTCACTGAATTTTTCAAAGATGTGAAGGTATGGATATAAAATCGTTAAAAAATTCTTCATGAGTTGATGTTTATGACATAATGGTAAATTCATCAAAGAGACATCAGGTATAATTCTAGAACCATCAACCGAACTAATTAAGCTAATCTTCAGCAGAAATATTCCAGACATATTTTCAAATAATCGAAGGTCATTCCTTTATCCAAGAACGGAAATTGGAGGACTCATTGAAAATCATCGTACGATATTTGTATTTTATCCAAAATCGAAAAAAATCTGAAAGAAAGGCTAACAAAATATTTTGAAATTAAAAAATATTGTACTAGTGACTCGTAATTTGTTTTTGGACTGGTTACTCAACCAAAGCAGCGAGAATGGATATAATGAGTGGCATTGTCGCGGGTCCTGAGCAGCGAAGTCATACAGCTATCACGTTATACGACCTGTCGACGGCCTTCGACTGTGTTGTTCATGACATTGAACTAGAAAAGTTACATCTTTATGGGGTTGCACTTTCCCTTTCCGAATCCAACCTCAGAAATCTATTTCATACTGTTAATTCCAATAACAGTTTATCGTGGTGTACCTCAAGGCTCTGTCTGGGGACCACTTTTATTCATTATTTAGGTAAATGAGCTAAGCAACTTCATGACCCTATTCAAATGTGTCCTTTTTGCAGATGACCCATTATGTATATTTTCGAGTCTAGATTACCACCTCTTATCAGATCAATCTGGAGAAATTGAATAAAAAGTAGAAACATGGTTTAGAGCCGGCAATCCGAAACTAAATAATGGCAAGTCTCAGAAACTAGTGACTGTAGATGTCATAAGTAACTTTCTGTTATTACTGTCTTGCCTTCACGGTACTAATTTTTTAGTGGATTCGTTTTGATTTCGAGAGCTCCATAAATCCTTTCTGATGAGTGGGTGACCACGAAACAGCTGTCAAAGGTTGGAACTCTAGGAGTTAAAACGAAGAATACTCTATTTTCATTAAGATACTTTCCTATATATCAATTTGTTGGAAAATCAAATGCAATCATGTTTTTTCAGAAAGGTTGACCCTACCTATTAGATAATTATTTGTATTATTATTAGAATAATACATCACTATGGTTACTGTTTGATTTCAGTAGATTAATGAGTTATGAAAAACCCGCTGAGGGACTAGGTCTTTGTCTGTCAATTGCAATTGCTGAAACAGCCAACAGTGAAAATCAATAAAAACGAAAGTAAAATGGAAGAATATTCGAAAAGTTTGACATAATTTTTTCTTCTGCGCTGGATGAAAACTACCTACTTAGTCTTATTCAGGCACATAATATCAACATTACCAACGTGTCTTCTTGGTTGAATAGTATCATCTTCACGTTTCTCAATCCCTCTTTATATTGATTAGGATGGGCTAACTTATTGGAGAGAAGAATCATGTAATGAAAATAACTTGTGTTGGGAACATTAATACAACTAGTGCATTTTCCTGATACGAACACTAAAACCATAGTTAGTCAACCTTATGGGATTATAATTGGATCAAAATGGATGCGACATGTAGATGGCGATAGTGAGCTCGCATCCAAGTCATGTCGTAACTTCAGTGATCTGGCCTCCAAGTCATGTCGTAACTTAATTAAAACAATGGAAAAGCATTAAAATCAGGGTTTTTTGAAGAAACCTGCATTAAAATGACGTCAAATATTCATGTTTGTAACTAATCACGCTAGATGACACTCGCGTTTGTGTCCAATACCTTTTCCACAGGCATTGACTAACTATGTTCTATTTAAACAATGCTAAAACTGAACGTCAATTTGTAAATTAAAATAATACAATTTTGTTGTTTTAATATTGAGTTCGTCGAAAAAGCATAGACTAAAAGGACGTTTAGAACACTTGTTACATAATATTATTATTCATCACTATAAATCATATCGATTCACAAGTAAACTCAAATGATAAAAACATGAAATTGAACATAAACACGACAATACAAAAAAAATACCTACATTTGAATAAATTGTTATCCCACTGAGAAGAGCGAAATATAGACAGTTGCTTGCTCTGAGTAGAAACCAGTTGAGGGAGATTGCTAGAAATGGCATACGTAATGTTTAAATGCAGACCACTGAATTCTAGAAGATTCCACATTTTCGTAAGCAGGACCGTATACAAAAAAACAAATGGCAATTCCCATTCGGGATGTCGGGTATCTGATAAAATATAATAATTGTCGTTGAAAAAGTGTAGGTGTTGCGTAATTCATTGTTATCATCAAGGAGAAATAACAAGTAACGAAAAGAAAAAAGAATGCCAACATTACATCATCTGATGCTGATAAATACGAATGTATGTTCGCGTTTAACAAATGCTTCGAATACCTTCTTGAAACAAGGATACATATAAATAACTGATTATGAACTCAAGAACAAAAGTTGGTGTAAATCAGTTCATGAGTTCTCCTTTGTGAGAGTTATTTTTGGATGAAAATAAACAATGATAAAATGTATAGTTGATGGGCACGGAGAAAATTTCTCTTGCGTAAAAATATATTGATTCACATGTCATTCAGAAAATGGCAGTCAATCAATCAGTGATATCTCACTCATGAACAATCTTACTTCCCTGAAACAGTGAAGATAGATTGGTTATCTGTCTCTCACCTATACCTAATTTGGTTTAACGAGAATTTTTCTACATACCTACTCGTTACTTGTAAAAATTATCAAAGCATTCCGGCCTACCGGACAGGTATTCACTCCCTTCTTCACCCCTTCTTTCGCTTGAAACGAAGTAGAGTGACAGGGTTATAAATTCTCTCTTTTCGTATTTTGGCTAGGTTGAGAGCATATCCTTTCTTAAAAACATTTCCATAAATTAGAAATGATCTAGTATCTTATAAAGTATTTAATTAGAAGGTCTTTTCGGTCTACCTTTTCGGACTATCCGCTTAGAAAACCTTTTCTGATTACCATTTAGGAACCACCGCTCAGACTACTTTCCGGACTACGTGGCAATCAATGGAGTTAGAGTCCACTGGATAGATACTCTCTTGCAGAACGAGGCTCTGACAATTTTTGGATGAATAAGACTACTTGCCGGGCTACTTGATTTAAGATGAGTACACCATAGGTATCTCAAAAATCTATTATCAAATAGAACTATTAAATTATTTGAACACAATTTTTAACTAGCTTCAGTTATTGATACTTGTTGCAAGCATATTATCAAAGTTAGTTGGCGTGACGTCCATCAGAATAGACCGAGGTCAGCCAGTCAACCCCCAATTAATTGTCTTACTTAAGAGTCTCAACGGCGGCAAACTAACCTAGTTCCGTTACACCAGGTTAGTTAGAATTTAGTTCAAATAATTTGATAATTTCTGACAGATTTTTGAGACACCTATAAGGTGGTCTTATCTTTAATTAAGTAGTAAGGAAAGTAGTCTAATTATTTTTTTTAATTGATGTAGCCGATACTTGATGAAAATCCATGTTAATATCTATAATGAAACTAAATGAATAATTTTGTAGTGAAAATCATTCATTTACAGGTCTATTCACTATCTTTTAAAGATATCGTTAGCAGTCGTTACCAAGCGATAAGTCATTAAATAACGACAAAATCAATACGATGCTATATATTTAACGGCTTATTGCTAGGTAACGACTGCTAACGATATCGTTGAAAGTTAGTGAATAGACCTGTTAGTTTCATTATAGATAGTCTAATTCATCTGAAAAAAGCGTCAGAGCGGTTCTGCCTTTGTTCTGCAGGAATGTATATCTATACGGTAGATTCTTACTCCATCGATTGCCACGTAGTCCGGAAAGTAGTCAGAGCAGTGGTACATAATAGGTAGTCAGAAAAGGTTTTCTGAGAGGATAGTCCAAAAAAGACTTTTAATTAAAGACCTTTTAATTATAGACCGTCAGATGGTGACAGATTTAGGTGCCCCATTTTCACATACAAGCCTCAAATATGGTTGAAAAGTACATCGATGTTGAGTAAAATGGAGGGGAAATTTACAAGTGGCTCCTGGGGAGAACATATGGAAAATTAGATTTTCCATGGAAAATTCGAATTTCCATATTTTATCGCGAGCCGTGATCACATAATCAATAATTGATAGAACCTGGCTTCGGAATGCCAAAGGTGGCTAAAAGGGTTAAAATAAGGGCGTAATCTTGTAAAGAAAAATCGAGATTTTAACAGATTTTCCCACACAAGCCCATCGAAACTATGAAAACCTTCATCGTCACCAGACCGAAAAACATAATGGCTTGAGTGGCGCGAACGGATGAGTAGATTTTGTCGTCGGAAAATTTAATGGAAATTATTTTTGATTTTTCCATAAGTTCTCCCCAGGAGCCACTCGTAAATTTCCCTCCATTTTACTCAACATCGATGTATATTTCGACCCTATTCGAGGCTTGTATGCGAAAATGGGGCACCTAAATCTGTCACTATCTGACGGTCTATTATCATATACTGGTTTTCCAACAAAGGATCTTTTCTCAACCGAGCCAAAATACGAAATGAAAGAATTTATAACTCTGTCATCAAACTACTTCGTTTCAAGCGTTAAGAAAGGGAGTGAATACATGACCGCCAGGTCAGGATACAATGACAAATTTTACAAGTATGAGTTTGTATGAAAATTCTCGTGAGAGTGGTCAATGTATTTTTTTGCAAAGCAGTTTCAAAAGTTCGATCCTTCAACTTCAGTGGCTCCTTTCGTTTTGTCGTCAAGTTTTCTTTAAGAACATCCTCAAGTAACGACGGTGATGTTTATCCGTTTCACCATCACAAGTCCAGAGTGGCCAAATAGCCAGAGTTTTCTGGTATTTCAGTATGATTCAATCGGGGAACAGAAGGCATATGTTTGTATTGTTCTACCATTACACTAAGAAGAGCCAACAATCTTGAAACTAGTCTGCCGGTAATCCTCCTATCCGATTCAAAACAAAATTCTGCTACTTGGTTACGCCAGGATTTCAGTTTTGGGGGGCTGAACATAAAATGTATCAGACTTTTTTTTTCGACTACCGGATGTTAGGAATAACGGTAGTTATTGGTGGCTTGGGGGGAGGGGTATGACCACAAAGCTCCTCCTGGCTGCGCCACTGCTCGACAGTACCTCGGACCTCGGTCATTTTAAATCCCGGCCGACCAACTCTAAACGGCCACATTCGTTTAATTCCACCACGGTCACACAGAAAGCAAACCATTGTAAATTGGTTTCCCAGTGAATGTAGATTGTGTTCGTTCGGTAGCTAACAAATGAAAATTACTTCATCAAATTGTTTTTTTTTTAATCAATTGTGGAGAGGACATCAGTTTAGGATGCCAACTATACGTCACTATTGGAGTCGGGAAATGTTATATCGCAGTAAGATATCGGTGGTCATGAGCCGGAACCTATTCCAGCTACTACCATTTACATGTTTGGCATTTTAGTGGCAATGATTTATCAAGAGATCGTACATTCAAAGTACTCCTCAGTTGATAAACTAGTGAACAAATATCAACAAGTTTCCACACCAGAGAATAGCTTCTGCATAGATGCATTTCTTGTTCCATTCAGATTTTCAAATATTTAAAAATCTTCAAGTTGTGTAGTGAGAAATGTTATACTTGGAATATGAAAATATATTGCGGAAAAGAACAAGATACTCTGGAGCTAGCGTACCTGAAAATGTAGTAGGTAATAACCCTCAGGGAATCGTTCTTAGATAAAGGACGAACTGCTGTAACTGATGACAATCATTACACCAGATAGGATCTGGCAATTGAGTTACTTGATCGAAAGATATATCGTCTTGGAACGATCCGATCTAACAGGAAAGAAATCCCCGAAGAGGTTACTCAGAATGCATAAGGAAATGGAAGGATAAAAGGGATATATTATTGTAATCACCAAAAATTCCAATTCTGTGAAGAGAGTTCCATTTCGGGGTGACATAAAATTGAAACCTAAAGCTGGTATGGACTATGATAATGGCAAAGGTTCCATAGATCTATCTATTCAAAGGGCATCTTACAACTCAGCTTTGAGAAAAACTATAAAATGGTAGCGCAAAGTTGCAATTGAAGTATTGCTTGGTACCAGTATGGTCAATGCTCACTACCTCTACGAACATGGAAATCAAATAAATAAAATCTGGACATTATTGCATGCTTGAACAAGAATGAAAGAACTGTACATAAGAAAAGGGCGTATTGTGTAGGCTAATATGAAAAGCAAAAATAAGGACAAATAACAAAAACTCACTGAACAAGGTTAATACATTTTGCAAAGATTGTTTCAATTACTCTTCTCACAAATAAGTGCTTTTTGTTTTATAGAAAATGGAATATTCATGTCTAATATAAAATGTTTTTATGTATGTAGTTATCATAAAATTAAAAAAAAAACTGACTTTTACCTATTATTGATGAGATCATGGAAACAAAATTGTTGTTAAAAAAAATCAGCTAACTATATTATGTCTATACTAAATTTTGATGGAGCGGTCCCTACGGTCCGCAGTGACGCTTAACGTGTTAATGTTCTTATAGTATTATGAGCCATGGTGAATGAAGTATCTAGCTTTTTTTTTGTAAAAAATTGTGTGTATTTCGAGCACAAAGTGTCATTGCCGCCCAGCGGAGCGCGGTAATTCTGTCGAGCGACAATGTATCACTTTGCGCTCTAAATACACAAATAGCCATTAGTTACGGCCGTGCAAACAATATATTATTGCTAACTGACCCTGGTTGACATTCGGAAAAAAATCATATAATTGTCAAAACAGGATTTGGCATCAAACAAGAAATTTTAAAATTATGAATGTTTTCGTTATCTCTATAAATATATAAATTCATTTCATGGTCCAAAATACCAAAGCAAATGAGAATAGAAAATAAATGTATAATCATCAATTATTTAGTTCGACATCAAATGCAATTCCATAGACATCAAACTTTTTTCACTCACTTTGAAAACGATCTGTTTGTTATCCCAATGACGAAAGACAAATATTTAGATCTTTTATATGTGTAGTCAGGGACACTAATCTTCGTATTTTATAAATCGCATGGCCATATCCCCATGCATAATTTACAGTTTCAAAACATACTTTTTCTATTTTGCCACTATTATGAAACATAAATGCGCATCAAAATATCTTCCTTCTATCATTATCTAATTTCTCTCACTCAACAATATTGATGACTTGAATCATAAAATACCTACATTGTTTGGGAAAAATGAAACTAAATCGCAATTCTGTTATTATTTCTAGTATTAATTTTTTTTCTTTGGTATTTTGGCATTGACTGCTATGGTCATTAGCCATGGGTAGGCCTTGTTACTAACTCCATACGCCAGCTTAGGAGCAGCACTGTTAATTGGAACGCAATAGTGAATCGTGCAGGACTCACCCCAGTCGAGCCACGAGATTTTAATAATTTAATCGGTCAAATTAAATAAAAAAATCCCAGCCGCAACTGGGGCTCGAACTCCGGACCTTTCGACTCAGAGTCGGACGCTCTAACCACTGCGCCACGCCCCGACATATTTCTAGTATTATCAACAGTTGTAGGGAGCTACAGGGTGGTAAAAATGTCGGAGGAAAAATCCTCATACTACTCTTTCATCTTGTATATACTCGAAACCTCAATTTGAATGGCAATTTTCATAACAGCTTCGTTCCTAAGGAATTAATCTACAATTACCACAAAAATATTTTAATCCAACTGACGGTTCGCGAGAAAATAAATTGTTATTGTAGCCGATTTTTAGTGATGTGTTAAATTCTTGGAGGAGTGTAATTCATGACAGAAACTCTATAATATTGTTAATCTTTCAGCCTTTTTACTCTCATCAAGAATGACCCTACGAGGTCATGCTTGTCATCCTTTTGTCGCCGCCTGAAAACTTCTCGAAAATCTATCTCAGGACTCGTTTTTTGATCAACTACAAAGCTCCGAAACTCCAGACATAGGAGGAGTTTCCCGAAATTCACAATTTCCATACATTCAAAAGTAATAACTAATTTCAGGAATGTTTCTCCTCTTCACAAAAACATACTACTGATTATGCTGACTTTGTTCGCGAAACATTGAATAGGTATAGTAATTGGTGAAATGGAGACACGTTCCTCAAATTATTGAAGCCACCACAGGCTCCAAATCCCCAACTGAGTTCAAAAGTAACACTAATCCTTTTTTCTTGGTTCTCATCGCCATATAGCTATCTTAATTTGAGTTGTGTAAACTGTAACCACATAAAATGAACAATTAATTCATCAACATTAATTCCAAATAAGGCCCCTACAAAGGCATCACGATTTGGCAATGATGCTATTATTAGATTTACTCGAGGTTATTTTCCATAACGAAATAAATTTCCGGTATCTATATGTCAAAGTATATACCAATTATTGTTCAGAATTAAAGGGAACTCTGGCATGTTTTATAAATAAATATTTGAAACGAAATTCCGTATCGCTAAATAGTAAACAACAATTATACCAAACAAGTTCGTAATGACCAAGGTTCTAAGTAGGGAAAGCAGCCTTTAATTAAGTATGAAGTTGAACGAAAAATATCACGAAACAATGTTTATGAACATATATGACAGTCCTTAAAAATGAAAATGAGATAACGGTTTTACCCTCATTTGGAAAAGTAACCGCGTAAATACTTATTTCTGACTGTTAGTCATCGTCAGTTCAAGGTGTTGCCAAATGCCAGCATGTGCAACAATTAATTGATTGAAAGACAAACGGAATCTACTACAGGAAGCCAACTAGGTAGGTACACATTCGTGGATGTAGTTAAAAGAATGTCAGAGCAACATCCAACATGGCCACGGAGACAGCTAGGGTGATTGCGCCAATTTGCCGGCCACTTCCAGTTGTCGGCCGTTTTCGTAATTTTCTTTATGGAATAATAAAAAAATAATAACTCCTCACATTCGAAAATCTCGCCAAACTTTCGGCCTAGTTTTCCTGCCATCTTCCATTAGTTTTACTTGTGATACCAATACATTTATTCATACCATGTCAGTTTAGTTCACGGTGGTCGAAGTGACCATTGCTCGAGCGTTGCTCACTTGAAAAAAAATAGTGCGACACAACTTTTTCAACGGTGAATTTATGACTAACTTTGCTAGATCTAAGTACTGGAAATTTTTGATGTAGTAGGTATCTGAACATGTTGAACTTACATTTTATGGAAGGAAACTGAAAATTAATGATATTTTTTTTATTGAGCATTGGCCGGTGCTCTGGAGTTTCAAAACAACGAGTTTCCATTTGTCGGCCATGGTGGCCGAGAACTGGAATAATAAGCTTTCTATTCGTGATCCTTCAATTCCAATGTAGAATGCTGTAGACACATCGTTCGGTCTTTTTTGAAGGTGCTATAGAAGTTTATACTTTAGACAGTTTCCGGCAACCAAAATGTTATAATATAGAGTAATTATGATAGCTTGCATCTTATGGTCGATAATAGGTTCCATGTGAGCCAGTTGTCGACCAGCACATATTTCTATAGAATCCATGCGGTCGACAACTAGCTTCAAAAACGCCTGTTCTCGTCCAGTAATATTCATCTAATATTATACGTTGTTAATCTTGCTAATTTACCTTATATTGAGCTGCCAAAAAAGCTAATATCTGCGAAAACCGAGGAAGACCACAAACACAAAAACTCTGAGCTCCAAATTTTTTCAGTAACTAGTTCTTTACCTATTAAACCTATTTTTTGACGTTTTTATATTTAATTTTCCTTTATAATTTCTTTTTTCTAATAAAATTGTAGATATAGTCATGAGTACTTTGTTTGGGTTCGCAATATCGACCTTATTGATAGGTAACATAAGATTAATGGCCGAGAAAAGGTGATCAATGGGAAGGTGGCCGAGAACCGGCGCACTAGTAGGCCGAGAAGTCGGATCTCGTGGCCGCGAACTAGCAAAAGTGTATTTTTTGTTAATATTATTTTTTTCATAAAAATGTGGAAGCCCTATGAATCTGTAACATGGTAATTTTTAATTCTAAAGACTTATTCTATACTTCGTATTTTTTTCAATTTTATTTATATGTAAATATCCACCTATGGAGCCGTGTCAAACCTTTGATGTACTCTTAAGTAGCCGACTACTGGCGCAATCACCCTATATAGCAACAATTTCCGACCCAGGAAAATTTATGAGAAACAGGAATAGTTTTAAATCTATTCACTCTCAAAATAAAAATTTAAACTTGAACCGAAAACATCAAAATAAATTATCTACCTTTCAAACAAAATGTCCAAATCTTTCAACCATCCTAAAAATTTACTGAGATATGAAAAATTAAATTGGTGGTACCACAGGAACAATAAAAATAAAATTGAGATACATCTTGTTCAACTTTGGTAAATATTTAAATTGGACAAATTATAATATATTTTTTTGTCATTGAAGGGGAACTTTACTTCTATTTGATTATATGGCATGACATCATTTGTTTTATATAACTCGTATGCTGTATTTATAATATCAGCAACAAGATACAGTGATTACCAGGAAATAATTTCATATAACAAGAATGATTGCCCTCTTAAAAAATCTCATTAAAGCTTAGATACATGTTTTCATTTTAGTGTAATGTTTACGTGTCGGCTGCTAGAGCGGGCAATCGTAAGACCGTTTCAACTTTTTTTCATCAAAAAATTTACCATTTTTTTTCAAAGGGAAACACCTTGCGTTTCAAGGTGGTTAATGGTTACGTATACAAGACACAGGGTAGGCCAATAGAGGGCACTAGTTTGAACTTTGAAGCCATCTCCTTCAGAAACGGAATTGTATTTCTTTCCATCAATAGTTATGACATTTTAAATATAAATTATAACAAATTTAACGATAGATACACTCTGTAATCTAGGCACTGGACCCGCAGTTTCCGTTAACGACACGGGCTTCAAGGGCGTCGCTAATTTTTTTTCTGGGGGGAGGGGGGTGTAGGCTTTATGATACAGGTAATCAAAAAAATCACACTGTAAAATAGAAGTTCTACTAAAAATAATATTTCATAATTATTCTTGGGAGGGTAATTATCCTCATTACCCCCTCCCCCATATCGACGCCCTTGCACCACTTGGACTGGCCTTCCGCCCCCAACACTGCGATATCCCGCTCTAGCAGCCGACACGTAATCACATTATTGTATTATCGATATTCGAATTGAAGGTACTGATCGACAAGCGTAAGGATGCCTCCGAGAATTGGTTGCGCAGTAGACAAAACCCTGGAGTGGGACAGGAGCTCAATCGTTCTGCCTTATTAAACAGTAGTCGATCTTTGTCGCACATCTACTCACGCTTTCTATCGTTTGCGCATCTCAGAGGCATCCTTACGCTTGCCGATCTGTACTCATATGCTGGAATTTTCAGTATTTTATATCGCACATCTGTCAAAATGTATTCGCCAATAAACCATCCTCCTTCTTCTGCGAATAAACTGCATCGTCCTTCTTAACAAATACCTAAATATATAGAACACATCCTAAACCCATGCTGTAGTTTTGAATGATATTGCAGTAAATGAAATATAGTATTGTAACGAACTGGAGCCGGTTCTGACAGCTTGCAAAAGATCCACCACTGAGCAATCCATTGTGACAACACGTAGACAAAATCTGTTTTCTGTGCGATAAACGGTTCCAGAGATATTCGCAAAAAACAATTATTTTTTTTTAATTTCAACACCCTGTATCTCGAAAATGGTGCATTTTAGAGGGTAAGTTAATAGAAACTTTTTTTCATATTTTTGGACGAGCTATCACATCCTGCGCATTTATTATGAAACACCCTGTATATTCGGTGGGTTTTGAGTTGAAATAATTATACAGGCATTGGTTATATATTAAGTAGGGATAGGGATAAAACGACATACTTTCAAGAATCTTTATTAAAACATATTACATGTACCTGAAATAGGTTAGTAACTACAGGTAGCGTAAAATAATCAATTAATGTTTTTTAGGGTATAATACAGCCGAACCCTCAAATATAATTTGACAGCATATTCCTTTGGAAAATTGTCACATGGGTGTGAAAAAGGAAGTTCATTGGCCATTTCAAAAAGATTTTGACAAACTAGTTGTTTCAAAATAAAAGTTTCGATTTTCAGTTGAAAAATCGTTTCAACGTCATTAATGAAATTGACAAAACTATCGCTTGGATTATTTAAACGGCCAAATAAACTTCCTTCAGCATTTTCAAAAGACTTAAAATAAATATATAGTGAGGTATCATCCAAATGTTTTTGTTCATTTGCATAATTGATACAATTACCACAACTGTGTATTTTGAGAACTTTGTTCAACACATAGCCACAAACATTTCTTTCAAAAATTTTTTGTAACATATCATGCTGCTGATAATCGGTGTCTATAAGTTGATTTGTGAATGGTGGCGGGAATGCTGGGGGAGATATTGTGTCCGAAGAAATCTCCTTCAGTAGTAATAAAACAGAATCAGGATCAGCCTCACAGTTTTCAGTACCAGAATGAGAAAGTTTCAGATACATTAATTTTCTAAAGGATCCCTGGAATTGAACAGGAGTGAGATTCCTACAATTGCCGTTCTGTTGTCTCACAGAATGCACTACAAATTACAAAAAATGTCCATGCACCCACAACTTCAAAAACAAAACACAATTGAACTTAACACAGCAACACACAACATAAAAACACGAGCTATCCGTGACTACGCCTATGGGGCTTATAAATTCGGATGAATCGTAATCACAGACCTCATAAAAGAAGTAGATATAACATGGCCGATATTCCAATGATTACAAAATAGCCCCGCTCCCATGGCTGACATTTGTTTCCACTTTTGAGTTGGTACATCTGATTGTCAGTTGTCTATACGTTTCTAATTAGAGGAATAAAGCGAGACAAGAGATGCATTCATTATTTGACATAAAACGGTGACAAAACTGATTGATGTTTGAGAGTCCAGGGCAGGTGCCAGGTTTTTCCATTTTTGTTTTCATTTATTTGCAAGGCAATTGATGAGTATATCGATTTTTCTAGAGATTTGCCCTAGGAAATTTCCTTGCGGGTGAAATTGAAATAAGACCTCATAAAGAATTTCATTTGAATGAATATTTACAAAAAATTGAAGGTGCATTTAGTCAACGTCATTTTAAAATTATTGTGCTTAAATATAATTTGTTGAAAACGAAAGTTGAATCTGTTAGGTATATCAAATGGCACCGTTTATTCAACAATGATAAAAACCTTTGATGTTACTGTTATGTTTATGATAATGCTTGTGCTAAAGTTGACTTAATCCAACCTTGCATCTTTGGTGTTGTAATTTTCTCCAACGTTACTATGAATTATGAACCTTTGTAATGTTAAGTGTAAGATTTAGATGTGTTTTTGTGTAGGTCCACTTCACACATTCAAGTATAGATTCAATTCGTTTTTTTTTGGAAACGTCTTAGGTCTTAAACTCCAATGATTATCTCCTATATTGCAAATCTTTATGTCAAAGGGTCGGTAAAGTAAATTGTAACAAGAGGCAAACCAACTGTTATAGCATAGATTCCCTCATCAACTGGACTTACCTTTTCAAACTTTCTCAACAAACAGTTGTAACTGCTCATTTTCCCCATATACCAAAGTGGAGTAAAAGTGACACTTTAACTCAAGCTGGCTGATAGTAGAATATGTAACCATAGAAATTACCATGTTCCTAGATTCATTCTTGCTTAATTAAATTGACTTGCAGCCAAATTGATGTTTTTGCTGATATGACAAAAATCGTACATGGACACTATTTATTTTTAACAGAATATACATAAAAAATCTTCAAAGTACATATTCTAATATATAAGAAGTAGAAGTTCCTAGAATATGTATCCTAAATTACCACACATCACTGTTTTCTTTTTTTATGGGTATTTTCATTCCTCTGGCATCAATATATTTTGTGAAATCCAAAATATCGAAGAGTTGATCAGATTGTGGCAGATGCAGGAAGAGCAAGATTGAAAATTTTCCTTACATAGGTATTTGTAAGCTTTGCTACTTTAAAACTGTAATGTCCTAGCAAGCTTCGAACTTTGGCTGGGAATTTTTGTTTTCTTCTTTTTTTCTTTCCTCTTGATTAGTAGAGTTCGGCAATTTCATCCGTGATGCGACGGATTTTTTCGTCACGTGACTTCGGATTGGACAGATTATATGAATAAACGAACGCTGAACACACATCGCTGTCCTGTCAAATCTAAGAGACACGTGTCAAAAATATTTGTTTGGTTAGGTTTAATCCTTTTGTTGTGTATTTTTGATTTTTTTAATAAATAAAGAAAGAATGAATATTCCTACTTATGTATTGGCAGTGATTGAAGGAGGCTATCAATTAATGTTTGAAGACGATGAAGAGGAAGAAGTCAATGTATTGGAAAAAGTAGACAGTTTTGCTGAGAAAACGGTTCCCCGGTTTGCAGATCATCAATTCAGGCATCACTTTAGAATGTCTGCAACTACCTTTGATGACTTGCTAAACAAATTATTTGCGGTGTCAGAAAATGTGGGAGCTGCTGGACATCCACAAATAATGCTAGAAAAGCAAGCAATGATAGCTATTTGGTGTTTATCTAATATGGAAAGTTTTCGGTAAAAACAATCTTTTCTGCAGTGCGATGAGGTACCTTGGTTTTTATTCTGTTTCAGTTCAGTCGCTGATCGATTTGGGATAACAAAGTCAACATGCTGGGACGTCTTATATAGAACATGTAGGGAATTTTTAAAAATTAACTCTACATTTAAAATTATATGCTGGCCATCACGGGAAAAGGCTTTTGCCATAATGGAAGCTTTTCATGCAATTAATGGATTTGAAGGTAAGTTGATAATACGTTACTGTCATTCTTTGTTTGTTCTGTTTTTCAGGGGTGATTGGCTGTATAGATGGTAGTCATATCAAAATTCTTCCACCAAAAGAACACCCTAACTCATATTGTAACTGAAAAAATTTCCACTCTGTTTTATTGCAAGGAGTTTGTGATAACAGGAAATTATTCACTCATGTGTATGCCGGAGAACCTGGATCAATACATGACAGCCGCCTGTTTGAAAAATCAGACCTCTTCAATGGTATCCAAACTGGAGAATTTCCCTTTTCCAATGATAGCCACATGCTGGGTGATTTAGCGTACAAATTGTCAGATTATATGATGGTGGGTTTTAAAAATAATTTGGATTTGTCAAACAGACAGAAAAACTTTAATTTAAAGTTGTCACAAGTGAGGGTACATATTGAAAATAGTTTTGCTCTGCTGAATGGTCGTTTTCGGAGGCTAAAATTTATGGAAACAAGAATACTGGACCTGATTTGTTTATTAATTATTTCTGCTTGCATATTACACAATATCTGTATTTTAAATGGAGATGAAGTTGTAGATGAAATGGACCTCCAGCAAGAATTGGAAGAGTGGGTTCACAATGATGAATATGTCCATGGAAATGTAAGGGGTAATCAGTTGGCCATTGCCAAAAGATTAAGAATTATGAACCAGTTGGAAATGGCAGATATTTTTTAATAGTTAAAATAAAATGTGTTTGAGTGGTTGTAGAATTAATTGGTTTGTTTTTGTACTATTTTCGTCATTGATAAACATTAATAAAAATTCAAACATTGTATATACTATTTTATTGATATTTTTCATTTACCAAAAAAACAATAACTGCCACTAACCTGTAAGTTTAGTTTAAATATTTTGACAAACAAATAACTTCCTCTTAATTTTTATCTAAAAACAAATATAAACATATCTCGTGAAAGCAAAATTCAGATAAGTATACAAATAATTTTTACTTTTTTTCATTTTCTACACTCTTTTCAACTGCTGCTGTTAATCTGTCTAAAAGATCCAAGTATCTGTCCTGTCTAGCTAATTTTTCTTTGTGGCGCCTTTCTGTTGCATTTTCTACTAGTTTTCTCTTCTTCATAAATGAAGAATGGAACGTAGGAGTACCTGAACTATCAGTTGATAACTCTTTGTCCGAATCATGTTCACGCTGATCTACAATAAAAAAAATGTATGAACAATAATTGGTGAGCAAACATGTGTGCACAATTAAACAATCAGGGGATAAGGCTATAGTTATGTTTCATTTAAGGATTTATTGGACGTAATGTAAAATTTACCTGTGGTAGGCATAGGCTGACTATTCACTCGAAGTCCTGCTTTACTAGAGCAAGTCACTGGTGCGTTAATTTCTGGCCGAGAAAATAACATCTCATCCATTGCATCAAAATATTTCCATTTTTTCCGATAATTGCCTGATTGCTGATTATGTTTTTGAATTTGTTTGTACATGTTTTTCAAACCCTTCCATTTTGTGTCACATTGTTCTTTTGTGTATAAGTGTGTACATTTTTCACTCAATTGTCTTGCAATTTTGTTCCATACAAACTTTTTTATTCCTGACTCAAATTCATTTTCATATTGTTTGCACAACTTGATCAATAATGCTGTAGGTTCATCAGTCCAAATTTTTATGTTTTCTACAAAAAATCAAATGTTATGTAATGTAAAAAAAGCTCAACTTTATACTCACCTGGGGTCATCACACTATCACTTGATTTTGACTGCAGTATTGTAGTTGCGGATGATGTTTCTGTTGTATTAGTCTTTTCTAAAATAATAATCAATTACTATTGACATTAACTAATAAATATAACTTTACATACCAGAGGTTCCTGCGTTGTACTGAAAGATTTTAAAGGCTGCCAAGTAATTTTCTTTCTCTTGTTCTTTCTTCAAAAGCTCCGTTGCTAGGGCCAAATCTATAGGAAAATTAGTAATTATTACCAAATTGAATTGCACATGGGACAAAGATACCAATAAACTATAAACCCATTTTACTTACTTCCATTGCCGACGATCTCATTATAATTATCTTCACTAACCATCAGCTTGAATGTTTTTTGCTGTTCAGAATCGAACAGTTCCAGCTCCTGCATTATTTTCATACTCAACAAGCTGAAAAATGATAAACAATAAAATAAACAATATCCAACCATCTTGGTCCAACACAACCTCACAAATTCAGATTGATCGCAGGCCTCGGTCAAATTACTTCGAGCACGTAGATCTTCCTCCGATCGATCTGATTTCGCTGTCCGAACGATCGGGATTTAGCTCAGACACATCCGATTGCAATAAACGAACGATACGATATAGATCGGCGTGGTCGGATGTAAATACCGAACGCGCCTATTGAGAATTTGTGATCATTCTTCTTACGAATACAGGAACACCACTGACAGATGCTTATTCCAGTGCAAGAGTATCCTCCTTTGATAAAACAAACTTTCTATTGATCAGAATCACTTGTGACAAAGTTCTTCCTTCTAGTAATGGGTTTTCTGGAATTTGTCAGCATTTCTGTCGATAGATTTATGCAATTTCCCAGTACCCTGTTTTTTCTTGGTAATGTCATATTTCGGTAATAGACTGCAATTAAAAAAGAATTAGATGCACAGTTCGGAGCTGAATCTTCGTTATGTTTCAAGAAGTAAATTTGATATGATACATGCTTATAATAAATAGGTACATTAATTATGTATTGACATTATGATTCGTCTTTCAACAGAATAATTTCCGGGAGGTTAGGCACTATCAGGAAATTTTCTTTGGTTCACTCCAGTATCGGAGAATGTTGAACCCGAAGACACAAAATACAAAATGAATTTCAGATGATGAATTAAGAATGAATAGTAATCGAAATGATGGGATTGGCCAAAATTCAACAGAACCAGCTCTGATATTTCAGTTGTACCAACACAAACTCGGAGAATAATGTCAGCGCCCTATAGGGTTCCATTTTGATCTCATGATGTGATATCTACTTCTTTTATGAGGTCTGTGATCGTAATCCCAATACCTGCCACTGCTTTGATAGGCTTTAATCCAAGACTGGGGGGTGCGCGAATATCTGCGTTGGCTACCCCCTCCACATCGAGTTTCCTAGCTGTGTGTTTATTAAGCTGTGCTTCAGCTCTCGAGAACAATCTCGAGAGGAACCTACTTGGACATAATTAGACAGCCGATATCAGAGGAGGCAGATCAAAGAGTACACCTGCTAACGGTGTACTCTTTGAGGCAGATACAGTTACAGTTCAATCAAGACAGTCTGATTTTAAATAATGAAGCGCTAAAATATAAAGTATTACTTAGTGAATATGAACTTGTAGTTATATTTTATGTGTAAAATTAAATTAGATAAAAACCGTCAAAATTGTATTATTAGTGGTGTCATAAATAGTGCGTAGTGGACAGTCCGTGTTGAGAAAAACCTTTTTCGCGGAAAATAGACTGGTGGCCGGTAAAACAAGTGTTTGCAATGTGAATAGTTTTCGAATTTCATAACAATAAACTGATAAACTTTCTGTAAAACTGATTTCTCGACAAAATGTTTAAGAGGACAGAGCGCCTGTGAACTTGAAAGTCGCATAATTGAAACAGGAATTGGAGGAAAGGGGACTCGAGGAAACTGGTGAGAAGGCTGCTCTGCAGAAAAGACTTTCAGACGGACTAATAGAAGAGGGAGAAGATCACGAAACATTTTTGTTCGAACAAAGTTTCTGGAATCACTAAAACCAAAACCATTCAGAGGACATAACCTAGCCTAAAACGTTATAAATTTTCATGGCGTGATGGCGACGGCATGTTTTTTGGGCAGAAACCAGCGAAATATATTGTACAGTATTCTAGGGCAGGTCGAATCTGTGTCTTCTACGGGATGTGAATTAGCTCTTGGCAAAATACAGAAAATCAAGTTTCTATGTCGCGCCCTTAGTACCTAGTGGGGCTCGTATAATTTTTCCAGAAGTATATTGCTGGTGATATCGAGCAGCGAGGTGAATTACCTCATTGAATGGTAACTTCTGACAAAAAGAAGTTGCACACCGTGAGATCGGCTGTTCTAAGGAAAAACGTGAATTTGGTTGGGTTTTATTTAACCTTAAATTATGTCATTACCGAATCATTGCAGACTATAATATGTTTACTACATGGATATGAAGTTGAAGTTGTAATTATTAATGTGTACCTAATTAATCTGAGAAAATCAAGTACTTTAATATTTGTTATTTTGTTTGTGCAGTTTTATAAACCTATGAACTATAATTAATGCATCACTCTAGCTATTTACCATTTTGATTTAACGTTCACTGGGAATATTTTCTATACTTTACCCATTTTTTTTGTTTCAGGTGCACAGCACAATGAGAAACTAATCTATACCAAACGGACCAGATCTGTAACTCATATTTTTTCTCTGTAAGAAGGTTTGCAGGTGTAAGTTAATAAGTAAAAATATACTTTTTCAACTGATTGCGAACACCACTTAAATTATTTATGTACATTAACTGGTACCTTTTCAAGCGGCAAAATTATTAATTATTATACAGTGGATTTACAAAAATGTACTAGGGTACGGTAATCTTGAAATATTTCCTTCAACAATGGCGCAGCTAGGATTTCAGTTTTTTTGGGAAGGGGGGACGACTGAATAAAGAATTTTTCAAAGTTTTTTTTTCATCCGGGAGTATTGGTGGCATAGGTGGGGGCTGCAACCCCAAAGCCCCGCCTTCTGGCTGCGCCACTGTCCTTGGAAGGACAATAATATAGCTTTATCGAATCGAATGTTCTTATTTTGACATATTATCACGGCATTCATGGCAACCATCGATTTCCGGAAATATTTTTCCTCAAGGGTACTTGATTATACTGACTATTTCATGCACACGTGAAAGTATTTTTGAAAATTCAACATTTTGTGGGATATTACTACTGATTTTTTTTTTGACGTTACTCGCGTGATTAGACCACTGAAATGAAATTATAATATGATATTATAATATTATAATTTTATTTCAGTGGATTAGACAGAAATTGTTTCTCTCAGGAAGGTGGTAGGACTCCTGATGACAGGGTACTGCTATTTGAGAAAACATCTGCATCTGCTGGGGCACACAAGACTCCAACAAAAATCGGGATAGTAACCAATCACAATAAATCGTTGGTCTTCATCATTTTCATAGAAATGCTGATGCCCTTGATACTCAACGACCCGAACCTACGCGTTTTCAAAATCTTCCTGATGACTTATTTGTTTATTTTATAAACAACTTGCCAAAACATTGATTTCTGCCACCTCATCCATGATAAAAGTTTCATAGCTGAGTTGTTTCTCCACATCTCAATGGGGACAGATAGAAAACTGTATAATGTCTGCTGGAATACAAATTTGCTGCGTTCTTTGAATTTTTCTTGCATTCGTCACTTTTTCATTTGGTGTTGAAAAATGTAATGTCCTAAAAGCAGCACAAAGTTTCCATAACACCCTTTTCACTTTTGAGGTGTTTACCATACGGTGCGAATTCTTTGATGAAAATGGGAATAAATGTGATAGTTTGATTGAGCTCTATTCGTTTACCAAATTGAGTAGACTTTCTTAGAGATGTTTGAGCAATCGAAAAATATACATGTTCCATGGTGTTGGCATCTAATTTGTGTAAATTCATCATGACTGATAAATAGGGAGGATATAAATACTTCCAATAATTTATACTTGAAAAAATATATGTAAATATATATGCTGACAATATTGTTTCGACACACAGTGTCATCTTCTGAGCGAGTTACAAATTGCTATTCTTCGACACTTCCTCTTCTTAAAAATAAATTCAGGTACAAATATTGTTGATGTCGAATAATTAAAATCAGGGAACATTAGGGTTGTTAGAAATAAGGTAGTTAATTATTGGGGAGCTGTACAGATTTACCTGGTCGTTAAGTACTAAATAATTATTGTTATGCAGGTGCTTCTTAATTTGTAAGGATTCCAATATGTTTAATTTCAGACCATTAGGTTGAATATGCAAAATTTCAGAATTCTGTGTGAAGTTATGTTTACTTTCAATGAGATGTTTGGCGTAGTCTGAATCCTGCTTATTCAATCTGTAGCTCCTCCAATGTTCACCGAGCCTTTGATCAAAACTACGGCCAGTCCTGGCCTATATATATTGCATTACAGTCCTCACACTCAAGTTTGTAAACTCCTGATTTCTTGAATTTATCCCGTACAGATTTTGCGTTGTTGATGAATGAATATAGATTGTTGTTAGTTCTGAATGCAAAACAAAACATTCAGCATACGAGGTAATAGAACATTCATACATCAGCTCACAAAATTCACGAAATTTAGTAAACCTAGTAATTAAAACGGCAGGATCACTCGGGAAAAACTGCACTCAACATGACATAGTGTTTACAAAGGCAGATAAGGGTAATACAGTAATATCAATTCAAATGCCAATTTATGAAGACAAAGTTAATTAATTCTTAAATTCGGATAAATTCACAAAACTGAAATCTGATCCCACAACTCAATTTCAGAATCAAGTTAAATCTACACGAAAAAACATCAACTATATTCTAAAAGTGGCTACGAGAGAGCCAGATTAACTATCATGAACCCAAAAACAAAGAAGGGGGCTTTGTACGGCATATTAAAAATTCATAAAGAAAACAACCCAATAAGACTGGTGTGCTCCTACATTGATGCTTCGTGCCAGAAAATAGCAACCAAATAGTCAGTTTAATTCAGAAATTAACCAACTTCAATTCAGAATTCAGCATAAAAAACTCCTTAGTAAATAAGTTCCTTATAGTAAATAGTATAAAAACCATAAGACTCAATAGTAACTGTAGATTCGTATCATTCGATGTAAAAAACCTTTTTCCTAGCATTCCAACAACATTAACAATGGAGGTACTAAAGGCCTACTAGAACGACAAAACAATCTCCCAATAATTACAGAGGAAATTTTAGGTTTAACAAAATTATGCATAGACCAAAACTACCTGGAATTAGGTAAAAAAAATTATCAACAAAATACTGGCCTGCCCATGGGTTCACCTTTATCTCCTTTGCTTGCTGAAATCTTTATGAACCACTTAGAAAACCAAATTCACAAATCTAAATATAAATCCTTGTTCAAATATTGTTATCGATATGTTGATCGTTTGCTGGATTGGAACGGTATGTCAATTGAATAATTTTCTTAATTATTTGAACGGCCTTAATTCTAACATAGAATTCACATCAGAAATAGAAGATGATAATAATTCCATTAACTTTCTAGATTTAACTATCTCTCGCAAAAATAACACACAACTTCTCTATATACCACAAACCCGTGAATAATGGGTATAAAACATCGATCATAGGTAGAATGGTCAAACAAAAACAAAATAGGGAAACGTTAAATTTAATATATCCCCACATCAGAGAAAAATCCGATCAACGTTTTGCATGTCTAACATATCTCGGTCACCATACGAATAAGATTTATCGTTTCCTTCAGAAACGTAATATACTTAAATGTTGCATTCAGAACTAATAACAATCTATATTCATTCATCAATAACGCAAAATCTGTACGGGATAAATTCAAGAAATCAGGAGTTTACAAACTTAAGTGTGAGGACTGTAATGCAATATATATATATATATATATATATATATATATATATATATATATATATATATATATATAATAACACACACAACTTCTCTATATACCACAAACCCGTGAATAATGGGTATAAAACATCGATCATAGGTAGAATGGTCAAACAAAAACAAAATAGGGAAACGTTAAATTTAATATATCCCCACATCAGAGAAAAATCCGATCAACGTTTTGCATGTCTAACATATCTCGGTCACCATACGAATAAGATTTATCGTTTCCTTCAGAAACGTAATATACTTAAATGTTGCATTCAGAACTAATAACAATCTATATTCATTCATCAATAACGCAAAATCTGTACGGGATAAATTCAAGAAATCAGGAGTTTACAAACTTAAGTGTGAGGACTGTAATGCAATATATATATATATATCTGTGGCTTGGTACAAGAAATGACTAAGTCAAAAATTGTAACTTTCCAGGAGCGGCAATTTCATGCGCTCGAGAACATAATTGTTTTATAAGTGCTCTTATTTACGTATTTATTGGAAAAAAATTGCATCCTTCTTGTGTTTCAACTTAGACACTTTTTACATCGAAAACTTCATGTTCTTATGATTAATTTTGGGCAAAAATAACAAAACTGGCGAAAAGTGACTTGGTCACTTCTTGTACCAAGCCACAGATATATATATATATATATATATATATATATATATATATATATTCAGGATTCAAACTACGCCAAACATCTCATTGAAAGTAAACATAACTTCACACAGAATCCTAGCTGAAATTCATCTCATTGAAAGTAAACATAACTTCACACAGAATCCTGAAATTTTGCATATTCAACCTAAAGGTCTGAAATTAAACATATTGGAATCTTTAGAAATTAAGAAGCACCTGCATAACAATAATAATTTAGTACCTACTTAACGAACAGGTAAATCTGTACAACTCCCCAACAATTAACTACCTTATTTCTAACAACCCTATTGTTCCCTAATTTTAATTATTCGACATCAACAATATTTGTACCTGAATTTATATTTAAGAAGAGGAAGTGTCGAAGAATACCATACCAGTTAATAACTCGCTCAAAAGATGACACTGTGTGTCGAAACAATATTGTCAGCATATATATTTACATATATTTTTTCAAGTGTAAATTATTGGAAGTATTTATTTCCTCCCTATTTATCAGAAAAATATACAATTTGATAAATGATTTCAAAGTTTGATTCAGTTCCGAGTGAAGGTGCCTTCGAAAAGAGACCAAGCTATAATAAAGGTTTTTTCCCCCACAAAATAAAAGACGAAAATGGCCTTCACTAATTTTTATAGGACAGTTCGTTTTTAAACAAGCAATAGTGAAAAAAATTAATTTTTTTTGTTTTTTTTGGAAATATCTCAAAGATTATTCAAGGAATCGTTTTATAGTCAATAGAACTTTTGTAGAGATTCATAAAACCTACAAAATGAATTTTCATACGACCGGATCGGTGCATTTTCCACTGAGAAAATCCGGGCAAACCTCAAAAAAGAGACCATTTTTCAAAAATTTATAATTTTTATAAATCTGACGCTGGACAAACAAATATTGCAGAAACTGATCGATAGATAATAATATGTGGTTCAACTGTGCGCAAGATGTTTTCTGTCCGATGTGTAGTTTTTGCACAATCCCGTTATAAACAATTTGAGGGCATATCTTGCAAGATGCGCCGATTTAAGAGAAATCGTCGTATTCAAATTCTGTAAACGGCATCTGGAAGTAGAGGTCAATATCTAAAATTTGTGTATTTTGAATTTTCACATGAGAGGTGGGAAATGTGTTGAAAATGTAGTACTATACTGCAAATTTTGTGCCGTAGGTCGAATCGCTGAAAAATTGCGAATATTCGCAACGGTATGAACGAGCCTTGAGTTATGTATACAATAAAATGCACGGCATAGCGCTCCCACCAATTATAGGTTATCAACAATTTTGTATAAATCGCTAACAATTTTGAATGGTTATTCTGTTAAGGTTAGGTTGGCTAATGATTCACGCATTTTAACTCAGTTTGCCTTCTTCTTGTCGGTCATTTAAACTTACGGCCATTACAGTGACCAATCACAGAGCGTATCGTGCCGTGCACTTTATTATCGTCTCGACTCAGCGACTGTACTGACTGTAGTATGCGGTGAGCTCACAGAACTATAGTTCTGTGGGTGAGCTTTATTTACCTAACCTATTTTCAATCAATCTGTAAACAAATCAAAGATAAAAAGGATTACGTATTTATTTACAATTAACTAATCATACAGTAGCAAGTGGTTGTTTGATGCGCGAAAACGTAGTTTCAAAATACCGACTCCTTACGGATGTGGTGTGTACGTAGTTGTGAAAGAATTCAAGAATATGAAGGTGATTCATTATTAAATTTTTGAAATATTTTTTGCTCATAATATAATTTGTTTTCATTGCGAAAAATCAAGACATTCGCAGACATTGACCTACTTTTATTTTAATGCGCAGGAAGCAGGAACGGCTTCTAGAATCCATCTGATTAAATTTCATTTTCATATGACTTTTCTTTTAGAAAGGAACAGAAGCGTTCAATGAAAATTATTTGTTTCAATCCCTTGTTGATGTGGTTAATCATTCATCGCTCAGAAAATAATAAAAAATAGAAAGTGATTTTTGAGCTGCCAGTCCCTGGTATATTTCCGCTGGAATAAGATATATGAGCCAATCTGCCTGAATTTGTAGCTATTCTGCAAAATGCATTACTTATAGAGAAATTGGACAAGAAGCCTGATCAGGAGCAATTTTCCACTTGATCAAACTTATGATATTTTGTGTTTCTATGAATGTGGTCATTTAATTTATATTGAATCCCTCAACTTCAATACTTGCCCCATTAAGGAACTTTGAAGTAATGCTAGTTAGGAGTAAAACTAATTGCTAATAATACAGAAGGCAACCAGAGTATCTTGTATATTATGAGTTTATGGGGGGATAATGTCATGTCTCACTAATACCTACTTGTACATTCCCTATGCACTCTAGCACTCAGGTTTATCACCACTCTGTCACAGATTAGAAAACTTATTTCTAATCTGTGACTCTGTTGACAATTTTTGAAAAGCTAAATATTGTTTGAAATTCATTAAAGTCCACTCTTCTGTTGAATTCAAACCTTATGATACATTAAAGGATTCATAAAAACTTATTCATTAAACAATGCAACTTATACTTGATCATGTTGGTGAGAAATGTATAATTATTATTCTTAAGATGTAGGTAGTGAAATGTTTCATAATCTTTCAAATAATGCTTTCTGATAATCTTGGATTTTGTATGGCCATCGATTTCCTACAAATTTATCCATATGTTCAAGTACTTTGTTTATTTTATACTCATTATTTTTAGGTATGCTAACAATTATCTTCCCTTTTCATATCATTCTCATTAAATATGTTCATACTATTTATTTTAAAAACAAAATATAAGGTATAACAACAATTATCTTCCCTTTTCGTATCATTCTCATTAAATATGTTCATACTATTAATTTTTAAAACAAAATATAAGGTATAAATATAATTTCTTAGAATTTGTGACACAACGTAATTGGGAATGGTAAGAAAACCAAAAGTTGTCTCAAAATATTGAAACTATCCAGAGTTCAGAGTTCAGTGTAGTAATTACTAATGTTGTTTACACTGGAAATAACTTATATAATATTTATTTCTATGAGTAAGACAAGGAAACATGTACCTAGCGCCCTCTAACCTCTTTTTATGGAATAACAGAATTGTCCGTTTTTATCAATAACTAGATATTTTTTTACACTTCAGGTTTTATCGGAAATAACCAAAATCTTAATTTTTTCAGCTGCATTCTGAATCTTTTTTTTCACCTACCTGTTAATTCAACTTGAAATTCTGTTTCCAGGCATAAAGTACCTCAATATGACATTCCTTCTTTAAATGATATTCGGAAAGTATCTCAATGGCTCAAGACTAATAATGCTTGATGTGTCGTGATAAAGAAAGAGCTCTGGTATGGTGCTGTGTCTTCAAAAGCTGAAGAGATTTCTCAAAAAAAGTATTCTAATTGACTTTTGATACTGTGAAAACAAAAGAGATTTTTTTTAAAATACAACTTATTCATAATTCAGATATTTTTCTCCCATTTTCAGCCAATACATTTTAACGATCCTAGATGTTCAGTAGGCAGTGAAGAAAAACGGACCAGGTTGTACAAGAAGTTGGAAAAAGTTATTGCTAGATTAAAAATGAGCCCAAACTAATAGTTACATAACTCACGTGACTTTACAAATTGGATACTAACTCGTAACATTAGTATTGAGTTTATATTATATGCATTTCTGATTCTGGTGATTCATTAAATACAAATGGGTCTGCTAAATGTTACTATTGTATTTGTGGGTATTTCTAATCAGTACACCGAGTACATTGCCAAGTTCAAATAGTTGACATATCTTTATTCCAGGTCCATGACATATGTCTGTTTGGAGCACAAGCACAGTTTGCCTGGATGTAGGCTTAGCGACATCAAAAAATAGACTTCATAGCAGAACTGGACATTCAATAAATGTAAGTCAATCACATAATTTTATTCTCCTAAAAATACGCCGAATTTCGATAACGTCGATGTTATGCGAATAATCCGTATTAGGTTATTATTAATTTCTACTTTCAATAAGTTCACCATTAAATTTTCGATTTTTCTATTGTGTCCAATTGAAAGCCAAATTAGAAAACTATTTGGCAATTAAAAGTTAACCATTGCCTTTGTAAGTGCTACTTATATGTTTTGCATTTGATTTGTATATAAGAAATACACTTATGATTAAAATTCGCATGTTATCATGTTTACTCAAGCTAATAATGGTAGAATTGTTTTCAAATTCTAATTATATCCAGCTGCTTCATTTTTATTGATGCAATTGGTCTAAATTAAATTTTCGTCCTATGTTCAACTGTGTTCATGAAGTATTCATTAAAATGTTTAATTTATTAACACTTTCTAATAACTTGTTATCTATGAATACTTTGTCTTCTATTTCATATTCATCAGGTATGAATGAATTCATTATAGAATTGGTAATTTGACTACATAAGGCAGGTGGAATGAATCAATCAATCTAAAATACTTTACTGTCCAAAGAATTTTATTATCGTTAACAAAGCATAGTAATAGGTCGTAAATTGTTGAAATTATACAGGAAACCATATACAGTCAGCCTCAAGAACTAACAAAAAATGCATGCACACAAATACCTACCGTTGTAAGTTAAAAAAATTATAAATTACTTACAGAATTCTGGAAACCATGTACAGCCAGCCAGGCTCAAGAACTAAGCTTGTAGTGTCATAAGTTGGTGTAACTGTATGTACACAAGTTCTTAAACTCTACTATACATAGGAAATTTCAGGGACAATACATTGAAATATATGCATGAAGTATATCATTGTAATACTTAGTCAAATTGTAGTAATTTTATAATTTTTTTACAACTCGTATTATACATAATACGACTTTTTGACATGTATAGATTAGAGTTAGTAATAGGGTTAGTATTGTGCTTATATTTCTTAAACATCAGACAGCCTTCCTCTAGTAAAGATAATAAGAGAGATTTAAGAAGAGACTGGCTTGTATCTCTGTAACCAGCTCTACAGATATACCAAACAGCTTTTTTTTGAGTAAAATGGCAGCCTTTAATGATATTTGATCGGAGTTTTTCCACCACCAAATTATAACTGTATAGAAATTGATATAAATCATGAGGGAAGAAAATAGCTTATGCCCCCTCAAATGTTGATTGAAAATGTTATTTTTGCACACATGGACAGCGACACTACTTCATTTTATTTCATTTATTTTTAATCACGAAAGAATACAGTAATATACTGATGTGACAATGTCATCAAGTAGATAAATATGATAGTTTATATTAATTGAAAAAATGTGGCCTAGGTACAGACAAAAATAAAAGCAAAGAATTAAAGATAAACAGGAATCGTCTGCTCCACAGAAATCACTATAAAATTATTCTTAAGAATAGTAGGTCTTCTGTAATAATAATTCATCTCCCTCTTGATGTTTGGATGGAATCAATCTGTTTTTCTTGCTCTTTTTATAGATATGCACTATTTCAGATACAAAATAAGGTTTATTTTTCATAACAAAGCATACAACCTGAGATATAAATGGAAATCATTGCAATAATCGCTAGGCTCTTGAAGTGTTTTCTGCATGATTTCAATGGTCCGATTTCTGACATGAAGATTACAAAAACAATTATCAAAAAGTGGATATCCCATATGGATAAGAACTTCCCGTCAAATCAGAAATGGTTATTCATCCAGACTATTTGACATAAAATCATTTTGAGATATGGAACAATAAATGTGTTCTATACAATTTCTCAATTTTGCTATTTATTTCATTTTGTCTTACTTCAATAATTAACCGTTATGAACCAATGCCATCTCATCAGCAAACTTGAAATATCTTGATTGCAACTCGAAATCAAAATAGTTTTATTTTCCTGGAGACTAAATATATAAATAAAAACAAATAATAGACAAATTGAACGCCCTCTGTTCATTAGATATGAAGTATTCATTGTGAATAATAGCAATGTTCATTGGGGAGGCATTCAGCTGTTTTTTAAAAAGGATTACATTTTGGGCAGATTTCAAATTAGTGGGGTGTGAATTATATATATTTGGTGTATTATTGTAGGTATATTTCCATATGCAGATGAGTTTTCGATCTACTTAGTATTAATTTTATGAATGTCACTATTACAAGAAGGAAGACTCATTAATAAAGACTTTTACACAGCTCAAAAATGAGGAGCCCCGGTATATGCCAGTCATACTTCTAATTACCCCTTTTTGTCATCGAAAAACATCCCCTGCTGAAGCAGATGCTCACAAAAAACAGGTACCATATCTGATGAGTCTACTTTGGCAAAATATAGATGATACAAATGTTCTAAATCTAGAGTATTTCTCAAGGTTCTGAGAGTGAGTTTTCCAAGTAAAGACATTCATCAAGATAGACACCTAATACTTGTACTTGAATATCACCTAGATAAAAATGTTTACATTCTCTTTGTTGGTATGGAATCTGATACCACCAATCTTGCTGTTCTTAAGAACAACTCCTGCAGAATTAATAGATAATGTAATGTTTATTCTATTTTTAACATTTTTATCAGCTCCATCTGAAATTAATATTGATGTGTCATTATCATAGCTGGTAATAGATGCTGTATTATTTATTCACTTTGTATCATTGGTATTGAAGAGAATTGTAGCCAGGATGGATCCCTGTAGAACTCCGAGATTTACCACTTTTAACTGAAAATGAGTATCGTTCAGAGACACAAATTGTTTTCTATTTGATACAAAACTGGTAATGCAATACCTCCTATACTGTACTTATACAGTTTAGCTATTAATAGTTTGTGGTTGACAAAGCCGAAAGTCCTGCAGAGATCAACGAAAATTCCTTCAGGGCATTCACATTTTTCCACATAATTTGCAATAGATGAATAATAAGAATAACAAGAATTGCAGTATTGGTTGATTTGTGATCTGTAAATCCATGCAGATTTTCAGAAATAATGTTATTCTCTTTCAGAAAGCTGAGTAGTCTGTGGAGGAATGAATAATCATAATTTTTTTGAATAGTTGATATAACTACATCGGGTCTGTAGTTCTTTCTTAGATAAAGGCCACCTTTCTTATAAATGGAAGTAATTTTTCCAATTTTCAAACATTCAGGAAATAGCTCTATCAGGAATAATAGGTTTATTAAATAAGTAACTGGTTTTATAATCACATCTATTTTTCTTTGAAGAAATGAATGGATTTTGTAATAGCCTGAGGAATATTTATTTTGAGATAGGATGTGAGGCATATTATTAAATCGCTGATCTATGTTGTGTAAAAAATCTTTGGTGGTTGTTACATACTTCTTTAAGTTGTGGGTATGCTAGTTTTAAGATCTGCAAATCTGATATTTTTTCAGTCATTTGTCAAGTATCATTTTATTAATTCACACATCCCCTTCTTTATTCCATTTCCTCATTTTTTCAGTGCAAGAACATGTCCCATCCTGCTGATGCACTCCACACGAGACGTTACCTCTCCTGGCGGAAGCTGCATCTTTCCAGAGCCAAGCTGAAGGCTTCGAGTAAGACTTCCGCTCTTCTTTCTGGTTTTGCAATGGTCGCCATGGTAGAACTTCAGATCCAAAATCCTGGGGAAATTCCCAGCGAAGTTCTTGTCTCTTTTGCCATCATCACCACTCTGCTAGTGGCTGTCCATATGTTGGCTCTCATGATAAGCACATGCATTTTGCCGAATATCGAGGCCATATGCAGTTTGGAAGCCATTAGTTTGGTGGAAGAGTCACCCCATGAAAGATTACATTGGTATATTGAAACCGCTTGGGCGTTTTCAACATTACTGGGACTTTTGCTGTTTCTAGCTGAGATAGCCATTTTGTGCTGGATAAAGTTCACAGGGCTGAATGAAACTGCTGCATGGTCCGCTACTGTTATACTAGTACCAATACTATTTATATTTTTAGCATTTGCAATACATTTTTATAGGTCATTAGTAGCGCACAAGTACGAAACAACCCTTTCGGGCATAAGGGAACTGGAATTGTTGAAGGACCAGATAGAACAAGGTGATTTGGATGGGCATAGAAACGGTGTTGGGGAAATTATACAGGGTATGCATATTGTGTAGAAAAAGTATCAATTTGCGAATGGCCAGGTACATTTAATTGAATTTATTTACTAGAAATGTAATGGTATGAGATCAAGAATTCCTGAACTGTGATTTTTAATTTTTTGGTTTTTTTCGAGATTTTTTCTCGCCTTTTTGCAAGATTAAGTGCCTTAAATTAGTTTGTTGATTCCTTGGGTATTCAAATTATTCTTATGCCAACTTTTACTTGAACAGGTAATATAACTTTCATAATAGAAAACTCGTATTTCTAAAGTGGAGATTTTTTACCATATTAAAAAGTTGGAAAGCGTACAATCTGCATCACTGAGATGTTCCCTATGTTGAGTGGTCCATGGATTGGTTAATATGTCCAAATTATACTGTTACATATTTCAAATAGACAACGTAATATACAAACATCAAATTTCACAAAAGAAATACAAAGGTAATGTATTTGGATGAAGCAGGCAAGATTTGTGTATGCTTCAGTGATTACCATATGTATTTCCAATTCTCTGGACTTTTCATAAATATATTAAGTATCCAGTGTGATATTTCCATATTGAAAGAACATTCATCTAGTATTTATTGAAAATAATCGACAATATGAATTTAAAATTCAGTGATATTTACTTTCATCTATATTATTCAAGGTAACGTTCATACAAGCATGAAAAACCTGTAGAGGTAGTCATGTGTGAAATTGTATCCAATCATGTTTCTACATAAATTTAAAACTTCATAGGAAAACATCTTTCAATTATTGTTTTGATTTTTAATTATTTCTTTTGTTAGTCTGGTTTTAAATCATACGATAAAGTTGAAAAATGTTCTTAGGAATAATGACTAAATGAATCTCACTTCCTAGTTTTATTTCTGTGGTTTTTCCATATCACGTACTTACTATTTATGTGGCTCACTATTTTCCTTTATTGCCTTAATTTGATTACATCTATAGACATAAGTTTTTTTAAATACTTAATTTTTTGTACTTTTCTTTTTTTTTTGTATACCAATATATTTTTTAATTTCATTGTATAGATTGGTTATGGAAATTGGTCAGTATGAGGAATGAGGATGGTGTTAGGGGTACGACTATGAACGAAAACAGACATTGTTCTTGTCCTACATATGGCCATTCAAACACAAAGTTCGGTGCCTTTAAGCCTTTGTCAGTATTTTGGGTGCTGGTATGTCTTTTCATAAGTGGCAGTTAAAAAAAACTGCCTCGGTAAAAACCCTATGGTTTGTAACCCAAGAACATCACTTTTTAAAGCAATGTGACTTCAAATGTTGGTTTATTTTATTTGGAAAATTCTCCTCAGGAAATACTTGATCAAATACAGTAAACTATTTCTTGTCAATTTGTGACCCTAGATTCTACTCCCCACCCCACCGTAAAAATAATATATCCCACACCCCAATTGCAATAAGATAATAATTTCTGCAAAAGTAATTAAAACATCTTTATGGAGATTGTTAAATACCGACAGTCGTCAATAACCAAATGGTTCTTACTTCAGGCAAGTCCCAAATTTCAAAGATTTTACGAAAGTCTCAGTAATCTCGAAAACAACGGGTTTATTTGATATTGTTACTTAGACCAGACCTATCACAACACAAAATATTGAAGAATCCTTTGATGTAGTAATGAATACATGTGTTTCAAAGGTTTGGTTTTGAGAAACTCCATTCTATTCATCAACGTGTTGGCTCAAATCGAAGTGGCAAAAGTGTAATAATCACTGATAAATTGCTTTTGACAGACCTGTCAAGAATAGTTTCTCAATAAATATCAAATGTCCACCATTCGCTTCAACGTAGCCGTTACTCCTGCAAATTAAATGGTCATGTGTCCTTCATTTCACTGTTTCTCGTATGGGGCTTATGGAAAAAGCCATGTGATATAATAGTCGGCCAGCAATGTGAGTTTTTTCTTCCTTTCCAGTGCTTTTCGAAACCACGGTAGGAATGCTTATCCTGAGGTTCTCCATTATGCTACAATTTATTCTCCAAGAGATGAAAATAATTCTTACCAATTTAACTCATTTCATTGAGTTCAGAGCTATCATGTGTTGATGAAATTTCAGCGGTCATACCCTTAACACCCTAAAAATTTGTATTTTTGTGGTTAGTTGAGTCTTTACGAAACCTTGCTGCAGTCCCCCTTTTTGAATGTGATAAACTGTGAATGAAGAAAAAAATTCACATTAAAATATCTGTATGATAAAAACTTTTCAAAAAATCATATGAAATATTGTCATTTACTAACAAAATCCTGTTGTCAGATTCGGGGATTTTTTTCTTCATATGTGATACAATGAAAGTTCAGTTTCATTATTAATCAAGTTGTGTCAAGGGCAGAATCTTCAGACCACAATATTTTCCATGTGTGTTTTGAATACCAAGAGTTAGTTCATACTGAACTATAATAATAAACTGTGATTTCCTTAGGGTAGGTACTACATTTTTTTATCAATCATTTACTGTTGTTACATTGGTACATGAATAAATATATATTTCATTAATTAAACTCGTTCTTTGTGGTGTGGGATTCAACAGAAATAGCATCCTCTTCAGGGCCTAAATATTCATCTACTTCACCTCTCAGAGCTAATGCTTTATGGACCTCACATATTTCTTCCATATTCACCAAATAATTCTGAAAATACGGCATGTGTGAACATTTCTTCAAAAATTTAAAATATAAATAACATTTGCCAATACGGATGTGTGTGTATTCTGGGGGTCTCACAAGCTATGCGTTTGAATTATAGAATAATTTTCAACAGAGATGATGGATCAATTATGTTACAAATCTTCCATCGGTTCTACAATCTAACAATTTTCAGTTAAATAACTCAGAAAATTTACAATTATGATATTGCTGAGCGCCAAACAGATCGACCTGACCCGACATTACTTAGCTTCTCTGCTGATTTGATCTAATAAGGAATCTAGATAACATTAGAATATGGAGAAGCTTCAAATGAAGACATATTCTATCCTTTAATCCCGTAGCAGAGACATTTTACTGTATAAACTAACCTTAGTAGCAGCGGTTAAATCACAAGTTGAGTTTATGATAGAAAAAAAATGTTGATGTAATAAACAATAAAACTACACTCAGATACGTAGTAGGTAGATTCGAAATGTTAGATAATTTGACGTCCGTTAAGAAATAGGATGAGTGGTTCAGTAAGCTTTTAGCTCCTGAAGATGCTAACTTTGTTGGCGAAACGAGCGTCGAGTGTGATTGTGACGTAGTTTTGGTGTTTGGGTAATTTCTTTTTCTTGATTTGTATTCGTACCAAAGGTTCCAAAATATTCATTATTTGAACCTTACGTAGACAGATTAACCATACAAAATTGTTGGGATAAATCTATTCATCCAAAATTGTTAATATCAAACAAAAAAAGAACAAACACGATCAAAAAGAGATGGAATGCGGAACGCAACTTGTGATTTAGCCGCTCCTGTAGTATCACATTACTTACGGGTGGAATAGGAAACATGGTTGGTTTAATAGCGGCCTGTCTGAACGGAATCATTGTAATTGTACTGAATACACATACATTTTTGTTCCATATACCCTGTTGCAACTGGCCAACATTCAAAAAATAAAATATGCCTTTGCCTTGTTTCATATCTTCAAACCAAGATCCGTCATATTTATTGCCATTACCATAAACAAGAAGCCCTAGAAGATGTTAGTATAAATTATTGGGAAATGTGCACATTATGGCAGTAAAACAAAAACAATAAATGAGAAAACAATTCATTGTTAGTAAGTACAAGACCCCATACCTAACACACAATACTCCAAGACACACACGTTTACCAGCGCCAAGAAGGTATATTGTAAGATTTATAAGTACAAACTCAGTATACGTAACAGTCAGTAGAGGAGGATACATTTCGAACGGACGCTATGATACTGAGGATATATGAAATTCCTTTTCTGTTAACCAAAACCCAGTTCTGTTGAATTGATCACCAACCTAACATAACTGCCACGTTCTTTGTTTTTATATGACTGATATTCAAGTTTGAGTTTAAAGTGAACTGTTTGCTGATTGGTCATCAAATGAGAAATTCTCAATCAGAATAGAACACGCCATATGCATGACGTCTGCTGATATTTCCATTCGATTTTTTGGTTTAAATTCAATCGGTAGTCGTAGAAATGTTGCTTGGGTTTGGAATGTTAAGGTAACTCATAAATTACAAAATTCAACTGATTGAAGTAATAGAAAGTACTATGAATCACATCCTAATGCATTTGGATCGCTCATTTATTTGGATCGCATATCTCATCTCAAACCCAATAACAGAATTTATTGATCGTGCTGCTATGATCGATAAATGTTGGTAAAATGTCTTAATGTATTATACTTCCCATACATTTTTGGTGAGAGGATTATGCAAGGATTCGAGAACGATGACTTTGTTGCCGGTCAGATGTTACCGTTGTACCTATACATGCATAGAGACCCATTTCAAAGGTACTTTTTTAATTGTTTTCCGATTTTAATGATTTTTTTTCTAAAGAAATGGAGCTTTGATAGCGCTATCATAGCGCCATAACTTTCAAATAAAATTCGAAATTTCAAGGAGTTCTTGAATTTTTTTCAAAGGCAAAAATCCAAAACCATTCAATTTTTTAATATAAAATTTGACTACGCCACTGGATTTGCGACAATTTCTAATCGGTGGAACAGAAATTTGTCTTCCGTTTCGCGGACTTATTTATTATCTGTGGAAATATCAATTTGAGGTCTTCTATTATCAAAATTAGATTTATTAATATGAATCTGTATCTGACGACTCTAGAAATAACTTGGCTAGAGATTTTTACAATTCAAACTGATAGAGGCCGTTTAAAACACTGAAATGAAATTATAATATGATGACTGGAATCACAGAACACCTGTAGGTTAGGTGTTCTGTGCTGGAATGCTCTTAGTTCATAGTTCCTCTGCGCACCCGTATAAAGTGAAGAAAGGTGCGGTGAAAAAAGGAGACACATGCAATCTAGCAAAGAAATACTTTATTGCTTACTTGTATGGATGCGAGAGAGACATTCATCTGCACGTACGTGTTATTAATTTCCCAATTTATGGTTTGTAAACACGCCAGTGCAGTGCAGCGCGGCTTTGTATCAGTTTTATATGTTACAATCAACTCAATCTCGATCCCTCCGCCACTGCCAGGGACCACAAAAAAACATGGCGGCCTCCATGAGAAATCCAGTCGCGCAGCCTGACGAGCATTCCAGTCATCATATTTTAATTTCATTTCAGTGGTTTAAAAGAATCTTCCCATGGTTTTCGAGTTTATGAGACGCGCAGCAGTAAGAGACGAGGTAAATTTCTCGAGAAATGTGGGCTGGCCTTCAGCGTTCGTAGAGAAGCCGAATTGATTTTTCGGCTGTCTCCGTATCAGGAGGCGTTCACATCGAGACGTAACCTTTGAATTCGGAGAATACAGAGTCTCGCGCTGCTTTATTAATATGAATGAATTTCATTGTTATCCAAAATAGGGTGATTGAGCCGGTTGTCGGACGCTTAAGTGCGATTAAAAAATAGCTTATATATTTATACTGGTGGGCAATCAAAGACATGTTGCAGTTCAAAATATTTTAATTTAGGATGTCAATAATTATTTATATAAATAATTTTAACATAAGATCTTGGATACCAATTTTATTTAAAAATAAATCAAGGGTGGTGAATTTTACCCTTTATATCGGACCCAAATTACCCATTACCGGACGATACTTCGCCTATTTTCGAACACATTTCAAGTTGGATGTAGGTGCGATCGAAAAATTTCGATTCCTATCTTCCCAAAAAATAAACTCATTTACCTAGCTTCAAAAGTTTATTTTGGTTGACATATAAAATAAAATAAAAACACAAATATAAAAACTTCAGAAAATGAAATCTTTAGTGCTTCATGTACAGAAGTCGTTTCGGAAGTCTTTTTTAGCGAATTCTTCGTAAGCCATACCAATAAATTCGGTACATTTTGAGTGATATCATTAGGTACAATGATCACGCCCAGTGTTTTTGTAGTCATCTTCTGAATAAAATAGGAAGATATTTCACACGTATGATAGGTATACCTGACGACGACGATCCGAAACGTAATTTTAATTTTAATTATGCTACACTTGTGTTAGGAATCAATATTATTTTTAATATAAATTTTCAGTAACACCCATTTGAAATTATTGCAAATCCATCAGTGGGTAGTCAGATTTATTTTAAAAAAATTATAATACAATTTTTGGATTTTCAATTGATATAAAATAAATTCGAAGTAGGCCTTGACATTTTGAATTTCATTTCGAATTTGTGGCTCTGAACTAACACTAGCGATGCTCTATCCATTGAAAAAAAGAACTATCAAATCGCGGGGTAATAAATGACAGTTTTTGAGTGGGGTGTCCCGCTTTCAAATTGTCCATTCTGTATGTGTGTGCCGTATAAGCGAATCTGAGGAATGAGACTTGTTAACTAATATAGCTACGAGGATGGTCCCAGAAGTACCTGGCCTGACCTACTTTATGTAGAAAATTGAATTGAGTTGTAATACACACAATCTTGCATACCTAATATATGAGGAAGGATCTTGTAGAGTTCCGATTAAAACTTACCTAATCCGTCTCTGAGGTCTTTGCTCCAATATCCATCATAATAAGAACCATCTGCATACCACATTTGTCCGTAGCCATCTCTTTTCCCGTTTTTCCAGTTTCCGATGAAAAAACTTCCGTTTGTATAGACTCTGATACCTTGTCCATGCTTTTTACCATTTTTCCAAAATCCTCTATATCTCAATCCAAACACATTCAAATTTGGAAGCTTTTGGGCAGCAACACCAAATCCTTGGCGCAAGTTGTTTTCAAAATCACCTTCGTAGATTTGTTCATTATTGTTTATCAATGAGGACCCTTTTCCTACAAAATGAGGATTTTTTTTTTATTGATAATCCCCATACTGAAATATGCAATTGAAATAAAAACTTTTAAATGAATCTCAGAATAAATTCAATAGTAGATGGACCGAAGGAAGTCCCGGACCTCGTCTCAAAAATAGATTATTTTCGTCAGTTTCTTCGAACCAGTTAGCTAGCAGTTCTTAAAATTGAACTGGAAAAACTTCTAATCGAAAGCAGCTTTATCTTGAAATCTACAGCCAGGCAGCTTGGCTCGTCGCAAAAGAAATCAAAGTTGAAATGATCAATTGATTAATCAAGCCCAATGAATGGCGTTTTGAAAAAAATGCTGATCAAAATTCTCGATGAATTCAGTCAGAGAGAATATAACTCAAAGGACACTAAAAAAAGTGTCTAAAAGTTTATTTACTATCTGTATACATATTTCAACAGGGAAGTGCCAGCAAAAGAATGAGTTAAACTCTGCTAAAATCAGAATTGAATTTTGACATTCGCGACTCAATCGAACTGCATGATAATTCTAGTTTTTGCCGCCTTCCTATAGTCGCGAGGCGTGGCCTATCAGAAATTCTCGCGCTGAATTTCATTTCACGCGAGAAGCGTGCTATGTTCAAACATATCATCGTGCACTACGAAAGTTGAAATGAGTATTATTCGTACTTCTTCTGAGGTACAAATAGCCAGAAGATAATTTATTTAACTATTGTAATGTTTACTTTAGTTTTAGGTTTCTGCTTTCCTAGGTTTTTGAGATGAGTTATTCGATTTCTATTTTTGGTAATTTATTGCCCGAAGACACGGCGTGCTAGGGCCAATGTTTCAGTTTATTTTTCTACAATTGTCACTTTGAAACTGACAGTATCAAAGTGATAATTGTAGAAAAAAAACTGAAACATTTAGGGTCACTGAATTTAGAAGGTCGTGCCGTCCTTACGGGTATGGTCAGTGGGCGTGGTCTAGTACTTGAAATAGATCCAGTGTTCAAATAACCCACAAAACTTGCTCTCTAATTGGTGATTTTGTGGGTTACTTGAATACTGGAACTATTTCAAGTATTGGACCACGCCCATTGTCCATACCCGTAAGGACGGCACGGCCTTCTAGATTCAGTGACCCTAGAAACATTGGCCATAGCACGCCGTCGTAGAGGAACAAACGGAGAATTGAATGCAGATTTTTCCACTAGGCTTCGAAAACCAAAGCAGAAGACCTACAAAAACGTGCGTATGAAACCAGCTGTTTTCGAGGATTGCGTAACGAGCATGAGGATGTCAAGTCAAGCCACATGGACATTTCATAGTCGTTATCTCAAAATATATTCTTAACTAGTGACTAAGCTTCCAAAAGCTTTGTTGTTGAGAGTTAATAAAAAGCACTTTTTTTAAATAGGTATACAAGAACATTGTAATATTATTCTGTCTCTGGTAAAACATATATGTACTTTTACAATGGTTTCCTAGCTATAATATTAACCGAGTGTAATGAAAATACAACTTACCATTTCTCTTATTTGTCTGCCATTCACCGGTATATTTGTCACCGACAGTGTTGAAGATTGCATGCCTCAATCCATTCTTTTGAGCATGACTTTCCAGTATTCTTGTTCGGCTGAGGCCCTTTTGACCTTTTTTATAGAAAGGCATTTTTTATTGGGCAATAGAATCAATAAAAACTATTCTCAATTTGCTCATATTAAATCAATGACGAGACGTCATTATAGTGTCTTGCATGGCATTTGATTTGTCGTTTCGTTTCCTATATTCCAATAAAAACTGACGAGGGGATATTAATCTTAGAAACGCGCGCTTTTTCAAACTTGTTTTTTATAGGATTAGGTTCTTTCGTTTGCATCGTAGTTTAGCACTTTGCTATACTTGGTGCAATTTTCACTGGATATTTTTATTCGTTTGCCGGATGTTTGCAAGAAGATAAACGTTATTTGACTAGGAGAGTCTAATCCCCATAAGACAATGGGAGCACTTATAGAAAGAGATGAAAGAACATTTGTGAAGAAATGTAACGTAGTTGGACATGTCATGGCCGCCATTCTCCATAGACTGACGGACTAGCGCACTCTTCGTATATGAGAGTTACGTGTGACAGTTTTGTTTCTTGATTCGAGTTCGACTCTGTACTCATGTCCAAGTACTATGACGCGTCGATGCTACAAGATTCTGATTGGCTAGAGCTTAGGTGACGCCACTGCTACTACCAGTATTTGAAACAGCCTCTAGCGACTGGCTTGAAGCACAGAACACCAAACCTATGGAAGTGTTCTGTGCTTGAAGGCTTGACAGTTTTGACCTTGACAGCATAGCATAAGCATACTGTCAAATGTCAAACACTGTGGCTTGCTGGTTGGTTTTTAGATTAATGAAAATAAGCGAAAACTAAAAATTCGAAGATGGAGTCTACTAAGAAGCGAAAAAGTCCTTCACAAAGTGTTGTTTTTGAAGTAAGTGATAATGATATGTCATCAGAACATTCCGATAGCGACTGCACTGAACCACAAGCCAAGATTATGAAAACTGAATCAGATTTCGTTGATTCAGTTGTACTTGCAATCAGTAATCTCGAAAATGAAAAAAAAATGGAAACAAAGCTCACGAAACACTCTGAAGAAACCGAATCAAAAATAATAGAGAATGAGCTGAAAACTATTGATGTGGAAAACTCAAAACCCTGCTGCGATGTTCAGCCAACAATTATACAAGACTCAGGGGAAATGGAAGCTGAAGCTAGCAAAGAACTTGAAGAGGGCGAGGTTGATGAAAATTCTAAGTCAGCTACAGTACTGTCAGATTCAGCTAAATTGTCAGAGTCTGAACAATGTCTCCGTATAACTTTTAGCAATGAAAACATGTCTGATTTGTACAAATTCAAATTTCAGAGATTCATAGAATCATTTGTAGAATTGGAAATTGTAAGTGAAGACAAACTAACTATTGACATAAAAAGAGAACCTTTGTTGGAGTCTAGCGAATGGGTTATTGTGGATGAAATTATGGTTGTTGATTATGCCAAGGAAGATACGGTTGAAGAAAAATTGAGTTCTCCAATATCGGTGATACCAGAGAAAGGGCTGAAGAAAAAGCGAAAAAAGACCAAAAAAGAGAAAAGTCTATTTGTTCTTGACACCAACCCTCAAAATGAAAGTGAAAATAATATGTGTGCTAAATATTCCAGTAAGTTTCAAATAGAAATACATGAAGATGTAGAAGAAGTTGTTAAAGTTTCTACCCAAACATGTTTCAACTGCGATGGTAGCCATGCCCTCAAGGACTGTCCTATACCAAAAGACTACTCTAAAATAAATCTTAAAAGACAGAAATTTAAGGCTCAGAGGCAAACATCGTAAGTATTATCCTGAGAATTTGATCATACTGATTCAAAAGTCTGCATTAAAATCGAAGTGTTCTATTCATTTATGTATCTATTTGATGTAGATATATTATGAGATACAGATAAAAATGATTATTCGAGAAAAACAGCATACTTGAGGGAATTCACATGAAAACATTTTCAGAACTACGGATATTTAAATCAAATAATAATTTCTGACTTGTTACCCAGTTTTACTTTGTGAAAGGGTCTACTGGAATAAAACTGTCAGTGATATCATAAGCTTTATAATTCTCAATAATAATAATTAATGTACTTTATTGGATCACCCAATAGTCCATTGACCAAGGTCCTTCCGCCTGTTTTAATGAATTACAAGATTGCTTATATGTACTTCTTAGTAAACTCATCCTTACAAATCCTTTCAATAATGCACGTGTTAGGTCTTCTGCGCTCCATCTGATTTTGATGATTTTTAGATGGAATTATCTACATGCCAGGTCAAACTTAGCACGTTTCTTCAGAATCTGTTCTGATTCTTGACAAAAAGTTACTGTTTCGACCTGAACAGAAAGGCCAAATGGAAATGATTATAAAGCTTCCTCCTATCTTTCGGATATGGTGAGGAAGCAACATTCAAAATGCACTTACTATGTTTGATCGTTTTCAGGCGGTACCATTTAGAAGAGGATCAGAAATTCAGTCATTTAGCTCCAGGAAAGATTTCAGATGGGTTAAGAGAGGCACTTGGTTTGAAAAAGAATCAGTTGCCTCCATATATTTACCAAATGAGGGTAATGGGTTACCCTCCAGGATGGTTGGAGGAAGCCAAATTTATATATTCCGACTTAGAGATGTTCGACTTTGAAGGAAAAAATGTTGAGCAAAATAATTCTGAGAAATCCCAAGGATTAAATTCCGAAAAAATTATTGACTATCCTGGATTCAATGTACCAATGGAAAAACATGTAAAAGATGTGAGTATTATTGATTGGAAGTAATGATGTATACACAAAACATATTCAAACTATCATTATTCTAGGAATTCAGACAATATCGTGTTCCACCATATTCTGAAATGTATAGCAAGAAACTAATGTTAGAATACTTTGCAAAGCAATTTGTAAATAAAAGTGATTCGGATATGGACAATACTGTGGAAGAAGCACAGAAAGATCTGAAATGCAAACTCAAACAACTGGTACCTGAAGCAGTAAGTAATTGTGTCAGTTATACTTGTCACATTCATCAAAAGTTGATTAAAAAAATACTGTTGTGAAGAAATATGAAAATCGGTTAACTTCATGAATTTTTCTAAAATAAATTATGCTTTTTATTGATAGTGTCAAGTAACATTGATTCATGAATTGGACCATAGGTAGTTAACATGTTCTAAGATAAAAGTTTTGTGAAATGATGATCTACTTGAAAATGCTCATGATCATTATTTGATGATCGATCCAATAATTTTTTAGATACTTGAAATCAAGGAAACTAAAATTGGAGCACCTTCTCCGTCTTTGCCAGACTTGGAGCAAAAAAAACAAAATCTGTTAGCAGAATTACAAGACAGCTCAAGTTCAAATCTCAAGTCTGAGGAAAATACAAGTGAAGCACCAGAACAAGTATCAGACCTGAAAGTACTTGATAATCCTGAAGTAATTCCGCTCAATGACTCCTTGCAAATAGACATCGAAGCAGCTGCAGATTCAAGCTCATGCCTAATATCACCACCTTTAAATATGAGTGTAAACAGTGTCAAGGATAGTTCCTTTGGGACTCCAATTCTAAGGAGCAACTCCTCTTTCTCCCGTCTACCCAAAGCAGAAAATTTCATGAAAGATGTCAGCCCGGTAATAAATTTTGAGAATCTACCAAATTCAACAGGTAAGTATGAACAAATGACGAATGTTTTGCAGAAAGTAAGGAATAAAATGAAGAATTTGCAGAACTGCAAATCATGATGTGAACATGATGATTATGAACTGTACAAATAACTTTTTGTATAAAAAAAAATTATAACATTTTCTTTTGTCATACGTGACCAATTTAGTTATAACACTAATGTAAATTCATAGTGCATGGTTGATAAATGCTATATCAATTTTTTTCTGTTTTTATTTCACCAATTAGACTAACGACTTGAAAAAAAAATGTAAACTGCCAGCAACAAGATAGTGTTTGTTGAAGGAGTCGAAAATGGGTTATAAATATGATCAATCAATTGTACTGATCGAGAATTGGTTGTGCAGTAGACAAAACCCTGGAGTGGGGCAGGAGCTCATTCGCTCTGCCTTATTAAACAGTAGTAGATCTTTGTCGCACATCTACTCACGCTTTCTATCGTTTGCGCATCTCGGAGACATCCTTATGCTTGTCGATCTGTACATGTAAATTTGAAGTGCCCACAAGGACCTGTTCTGATGATTTACTTACATATTGTTCCTTTGATTATGAATCAGTACATACATCCCTCACCTACTATTTATTTTCACTTGGAAAAATGGTGCAAAACCTACCTAGTTATCAATTTCCACGCATTCAAATGTCTATGTAAATTGTAAGGTAAGTTCATTCTGGTTAGGTTATACTAAAAAATTACCCATCAGGTTATATTACGTGGATGTCTTTATCCTCTACTTCATACATTTGTCACAGATTAGGGTTCCAGATACGACATTCTGCCCACCGCCTTTGATCTTTCTTCTCTCGTTGCAGTGACCTCGAAACAGCTGGGATATTTAAATTGGAGTGCGATGAGACAGATGGAAAATTTTAAGAGCCGGCTTTTCAATATCCAGTCAAATGACTGCTACCTGACTGATGGTTAGAATGTGAGTTTATCCTTCATTTGAGCGAGTGTTACATTCATTATATCCGCCAATCAATCTAAGATAACAGGATATTGATAAACCGGCCCTAAATCTGTGAATTTAGAACTCCAGCCATACTTTCTATTTCAATTTGTGTGTCCAAACCGTACCGGATGATGCAAAAAGTATTCTCATCCCCGTTTTCCTCTTGTTTTTCAAGGTACAAAAATTAAACTTCAAACGGTCATCACAAATATGAATTGTTATTTTGGGTATCTAAATGTTGCTGTAACTACAAGTCTTGAAGTAACGAGAACTAGTTTCGCCGGAAGTAACGGCGGTAAATTTCGATGTTTTTTTTTCGTTGAAGAAGGTGAGTGCCCAAAAAGAAATTACCCACTACTGTATTAAAATATATTTATTTGAATTTGATAAATTTACAGTAAAATGTATATTTTTTATTTACATTTATATTGCACAATAGAGAATATCGCGACTAGGTGCAGAAAGGAATGTTGGGTGTGCCAAAATTATTATTGTAGTAATGTAGAAGAAATGTGTGTTAGTATATGTGAAAGCATTCATATCTAACTGTTGACATTTTGAGAGCACTCGCTAAGTTTAAATTATAATTAAAAAGCACCCATTTTTTTTTCAATTGGACTTAAGAATAGAAAAAGAGACCATACCCAAATAATATGATTAAATTCACCTAATGAGATTACTCAATAAAACTAATCAATTAGGATTTATATTGCATAGACAACACTAGTTAGTGGCTGGTGGTGGACTTGGTGGGGCTCCATGGGGGTTCTGCAAAAAAACAAAATTTTATTCAATATGCACATGGAAAATATATAGTGCAAAGGAATATATCAAGTATTCAAATAAAATTAAGTAAAGGACTAAATGAATATTTGGAACCTCTGATGTAAATATAATTTGAGAAATAGAAACTACCCAAACACCAAAAGCTTTAGTTCCTGAATATGCTATCTTTGTTAGCGAAACGCGCTTCGAGTGAAACTGACGTGGTTTTGGGTAGTTTCTATAATTAAAGTAAAGCAGTTCTAGTTTCAGTAAATCAATATTAAGAAATATGAAAATGAACTATTGAAAATCCAGCCTTTAGCAAATTTTCTGTACTACAGAGAAGCATCAAACAAAAATAATCCAACAGCCCTGTACTACTACCAAATCATCCCTGCCCAATACCTAGCAAAGTTTTTCTCCAAGAACACTTTCCAGTGCTTCCTGTAACAACTAGCAAATGTTAATCAAAACGAGACTATCTCCAGACTAGTTTAAGGTTCTGTAGGAAGAGCCAGCAACATATTTCAAGTTATCATTTTACAAGTCGTGATAATTCCCCAAAATTTTAGTAATCCATTTGAAAAGGTTTTCTCAAACAGAAAGATTCAGACGTAAATTGAATGTCACAATTGATTTTCCTCTAGAAGAATTAGATATGAGCAACTACTCTGCAGAAAATGTAACCCCTTGTTGCTATAACTTGTACATGCTGTCAAACCACAGCGAGACTACCTATGGAGGACACTACACTGCTCACTGTAAGCATCCATATACGGGCACGAGTACGAATATTCGACTGTTTCTACGATTTCGTCAAAATCCTTAGTGAGCAGAAAGGCATGTCTACTATTTTATGAGAAGGAGAGCACTATTTCACACATTCGAAATTTGTTTACTTTATATTTGTTTTATTTTATATGTTTTATTTTATATATTTTATTTCTTTTTATGTTATATGTTATGATGAAATTTTTACATTGTATTCTTTTATATTCTATTATTATACTGAATCTTATATATCAGTTGAACAATAAAAGTTGAGTCTGGCAGCATCCAGAGGACAGGATAAACTAAATTCTTTATTCAGAATTGTTATTATACAATTTCACATGACTGTGCTTTTATTAACCAAGAAATCAATATGAATAAGAAGTTGCTCTTATGGGACGATTCTATTTATATATTATTTACCTACATACCTGCGATAAAAAGAAATTTACCATTTTTTTGCAAACTCTGGAACACACTGCATTATTTTGGTTGACAAACAACATATGGACATAAACATACAGGTCATAAGCTTTCATCAGGCTATTAAAAACTGATAATTTACATGACACTGGAAGGTTTATTAATATGAAATAAAATTTGATCTAATTAGTCAAATACTACCTGACTTTTGGATAATAAATTAAATGGAAAATCATGTTGTATACGACAAGGTGAAGATTTATACAGAATTTTCTTTCTTCATTACTTTTGGAAATAATGAAGACCTTTATTATTATTATCGTCATATATTACTTACGTGCTCGCCACTGAATGGTTTGGATGGTCCATCTATTGCTTGGCGTCTTGGGCGAAAATAGTACAAGAAGAAAGCTACCACGAAGAAAATGCTCATGAGTAATATTCCATCGGGATTGGTTTGTTGCTGAGTGCCAACGTCTAAAAGAACAGGATAACGAGAAGAGGTTTGTAAAATTTTTTTCAAACAAAAAAAAAAACAATGCAAATAAAGTTAAAGTTTTTATAGCCGTTTTTAGGTAAAAAAGATGATTGGAAAATAAACGAAATAGATGAAAAATCAAAGCGGGTCCTTTGATGATGATACTGAAAACTACGCATCAATCGTTTATTCAAGCGCGATTCGCCATTAAACTTAGCGTTAGGACCTTAAGTTTACTGACATAGTTCTGTTGTTTGAATGGTTTTCTATATGTATTTGTAATGTATTTTCATGAAAATGTTCCAATATAAACATAAGTATTTTGTTTTCCTGAATATCCAATTTAAATAGTTCCTTATCAGTTTGTAATTATCTAGTCACACCCGTATCAGATGATTCAGCTAGCGACTGGTCCCAAAACCTACATTGCTTACTAGCTAAGACAAATTGATTTTCTGGTTAAACTAGGGAATTAATGTGTATGCCCAATGCCAGCTAATGCCATCTGTCAGACACCGTAGGCTTGAAAATTTTAATGAACATATCATTAGACCATATTTTTATGAACTCTTGATGGAAAGATATATCCACATTTTTCTCAAAACGTATGTAATACAAAGTGTAATGATTATCAAAATAAAAATTCATTCAATTTTATGAAACAAACTACCTACGTTGCTCAAAAACTCGCACTACATGCTCGTGTTGTTGCCTTCAACAACATTATTTGTTTTGAAAAAGAGATGGATTTTTTCATAATCATCGATAAAACAAGTTGTATTTGCTAAGATTAGTTTAGGAATGAATTAAACTTATACAATTTTAGGTTAGGTTTTGTCTTTAAAGATTATTTTATGAATGAATTAAACTTATACAATTTTAGGTTAGGTTTAGTGATTGCTCCAATAAACACTACCCATGATTTGTTGAAAATTGTGAAGGTAATATAAATTAATGATGAGTGCTTATCACAGTTTTGATCAAAGTTCGGTTTTGTGTCATTTCCGAAACAAAAATATGACAGCTTGCTGGTGGCAACTCATTGTTTTATAAAACAACTAATAAGAAAACGAACTACAAAATCGAAAACACATCATTTGGGTAACCAACAGTCAATCAAGAGACGAATTAAAAAATTGAAAACATGTTTTCGATTATTAACACAAAAATTTCAACCAATCAAAAACCCCTTATTTTATTAACATGAGTGGAATAATCGGATGTACTTATAATACAACATGGTTATCGATGATTATCGAAATACAAATTCATACGATTTTGTGGTTTCCATGCAACACAATTTGTTTCTAAAAAGAGAAGGAACTTTTGATAATCGTACACGAGTTGTAGGTATTTGTTGAGATTATTACAGGAATTAAGTAATCACCGTAACGACTCTTTTCATTCATTGACGTCTAATTTTGAATCAACAGTTTTTGTTGTTTTCCTTTTTATGTACATTATCGAGAATTTGTCGAAAATTGTGAAGTGGCTACGCAATTAATAGTGAGTGCTTATCACGGTTTTGGTGAAAAGTTTGGTGTTGTGTTATTTCCGAAACAGCGAAATATCCGGCTTGTGGTAGGTAAGTCATTGTTTTATAAAGATCCAATAAGGAAGCTAAATACAAAAACAAAAAAAAACATCATGTTTTCGATTATCATCACAAACATTTCGACCAATCAAAAAAGGTGTTTATTAGCATGAGTGGGATAACCAGTAAAAATATCTCGACAAAATGCAGAATTTTCAAAAAATACTTTCAAATTGCTGCCACGAAAACTTTGTTGCTTAGAAACATCTCGAGTATGTCAAAAAAAAAATCATTAAATTAAATAATCGCCATCCAAATTTTTCCGACGTAATACTCTCATGCATTCCTCTAATTCAATAATCGTTCCTGAAGAAAAAACCTAAGACAAGCGAGCTGACCATTCAATAGGACCCCTCCTACCGATCCATCTTTCCGGAAGGAAAACTTTTTTGATATTACTCAGACTTCCAGTTGTTCAAGTTTACCAATGAGTTCTAAATATTTTATGTCAATGGGATTGTAGATAAATGGGTAGCTTTATTCAAAGAATTGTACTTATTCATCATACAATACACAAATACAATTAGGTGAACCGGCGTCATAGTAGTGATGAAACGAACATCTGAGAATGTTAAAAAGTGCTAAAAAAGTACACAAGTATTTGACAAGAAAACAAAAAAAAACGGGCATGCTGACATTGTAGAGTAATATAGCCAGAATATAAAAATAGTCAATATAAAAAAAACTAGTTGACGCTGAGTCAGAATAAATCGGAATCTAGAAATTCATTTACACTGTATGGTTCAACCTTAATTAATAACTCCTGTACCAACTGTTTGAATTTTTTAAGACAAGGTTCGATTTTCACTTCCGTAATACACGCATACATAGGGGTTTTTTTCTGTTAGAGGTAATCTGTAGGCTGGAGTACTTGAATCCATCATTGAATAATCGCACAGCTGCATCAGTATTAGTCTGATACTGGTAGTAATCTTTAACAGCAAAAACTTTTGCCTCTACAGTACGCATCGCTCTCATCAATGTGAAGAATTGGTGAAGTGCAACTCCGGTGCAAGATTAAAATAAGAACTATAAAATATGATAAAAAAATTATCTCATTTCATTTACACAGGTACCATATCATAATGACTAATTGATTGTTCTAATTCAATGAATTCCTTTTAATTAGGAGATGTTATTATAAACGTCTGGTCAATTTGATTGCCCCGATTACCTGGGTTGATTTTATTGTTATTCAATTTGCTTTGTTATCAGTCTGCTAATAATAATAAGTCAATTACAGGTACAGAGAACTTTTGAAGAAGAGTACCTTAAAAAGATTTGATGATATTACTAGAACTTCTTAGGATTCGAATTGAATAGAGAAGTGAAAGACGTTTCGCATGAAGTATCACTCGATTCCCCATGCCGCGCTGTTCAAAAAATCTTTCAAAATGGCGACCCGAAGCTATTTAAAGAGATAGATATTTTTTTGGTGACCAAAAAAACATCCAATTTGTTCAAAAGTTAACAGCAGACTGTATATATAAAAAATTTAAAATACATTATTTGTGTTTAGAAATAAATCGTGAAATTACATAAAATATAGCAAAGAAGCTGTTTTCAAGCTTGCATTACACGTCGGTATTAACATCTAGGCAACCATACTTGCTTTTCAACAAGGCATGTGGTCACCTATCGATACCGATACACCCGGGAAAAATTATCAAGCACCTGTTTTAAGCCAAGTCCAATGCCAGCAGAAGTTTCAACGGTCGCCACCTAGGCCGCTAAGCCACTGGTCACGCTCTAAGAATGCAGCCGGTTGACGACAAGAACAAATATAACAACTTTTCAACAAAGTTAAAAATGCAACAATTTATATCAAAAGTAACTTTATGAAAATGTAAAAGTGAAATCATTATGGCTGGGTTCTAGAATTTATAGGCATAACCTTGAAAAAATAGATGTTAATTAGTATTCATTTGAATTAGATTAATAACAGATAGATCCTCCTAATGGTGTAGATTATTAGGTAATTATGTATTTTGGTGTTTTGGACATACCTACCAAAGAGCATTATTCTACTTTCATTATAAAAGTCAAGAAAAATAATTTCAAATCTTGACTGCAATTTTACCTTTATTTAATCTTTTGTATTTTATTTTCTTTCATAAAAACATTTAGAATATTTTTTCAAGTTTGTTGAAATTTTGTATGTGAAAAATTACGCTTCTTATTAACGTTCTTATTTCAGGTCAATATTATTATTTCAACTGCAGTGCATAGACTATTATGAACTAAGGAAGTTTTTTATCAGCTGATAAGTTATCAATATATGTTTATCGGTGAATATATTTCAAATAGTTTTGTCAAGGTTGGATAGGAATGTTACTGAGTATAAACAACTGATAAGTCTACTAGTTGTGGATTTTTATTATAATTTAATTTCTTATTTTCATATTTTCATTTTTATGCTGGAAAAAAATATTTTATGACCAGTTACCTACTATTTTCAGTTGAGATGTATGAAGCACTTCTCAGTTTTTAGGTCTGTTTTCATGTCATAGGAAGTTATTAATATATAGGTATCCCAAAGTCATGTTAATGACCAAATTCAATATTGCTTTCCAAAATTTCATGGACTGCAGATTTATTTTTCATCAGGAAGGGTACACATAGCCCGAGTTTCACCAGGTCTAGCCTTCAAAAGCAAATATAAGCAATGAGACAATGAAATAATTGCGGGTTGATGAGTCAATATATAACAGATGGAAAATTCAGAAGAGACAAATTGGAATAGTGTGTAAAAGCATTTTTGCGTTTACAGTGGGTTGACATTTGTTGGAGAACAGAGTGGGAAAAAATATATAGTAACATGATACTCACCATCTGTGAAACATTCATTGTCCGTGCAATAAGCTTGCGAATTTCTCAACTACAAAAAAATCATTATGACCTTTAACTATTGACAACTTAAAAAGTGCATACCACATTTAAAAGACGTCTCATTGCCATTTCATGATTCCAAACACACTCACACGGATTAAAACCTCCTCCTTCTTCGCTCATCTTCAATATTTTTCTTCAAGGCGCAGCCTAAAATAATAAATTTGCCATTTTTAATTATATTGAAGTCATCGTATTTTACCTGTAGGAAAGAACCAAATAATTTAATATCACAGATAAATTTTCTAGAGAACAGTAAATGGTCAAGTTTCTTTATAAATATAATTATTTATCAGTCCATCATAAACATTTGTATAAATTTGTTTACTGTTTTCTTTGTAAACGTCAACGTCAATATGTTTGGTTGGCTCGGGTTGACGTTGAATTTGGTTTCATTTTAATGATTTCGATCATTCGTTCACAGCTCATTAAACGTAGAGGGGTTAGAATTCGGTAGGTTGATAAAATGATTATACAGTAAAATGCACTGGAAACGCGCTCTGTGATTGGTTGTGCAATTCCCACTATCACTGATGTTCATAATTTTGTATTTACATCCTAATTTTGGATGGTTGTGGTATTCTTTTTACTTTAGTCTAGTCAGCTCACGTTAGGTTGATCAATAATGTACTCATTTTCAAATAAGTTTGCATGTGCCGTCCTGTCATTTTAAACTTCCCGCCATTGATGTCATCAATCATAGAGCGCGTCCCTAGTACATTTTACTGCCACCTGACAAAACCTGGGGCTTACTTGGAGTATCGTGATTGGTGGCAGTTGTCTTGTTCAGATTGGTCAGAAATAAGATACATGAACAAATGGAATTACCATTCAAATTAATGTGGCAAAACTGTTGGTGCATATCAATATATCTATCGATTTCAATATGGAAAACCGGATAACGAAGATGGCTTAAGAAAAATCACATTCTCATCAATGATCAACTTGATTCATTTAATTTTTTTCAGCACTATCTTTTATGCGAGTGAAATTGTTTTTTAAATATGACCGATTATTCGACATTGTAACATTTCTATTTGGTGATGTGATGAAAAAATTATAAACACAAAGAAACGTAAACATTTTCCAGGGGAGTTCCGCAGCAAACTTAAATATATCCAAATAACGTGAACAGTTGCTGGCACGAACTAATGAGAAAAACTATAAGAATTTTTTGCAAATTACATTTGTTGTCCGACTTGACATTTAGAACAGATATACGGAGTCTGTTTAGGATATTATTTTTTTACAAATATTAATTTCTTTTTGTTCTGAGCGCACGCAGTCAAGTCCAAGAATTAGTCGACTTACCCAACACTTGTCAGACCTCAACTGTGTGTTATTACTCTGGACGATTCTAGCTTAGAACCAAAACAATCCTAGCATATCGTATCATAACGAGTTTAGGACACGTGGAGGACATATATTCGATGATGAATAATAACGAAGGACATTTCATTTTACTGAGACGAGACGACAGTAAAGTATCGTTCCTTAGGTCGCACTCTCTTCGACTTGCTCGAAGTCGATTGAAGTCAAGTGGAGTAACAATCATCAGATGTTCGTTGACGTAGATCATGTGATATGTTGTTCGTTATGCTGAGAAGCTTTCTAATTGTCCCAATGAGTAGCTCCCGAGTAACTCGGGGTAACTCCTGAAGTGATCTCACATACCATGGAAACATGTGGTACTCTAGCTCGTCAAAAAGATGAATGTGGTCCCAAATTAATTTTTGGGTGCAATGAAAAACAACAACTTTTTCATTGATTATTTAAAACAAGAAATCAATATGTCCATAGCATATGACCATGAAGAGAGAGTCAGTAGAGGGTAAGTTTGAAATATGTTCGTCTGTCTAGCTAACTGACATTTGACAATTGACTTGTGAAATGTGAAATGATATGATCACAGAACTCGTACTTATATCTTATGACGATATAAGTATGAGTTCTGTGGATATGATTTAAAATGTATCATACAGTAAAATGCACGCAATAAGCGCTCCGACCAATACTGGCAATACTCACTGAAATATACCTTATAACAGGAATGCCAATGCAACTTCTCAAAAGTGTACCCTTTTGAACCTCGCGCAGCAGTAAAAAAAGTCAGGGAGGGAGCATGCGTACTAATATTCGAAACAGGCCGAATTCATTGATCAAAGACGTATGTTTCCATCACAGAACAATTCACTGGTCTCTGTTATGATCAAAGACACGATTTTCACATCTTTTCATCTACTGCGTCGGCGCAGATTCTGATATTTCCATCCCCATGGTTGGCATAAAATTTTTTCGCGCATATGCCTGCATTGGCATTCCAGTTATAAAGTATATTTCAGTGCCAATACTTCGCTAATGGTGGATTTATGCAGCAGTCATAAGGAAGAATATTCGTCAATGATTGGTTGGTCCGTAAATTCCAACCAATCACTGACGAATATTCTTTCTTAAGACTTAAAACTTATGACTGCTGCATAAATCCACCATAACAATTTAGTATGGTTATCATGTCTACGTAAGGTTAGCCAGGCCAGGTTAGATTGGCTAATAATTCAGACATTTTCAACTCAAAGTACCTAGAATTTGATGTTTTGTGGGCTTTTAGTTTTGTTAATAATGGTTTTTCTTTCTTTGGTAATAAAAAGTATTTCTTTCCGAATCCTAAAGCAAGGAATATAATGTAAAAGTGGCGGCCTTTCTGCGGGAGGAACGGGTTTTGTTGTGGTCTCACTATTGATAAGAGTTCATCAAACTGAGAACACGTCACACGAAAATCATTAAAATTTAAAATATTCATTGGGATCATTCAGTCTCATTTCTCGAACGAGGCTGTGATAATCACCATGAATTTTTCGAGTTTTTAAAAATGTCGAACACTATAACTCCTTTTTATTCGTATGGAAGATTCACCGTTCTTTCCAAAGCCGATACAACTGGTGGTAGAGTACAATGAACCCATCCAAATAATCTATATCCCATGATGCGTATAACAACCAAATCAACGAACTTTTTTTTTTTTTTTATAAAATGAGAACTGAAGAATTATGAAATGATATGATTCTTCACCTGCATGTGTATTTAAGGTTAATAAAATAATAACACAAACACATTTTACGCATTCTGTGGTCTCGTGATTTGATACGAATTCGCAAAAAAGTTCAAATATTTCAACTTCATTGCGATTTTTTCAGCCGCCATTTTATTCGCATAAATTTTCCGAAATTCGTCTGAGCATGAACATACCTTTAGTCTATTTGCACCAAACCAACTAAAATGCCCGAGAAAGCGCTCTGTGATTGAACACTGTATAAGTGGGAAGTTTAAAAAGCTGGATTTATAAACTTGCCGTTCGCCGTTGACGTTCGCGCTGGCGTCCGACTTAAAATGCATTTAACTCCAACGTCAGCCCAACGGCGAACGGCAACGCCGACGATAGATATAAAAGGTCTTACGGTTTCTGTACTTTTAATTGGGAACGCCAGCGCGAACGCCAACTCCAACGGCGAACGGCAAGTTTATAAATCCAGCTTTAGTGGCAAGCAAGTCGAAAATGTGTAAATTATTAGTCTGCGGGTGCTTTAATGTGCTCTTATGTACTTGTTTCATAATAAACTATTACTAACAAAAGTGTCATCTAAAACATAGCCAAAATGTAAAGTAAGGTTACTGAACAAGAAAACTCAGAAAAACCAATTTACTGGAAGAAAGTACCAGGACAGATACAAAAACCCATTTACTGCAGACAAACTCAAAAGATGTTGAAAAAAAACTTCTTGTCCCCTGTTATAAACACATGTTGTTTTTTGGGAATAAATAAATATTATTTTTATTAGTTCTGAGCAGAAACTACTTGAGGATTGATGCAGGGTTATCTCTTCTGTACAAAATGGTACTGTTTGAAGACAGTCGCACTACTTCATAGGAGACACAATCAGACCATAAAATGAACTGTACTGACTATAGGGTACTTGGCGAGTAAAAAATACTCACTGATTTTACAATGGTAGACTAGTCTTGGAAGAAAAAGGAACACATTAGGTACTTTCAATATAATCACAATGTTAAATAGCACTAAACATAATACATTAAACTCATCTATATTGCATAAATGCTTGAATTCAAAGGAAAGTCTTCTCTTACAGAACATAATCTAATTCATATCTGATATACTGATTCTTGGGATCATTGCCAATCCTTTGGTAACCCGCAACTAAAGAATCTTGACCTCCGATATACAGAGAGTTGTATATCTTCCAGTAAACATCCCTAACCTTCCGTGCAGGATGAAACAGACCCTAAAACATAAAAAATATAAGTTATATCCTTACACTCAAGCATTGAATTGGTAATTGTTTCTTTACTGAAGACCACATTAAATAATTCAATCTTATTGCAATGTTTGTACACTCATATGACGAATATGAAAAATGAAACAGTGTAAGATAACCACACATTTGCTAATTTTGTTATTCTAGTCATAGCCCCATTTGACTTTAATTTGTATGACAGAAAATATTATTTTGTTTTTCATATATTTTATTTACGTCAACAGATAAGGTATAGAGCTCAACTAGGATATTGAAACAATTTTTGAAATATTTTCTATGCATGCTCCTTTATTATTTGGATGTTATAATGAGTACATAATATGTACTAAACCCTTGTACTGCTGGATGCCCTTAATGTTCTGACTTGTGGAAATGAGATGATTTTGAAAATTTTTATATACTTTACCTGAGACGTATACTGTAGAATTTTAATAGGACCGAGGGCCACCCTCATTCCTTCAATGGCGTCCATAAATGCCTGAACCAAATGGGGAGATGTCTCAAAAATATTGGGCCACACGTAATTTAGCAAATGAATGAGAGCATCTTCACACCCGAAACCGTAGACACCGAGTGCCATATGTTTGATTGCTGCGCAGGCTGTTTGCCTATGAACCAAATCTCTGTCCATGAGGGCATCTTCCAACAAGGGCGCCACAGCATATATGTAGTCTTTACCCATTTCCCCGATGTATTCAAACAGGAAAGAGAGCGATTTCAGAACGCCGTTTTGAACATTCAATTCAGGAACTCGGTACTCGTTCATCAAAGCAGGGAGTACTGTGAAAGGCGAACAAGTTTCAGCAACGATAGCTATTGCAACTGTGGTACAAACACGATTCTGACGTTCTTGTACTTTCAAATTGTTCAAAAGGGTAGCTAATACGTCGTGGGGCCCAATAGCTTTGGCAATATATCCAAAGGTATTAACAGTTGCTCTTCGAATAGCTTTTTTGTGAGCTTTCAATAATTCCAACAATTCGAAACATATCCTCATCCATTCTCTGGCAGAAACGTACTCAGGGCCTCTGTCAGCAATACGACCAACTAAATCAATGCAATTTTCTTGTACTTTCTCATGCCTGTTCTTCAAAATAGGAGTTAGACGTGGCAATAAATCTTTGATAGGCGGTGTCATCTTTGTCATACCTATAACGTTCACTATGGCTTTCAAAGCGCCTAGGATTGATCCCAAAACTTCGGGATATTCCTCTCCCAAGTACTCATAAAGCACCACACCCAGGTGCCCCATAAGTTTTTCTTCTTGGCATGTTTTCATAACAACAGCTATTCTGGATATCAGATCAGCTGCTTGTTGTCGAACTTTGGCTGATTTATTATTCAACCTCCAAAGAATCGTACCGCAAATCTGAGGTAAATAAGGCTTCACACGTTTACCCAACTGATTGACGATTGTTCCGAAACCATTCAGCATAACAACATCCTCTGTCGTTTGCTCTTGGAAAGCATATAATATTCCATCAATCAACTGCTCTTCCAGCCTAGAATCGATATCTGCAGCTCCTAAATTACCCATTATTTTTTCAATACTCTCCATTACCATTTTTCGGTATTGTTCATTCTCGTCTTTCAAATCATCCACTATCCTATTTATGATTTCGGATGCACCAACTTTATTTGCAATTTCAACTGTGGTATCGACAAGTTGTCTGTAGTTACGTCTATCTAGTGCCATCCTATGGTTCCAGAAATGCTTGAAGAACTGTGGCAGAATCTCGTCTTTGATGTACTGTGGTTCCACACCATCTGTTGAACAACATTGTTTGACTACCTTCAACACAATCTTTTTCATCTCCTCATCAGGAGACTGAAACTCTCTGATAAGAATCAACATCACTTCCCTTGTATAGTAGTTGGCATATTCTGCATCCATAAGAGGTATCAAATAACCAATAGCTTTCAAGAAAGCTGCCAAACCCTTACCACGATGAGTACGGATACCCTTCCAGAGAGGTTTGAGAACAGAGTCGAAACTTTCAATACCATAAGGAGTAGCTGCTTCTGCAAGAGCTGCTATACCTAAAGCTGTGATGGTCCTCACTTTCTGCTGCTCATCAACCAGACCATGCTCGATGATTTCTACAAGAGATTTCAAATGAGGTAGGATTGCACAACCCATAAGGATGGCAATCTGCTGAACAATTTTGATACCAGTGTGCCTGGCCTGCCAAGATTTTTTGGACCTACATACAGCTTTTAAGAAAGGTAACAGTGAAGGAATCCCCAGAGCTGATGCTACTACAGCAAAAGCCCTTGCAGTTGTGTTTCTGACATACTCATCAATATTGTCTATATCAGGTCTCATTGTGGAAATCATGGTAGCCAAACCAGCAGCTTTGGCAAGATTGGAAATAATTTCACGACCTTCAACACGTGCATAATAATCTTCATCAATGAGAAGAGGTTCTATTACCACGAGGATTTTGTGTACGTAAGGTCTCACCAAGTCATCTAGCTTGTACAATATTCTGTCGATAACTTTCACTAATAAATGCCTCTCTTGATCTTCTAGAGTAGGGCTCATCAACAAGGGAAGAATTTGGTTGAATAATGGACCTGCTCCAAATTCTCTGGCTTTGTCTGTGATTTGGCGCAATGCCGCCTTACGCATGGGAGGTGTACCATTCTTTATCTTCAATAAAAGTTTCATTATCTTCCTTTCTTTCTGCTCTTCCGGACTCAATGCTTCCTCGTCCACATCAACCAGGAGCTTGTCAAAATACTGGGCATCTTCAGGTTTCATAAAAGGTAGATTCTGACCTTTGGGTTGATTATCAAGATATTTAGCGCTTTTGTCTTCCTGCTGAATGAAGAAACCCTGAGGTGTTCCTCCCATCATGGGAGTTGGCGTTGCAGTTAATTTCCTGGACGGAGTCCTTATAGGAATATATCCAGCTGGTGGAGGCAGCACTTTATAGCCAGGAGGAAACATACTATCAAGTTCATCATCCGAATATGGCCTATTTCGTTCATCTATCTCTCTTTCCCATCTATAAGCCTGCAGCTGTTCTGGAGTCATAGAAGCTAGATGTCCCGGTGTAGGAGTAGCCATTGACATAGCTTTCACACCAACAGGAGTAGATCCTCCAGGAGTCAACAAGGGTGTTGCATGACTAGGAGTCCCATGAGGAGTAGTAGGGGTCATAGCACCAGGAGTCATTGCCTGTGATGGTGTAGCTGATGGAGTCTCATCCCATCTTGATCTTCTCTTTGAAGCTCCCGGAGTGGGAGTTTCCTGAATGAGATCCGCACCAGTTCTGTCTGTTCTAGGTGTTTCAGCCCAACCACTTGAGTGTCCTGGAGTTTCACGTTCAGTTTTGGGTGTTTCGTCCCAACGATTTCTTCTTGAAGTACTTTTATCTCCGGAATGGCCAGGCGTGGTATCTCTGCCTGGTGTGGCTGCTCCAGGTGTTGCATCCCACATTCTTGTAGACTGTCCTGGTGTTGCGCCCGGAGTTTCACTACCTTTATGTCCAGGAGTTTCATCCCAACGAATGTCTGCTGGGGTTTTCTGGAGAAAATATTGATGGTGATACTTCAGGAATAATATTTTTTAATTTAATACGTACATCTCCTTCCCAGACAGGTGTTGCAGAATTACTACTAGTAGAAATGCTGAGTGTTTTTTTCTTTTGTGGAACTACAACCTCATCTACAGTTTGATCCCATCTACCCCGCTTCTTTGGAGTAGACTTGACCTCACCATTTGTGACTTTCAGTGAACCGTCCTTCGATTTTTCTATCAATTTCTTGCGTATCTATAACACATATTTGAATAAAAAATCAACTCAACAAATTCAGTTTATAACATACCTCATTTTCCTCACCTTTGAGCAACTGCTCTTTCATAATTTGAGAGTAATTTCTTGCCTGGTAATCGGGTGTTTTTCCACCTGTAATCATAAAAAGCGTCAAAAAACGCCAATTAGTTTCAAAAAGCACTTTTTATTGAACATGTAGCCATTAGCCAAATTTTTAGTAGTAGTATCTGTTCTGATTATTCATTATTAAGTGAGATTTGTAACACCATATCCTCTCAAAAATGTATATTTGATTTTTTGTAGAATACCACCATATAACCAACTGATTTGAATTATTCAGGATTGGAAAAACTATCAGTTTCCAATCCCCAATAAAACAGCTAAAATAGTAATGTTAACTTTGTCAAACTGATTTATTTCACAAAAAAAATTGTATAAGTAAGTGGAAACAGGTTGATAGAAAGTATTTTACCTATAGGAAAATGGCATTTATAACAAATAAAGACCCTACTTCGCTTAATGCTAGGAAATGAGTGAGGAAAGATGTCAAATTTTTTGTTCAAATCATGTTATTTGAATCATCTTTCCTGTCCTTATTAAGAAAAGGAGCGACTTTGTAGCCATTGATGAATGATACAAGTTATGTTTTGACCAGAAGAGTTTCATCATACAAGAAACAAAAATGATATTACAGAAGTTAAATGACGTGAAAATTGATATTTTTATAATGTAAACTATTTGTTTTTGAATATTTTTTCATGTAACTTGTACATATGTTTTCTGAATGTCATTTTCTGCACTAATCAATATGTTACAAAGGTTGTTTGAAAGTACAAGCTCTTATTTGTGAAGAATATTTTTTAAACAAGGCATTTGGTTTGTTGAAATAATAATGAGAAATTACGTGCATTTGCTTAGATTGATATGTAGCCTATTTTTTCTCAGAGATTAAATCTTCTGACAAAATGAAAAAAAAAGTTATATGATTAAAAATATTTAACTTATTCACCGGTATTTTTAAAATTGGAGCTTTCCTTGAATATACTTCACACCACACTGATTTTTTTTTATGAAATCAAAGTTTATAGTTCTAGTAGTTCTGATATATTTGAAAAATATTGCTTTCTACCTGATAAAAAAGGAGTTTCCTACATAAAATAATAATCGACTTTTATTTGGATAATATTCTATATAATAATCTATACAGTTTGAGAAGGAACGCAAAAACAGCACATTTATTTTTTTCATCATTTCACCTTTTGAATCCTTTTTCAGATTTAAAAATTAAATTTATCAATATCTAAGGTATTTGCCTTTTTTTAAAAATTCACATTTACTGTACAGACACTTCTTCAATTCAATGGCGCACATACTTGATTTATATGAATTAGGGTTAACCCTAAATAAATAAAATGAATTTATAATGTGGATAAACTAGCTTGTACTTTCATGTCAGCATTATGCTACAATTGGTGGTAAAATGAGAGAAGATGGTGAACAAATCTGAATACGTACGTGTCGAGCTGATCCATCACAATATCTGGTAGATTCTTGAAAAACAACAGGTCAATCGTACCTAGAAATAGGCTGGGGTAATTAATAATTTTCAATACTTTCCACACACTCTTTCACACTTTTAAGATTTTCTTTTACCAACTCGTGTATATTATAGGTGTCAATCCTCTATCAACGACGAAGTAACCTGCTGCAAGTTGACAACCCTAAACGATGTTTTCCCCAAAGAACAAAATCAGTATTAGTTTTGCTGTACTGGCATGAATTCGAAAATTGATATAACTTTAGTATTAATTTCTGGCACATTCACTATCAACTCTTACACCAACATTCATATACCCCAAAATACAAATATGCAAGAGATCTGGTGAATACATGGAAGAACATTTAAATGATTGCATGAAAAATAAATTGATGAATCTAGTCAATAAAATTCAATTTGTAAAAAAAATATACCTAATATGAAAAGCTGTTACTGATATTTGAGTTTGCTTATTTATTAAAAAACAATTTCTCAGAAATATATTAGCGATCCACAGCAGACATGCTATTGGTGTCTCCCATACATTATAATATTTCTCATATTAACTGCACTATGAGAAATATACACGCAAATTTGTACTGTATGGTTTAAAATTGAGAATTCCACCTGCTAAGTTCAACTTCATTCAAGTTGAGAATGCACAACTCTTGTCAAAGAAAAAGCGACATATCCGATTTACTGGTAAATTTAGGGTGTTTGTGTTTCAATATTTTTCCAATTTTTTATAGCAGAAGAATTGAATTAATAATATTTCCATTTTCCTTTACAAAGAGGATCAAGTTTTTTTGGCAGTGTTCCAGAGAAGTAAAAAAGTTTGTGAGCAGGGCATAAATGCTGAATGAAATGCAATTTTTTGGATAAAATCTACAAGCTTCAGTATATACTAGGAAACTACTCCCGATATGGGAAATACTGTATAATAGGGTACCCTAACTGATGTATAGAAAACATACATCATTGTACACATACATAATAAAAAAAGCAGAAAAAGCAGATTCATTTGAGAGGGAAATGAATAAAGTTTTGGATTTAGTGAATATTTAGAGAATTAAATGATTTTCATGTTAATACAGATTCCACCTATTTACTTTTGAAAGCTGTTAAACTTTTTTCAAGTTTGAGGAAATGTTTATATTGAATTATACTATTATCAAGGGGGTAACAACTGGGCAGAATTTTGTACACCATAATAAAATATCATGTACTGATAAGGTACTGAAGGACTGAATGAGGTACTAAAAGGGGTACTGAAAATATTTAAGGCATATTGAAGTATTGATTTTTGTACTGAAGTATTTTTTCATGAGACCAGAGGTACTGAATTAAGTACTGAACAATTCACCAAATCTCTTGACAAGCAGTTGAGATCAAATGATAATTTGGGAACAATTGATAATTCAAATACTACTAATACTAGTACATACCATCTGCAAATGGATCCACTCTTTCGGGAGAAATAATCATCCTTCTCCTTTTCTGTCGGTATTCATCTTCTCTATCTGCAATTGTAGGTCTTCTACGATCTGCAAATGGGTCGTAATCCTTTTCACTCTGAAATAAGCAAATGATGATTACGATGAAAATGAAAATAAAGTTTCCTTACCTGAGCAACATCGTTCAACAAAGCAACCGGAGCTCCTAGCCCTGTTCTTTTTTGGGCATAGCCCATATCTTCTTCATCATCATCCACTTCATCATTAGCTGCAATGGAAGTAACATAACCCTCATATTTGCCTTTTCCAGTTTCATAAATATCCGCGTCGAAGTATCCACTCTCGCCCAGTTTAACTCCCTTATCTGGTTCCTCCTCCTGGACTTCTTTCTTTTTGGATTGAATTTCCCGTATTTGTGCTTCAATATCTGAAACATTATTGGACAATTATTTATGGTGCTTTCTATGAATATCATCTTTTTACCTTCGTGGGTGCGTGGAATATTCTCCATGATGTTTTCTTTTAATCGTCGTCGTTTTTATAGAAACATTGGATGATTATTAACAGCACTCACCACCTATTAAACAAAGTGAAATGACTTCAAATTCAATCGATATAGTAATTTTTTTTGTACGCTCGATTGAATTGATGTAAATAAATATACTACAAATATGTCCTAAATTTACTAGAACAAATTTGACAAACTCACTAAAAATGGCCGCACTTCATAAATCTTCTTCCTGTAATTGTCATTACTCTACGACCTACGTCAAATAAACCGCAGAACCAACAGATCGATGCGCGGAACAAACACTGAAGATGCTTGTTGCTTCGAAGAGTAGAATAATTTATGAAAGCACCCTGGTGTCACACACTTTATTTTTTTGAAAACTCAATATAATGACTTCATTCTCATTATAATGACTTTTTTCCATAATAATTTTTCTCATTAAAATGTCTTTTATTTCATTATAATGACTTTTATTATGTCCCCCTCACCCTTTTTGTTGCATGTTTCATATCGATCTTGAATGTATATGGGCATCTACATGTTTATACTAAAATTACTAAATAAATAAATGAATGTACTTGTTGATAATGATGATTTAAACCAAAAAAAAAAGATATTTCCGAAAACCCAATAACGTAACGTCACCAATAAAATATAAAGGCAAATAATGTAAATGAGAAAAAAGTCATTTTAATGAATTTGCATGAAAAGAGAACGTGCAGACAATCGTGACACCATCAGGGTGCTTTCGTACGCAAGCGATTGGTTGAGAATGGTTGAGACATTCGGTTTGTTTCGATTGCAACCGAAAGAGCCTTATTAGTGTAGTGTTTTAACAGTGGAGGTTCATCCATTGTGCTATTCTCGAAAAAACACGCGGGAAGCACGAAGTGAGTGAAGAGGGCTATTCAGTAAATTATCGTTAACGATAATCCTATCGATAAAATCTTGAAGCACATTCAGTATCGATATCGTTAGAACAAAATCACAAAATTTGGTAACCAGTATCAAATGAATTTGGTAAAGGTTGGTATACTTGATCTTGTTTTCATCCAGAATTCACGAAGACCACAGCAAAACCTATCAAAGAAGCAGCGGGGTCTCCAGACGACTAGGAGCCAATTTAAGGAATTTCTCAACGAAATAATAATAATAATGCTCCCTCATAAACATAAGAGTGTACCCAAAGGCATAGCCTGTGCGGGTAGAGGACGGCTATTATTATTATTTGCAGTGGCGCTCCGGGACAACTTACTGATTTTTGGTGGTGTATTCACTTTTCAGCTGCAGGAAAACCCGAATTTATAAAATATGTGTGCAGCCATTTATTATGATAAAATTCTAGTATTTATTATATGAGAGATGACTATATTGTTTTCGTTAGAAATATTTGAATAATATTTCACGCAACTGGGACTTATGTTTAACGAGTTCTGCCAGGCTTCCTTATAATTTTAAGTCAACGACCCTTACATTTTCGAAAAATGGGTCATCTGCAGGTTATTTACGGTTCACTTATTTATAATCGACTTACGTCGCAAGAGCCTTCGTCCTAAATTATCCTTTTCGATCTAGGTTTTACTACTTTATCGGTTTATTAAACAACCACTTCTGGCACAAACGACTTAGTTTACGAAGGTACAACATATTATTCCGGTTTGAAATAAACATCGGTAATTGTGCTTTTTACACTACTTTTACTGCATTTTCAAGACTTTGACGATTTCGCTTATTCGCGAAGACATTCACTATGACGGACAAAACTGAAGTGTATTTTTTCAACCCCTTTTGCGTATAAAACCAATCACCTGTCACATTCAATGGGATATTATTAGAATTAATTACACCAAAATCATGGGAAGAGTTCTTGTTTGTGAGTGTTTAGCAGTTCCGTATATCCTGTGTTTAGTTCTTAATTCTACCTTAAAATATTTCTTTAATAGACATGTCCAGTGTTTATGATGTGTTTATGATATCTTTGGTCTCGACAGATTTGATCGGGGAGTTAATTTACGCGCTTTGATTATTTATTAGTAATTGACTTGTTTTGAATATCGTGGAGTTATTAATGGTGGCAATCGAATCGCGAGTTAAAATAAGTATAGTTGCAAGAACCAAAATAAATAAGATACAAATTTTAGAATCTTATTTTCAATAGTTGAACACAACGAAGTAGAAAACATATTTGGCCCACCCTAGCATGATTCATTGACTCTTGACATAACAATAGTTACTAATTGCCTCTTCATGGTGGCATTACAAACGAATATATAGTTATATAAATATTTGTGGTGTAAGATTATGTGAACGAGTATCTAGTACCATTCATATTCATATTTTTTCACAATTTTTCAATATACGTATATTTTAAAATAGTCGTGTGTTTCTATTCGGACCAAGGCAAGCTGATAAGTGGCATATTTCTTGAGATCCGATTCCAGGAAACTATACAGCTGATTTTATCTAGTTTCTTCTTGGTGAGAGCATCTTAGAACGTTTCGAGAACCCCTCTGCCATCATCAGATCCAACCGATCTGATGTGGAACGACGCCTGATGTATATTCCCACTTTCTAGCTTGTATATTCTCGCCACGCTCCTTTGAAATATTCCGAGAGCTGAGAGGTTCAACAAGACTTCTCTGTCGGGGTCGGGGTCGATTTAACAGCCCTCTTTATTCCTCCGCATCTGGTTGAAATTTGTGGTCTTTCACAAGTGTAATGAGAGGATTAACTTGATTAAGGAATCGATTTTTAGTCATCATAGCCTTCTATGACTGGTATTAAAATTGAATAAAAATTATTTTTCGAGGATACAAAAGTATATTTGATTGCTGGATTTTAACAAAAAAAGGTTGTGACTCACTTACCTACGCCAAAAAGTCATGCACCGGACATTGTATTCTTATATCTGAAGAACTCCAATGAGTTGACATCTGTATGTTTTGGTAGTTATTCTTCATTTAGCACAAGAAAAAACTGACATATGAAAGACTACATTTTTATTTTTGTATCGTCAACAAACATTTAGTATAAATAGTTAATTCTTTAATCAGGAAAGCATACAAAAAATAATTATAAATGAATTCACAAATTTTTTGACCTAACCAAAAGATGAATTTTGTACTTGTACTGAATTTGGTACCACTTCGTCTTCATCTTCTTCATCATTTCCTTCATTCGATTGTTCTTTGGTATCATCTACCTCGCCCATTAGTGCTCTGTATTTCTTCGCGATGGCTTCCCAGTCAGTTACATGCTCTATTCTTGTCGCGTGTACAGTAAAACTCAATTGTGAGCCGAGCGGACTCATATGAGCCACAGAAAGCGCGACAGATTCTTTGGGCGCAATCTGTCGACCTTTCTTAACTTTAGACAGCCACTTTTGTCCAGCTTTCGACCTTGGACTCAGCTGAGTAGTTTTTTGGAAGCTGCCCATGAGGTGCACCAGACTTTGACGCTTTCTTGTTTTAACTGAAATGAAATCTGTTTTTCCAATCGTTATTTGATGGCCACTACTTTCATATTGACGAATACTTACCACGTTTTTTGCAAACGTCAACCAGGTAGAACAACCACGTCGTGATCAAATTTATTGGTGACGGTGCGGTAGTGGTTCTGTGCATGGAACGGATCAACTTGCTCAAACCAAATTTCCACTCGATGTCGGATTGGGCCTGAGTAATGAAAAAGTAAATCAATAACGTTGTTGAGACAAATTACAGTAATCTTCATGAAATTATGGCATTATTTCTCAATGTGCTAGTAACAGATATAAAGCAGCATTTTGACTGGATATAGTCTTGTGATATTCAGGATGATTCAAAATGAGAGACAAACCCCGTAGGCCGATTTTTCAATAAAATAATAGAAAACGTTCATATTAACTAGTAGGTATCTTAGATAACTTCCTGACTGGCCTACAAGGGTAATGAAATCACGAAGAAATAGTATATTATAACTACAAGTGCATAAGTGAGCCTTAAAGCACTCGCAACATACAGAATAATAGCAATTGTACGACAGAAAAATTAGCAGGGATGAAATATGATTATAATATGTTCAATAAAAAACGATTGAAATCAGAACGATCAGTAGTGTGTACTACCTGTATTTAAACATCGTAGGTCTGTAATTTTTTGCAAGCCGTGCAGAAAAAAAAAATCTTCGCATTCTTTTCACAAATAGCTTTCTTTTGATATTTGAGTCATCAAAAATGGCACATTTCTGACTTAAGTATTGGAACCAGATACTTTTTTCTACGACAGTGCGTAAATAGATACTTTTTAGCACAAGTGCGTGAAGAAATAACTGTGCGTGAAGTTACGTTTTACATCAGATATGACCACATTGTAGCCCATTTCTGAAGGAACATATTGCAGTTCTGACAACAATAAAATTATCAAACATGTGTGAACCAGTTTCAGGACCGTAGCTTTTTTCAAATATATCCGAATTTTTTAAATTATGACTTTCTTGTTTGTTAACGATGAGTTTACCTTATGGCATGATTGACGTTGTATGCGGAGTTCTGATAAACACCGATACAATGTTTTTGTTCATTGTGACAATTCCATTATTTATTGGAATCCGAAAAAACAATATCATTTTATCAAGTTCGAGACATAAGGATGAACCGACTGATTATGAAGTCCTAAAGGTCACCAATATTAGAAACTATATTTGTTATCGGCTATCAATAATAGGTCGCTACTTGATTTCACGAATCCCGAGGAGTTATATCTCAGCCGCTCAAGTGTGATTTCAAAATTTTGTGAGCGTTTCGGACGTTTCTGAACCACTCTGCCTGCCGTCATCAGAATACTATAATCTGTTGGGGACATAAGGGGGCGTTCTTCATACCATGCTGATTTCAAATTCAACAATTTTCCTTTTTTGTTGAGAAATATTATAAAAATGTTGATTAAGTGACACATACAAAAAATAAACTCACAGAGTTTGTCGGTCTTTCTGAATCACCATGTATTTATTAATTTGTTTTCTGAAACGAATTATCAACATGACGTATATTTTGTCATAGGCCATATAAGTACAGAGAAGTTAGTTAATATAAGGATGCCCTATAAGAATCGGTATATAATTTTGGATCACTCCGTTCCAATCAAAATCAGATTAAAAGTAACACTTCGAATCAAAGCAGATCGTCTATAAATGGCAGTGTGTAACTACATTAGACGCTTTTGGAGAGCTAATGGAGAAATCGTCGTGAAACTTTGGTTATCGTTATATATAATTGACATATAAGAAATAGTGTATATGTGTTCCATCTGTCGAATGAAAAGAGGAATTATTGGCTTGGAGCATAATTGACAGCTCTGGAAATAAAACAACATGTACATCTTCTGAATAGAGGTTGCGCAGTAAAACAGCCACTGTGTCCTTTATTGTCCTTCCCGTTTAAAGTTAGTAGTGGATATTTACTCTCTCTGTTTATCGTTCGCGCATCTCAGAGGCGCAGCTATATTTGCCAAGCTGTAACGATAATTAACAAGCAATGACTGAATTTTCCACGAAATCGGTAAAAACTCTTAAACGTAAACAAAGCGGAAAAGTGAGGTTCTTTCTTCGTCTTTTTCGAATGTTAAATGTTTCCCCAAACCAACGCGGGAACGCGGGTGCGGGATGAATGCGAGACTAAATTTTATAGTGGGATATGTAAACATACATACCGGTGTGATTATTCGTATCCCCAAATGCAGACAAACCGCGAAGTATACAGTACGATGCAAATGTGTCGAATAAATTCATTCTTTCTGAATATAAACATATTTTGGAAAATTCCTCGAACACGTCGATTTTCTTTTCCGATTGGCCAATCTTTGAACACCACCCAAAATATATAAGGATATCTGCATTCGAGTAAAAATGACTATAGTGACATTTTTAAATGGGACACCCAGTGTATTATTCCATGTTTGGTTAGGGATTGTCATTACCAATTCAGTCATATCAGGTTTGATGGGATTATGCCAAATGGCTGCGGAGATATGAGCAAAAAACTTTTCCATATGCCCAATGGGTGCGACAGAGACTTTTGACCTTCCGAATCTTGTGGAGTCTCAGTCATATTCATTGGACATACGAGGAAGTTTTTTGCCCATATCTCCGCAGCCCTTTGACATAATCCCATCAAATCTGGTATGGTATTTGTGATGACGATCTCTAACCAAATATGGAAAAATACACTGAGTGTCTCATTTAAAATATCACTGAAGTCATTCTTACTCGAGTGCGGACAATCCTATTTATTTAAGGTGGGGTTAAAAAATTGGCCAATCGGAAAAGAAAATCGGCGTATTTGAGTAATTTTCCAAAATATGTTCATATTCAGAAATAGTGAATTTATTCCATACATTTGCATCCTACTGTATATGGTTTGCCACGTATACTTTTATTCTAACAATTCCTACGGTTTTCATGTTCCGTTCTCGCTCCCGCGTTCCCGCTTTGGTTTGACAAATCCTTAATGGGAGAGTGAGTCTGTTTTACTTTGAGAGCTGTCAATTGTGCAGTAAACCAATAATTGTGATGACACAAAAATGAAAACAGTTACACCTGCACTTTTGAAGAAAATTTGTCTCAGCAGCTCTCGAATATCAAGCAAAGACAGATATAGGTACTTAAAACTACAAGTGGTCATGCAGAAACATTTAATTGCATAGAGGCTTAGGTATAAAAGCAAAGCAAATATTTTCTGTAATCACTAAAATAACACTTGGTATATGTTTACTACGGACACAACCATTCTATTTTCAATACCGATGATGCAATATCCAAGGTATTTCATAATTGCACTGACGGTTAAAACTACTGAATGGAAAAATAAAGTGATTGAAAAAACGGAGAGGAAAAAGATAGAAAAATTGCTGATGTTTTATAGCTAATATATAATGATCCAGTCCAAGAGAACTGGTGCGCTTCAGCGAACTGAGATGCGTGGAACATACAACTAAAAAATTTTCTTACTCTGAGATCTCCATGACTTCACAAAAATACTAATCTCAAGTCCTCGAGCTTTTTACTGGCTGATAGTCCTCTGTAGTGGAAAGAGGGGTTTTCCTTCTTCAGGCTGAATGTAACATTTTTGAATTTACACCGATTTCATAATATTTAGTTCTCAATAATAAATGGAAGTGTGTATGGGATATATACACTTCTTGAGAATATTTAGTTATATTCTGATACAAAAGTAGAATATGGGGAACAAGGAAGTCTCAACGAGGCTCAGAGCCGGCGTTGGTGTATGGCGCGGTTGGGCATCTGCCGATTTTTTTTTTAAATATTGAAATTTAACGAACTATTCTGATTAGTAAGCATTTTTCAATCTGTTTTAGCAATGGCGCAAATTGAACAATTGAAAATGAAGTGGAAGTTATTGCTCATATTTTAATTCAATATAGCGGTGCATATTTCAAGTGACCAACTTACCTGCCGCATAATGAAAATTACTGAACGCCTTTGAAAAGGTAGGTTACGTTCACTCATATAAGAAGATCGATTTTTTGTGTAAAATGTTTGGTGCTTGTAAAATATGAGTTGATTGACGTTTGAAACGTGTGGACAAAAACAAAAACATTTTGCGCGATTCCTGACTGAAAACTCGATTTTTAAGATTCAGAAGGGCACAACTCTGGGAATTTTCTTTAGATTCATGTTCAGGGGATAAAACTCTGTGAGTAACATCACTTTTGTATGGTGTAGTCCATTAAATTTATCTTTACCGTCATTTGTTACATTCAGGTAGGTACTATATCAGACTATAAGCCAGCAGTAAATTGCATGAAAATCTTATTGACTGAAATCATCAATCAATAGATATAAACACCCAATTAAGAACAAACAATTCGAGAATGACTGTTTATTGATTTTATTCATCAGGTTGACAAAAATCTGATAAATATCCAAAACCCAGAGAGTTTGAAAATAGGTACCTAGATGTGTTTTCGAAAAAAGTGGATTGAAATATGTCGAATTGTCTTCTTCCAGAGATGAGAAAGTATATAGGAGAAAGTGGCTTAAAAGTTGAAACTTTGTTCAAATTTTTATATGAAAAAAACAAATTTTTATTATTTCTCTCGAACGCCAGGGTATCTTTTTCGATACACTTAGTTAAAACATCGTGTATCTTAAAAGACACCAACAAAAACTTTGTTTTGGCCGCGTGTATCGCTAAAACACACTTTATGTACATTTTAGATGGGGAATTATAAGCTCTGGCCTCCTAGAATTTCCCTTGAAATTGAGGTTTAGGATGGATGAAGGTTTTGTTTGTCAATTGCGTAAATCCTCAGAATATTAAAATCAAATTCTTGAAAATCACGAAAATTTTCCACCAATGCTTAGCGTTGAGCGTATTAAAAATGATATTGTGTATAAAAACAAGATAGGCGTCGCACAATATTCATTTCAACCTCAAAGTACAAAAAACATAGGCAAAAGTCAAAAATGGAACTTTTTGAAATAAAAAAAAATTGGATATCTAGTTTTCACATCGTGAATCACATTCGTAATTTCCATTTTTCAATACCAGCACAGTCCTCATTTGTCAATCAGTAGTAATTTGAGCGCCGAATCGAGACTTCACCATGTTGGTCATCTGTAAAAATTTCCTGTAGAGAAAATATACGCCCCATTCCTAAATTTGGTTATCCTATTCAAGAACACCTTTTATATCCAGAATTACGCACCCATCACGTTGAGGGTTGTGTTAGTAAAATCAGAAAATCTGAGATTGTAATTTGTATTTCAAGCACTTTGGCTTATTCTACGACTATTCTATTACATCCATGCTAAATTATACTTTCCTAACATAACTACATATTTTTTTATAGCGGTTTTCGAATGGTGCCATTTGCGCTCATAACAATTTTCGTCCTACTTGCGGTCAATCGATATTATAGAAAGAAAATAATGTTAGGAGTGATCCCACTTGCGGTCAAAGAAAATTTGATAATTTCTCTAATAGGTTTATTTAAAATACCGACCCATTTTTCCCTGTGAAAATACATTTTGTGAGTTGTATTTTTTTAGTATGATATAACCAGAACGAACTAACCTTACGTAAACATTTAAGTGCGTGGGAATTGAAAACGAAGGTAGGTTTTGCACCATTTTTTCTTGTGAAAATACATTTTGTAGGGAGTAATTTTTAGTATGATCTAATCAGAACGAACTACTCACGTATACAGTTGAGTACGTGGAAATTGATAACGTAGGAAGGTTTTGCACCATTTTTCCTTGTAAAAATAAAGTTGGTGAGGAGTAATTGTTTGATCTAATCAGAACCATCGTCCATAGATATGCAAGCGACCCAAATCATCCCCTCCGGTCCTCGCGCGTCCCTTGCCCTGTCTGTTTGGCTTGAGCGCCGGCCTGGTGGGCTAGCCAGTATCAGTTCGCATAGCCGCAACGATGTCCGTATGATTTACGACCGCTCACAAAAAGAGCGTCACTTTTCGACCACATCAAAGGAGTTACCAGACTTATTAGTATATCTATGGACGATGATCAGAACCTCTGAGCAATAAAGACATAGACATTTCCATATTCAGAACACACAATTGTTATGAAAGCTCCATAACACTATCCTTTGTTACAGATTGTACTCCGAGTTCGGAGGGGGAGATTTGTTATTGTTATGATATTCCGACGTAAGCACAGAACCAGTGGCGCGCTGATAAAGTTTCTCAAATTACATTTTTAATTAAAAATATATATAATTAGACACGGTCCGTGCAGATAAATTTGTTGTCACATCGATAGACGACCACATGCCTGGTTGGAAAGCACGTGTGTTGTCAAGATGTCAATCCTGACGTCTAATGCTTGGCGGACGTACTGTAGGTTTCCCTAAGTCGCCGCGGTGAGCCATGGCATATAATAGCCGCTATGTAACCTCACAGGCTATGCCTCTGGGTACACTCTACGAGTGTTGTCAGTAGAGAGTAATATATTTATCATGATGAATAGGCACAAAAATAAATGGCAATTATAAATTACGTTAGAATTATCAAAACGCCACGTGTACTACCATAGCATACACTATTTTTTCTACGATCTTTAAAAAAATTGACTTCATTCATCAATTGTGAATGCAGAAAGCTAGTGATTATTGCTGTGTGGCAATATAAACTAAAATGCTCCAAAGCAATAAATACTTACTTTTGATAGCGGCTCAATCAATCAAAAATACTGTATTCTGCGAAGAATTAGATTATTGCTGATGAGGCATAGAATAAGGTCATAAATACTGAAAAAATAAATGAAAGTGCAGAAGTAAAAAAGTCTAAATATTCATATCGTTGAATCACATTAGTAAACTATACTATACACTATATATATATATACGATATAAATTAATTATAATACCCAAAAGAATTTAAGCGTTAACACCTAATACACCTAATTACATTCAAATTTATGATGAATGTTTGTGTATCATTGAAATACGCATCCAAAGTGTGGTAAGCCTTTAGTAGCTCTTTAACTATTTTTCTGATGTTTTTTTCTGACTTCAGGTTATTGATATCCTGAGGCAGATGATTGAATTTTTTTTACAGTTGTCAAAAAGTTATTTCTTAATTTGTGTAGAGTTAGATAGGGAGCGATTGATATTACAAGTCTGTCTAGTGTGAAATCGAGAATTTCTTGTGTAGTTATTATTTGACTGTCTGCATCTCCCCAAAGGTTTAAAGAAATTCAATGAGGTATCTCCCGAAATTAGGAAGGAGCATGGGCTCCCTCTAAAAATACCACTCAACCAATTGATTAGATTTGAAACCTGCGATAATTTACAGTGTTTCATTTACAGTAAAGTAGTTAATGTCCACGTCCGGTTTAACCGGAAGCTATACGTCATTGACAATATTCCAGATCGATTATTCGTATTGATAAATATGATATTCCGTGTGTATAAAATTTTCAAATGGGAACTTCGACAACTCCTGATGAACGGATTACCTACGTGATAATCCCTGTATGTGAACGAAACATTCCAATACCCATTAGATAATATAGCTAGTGTCTTATGATTTGAATGTGGTTAATGAAGAGTTGAGTTTGCTTACTTACTTACTTTTTTAGTATACCTACATTAACAAGTTTTTTCCTAATTATTGATAGGTAATCGTTCAGTCGATTCACATATCAACATATTTTTTTTACAGCTATTTTTACAAATAGTGTAATTTGGTCTCAAAATCGGGATAAAAATAGGCAAATTCAATAAAAATCAACTTATTCAATACCACTAAAAAGGTCAAATATGGTTTATATCATGATTATCATGCTGCGACGCCCATGGTTTGATTTGACAAGACGACAAATAAGTCATAAACAGACGTAAACAAACATAATCGCCAAGTTAAGAGTGAATATAATACAGAATTCCAACCTGATCACCGAGTGCAAACGAATATATCCGACAATGCCCTTTTTAAACATGATTCGGGCTGAGATGTTTGTAAACAACGTCGGGTATGTTGCTTCCAATCCAAGAAAGAGACAGAAGAGCCCTCTCTATATCTTTTATTGTTCGGAGACCACAAAGAACTAACCTTTGAGCATTTGAGTGCGTGTAAATTTGTACATAAACTTTGTGTCTGACCTCAAGTGGGATTAGGTACCTACTCCTTACATCATTTTCTTTTAATAATATTGATTTACCGCAAGTTGGAGTGAAATTGGTTTGACCGCAAATGGCACGACCGCAAGTGGGAATACATCGATATTAGAATGTCTAGAATTATTTGGTACATTTTCAAACTCTCATAGTATTTTACAAAATCAGATCAATTGAAGTATAATTCCGATTCGGGACTGAGAGTAGGAAACATTCATATATTCATATGCTAGAGTAAGCGTGGGGTAACACAAATCTAGCTCAGCTACCTATTCATTACCTGTATACGTTGGTAAGTATCGGTCATCATAGCAATGAGTAGATTAATCAGCACAACGACAGACACCAACATGTACACGCCGAAAACGAACTTAAAAAGTACCTCCGTCCAATAGGGTTGATTATTAGTACGGTTGATGGCGTTCGGGCCGTAGCTTTTCAGTTGTTCGGTAGACGTTTGGCCAAAAACCGCGAAAAACAGCAGCTCAAAAGCACTGATCGGGTTCTTTTGGACTGGAATCACAAAATAAAAGCAGTTACCTGAATGCGCTGGTACGTGTCCGACATCATGGCAATGAGAAGGTTAATGAGCACAACCACCGAGACCAACATGTAGATGCCAAATACCACTTTGAAGAGGTTCTCCGTCCAGAGGGGCCTAGGTGGAGCTATTTTCGAGTCTCTAGTTTTCATAATCAGCTCATCGTAGGTTGTCTGGCCAAAGACTGCGAAAAACAACAGCTCGAATGCCAAAAGGGGGCTCATTACCACTGGGAACATCAGTCTAGTAAAAATTGGCACCGAGATCAACCCATTAATTTCAAACAGGCATGCTACAGATGCAGACACTTTACATTCTCGAAAAACATGCCAAATAAGTATTGTTATGTACCGATGATATTTACAATATACAAATACATTCTCGCGAATGGTAAGTCCGTTTCTACATTAGAGGGTTTTTCAATTTTTGGAGAAAAATTTGAATGGAAATTTTCATGACTGCGTTCTTGATGTGAAATGAGTCTACAGCGAATTTCGTGAGAAAATTGACTTCCAAATTGTAGCTAATAACTTTTAGAGTTCCTTTAACTTTGATGCAACGAGTCCGAATGGATAACCAAGAAGCTGTGGCGTAGCGTGGACTAATCTAGACTTGGGCGCATCAACAAGGCCCTTTTTTCAGTATCAATGCAGAAATCCTACCACATTTTTGTGAATACAAAAGCAAACCCAGGACACTTTCACAACAGTGGAATGAAGTGAGCAGAGACTATTGAAATACATTTTTTTGTAACCTGTGTGATCTTGTCCTATACAAAAACAATTTTTGAAGCCAGCTCTGCGTCAATTATTGATAGTATTCCCGAAGCAGACAGGTGATCCTGCTTCATACTAGTAGATAAACAAAGCCGATACTAATAATTATTTGATCTATACCAGTATCGGCTTTGTATCTCTACTAATTCTATTCCTAAAATAATTTTTAATAAATATATCTAGACAAGATATATCGTTAATGTAGAGTAAAAATAAAATTGGACCAAGAACAGATCCCCGAGGGACTCCACTTACAATCCTTCCTTCCTCAGAAGAAATTTTGATCAACGATAGTATCTGGTACCTGTCAGTAGGGTATAATCTGAACCATTGCAAACTACCCCGAACACAATAATGGAAGAGCTTCTGCACACAATTTCATAACTTACGCAGTCAACTTGTTAAGAAATTTGTTTTTTTTTTTAAATTTGACTGTGTGAGTCATGAAATTCTGTCCACAGAATGAGAGTGTCATCAAGGTCTTAGTTGAAGTTTCAGCTGCAGCGTTCTTGATGGTTACGGTTCCAAACCATTCCATGTATGGGTTGGCGATTATCAAGACAGTAGAAGTTGCGTAAGCAAAATTTCAGCAATTTCATTATCGCATAGACAGGTAGACCAGTTCTTTTATGTAGTTAGATGTCTTGATAGAGTCCCTTTGAGAATGCCAAGCAATTCTCATATAGGTACATTCGTGTACAAGTTCTCTACATCGAAGCTGACGAAGCGGTTTTCAGGTTCCAGTTCCATCCTCTCCGAAGTGTTGACGAAGTGGCTGACGTTCTCTACGTGGAAGACGCTTTTTCCTTGTAGTGGCTTCAAAATCTGGAGGAGGTACTAGGCTTAGTTGTAGGTTGATGCGTTCCTGGAGCTACTTATCGGCCTCAACGGTACACCTTCCTTGTAGATCTTTGCAGTGGCGGCGATAAGGATTCGGGGCCCCGCCCGCCAAATTATGTTTGGATATGCATACATGTGGCAATAAAATCTGGAAATACCAGACATAATGGGACATAATTCCATATAATAAAACACAATATACTTATTTATTATATTATTTATATAAAAATATTTTCCAAAGAAAAAATATTATAAGAAGTGTGCATTTTTCTTATAAATTAGCGATATTCCGGAGTATGGTTTTATTGCCACTCTGGATAATATAAATGCCATAATTTGCTAGGTGATTTGAATATAAAATCCTACAATCGCAAAAATCTGTCTGGTTTTCGGTTTTCCCTTTGTCAGCATTAACTCCTTTGATGTAGTCGAAAAGTGTCGCGTTTTTTGTGATCGGAGATTGAGCGGACTTAATTGGTATATCTATGTACCTGCAATGACATTACCACCGCCACCGCCTCGTCAACATTCCAAAAGGCTATCGCAAATTGCTTTTTATTTCGTGTACTACTCCTTCATCAGATCAGCGAATGGAGAAAAAACAAACACACTTTTTTGCTGACGGAGAAATCTGAATTTGGTGTGTAAACTTTCATAGAAGATCTAGAATAAACACTGGTAAATAAGCAATTATGATAATACCAAAGTGTACAGAATTCTGTGAATAGGTGAACTTTGCCTCTTTTCCTGTAATCAATATGTGTAATGTATTCCTTCATTTGGAGCAATTAGAAAATTAGAAGTTTCAGCAAAGAGGTCGAAGGGACCCCTTCTGAAACTGCACAGATAGATACTTGAAGTGGTCCAACCTACAACTTAGCAAGTACCTCCTCTCGATTTTGAAGCCATTCCTCCTTCTTCCTTCGCGAATAAACTGCATTGCCCTTCAGAACAATTACTTGTACGAAAGAAATCCTACGCCCGTGCTTCGAGGTTTGAACAATATTGCAGTAAATAAAAGTCGTGGAAAAATATTTTGGTTGATTTACTCATTTGGGAAATCATTTATCACCAATAAAGTATAACTAAACCATCGCTATTGAATCGAATATATTACGTACGTTTCGCCGGCAACGTTTTGCCTGTAACGTTTCGCCGGTGTCGATTCGCCGACAGGTACATTTCGCCGGGAATTTTTCGCCGGTAACATTTCGCCAGCAGTGCATTTATGAAATAACTTTAGTCTGTTCTAACCAGAACGAACTAACCATACGTAGACATTTGAGTGCGTGGACATAAGACCCCTACGTAATTTTTTAGTCTGTTCTAACCAGAACGAACTAACCTTACGTAGACATTTGAGTGCGTGGAAATTTGATCATTACGTAATTTTTTAGTCTGTTCTAACCAGAACGTAGACCTCTACGTAATTTTTTAGTCTGTTCTAACCAGAACGAACTAACCTTACGTAGACATTTGAGTGCGTGGAAAGATCATTACGTAATTTTTTAGTCTGTTCTAACCAGAACGAACTAACCTTACCTGTACATTTGGGTGCGTGGAAATTAGACCACTACGTAATTTTTCAGTCTGTTCTAATCAGAACGAACTAACCTTACGTAGACATTTGAGTGCGTGGAAATTTGACCACTACGTGACTGTGGAAGAGATGACTAAAGAAACCCACCGGCGAATCGTGAGGTCGGCGAATCGTGCTACCGGCGAGACATAACAGGCGAAACGTTACCGGCGAAACGTTCTCCTTTATTTTTTGGTTTTATTCAGAAGATCTCCGAATTCAACTCATTAAATTCTCAAACAAGAAGGATTTATTTCGTCAGTCATGAACGAGGTCTGATCATTTTTATCAATTATTCATTGTTACTGTACTTTCATTTAATTTTCATTCTTAATTTTATCAATTTCAAATTGTGTTATGACATGCATTTCTTGTATTTGAAACACGATGAAAAATTCCGATTCTGAATGAAGTCGAAAAAGTTTTATATTTATGTATCAAATGTCAACAATATTCGGCATGTTCTTCGGATGAACAATAGGGATGTGTAGGTTCAGGAGAAGAAGACGAAACATACACATATCCGTAGACGTTTCTAGACGGACAGGAACAGACATTCAAGCAACTGGTCAGGAAACACGTAGAACCGCAACCTAAAAGGCAACTCTACATCTTATAGAACTATACACAGGTCTTCACAAGTTGGACAGACACGAAATTCTAGAGCCACAGATAACGACGACATGTAAGAACTTACGCCCGGTTTCTATACGTTTCTTACGCAGGTTGGCTCTTGGTATCGGCTGGTTGTAACTCAGATCCCCAATCCACTCTACATCATTAATCAACGAACCGCGTTCTATTCGTAAAAATACAGATATAGTACATAAAATATTCATTTTGTCAACAAAAGAAGTGTGTGAGAAGATTTTTTGTGCTTTCGTGCTCAAGTTTGAAAGTTTCGCATGTTCCAGTTTTGCTGGACAAGATAAGGCGAATTTAAAAATATTCTCAAGCTGAAGCTATATACATAACGCCCAGTCCCCCAATAAACTTGATTATACTGAAATTATGCACAGAGTGGTTATGGCATGGAAATTACAGAAGAATAGTACAGAAGAAAACTATTACCATAGAGATCGAAAAAAAAATCACAAAAATAAAATCTGCAAAATCTGTAAAAGTAGTGAAAATATTAGACATTCGCATAATTTAATTGCAAAAAATGAAGGCTAGATATAAAGCGCAAATTATATAAGGACTTCTCCAACAGCCCTCGTAAATGTTAACACCATGTCAGCAAACTCGACGTCTCCCAAGATGCCTCGCTGTTCCTCGGAAATGCGTCAGCAGTTTTAATCTTCGACGCTGCTATGCCATTTTATATTCCTTTGTCTTGACTTTGAACTCATATTATTCACATAATTTTTCTTCAATAAAGTATTTTATTTTGGTTCAACTCAACCAGAGTCATAAAATCCCGTAAAAAAGTGAAAAACATTGGACCGACAGTCTGAAAGCTCGGACTCCTTGGTCTCGAAAAAATTGCAGAGTCACGACATGAAAATTGAAACAATTCTGAAAAATTGTGAAAAACATTGGGCAGTCAAATAATTTTCCTAGTTTCACCTGACCATTGAGGTTGCGTACGAGCCAAGAAGCTGGATGCCACTAACGTACTGTGGCATTGCTGCGGGCGAGTGCGGACCTGTCTCTTTAACCATAAACAAGTCTGTGATCCGAACGAATGTTCGAGAATCTTCGTCTCTATCGTTCGAGAAAGTACGACATCTAGATGCGTCTCGAGAATTCTTGTGTAGATTTCCTTCGACTATGTATGCGGACCGAAGAAGAGTTGGGGACAGTTTTAGTTCAGCGGAGTGAAAGTAGATGCCGCGACAGACAGTCTAGTTGAAATAAATAATTTGTGATGTACTTGTGTTACATAAACGATTAGTAATTAGATTATATGTTCATAAATAAATTACGTAAAATGAATTAGACTTTAAATACACTACAGTACTAACCTCTGGGCATTGTGTGCACCTGTTAAGACAGATAACTAACTGAACAAATTCTAACGCTGAAAAGTACAAAATGAAAATAAAAGTAAAAAATTGTTTTTCAAAAGCATGCTGATTTATAAACTAGTGTATTCCAAATTTAAATATGTTTTTTGAATTTTGAGGATTAATTGCGACTTTAAAGATGTTTCAAGCTTTCAACAAGTTTTTCCATATAATTTTTTAAGTTTCACTAGTTTATAGAATAAAATTTATTTTTTGAATTTTTTTTCTATCACTTTTCAGGATAAAGCTGAAAAAATATTATAAAAGAAATAATATACTGTTCAGTTGGACAAACATTAACCCTTTTTCATACCGAAACCACCTTGTGTATTATTTCAGAAAATTTTGAATGATTGTAAGCAATTGTGAGCTTCAATGTTACACCAAGCAATAGAGCATAAAATGAGCTAGGTTTTAACAAAAATACTAGTAGAAAATCGACTATGCCGTCACATGAAAGACAGTCGTTAGTTATATTCTGATATGTTTTCGACTCTCAACTGTCATTTATTAATTTCTTACAAACATTTTTGCTTATAAAATGAAAACTTATAGAGCAATCTGGTTGCTCCAATGGAAAGAATTGTAGATAATTGAAATACGAACAAAACAGAATGTTTTACGACTCAGTCGGATCATTAGTAACGGAGAAAAACTGAAAAAACCGGAAAATTTTGCGATTTTTTGAAAAATGAATATCTCCGCCACTTTTCAAGAAGTAGGATTGGCCTTTCTCATGAAAGTATTGAATCATGTCTACCTTATGTGTGCACAAAACAGGCGCTGTCGGATCGTTAGTTTTGGCACAATTACAGTTAAAAATTTGTTTGCACCATCTTGCAGCGTGCCTGGATGCTCTAGTGATAACCCGATTTAAATTTATTACAGATTATGAAAGAAGTATAGTACTACAAAACGTATATTCTCATTTTGCGCTACAATGGTGTGAAATGACTGAAAACGGCCGAGCCCGCGTTATCTGCCGAGTGGTAGGAGAGTCCGGTAGATGAGGGGAATTCTTCTAATGAACGGATTACATGATGATACGCTTCTCCTCATCTCCCGCTCTCTGTGGTACTGTACTTCTACTTTCGAAATTTGTTTTAGAAATTGAAATCGGACTATCACTCATGTTTGCAAGCATTTTTCACCCATTTCGCAGCATTTTAGCGCAAAATGAGAATAAACATTTTGTGGTACTGAACTTCTACTTTGAAAATCTGTTTTTGAATTTGAAATCGGACTATCACTAGAGCATCCAGGCACGCTGCAAGAAAGTGCAAATAAAAATTCGAATTGCAATTGTGTCAAAACTAATTATCCGTCAGAGCCTGTTTTGTTCACACATAAAGTGCACATGATTCAATACTTTCACGAGAAGGGTCAACCCCATTTATTGAAAAATGGAGGAGTTATGAATTTTTTAATTTTATTATCTACAATTATTTCCATTCAAACAACCAGATTGCTATATTAGTTTTCATTTTATAAGCAATACAATTTTGTTATTTCAATGTTTTTAACAAATTAATAAATGACAGTTGAGAGTCGAAAATATGTATGTTTTCTACTGTATTTTTGTTTGGAAAAAATGCTCTAATGATTGGCCTATGTCTCGGGTTGGGCTAGTAGCTTGAAATATCAGAAAGAATGAGAGATCCCATGAAGATTGAAGTTATTTGTTAGGAAAATTATGTAAATCTACGTACTGTAAAGTTTGGATGGAAATGTTTTGCTTTAATCTTCATAGTCTACTAACATCGCTTAAACTCTATTGAATATAGGTATATTAAGCAAATTCCTCACCTGCTCCGAAATATCCCTTATCCAAAACTCCCTGCCTATTCAGTCTAATCAGTTCGTCTTTGGAGAGATTATGGAAAGGTTGATTGAGAGCCACAAATTGCATGGAGAACCCAAACACGAAAATCGCTAGCACCGCTAGAAACCTAGCCAAATCTTTCATCAAATTACCAATAATAATAGCCCAAGGGCCGAACAAATGATGAAATGATAAAAAGTCCAAAATTTGAACACACGCTAGCACAAAACTCAAAGCGAACAGTTGATTTCTACAATACATCAGAGTGGGCCAGTAAGTCTTTTCAATAAACAAAAACCCCATCAAATGCACCCCCACACCGAATATACTAAATAATAATACTGATATTTTTATCCAACCTAACCCGGATTTGTCGCTAGGATTGGTGAGTTCGAAAAGCAGTAGCCCACTCAACCAAATCAAGAGGATCCATTCGTACCAGTAGGGGATCAAAGTCCTTCGTACGACTGGATAGGGGGGCGTGATGCCCACCACCAGAAGGAATAACATGAGGTACACGTGCGACGTGAGATACGACATGAACTTAATGATCGGTACTTTGTAGTATTTATGACCTATTGGAAGAGTAAACGCGATCCACACTGGTGGACAAATTATGAAAAACACGAACAGAAGAAGCGTGCGCCACGCTGTCCAGTTGAGGGCGCCTCTCCAAAGCTCCTGAAATGAAAAAAGCAATGAATAAAAAATTACCTGGTTCACGGACAAAACCGCGCATAGATACATGCACAGATGTTAAACTAGGTTACGTGAAAATCTTATCAAAGTGGTGTAGACAATAATATAATAACATTGTGAAAGGAATTACTTATACAATATAATGATGAATAAAAGACCCACAAAAGTGTACCGGGTGACAACGAAGTCATTGGCCAGAGCGCCATTCAGTTGTTTTTTAAGTTAGACTTTTGATATTTGGACTATACAGAGTTAGTCAAATGTATGGACCCGCCTATTTTTTTCAGTTAATATGAGGGTTATCAAAAAAAAGTTATCGGTAAAAGTTGAAGGGCATTTCACTCTGCACCTTTCTATTAATTCAAATTTTTTTTAGATGTTCCATTGGTGGAGTAGTGACGTCATCGGCATTTTTTTTAAATTTCAATTTCAATTCAATTTATTCCATTTCAATATTTACAGATAGCTGATTATGATGGATTCACGTCGAAGAAAAACTTTTGCTGTTTCCATCACAATCAGTTAGTGAAAAATATAAATAATGGCAGACATATTATTCGACTATATACCATGAAAATCTAATATATACTTATCCTAGAGTAGAGGTTGGATGTTTCACCTAAGCCTATGGTGCTTGTATTGTGTTTTGCATCCAACTTCATAATGGAATCGAAGTTTGTACATTTTATTTATAATTTATCTGTTCTTACAGAGAGAATTATACAATTTTAGTGTTTCGGTATATCTCATTTATATGTTTTGGATAATGTTCTAAAAAAAAAAAATTTAAACTGTTTTCTTTCGTTTCAAATTATTTCATCAATGAGTGGTTGGTGTTCTACAATAAAGGTTTTTATAGAAGTTTTGTATATTTTAATTTTAGTATTTTTTTTTATATTCTATGGGTAGGGCGTCAAAAAGTTTTGGTGCAAAGTGACGAATCTTTGTGTGTGGGTTTTTCTGAAAAATGGTGGATTGATGATTGAGTCTTCAGCCGCTCTAGTTGCTTATTATTGTATATCCACACTAAACATCCATAAGAATAAAGGCTTCTTATATTTAATATAATTAAATTTAATTTAATTATATTATGGTACCATATGTCATGTTTAGTATCGTCAGAAAGCTTATTTTTCTCTCATTTCAGTAGTACTAATTTTATTTCAACTTTCTCGATCGGTATATATATACAGAGTGTTTCGTATTTTTGTGATCACCTCCTGTGATTCAATTACCTACAGCTTAATTTGTTCAATTTTGTTCTCAATCATGGAACGTAGCCCAGAGGTAGGTATTTTGAGCGATATGGCAATTTGATTCAGACAGTGGCGTAGTTAAGTTTTTATTAAAAAAAATATTTTTTATGTGCTTCATTGACAGTTCTTTCATTAAAAAATTCCACTTACGATGTTCACAATCAATATTCGCGTCATACAACGAGTAAAGGTTATAGGATATTTCCAAAACTCACCTCAATGGCTCAGCCATTCGAGACATTACATTTTTTATCTCAGATCACTAGTTCAAATAAAAAATTTGTTCCTAGGACTAATGGATAAGTTGATGAAATAGCCGCTCTACATATCATGTCCTTATTTTCGTTAAAAAAATAGTAATGTTTTGAACTATTGAAATGACTATTTCTGTTTTTTCTCTTACCTACTATTTAGGAAAAAATCAAGATTCGGACTCTTCAATTATTCTGGAAAAATAATCTCTATTGACATTTTCCTATAGAAAAATAACTAGAAATGTTCATCGACGAATAAGCATCTGAGAAACTTATACAAACGTACGCCACTGTCTGAATCGAATTGCCATATCGCTTAGCTGGCTACATTCCCTGATTGAGATTTTTTTTAAACAAATTATGCAATAGGTAAGTGAATTACAGAGGTGGACACAAAAATACGAAACACACTGGACCTATTGAGAGAATTAGAATAATATTGGTACCACTAAAATGAGAAAAAACAAGCTATCAGCTTGTCGTGACGTCACTTTTTCACCAATGGCACATTAAAAAATATTTGAATTTATAAAAAGGTGCAGAGTGAAATACCCTCCAACTTTCATTCGACTTTTTTCCGATAACCCTCATATTAACTGAGAAAAATGGGTGGGTCCATACATTTGACTAACTCTGTATATAATAATAATAATATAATAATAGTAATGTATATTCATATATAATTAACATATACATAGACATGAGATCATAAAAAAGTGATATGAGAGCTAGTAATGAGTGACAATAGAAAAAAGAATATGAATATAATCTAGGTCTATTTATGGTAATACCGGAAGTGTTATTCAATTGTTTTTTAATGGAAAATCTCGCTTTTAAGAAACTTCATCTTCGATCCAAATGTCATAACTCTAACTTCAAAAACAACTGAATGACGATTTGGCCAATGATTTCGTTGTCACCCGGTATATCCCTAGGCAAGGAAACTCAAATGAATCAATGATTATAGTGAAGAGTATCCTGGGTGAGTCTGAGAGATGACGCACGGAAATTTAGGAGGCCGTTGAAGAAGTAATATGTGATTTGTTTAGATAAAAACGAATTCTGTAGCACTTCCGGTTTCACTGGAAATGGTCCTAGTTTTTGGTTTTCGAACGGACTACCTTGTATATTTTCACATTTTTGAAGTCTAGAGTGAATTCTGAACATAATAAGCTACGAGCAAAAAAGGTTCAAATAAACTTGTTCAAAGTCCAGATACAGTCTAGAAGAAGACAGTCTAGAAGAAGAAGACAGTGGTTAGAGCGTCCGACTCTGAGTCGAAAGGTCCGGAGTTCAAGCCCCAGTTGCGGCTGGTATTTTTTAATTTAATTTGACCTATTAAATTATTAAAATCTCGTGGCTCGACTGGTGTGATTCCTGCACGATTCATAACAGTGCTGCTCCTAAGGTGGCGTATGGGGTTAGTAAAAGGCCTACCCATAACACATGGCTAATGACCATAGCAGTCGATGCCAAAACACCAAACAAAAAAAAACACCAAAGAAAATAGACAGTCTAGAGAAAACACACAACGAAAGTTGCATTTTCAGTGATAACAAATCCGTTTCCAGTATTAGATATTATTTAATCTCTGGTAAAAGTCCATTTCAAAGTGGAGTGGTATAGACAAATTGGGAAGAAGTATCACAAAATCATCTCCATAACTTTAATTATAAACAATTTTCAAATTGAGGAGGGGGACCATGATATCTGCATGTCAGCTGTCAATTATCATTCGATTTAGAACACTCTTGTAACCGGATACATCCTAAAAATCCATTTATCAATTCCATTGAAAATATCATGTTTATTGAAGACTGATGGAAGGGCAAAGAGCCCTAACATGATATAAAGCCATGTGTCTTCGGACCATGTAGTTATTTTTCGTAATTTTAATATTTTCTCTTTTTCACTCAACTGTAACCATGCTTGGTGAGTAATCATTCTCATTGCTACCATGACCACTATATCTCAACATCAATTCTAGGGCATTGGACATATACCAACATTTAAGTTTCCCCAATTTTTCCCTCTTAGATGAAATAGCTACCTGTCTATTTAGAGCGCAAAGTGATTGATTATTGCCGCTCGACAAAGAGGAGCGCGGTAATCTTTGGAGAGCGGCAATGACACTTTTGTTTTTTCTACAAACGCAGCTCTTAGACATGAAAACTATAGACATTCATTCAACAATAGACACTTGATAATATATATATATATATATATATATATGAGAAAAATTAACAATCACTAGTAATCTCGAATGTTTAAGCTATCCAAATATCCAATAAGTTACATCTGTAACGAAAGGAAAATGACTTGCTTGAGAAATAAAAAGTTCCGAGAACAGAGATTAAACCCGCTGCCTACAGGTTATTAATTTGAAAAATGCAGCGACGTAACCATAGCTTTACCGTATTTGAAAGCTTTGAATTTATTGTCTATAATTTCCATCATGCAAGAATAGGTTCATTTTCAACAGAAGCATTGGAGATGCGAGTGTTTTTTCCATATTGTCGCTCTAGAGCGAAAAAGCTGTCATAAATTGACATTTCATGGAAAATGTCAACTTTGCGTTGAGAACTGAAAGCGCCAAGACTACTTTGGTAAGCGGTAGTAGAAAAAGGACTGTTTTCCTCTCCATGTAAATAACTCTTGGTTCTCAGTATATATTAATAAAGAAGGTAAATATTTTTTGTAGAACTTGGATAAGGGTGAAGATGGATTATTGCTGAATACGAAACATTTTGTGATACTTCTTCCCGATTCAGATATAATTTACCTATTCTTTACCTGAAGATATCGTTGGACAACCGTGTGAGCGATGACTTCCTTCTGCTCGTTCTCTATTAAAACATCTAAAAATTCTATATTTCTTCTATCAGTCGCGGTGAGAATTTTTCCAGCGGAATCAGCTCCGGCGGCTAACGCCAGTAGTTCGGTGGCCATGCCTTCGCAAAATTTTCCCGCCGCTATCAAATCTTTAGCTCTCTCCTTTTCTTTATTCGATAACACTATCAGTATGTTCGATAGTTTTGCGGCTGTATCCACGGGAGCAGGTGAGACTAGGATGAATTCCTTGATTGGTTTGTTGTCGTGGTTTTTGGAGCACACCATTAGGTTGTAGACGAATCTTAGTGGTTCCGAGAATTAAAAAAATATTGGGTTGTACTTGGAAGATATTTTGTGTAAAACTACGAAAGCGCATAAGAGCCAGTTTTTTTTTTCATTTTTTCGACTTCAAACTCGGAATTTCCGACTTTGGAGTAGGAACTTAATTTTTTTCGACTTAAAAGGAGTTTACAAAACATCAATATAAAATTCAATAATGAATGTGACCAGTAAATAGAATCATTGTTCAAAGAGAAAGGAGAATAGAATACGATAACGTGAAAATAGGACACTGCTATTCATCATAAATATGTTTGACGCATTTTGTTTCCAAATAGCGCTTCTTGTTCACAAGTACAAAGACCAACGAACGTCTGTTTAGATTCAGGTGATGAATATTGATTTTTCTTGCAATTGTGAGGTTTCAAAATTTGAGAAAGTATGTTTTGTCCCGAATTGTACGATAGATCTATTAGTTATAAAATATTATAATTTGGAGCAGGAAATGGAAAAATATGTAATATTTCATTCAAGTAATTCTAGGAATCTTTTTCTGTCGGCTTATTTTTTGTAACATTACCTCATAGTAATGCTAGGTTATGGTTGGGGTCATTGGTGATTTGTTTTAGAAGTTTTACTTTAGAAGAAGCTCTAGAAATCGCATTCAACGATGACGCGGTGGATATTTTCGATGAAATGACGAGGGTTCAGGAGATGGAGAGGTTGGGAAACAATTGAAGATTTATCTGGAGCGCAACCCCACTCACCAGCAGAAATCAGAAGACAAAATAGTCAGCGTCAACAGAGGGAAGACATATTTTATACTGATATAGGGAGAAGGGAAGAGTCTGTTTCAAAAACCAAAAAGAACTTACGAGTGGATACACGGAAAACTAGAATCAAATACCCGAACCTTTTCAGAACCTGATTATTCTATCAAGATCTTTTGCAGTTCAAATTTTCGAGATTTTTTTCTTAGATGATTTGATATCTTTTTTTGTTGAGGAATCAACCAGATATGCATTCTTTGAAAATTGGCCAGACCCCAAAATTACGCCTCAGGAGATCAATGGAAGTTTTATAGGAATTCTCATTGTGAGTGGATATGTTTCGGTATATATTTCGTGATATGTTCTTCCAAATTATGCAATGTATGCACTGTGCCTTATAGATACTTAGCCACAGGAAAATTTGGAAACTACGACCATATGTTGATGAGATGAATTAAAAAGTTTTTTCTCGTTATAAACCAGAAAAATGTATGAATTATGATGAGATCATGATCAAATATTACAGCCGTCACTCATGCAAACAATTTATACCCAGGAAACCTAGGACAGAGTCGATGATTTTTAAGGCCAAAAAAAATTTAGAATAGGATGATACCTACCCATTGGAAAAGTAAGAAAATACTACAAAAATAAGAGGAAAATTAATTTACGGGCGATTTAAGGTCGGGAAATGGAGGGCGGTAAGATTTTAGGGTCGGAAAATGGTTTATCACGATTTCCGGCAAAACTACGAATCTTATTGGTCATTACAGACCTTTTGAATGGCAATAACAGTATGGGTGGTACAGACCTTTTGAACGAAAATATCGGAAGAAATAAACGTTTTATTTCCAAAATGTTTATATTTTCAATTTAGTCCTATTTGACTCCTTATTGTCCTAGCGTAACCATGTGGTACCGGTAATTTTTGAAAAAAAGGAAATTATAAAAAATTATCTATTTTTCCTTTTTCCAGACTCCCAATATTACTCAAAAAATGATAAACATGAAAATATTAAAACTTCGTTTAAGGGTTTTAAAGTGACCCCAGGTGAAAGAAGGACTATTTATAATATACCAGAACTAATACCAGGAAAATGTGACTCCGGAAAATATTATTGCAGAATTTCGATGCTCTGGATTATGTCCTCTTATAAGGAATATTTTTACCGAGCTTGAGTTTGCACCTTCTAGTGATTGATAGATTAATAGGTGAAAATGTTGTTGGAGTAAACAAAACAAAAAAAATCAACGACGAACCCCAATCTAGTACCTCCATGAACAATGTAATACTCCCGTCTCCGCAATAGATAAAAACTTTGGTCAACAATGAATAATAATTATCTACACCGATTTCAGGATACAGATACATACAGATTCAAATAAAATATGGACCAGATTAGTGACCGATTTTCCAAGCATTGAAGCTATCTTAATTTTTGAAGTCTTTGCAGGTTACTAGAAAAAATAGGAATGAAACAATAAAATTCTTTGAATGAGGGGCTGTGACTTCAATAACTATTCAGTTGTAATTAACTTTCATTTTTGTGTGATGTAAAAAACAAATGTACCTTACTTCCAATCCATTCTCATATTTTTTATTCTGACTTGTGAAATGGTTGATGAAGAAAAAAATTTCTGTCTCAAAAAAAAACAATAAGTCCAATTTTCAACTAGAGACAATAATAATTGTACCTTCGATCTTCCATCAAAGCATAAGTATCATGTTCCTTCGTCATCAAATACTCCAACACAGCGTGGTGTCCTTCAGATGCAGCGAACCAAATGGGTGCCGCTCCAAGATTCGTTTCAGATTTCGGTGAAGCACCGGATTCAACCAATAATTTCACCACTTCGAAGCAGCCAGCCCTTGCGGCACAATGTAAGGGCGTCCAACCATTCTTATCCGGAGCGTTGATCTCAGCACCTTGACCTGAAATACAGGAACTTAATTTTCATTCTTTATCTTTGCCTACGGCGCTTGATAAAACCAGCCTTGAATCGATCCGATTCATGAATTCCTTATTACCCATTCGAATCGTGAACACATTTCTGGGTGAATTTCTCAAACACGTAATCAGGTATAATAATCATAATGATAACGAACAAAGTGCGACAAAGTGTGCTGGAAATTATCAAATAAATGAAACGAATAATTTTGACGAAGTCAATTCAATTCAATTCATAACGTTTATTCATAATTCAATGCTACATGTATAAAATAAAGGTATACCCATTTCTTAATTTTAAGAAACAATTGTAAGGGTATTTAGTCAATTATTATTATATCTATGATGGAATAGCATGATCAGTAAAACAGTATCAAACTGGTATGAGACTGATCATGAACCTTTTTGTACTTACATTTTTTTTAAAATGAAACATTCCCAGAATTACAAAGAAACAAAAAACACCAAAACAAATAAAGAATCCTAATAAAGTCCATTTCTTTTTTTCGAAAAATATTTTTTTATTTTGATTTTTAATTCAGTGATATTTCTACAATTTTTGAAGTCTTCGGGTATTTTATTGAATTTTGAAAGACCTTCATGGGTGAATCTTTTCTGGCCAATTACAGAGTTTGCAGAATCTAGATGGAACAAGTTATGTTGTCGTGTATGGTAATTGTGAATTTCTGAATTTCTAATTAACACATAACTAGATTTAATCATTTTATTGATAATAAGATAAGATACTTCGAGAGTATCCATTGCATAATGCTCCTCCAAAGAAAATGTGTTCGTCATTGAATAAAGTTGATTTGTTGGAGTGTCAAATGGTAGACGATACAGTACTTTCAACGCTTTCCTGTATACAGCGGATATTTTATTGAAATTATTTTTAGAACAAGTTCCCCATATATTAATTAAATATTTGATTCTACTGAGAATATGTGAATATAAAAAAATTATTAGCTATTCTAGGATTCAATTTGAGACATCTTCTCAGGGCTCCAATAATGGAAGATATTTTTTTAATCAGATTATCAATATGTTTCTCCCACCTTAACCTATCATCAATCTAAATGCCAAGATACTGCATCAGAGAAGTTTGATTCAATTGTTCATTTTTTATTTTCATATTTAATTTAATATTTTGTTTATTTCTTTGTTGAAAAATCATATATACAGGTTTTCTAGAATTAACAGAGAGAAGATTGGAATAAAGCCATTTTTCAAAGTCCTAATTTATCGTATTTTCTAGAATTAAAGGGTTTTCATTTGCATATGAAATCGAAATACCCTTCTCTCCACACATTCCTACGAAGTGGAAAATATGAGAGAAACATCTGAAAGAAAACAACTGCTTCCATGGCTAATGCCAGGAATGATATTGAACTGCATCTGACAGACTTTGTGGAACGTTCCTACAATAGCTTACTATAATCAAACTGCGGAAATAATTCTTTATTCGGCTGAGGAAAAAAGCATTGAGACCACCTGTGAGCCGTGGATCTTATGGTATTTTGAGAAATGAATGAATGAAATCTGAAAGGCTTGGTCACGATGGAACCTATACACGGTGAGCCGCGATCCACGAATTTTGAATTGAGAATTCAAAAAAGATTAATTAATTAATCATTTTAGATTATAGATAATAAATGTAGAAATTGAAAATAAGAAATTATTCAAAATAAAAAAAAAAATACACGCAAGTGCCTGAGGACGCAACAGTTATAGAGACGTTTAGAGTCTCTTTTTTGTCAGCCAATCATCGAGTATGGTTGAAGAGTATGCCATTATTCAAGGCCATTTTTTTAATGGTTTTTATTCTTCACTGGAAACGTTCATAACTCAGTATTTTTACTCAAAACTATAAGGAATTCTTCAATATTTTGTTTTTTGAATCGTGAACACAAAATATGATAGACAATAGCTTACTTTTGCTGGAAACTAGGTATATTCCAAGCAAGCACTCAACACCAGGTAACCCACATTAGATGTGAAAGCTCATACATTTAACGGAATATGAAAAGTCCTCTACACTGTCCGGAGATAAACCAGAGACAGGCATGCTTGTAAATATAGCGCTTCCTATGAACGCGCTACGTTATCAACTACAAAACAGTGGAATAACGATGATTTAGTTGAAGTGTGACATATCGTGATAAAATTTATATGACCAGTGTGCGTGTGTGTAAAGTTTTTCCTCACCTAATAAAACCTCCACCATTTGGTAATGGCCATGCTGTGCAGCGATATGCAGCCCAGTCTTCCCATGCTTGTCATGGCTTTGAAGGAGTTCGGCAGATCTGCTCAGCAGTAGACCAACCACCGTGCTATGACCACCGTAGCATGCCAAGTGCATTGAGTTGTAACCCTGTTAAAGAACAAACTCTTAAACTAGTCCCAAAGTGAATAAAAGTCAGTTCGTACATTTTCATGAGTAGCAGCATCAACTTGCACCCCAGCAGAATTCAACAGCAACCTAACAACATTCTCGTTTCCCGAGTAAGAAGCCAGATGGAGCGGCGTCATACCAGATTCGTTGCCCAATGTCGGTACTAGAGACGCTCCATTCGGCGGGTCGGATTTCACTGTGCCAGGTACGTGGGTTAACAGTTCTCTGACCGTATCGGCTTGGCCGAAATAGGCAGCAACGTGAAGGGGAGTTACTCCAAGTTTTTTACTGATGATGCGAAGAGTATTGGAAGATCGCAAAACTTCGAGCACTTGCAAATGTCCATATTGGGCAGCCAGATGAACCGCGGTGAATCCTCCCCTATTCTCGTCAGTTATATTCGCCCCAGCTCGCACTAAAGCTTTCACGACTTCGGCATGCCCCCCCTCTGCTGCCATTTGCAACGGAGTGGCGTCTGTCAGTTTATTTCTCGAAGATATCACACCTTGTCTATCGAATTTCATCAGTTCTTCTATCACAGTGACGCTGCCCTTAGCTGCAGCTATGTGGGCGCAAGTGTTCCCGTCCTTCGTCGTGGCCATCACGAGACTGGGGTGCTGTTGTAGGAATAATTTGGCAACTTCAGAGTGGTTATTTTGGCAGGCATCGTGAATGGGTTTTTGTCCGTCTTCGTCTGTAGCGTCGATATCCGCGCCTAGTTCGAGTAAGAGCTTGCAAACTTCGATCTGGCCAGCAGCGGCAGCTAGATGTAGTGGAGTTTGTTTCTTTAACGTCAAAATGTCTATTACGGCGTTGTGGTCTTTTATCAGAAATTGTACTAAGTGGACGTAGCCGTTCATCGCAGCTAAATGCAGGGCCGTTCGGCCGTTTCTGGATTTGGAATTGATGAAGGCTTTGTGCGTGAGGAGGGAGTCGCACACTTGTAAATAGCCCTGCTCGGCAGCCAAGTGCAGGGCGGATCGACCTTCCAAGTCGAAAACATCCACCCTTGCATGATTCGCCAAGAGATTGTTAACCAGATCAATATGACCTAGAACGAATTAAGAATGATTACACCGTTGGCAAAAATTAGAGTAACATTTAAAATATCATGGGATGGTATTCGTGTTGAGTGTACATTAATATCCACCCTGAAAAATAACTTTGGAGAGTTGTTGAACAACGGTTTAATTACCTTTTCGTGACGCTATCAGCAGAGCTGTCCATCCGATAGCATTTTGCCTATTAAGAGCTTTTTGCGAATCGGTTGGCGACATGTGAGAAATCATTTCCATCAGAACATCATTGTTGCCTGCCAAAGCCACATAATGGAAAGCGGATTCGTGTTGTTTCGTTTGCAATTTAACGTCTGCTCCGTTTTCTAACAGAAGTTTAACCACTTCTCTGTCGGCATTTGGCACTTCCACTTCATCTTTCGGAACCGCGCAAACGTAGTGTAAAGCTGTTTCGTCGTTATCGTTGACTTCATTCACATACGCTGCGGCTTTGTGTTCGCCTTTGTGATCTTTGATGTAATTTATCAAATGTTGCACCACGTCCGGTCTGCAGTCCCTGCTGGCCAAATGCAGGGGTGTTTCACCTTTCTAGAACAAACGAAATATTGATAACACGAAATTGATTAACTGAGAGATATTTATTTAATTAGGAATCTTTATATAAATATGAAAGATATAGCATAAAAAAATAGGATAAATATATGAATAGACATATAGTATGAATATAAATTCAAGCACCTAGTACTTATACATATAATACACATAAGTTACAAGACTGAATTGTTTTTGTATGTTTTTTTTCGTTAACCAGCTGTCGTCCCCTCACGACAGCCCTCAGAAGTCGAAACTTGTGCGAGCCAAGGATTAACGAGGTCTTACCTTTTTACGTGCGATTCCTAGCACTTTCTTGGGCCATTAGAAAAATTTCTGCAGTCGCCATGGTTTGAACCATCGCTGAATGGCAGCCAAAGTGATTGAAACAATGTCGCTTTAACCACTCGGCTACCTGGCCAAGACTGAATATAACAAACATGTTTAGAAAATGAAAATGCATGACAAATATATCAGTTTTAGAAAATATGAATATTCATTCATCAATCCTCAGGGCAAATCCACACATGCTTCAAAAAGGAAAGAAGGGAAGTATAGAAAATATATCCAAATATATGTCAAAATTATTCCTTTAATTTGTCTTTGAAATGGGTCAGAGAAGTGGATGCTTTAATGGCATCCGGTAATTTATTGAACTTCAGAAATCCTTTGAAAAATAATGAGTTTATCGTAATGCGGTAAGAAATTTTGGGTACATTGATAGATGTAATTTTTTCCACTAGTATTATATTTGTGGATATTTTTATTGTAAGTTGATTATTTTGTTTTTTTTTTTTCTAACAATAAAATATATAATATAATATAAAAGAATACAATATTTTACAATAACGTGTAACATGAAAAAAATCAAATATATCAACGTAAAAAAAAACTCAAATGTGTGAAATAGTGCTCTCCTGCTCATGAAAATATGCCTTCCCGCTCACTAGTGATTTGCAGAAATTCGGGCTACATGCAAATCGTTATTGTACTTGTTCCACGTGCCTGTATATGATGGATGCTTACAGTGAGCAGTTGTATAATTAGTAGTAGTAGTGTCCTTCATAGGTGGTTCCGCTGTGGTTCGACAGTGCGTACAAGTTATAGCAACAAGAGGCTAGATTTTCTGCAGAGTTGATGCTCATATCTAATTCTTCTAGAGGAAAATCAATTGTGACATTCAATTTACGTCTAAATCTTTCCGTTTGAGAAAACCTTTTCAAATGGATTACTTTGCACTTCGAACATGTCGGTTCCTCATCACCTTCCAAAGTTTCTTCCCTAATGAATGAATCTAAACATTGTGAGACTCTAAATTGGCCTGTTCTTTGTGAACCAGTGAACAGTGACCATGAAATAAACATTTCAAAGTTGATTTCAGCTGTCCAACAAAGTTTTCTACTATCTTGGAGTTGTCAAGTATCTCGACCATGACTTTCTGGCTTTTTCAGTGTTGCTTAAGTTCTCGACAAACTCGGTCCCAATGAGTTTGGGCTTATCCGTTACTCTATTCACGTCTTCATGTAGTCCCTCCAGCAGGTATCGTAAAAACTACTGGGCATCATGCTGGGCATAACTGCTAAAACGTGGTGCAAATCTTTGTATTAGACTTTTCAAGGAGACTGTATTGACAAAATCATTTTTTTCGTTGAAATAGAAGTTTTTGTTTTCTTCATGAAATTAAAATTAATTAGTTTTTGTGCTGAAATGCAATTAATGCAAAAAACATTTTCCGAACCTCGCTTGATGTGCCCACGCACAGTATTTATGAACGAATCTATTATTTGTGAAAAACGTACATTATTACTATTATCGATTTAACTATTTGAGACGAATTATCATACCTTATTCTTAAATTGTGGATCTCCACCATCTTCCAGCAGTAACAGGAGTGTCTGAAGATTGCCGTACCTTGCAGCTACATGGACAGGTGTTTGACCATCATAGGTTGCAAGGTTTGGACCAGCGCCTGACTTGAGTAGCATAAGGGCACATTTTTCTCCATCTTTCACTCTCGCAGCAATGTGTAAGGCTGTTTCTTTCAATTTTCCTCCTGAGCAAATGATATGTTAGCATGTTGCAAATGCATTGTTTCGATCATAATTTGAACTATTGTAAAATGGAAGTTTGGTAATGTTTCAGTTGGAATAATTTAACTTTCTCTAATAAATTCTTCAATAAAGTATGAAATCATGATATCACACAAGATCGAAGGGAATGGTCAGATGACAACATCAGGGGCAAACCTAGAGAGAGGATCTGGTATACGGACGGATCCAAAACCAGAGAAGGAACTGGTGCTGGAATATACAGTGAGGGGAAAAACTCTCAAATAAGCATCTCACTAGGAACAAACACCTCCGTATTCTAGGCAGAGATGTACGCTATCTTGCAATGCGCAAGAGAAACCAACATGAGGGAAATGCCCAATGCACGGATCAATATATGCTCAGACAGCCAGGCGTCACTGAAAGCTCTTGTGAACCCAAAGGTGACATCAAGACTGGTATGGGAATGCCGAGAAGAACTCAGTGTCCTCTCAGAACACAACAAAACAACTTTGATGTCGGTTCCAGGATACTGTGGCATCGAGGGCAATGAAAAAGCTGATGAACTAGCCAGAAACGGTTCATCAACTCCATATATTGGCCAGGACCCGCACTCGGGATTACTAAATCCGACATTTGAGGATGCATTCGGGACTGGATCAAACGAAAACAAAGGGAGAGGTGGAACGAAGCCCCTCTCATGCACCACGGAAAAACATACATTAAAGAACCGTCAAAACACAAAACTGAAGAACTACTCAAGCTGAGCACGAATCAAGTTAGAACAATAACGGGCCTTCTCACTGGTCACAGCCCAATGAGAAAACACCTGCACAAAGTGGGGCTGTACAACGGTGAACTTTCCTGCAGACAATGTGGTAAAGGACAGAAACAGCCAAGCACGTACTGTCAGAATGTGAGGCATTAGACCGCAAGAGAAAGGCAATATTCGGGAAACCCAGGCTATCTACCGAAGAATACAACAGTCAACCGGTGAAAAACCTGTACAGACTGGTACAGGGGACTAGAGTTACGGAGTGGGTGCTCTGAAACTAATTGGAATGCACAAAAAGCCCAAGAGGCTGAGGTGCAGCTGGTGACAGGACCAGCATACGAAAGGAAAAAAACGGAATCATGCTGTCTTTGGAGCGGCGAAAGAAAACATCGTCATCAACTTCAAGTTGTTCAAAACCAGTAGTCAGGAAGAACGTCAAAACAATTGGAAAAACTATACACATAGAAATGAATTGGTAAATATCTTGAAAATAAAGAAACAGATAATAAATTAAATTGATCGAATTAGAAATAAGAAATTTAAAAAGACACTTAAAAAAACTTTAGTTACATTTTATAGTCATTGTGGAAAAGTTCAATTCACATTTCATCGAAAGTATGGGTGAAATACTGAAAGTATTGACTCCTCGGAAGATTTATGTTATATGAATTGCATCTTTTGTATCTCAAAATGGAACATTTGAAATTATAGTATTTTATCGTACTATGCGTAATTGTCAATACTCTTGATTCCAAAATGAAAAACTGAAGGCTAAAATGTTGAAAAATATGTTTGAAACAATTGGTCAAATTTTGTTGAATTTGGTCTACACTTCACTCAGCACTTGCAAAATTCCCACTATACTTAATTAAGACTGGTATCATCATTTCAATAAAAAAAAAAAATCAGATATCATTGAGGACTCTGTTGAAAAAGAAGCAAATGAGAGATATGCAACTACCTATAATCACACATAAAATTTTGCAATCTGGAACCCCAGCATATCATCGTAAATAATTGATTTTTTTTTATTGAAAATAATTATTTCAGCAGGAATCAGGTGTGATCTCCGACTATTGAACAAGGTTGAGCCGAAAGTAAAAGATCAAGAGAGTAAATTACAACAAACTAGTTCAAATTCCATAAAAAGATTATCCTCCGGCAGGGATCGCACCTGCAATCTTTTTATTATATTGAACTCCGGTTGTTTCTTGCAGATCAGAATCATTGTATTCATAGGAAGTAGAGTATCTTGATAACATTGAATAATAATATTAATGATAATAATAATATTTATTTATTCCCAAGAAACAACCTGTGTTTATAACAGGGAACAAGAAGTTTTTTTTTAAATTTTTAAAGTATATATAAGCCAAAGGATGTATTATCTTATAAATATATGAAATGTATAGTCAAATCTGTATCTACTGAAGCATGTACTTTGTAAGTTTGTTTTTAAATTTCAGAATTGTCCTAATACGTTTCATTTCTGTAAGCAAAGAGTTGTATATTCTGATTCCATCGGTGAAATAGATCGTTTTCCATAATTTGTCTTTATTCTTGTCGAACATAAATAATCAATTTGTCTTGTTAGGTGGTTATGAATAGTGGACTTCATGGTAAAATTGATGTAAGACATTTTTTCTTTTATTTTCACAGAGTGAATGAAACAACAAATCCTTGATTGGTATAATTTTTCAATGTTTAAGAGATGTCTAGGACCTAGGTGTATATAAATTTATAGTGGGTTCTAAAAATGGAAATTTGAATATGCATTTGATAACCTTATTTTATAATTTTTTCAATGGTTTCAAAATATTTAACGTTGCTAATCCCGAAACTGTGATTAAATAATGAAGTTTTGAATAAATGAGTGAGAAATAAATGTTTCTGAGATATTTGACTGGAATATACTGACGAATTTTGAAAAAAATACCTATAATAGGTGATTTATTTTTCTTGTATTTTCAATATGTGTTCTTCAAGATAACGTCTCATCGATGAATAGGCCAAGAAACTTGGATGTGCTACTATAATTTAGATATTTTCCATTGAATATAACATGATGTTTGTTTAACATTTTTTTTCTCGAGATGTTCATGAGAGTAGATTTGTCATAGTTAATTGCTGGTTTATGAGATTGAAGCCAAGAAGAAAGTAACATAAGATCTTTTTTAATGTAGTTTTCTATTTTCCTCTCAGTATTTCCAAAATATACAATAGTCATGTCGTCGGCATACAACTTGAAAACAAATTGAATTGATATATATCAAAAACAATAGAGGCCCTAATATAGATCCTTGTGGAACCCCACATGATATGTTCTTAAGGGAACTACTATTGCGTCCAATATAAACAAATTGCTTTCTATTTCTGAGATAACTTTCAAACCAAGCATAACTTTCGCCTCGTATTCCAATATTATATAGATCCTTCAATAGAATTTGATGGTTGAGCGTATCAAATGCCTTTCGAAGATCGAAAGAATCCATACTACATATTTTATTTACATCTAAATTCAACTGAATATTAGTGATGAGATCCAAAGTGGCACCTCCGTATCTCTGTCTCTACGAAAACCATATTGATAGTCAAATAATAGATTTTGACTTTCTAAAAAATTTGTTACGCGAATTTCCATGATTTTTTCAAAAAAATTTGAAATAGCTGGAAGAGTTGATATGGGCCTGTAATTATTTATGTCACTTTTTTCCCATTTCTGAAGACTGGTGTAACCTTTCCTATTTTCATCACTAGATAATTTATAATGGGTGATATATCAGATTTGTCCATTTTCTAAATTTTTATGGGAATATCGTCAATGCCAGTTGCTTTTTTTGGATGTAAATTATCTATGATTTCTTCGATTTTTTCAATTGATGGTGGATTCCAAAACATCAAAGACACGTGAATTCCAACGTGTCTTCTCAAATTTTGTGTGGCACTAGGAATTTTGCTAGAAATATGAAGAAATAATAAGAGTACCTAGTAAATATTTCCCAAAAACTTGTAGGACATTTAATAGACATATTTAATTTAATAATGAACATTGAAGAGTTAAGTAAATAATACCTCTGACATGGACATCGGCTCCATAACCTAGAAGAGTTTCAACGACAGCTGGTTTGCAAGATTCCACGGCTATGTGTAAGGCAGTGTAATTATCCTGCAATAAAAAACAAAGCATTGATTTCTTGCAGAAGAAATCGTGCTAAGCTTACATTTGTTGTTACGTCGACTTTTTCACCTTTTTGCAGCAGGGTATTGATTATTCCAACGTGACCATACCTTGCGGCAGTATGTATGCTTCTGGCACCATCCTGAAATTTATTTCAAAGAAAACTGCTTTACGATCAGGGATTATACCAAGAAATATATGAGCAGAGGTAAAAATGAGCGGAGAAATAAATTCAAAACGTTATCGCTTTCAGTATCTTTTCCGCATTTCCGCATTTATATGGATATTAACATACTTGAAGGGTATACGGTGTGTACTTGATGACTGCAATACCAAATGCAGAAAAAACTGATGTTCCACAAACTGATGTAATTTGAATATTCTCAGCGAACTCACTGAACAAATCTTTCAAAAAAAATGTATAAACATCGCCTGGGTTTTGAAATCCCACTTCCGCCCTGCGTTCAACATAGAGTGTGGATAATTTGCTGACCAGAAAATAATTCTCTGGAATAGGACATTAGGATACATTTAAACGAACTCATTTCTAAACTGAGTTGTATATGATGCGGTGTTCGTGCCACCATAGAAAAAAATCAAATCAACCCCTTAATAAGGGTAGTTTATACTTGCAATATTTCGAAAAACTCTGCTGACCGAGGGTGCCCAATGAATATATTTCATTGAAACAGCAAATTATAATTTGTCGTGTAGGGGTTTTACCAACAATAAAACTCCGACATTATTTTCATTTTTCAAAGAAAATTATCTTTTACATTCCTAATTATTTTATATTCATTTCTTTACTTCTTAAATTCAATGGTCGTTTGTCCGACTATTAATATTTATGATGGGGAAATAACTGGGAATGCCATAGTTAAATTTCTGGTAATCGGATTACCTCCGATACGAAACTGCCAACAAGAAATAGCTTTATCACCCTTCCGTAAGCCGGATGGACACTGGAAATTTGCAATGACTGGGTTTTCCCTTATTTCTGGCCGGCAATGAAAGGACGGAGTTTGAATGATGAGAAAAAATATGGAGTGGTTCTTGAGTTCTCAATCCGGCATGTTCTCCGTTTTCCGATCACCTCGACTAGCCTTTATCTGGTCGAGCTCGATAGTTATTATTTAGTAATTGTATATACTTTAAATATTAAGTGTTTATGTAACAAGTGTAAATATATCGTTATCGTTCCTTATTAGCTGCTGTGTTCGTCATTTCAGTACAACAACTCACCCGTCACCCCAAACCTCCGACATTGGTGACCCCGACGTGATTTAGTGCATTAGGAGGACAGTGACGCAAGTGAGTTTTTTTTTCAATCTTTAACGGACATAACCATCGAAATGACATCCCAACAAGAACCAGTGTCCGCGGTGGCCAGTGCTTCTCCAACAGACAGCCCTACTGCAGTAAACAGTACCAGTCCAAACTCAACCACAAGCTCAGACACGGCTGCGGAAATGATCGACGGTGAACCTCTTCGTCTTCCCATTAGTTCCTGATCTCCACGTCTACCAGAGACATGGCAACTCCACTGACTTCATCCGTGAGCTTCGCCAGCACTTCCAGGTGCTCCGGCCAGTCAGCAGCACCATCAGCACCAGCAGCACCAACTCCACCAGCAACACCAACTCCACCAGCAGCACCAACTACACCAGCAGCACCAACTCCACCAGAAGGGCCAACTCCACCAGCAGCACCAACTCTACCAGCAGCAACACTAGCACAAGCAGCACCACCTGCACCAGCAGCATCACCTGCTCCAGCAGCACCACATGCATCAGCAGCATCACCTGCACCAGCAGCACCACCTGCACCAGCAGCACCACCTGCCTTCACGACGCGTTCAGGACGTTCGAGCGCTATCAAGCAGGATGTAATTAATTCATTTTTATTGCAATTCAATTCTTTCATTTTGTTGATTACATAGAATAACCTCAAGATGAAATAATTTGCAGTACTAGCACCTCATATTTTATTTTGCGCAAAATTCGCAGATTTTCATTTTTTGTTGCGATTTAATTCTAAGTTCTAAGCACCCTGGTCTTCGTGTTCGACTCACTGAGCCCTACCAGGCATGCTTCTCTTGAATTATTTTGCTGCACCTAATATTTTATTCTGCGCAAAATTTGCAGATTTTCATTTTTATTGCGATTCAATTCTAAGCACCCTGGTCTTCGTGTTCGACTCACTGAACCCTACCAGGCAGGCTCCAAATGAATTATTAGCAATACCTTATTTTTTATTCTGCGCAAGATTCGCAGATTTCGTGAATATGCTTAGTTAGTATTGATATTCAGTTTTTTTAGGGTTAATTTTTCATTCACTTTTAGTTTTATATCGTTCACCACTGGCAAGGAGGTACTGTAGGGGTTTTACCAACAATAAAACTCCGACATTATTTTCATTTTTCAAAGAAAATTATCTTTTACATTCCTAATTATTTTATATTAATTTCTTTACTTCTTAAATTCAATGGTCGTTTGTCCGACTATTAATGTTTATGATGGGGAAATAACTGGGAATGCCATAGTTAAATTTCTGGTAATCGGATTACCTCCGATACGAAACTGCCAACAAGAAATAGCTTTATCACCCTTCCGTACGCCGGACGGACACTGGAAATTTGCAATGACTGGGTTTTCCCTTATTTCTGGCCGGCAATGAAAGGACGGAGTTTGAATGATGAGAAAAAATATGGAGTGGTTCTTGAGTTCTCAATCCGGCATGTTCTCCGTTTTCCGATCACCTCGACTAGCCTTTATCTGGTCGAGCTCGATAGTTATTATTTCGCAATTGTATATACTTTAATTATTAAGAGTTTATGTAACAAGTGTAAATATATCGTTATCGTTCCTTATTAGCTGCTGTGTTCGTCATTTCATTACAACAACTCACCCGTCACCCCAAACCTCCGACAGTCGAAACGTACTTTTTATGCAACCATAGAAAAAATTTGGTTCATCCCCCACATAAGGGTAATTTATACCTGTGATTTTTTTAAAAACTTTGCTGACCGAGGATTTTCAATGAAGAAATTCCGTTGAAACAGTAGATTATGATTTCTAAAAATGTATTTTTTGTGCTACCAATTGAGAAAATTTGGATTATCCCCCACATAAGGGTAGTTTATAACTATGATTTATTTTAAAACTTAGCTGATAGTGGATTTCCAGTGAAGATATTTCGTTGAAACAGATTTTGATATCTCTGAACGTACTTTTTGCGCCACCATAGATAAAGTTCTCATCAACCCCCACGTAAGGGTAGTTTATACTTTCAAAAAACTTTGCTGATCGATGATTTTCAGTGAAGATATTTCGTTGAAACAGTAGATTATGATTTATAAAAACGTTCTTTTTGTGCCACCATAGAGAAAATTTGAAACATCCCCCACATAAGGGTAGTACTAATGTGAGTTTTTAAATTTTTAATAAACTTTGTTGACCGAGGAGTTCCAGTATAGATATTCAATTGAAACAGTAGATTACGATTTCTCAAAACGTACTTTTTGAAAAAAAATTGATCAATCTCCACATAAGGGTAGTTTATTCATGTGATTTTTTAAAAAACTTTGCTGATCGAGGATTCTCAGAGAAAAAAGTGATTTATGTAGAAAATATCAAAATCCATATATTTGTTCTCATGAATTTTTTTTCATATTTTCAGTCTTTTCGAGAAAATGAAATTGTTAAAATTTCGAGATTGAATTTTAAGACTTTCTATTGTTTATCGATTTTGAGGTGAAAACAGAGGTAGTGCTACTGGTCTACACCTAGTAGTGCTACCATCTGATCTTCGGCTTTTTCTTTTTTATTAAGAAATAAAGACCTTTATTATTATTATTATTATTATTATTAATTGTCTTGTTGCACCATTCAAGAGGTTCACATTGCATTTTACAGATTTTCTTCATGTTTTAATGACATTATATAGTTTCATAGAATATAATGAGCGACAAAAATATATATGTTGTGAACATGAATGTTTTTCTTTATACTGGTAGGAATAATATAAAATATTTCTTCCGATTCAATAAAATATCTTCTCTGGAAACCTCCGGTCACCCAAGTTTTTCCAAAATTACAAGAATAATCTACCCTGATGTGGGAGCTGATCCGAATTTTTTCTATGATGGTGACACAAAAAGTACGTTTAGAGAAATCAAAATCTACTGCAAAGTTTTTTAAAAAATCACACCAGTAAACTATCCTTACACGAGGGTTGATCCAAACTTTTTCTATGGTGGCACAAAAAGTACGTTTTGAGAAATTATTATCTCTTGTTTCGAAATATCTTTATTGGAAAGCAAAGTTTTTCGAAAAATAACAAGAATAAACTACCCCCAAATGGGAGTGGATTTGAATTTTGACTATGGCGGCAAGAAGGTATTATTCAATATATATCTTTTTTGCATTACCATTCCGATGATCGCAGTTAAAGTCTGAAATCAACAAAATTTCTAATTCGGGTCAGCAAAGTATTTTTTCCCTTCAACATATTTTATTGGCAAATGTTATTAGAAAATGGTTTGAGGACGAAAATATTTACAATTGAAATGTCAACAAAAAAATCAAATTTGGAATGTTTCTTTTACAAAATGCATCGTGATTGTTATAAACTCGTTTGAATTTACACAACTTCTGAGATCAGTCTGGAACATTTCGCACTGTGTGTAATATATTATTATATTCTCAACTGTTTCATTGCTAGTTCGATTTGAGTTCTGAGATAGACATCCCATGAATTTTATGAATTTTGAAAAAAAAAAAAGATACAAACAACATGGGTTCCTATATGCATTCGTAAGATTGTTTTGACCAATGTCTCACTGAATAATAAATACAGTGCACGTCAAAATTATGGAACAAAATCGGTATTTCGCAAGCCATGTACTTTTGACAAAAATCCTGAAATAGGTCGATTATTATTTTAAAATGCCGATTTTTCTATGTATATTCTAAAGAGGTAATGTCACTGGTTCTGACGTGGTGACGTAATCGGAAAGGACCCAGCACTTTTCTTATGTAAAGTGGCGACCGGTCAAATTTTCTGAAAGTTTGGTATGTTGTTTTTACCCGACTCAGTAACCAAAAGTGTCAATGGGCTCAACCCAATCCGATGGCTAGTTTTCTAAATTCGGGGTGTTAAAGTTGAAAATTGCCCAAATTTTCGGATTTATTTTTTATTTATTAAAAGTTAGATCGGATTTCTAATGCATACAGATGTTTACTACATGTTTTACTAATGCAATTAGTGGATACGTATGATTAAAAATATTTATATTTACAAGGTGATTCACGAATGTATGACGGTAGTTTTTTGCCAAAATTCACTTTTTCTACTGTGACGTCAGTGAGGAATATTTTTCAAACGTTCTCTTCAATAAAGTATTTTGACGAGAAAATATTGCACAGTACATATTTTTTATACCGGGTGTTTCACAGAGAGAACCACTAGACAAAATTATTTTCTTTTAGGATTAATTCGAAACCCTGTATTTATGGATTGATTTTTGGGAAAAGTAATACCAGAAACATATGTGTGTCTCTAATCTCCAAAATATTCAAGGTAGTTTATTCATAGGAAGGTATTCTATTTTGAGAAAAGTACAAAAAACATGAACAACCTGTATTCAAAAATTTCCCCGGTCAAATGTAACTCTCACTATATATTGATTTTCATACCATCTTCAGGATGTATGAAATCTGAATCCGATACTATGACCAGTTTTCGAGATACAGGGCGTTAAAGTGGAAAATTACTGATTTTATCAGTTTTTTCTTCAAATTGAATAGCCGTATTGATTTTATGTTGCGCATATGAGTTTAATATGAGTTTCGGTCAGATGTACATGGAAAGGTTCAGCTAAAAATATTTACTGTTACAGGGTTATTCACGAATAAATCACAATAGGTTTTTGCAAATACTCAAAATTCTACAGTTTCGTCACAGATAAATTATTCCATGAATTTAATACCAAGTTGTTCACAATTTTGAGTCTGAAATGATTACTTTTCATACAGGGTGAGACATACAGCCAACCATACCAAAAATAATTATGCTTTGAAATAATTGAAATGAGAACTTTTTTAGTGAATTTTGAGTAACTGTATAACATTACATCAAGTATGCATTACCGTAAGAATTTACCAAAAATATACATCTTTGTCCGATATAAGTAATCGACCACCTTTTATACACGTGGCAGCAAAAATGATAATAAGAATTTTTTTCATTTATTCAACACTTTACAAACAAATATAATTTAACATTTATGATTCTTTTATGATATAGGTACAATATCTATGAAGCATTTTGTTCCTGTTCAGCATCAGAGTGCTGGTAACGGAACAGTATATAACTCGCTCTACACGTATATCGTGAAGTACCTACCTATACAAATAGGTTCGAATTATACCTACATAAGAAGATGGATCATTATCATCTCTTTGAAGGTGATAGCGCAGTGAGTAAGCGCGCTCATAAAGTTACTCAAAATTCACTAAAAAAGTACTCATTTCAATTATTTCAAAGCATAATTATTTTTGGTGTGGTTGGCTGTATGGCTCACCCTGTATGAAAAGTAATCATTTCAGACTCAAAATTGTAAACGACTAGGTATTAACTTCATGGAATAATTTATCTGTGACGAAACTGTAGAATTTTGAGTATTTGCAAAAACCTATTGTGATTTATTCGTGAATAACCCTGTAACAGTAAATATTTTTAGCTGAACCTTTCCATGTACATCTGACCGAAACTTATATTGAACTCATAGGCGCAACATAAAATCAATACGGCTTTTCAATTTGAAGAAAAAACTGATAAAATCAGTAATTTTCCACTTTAACACCCTGTATCTCGAAAACTGGCCATAGTATCGGATTCAGAATTCATACCTCTGAAGATGGTATGAAAATCAATATATAGTGAGAAAATAGTTACATTTGACCGGGGAAAATTTTCATGTTCATGTTTTTTGTACTTTTCCCAAAATAGAATACCTTCCTATGAATAAACCAACTTGATTATTTTGGAGATTAGAGACACACATATGTTTGTGGTATTACTTTTCCCAAAAATCAATCCATAAATACAGGGTTTCGAATTAATCCTAAAAGAGAATAATTTTGTCTAGTGGTTCTCTCTGTGAAACACCCTGTATAAAAAAATATGTACTGTGCAATATTTTCTCGTCCAAATACTTCATCGAAGAGAACGTTTCAAAAATATGCCTCCCTGACGTCTCAGTAGAAAAAGTGAATTTTGGCAAAAAACTACCGTCATACATTCGTGAATCACCTTGTAAATATAAATATTTTTAATCATACGTATCCACTAATTTCATTAGTAGAACATGTAGTAAACAGCTGTATGCAACAGAAATCCGATCTTACTTTTAATAAATAAAAAATAAATCCGAAAATTTGGGCAATTTTCAACTTCAACACCCCGTATTTAGAAAACTAGCCATCGGATTGGGTTGGGTCCATTGACACTTTTGGTTACTGAGTCGGGTACAACAACATACCAAACTTTCAGAAAATTTGACCGGTCGCCACTTTACATAAGAAAAGTGCGGGGTCCTTTATATAAATTGGATAAGATGTCTTGTGATACCTCCAATGATAATAAATAATTAGATTTTTTTCACAGGATGAACAAAAATTAATATTTTATTCCAATAAGAGAATAACTTTATATCCAACAAAAAAGAACAGTTAAATAAGATGTTTTAAATGCCATGCACCAGTCTTTTGATAATACGCAAATCTACGGACACATTTCTCTTGTACATTGCGAATAACTTCCGGAGTAATTCTGTTAATTTCGATCCTGATTCGATTTTCCAACTCTTGTAGATTTTGCAGCCTATCTTCATAGACCTTCGATTTCAAATAACCCTACAAGAAAAAATCCAGGGGCGTAAGATCTGGAGATCTTGGGGGCCACTCTATCGGTCCGCGTCTACCAATCCATCTCCTAGGAAAACTGTTATTCAAAAACTCGCGAACATCACATGCATTGTGCGGGGGTGCACCATCTTGTTGCAACCAAATACTTTCATTTGGTGAGTTAGGATTGTTGGAGTTTGGAAAATTATCGGCTAGGCTAGGTATGAGTTTTAAAAAAATTCCAAGTAACTCTTCCCTGTGAGGTTTTCTTCGAAAAAATACGTGACAATAATCCTGTCTTTTATTATCACTGCCCAAACATTGACTTTCTGAGGGTGTTGAGTATGCCCGTCCATTATCCCGTGATATGATAAATAATATCCTTGTGTGCTCGGCGTGTTAGCCGTATAACCAATGAATTTACACCTGCTGTTGCGTACAAAAAAATATTTATCATTGAAAAGATTGATGTAGACTTACCTTATTTGGCATATGAAGGTAGACCCCTTTTTTGAAAAGCATAGTTGCACAGTCTGCATGGCCGTTCAAAGAAGCTATATGCATCAAAGTTGATCCATCCTTGGTTCTTTCAAGTATACTGGCTTTAAACTTATCCGCAAGGAGTTCTATGATATTGGCGTGCCCATTTTCAGCAGCTGCATAGCCATATAAGGATGTTAATGATTGAGTATGTGTTGGAAAGAATTATTGTCTATATGTGATCAATATATTTTGTCTACAGATGATGTTAATTACCAGTATTAAGTTTTTCCATGTCAAGTGGGGAATTAAGAAACTTCTTATAAAAAAGTAGTTAAAATAAAAATAGTCATCCAACGAATCATAACCTGACATATTCTGTATTACAACTGAAAACGCTTGCATTGTAAGGCCCCTTCAGTAGGGTAATTTGCTCTTGGTCTTGATTCCTGTCAGATCTCCTCTTGTGATGGTCGATGAAATTTCCTCTACATTATCAATACACGCTGGTGCTCCCCAATGATCCATTATAACATCAGTACTATTTCTAATTCACATTAACGATTCATTGAGAGAAATTTCATGTTTATTATCCAGCTCCGCAGAAGACTTCTTCATACATTGCTTCAATATCAGCTTATGAAAAGAAAATGAACGACTATGTGAAAATGCACCTGAAAAAATCACAGAATGGGATCTAATAACTCAGTGGAAATCAATGAAAACAAAGCTCAATCATGTGTTTTTTCTACAAAAACCAAAATCATCATCCCGAAGGTAATAATCTGGAACACTGGTGAGTTGAGACATCAATCACCTGAGATCAGAAGCAAATCGGACCTACAAAGAAAAATACACTTCTTTCTTCGAAATCGGCAGCAGTTTCACCAAATTAACCCCCTAGTGAACTCTGGCACCGGCAAACAGAGATGTATGCCCCCACAAATTGCCCTATCGGAATAGCAAGGTAGTAAGAGATTTGAGCCGGTTTTGGACAATCTCCCACCCCATCTCGACGTCATCAACAACCTCCCAATGCCAATTGGAAGTCGATCTGGAGCACAGGTATCATTGTGTGGCTATGACCTTGTTCGGGTGTTTGTATAGAGGATTTGCGTTTGACCTTGAGATAACATTTATGATAGTTGGAATGTATTACAGGCATGTTATTGATATTGGCAATTTTTTTGGTTCTAATATTTTGGACTGATTTTCAGTAAGAGTACAGAGAAAAACAAGCAAAAGGACCTTTATGGAGGAACTACCTGAGGGGTGATCTTCTGTATTGTCAAGATAGAAGTGAGCACACTGATGGCATTGGAACTCGCTAGGAACTTCACACTACCACGCCCCCAAAGCCTGAACCAGTGGTTCGGGTGGAAGCGTAGATTCACGAAGTACTTTCAGTTGACCGATGGGTAAAACGCCATTCAGAATCAGTCCTTAAACGGAAGGAAAAATACAACAAACGTGACAACACGAGTTTCGTATTCAAAATGTGAAGGACTACGTGGGCGTGGAAAGGCATGTCATGCCCGAGGTGCGGGTAATATTCTCAAAATCAAACCAAGGCATGCTATTGACCCCAAACAGCTCTGCAGGACAGTAATCCAGATCATATAACATGAACATGGAATAACATGAAGAAGAATTGAACCAAATCCAATTTTGCAACTCTTTCAACATACTCTTTGAGGTCTCATCAGTGGATCGTTGATAGTGGAAAGGTGGAAGGAACAACAGGACACATTATCAGAGGTCAGGCCTGGTTCAGATATGGGTCAAGAACTGACAATAAAACGGTATCTGTAATATTCACTAAAAATCAAGATAAGGCTTAAGCTTCTGTCTTGGACTGAACAGTATGCTGTTGCAGGCTGAAACCAACGCGATTCAATAGTGTCTCTAAGAAAATATGACGAGAGCTTTTGTGAAAGAGAGGAGAGAGGAAGTAAGGTAGGTATGTTGCTAAAAATACCTTCTGATTGCTTAGATTTTGAACGTCTATCGTCTTAATGGGTTGAACGATTTTCACTTCGTTTGCCTTTTCACAACGTTTCAGTTGCTTGTATCCGCAATTATCTTCAGATACAAGTAATCGTCTTGCAAGCAAGTGACTCGTTCACTTTCAATCTTTCGATTCATCTTTCAATTCTTGTTTCTATGTTTGAATCATTTTTTTGGATTCAGCAAAAACCTACCAAAAAAATCTGTGACGTCAGCTGGGATATTTTCTCTCGCTTCTACAAATGAATTTATATGTGTACATATATTTTTCCTCTCGCATTAAATTGCATTCAGATGGTTAATATTATTTGAAAGGATAACATAGTTTGTAAATGCCAGGGATACGTTATAGAATGAAGCCATATATTGACCCAGGAAACGACCCAATTGAAATGTTGTGAAAGAGTGAAAGTCAAAATATTTCAACTCTTTAAGACGATGGACGACCGAAAAGTAAGTAATCGAGTAACAACATCGTCTACGACCTTCAAATAACCTCCCGAGTATTTGACTTTTCCGTTTCTCCGTTTCGTCATTTCAGTTTGATTTCAGATGCCATTCGGAATATAGCAATCATCTTATCGGTGATAACATCGCTTACTTCCTTGAAATATCGTAAACTGTTTTCAATTTTCCATAAAAATTCTTATAGTCTATGTTTCATTATGATCTACCCGAGAAGTTGAGTCTTTCCACCCATTTGTCGTTTGTCAGAAAATCTGTCAAGCATATCTTCTTCATGAACCGTTGTTGCAAAGAACGAAAAAACACTAAATATTAACTTTCTCTTTTGTGCAAAATGGACCAACCCATTGGCTGCTTTATTGGACTGTGGGTTTCTGACACATCGTCCCAATTTCCTGGTCAATATGAGCGTGCAGATGGGATATCATTTCTTTCATTCCATGCACACGGCAAAGCAATTTCAAGCAGCGTTAATTTCTCTAGAACGAGATTAAGGAACATTTCATGGTCTAACTGTTCTTTACGATTCTCAATAACTTTCAAAGTTCATCTGCGATTTGCATGCAACTTTACGATTACGCTTGACCAGGACTTCCATTAATGACGTTATGAAAATCCCATTACTCATATCTGAATAACGGTGATTATCCCACATTCGCGTGCGCAACTTTCAACAACAGTGTTATTCATTGATTCGATTTCGTTCATTCCATGAAGCGAATCCTACCCCTGAAAATATTAGTTTAATTGGCTGTATGAACAAAGCAGCTTGCTATAGTAACTCTCACACAAAGTCTCAGAGAAAAACTGAGTTTCTGTTCTGTAATTAACGACAGAGTAGGTATTTCACTGCTCACACTGCTAACACATTTGACCCTACTGATATTTTCGTGTGAAGTTGAAAATTTTAAGGAGTATCTAATGTTACCTAAATGCATTGGGGTCCGATCTTGATTATCAGTGACGCTAGCAGAAGCTCTTACGCCGTAGAAATACTTCACCAAGATCTCGTCACCTTCAGCGGCAGCAATATGGAGAGGTGTTTGTCCTTCCCCATTCCGAATGTCCACGCTCGTACCATAATCGACGAGTATCCTAACCTGCAAAATCGTATTTATAGAATGTAAATAAAAAAGGTAATCAGCGTGTAGACCAGAAAACAAAAATCATCTTTGAACATACCAAGACGATGGATATATTTAATATATAAATGAACTTACCATATCAATATCCTTCCGTCTAACAGCAAGATGGAGCGCCGTGTCACCATTTGAAGACTGGGCCTTCAGTTGTTCCGCCGTCTGAGCACTGAGCAATTCTCGGCACATAGACTGATTTCCCGCCTCCACTGCGAGCAGCAAGGGAATTTTTCCCCTCTGAAATATTAGAATTTTCATACTGAGATTTAGTCTAAAGATGCGATTGCTCGAATTTATATTGGTCATATCGAGCATTTCAGATTTTTTTACTGTAAGAAAAATGTTCCCGCTAATTCTTGTTTCAAGGGAGATATATTTTTTTTACGGAAAATATACTTATAACGACATGCCATGTTTTTCTTTGCTAAAATTTGTTTTTCACGGATGGTACCAGCATGGCAGCCTTGCCTTGGTTTATTGTTGGAAGCAACGGGTGTTTGGTGATGACCTAAACTAAAAAAAAACAGCAGTACCTTGTCCCAATATCTTATATCATTCCCCTCTCCCAGTTTTGATGATCAAAAATCCGTAAGTATGTAGCTTTCATACCTGATGAGTACTCAGTTGAGGACTTCACTGACGAAGGAGGCCAATTGGAACGTGAACTTTACGAATCGACAAAAGGAGCTGGGTCATGAAACCGAGTTTGGATGAAAACAACAAATCTTTCCCTCGACGAGGCCGAGAAAGCTGGCTCATTGGAAAAGTCATAGGTGAAGTATTCTTCAAAAATACGTTGAATGGAGTTTATGTAGAATAACGATGCTCTGGAGGACAATATAGAGGTAGGCAATCTTCAGCTAGATCATATTGTTACGTGTTTGGTTAAATAAGTGATACAGTTGTTCTTAATACCAGGGTAGTTACACTGCCTTCTCCGTTATTCCGTATCAGATGACGCAATCGCCATATTGGTTGTCCTTGCTGGAATAAAGTTCCTGGAGTGTTTCTGCCCAATCTCTTTTTTTGTTTTGTCACTGGAGATTGGAAGACGATGCCTGCTGAACTCATGAACTCTGTACAGTCTCTATCGGAATTGTTGAAAGTTCTGGGAAAACTTTGTCGACTCAATGACACTACGAAAGCGTCACCAGGAAGATATTGCGACATTTTTCCCGTTTTCTAGTACCTTCTTTGAAGAACATAGGTCACATGACGAAAGAGTTAAGATGGCGGATGATGAACTGTCGATTTCAGATAGCTCTGATACAAATTCAAATCTCCTGCACCATTCTTCAACATCTTGACGGCAATTCAGACAATAGAAACGTTCTGAAATCCGAGCTAGGGACCTCTTCGAATTGTCCACCTACATGGTTATTATGAAGTTGAATCGTTAAAATGTGCCTTTGGCAGAACCAGTTGCTATACTACAGTTACAAAACCATAAAGAATACATTGGAGTCCAGTACTCCTTGACACCTGCTTATAACTTGGATACTAACTGATATTGACTTCTTCGTTTTCGGTAATTCCAATGCAGAAATATCCAGTCGGGACCAAATGATGATTTTAATTATAATATTGAGGAAGAAGTCATTATTTTCCATTGTGTACACCCAAAACACGCACATCTATCATTTCCGGAACCAACATGGAATGTTACGTAGTAATGCCACCTCACTGGATGTGTACGAGTGAATCCCGAAGATTGAAAGAAATGGCAGAGGGATAAATTGTTGATGAAGGAGTTGCTTCTGTTGTTACAATTTCTGAAACATTCGATAACGGCTGAGCAGGAGTAACTATCATAATTGGTTTTGTTTGATGTTTATTAAACGTAACTACGGATATGAATGAAACAGTTTAAAACAATTAGATTAACTGAGTTTGAATTTTTTTCTGATGGCAACTTTAGCTTTGTTAGTGGATGTTTCAAAATTAGGCTTACTATTGAATTTATTAAAAAATGTAAGATAGCCTAATATATTTGAAACACTATATTCTTTATTTTTGACTGATGGTTTTGCTGAATGTGTTAGAAAAAATCATGTTTCACACTGGAGTGAAGTGTTCTTTCCTTACTTTGCGTTTGCAAACCTCGCAGGTGGACGAAAAAGTGACACTTTCCTTCCTAGTTGATCAATAGCTATTCTTTAGATTTACTTAGGAAATTACACACACACACACAGGTATAGAAAATTAATTGATTGTGACATTTCCAAAAAGTTAATCAACTGTCCGCTCTCTATAAGTGAACGTGATATCAATTAGAAAATATTTGCTATTATTTACTTCAGTGAATAATTTGAAACACCTGAAAGGTGTATGAAACTGAATTTTCAGTTCTACACAAATACTGTTATCCTATTGAATCGATGAGACAATAAAAGCTCACAAGCTCTTTTTGGATTTCACCGACGAATAAATCCTCAATGATTTTTGCGCACTTAACAAGCAGAACATGCATGTGTGTTCAAGGGATTCGAAAAGAGCAACGATCTATTCAAATCTAATTTTGCATTTTACCTGTCGTGACTATCGCAAACAGGTACCTATCGACATTGCAGAAGTTGGAAATTATGTTCATCGAATATTTGCATCTTTTATGTCTGTGAATTTTATATTGACACTAATTTCTCATTTCTGAATTACAAATGAACTATGAGTCTGCTCCACAGTTCATTTGTAATTCAGAAATGAGAAATTAGTGTCAATATAAAATTCACAGACATAAAAGATGCAAATATTCGATGAACATAATTTCCACAGTTATAGTTTCCCAGACAACTCGAGACCGTGGACTTTTGAATGATACTGGATGGAGCCTGTAAAGTCATCAGTAAAGTTTGCTGAAGTCGGAGACCGAGTCGTAATGACCATAATGGTCTGCCAGGATGGTCTTCAAGACATTGGTCAAGTAGTCGTATGAAAGACTAGATGCTGATCATGTAGTGGTGCACTTGAGACCATAATGGATTTGATGACAGCTTGTTCGGCGTATGCGACACTCGTACGGTATAGACACCTGTGTTGCCTTATGCTCCAGTGGATGATACTGCAGTGCTAAGACAAGAGGTTGTAACTTGTTTTGCAAGGGTTCCGAGTTATTTGAGATACGATACTTTGATTTAATAAATGCCTGATATTATCGACATACGACAAATAGTGTTTGTTATTTTAGGTATTCAGACTGAAGATACGACATACTGACTTTGTTTCTTGGATAGGTTGTGTTTAACAGAAGCGAAATATTCGAAAACCTTGAATTGTAGTTACGATTTTCTGTCTTAGCACGGCAGAATAAGTACGTGTCAAATATATTAGAACTACTCACTTCTCACCCTCAAGCATATACGAGCCAATACGCCTGATGTAGTTAGTTCATGAGAAAAGGACGATTATCGTCTTTGAGTTTTCCGCTCCAGGTAAAACGAATACCGCTCAAAAATCGGGGGTAAAACGGACAAAATATCAAGATTTACTCTTTGAACTCCGCTGGCTTTACCCAAACCATTCTGTCAAATGGTGTCTTCTTGTTGGAATTATTCACACGCTGCTCTCGATTTTGAACATGTATTGAATAGCTAATAATTTTAAAAAGTTACGTTAGATCCACTCCTGAAAGCTGGCTTTATTTGAATGTACAAGAGCATGTGAAGATTTTGAAAAGTAATTATTGTTTTATTAAAGCTTTACCTTATCTGAAAACTGTGCAGACATTTCATTCGAATGATGGACGCATTACTTGGTTTTGAATGTGGTTAGAGATACGCTTCAATAGTTACGTCCATTTACTCGTTTTGTAGGTCAGATGAGAATTCATCAATAATTTCAGAATATGAAATGCATATATCTCCCATAGCGGTTGGCAAAAATTGAAAATGATTACAAAGTTGGATGTAGAAATAAAATACCTTCCAAACGAAGTTGTGACCTACTCCCTAGTCAACTTTTTTCTCAAACGACATCACGCTTGTGCTGATAACGTCACAAAGATGAAAAATTACGCGAAAAGTAGTACTTATGGTCTCATATTAGTGTGCCAAATTTGATTGAAAAATATCAGTTTTGGTTAATTTCAGGATATTACAACTTTCAACGTAATTGAATAGTGTACCGATTTCCATTGATATGGGTTTCTCGAAGGCTTCCGAAGATATTGAACAAAAATCAGTTTATGAGGCCTATGACTTGCTAATCGTTGTATATGCTGCAAAAAGTCGTATGTCAAGTGATAGCTGATTTTTAGAACAAGAAAATCATTTTATGTTTATTTTCTATTTTAATTTGTATGTTTGATTCTCGTGAGAAACTATAAAATCGTCATTCTTTCCAATTATGGAACGTTTCTCGTCTTTCAGAACCTTAGAAATGCTACAAATGAAATAAAATCCCAACACTGAGCATTTTTGACAAACGATTTTCTGCAGTATCAACAACGAAATGGTCCTAGCTCCCTTGAAAGCATTCAAGGACCCGTGATTATGGGAATATTTTTTGTCTTCATATTTTTCATATCTTCATATGAACGATGTTATTCATTTGCAGCAAGAGCAATGGCATCAATAAATTTCATAAAGCTGATAAACCCGAGGTATTTTTCCATGAGGGGATCGTATTTATTGGACGACTTGTGCCAGGCGCCGTGACTATTGACACGCGATGGAAAAGTACATTCCACCATTTGGACCACTTCGTAGTATTTGAGGATAGTGTGGGAATTGTTAACAAATGGTGTTCTGTTGAAAAATCCATATTGAAGTCTCCACAAACATTTCATGGTTCAGAAATGTGTCCACACAACTTTCAATTCAGTGTCGACATAGATAACACTTCAAAAATGTCATTTTTTCCAATATTTCGTGATTGATGAAAATTGATGACTTTACAATGTCAAAAGTAGACTATTTTTGAACACAGTGCAAAAAATAGTTATTTTTGTATCTAGTGCGCGAAATGGTACTTTGGTGATCGAGAACTGAACTTGGAAGTTCATAATAAAACCATTAGAAAATCCATGTCATTCTGTAACCAAATTGTTGACACTTAGAGAAAATGCTTGGTTCTATATAACCTTCCGCCACAGATGCAGTCTTCTATTTTCCCTGCATTTTAATAGTATATTGTGCAACAAGTGCAGAAAAGTGCTAATTTCTCACGAGTTTGAAAAAGTTGCGGCACGAGCGCAAGCGAGTGCTGCAATTCAAACGAGTGAGAAATTGCATTTCTGCTCGTGTTACACACTATACTTTTTCTACAACACCCTTTTTGCTAAAAATAATACTATACTATAAGACGGAATGAAATGTCAGTGATTCATTCTTATATTTTCCTCTTGAAGTTGAAGGTAGTAAATTCAGTGACAATGAATTAACTTGTTCTCTTAGTTCTGGCGGAGTATTTTCAATTTCAGAACTGTCGCTATCCATTTTAGTTCAATCTCATTAAAAAATGACGGGACAAGAATATTTTACGAATATTTTATGCTTGACGTTTGTTGACATTCAAATGATTCGATAGATGTTGCTCCGTTGCCTAGCAATGGATAGTGTGTATGTGGGTATTTCAGACAGCAGTAGTGATGTCTATGATTTTTGTTCAGAATATTATGAATTTGTACGACAATTTCCCTCATATTATATAAACCAATAGACTTTGTCTATTCATTCTTGAAGTTGCCTGATCGAATATCCCTTCGAAATGCAGAATTTTCAAAATATACTTTCACCTTGCTGTCACGAAAACTGTATTGCTTAGAAATTAGGTACTGAAAAATGTTGGCACAGAAATGTCACTTTGTGGCACAGAAATGTCACATTGCGGCACACTAATGTCAAATTTCAATTATTGTGAGAAATAATCATGTTTGCGAACGTAAAACTATGCAGAAAAGCATATTTTGGAGTGTGGTTGTAGAAAAAAGTATTAAACGATGCACCGTAATTGAAGGAGTTGTCAAAGCTCTTCTTAAACAATGTCCATTATATTCATTTGCATGATCCAATTTTAAGTATTTGGCAATCATTGAAGGCACACTTTCTATGGTATTTTTGCCAATAATACGCAAGAAAAAATCTGAGATGCTTGTCTACTGGGTCTTAAGGATCGATATTTTCTGACCTGCCTCAAAGCCCATATTTTCTCCTCCTCCGCAATACTCAATCCTTTTGACGTACCGGTTTTAGTTTCCGGTATTTTAACAAGTAAACAATAACCCTCCGCTTCTATGTCGTCAATTTCACAAGTTCATTCCTCCAAAAATACTCATTATTAGAACTACTTCATGTAATAGATGGATTTCATCCGAAGCTTCACTGATGAGTGTAAGAACCTGATCTGCTGTCAAAACCATGGATATTTTCGGAATATATCCGTTAGATTCCATTTTCAAAAATGCTATTAGCTGTGAGATTTCAGATTAGAATATTTAGTCCAGAATAAAAGCGGAGAAAAAATAAAAGGATCAATCAAAAACACAAACAAAATAAGAAGAGAATCAAATAACTTATCAATTCCTGAAAGTGCGCAAATAACACGGTCTCATCTGTGGTTATAATTCAATCATTCAATTTATACAGTGCGGCTTTTAATAGTCCCCCCCCCCCCCCTCTGTTAACTTTTGAACGGTTCGATGTAGAAACATGAAAAAAAAACCGTTTCGAGGGTTTCACCAATACTACTTTTTGAAATAAAAAGAAATAGTGATTGCACGATAGGGGGCGCAGGGGGGCCCATCAACTCAACATTTTTAAATGGCATGTGGGGTCAAGTGTCACATCGTTGATTTTCAAAATGATCATCACCCAGGAGATATATAAACGATCTAATAGTTTATATTGATTATTTTGATCAACAAATGAACATATTTCTTTAGATATCCAACTCACGTCAGGCAAAGTATGCAAAAAAGTACCCAGAGTTACATGGTTATTTGTTCATAAAAAGAATGGATTCAAATATGATATTTTCATTACTATATTACGAAATATGTAAAATATTCATATTTTGCCTGATGTCAGGAAAAATTTGTAGAGACAATGTTTGCAAACATATATCAATAATATGTTTATATTTGATTTTCAAAATTACCATCACTCAAGAGATATATTTATGATATAATAGTTTATATCGATTATTTTGATCAATAAATGAATACATTTTTTTAGATATTCAACTTAGGTACGTCAGACAAAGTATGCAAAAATACATAGTTATTTGGTCGTCAAATGTATCTAATCTGATATATTTTCATTACTATATTAGGAAATTTGTAAAATTTTCATATTTTTCCTGTTGCCAGCAAACCTTTGGAGAGACAATGTTTGGAAACATATACAGTGCGGCTTTTAATAGTCCCCCCCCTGTTAATTTTTGAACGGTTCGACGTAGAAACATGAAAAAAAAACCGTTTCAAGGGTTTCACCATTTTTAAAATAAAAAAAATAGTGATTGCAAGATAGGGGTCGCAGGGGGGCCATCAACTAAAATTTTTTAAATGGCATGTGGGGTCAAGTGTCACATCGTTGAAAAGAGAATTCAATTCTCCTTACAACCATCTAAATATTTTTGAATTTCGGTAATATTTTTTTGTAATTCAAAATCGAAATATCAAATATAAATGCGGATCTGAATACTACTCATAACTCGATAAATTTGAACGGTTGGATGTGGAACAATGAAACCAAAAATTGTTTGAAGGGTATTACCGATACTACTTTTTGAGAGAAGAAACATTGCAATTACTCGACAGATGGTGCTGGGGGCACATTAATTTAAAAATTTCGAAAGGTATAAAAATCGAAATTGGGAAAAAAATTATAAACAAAATTAAAAAATATGTAGATGGTTATAAAGAGAATGGAATTCTAGTTTCAACGATGTGACACTTGCCATTTAAAAATTTTGAGTTGATGGGCTCCCCCGCGCCCCCTATCGAGCAATCACCATATTTTTTATTTCAAAAAGTAGTATTGGTGAAACCCCTCAAAACGTTTTTTTTTCATGTTTCTACGTCGAACCGTTCAAAAGTTAACAGGGGGGGGGGCTATTAAAAGCCGCACTGTATTGAATAAATAGTTTATACTCGAAGTGGAAGACCAAGTTTTTTTTTGAAGAATAACACAAAGTCGTCTCCACGTAAAATTTAATCGAAAGATCCTACTTAAGACATGTTTCGAACATATACAGGGTGTTTTCTGAGTACGTGTAGAAAATTCAGGAGCATATTGCTGATCCGTTTCTGAGATACAGAGTGTAAAATTTTAATTCTCATTTTTGTTTTTTCTGTATTTATTTCAAAATAATTGTGGTATTCGAATTAAGCTTGATATTTGACAGTATTTTTCAATGACAACGTCAAATTTGATATTGGTTTGTCTAATAGTTCGTGAATTTTTGAATCAGCGACTTAGAAACGATGGATTTCAATCCAATCGATTTTTTTTGTTGGTCACTTGTAGGCCCTTGATTATACGGGGCCAATAGAAACAGAAGAACATCGTCAACGAATCATTGCTGGATGTGACGCTATCCGAGATACACCAGGTATAATGAAACGTATACGTGGGTCCTTGAGACGACGAGTCGACGCATGCATAATGGTGCAAGGTGGCCATTTTCAACAATTACTTTAGTACCCTCAACTGACTGATTTAGTATTGATTTGGTTTTGTTTACTGTTAGTATTAGTATTAAATTGTAATAACAACCGATTCCTATTTTAAAATGAAATAACTTGAAAACTTTTTATGGCAGCGACCTCCACTAAGAATATCTTTTTTGCACAAAAATCGATTTTTTCACTAGAAAACATGATTCGGGTACGTCCAAAAAAGCTATGACATTGCAGATGACTGAAAAAACATGTGAAAGAGACAAACTAATATCAAATTTGATATTGTCATTGAAAAATACTCCCAGATACCAAACTTTACTAGAATATCACAATTATTTTGAAATTTATTCACAAAAACAAAAATAAGCATTCAACTTTGACACTCTGTATCTCAGAAACGTATACCTCGAGGACATATGTTTATAGGAACAAAATTCGATACCATACTTCAATAGACTGTGCATTGAAGTGCGCGTAATATACTGTCTTGCATGGCGACTACCTACTTCATTTGTATTGATTTTGATGGTCCGAAAGGCATATATTGGCTGATGTGATATGTCCAAGTTAATTTACTGTCGATGGGGATACCTAGGAACTTTTCTTCTTATTTTGACTTCAGCAACATGATCCTAAATGTTCTACACGTTCTCAAGAAACACACTGTATATGTTCATCTGAAGATGATACTGTAGTATTGCTATTCTGGCTACCATCATGAAATTTGGAATACATGCTGGAAAATGAATGAAACACAAAAACCTTAGAGACGGAAATATTTCGGACGCCATTTTGGAAAATGGTGGTCGAAAATACTTGATTTCCGGTAATATCTCAAGAACGGTACAAAATATAAAACTTGTTTTTATACCAAAACATTTTCAACTCGATGTGAAAAGAATAAATCTTTGTAGGAAAAATAACTCACCCCGTCCGTTTTGAGCCTAATGTCTTTTCCAGCTGCTAGAAGGAGAGCTCTCAGAATTGCAGTTGCGGTCCCAGTTTGTCTGGAGGCTACTAGATGAACAGCTGTTTGAGTTCTACTCTGAAATTATAATATATCTCTCATAATAATAAAATAGTGCAATGAAGGTGTTGGTAAAACGCAAGGATTTGTTGATGTGGATAGATGGCACCTCTCTACTGAATGTTGCGAATTTCTAGTTTGCATTCGAACTTCGCCATGAATTCGAATGTATCCATGACAACTTCAAACAATTATTGCTTTTAATACTCCATAAACTTCAAACTTTACAGTGTCGAGTAAACAATCAGAAACATGCAAACTTTCGTTGTTCCAATTCTCATTAAAATTAACTTGTTTGATTTCAGAAGTGATATTGCATTTCACGAAATTATTTTCCACTTTATATATGAATAATGAATTTGCAAATTGATCCTTTAACTAGTTACTTGAAGCCTTCTTCATTCTAGTTAAACAAACAAATTAAATGTCATAAATGAGCAGACGAAATTGCTCTGATATTGATTTGAGGTGAATAAGTAGACCAGGAAGATTTTTTTAAGTAGAAATTGCCACGAATAAAAAAAATTTAACCAAAAACAAAAAGTACCCAAAAGTAATGGAGCTGAAGGTTGAACATATATTAATCACAAGTTGCCGTGGGGATGGCAATGAACACGAAAGTCCTGTTTAAGAGAAGAGGTGAGTGATAAACGAGGTTAGCTGGCACCGGAAGTTTTGAGAAGCGCAGTATGTCGGGCCAATATTGCGTTGTCAATGTGATATTCGTAAAATTGAGCCGTTTTCACAACACAAGGCATTCAAGTTCATTGCAGAACAGGCGAGAGGACAAAAGAAAAGCCAAGCCAAAAGTCATACATTGAAATGGAATCAAGCTAACATTTTCTAAAGAGGTTAAATATCTGGGCGTTTTAATCGACAAAAAAAACTGACATGGAACAGCTAAACTGTTACTTAATGGAGATTCAATCACCGTGATTGTTTGAAAAAATTAAAAACCCATAACCTATCAGGTTATGGTCCCAGGTTTACAAGCTTAATATGGTACCAGATAATTATATCAGTAGCGCAATCCGAAGGGTATAGTGACTGAATTCATCAAAAGTGATCGAAAAAATCGAGGGAGTGAAAATTACATTGATTGGAAATATGTGATGGAAATCCACCTCATGAACTGCGAATTGATTGAATTTGTGGATGGAACAAAAACCAATGAAAGTGGAAGTGACATTGATACTAAAAGTAAACGGGCTCTTGTGGCAATTAATAGCTACTTTAAATAATTTGGAAATGAATATTTTAAAATGTTTCTGTATCACTTTTTTAATAATTCATAACCGTTTCGAAAATGGATTTTCAATTAATGATACTGAACAGAAGAGAGTTAATGAGACGAAGGGAATTATTTTTTATAGTAGACTAACGTTCAGAAGTCATATAATCAAAATGGTGAACACTGCTTCGACAAATTTAGGTTTTGTTGTTAGGAATAGTAAACAATTCCTCCCTACAACACTTAGGTCGCTCTATTGCCACTTAGTTAGGCCTTCACTTGAATATTGTTCCATTACTTGGTCTCTTTATTGTCAAACATATTATATTGACAGCATTGAACGAATTCAGGAAAAGTTCCTTAGGACATAGTCATTTCGTAAGGGCACCTTTGTTGCCAACATAAACTACCAAGAATTTTGAACTCAATTTGTTAACTTTGGAAAAGCGAAGGCTGGCTTTGGAAATGAGCTTTGTCTATAAATTGATTAATGGAATATGGTGTCTCCACTGTTACTAGGCATGATTAGGTTCAATACATCGATGAGAACACGAAACCCTCCTCTGTTTTCCATTTTTTTTATTCAACTGACTATAGCTATAATAACCCAATCACAAGGATCCAAAGAAAATTTAATGAGCTGCAGAATTATTGTGTGATTTATTTTGTGGGAGTTTAAGTAAATTCAAAGCTAGTGTTACAAAAAGCGTAATGTGAAGTGTTTGGTGTATAATTCAGGTTGATTACATGATTTAATGTTATAATAATAATTATTATTCAGAATTTAGTTTTCTTATATTGATCCTATTGTTATTATTATTAGTATTAAATTTGTAGAGTATATTTTAAAAAAATGGTGTAACCGTTGAAATAAATAAATGAATAATATAAATGAATTATGTCAGGTGTAAAAACGCACATTTATACCGAAATAAGTGATCTGAAAACTAACAAAGAAGATTGGGATCGCCACTCCAAAATATATGAACCTGCCAGGATTTTCAAGAGTTGCTTCTTTGATCGAACTGCTGGTTCTGACAAAATACAATGACAGCAAAGGCTTGGATGATTATCTCTGAAATAGAGTGAAGTTTTTTAAAGGTTTCATTCCTTCCATAATCACTTGAGTGAAACAATTGTGCTTTTATGCCGGTTCCAATATATTGACACCATCTGTGGGTGCAAACCTGGTGATTGAAGGCAGACTTTTTCAAAGTTATTTACTGTATTCGTTAACCCTCAATTAAGAAGAGATGTATAAAGAGCAGACACCATGTTTCTTAGAAATGTTATGATGAAGTTCAACAGTTTCAAAGTTCAAAGTTTTGTGAATCCTTTGTATTGAGATTTTGGATATAATTTCAATGCCTTCTATCCAGTGGAATGTCGAATTGCTCTATATGTAGGGTATATATTATGTGTGTGAACAGGTACTTACGCCTCCCGTGGAATAGGGATCCACACCCCTCTTGGTGAGTAATAGTTTGACAACGTCCTCTCTTGAATGCATGGCGGATATGTGAAGAACATTGTAGTTGTCCTAGAATTTGAAATAATAAATTTTATCTTGGTGTATTTAAGGGGAAAATTTTGAGAACCCCTGCAGAAACTGATATTTTCATTGATGATTCTCCATTAGGTAACTGAGGAATAATTATATCTCTACGACTATAAAGAAAATTGTACTTTTCAATTGCGTCTTCGATCAAGAGAACAATAACGTCGTAATAAAGAGTTTCATTTCGTACAGGTTGGCTGTGGTGTCCATTTCCTATGACTTTCATAAGCAGCTAGACTATAATTTTATTAACGAATTTTATAATGATAAATAATATGAGATCTAATCTTTAAAGTCTGTTCGATAGTAATTTTTCAACATTTTCATTAAATTCGTTTCAAAACATAAGGTAATCAAGACACCATCAAAATGAATAGATATTCAAAATTTGATAGTAGTTGATTTCAGTTGTAGATCGGAAATTGGATTGTAGCTTATGAGCAGGATTGTCATTCGGTCGATTGGAGGTTCAAATCCTGATCATGTATTATTTTTATGAAATCCATTTCATTAATTTTCATTATTTTTTCTAATATTTGTATTTTCAATGACGGCTTGAAAGTTTAGCATAGAAACTGTTATGAAAAAAGACCTATCTCGTTTGAAATTATTCAAATAGTCGTAGAAAATCTGTAGTGTACAAGAGCATGAAATGACTCATTTTCCACTCGTAGATATGTGAAATTTAGTAGTACGAACATAACGAGACTATTCCAACTTGTGGAAAATATTTATCATTTTATGCTTATTGTACAGTATACTATTGAGGTTATTCCGTGCCACCAATCTCTTACGTTACTGGCCCAAGGAATATGACGTGCCCATAAACGTTTGTTCCTCAAGCGAATAAAATTAATAATATGTTATTATATATTTTTTCTTTGGCAGTCTTGGAATTTACTTTAGTCATAGACAAATGAGTAATTTAAAAAATTAGCCACTCGTTTAAATAGTAGAAAAGAATCAAAGAGAATTGACTCTCTGGCTGAAATGTATGAAATCCTGACCAATTAATTGCCTACAACTGAGAAGTCTGGGACATTCTTTTCTTTCAGCGTTCCTTCCACACTGAACCGTTATTATTAGCACCTTAAATGTGTATAATTTGGTTTATGCGTGTTACAAAACTAGGCCAATGCGTCACGCAAAACAATCTTTTTTCGTAGAAGTTGTTGAGATTTTCTTAGCATTCTCGATCCCTTGTACGTTATTAGAATATACAGTCTTCGCGTGGGTTAGTACAAAAAATCTCCATCGATCATTCTGTCCCAGATGGATGACTAATTTTGCGCAAGAATACTGTGTCGATTCATTATTCGAAACACACGCACTGGCATTAATTCTGGTGGAACCAAATGTTTCCGTTCTGTTTTATTTTCTTTGCAATAAGATGTTAAAAAAAACTCTTTAGATAGCTTGTAATGCGCTGCAATTATCGATTTATTAGTTTCATTCATCCCCCTCCCCACAAAAAAGTAGAAACTAATGATTCTCCTTCTTCCTTTTCAGAACAGTCAAGCACCTGTTCTTCCGCAGCTGCCAAAATCCATGAATTTGAAACTATCCAACTTCAAATTTGATAGAACCACCCCCGTCAAGTAAGAGCCAGATTTAATGGGTCAACGGGTCGGATGCATTTCTGTCGGCCCTAGGGAAATAGCAGAGGAGACCTGGAAAACCCCTCGAAGAAGCTGATTCCAATGACCGTCTGTGCACGATGAAGAATCGCATCCTGCTCGAGGTGGCCCTGCTTCTAACAAAACACGGCTGATCTAGACAAGAAAAGTCGAAAAAATCCCCCAAGCCCAGGTGTGAGAAATCGATGCCAAAGACTGAAATGTAGCAGTGATTGCATCTCAAACGAAGCATCTGGGACAGCAGGTCAATCCCCAGAGTATCTTTGACCTTGCTACAAAATGTGAGGCTCTGCCGTAGTGAACCAACACTTCCCTAGATACTTGTGGGAACATATATGGACCTGAATGTATTAAAAAACTAGCAAATGGTCAAAGGTGACAAGATGAACTCAGCGCAAAGAGCGGAAACATCTAGTTTTAAGACCACAGGGCAGGTACCAAGAATCATAAACAAGATAATAGTATCATCCCTATGAAATTAAATGAAAATCTTTATTTAAATAGGAAATCCTAATACACAAATATGTTACATATAATACTTGTGTATACATACAATACAAGATACAATAAAATACACAATATATATATATATATGTATATATATATAAATAAAGATGGATTTAGCGAGGGGCAATATATGAAAATATATGTAGAAAAGTTATTGGGTATAACCCTCAAAATGTTGTGCAACCGTAGACACGTGTTTCGAGCTTAAGCTCTCTTCAGTACGGTAAAATCAAGTGCGTAGATGTACAACACTTGGATGTAAAAATAGAAACAAAGGAAGTCAACAACAGGAAGCCAACCGCACATTTGTGGCTTCGGTTAGAAGACCTTGTGCTTACAAGGCAGCAACTAACGTCGCCACGGAGGCAGCTATAGCTACCAGCGTGACAATAACTTTTCTACATATATTTTCATATATTGCCCCTCGCTAAATCCATCTTTATTTGTATTTTCCTGGGTAGGATTGTCACGCTGGTAGCTATAACTGCCTCCGTGGCGACGTTAGTTGTTGCCTTGTAAGCACAAGGTCTTCTAACCGAAGCCACAAATGTGTGGTTGGCTTCCTGTTGTTGACTTCCTTTGTTTCTATTTTTACATCCAAGTGTTGTACATCTACGCACTTGATTTTACCGTACTGAAGAGAGCTTAAGCTCGAAACACGTGTCTACGGTTGCACAACATTTTGAGGGTTATACCCAATAACTTTTCTACATATATATATATATATATATACCTATATTCACCTACCTAACCTAATGCTAATACACACACTCACACACTCCCACTCACACTTCATTACCATTATTTCTAATATATGCAAGTAGCATTGATTTGAAATGATTTGGTGTTGAACATTCTTTTATATTGTTTGGAAGCTTGTTATATTCCAAAAGTCCTTTGTGAAATAAAGAATTCATAGTTTTAGTATAATTAGTTCTAGTAACATAAAAACCTCTATTATTTCTAGTAGCATAGTTGTGTATTTGATGGCAAAATGTTATATATTCACCAAAGTAGGAGGGACATAAATTATGCAATATTTTGAAAATAAATAACATTGAAAAATAGAACAGTCTGTCCTTTACTGATAACCAATTCAATACCTCCAGCATTAGACGAATGGGTGTATACCTGTTACATCTTAGGACAATACGCATTCCTCTATTCTGAAGTTTTTGAAGGGTAGCAATATTATTATTACTCATTAAGTATAGCAAACTCGCACAGTATTCATAAGAGGAACTAGAGCTATAATCAGACGAGGAGATTAAAATATCCCATCTAAATTGAAGCTGAGAGAAGGCACCCAGAAAATGGTATTTACTACATAACAGCCAAAAGGTGGTATTCAAAGAAAACTTCTTAAAAAACAAAGATCCGGGATCTGGTGGACAGAACGCCAAAAGACGCCAGGACAGGCAGGTAAAACACCGCCACAAATAAATATTTGGGAATATTATAGACCATAAGATGACATGGGATTAACACATTGATTTACCTGGTCGCAATCTGGGAGCTGATTATTTCATAATGCGGCAACTGAGACAAACAATATTTTTGGAAACACTGAAATTAGCCTATTACGTCCTTGTGTAGTCTCTACTGGTGGTTTGATATTTTGGGGCAACTCAACACACCTCAACAAAATATTCAAAATGCAAAAGAAAATTATTAAATGGATAACCGAATTAGATCATAGAACATCATGTAAGCAGATATTTTTTCAGCTGTAAATCCTTCTTCCTTTTCTCTATTCATTGCACATCACAATGAATATTAAACAGCAAGAAGTTGCTATGTTGCAATGTTACCAAACAATAAACACTAGAACCCGGGAATATCTTCATCAAACTTACTCGTGATTGACTATTAAAGCTGTTATATTTATCAAGGTATCAAATATTTCAACCGAATCGAGGGTCTCTTTGGTGCATCTTACAATTCAAAGATTCTCAATTGCTCTATATACATACCTAGGGAATAATGCATTTGATATAGTAGAATGATTTTTCTCTACGACTATTGTATTCTTCGTTCATTACATATTGATTTTTAATTGAAGAATAAAGATGATTCCAAGACACCGCGGATCCTAACTCATTATTCAGAATTATCAGAATCCACGGGAACTGAGAGGTTTAACAAACAAATTTCTCAAGAAGGCTTTGCTTGATTGAACTTTTGTCACAGCTTGGCATCCGCGAACGTCAGATTGACTATTTTCTTAGTTTTAACTTTGATCGGTGTGACAAGTACCTACTATAAAAATGAAGAGAGCGGATTTATCAATGAAGCTCCTGATGAAATCTATATTGCAACAAAGGTATGTCAAACAATTTTTACTTGAACTTTCCACACTCTCTCAGTTCTTGGTTAGAGTTTCTCTAGTAGGTATTTCATTCACAAATTTTCGAGTGCCTGTTATAGCTCAGTTGGTAGAAGCGTGTACATGAAGTAAATGTATATATAGGCGTGAGTTCAAATCCCACTCTTGGAAGTTTTTTTAAAATTATTTTCAATTAAGGCATTCATTCATTTATGAATGAACACCGAATAATAGCTATCATTACACGCTCGTTGCAGAATATACTATTATTGCAATACCTAAAGATCATACGTTTTTTATGCCTACTCTGTTGTTATGTATTTATAGGTGCTGCATATGTTTCTTCTGTTAGTAGTTTCAAGTATAACTAGTCAATAAGTTTTATACGATATGTATAATCTATTCAATTTAGTATTGACTACGGTGATGAATAAATTTGATTTGATTTGATTAATGTATTGGAAAACATAACATTCATCTCACATATCACTTTCCATTACATTTTCCACACCCTCCGTCATTGACCTCAGTTTGACAATTATTTGTTCACATTGACAGTATATAACATTTTGATTCAAGTACGATTTTTCAGTAAACCCTCTTTATTATTACCGTGTGGAAATAATGAATGAATGAATAAATTAAATTATTACAAGAATTTAAACTGTAAATATTTCATCAATTTGGTCAATAATGATGGCAAGAAAAGGTAATAAATAATCAAAATATCTCTGAAAACGCCTATAATATAAAAATAGATCATGAATAATGATCATTTCCTGATAATTTGATAGGATATATAGTGGTTACATCTACCACACCCTAATAATTTTCCAATCAAGTTAAACGGTTATTGACTCACATTGGTGAAACCTGCATTAATTTGCAAATATACCCCATTTCATGAATTACACCCCTATTTCCGACTAGTGATCGGTTGAATCGATTGAATCTAAATTAAGATTGGATGGAATGTTCTGAAACACGATATGAGGGGTGGAATATTGCATACATCATAATTTGACAGAGATATTTGACCTCATTTCATCCATACATTGATGAACTATTCAGATATTAGTTGCAACTGATTTCGGAGAAATCACGGAAACTTGTATGCTTCCATCAAACGTCAGATCAGCTTAATTTTTTCGAAATGTCATTCGTGACGAGAAGTAATATATGTTGAAAACAGACATCATACAATTTGTACTGAACACATCACATTATAAATGGACAAATGAAAAAGAACTTCAGTTACACTTTATTATAATAACTCTTTCGCTAAAGATAACAAAATTACAACAGACGAAGAAAAGTTATTTGATTCCGGTATTTCTGAATTGACTTGAGGCTGATGGTTAATGACGATTACAGCGAGGCTCTGCCAGTCACCATAGGTGTACCCCAACGGACAGTAATTGGCCCAATATCCACTGCTGATCTTACAGCGTTATATTTTGTGGAGATTTATGTGATATTGAAAATCAGTATCGAATCGAACAAAGTTCGAAAAAGACAAATCAGAAAGAAAAATATGTTCTGCCGCCTCATAGATAAATTAACTACCTAGGAGCAAAAATTGATCAATATTTGCGATATTAGTTTGAATTTCGCATACGTACATACAACAAACTCGTATATAAGTTTTACCTGCTCAGCAATATTGTAAAAGATCTCTAATAATGGTATATGCTTCTCTAACATAATCTTTTATAATATGTTGTCCATAACAAATTTAATCTGTTTGAAAGTTATGCAGAAAAGTTCAAAAAAATGAAATTGAAAAAGATGTCAGAAAGAAAGCAATTCAAGTCAGATGTACCAATTTGCAAAAAAACTCTAAAGTCAAAGATTCCTACTGCCAACACATTCAATCAGTTGAGGTATACTGTGAAAAATAAATAAAACAAAATTAAGTTGAAAAAATTATGTTGAGAATAATTTCGATGAAATCAACAATGTTCAGTATGGAAGGTTTTTTTTTTCTCTCTCGTCGATCTACTCATTGAATTGAATATATACATGGTGAATCTGGGAAATAGCGCGCTCCTATTTTTTATAGAAATAATCCGATTCAATGCACGAAAATTGAGGAGACCATTAAGGAACTCAAATTTGATTTTTTTGAGATAAAAACAAATCCTGTAGCACTTCCGATTATACCGGATATGGTCCTAGTTTTAATTTTTTAAAAAGATCTCCTCGTATATTTTCCCATTTTTGAAATCTATAGAAAATTCCGAACAAAATGAGCTAGTTTTTTGTTTGAGTTTTTTAATACATTTTTTAATCGGATTATTTCTTTAAATAGAAGGGGTGCGCCATCTCTCAGACTCACCCGGTACATAGGGTCTCAGAATGAATTCCACAAAACGAATATATTTTGATATTGTGGTGCTATATTGTGGTATTGTAGGGCCAATGAGGCCAATAACCAATTTCGGCTTAAACAATGGCATAAAAGTCTAACTTCTTGGCCCAAATGAGAAATGGCTATTAGATTGATAAGATTATCTATGCAATTCTGTTCGGAAGTTCACGTAAATAACCTTGAGTAATTTCAAGTATGCAATTTTTGTTATTTTTCACGGTCTGTGAACTTTCTTGGCTGAAAACAAAAATTATAAATATATTTCTATTTTCATTCTGGCTCACTTAGCGAACAAAAATGTGAAATAATTCAGAAAATCGGAATATATTTTCCTTCCTATTTTTGAATAAAAAAAACGAAACATCAATTTCGACAGTCGTGCGTTTCAAAAATTTAAAAGTTGTGGAAGCAACCAACGCCGCGCTCTATGGTATCTTACAGCCATAAAACCAATTATTTTTCTCACAAAGATTACATTTTATGTCATGTAAATAGCATTGAAGTAGTCGAACTCTTAAAAGCACTTCGTTTTGGAGCTTTATATGATATCAACTCGTGAAGATGCGTAAATAGATCAAATGAAGAATTGAGAAAATTTCTGGAACAGATCACGTCAATTCAAGTTAGTAGCTTCTTCAGGAAGGAGAAAGCTACAAGAGGCTGCCACAGGAGGTATACTTCTACCATTACTGTAGAACCTCGGGTATGGGGTAATTTGCTAAAGACTGTGCTGACGATTTCTGTGCTGTCCTAATGGTAAAATGGAAGTAAATCAGCGTTTGTCTGGATCTGAGGCGGTTAGCACTCCACTCTAACAGACGTAATGCGTGAAGGAGAACCTCAAGGTCAACCTTAGAAAACTACGATAGTTTCCGTCTCGAAAAAAAAACCTGCAGACGTCAGTAGAGTCTTAATACCTGCTGGGTCTGAATCTGAATTCCAAGCTCGCATGAAAATACATCTGGATAAAGTATTGACAAGGGCTAGGCCATCACTAATGATGACCAGGTGATCCACTGGCAAAAACATGGGGACTTTTACCTACCCACTCATTGCAAAGAAGGCAATGCTGGAAGCCCCCTGACTAAGGTAAGGTAACAGTTTTTTTTTTTAATTAAATTGAAAGATTTTATTTAACTTGCTCTGTGTGTGTGTTAGATGGGTACAAATATTGCAAGCTGAATTTGAACCACTTCCTATGGAATTGAAATTTCACATGTTGGTTCAGTTCCGATAACAATACATTAATAATAATAATAATAATAATAATAATAATAATAATAATAATAATAATAATAATAATAATAATAATAATAATAATAATAATAATAATAATAATAATAATAATAATAATAATAATAATAATAATAATAATAATAATAATAATAATAATAATAATAATAATAATAATAGATTTTATTGATAGGAATATCTATAACAGTTTAAATTACAATAAATAATAGAAAATACAAAATCCTATCAAATGGCAGGATTCAATGTATGGCCATGTTATATAGAATACCATGATCAGACGTTGCTCTTCCATCCAACCGTAAAAAGTGTATATATGTTTACAGAAGTACATATATACACAATACAAAATAAGTATATTAAAAAATATCAAAATAATCACATTAAATTATTATGATAGTATATATTATTTAAAGGGGTTAGTATAGAATAATAACAGTAACAACAACAATAATAATGTCCCCTCGAAAGCTAGATAGAGAACAAATTTGACATATTAACAGGCAAGCGACCGTGCAACAATGACGCATTCATTGTTATGAACAGACATAAACATATCCAAAGAAAACTAAAAAAGAAATGAATAAATGATAAACTAAAGAAAAACTTTTCAGAGAAAAGCTTTTATTTAAATGAACTGAAAAGAGAAAAAGTTTATTATTAATTTTTTCTATTCTATTGGAGATCCTAGAATACATTGGTTATACTACACCGATGCTGACATCAGTGCGAGAAATAAAATTGCCGTGCTTTCTGTCAAACAGTCCAATACTCTGGAAACTCTCAGAACTCCATGGACAGTTCAATAACATATTAGAATACGACAGAGTCTAATGGAAATCATATGATAATTACCGATTGCTGAAGATTGTGAATAATAATGAATATGTTACTCATATAATTTTAACTGTTAAATGAAAATTACAACTTCAGTTAGACGTGGAATAAACGACTGTAATGACCAAAATCTTGTTTGGTAAGGGGCACAACCGGTAGTAGAACTATTTTGACCTAATTCATTCGTATTTTGTTAAAATTTCTTCAAACGTTTTTTTTCCAGAAATCTACTTAAGGTATATAAATATTATTCAAAGAAATGTAACTGTACTTTTCTATATTTCATTAAGAGCTCCTGATGATGCTCACTTTGTTGACGAAACGTAGAGTAAAATTCTTCTTTTGAGAGTTTTTATTTGCTTTTAAATGGTCATGGTTTGGATATGTTTTATTAATTTAGCATTTTAGTGATATACATTCTTTTGAAGAATTTGTAACTGAATTTCAATTTCTCAAGCACCCTGACAAATACTTCCTAGAGCTGCTAGCAAATGACTATGCTGTGTTCTGATGAACGCAAAACTCTAATGCTTTTGGGGACTATTTCAAACCTAGTTACCTATTCATTTTCAAACTACTCACATTATTCCTTGCTCCGACATCAGATCCCAAATCGATGAGTCTATCAATCAGCGATGTTCTATTGTCTTTCACGGCATACATGAGAGGTGTCATCCCGGTCGCCTAGAAACAACAAATTATCGTTTTATCTGTTTGTTCAATAACCAAGTTATATCAATTCGATTACATTTTTTGAACCAGATGTTATACAAAAGACACGTGATGGTGAATCGGAAATTGGAACTTAGGTATGAACTCGATTGAAAATGTAAAAGACAGAATGATCAAAAGAAAATATCCGTGAAAAGTTCAAAATCTTCAAACAATATTCTCGTTTGTAAATAATCAATTAGTTGATATTTCATGTGTTAACTGTCTGATGTTTTTCTAATTGTAAGAATTCATTATAATGCAAGGGTTTGGATACCCGATAATTTTTTTTTGACACTAAAAATATATCTACAAATACAAATTATTTACCAAATCCAGGACCCCAGCCAGAGGTACACTATTAGCCTCTTCTCCAGCATTAGCGATAGCTTTCTCCATCGACTTGAGAATTTGATCCACAGGTGCCCATTCCCCTTTTTGGCAAAGTACCAAGATTCTCTGTGCTGCATCCCTAACGTTCGGCCCGGCACTTTGAGGTTTCGAACTTGTTCCTTCCTCTCCTTCAGGATTACTGGTTGTTTCATCTTTTTCTTTCTCCTTTGGTTCTTTGTCTTTGCCTTCGAAGAGAGAAAACATGGAATCAATTTACGACCATAATAACAACCATTGATACATAAATAAGAGTCATATCGCCGAAGATAGAAATTGGATGATTACTGAACATTAATACTATGACATTTATATTACACCTGTATCATAATCCTTGTAAATCTAAAATTCATCTTCAGCATTGTTTTTGAAGTCACGAAGCAGGTGTAATGGAAAATAGCGCATGATACACGTGTACAAGTGCCTTTAAAGCACTCGCAAAGTTAAGGTCACTCCGCTTCGCGCCGTGCCATTAACTTCGTTGCGCGTGCCTTTAAAAGTTCACTTGTACACTTGTATTATAATACGAGGATGTATTGATATCTAGTTAGCCTAGACCAGTTCCCTGCATAAATAAAATATAGCGTTACCATAGCAACGAACAATAACTTATTAGAAGTGTCAGTGTAAAGTTTGACGTCAAAAAAGTAAAGCAGAGTTACGCAATAAATTAAAATAAAAAATATGTCCACCGAAATTGTGAAAATCGAATAATTGGAGCATCGAGCCATCATCAAGTACCTGTATTTAAAAGGGTTAAGAGGTGAGCAGATTTACGAAGATATGCTTAATACTCTTGGTGATCAATGTCCTTCGTATGCGACCGTGAAAAAATGGACTACAAGCTTCAAAAGAGGTAAATTTTCCATTGAAGATGATGACCGATCGGAAAGGCCAGTTTCTGTGTCAGTTCCCGAAAATATCGATGCAGTTCCTGACTTTAACAGACCGTCGAATTGGGCTAAAACGGATATCTGAAGCACTGAATATTTGATACGAACGCGTTCATCATATAGTTCACGTCAATTTGGACATGAGAAAAATTGCTGCAAAATGGATCCCCAAATGTTTGAATGTTGACCAAAAGCACGCAAGGGTAGTAGCATCGCGTTCGATCTGTGCTCGATTTGAAAACGATGTAGACTTCTTAAACCGAATTGTTACTATAGATGAGACTTGGGTACATTTCTACGATCCAGAAACAAAGCAACAATCGATGGAATGGCGATACTCCGGTCCTCCAAGACCTAAGAAGTTTCGTGTCCAAAAATATGCTGGAAAAGTTCTTGCTTCAGTTTTTTGGGATTGCCATGGAGTAATCATGATTGATTTTTTGGATAAGGGTAGAACAATAACTGGAGATTACTATTCGACATTACTGACCACTCTACGGAAAAAAAATTAAAGAGAAAAGCCGCGGAAAGCTATCCAGAGGTGTTTTGTTTCTGCAGGTTGGTTGGTTGGTTGGTTAAAAGCTATCCAAAGGTGTTTTGTTTTTGCAGGACAACGCCCCTGCACACAAATCTCATGTTGCCATGCAAAAAATTCGTTATTTAGGGTTTGAATTACTAGAACACCCCTCTTATTCACCAGATTTGTCTCCGTCCGACTATCATCCCTTTCCTCAACTGAAAAAAAGTTTAAAAGGTCGTAAATTTTCTTCCAACGAGGAGGTAATAAAAGCTGTGGAGGTCTGGTTTGCAGAGCAAGAAGAAATGTTTTTTTTTGAAAGGTCTAGAGACGTTGCAGGTTCGCTGTAATAAATGTATCCAATTAAGAGGAGAATATGTTGAGTAATAAAATATTTTGACATTGAAATTTTGTTTGGTTCTATAGTAGGCTAAGAATATTTCAATATATCCTCGTAAAAACACGTGTAAATAATAAAAAGTCAATAACGCAAATTATAAACCGCCTAAAAATGGTTAAATAATGAAAAAAAAAATGAGATACACAATGTCGATTATCATAATATACGATTTGAATAGGCACATGACACATTCAATAATTATCGTAAATTTTACAAAAACTCTGTTATTGAAAAGAAAAAACTTTCTAGCGATAATTTTCTCATCAGTTCCTCTAATAAATGTAGAGACAGCTGTAGACTCGTAAATTTTGAGCGCAATAAAAATAAAACATCTAAGTTTGACATTCAGCTATAGCAAGATGATTTCAATGAATAGTTTTGTAATAACGCGAGTATCTTGGCCTTCCTTGCCATGTCCTCCCCCCATATCATCTGCTTTGACTGTCTGCATCCGTCTATCCTTCTCCACTCTTTTCCTAATGTATCAACGGCCCAAGATACTGAAGCTAAGCCGCAAAGAACTCCGACTGTTGGTGGGAGTTCTAACCGGGCACTGCGGCCTCAGGAGGCACCTGGCTCTCATCAGAGGTGAGGCAGACCCACTATGCACGGAATGTGGGGAAGAGGAGGACTCCTTCCACTTCCTGTGCGAATGTGGTATTTATGGCAGGCTCAGACAAAGCGTTTTTGGAGCTCCCACTATTAAGGAGGAAGAATTGCACTCGTTGCAATGGAAGGACATTTCGACTTTCATAAGAAGGTCGAAGAGGTTCGAGCAGGTATCCGACATGGGATGAGTGAAGATGCCGGGGATAGCAAAAGGGCCCACTGGGGCCTAGTCGCTGACGCTTGCGTCCCCCACCCATTACCATTACCATTTGTAATAACGCGAAGGATTTCATATCTTGCCACACATGGACCACGTCTGATTCCTTGAAGAAATTAAATTCACCAACATATTCTTTTTTTATCGCGATTCACCACTCAAGACATTTTTGGTTTGAACTCTTGTATTCTCAAAGAGTTGGTTGATATAGTAGCTAATCCGTTTTCATTACTACTTATAAATGAATGTTTTTCGAAGATATTTTCTTTGATTCTCTTAAAATTTCCACTGTTCTACCGTTACTGAAAAAAGGGGATTCATTGAACATTGACAACTACAGACTGACTTCCATCATAGGTACCTGTCCTAGCTAAAGTTCCTGAACTCTTAGTAAAAAATAGATTGTCCCGATATTCAGAAACAAATTCACTGTGTGAAGCTCAATTTGGTTTCAGAAAACGCAAATCCACGATCAAAGCTATTTTGCGTGTCATTAGTGAGATAGTGAGAAGGCCTTGAGGAGGATAAACATTCAATCATTACCTTGTGCGATTTGACAAGGACTTCCGACTGTGTCTCTCATGATAGTTTATTGAAAAACTGGAACAATATGGTGTAAGAGGCATACCCCCTACTATTTTCCAATCTTATCTGAGTGGTAATCATTTATTTATATCCTGCACGATTCATTGTTGCGTTCCAATTAACAGTGCTGCTCCTAAGGTGGCGCATGGAGTTAGTAACAAGGCCTATCCAGAACACGTGGCTAATGATCATAGCAGTCGATGCCAAGACACTAAAGAAAAAATAATATTTTTTTACATCAACTAAATTCCTATACAGAAATAATTATAAAAATGTAAAACAGAAATGATTGTTATGAGTTATAAACCAGAATTGCAGGAGAATATATTTCCTGGAATATCGAAGAATTGGTCAGAGAGCTATATTCACTATGTGATTTAAAATGCGTGTACGATAAAGCGCTGGGAGTAAAGTCCAGTCAAAATCAATGAACGTATTGAAATTGTTGGCTATATAGTTTCAGTAGAGATACCAGCGGTACCTTCGTTGTTTTACCTACTGCTGAAACATTGAACATAAGGGAGGATCTTGTTCGACGTGGAGGTACATTGAAGGGAATCATGTCAAGAATTTCTGGGGAATCCACTCTGCTATTTATGATTTTGTGCAAAAACATCATAGAAGTTAAGCTTCTCCTTTGCTCCAGGGATAGTATCTTATATTCGGACCTCAAATGACAAGTTCTAATAGTATTATAATCGGGCCATACATGATATGCTGATTGAAACATAAATACCTCAGAAGTTTATTCTGGATTTTTTCCATTTCGATAGGATTTGGGTAGCTATAAATATAATGATCAATGTACAAGCAAAATTAACGCATCCCCGTGGAACATAACAATAATAATAATACTATTCCTTTTTTTAAAATCCTACCCCCTTCTACTCCCCGACCCCAAATCATTTGAATAACACCAATGCCCGAAATCAATCGAATGAAACAAAAATAGGTTCAAATATAATTGTATAATAGTGCACAAGTTTTGGAAAGATTTAATTCAATGTTCATGAAAGTATTATCCAGGGGAGTAGTTTCATGACCTACCTGGTGGGATCCGTGTCGAAATCATTTGGAAATGGTTTCAGTCGCTTCAAATAAAAAATAATGACACTATGTGATAATCACTACAAACCGAGCAATAACAGTGGTTATGAAATTTTGTTTCCGATGAGAATTATTCCCGTGGAAATTTTATCTGTTTACAAACAGCATTTGCTTTGAATTGATATATTATCACATTTGTTTATGAATCTTTCGATGAACAAAATAGATCAAATGAGCATGAATTGGAATGAAGATAATGATAGAAACTGCTCAATAATATTGAATCATACCTGTTTTGCTAGTGGCATCCTTATTTTCATCATTTTTGGTTTCTTTGGGAGGGCCCTTACCACCTCCTTTTTTTGCTCCGGGTTGGGACATGTCTCTATTAGTTTACCATTTCGAACTAGTTAAGCACATTAGTTAAGTTTTATCGCGATGTTATGTATATTCTTGTATGTCTCTCGACAAGCGCAACACATTCCTAGTCAGAAGAGCGAGTATGAGAAAAAGGCACTTCAAAACTGACTTGCTCACTGAATAACATTTTATTAGTTCATTAATTTATTCAATACAGGTTTTCGTTGTACTATTAAAATATACCCCACTTTTATAATTTTCAAAAAATATTTCGAAAATAATGCGTGAAAATATATCACCAATCAAAATTCGCTTTTCTACTTCATTACGAACTCGAATCGACTTTCTGCACAGAACCACATTTCTTGGGCCTTTGCATATCAAACTAGCAGTTTGAATAAATCTGCGATCCTAACTAGAGAGTAAATCCAATCTTAGCCAATGAGGGGTTGTTTCTCCCCACCGAATATCTTGGCAAGGGGTGTTCTGCCGTGATTCAACAATAGCTTGTCGTGTAGACACATTGACCTAGTGTAGTATGCTAAATTCTCAGATTATAGATTATTTTCTTTGCCTATGTAAAGTAATGGGGATTTCGGATATTTCACTCTACAGGACGATTTTGTACACAGTAGAAAACAGATGCACAAAATCGATCATGAACAGTTGTAGTCAGTTTTTGAAAAATTGAAATAGTTTGAAAGTTTCTTTTGAGCCATATAATTCATGTTAATGCAGGAACAAAAAGCAACGTTTTGCAAGCTTCTTTCTCAATAGATATATCTGCATGGCTGACTGCATTAAAATGTTCTGAAATAAGTGATATAATAATATGACTAAAATATCAGTACCATTAGCTACTACAGTAACATGTTTTTCTTGGGATATTTTTAAAGCTTCATTGACAATTAATGTGTCTGCATCACCTTCTGCATGAATGACCAAAAATAACTCCTTAGCATTTTGATAAAGTGTTGTTTGTTTGTAGAGTTTGAAAGAAAGGATACCGCACACTTTAATGGGGGAAAGTGGCCCCCTGTCGAATCACTTGTATTTTTGATATGTTATAGTCCAAATCATTCCAAACAAAAAGTCCAATAGGCATAACTTTTACTATATAGGCTAGGTTTGACGATAAACTCTCATTTTTTCCCCATTGTTAAACAACTCAAAACGTTATCCTGAGTAATTTTCGCTATTCTGAGTAATCATTAAAAGTTTTGTTCATTGGTGTCATTACAGGTGGTCAATTATACAGTATGTTCCAGCTAATTTGGTCAAATTAATACTTCAAGTTGATGATGCGACTTCAAGGAAGATATAATAAAAAGTGGTCTATTTCATTTCGATAGGGTTGTGTCGAATGAGTATGTAACTATATCTAATCATTTCATTGGCGCTCAGGAAGTGTGGCGGAGAAACTCCTGGCGGGTCAACCAAGCCTCTATTTGCACATTTATCATAAGTATAATATGGAGAAATTAATGGGCCATAACTCAATATATCAAATGTTACATTTAACGTACCTATTGAACCTGTTACCGTTGACCCTAATGAAAAACCCTCGAAACATTGACATCGTTTCCAATGCAATCTACAGAAAAATGTTTTTTTCTTCTACATTAAAGGGAAGCAATATTTTCATATTATCCAGTACGAACTCTACAATTTCGAAAATTTAAAACAAATCTGGACTATAACATTCTTCGATCGATTTAGAAACGAAAGTTAACTTTAAAAAAAATTGTTTAAAATTGTTTTTTCCGTTAACCATCTGTCGTGCCCTTACGAACGGCAGCCCTCAGAAGTCGAAACTTGTGCGATCCAAGGATTAACGAGTTCTTAGCACTTTCTCGAGCCATCAAAAAATGTTTGCAGTCGCCATGGTTTGAACCATCGCCGACTGGCAGCCACAGTCACATATTGATAATAATATTAGTAAATTCAAATATCTGCGTAACCTCCACTCACCCCTATACTTTCATTGATTGTTTCTGAATTGCTTAGATGTTATGAATTTTTGAACGAAATGAGCATTTGCAGATGCATTTCGTAAAAATTCCTGACGTTACAATGTATATAGACTTAGAAAAAAAAAATTTGTAATGCCATTTCATGGACAGATTTGTAATATTTCTTATACTTTCTCATGCCTTCGCATAAACCATACGAAACTCGCCTTCGGCTCGTTTCGTATCCTGATGGTTAATGCTCGCGTATTAATAACCATCATTACAAGACTTGCATAATATACTAGTATGCAGTCATTGTTCATTGTGGTTCTGGCGTTGAATCTGATCATTATTACGCATTGGCCAAAGAGAAAACGGACTGGTTTAAGTTTGACGATAGTTGTGTCACTAAATATTCTGACGATATCTTGAATTTATTGGAGCCTCTGGAGACACTCTACATTTTATTTTATGAGAGAGGACATTGGCAGATCAAGATCCTGAGTTCTTCAGATGATGTGGTGCTGCAGGTTTTTCCGGGTTTTCCTGCAGCTGAGAAAGCAAATGTGCCACTGGAATCAATCAAGTCGCCCCAAAGCGCCAATTAATTTTTGCTGTTAAATTTTTTGTAATATTTCAACTTATACAATGACAGGCCTGAATTCGAAAATGATTATGTTGAGTGAATTACTGTCGATTTGAAGAAAAGGTAGCAGATGAGACCAATGTTCTTCAAAGAAGGGTCCCAAAACTTGAAGTCGAGGAGTAATGGTGCAATTTATTCTTGATGAACATTTTGAAAGACTAGGAGTTGGCATTCTCGGGCCATGTTATCGTCATGAGTTTTACAGCATTGTCTTCTAATCTAATGTGACAAAAAACTAACACGAAATTGTATACAGTCTTTTCATTTGGCTCCTCCAGCACCAGAGAAAGCTACTGAGAAATTTGACAGGTCCCTATGTAGTCATAAAGATCAACAAATAGGTGTACCGCCTTTAGCTCAATGAGATTAAATGTTATTTGACTAGGAGATTTTAATCCCCATAAGACAATGGGGGCACTTACAGAAAAAGAAAGAACATTTATGTCGAAATGTGACGTAGTTGGACACCGAATGCAATGTATTCAAATTATAATTTTCACACATAGCCCGGTCCGACCTATTTGCCGGTACGACCGCCGATTCCGATTTATGCAGCCGCCGGGGATCTCGACAATCGGAAAACGGACCGGTCACCGATTTGTCGGTTTCAGTGATTTCTTATGTATATACATTTGTCCACACACACACAGGTTCTGACGTGTCGGTGACGGAGAGTATTTTGATACATAGCGATCATAGTATTTTGTATTTGATTGTACATTTTTAAATCCGTAACAGCACACATCGTTCTTCCTGCACTGTTCAATATACAGTGAGCACGTAAAGGTTGGAACAAATTCGTTAAAAGCTTGGTATGGCCATTGGGAAAAAATGCTCAGATACTTCGATTTTATTTTTCAGTTGCGCATTTTTTTATCTACTTATATTTTTGATGACGTCATTACTGTTCGAGTTATGGCGTCATCATGATTTTTTTCAAATGAAAATACTCTATTTGATAATAACTTCAAAAATAACGCATTTTTCTGTATATGGACGTCATATTTTTTCTTATGTTACATAGCCGCATGTTCGAGAAATAAAAGATTTTTCGTTCATAATAATGTAACATTAGGTCTGTTAACGAAAGCTTTCGACTCGTGGAATCCCCACAAAATGAATTTAGTGGGATTAGATCAGGAGATTTATATGGCCACTCTGAAATCCTCGTCCGCTATCGAAATCAACTTCATTAGGTTCATGAATTACTTTCACTTTATATTTATATATTTATAAGACGGTGAGCAAAGTCGAAGCAAAATTTTGACTATGTGGCTGATCGTCCAGGCGTTACGGAAGATCAACAATTGGACGAATATTCGATGTGTTGGCCGTTGAATCTTCAGCTTGCATCTGACCCGGTTCGAATCCGTAGTATGAGGGAATTTTTCTCCAGTACATACAGTTTTTTACCCGCACAGGATATGCCTTTGCGTACACTCTTCGAGTGTTCATGAGGGAGTATTATTATTATTATCATTGCAAGAAAATTCTCACAAACTTACTCTTCAAGTTGCATTGGACCAATCAATGTATAGAACGTCTGTTTTGAAATGACTATAAAAAGAATAAGTGGCACCCATATAAAGTGAAAGTAATTCATGAACTTAGTGAAGATGATTTCGACTGAAAACGAGAATTTTCAGAGTGGCCAGCTAGATCTCCTGATCTGACCACACTAGATTTTTTTTTGTGGGGATACCTCAAGTCAAAAGTTTACGGTACCAGACCCTATAATACATTATTATAAAGGAATTATCTTTTGTCTCGATCATACGGTTATCCAACAGAAGAAAAAATATGACTTGCGTACTTTTTGAAAGTATTATCAAAATAGGGTAATGCCATTCAAAAGATATTTTAATGACTTCATAACTCGAACAGTGATGACGTCATCGAAAATATGAGTAGACCAAAAAATGCGCGACTGAAAAAAAAAGTGTCTGAGCATATTTTCCCTAATGGCCATATCAAACGTTTAAAGAATTTGTTCCAACCTTTACGTGCTCACTGTATACTAAAACAGATAACGGCACCGATAAGCCGGGCTGTGTGAAATACTCTGTTGTCCGGTACCGGAACCGGTACCGGAACCGGTACCAGCACCGGTTTTGCCGGAGTGTGTGAAAACGCTCTAAGGATGCCTCTGAGATGCGCAAACGATAGAAAGCGTGAGTAGATGTGCGACAAAGACGTAACTGCTTGAATAAGGCAGAGCGATTGAGCTCCTGCCCCACTCCAGGGTTTTGTCTACTGCGCAACCAATTCTCGCAGGCATCCTTACGCTTGTCGATCAGTACATGAGATTTACTGCTGACAGTTTTGTTCCTCATTTCGAATTCGACTCTGTGCTCATGTCCAAGTACGTCACTATGACGCGTTGATGATACAAGATTCTGATTGGCTAGAGCTTATTAAACCCTCCTGTTAGTTTAGTCTCTTTGCCTCTAGCTAACCCCAAAAACCCAAGGTTGTTCTCGTAGAGAGGTTAGCAGAATACCGATGTCATGATTTCATAAATTGATTCAAGGACAACCAACATGGCGATGATGTTATCCACGACGAAATAACCTAGAGGAAGAGGCAGTGTTGACAAATCGTCGATTGATACGGAACGAACTTTTATAAAACATCAGAGAATTTCACAGAAGCATCTAGAAGTACTCGTTTTTGTTCTGAATTGAAATCTAGAAAATTCTTATTGTAGTCGAGAATTTCTTGAATGTTCTAAGGCAAAATATGACTACTGGTCGAACTATAAGTTTAACAGACATGGCAATATAAGACCACTATTGCGAAGTTGTCTATGAACAAGGGCTGATTTCGTATATGTTGAATAAGCCGACAGGAAACGCATTCTGTTCTCACACGTCCAAAACTGAGTCCTTCATCTAGTGGGTTGTATTCATAGAAGCTAGCAAATGCTTATAATATAGGTTTGTCTATCTCATGACTCAGAAACATGGATTACTTTATTTCAAGAAATACAAGATAAATCATTAGTTCAAGGTTTATGCACACAACCCATTGTCTTTCTCTTAATCTGAGGCTCTCATGGTCTCCACCCAATATTATTGTTCGCCATCCTCAGCTCGAATACTATGGCACTCCTTAACTGTCTCCCATCATGTACCTGCCATCGTATTCTAGGGGATTTATTAAAGAAGTGACAACAAAATATAATATAATATTTTAATCAATTTATACAAGTAACACAAATATATCAGGTGATTTTAGTTATAAACATATGTCAAGTGATACCTGTTAATTAAGTTTAAAAATAATAGATTTTAAAATTTCTCAATAACACAAATACATCAGGTGAATTTTAGTTAAAAACATTTGTCAAGTGATACTTGCTCATTCAGTTTAAAAACAGTAGATTATAAAATTTCTCTATAACATATTATAATAATAACAAATTTATAAAACTTGTGTAGGAATATGATACGCGTGAATTGCACTAAGAGTTTACTCGTTTAAAATACAAGTTCTGACTATAGCTTCTACTACTGCGTAAGGATCACAGTTAGAAGCTGGTCTTCTGTCTTCCAAATATCCTTTCTTTTCTTCAGCACATCCACGAGGGATACGAATACTAGCTCCGCGATTGGCAACACCTGGAAAATTAAATTAGATTTAAGGCTGAATTCCCACATATCCGACGTCCGATGATACGATGGTACGAAAATGTTCTGATTGGTTGGAAAAATGTCCTGATTGGTTGATTTGTTGTCACACCTACCAATTCAACCAATCAGAACATTTTCGTACCATCGGATCATCGGACATCGGATCTGTGGGAATCCAGCCTTAGGCGTGGAATACTTCCATAGAACAACGTTTTCAAATAAGAAACTTTATACATTCGTACCATTTGCATGAAATAGCGGACTGTGTAACCAATCAAAATGTACGAAGAATCAAGTTCACAAGCCAATATACAAATTTTCATCATAAAAATTGTGACTTTTTCTTGTCCTTCATACTTTTTGGAAAATAGGCAAGTTGAAGCAAGCAAAGTTCATAAAACACTCTACTCTTTGGAGAACAATTTTTTCAGTAGTACCTAATATAACAAGTAAAATTAAATGTAAAGTAAAATTTTGGCAAAAATTTACGAATGCAAGTTAGTGCACGAATACCTTTTTACAGTTCACCTAGAATAAGTCAAAAATTATCGGTAGTGTCCATTGTACGAATTGGATTCGATGAATATAATTATAAAAACTGTAATCCATTTCTCGACAAAACCGACATTCTAAATCAAGATGTATGTTCTCGTTCTCAACTAAAATCCATGGTAATGACAATAGGTTTTCTGTTTCGAAATTGATAGATAGTTTGACATATCTTTAGTGTTTCAGAGACATTGATAAAAATATTATATTTTTTTTATTGTTAAATAAAAAAAATTAAATTGTTTCAAAAATATTGTTAAATTGCTTGTACTGTCTGAAGATACTGATAAATGCCCAAAATGAATTTTGCAATATAGAGTAAAATCATCGCATAATTTTGAATTGATTGGTCATGAACATCAAAGGAACCATAGAAATGTACATTTGTCAAATCAAGCAGATGAGTGACATTTTCTTATATTTTTGTATATTACAAGCAAGACGCGAAACAAAACGTCAGTTTCACTACGAATTTGCATTTTCTTATATGAATTAGATTTTGTTTGAATCAGATGTGATGATGAATCATGTTATTTCTGCTTATTGTTAGAAATTTACCGTGTCCATTTTTTTTAAACATTATGTACTACCACTTCCGGAGATGGCAATCTCCGATGTTGAACTTTTCACAACAATACCTCAAGTCAAAGTCGCTTCAAATGTATACATTAGTTCTACCGTTAATGAAAATTTTCGGGTTGTAATTCAGCTTTGCTTTTCTTGTTATAGTCAATCCTATTTTCATCATTTTCGTCAGCTACGTCAAATATATGCTACTTACCTGCACTAAAGTCATGAATCGAAGAAGTTTCGTGTTTTCCTGTGAGACGACGTTCGTTGTCTTTTCCTCCATTGGGATCATAAGCCTGGATGTGTCTGAGATGATTTCTGCTCAGTTTATCGATAGCCTTTTCAATTTCTCTGTAAAGAATACAAATGTGATTAATGCACTAAAAACATAATTTAATTCAATGTAAATCAAATACCAATTCAATTACAGCGTACATTTTTATTTCGTAACGAAACTGATGGTTATTTAACAGATATATAGGTTGATTAATCCGTGAAGATCAAGGACAAATGACATAGGATAGGTACATATAAATAATGTTATTTAGAAATACACAAGATAACACCGTGACTGAGTCAATAAAAACAGCGACATACAAGAGGACGAATAAAGTATACATAAAAAATACAACTTGAAACGCCAATATGTGAGAATAATGAACCAGGGCAGTGATTGAATACATTGTTCTCAATAACCACTTGATCTATTTTTATTTTCACTTTTGCTTTAGTTTTTTACTACAAACTTTTAATGCTATTTAACGATACTTACTATATTGATACTATTTATAATTAAGTTTACCAGTACTACTATTATAGTTACCAATTATATCGCTTTCAAGAGTATTCTTTAGCGATTAGCTGTGTTTATTCAATCTAAATTTTATACTGTGTTCTGTAAGTTATGTATACAATTCTTGAATAAACATTCATTCATTGTATAATTTCATCTAGCTAATGGAACTGATTTTGCTGGAGACAATCTCTCAAAGTAGATTTGAATTTTCATTTTCATATATTATAAAGTTGTGGTGGTAGCATGTTGAAAAATAATAGAAAAGCATGCGGAGAAAACTTTCTGAATATCATTTTGTTGGACTTTTCTAAATGTGTATAATATTTTTCTCCTGTTGGGTATTCGTGGACATCCTAGTCTTCATATTTGTTCAAGTTATGAGAGAAATGCGCCAATAATGTAAATATGTGAATATTAATTAGTGCCCTGCCCTTATTTCATTCCGGGCCAGGTTTTTCTGCATGATCCGTTGTAAGCGAGATCAAATATCGAACGGATGAAACGTATATACTGACACTATGAAAAATTCAGTGGCACAGTCCGATACCGTAATAATATTTATGGTTGAATAAATGAGTGCGTAGCAAGTGTTTACCAGATGATCTATAATATGGACGTTTTCTTTAAGTGTACCTCAACTTGAATGTGAAAATCTAATTAACAGTCCACTACGGTCCCTATAGGAACTTGGGAGAATTTATTGTTTCTAGTATGATCATGTCAAAAGATTGCTGTCCTAGTAAACAACGAAAGCCAGTGAGGTATGCCAGTCCGGAGCTGTATATACCATCAGGGGAGTGCCTCTACTAAAGATGCTCATCCACGAGACTAGTCGTCCACCTGGAGGTCTTTCAGAAGTCTGATGATGATGAAATGAATGCAGATAGGAGTAAAAGACTAGCAAGAACAGTGGGACTCGGAATTGAGGAAAAACTATCTCATGCCAACGAAGCGGAATCAAGGGGAACACTTTGGAGGATCTTCATGCAGTCGGGCAGTAAATTCAGAGCCGACGAATATTAATCATTGTCGGCGATTGCATCAGCGTAAGGCATTATTTATTTTTTAGGAGAATAACCTTGGATTTCAATGAGCAACCAAGTCTACCTGCCGAGGACAGATGTTCAGGGCATGTCATAGTATGTATGATGTATGTCTACTTTCCATCATCATACTGAAGAGGCAATTTTTCTTCCAGGAAAAATTTAATATGGCTGTTCAGGAAGGATCACAAAAATAGCATATACTTTTGGCCTAACGATTTTAAGACTACCAAGTCGACCATCAACTTCACTTTCAAAATATTCCAACACTGCTAGACTGAAAAACTGTCTCGGACAAGGAAAGTCAGTTACACATTTGGAAGTCGAAATGATTTTCAACAGATTCGTGATCGGTTACATTCGGCCAACTGCTACCGAGCTGAAAGATCATGGTATCACGGCTATATGGTTAATTAAGGACCGAGAATTAGAAGTAGATGGAAATGGCCAATGATCGAAGGCCAGGGGTGGAACCCTGTAACTTGTATCGCATTCGCTATATCTTTCCATTACCCAATTGTGGAAATATAATTCTGGGTCATTGTAAACAAGGCGTTAAGGACCAAATATTTTTGTGAAGATTAACAATAAAGAATTAATGAAAACATTTTCCTTTTAGAAATATCTAATTGAATCGTACATAAAGCAGTCGAGTCTGAGTCGAGGCAAGTTGAACAGAAGTTGAAAAGAATGTTGGATGAAAGTTGATGTTGAATTTGAAGTAAGAGAGCAGTGCAGTGCAATCCGCCAACAAGACGATAGCTGAGATATTCAATACTTAAATTTTTGTATTGTAAATTAAAGTTGATAAGTTGATCCAAGTATTCTAATCATTTGAGGAATCCACGAGAAGTTCGTAACAATATTCAGATATGACATTCAATTCCCAAGGTATAAAAGTTAGGAGATATCATATCATCCAAGGTTATTATGGTGAACATGTTTTATTGCCAATTTGTTGAACGCATTTTTCATAATATTTGATGATTACGGTTGATTGCCGAGGTATGAATATTAACTGCTTTAAACAATGAGTTAGTTAATTCCCAGCTTCCTCATTAAATAATGAAGGAAATGCGTTCGTGCACACTCATTTGTTTCAATTGATATGGTTTCATGAGGTTTTCCCAGCTTGTTTATTCGCGATATCAGATTTCACAAACCGCCATAAAAAATTGTTATATAATGCGAGTAAATTAAAGCTGTCATAAATCATTTTGTAAATATTGACATTAACATCATTCTCCAAGTTCGTGATGGAAAACAGTTTTTTTTTACCTATAAAATTAAATTTTGTTATTCGAGCTAAACAATGGACAATTAAACTTGTGAACATTGTTTGGTAATATATTCAAATAAACAATCTGGATATCCTATAGTATGAATGTTTTTTCGTGTGGAAAATTTTCTAAGGCAATTTAGTTTAGGAAATTGCACTGTGGAAAAATTATTTTCTGTCAAGTTATCTCTGCTTCTGAAAATGATTCGTGTAAGATGCTGCAAGGCGTTTTGAAATGGAGCCGAGTCTTTTGATCGAAAAAAACATTCAAAAAAATATATCTGATGAAAGCTAACGATATTTTGTTCTGGAACACATTTCGTAAATTTGAGATTATTGCCTGTCAATTCTACAAATATACACACATACATGACGACTGCAGTGGAAAAGGTGAAACACTAAAAGTCTGTTTAGCTTATTTTGTGAATTCAACAAGGTATAATCCAAACAGAAGACATTTTATAATGCAGACGGCTAATAATAAAAACCAATAAAAATTTTCAAAAAACTGTGGGGATAATTCAGTCTAAAAAAGACAATTTTCAGTTTGGTATGGTCGAAAATTCTGGAATATTTCTGGAATAATTTTTTATTGATTATGTTTTTGATACTATTTTCTCCCTTCACCTCAAAATAATTTTCAGAGGCTCATCTCGATAACCAAACTAATTCCATCAGAAGGAATACTAAACCTCCTCGTAAGTTGAGTTGAATGTGGTTGTTTGTCTTAAGGATATGCTTTGTACTTTTTCTTTTCTTCTAAATCATCTTTTATATCAGGAGAGTGCCCATGGTTCATGGCTACCTTCTTTGATAGTTTTCAGAACGTTTTCAAAAAGAATAAAAACCATCAAAATGATAGAGAAAATTTCAACTTAAAAAATTGTGAACTTTATGGTCAACTACAAATTTACATGTCCGCGTACATTTGGTTTACGACAAATATTCGCAAGAAATCAATCAGAAACACATCATGAAATCAATATTAGAAAAGTTGATGATCACATGAAATTTCATTCTTTTGAAAGTATTGTTATTTACAATAACTCAGTATTGCTCAGTAATGATAATGGTTCATTGAATTTTAAATAATTTCAGTTGATACCGAGAATTGGATGATTACTTATTAATTACCAACAAGTAGTTGAACACATTCATTCATATATTAATATAAATACGACTCTTTCTGTTTACTTACTGAAAGTTAAGTATTCCTAATAATGAAAATGACTTGGTTATCGTAATGCGCTTCTAGGAACGAAAATTGTGTAATGTAAAGTGAAAAATATTGTAGTGTGTGTTCAGTATTTCATTTTCTAAGTTTGTGAACTCGATTTTTTAGAACTTTAGAATAACATTTTGAATTGATCGAAAAATGGTTGTGTTTGAGAGAACAATGAGATCATGATTCTGTAACACCAGAAATAGTTGACATTGAAGAAGAAATCCTAGAAAGTCGCATCTATTAAAATCACTATAGGTCAATGTCAAGTCAAGTTAATTGTGTGTGTCGAATTTATTGTAGACACAGTTAACTTTTTTATTTTACGTGTCTGAACCTTTCAAATATTTTAGCTTTTCAATATTTGAACTCGTAAGTTTGAAAAGGACACGAGTCACACTTTTTCAAAATATCACGTTTTGGTGCCATTCTATTCATTGAACCGTTTGACATATTTACTGTGAAATGGACGCATCTTCATGTAACACAAGTCAACTTATAAAGTAATCGAAAATTCATGTCTATATGAAAACGTTCTGGACTTACGCCTATTTAAAGTCTACGGTCTTGTGACAACATGTCAATCCATAGATTATATTGTCAGTCACACATTCTCTCTCTTACAGAGGCCCTTGCCATCAAGTAGTAACACTCATGCATATGCTGGTAAAGTGTCAATCAATGAAAAGAAAATGTCAGATTTGAAAATATTAACAACATATTTTTTCTACGACCATTAAGAAAAATGAACATTTCAATTGCGTCTTCGATTAAGAAACCTACCACGTTGTAACACCGATTTTCATTTCCCACGGGCTAGCTGTATCGAAATATTTCATTTCCTACGACTTTCATGAACTACTAGACTGTCATTATAGGTAGGTATTAACGAATTTTAAAGTCCGACGGGTATCAAACAAGGAAATCCAAAACATTTTCTACAGATAAAATTAATAAATTTATATCAGAAGTTCCTGATAATGCCTATCTTCTGACAAAGGTATGATTTTCTTTTCATAAAACCAGAATAATTTCAATAAAAAGATTGATTACAATCGGATTCTATATTTTTGAATAGTTGACAGATACTTTCTATATAGCAGTTAATTTGAACAAATTATTATGTGCTCCAGATGACACATGAACTTTGGATGGTGGGAGCGAGGGTTCAAATCCACGCAGCCACATTTTATGAAATCGATTAGTGTTTGATTTTTATAATAATTTTCACGACGTAGGTAGGTACGTGTACAAAAAGAAAAAATAGATGTTTCATTCAACGGGTAAAGAAAGAAAAAATTATCTGAACCATGTAAAAATGACGGCAGGAGAGTTTATGATAAAAAGGATTATTAAAAATATTACAGATTTGTTAATGATTCAGATGGTCGTAGAAAAAGTATAGTGTACAATGAGCATGAAATGACCCATTTCCCACTCGTATGTATATGAAATTTTGTAGTACTCGCTACGCTCGTATTACAAAATTACATATACCTACTCGTGGGAAATGTATGTTCTAGCAGAGAACCAACATTTCAATACAGAGGTTTTTGGATGTCCAACAACTTCAGCAAACAATGAATAACAAGAAAATCATGATGATAACTAAAAGTTTTTCTGAAAATCCTTGGATTTGTGTATGCATGTGAGAGGGCAATTTCGAAAATGGCATAAGTCCAAAAATGTGTAATATAAATATCTGTATTATTCATGTTCTATTATAGTAAACAAATCTGACAATAATTGTATATGTCCTCTCTTTCTCATCTATTATGTTCAGTTTCTTCATCACCATGAACTTTTTTATATGAAACATATTTTTGATCATTCAGAAAAATGTTAATTAATGGTCCTTTTCAAAATGACATGTCAATTGTTATTTCACTGTGGTCTAATTACTGCAACTCGAGTCTTGAATTGATTAGCTATTTTAAACTGGATACTTTATTGTGTAAAAATGAAGAGTGGAGGTAAAACTCGTCAATTGTTCAATAACCACTATTATGGTACATAATATTTCTGTTTTATAAAAGTCTTAACGTTATTTACATGAATGACTATGCAACACAGTTCACATCTTGAGTTAACCGTGAGTTGTATACTCTCTCAAATCAATCTGTTCCAAATTATCACTGTCACTGTATTTAAATTCGCTGGATTGATTTCTAGAATGAACGCGACCTTCCAGAAGAGACGAGAGAGAGAGAGAGCGCAGAACAATTCAAGCGCCTTCGCCACGTTTATAGACGGGATAACACATGTTTTCCACTTTGTTGGTATCGCAACAGAGAATAATGCCGAGGACAGATGTTCAGGGCATGTCATAGTATGTATGATGTATGTCTACTTTCCATCATCATACTGAAGAGGCAATATTTCTACCAGGAAAAATTTAATATGGCTGTTCAGGAAGGATCACAAAAATAGCATATACTTTTGGCCTAACGATTTTAAATTAAATTGTGTAATACGTTTAGGAATATTTTCTGAGCAAAATTTTCCATAACCCGTAGGATGGAAGCCTATACCTGTTATTCAATAATGATCTACTAATATGATCGATTTACTCTCATAATATTGCTGATAAGAATGAAAATCTATTGATTAGTACACGTTGGGATACTAATTTCCAGATTGAATTATGTTGATTGAATAGAAGGTTTAATAGGCTTTTCCCATCATTTGTAACGACAGTAATTTAATGAGTACTTACACAATACCATTTTCTTCCCTCATGGCTTTCGTCGAGAAGTTTGTATGAGCTCCAGCTCCGTTCCAGTCACCTTCCATTGGTTTGGGGTCGAATGTAACTATGACTCCAAAATCTTCAGCTACGCGATGTAGAATATATCTGGAAACCCAAAGTTGGTCACCAATTGAGATACCTTCGCATGGACCGACTTGGTACTCCCACTGAAATAATTATTGTATGAATAAATACTCTGTTATATAAATATTTCAATAATCTTAAACAAGGTGTTTACTGAATCAATAAAAGGTCTCCTTGACATTGTCAGTTGATTTTCTGGAGAGTATGGAAGCATGATAGATACTAGAAGGGGAAGCTCAACGAAAGGAATATGAAAATAAAATGAGCAAAAAACGATAAGAAAGGGGTGGAACTGCTTTGAAAAATTCTCACGAAAGCAAGAAGACAAGATACAAGCACGGTAAAATAGAGTTTTGCAAAGAGTAGGTATATTAAGACGAAAGATGCGAAAAATGACAAAGGACCAATAGCAAACACTTTCGCAACAGAAAAACAATAGAGCTGAAGAAGAACAAGAGCAACATTTCTAGCTTCTGGAAATTTCACAATGAAATGAAGAATATGAGATGAACAGAAAGTCACGAGAGAAGCCCAGTTTAACTATATTTTTGCAGGTACAAAAAAATCCATAGTTAGCAGGAAAACTAATTGAAAGAAATCTAAGACACGTCGAAGTCGAACTGGTGTTGAACGGAATACGAATGTGGTAGGTTCAGATAACAGAATATATCGAATAAAAAATAGACTTGGATACAGAAGCAAATGAAATTAGAGGGTTTGTCTGGACGAAATGTGGGAACTGACAAGATTTCAATGAGGAGTGGACTGTCTTAATAATAATAATGAGCACTTGTTGCAGGGCAATTCTGGAAACGATAATTTTTTCCCATTGTAAACAACGACCAAGGCCCGCATATTGAATTGAATGTCGAGGTAGGCCAAGGTTCAATACTTGATCCTCTACTCTTCCTTATCTTCATTAATGACACACCACAATTTACAACTTCCATAAATATATACATGTTTGCGGATGATTATTATTCACGGCAAAAATTCAATAGAACTAGAAACTGAAGCAGATATGGTAATAATGCAAATTAAATCATGGTGTCTCAATGATTCTTAGATCATGAATGTAAACGAAACAATTTTTATGCTTCTCTGATTAAAACAAATATCCTACCAGAGATAAGTCATATGGAAACCAGTTTACTCAATCTTGAGTTACAATATAATAATATCGGGAAATTGACAGAATTTCTGTACTTCAGAAAAGATAAGAATTATATATAATTAGCAATACAGCGAATCTTGTAGATAAACTTTCAAGAAACAGAGAACACTAACTGTGACAGGAATACATATTTTCAGAATTTCGTGCTTCATTAACAAAAATAAAAATAAATTGAAGCTCAATCAGCATAGGTATCAAATGAGGAGAGCACAAGAAATCCACAATTCAAATATTAACACCTGATTGAGCTGGAAGCTTAATTTATAATACACTGCCGTTAGAAATCAGATCTGCTGCAACTTTTAATATTTTCATGAAGAAAACACACACGTTTTTAGTTGAAGGATTTTTTGTAACATAACGATGTGTCTAATCAAGTATATTGAGAAAGGTTCCATCGATAATGTATTTTAGAACGTCTGTCAGCGTGTTGAGAAAAATTTGTAATAAGTTTATATTATGTACACTATTTTTGTATTTTGTTTTATAGTTTCTCACTTTTAGTTTTAGTGACAAACCTTGTGTTTAGCACTTTTATGGCACATAAATATCTAATGTCGATGAACGGAGATAATTGATATATTTAATCTGTACATTATCCTGGTATACAAGTTGTTGAGTTTGTGTATTCAGGAGTAATTATATAATTATTTGAAAACGCCACGGAAAATTCGTAACAATACGAGTTCATGGCGTATTTTAGTTCTACGATCATTTTTACTGACAAAGCATTGTGAGCATAAAAACTTGGCACAAATGTGTATAAAAGTTTCAGTCTAAGAAAAACACTGTTTGCCAATGATGTGCTAGAGATAACAGAAAACATCGATTACTCACTTAATGTTTGCAGATTTTAAAATTTTGAAATTTAAAACTAGGTAAATGAAGCAATCAGCAATATTTGTGTTGTTGAAATGTTGCAATCAGATTGGGCAATTTCATTTGTAGTTGGTATATAAATGGTATATAAATGCGTGTTATTTTAACACTTATCACCAAAAACTTCAAGTTTAATTTCCATGGAAGGAATCTATGGATTTCTATTATCCTGTTGTTAGAAATTCAGCAGGATTAGATATGATTGTAGGTCTCAGACTAAAACGGTTTCAAGTAACAGATAATTTCAAATATAATCTGTTACTTATTTTTTGACACTACTTTAGGGGCTGAAGTACCACTTTAAATCCAGAAGGTATTGATAGTTTCTAATAATTCCGAATACTTTCGAGAGTGAGAGATACTGTATATATGTAACTGACCCATAGATTAACTCTTATTCGAATGGTAAAAGTCATTTTCAATTTCCTATTTCATTATATTCATGTGTTGTGGTCCCTCATGATTTGACGATGACGTTCTGTACACTGGAAAGAAGATAATAGATATTCCCATAATTAAACACTCCTAGAACAAAGCACCCAGCTATAAATTGGCTACAGTAAATAGGTTATAGGAGAAAAGCTAAATTGGTTCGGAGGTTTATGAGAAGACACCCTGAAACCAAAGAATATCTACAATACTGAACTATTGTAGATATTCTTTGCTGAAACCAACGTTTATTAAACTTCCTTGTCATCCGAAACGTACCTAAAATAACCATTTTCGAACGCGGTTTTACCTGATTATATCTGCAGCTTTCATTTTTCGAAATTTCAGTTCTTCGAAGAGAGGTAAGTGATATGAAGAACTTGTCACAATATAAATGAGAGGCATTTCTTTCAGAATATCTGATGCCTCAGATACTCCAAATCTCAAATGTTTATACTCATTTTGTTCATAAATAGCCTTGGTAGAGGTCAAAATGAACGATATATCTTAGCTTTAAGCACTAATCCAAAATCTGTATCCTCCACGAATCGGAAAATATTCTCTAAATTTTACACAATTTCATCATTTCGTAGAAACCTGAACATCAATGAAAATTCCAACTGATGGGAATATTGTTGACCTAATTAATCATTACTGATGCTTGAAAGAGAAAACCCGCAGTTCCAGTGAGCTGAATTTCGACAGTCAATAAATTGATAAGCTCGATGTTTATTATCTGAATTTCTACTCCTAGTGTATTTTTGAACGTGTGGTTCTGATATGTTATGTACTTTTTGGGTCAGAGGTCGTTGCTGTGATATTATAGTTCGACTGAATTTCGGGATAATATAAAATCAATATAAATGATAAAACTCGGAGCATCTGTCTATAAATACCACAAAATGTAAATATTTTGTTAAGAGATAAAACAGGTGTGACGAGGAGAAAATATTGGATTCCTCTACTCCGCGAGAGTACCATTATAACATACTTGAAGTATTTTATTTTCGGCTGTGTAAAAGCACACCTGTCGTTAGTAACTTTTTTACGTGCTTCCATTCATAATGACTGATTTTACATTCATATGTGCAAACGACACAATTTACAATTCTTTTTAATTTTCTTTTGCCAACATATAACATATAAATATTATTTTGCCACAATGAAAAATTACCATAAGAGCTGATGAAACTAAAATTGAAATACTTATGAAAATGAGACTACTAATGAAATTTTCAAATTTTGAAACCAGATGATAGATGTAGATTTTTCAAATTATTTAAGAATTTAACATGTACAAAAGTATTCCTTCAGGAAGCAGGTAGTTTTTTAAATTCTTGAATGAATTCAATTCCTTCTCTTCTATTTTTTTTGTTGAAATATTAAAATTATTATAATTTCCAGTTCCATATGCTGAATAATTCATGAAATATGACGAAGAGAAGTTTTTCAAATTTTTCAATATAAAAACAAAAAACTACAGCAAAGTTGTATGTTGTATGTATGACAATGACAGAAGTTTTCAAAATAATTCTCAAACCGGAATTTCACAATTTCTGCAGCTGATTTTACATGTTCAGCTCTAACTTAAATAATATGAAAGCACAATAATTCAAAAGTTCAAAGATAATAGTACTGAAAGCAGTGATTTTATATTCATTTTGAAATAATATCTTTAATCGAAAAAGATTGAAGTACCTCCAGGAGATGGTCATTTGGTGAGTGAAGCAAATGTCGGGGTGTAAAAAAGTGTGGTTTGGTGTTGGTTCAAACCTCCAGTGTATTGGGAGTTCAACATTAGATGTCAGCGCTAAGGTAGCGAAAGGCTGAACTACTTTCGCGTTCGTTATGCCAACATAAGAACAAAATATTTAGAATAATTTGTACAAAATATCTGGTGAATTTTCTGTTCTCATGTTGGCACAACGTACGAGAAAGTGGTTCGACGTTTCGCTACCTCAACGCTAGATTTAATTTTGAATACCAATTGTTTGAGTTCTCAATTAGTGTAGTACAAGTAGTTCAATTCACTTTCGCTAACATCCAACAATATTCGTATTGTTCATGAGTGATTAAATAATTTATTGATTCACTATTACCTATATATTCAATGATAATTTCTTCTATTATCATTCTCGATTTACAGTTTGCTTTATGTAATCATTTATAGAATGCACACTGAAGAAATAGAACTGATATGTGAAAATTTTTCCCAATCAGTTACATTTCAGATATTGTACCCCACTTTATGTTCTTGAGCAGTATTAGTTCATTGAACCAATGATATTTGTTAGGTAAACAGAATGACAACTCTATGATAAGTCATAGCAATTACATCATTCAAATACCTCACGATAATAGAATGTGTTTTATATCTTCTTCCAAAAGCCTGTTTACACGTTTACTTTGTAATTAAATTTCTCCCGATATTTTAGATTATTCCCATTCAACTATAGAACAATAAGTACCATCGATACAAATGCCTGAAAACAAACAAAATATCTATCAATATCAATAGCATAGCAAAGCTTTATCATGTTTGTATTTATTTTGTTATCTCCAAAACCATTCAATAAATAATGAAATAATGAACAATTGGATTAAAGGTTTCCGTAACCAAAAGTCAAATGTTGAGTGCTTGGTATTTTTAACTAACATTTGAAACATATAATAAATCTGTTTTTATCATAAACTTCCATGCCGAAATTGTCGCAAAAATATTTAACATGATCAGGAGTCGAATCCGGATTTCCCGTGTTAAAATCCTGCATTATCAAAATCGGACACGCTCTGAAATTATTATCTGCCACAGCAAAAGCTGTCAAAGGTGTCACATTAACTTTTTTGCGATGATAGTATTTTTCGAATTGATTCCATGAGTAGATAAACATCTAAATGTGGATTCCCTAATTCATTTCAAATTAGGCTTCATTTAGTGACTGTAGATGACACAAGTTACTTTTTGTAAATATACTGTCTTTGCCTTACGGTGCTAATTTTAGAGTGGATTCGTTTTGATTTAGAGAGCTTCCATTAAGCTTTCCTGATGAGTAGGAAACCACGAAACAGCTGTCAAAGAATGATGGATCTCTTGAAAAAATAAAATAAAATTGAAAAATACTCTCCTTTCATTCAGATTTCGAAGTTATGTTTTTATGTTTAGTGAGCTAGTATGACGACCTGCCACAGTGAATATTGCCGCGAATGACGAGGAATTGTTTTAGTGCACTGATCTATTATTTCTTGTTATTTATTGATTCGGTCATGATCGCAGAGGTCATTATCAATTGTGAGGTTAATGGCTAGCGAATTATATGACCATGACTGTGAATCCTGGGTCAGACCACATGAAAATATAAACATTTCTTTCATTATATGAATATAAGATGAATGGAATGATATGATATAGTGGGTAATAGACTCCTCTAGACGAGAGAGTCCTAACACTCTGTTAGCCTTATAGGCTAGGCCCTTTTGGTCATAAAAGGACAAAGGACTTAGTACTGGTTAAGTGATGGTTTTAGGTAAGAGTTGTTTTAAGTATCCCATATTTTATTATTGAGTATGCCGTATTTCGGATGTGTATTTAACTTTTCCCCCATTCTCCCAGTTGTTCTTCAATACATGTTTATGTCCTGTTGTTACCCCTTGAGTTTCAATACTATCATCTGTAGCTACACCCTAAGTCGCGTTTCGTATAGGAGAAACAACCCCCTTATACGACTCAGGATGCTACCCTATCAGCCCTAGTCGCGACAATATATTTTTGAGTAGTAAATAATTTATTTAGGTAGTAAAGTATTATTATAATAAAGTATCATTCTCACCTGAGCAGGCATAACTTCGGCGTTCGTTCCTGATATTTCGATTCCAGCGTACAAACAACACCTGTAATGGGCTTCTACAATGTCGCGAGCGTAAACTTTATTGGCACCAACACCACAATAATAAGGTCCTTGCGGCCCGGGAAAACCGTTTTTGGGCCATCCCAGAGGTCGAAGATCCATATCGAGCAACGTATATTCCTGTTCGATACCGAACCAAGGCTTGGAGTCCTTTGCTGCCTCCATCGCTTGGAAGCAATTCACCCTTTTGTTGGTTTTTGCCGGAGTCCTGTTATATTTGTATGCATCGCACATGATCAATTTGTTGTTGCCTCTTAGGAAGGGGTCGTTGTAGATGGCAACAGGAGTTATGAAAACGTCAGAGTTTGAACCTTCCGCTTGTCCCGTGGAACTACCGTCGAAGTTCCATACGGGAAGATCTGGAAATAATGAATCAGTTGAGACTTGATTTAATAATAGTATAATACTAAAATTATAGTAATAATATAATAAAATATTATACAGGGTATTTCTAAATTCAATAGAAGTTTTTCCTTGGACTTTTTTTCATAAACATGTTCCGTAAAATTCACCCCCTGCCAGCTACAGACATCGCAGTTGCCAGAAAAAAATCGTAAATTTTGAATTGTGGCTACAATTACGTATCAAATGTTTGCAGGGCTTTGGTTTTTTGGACGTCCTTTTCATTTCTTGCTTCAAAAATGAGGTAACTCTGATTCAAAGAGGTGAATGCGTGTAGCCTACAGATTTTATAGCCCAAATTTTCCATTTTCGCAAAAAAAAAACTTTTGGACATCACAATTGGCCATGAAAAAGGATAACTAATCTATGTCAAAACACCCAGTCTTGTTCGATAGAGAAATCGATTTTTTGCAAAAATATTATTGATCCTGGACATTTTCTTGGCCATCCATGAACAAAATAGAAAATTATTTTACTGAAGACTGGAACCTTTTTTTTAATCTGCTAAAATTAAGCGCTGAATCTGAAGCTGACAAAAAATGTGAGTATGATATTGTTTCTTTTTTGTTATATCAATGTACATAAGACATTGTATCGATAGTTTCGAAATCTGTTGTTGAATTGTTGTTGTTGTTGTTAACATTGTTATTTCCGTCAACCGATATTGCACCCTTACGCGCAACCCTCGGAAGTATTCGAGAGACTTGTGTGAGCTAGGGAAGACGCAGACCTTTAACGTGTGATGCTATGCACGAGACCGATCACCATGAGGAGATTTGAACCCTTGACCCTTCGCTCCAAAGGCGAACGCTCTACCAGCACGGCCACCACGGCCATTGTTACTGGCGACCTTGGAAGAAAATCTACATCGTTATTATTAGAATTTATAAAATTTCTTTCATATTCGAATGCAGAGAGCATGGGCTCTTTGTAATCTGTTAGCAGCAAATGCCGGAATTCATTTTTTGGGCTAAATAGAACAAGGGTTAATGGTCGGAAAGCAGAAATTTTCTACCAAACAAATATTGGAAAAATGTCTTGACGAATGCTATTGGCCTCTCCGTTTGATCTTTGTAAACGTGGCTCGTAATCGCGCCCAAAGCAAATGTACTCGCGTCCACCCTCAGATTCAACGGTGCGAAGAAATCAGAGCGAGTTTTGTATATTATATCGGTATATATTTTATTGGCCGGTGAGTCAACAAAAATCACGCTCATACAAAACAGCCTTACTTTACGAACTTGTGTAATAAATAACTATTTTTAGGAGTCCAACTAATATTCTAGTTGTACGCCTTTTCTAACTAGATACTTTGTGATTTTTGGCAGTGGGTTTTTAATAAATTCTCTGGCCTATTTCATTCTTGGCAAAATTTTCCACCATGTGTGTTTGAAAATATTTATCTTTATATTTAGATAGATATGTTACTCAATAGTTTTTTATATTTTCTTGTGTCTTGGTCTGATCATTATTTATAAATTAATCGAAGTTTTTTTTAAAACAAATGTGAAAACTTTTATCGGGTGTTCATTTACCCACACTTATTTTACCATTTACATTGTATTGGGTGGCAGAGCGATTCATCCCCGTGTATTTCGTCCCTAGTCATTTCATCAGAAATATCATCTGAAATATTCTTATTTGTTACACTGAATCAATTAGTGAATCGAGGACGAAATGGCCGGAGGAAGAATTTCTGAAGACGAAATGACTGGAGGACAAATATCCGAGGACCAAATGGGGTTGAATTGCCCGAGGATCAATTTACGGGGCCAAATCGCCCTGTGACCGTGCATTGTACCCTTCCTGCGTGAATGAATATTATTATTCTTACATTTTCTATTGATCCAAGATTTGGTGTTTACTTTTAGTACAGCTCTTGCTTTACCGCAAAACTATTCTGGTCTATAACGAGGCCAGGTAGCCGAGTGGTTAAACCGACGATGTGTCAGTCACTTTGGCTGCCATTCGAAGGTTCAAACCTTAGCTACAGCAGACATTTTTCCGATAATCCGCACAAGTTTCGACTTCTGAGGGCTGCCGTTCGAAAGGGGACGACAGCTGGTTAAAGGAAATAACAACAACAAATGAACACAAAAACAATTATGTGCCCTACTTGCTTCTTCTCGGACAAGTGAATTATCCTCTTTACTGTCCTCATAACCGTATGTGCTGGCATCCATGTGAATGAAGGTCAGTCTGTTCTGACTGTTCTTTTGGAAGTTATTGGCAGCCCCATACAAGTTATCTTTCATCAAGCTGACTGTTATTATAGCAGCTTGGGTGTCGGAGTGAATGACATTGGTTTTCTCTTTCACCTTGTTAATTTCTTCCCTTCCATATTTTCCTAACTCGGTAAGATTCTTGTCATTGGCTTGGCTTCATAGATACCGGTCGCTAAACTTCCTTTGGATTTAGAGCAATCCGTTTAGATATCAAATGTCGTGTAGATAGCATTTCGGCAAGCTTGCATTTGCTTGCCACTGAGCCGTCGTATCACGTCATTAGCTTGGCTTCATAAGTAAGCATCTAAGATGATATAATCACTATTTTTGCTGGAATCCATTTCGAAGTGGTGTTTTCTACTGTCCACTTACTGTCCCTTATTTGTATGATGGTGGTGTATGTTTCATCATTTTGTCCGACGGCATCAGATTTGTCTATTTTTATGACCTCTATTATGTTGGAGTGGTCTAGGTTATTGCCCCTCCATTGGCCCGAGCACCTTAGTCTGGAGGCTTCTATCCTCGCCTCTATTGCAATATGCAAATGCAGAGGAGGGAGGTTCAGGATCACCTCCAGGCTAATCGTAGATGTGCTGGACATAGCACCAGTGATCCCGAGCATGGCCAGTCTTTGTTAAGTAGCCAGCCTAGCATGTCCTTTCCCCTGTTAGTACTTTATCCAGATGTTTGTTCCAAGTGAGCTTCGAGCCTAGGTTTAACCCCAGGTATTTTGTCTCTCCCGACATCTGTAGGCTTTCACCAAAGATTCGATGAGCTCTGTTGGTCTCTAGGTTTCTCTTTCTGATGAAAATGATAATAGGTTCTCCCTCATACACCATCTGTGAGAGCTGATTGCATCAGATCCATACAGACCTCCATATACTTTCCATGAATCTTCCGTAACTTGCACAAGTGTCTCGAAGATTTCCGAGAAGAGTGCAGTCGGTCGGGGGAAAGAAAAGAAGTATTTATAACCATATACATTACGTAGCAATCAACCAGTAACAACGTTTGTTCATATGATAAAAATGTATACACAAACATAACATTCTGATGTCTATATAAAAAATTATTTGATTTCGTTACTCACCTTCAGGTTTGAGTGGAACGAAGTCCAGAGTACGAGTTTTACACCTCACATTTTCACCGGACCCGTCAATCCAAATGTAGGTCGCCTGGCACTTGCCATCTGGAATGGGCAACGTCAAATAATGTTGAATGAGGGATTTATCTAAAGCAGCGTTAGGCGAATTTTCTAACATTTTGGCCATTAATAGCTGAAACAAGAGAAAATTATTTGAAAATGTATATACGAAATTCACTTTTCTTTCCTGGAAAACTGCCAAGAAGTTTATTTTTATATGGTTGTTACGGAAAACAAGATTTTTAGATGAACAGCTGGAAAAAGTCGGTTTATTTCGCGCAGAGGAAGAAGAGTTTTCATGGCTGTAGAGATTCCACTGGAAATTCAAATATTCCAAACAGATTTCATTTTGGTATTATGTAACTTATTGAATGCTCAGGAGAAAATTAAAGATGTCCGGTGGAAAATCCGCAAAAAAAAATTCAGAACATTTTCTGCATACCAACATGAGGAGCAACTTGAGCCGAAATCCATTCGTATCTCAAAACTGCCTGGTTACAATCATTCTATGAATCATGGTCATTCACTTCTGAATTTGGAAATAATAAACATTCCGCCATAAAAATACTTTTTTGTTTGTCTACTCAGTAATGAAGTATTATTTGAGTAAGAGCAGTTCTGACACTTTGAATAATCCTATTTAGGAACTTTGAGATTATTAAGAATTAATGAATTTCAAAGTTAGTGAACTCTACTGAATAAAGTTGAAAGAGTATCCTGAGAAAAAACAGAAAATGAGTGAGAGAGAGCGAGAAAGAGAAAGAAAGTGGGAGAAATATGGAGAAAGAGGAAAGAAAGATGGGAAAAGATGGGAAAAGAGGACAAAAGATGGAGAACGAGGGAGAAAGGACGAAAGAAGGAGGAAGGGGAGAAAGTGGGAGAGAGGGGAAGAAATAGGAATGAAGAGAATGAAGTAGAGAGAAAGAGAGTTAAAGAGAGGCAGAGTTTATTTTTGCTCCTTTTCAACAGAACTTTTTCAACCATTGTCCATTGTCATCGTTGTTTTGACTAGAATTCGCTCATCACATGTGGATGATATCCCATCATTAGTGGAATAACAGCGTTCATAAATATTTCACCTGATAAGGTCAGTGAAAGTGAAATGAACACTGAAACTTAAGAAAGGCGCCATCTTGACATGTGACATGTGTGATTAAGCACTACTGAATGTTGTCGACGGCAAAGCGAGAAAGAGAAATCATACTTATGGTTATATATCTTTTCATGGATGAAGTTAATTGTGTGAAGAAGATTCAAATAAACAAAAATATAAGTTGTTTCTGAAAATAGTGACGTCTGCATTGATGATATAGTGGAGTGGAACAAGCTTCGAAATGTGTGGCATCATTATTTCAAGTTTTAGTTAATTATCTCAGTGGGTATCTGCCAGATATATATTTGGGGACCTTTAGCTACTCTTTGACTAAAATGTCGGGTCAAATTGGGAAATATTTTGTAAGAAGGAATACGTCTGTTTGAGAATCGTTGAAGATTTAACCAATGACATATTACCTTCAGACATTTCTAGCTGCGGTCAACACAGATAGAGTCACATTCTAAGCATAATTTTTACTGCCGATTATTTCGCAGCAATTATCTGCTTATATATATTGTATATAAGCAGATAATTCAGCAGAAACTCAGCTTTGCCGATTTTTGGGTTGACTGGCAACTATTTTCCGCGAAACAAACGGCAATAACAAATTGTGTTCAGAATGTCGAATGTCAAAATCATAAATCAAAATCATATAAATATATAGTCAAACTCTGGGAAACTATTTGTATTACTGAATCTCACTTCAACAGTAAGAAGAGGACTTTTTATTAATGTTAAAAATAATCAGACTTTTTGTTTTCTGTCACCCGTGAATAGTTGTGGTTTATTACCTATGATTCAAACACAATTTTTCATACAATTTCATTATTTAAAAAGAGTATGAAAATCAATAGAATAAAAAAGTCGACATGTACTGTGACAGGTGGATAATTCTAGTCACTGTTGTTAAACTGCTATCAGCATTCCATTCAAAAAGTGTATGAGTATGTTATGTCAGAAATGAGAAAAATAGCTATTTATGATAGAAGTTCGTAAAGTAGGGCTTTTTTGTATGAGCAGCCGAGTTCAACAAACACGCGAGTACAAAAAAGCCTTTTACGAAAGTGATTTATTCAAAGTTTTTTCTTCGACAGTTATTATACTGCCAAATTGTAGCAATTATACGAGTATCGTTAATTTGAATGTTCAATCATATGAATTGTCGTCGTATTATGAAATGAAGATTTCCTAGTCATATTTGACGCAAAATATTGTATTTTTCAAAAATGCATTAATGTATGAACAGGAAAAGAAAACTGTAATTCACAAGCAATGAGCTTATGACTTTAGGCATAAGATGTCCGGAGGACTGCTCATTGCTAATATCCTATACAATAGGAAAAGTTGGGTCGAAAATCCATCAGAAAACAACTACTTTCCTGGCAATGCCACGACGAACATTGAATTACATCTGATGAAATTTCCGTGCAGAGTTCCTACAAGGTTGGTTGCATGGGAATGTTCATCGAAACATTCGGACCACCTATATATCGATTTCGGAGTGTTGCTCCTCATCAGTATAAGGTAGGTCTAGCAGTCAATAACTAATGACTGCAACGAATGAATCGACAGCCAAACCCATTTACAGACCGAAACTGAGACCGCGCCCGCACAGTGGATTAATTCCAAACTGCGAGCGCCATCTCAGTGCCGGAAGCCCAACCAAAGCAATACCCATGCCACGATCGTCAAGACCGTATATGAAACGGAAAAGAAAACTGTAATTCACAAACAATGAGCTTATGACTTTAGGCATAAGATGTCCAGAGGACTGCTCATTGCTAATATCCTATACAATAGGAAAAGTTGGGTCGAAAATCCATCAGAAAACAACTACTTTCCTGGCTAATGCCACGACGAACATTGAATTACATCTGATGAAATTTCCGAATTTCGACCCAACTTTTCCTATTGTATAGGATATTAGCAATGAGCAGTCCTCCGGACATCTTATGCCTAAAATGTATGAACAGTGTGTAAAAAATTACTTTACGCACAGTTGGTTTTTTTACGCACTTGTGCGAAAAAGTATTACTTTACGCGTAAAAGCTTAGTTTAAGCATTGTCGTAGAAAAATACTATTTACCACAAAAGTATTTTCACTCCTAGATGCGCATTTCGGAAACCAAGTTATCTTATTCATCAGTAGGAATACTAAACTAATAATAAATATCCAAACCAATCATATTTATATTGAATAATTAATTAGTATGAATTAATATTGCTATGGAACTTGAGTGTGATCATACTTGTGATCAAATCTGATTGATGTAGTCAGGTATTCATCCTTTATCGGAAATTTACTCAAATTGTTTGGAATATAATGGGCCATTATCATTATTGAGAAGGGATTTATCAAAACTGTTCTTGTGAATGGCAAGACATTCATAACAATCTAATTTCCTGACATTATCAATATGGTCAAACCAAGAGATCTACGAATATCCAGTTTTGTAAAAATTAACCCAAATCAAAATCAAATCAAAAAGGGTTTATTAACATTAAATTTACAATACAAAATAATATACCTAGAACATTACAACACCTAAATATATAAAATGACAATGTTAAAACCATCACTTGCCACAGAGGGGTTGGGATGAGGTAGCATTTCATTTTTGAGGTGTTGGGTTTCATCCTGCCCTTGGTGGGATACCAGAGGGCGGGCAAAACCGGCACACATCCGCCCTAGGGCGAATCCTACGATGTTGGTAGGCTATTAGATGCTGTAGGTCTAAGTCATTTTGATATTTCTATCCCTGCCTCCTCTTTGTTATGCAGGTTTATAAGTAAATCATCAGGTTATCTTGGACAGTTATTTTCATCATTGAGTTTTTCGCGGACGCCCGGAAAAGTATCGAAAAAACCGGGTTAGTATTAAACCCATGCTAAATATACGCGAGAAAATAAATCTAGTGTTTCGGACCATTTATTTGAAACTCGCCGAAAAAGTAGTAGAGCCGCAAATATCTGGCTGAATCACCTGGTATATTTACCTACTAACTTAATTTGAACAATTAGAACTATTTTTTCCAGCAGTTGAAGTAAATAATATTGATAAAAATTTATCAGTGGAATTTGAGTAATGACGTCAAATTAAGAATTCATAACACTCGATAAAACGAAATTACAAAACTGATTTCTGATGTAACGACCGATTATGGGAACGACATACACTATCTGTAACTTCTTGATAAATATTTCCAACTGGCAACTCTGCTTGTGAGTAAGTAACCTTGCACATGAAAACCACGTGAAACTAGAAATACAAAACAAAATAAATCTATCTCTACACGTGATGAACGTGTGCTCGAACTATTCGGAGTGGATTTAAAATTCTTGGGGATCGCGTAATACCTATCTATACCGGATCACCTATACTAATGTATGTCACCGATGTTGTGATGAATGATGATCTAATTGACAATATTTTTTTACTGTTAGGTTGGTGATAAATTTTCTTTTTGAAACACTGAATTGATACATTGACATGTGTCAACACTGTCAAGTGTCAATTTAAATTTTTTTAATTTGAATTTATTGAAAAAATATTTGCAAAAAAATCGAGCGTGTTGCAATTGATATGTTCCATTTTGCTGGAATGTGTACGAATGTTCCAAAAAAAAATTACGTTTCACTGATTCCCGAAAACTACGAAGGTTTAGAAGGGAAACGAGCAATTTTTTTTTGGAATCCCGACTTCAATCTCGGACCCCCGACTTTAATCTCGGGGGTCCGACTTAAATCTCGGATCCCCGACATTAATCTCGGGGGTCCGACTTTAATCTCGGACCCCCGAACGGGACTCGACTCAGTGCTCTCAGGTTCTAGAATGTTTACCAAGGAATCTCTTCATAAAGCTATAGACAGAAAATGTAACGTTTTTTCTCGTTCACTATTGGTTGAAAGGATAAGGTATCTTGATTTCATTGAAGAAATGAACAGGATGTTTATAAAATCAAATGTAGAATCATCTGCGACTGAAAGACATATATCAGTCGCTAGTTTCCATCGTTCAAGATAGCCTCTTGAAAGGTATTCATGTTGAAAAGGGAAACATTCTCAATTGAAAATTGAAACAAACATGACTCCTCTGGAAAGAACTTTCGATGAAAATTAAGCTATTTTTATGTATAATGTCTAACAAAAAACAACTACTTCCCTAGCTAAAGCCACGCTGGACATAGATATTGCGAAAAGAACCTATCTTGCAAATTTTCACTTTCAGATTTTTTCTTTCAAGTTATATATAATGATCTTTTCACAATATCTATCAGATGTAGTTCAATGTCCAGCGTGGCTTTTGCCGGGGAAGTAGTTGTTTTCTGGTGAGATATAAAAAAGGCTTAATTATTATCGAAGGTTTTTTACATTTCCAGAGGAGTCATTTTGTTGCAATTTTCAGTTCAAAATGTTTATCTTTTTCGTATAATGTATCTATTATTACATGGGACAAATAATGTTGAATTTGGTGAATCTAATTAATATATTTGTTCGTAAATCACACTTGGGGGCGCTTTAACATTTCAAAAGTTTACTTCTATAGCGTTTCAATACATGGGACATTCCCACGCTCGAGGTCCTGTCCTCCTGTGGGTCTCCTATATTTATTTACCGTTCATGTTTTTTTTTAATGTGTACTAAATTTTAAATGGTGAATAAATAATATTAATATTCATTCTTTTCTAAATTTCTAAACCATTTCAGCACATGTAAACTCATTATTGAAGGGCCCTGAAGATGAAATGATTAAAATTCGGAACGTCGGATCGGTCAGAAGGTATTAGTCCCAACAATTTATCTGAACACATCAATGTAACTATTATCTTCCAGACTGATATCCGGAGTCAGATATACAGGGCAATTCAAATTCGACCCCCACCACTGGGATCTCCTAAACTACAGGAGATACGTCGAAGCATAAATTGGGGTAAAGTTGCGTATTCTGGTGCTTAACAAAATACTGTTATGAAACTTTCCGAGTATTTCCGGAAATATCGGGAAAAAACTGAAAATCGGAATTTTCGTTTTTATTTTTTTCTATTATTATTTAACATAGCTCAAAACCAAAAGTACGTTTTCACTGATACTTTTTTTCAGCTACACGTTTTTATGTTCAGATTTACTATCCGACTTTTCTTCTTCTGGCTTTAATCATCAACTTTTTTTTCTGTTATGGGCGCCATATTGTTTTTTTATACAGAAAAATAGTGATTCTCATTCTGATTTCATTGATGTATAATTTGTTATGATTTGCAATTCTGAAACCACAGATATTAAAAAAAACAACTTCATCTGAGATGGTCATGACTCCATCGAAAAATTTTGTTTAATAAACACTAGTTGTCAGAACTCATTAAACATCATAAGTTTGCACAAATACTTCAGTCGAAATGTCCTCATTCTTAAATGAAGAAAAACGAGATATGTTGAAACTTTATTATAAATTTGATAGGAATAGTACGAAAACAGCACAAATTTATTTTGAATTATATCCGGAAAGACAACAGCCGGATAGAACATTATTCGGAATATTGGACAAACACTTGGCTGAGTATGGTGCGTTTCAAAAACCAAGAATGAAATATGGAAGCAGAATGGAACAAAATATTAGACGTAACTTATTAGCTGAGGTAAAATAATTGTTCATTCCATATTCGAAGAAGTATAATTATTTTTGGTACTTTTTTAGATAAATGCAGATCCTTCCAAATCAACACATCAAGTCTCGGCAGAAATGGATGTGACACAGACGAGCGTTTGGAGGGAATTCAAAAAAATTATTTTGAAATGTTATAAGATACATATTTCACAAAAATTACATCCAGGTGATCCTGAGAGAAGGATGGAATTTTGTAGCTGGCTCTCGAATAGGGTAGACAAACTTCTTGAAAAACATTATTTGGACCGACGAAAGTACTTTTTCGAACTGTGGTGTTTTTAATAGAAATAATGAGCACATTTGGAGTGAAAATAATCCACGACACTGCAGAGAAGTCAGACCACAAGTTCGGTTTCGTTTGAATGTGTGGGCTGGAATTTATGACGACTGAATACTTGGACCTCATTTCTTCTCTAATACTTTGAACGGGGAAACCTATCTTCGGTTCTTAAGAAACGAATTCGAAGAATATATGGTTACGTTTCCCCTTGTTAATTATAACAGCTGCTGGTTTCAGCATGGCGGGGCTCCTCCACACAATAAAATAACAGTTTGCGAATATTTACAGCAAAGATTTCCTAATAGGTGGTTAGGAAATTCCGGACCAGTCAGGTAGCCGGCAAGGTCACCTGACCTTACAGTTTTGGATACTTTCTTGTGTGGCACTTCAAAGAACAGAATCTATGGAGAGCAAGAATATGACACAGTAGATGAACTTAGAGACAATATCATCACGCAATTCAGGTGTATCAGTAGAATGGATATTGTTAGAGCTGTTCTTAATTTGAGACGACGAGCTCGGTTATGTATTCAAGAGGAAGGCCACCATTTCGAACACTTGTTGTAGTACTTTTTGTGCATTTTTTACAAGCTTATGATTTCATTCTTGTTTTTTGAAACGCACCGTACTCAGCCAAGTGTTTGCCCAAAATTCCGAATAATGTTCTTTCTATCCGGCTGTTGTATTTTCGGATAATTCAAAATAAATTTGTGTTGTTTTCGTACTATTCCTATCAAATTTATAATAAAGTTTCAACATATCTCGTTTTTCTTCATTTGAGAATGAGGACATTTCGACTGAAGTATTTGTGAAAACTTATGATGTTTAATGCTCTCTGACAACTAGTGTTTATTAAACAAAATTTTTCGATGGAGTCATGACCATCTCAGATGAAGTTGTTTTATTCGACTGAAATTCCGAGATTAAAGTCTGGGGTCCGAATTGGAATTGGTAAGAGGATGAATTGATTGTGATTTTCAGTGGCATCCCGGAGGGCAATCTACTTATTTGTTATTAATTTAGGCCAATCAATAGAGATTTTTTTCCTAACAAAAATACTAGTAGAAAACTGACTGTACAATCACATGGAAGACAGTTCGTAGTTATATTCTGTTATGTTTTCGACTCGCAACTGTCATTTATTAATTTGTTATAAACATTTTTCAAGTTTCCAACAAAAACCGTTCAATTCAGATGTAAGGTTAAACTCCTATTTTTTAGCATAAAATCAGGTTGCCATTTGAAAAAAATAAGTTTCACAATTTTCAAGATACTCGAATTTGGTGGCAATTTCTGAGCACTCCGTATAATTTTTTTGAAAAGTTCCCAAAGATTTAGTAAGCTTCAGGTCTTATTCAGTCAAATTCTGGCAATTTTTGACCTGACTCTCTTTGAATTCAAATTTTTTTTTTTGTGAAGGGCTGCATCTGTCCAAATTTTCTTAAAAATTGAAATTACTAAAAACTGGAACCCTTCAGACATTTCTACTCAGATCTTCTTGGCATCACCTGTAGATAGTTACAGGGATTCTAGGAAATAACATCCCAAAAGTGAAATCTCCGGAAAATAGTCCCCGGATATGAATCACTGGAAAGCTAATTCGCACTGAAAAATCCTCAGAAAATAAGTCTCCAGAAGTAAAAATTATTTTTATTATTCACAGAACTAGGTATTTATCGTACCTAAGTACATCTCAAAACGAACTTAATAGCAAAAAATCCAATTCAAAAACGAAACTTACATATTAAGTTTCCTAAATCCAATATTATGTAGGCCAAACTAAATAAAAATGAGAGGCTCTTTTCACACAAAATAAAAGACGCCAACGGCCTATAGTACTTTTTATAAGCTAGTTCGAAAATGAAAACCCCGGTTTCGCCCCAGCAAAATCGATTTGTGGAATTTTTTAAAATAGTATTTGGAAATATCCCAAAGATTATTTTAGGAATCGTTTTACAATCAATGGAACTTTTGTAGAAATTTATAAAACCTACAAAATGGTTTTTTATACGCCCAGATCGGTGCATTTTCACTGGGAAAATCCGGGAAAACCTCGAAAAAGAGACCATTTTTCAAAAATTCTATAAATCTGAAGGTGGACGAACAATATTGCAGAAACTGATAGATAATAATATGTGGTTTAACTGTGCGCAAGATGGTTTCTGTATGATACGTAGTTTTTGCACAATCGCGATATAAACAAAAAAAATTGTAATTTTTTTCACTATTTCTTGTTTAAAAAATTCCACAAAGCGATTTTGCAGGGGTGAAAACTGGGGTTTTCATTAACGAACTTCTTTTATTTTGTGGGGGAAAAACTTCTATAGCTCGGTATAATGAGCAAGAGCTGTCAGCAAGGTTTCGAGGCTACGTGTTTCATTATCATCGAGGTATTCCTCGATCAATTCTTGTAACTTGTCTTGAAGAATTTGAAACTGGGATTTTGTTGAGTCGGAGGCCAAGAAGATGAGTAATTTTTTAGTATGTTCTAACTAGAACGAACTAACCTTACGTAGACATTTGAGCGCGAGGAAATTAAACACAAAATTTTTGTGATGTGTAATATTTCAGTCTGTTCTAACCAGAACTAACTAACCTCGCGTGGACATTTGATTACGTGGAAATTAAACAACGCTCTTGTTATTGGGTGAATAGTCAATAGTACCTGTACTCTAAACTATTATTCTGAACAAAGTAATAATCAATTTAATTATCGAAGTATGAATAAATTTTCAGTTGAGGTTTTTTCCCTTTTGCAAGTGATTGTTTTTCGGGGGATTTTTTTCTGGTTAATTATGACCTATGATTGTTTTCCACTTGCCTTTTTTCTTGTTACCAGTTACGAGTCAGGCTAACAAAAGTTTGTTGAATAAATTAAAAACAGGGCATTTTCTATACAATTGAATAATACGTAAAATATTTTTTCTGGAAGTTATGGAGATCCTTAAGAGGCCCACTCAGTACATAGTAAGTTGAAGAATCTGAGGTGGATGAATAAGGAAAACAAAAACCTTCCTATCTTCATGATAAAATTACCTTTGAAACATACAGTTACAAGGTCAACATCAGGTTTGAACCTAGCCTCACTCCACCTATAATGCTCTAATTACACTACCTCTGCGCATCGATAATATATTTCAGTTGTGACACAGGTCCACCGTTTGTAGTTTATCAACACACATTCGTCCAATGAAAACAGTACATTTTCTATCGAGTTGGATAGTCTACATGAGTTATTTAATATTCACTGAATTCCTCGTAATGAGATCAAATATAGTAAACAAAGAAATGCAAAAATGAAACAGTCACGGAATCACGTGCCTGTCCAGGAAGTGCTTTGGATACGTTATAGTTCATTATGAAGCTAATAATTAACCGCTATTAGTTAGAAAACATGTGCCTGAACAAAACCATGGAAAAAGAAAATTTTCAGATAGGATGATGATCCATTGTTATCGATAAATGCGTGTTTGAATTTTTTAAACTTGAGTTGAATATTGCGTCTTGTGGTGTGATTGATGAACAATCATTTTCGGCATGGAACAGAATAAATGGGAACAGTCAAGTGCCCAACATTCGTCACGTCAGTGAAAAATGTGTTTTTTGCTGACGACACTACTCTGATGATCGACGACGACGACATTCTATAGACTTTGTTCATAGAGCGAAAATAAATCTGACGATTCGGTGGTAGTGATACTGATACGAAAGCAAGAAGCACTTTTGTTTTTTTTTGTTTTCCAGCTGTCGCCCCCTTACGAACGGCAGCCCTCAAAAGTCGAAACTTGTGCGAGCCAAGGATTAACGAGGTCTTACCTTTTAACGTGCGATTCCTAGCACGATCCGAGGAGAATATCGAAAGGAGGTCCCGTTGGTCACCCATCCAAACCATGGCCTCGCTTAGCGTTGCTTGGCTTCAGATATCGGTGAACCGGCGCTCTCCGTTCGAGCTATCCCCGCGGATTACAATAGTATTCCCCTAGACAACTACTTCACGTGTATCTGTCGATTAGACTCACTGTCTAGAATAGTATCGGAAAAGTATTGTGTCTGTCAGATATTTACACCATATCTGATTCGTTGTTCATTGTAGGGTTTGTGGCAACCAGTATTATTTTACAATGACTTTTTGTGATCAAAGTAGTTTTGATATATGTCAGATTTGACTGAGATTGAAAGTTGTAAAAGAAGTAATAAATAATATTTTCATTATACCTATCTGAAAACACTATATTTACATGCTTATTTAGCATACTGAACTAGGGTTTTTTCCGTACGCCCGCACGGAAAAATTTTCCGTGCGCTGGTGGCATTATAGCTGCCTATTTACATGTCAAAATTGAATAACATGTTGTTGACCGTTCTCTAGAAATCACAAATTGTTTGAATATTTCCTTACCAACAGGATAAATAACGCTTCTTTTGTGGCAATTTCTGGATATTTTTGTACCATAAATATTTCAATTGATAATTAAGGCTTAAACGACTTACCTTAAGGAAGTTCAATCCAAATTATACGAGACTGGTCACATCCGAATAGATCACATTGTAGTATTACCTCTTTTACTGACTATGCGCAACTTGAAAGAATGAATCATCCTGGTCTCCCCACATCCATCCCGCTCGCTGCTCGAATATGCTTCAATATACTTCTTGCGCTGAACGTGCGAGGTTGTCAGACGACAAGTGTTCTTTCATCCAATTTGAAGGTAATAATAATATTCGTTCATTCTTTCAAGTTGCGCATAGTCAGTAAAAGAGGTAATACTACAATGTGATCTATTCGGATGTGATCAGTCGCAGTATAATAAATGTTTTTGTTCCTTCATCATTAAAAATAAATGATACTTAATAATATGTGGTTTTCAGGTTGATATAATGAAAAATATCGTTCATTACTCGTCCATAAATGCTTTTTCCGTGCTTGCACGACTTCCGTTCGGCTTCGGCTCCCACGGGAACATGTCGCGCACGCACAGAAAAAGCCTATTTTCTAAACTCGTGATGAAATATACTATTCCAAAGCACAATCTACATCTGGTGACCCCGAATAACGAATATTGCAATGGTTATACTCATACATAATCTCAAACGAGACCAACTCCTGAGCATTCTGCAACATTTTGATTTAAATTCTGAAGGAACAGTAACTCATTTTGGAACAATTTCTTAGAGAAAACTCTCCGGATCTCAAGAATACCATTGATTTCGACTTCTCAAATATTCTCGCAGAAATCACGAATAACAGTAATGAAGAGAAAGAATCAGAATACATCTCAAACAAAGTGAAAAATTTAGAATTTGTATGCAATCATCTATCGGAAAAATTGGAAGAACACCATACAAGGTTGAAAAAAATAGAAAACTTATACTCAAATAACTGCAGAATATGATCAATAAGGCAAATAAGCATGACATACAATACAACGTCAGTATTCCTCTTCTATTTTGATATAGAAACTCAATATAATCGGATTAAATCCATCTGTTTACCTTCATTCTGGAAAAATGAACCCAAAAGTTGATGGAGAGAATTTGATATTTATACTTTTCTACTCCTATTTATATTACATTGTTTTACGTACAGTTCACTCTATAAGTAAATCCATTCTTACGCAAAACTGTGCGTTATGATGCCTAGTATAACAATCAAGTTAGCCTTGAACCACTCAACTATTATAATAAGAATTTCTGATACGAAAAATAAAATAACTAGATCGTTCATTGTTTCCGGAATTTAGCAATGATACATGGAAATGAGAAATGCTGTAAAGAGGACCAGTATTAGTGAGTTTTTCCTAAATTATCAAAATGGAAAACTTACAAAACAAGTAGTGGGAATAAATGAACTAGGAGCAGTGCCAAAAAAAATCATTATGGTTATAAGGAGGAGCGTCATCTACTTTCTAGTGTTGTTTAAAATCTTATTGAATTTCTTATGTCTAGTTTTATAATGTTGATTGTATTTATACTTACATTATATTTTTTACATTATTTATAAGCCCAAACTATATACATGTAAAAGGTTTATCTGTTCGTTTGCAGTATAAATAAATAATGAAATAAATCTTGTTACAGCCAAATTTATTGTCGTTCTTCGACTGGAATAAATTTCAGTGGTTCGGAAATACCATTTTCTAAGAGATTTAGATATTGATGGCCCATTAGGGAGTCCTGAAAAAAATGAGGGGCAAAAAGACGCCAGTTATGTAAACCACACCACATGTTGAAACCCACCATTGTTTGAAAACTAGTTCCTTTTATTCAGTGAGGAATGTCCTGTGACCAAGAGTGCATTTTATGGGAGCGGGATTCTCAACTGCATAACATTTGATTTAGGAAGTTGGGATTATAATGGATTATTCATGAAATATTAAAATACGGTTCGGCTAGTCCAATACATTTATACGGTTTTTTTCTATTCGGACATGAGTAGGATGTACTCAATGCCTGAAAATGGTCCAGCTCAATTTGTAATTTCTATATAAAATGTAATGCTAGGTACCTGGTTGGTCATGATTAGGAATGCGCTGCCAAAAGAGCATCTCTGATATCATGATTGATAGTGACAGGAACAGAAAAGCACAAAAATACAACAATAATAATGATCTACCGTATAAACACCCATATGAGTGTACCCAAAGGTATACACTGTGCTGGTGGAGGACGACTATTATTATTATCTGCCGTGACACAGGAAAGTGCAATTTAAATGACCTGAGTTAGAGGTTGGTCTTCGACTGGGGGTTGTTGAACTATGTGAAGTAATGATGCACACATCCGTCAGTGTCGCTAGGATTACATTTTCGAATGGGATAAAAAAGTAGCATTTTTAATTACGAATTAGGAAAAAAGAAACCAAAGATTTCAAATTCTGAGTATTTCACTTACCTTCTTGGATGGTAACATTCACCAGCAATAAAAATATTACAGGAAGGGGACACATGCCTATTCCCTATTGACATACCAAATCTAAACCCTAAAACTAATCTTATTCCCTGTGCTATTTAGTGAAATGTGTGTGTTTATACCTGGCTCTAGGATAGTCCCGCTCCTAATCTATTAGCTAAGTTCTAGAATTCCCGCTGAGGCCGCTTCAGTATACCGTCTGACAATTAATTCAATAAAATTATACTAAATGAATTCGATGATCACGACTCACCACTTTTACGATTACAATACGACGATAACTATATCGTTGAATGACAAAATTGTGATGTAAGATCAGCAGAAACAAAAATATCCAACACTTATAATAATCTACTTCATAAACACCCATTTCAGTGTAGGGTAAAATGGAGTAATAGCGATCTCTTGAGGAAAATCAGTGATATGGAAATATATACAAATTCTACGTTTATTTCACTTAGAAAAATATCAATTATAACTTTGGTATATACCTCAAAGAGGAACTCATACACCATATAATTTATTAATCAACATTATTATTTGCCGAGGCACATAAAAGTGCCATTCGAAAAACCTAGGGGTGACAACCCGGTTGTTGATCGACAGGAGATTGTTGATGAATTTTTATTATGACTAATAACCGAGATACCTACTTGCCTAAAACGAATCTTATTGAAGTGCGTTCTCATTTTTTTTAAAACGATATGCATTACAAAGCGTACATTATGAAAAAATTCAATGGCAATGGAAACCCAAAGCAATAAGTAAGGGTAAGTATTAAATGAACACTTGAATGCTCCTGAATTTCCGACTCATAGGATGCCATGGACTATTATCTCTTTCATCAATTTACCCTGAATTGGAATATCGGACTAAAGAGTGGAATGCGAAGTAAGAGGTTTGGCAAAATGTGAAGTAAGGAAGTTGGTTAAGAACTAGGTTTAGAAGGAGAAGCAAAAATACTGAAAAAAACGTACAAGGACAAAGGCACGGGAAATTATATTCATTGTATTAGAAACGTTGAACATGGGGGTTTTCCCTCTGTAGAAAGGACCAATGAAACACTTCTCAAAGATTTGACATAACTTTTGAAAGCATGCAGAACTACTCGAGAATAATCAACTACCTACCCATTGTTTCTGTTTATCAAATATACAGGAGGATCAGAATAAAATTTCAAAATGAATTCCTAGAATACCAGTTCTAGACGCTCTAGTGTAATTAAAAATTTACACACCCATGGTAAGTATTGTTCAATGAGTTTTGGTTCACTATTTGAAAAAGACAACTTTTGGCACCTTGTATACTGATTTTTATTATTTTAAAGAACCGACTTCTTTGTATAACCATATCCAGTCAATTTAACAATTAAATATTTTGAAAATCATTAGGTATTATATCATCTCGTTGCCCCATACCACAGATAATTCTTATTGAAATATTTTGAAACACACTGTAGTCATTCACAATATACAGTATGTTGTCTAACGTTAACTGACCATCCTCATTTCTAAAAAAATATCAACATTATCGTTTGTGACATTTTACAATGTTTCCCAAAATTACCTACAAGAAAAGTCACGATGTCCTGTTATTATGAATTAAAGAAAAAACAAAATCGTTCTTGAAGATCATCGTTTAAAACAAGGGTTTATCAATCCGATCATTATTTCGAAATGATTATGATAATATGAAGTTATGAAACTGTAATAACAAAACAAGTAGTACTCACCCTAGCAACACATTAGTAATACTGAAACACAACTATAAATCTACTTGGTCGAGGAACCTAACCTAACCGACAACACAAAACAATTGTTACGCTGAAATAATATTCATCACTTATATATTGACTAGGATGCTGCGATACTTAAATACGTCACTAATTACATGAACAAATTTGAATTGTTAACGCAACTACATTGTGGAACAAATTCAAGTCGAGATAATGATAACACGGTCAGTCAGGAGAAGGGGAATTTTCAATATCTTTACTTCGATGTTATTGACTTTGACTAATTAGTAACTACTCCTGCCGGACAGGTTTGATACGTTCGAAGTATATACAGGGCGTCCCCGAAGTATGCGACGATATTCCAGAACACCGATCTCAGACTAAAATGAGATTAAGAAGTATTAACATGTTATTTACTAAAGGTAAAGAAGTACTAAAAACCCTACAAAAAAATGGTTCAGTGATAAAACTTTGTAAAAACGTTTCATTTGCCGTGAGAAGAGTCAATAAACATATCTAAGAAAAAAAAAGTGTTTTTTGGAGGGGAGGGAACAAGTGTGGGGTTTGAAATTGATAAATTAGTTTTGGTATAATCTAAGTGACGCGTGTTTTTTGAGTATTTTTTTAATCTGCATTTAATGAAAACAAAAGCAAGACGATAAAACTACCATAAAACAGATGAACTGTACCGAGAATTGTGCTTAGTGCTTGTCCAGTCATTCTAAGCCTTTGTGTGCTCGTGAACACTGTGCATACGAGCTCTTTTTCAGAAAGGGGCTTAGTGCTTTAAGCACTTCATGAAAGGGATTCGTGCTCAACATTTGATAGCCTATTCATTAGTACCTGGCCAAAAAGATTTTCTTTTTTTGGGTGATTGAAATTTTTCGAAAATTTTATACTTATCAAAGTAAAAAAATTCATCAAAATACTGATAGTGTTTCTCGAATTGAAAAAATTGGAGAGAAAATATGTCAATGGAAAAGTCATCCACGTACAAAAAATGTGGTTATGCAGTTGATGAAATATAGCAGATGCCCCAGACCTTTTATTCCAAAGGTTTGAAGGAGATCACAAGCCCTTGTAGATAGCATAATAAAATCAACTTTTTGCCTATTTGAAGGAATGGTAACCCAGAATTATGGAAAATTAAAAGACAGTAAAATAATAATTTTTAAGCAAATCTGCAAGTTGAATAATAATCTCTTATAAATACACGAAGAGTGTACCCAAAGGCATAGCCTGTGCGGGTAGGGGATGGCTATTATTATCATTTGCCGTGGCGCTCCGAGGCGACTTACTGACTTTTCAGCTACAGGATAACCCGGAAAACCTACAGCACCATCCCGGTTGGTCGGTTGCACCCTTCAAGCAAACACCAGACGTCGGGATTGGCATCTAGACAACTCACATCGCAATTGCTTCGCAACAAGGAATGAGGTCGCCTATCGATACCGATGTTTATGAGAATAATTCCCTCATACTCCGGATTCGAACCGGGTCATAAGAAAGCGGAAGATTCAACGGCCAACACATCGAACATACGTCCAATGCATCGAACCTCTGAGCCACCGGCCCCCCATAATGATATATTTCATTACTAAAACTAGTGGCCCACACTTCCCACACATGCTCCAAGTCACCGAATCACCGTACAATAAGCTCTAATAATAATTATAAATGATTTTATTGAATAGACATGAAAGTACATAACATGGCACAATGAATAAATATGCAACTCAATGGCAGAGTTCAATTTCACGTTCAAATCGCTAATTGCTCTTCCACTCACCAATATTATTTCCGGACTAATAGTAACGTAAGCCTGTGCAATTGTTTCAGTTAAATATCCGACATTGATCGGTTGAGTTTTGAAGACAACTTGTTTCGAATATCTCCACTGAAAAATATCCAGTGGCGTGAGTTCTGGAAAAAGTGCAAGCCATCGAACCGACCCATTATTTCAAATGCAACGCATTTCGAAAGTGGTATTAACGAAAGTGGTGTCCATATTATTATGGTCATATGGAGGAGCGTCATCTAGTTGCAACAACATATACTGTCGTCCTTAGACTGGAATCTATTTCAGTGGTTCGGAGATACCATTTCCTAAAAGGTTTAGATATCGATGGCTCTTGAAAAAAACAAGGGACAATAAGATGCCCATTATGAAAACAACAACAGATGTTGAACCTCAACATTATTCAAAAATTAGTTCCTTTTATACAGTGAGGATTGTCCTGTGACCAATAGTGCACGATATGGAAGCGGGACTCGTCACTCCACAATATTTGATTTGGGAAGTTGGGAGTAACATGTGTTAGCACTTGAATGAGTGCAATAGAAGCTTTTAACCTTTTGATATCTATAGGTGTGAAGCCTTGGAGTACATTCATTTTAAAATATATTTACCACCTCATGAAATGTTGCCCATCATAAAGTTACTGATCCCAATCTCCACCGCCGCGCCAATGCCAAACTATAATATTGAAATGAGGTTCGGCGTAGGCCAATACATTTATACGGTTTTCTTCTATTGCGACATGAGTAGGATGTGCCTGATGCCTGAAAATGGTCCTTTTCGCTTTGTGATTTCTATACCAGAGTGCTGCTTTTTTAGGTCCCCCTCCCCCTATTATTTTTGAACGGTTTGACGCACAAAGATGGAACAAAAATCATTTTGAATGGTAGTACCAATACTACTTGTTGAAATAAAATACTTTGTGGTTGCCCGATAAAGGGGGTAGGGAGGTACATCAATTTAAAAATTTGAAATGGCATGGGGGGTTGAATTACACATGGTTGAAAAGAAAATTCAATTCTCTTTTCAACCATATACATATTTTTGATTTTCGTTAACACGTATTTTCATAATTTCGATCTATTTGCCCTTCATAATTTTCAAGTTGATGTGCTCCCAACGCCATCTGTCAAGTAATTGCAATGTATCTTCTTTCAAAACGTAATATCAGTAATACAATTTAAAATATCGTCTATTAATCAATCACAATGTCTTTTATTTCAAAAAGTATAGTAAGTTAACAGGGGGAGGAGGCTGAAGAAAGCCGCACTGTTTATGAAAATGTATTGGTACCTGGTTCTTTATGAATAGGAATGCGCTGCCACAAAACCATCACGGATATAATGACTGAGCAGCAGGAGCAAAAAGGCACAAAAATACCTAACAACAATAATTAATAACCAAAAGCATTTATACAATGTGTGGGTGGAGTACGGCTATTATTACTATTTGCCGTGGCACATGAAAGTGCAATTTAAAAAACCTAAGTTAAGCTAATCCAACTACCTGTCATATTTCGAGAAATGTGGTTTTGGAAGGTAGAGATCGAAGAAAATATTGAGTAAAATTCAAATGAGATAAGAAGGATAGATTTACCAGTTGTGAATGTCAATGAAAAAATAAAACAATATTCGAATTTCATCGATAGTAATGGAAGAAAACGAGTATTTACCTCTGACTGCATCCCATAATTTATAAATACAGTAACAATTTCGAATTCCTTATGGATTCTATACCAGAAATATTTATTTTCCACATCCTTTTTTATATTCTGTATCTTAATGGTAATTGATATTTGAGTGGTTTCTACCTGTGGATAAGATAGACCCGCTCCCAATCTATTGTTGAATTCCCGCTGAGGCCGCTTCAGTAGACCGTGTTTTAATCTTTTAATTCAATAAAATTATACTAAATGAATGCGATGATAACGACTCACCGCTTTTAAGAATACAATACTACGATAAATATATCGTTGAATGACAAAATTGTGATGTAAGATCAGCAGAAACAAAAATATTCAGCAGTTGAATATTTGAGTTAAATTATTAAATCTAATTCACAAACACTCATTTGAGTGTAGGTAAAATGGAGTAATAGCGATCAAATGATATGAAAATATCTACAAACTTTATGTTTATTTCAGTTAGAAAAATAGCAATTATTATAACTTTGGTATATACCTGAAAGAGGAACTCATACACATTATAATTTATTAATCAACATTATTATTTGCCGAGGCACATAAAAGTGCAATTTGAAAAACCTAGGGGTGACAACAACAGGGGGTTGTTAAATTAATTTTTTGTTATGACTAATAACTGATATATCTGCGTTGAAGTGCGTTCTCATTTTTTGAAAACGATATGCATTACAAAGCGTACGTTATGAAAAAATTCAATGACAATGGAAACCCAAAGCAATAAGCAAGGGTAAGTATTTCATGAACACTTGAATGCTCCTGAATTTCCAACTCATAGAAATTGACTTTTATCTTTTTCATGAATTTACCCTGAATTGTTAAATCGGACTAAATAGTGGAATGCGAAGTAAAAGATTGGGCAAAATGTGCAGTAAGGAAGTTGCTTAAGAAATAGGTTTAGAAGGAGAAGCAAAAATACTGAAAAAACCTACCAGGACAAAGGCAAAGAAAATTATTCATTGCATCAGAACCGTGAGAAACTCCAAGTGGAATTTAACATGAAGGTTTTCCCTCTGTAGAAAGGTCCGATGAAACTTCTCCAGATTTGACATAACTTTTGAAAGCATGCAGAACTACTCGAGAATAATCATCTACCTACCTATTGTTTATGTTCGTCAAATAAACAGGAGGATCAGAATAAAATTTCTAAACGAATTCCTGGAATACCAGTTCTAGACGCTCTAGTGTAATTAAGAAGTTTCACACACCAATGGTAACTATTGTTCAATATGAGTTTTGGTTCTCTATTTGAAAAAGACAACTTTTGGCACCTTGTATACTTATTTTTTTCATGTCATTATTTTAAAGAACTGAGTTCTTTGTATAATGATAACTATTTCCAGTCAATTTAACAATTAATTATTTTGAAAATCATTAGGAATTATATCATCTCGTTGCCCCACACCACAGATAATTCTTATTGAAATATTTTGAAACACACTGTAGTCATTCACAATATACAGTATGTTGTCTAACGTTAACTGACCATCCTCATTTCTAAAACGATATCAACTTTATCGTTTGTGACATTTTACAATGTTTCCCAAAATTACCCACAAGAAAAGTCACGATGCCCTGTTATTATGAATTAAAGAAAAAACAAAATCGTTCTTAAAGATCATCGTTTAAAACAAGGGTTTATCAATCCGATCATAATTTCGAAATTTCTAAAACTGGTCGATAAAATGAAGTTATGAAACTGTAATAACAAAACAAGTAGTACTCACCCTAGCAACACATTAGTAATACTGAAACACAACTATAAATCTACTTGGTCGAGGAACCTAACCTAACCAACAACACAAAACAATTGTTACGCTGAAATAATATTCATCACTTATATATTGACTAGGATGCTGCGATACTTAAATACGTCACTAATTACATGAACAAATTTGAATTGTTAACGCAACTACATTGTGGAACAAATTCAAGTCGAGATAATGATAACACGGTCAGTCAGGAGAAGGGGAATTTTCAATATCTTTACTTCGATTTTATTGACTTTGACTAACTAGTAACTACTCCTGCCGGACAGGTTGGATACGTTCGAAATCTATACAGGGCGTCCCCGAAGTATGCGACGATATTCCGGAACACCGATCTCAGACTCAAATGAGATTAAAAAGTATTAAATGTTATTTACTAGAGGTAAAGAAGTACCAAAAACCATACAAAAAAGTGGTTCAGTGATAAAACTTTGTAAAAACGTTTCATTTGCCGTGAGAAGAGTCAATAAACAAATCTAAGAAAAAAGAGTGTATTTTAGAGGGGCGGGAACAAATGTGGGGTTTGAAATTGAAAAATTAGTTTTGGTATAATCTAAGTGACGCGTGTTTTTTGAGTATTTTTTTAAAATCTGCATCTAATAAAACAGAACTGTACCGAGAATTATGCTTAGTGCTTGTCCAAGCATTCTAAGCCTTCTTGTGCTCGTGAATAGTGTGCATACGAGCACTATTTCAAACAGGGGCTTAGTACTTTGAGTACTGTGAAGATCACTGGAAGAACCAGGTAGAGCCAGACGAGAAGACTGGGAGGTAGCAAAAACCATATGCACTCCCCAAAGAGCGAAATGGGCAATTGACTCCTTCCAACCATTCAAGTCACCCGGAATTGATGGTATATTTCCGGCCCTTTTACAAAAAGGGCAAACGGAACTAATGCCATTCATTATTAAGTCATTCAGACCAATCTGTCTCTCATCCTTCTTACTGAAGACAGTGGAGAAGACGGTAGATAACTACATCAGAACCGAGATACTGGAGAGGGTGACATTGCACCCCGGGCAGCATGCATACAGGGCGGGCAGATCAACGGAAACCGCTCTGTACGTGCTTACCGAAAGCATCCAGAGATCTCTCGAGTATAAAGAAATGGCCATATGCGCTTTCTTAGACATAGAGGGGGCATTCGACAACACCTCTCACGAAGCAATAAATAGGGCCCTAACGAACAAGGGAGTAGACAGAACCACATCCAGATGGATGTGCCAAATGCTGGCTACAAGAACTGCTGAAACGAAAGTGGGCGATACCAGCTTTCGGATCAGCACAAGCAGGGGATGCCCACAAGGAGGGGTACTATCACCTCTGATGTGGAGTCTCGTAGTAGACGAACTACTCGGAACACTTACCGGGAACGGAGTCACTTGCCTTGGATATGCTGACGACATAGTCATTATGGCCAAAGGCAAATTCGAAGGAACCCTCTGTGATCTAATAGAAAGGGAGCTAGAGACTACCAGAAGATGGTGCCTCTCTGTGGGATTGAGAATTAACTCATCAAAAACCACAATGGTAACATTTACTAGAAGAACAAAGATTCAGCACCTAAGGACTGTTCGCCTCGACGGATCAGATTTAGGATGGCAGCAAGAGGTGAAGTATCTAGGACTAACCCTAGACTCAAAACTACTCTGGAACAGACACGTAGAAAAGATCGCTAACAAGGCAAAATCATCACTGATGGTGTGCAGGAACATTGCAGGAAAAACATGGGGCTGTAACCCATCAATACTGCGATGGATGTACACCATGATAGTGAGACCTATGATCACCTACGGAGCAGTAGTGTGGCACGGTAGAACCGAACTCGCCACAACAAAGAAAATCGTGGAGAAAGTACAAAGACTAGCATGTCTTTGCATAACAGGAGCAATGAGGTCAACTCCAACAGCAGCAATAGAGGTCATTCTGGACCTCACTCCTCTCCATGTCATGGTGAGGAGAACTGCTTGGGGAGCAGACATGAGGTTGGCCAAAGTCGGACTCAAAGGGACAGCACACAGTGTAAGGGGCTCAACCCCCACCGGAAGTGCACACCTTGCCGATCTCCCAACTGACGAAATTACCAGGAAATTTAGTTTCGAGAAATTTTTTCGAACGGAACTAAATACCAAGAAACAATGGAGCACATAATCCATTCGAGCACTTGGTAAGAATACCATTACATGGTACACGGACGGGTCTAAAACTCCCGACGGAACTGGAGCAGGAGCATTTGGACCTCGTACCAAGTACTCCGAACCCATGGGACACTTCCCAAGCATTTTTTAAGCGGAAATTCACGCCATAGCAAGATGCATTCATTTCAACCTCGACAGGAACTACAGGAACAAGGAAATTACAATCCTCTCCGATAGTCAAGCAGCCATCAAAGCGTTGAGCTCATATAACATCAACTCGAAGATGGTCTGGGAATGCCTAGAAAAACTGAATGATCTAGGCAGGAACAACAAGGTGATCCTTCTCTGGGTGCCTTGGCACGTCGGAGTAGAGGGCAATGAACAAGCAGACACCCTGGCACGAAAAGGGGCATCAACGCCACTGATCGGGCCAGAACCATTCTACGGACTTGGAAAATCTCACTTCCAAGAAGAACTCAATAAAACTGAAGAAGAAATGAGAGCAACATACTGGCAAAGACTTCCAGGGCTAAGGCAGGCCAAAGATCTCCTCGGCAATTTCAACCGAGCAAGATCGAAAACACTGATTAACCTCAGCAAAATTAGTCTAAAGACAATCACAGGATTTCTAACGGGGCATTGCAGACTCAAAGAACACCTAAGGAAGCTAGGCTTAGAGGAGGACAACACCTGCAGATTCTGTGGGGAACATCCAGAAACACCTCACCACATATTGATGGAGTGTTATGCCGTACACCACAAAAGATTAAATATACTGGGATCACACCAGCTGACTGTGGAACAAATACCACAAATGGACCCCCTCAAAATCCTAAAATTCCTGAAGGAATTGAAGCTTGAGGGGCTGCTGTAAACGAGAACACCTCGAGATAGCAGAAGAAGATGGGGCACAATAGATCTAACTAGGTCGCAGCGCATCAGTCACCGTCCATACCTACCAATACCAATAGTACTTTGAGCACTTCATAAAAAGGATTCGTGCTCAGTGCTTGAGAGTTCTTTGATTTTATTGTGAGTAGTTCATCTCTTTCTGTTTCTTGTTGAACCATTTTTCAGACTTTGTTGTCTACAATACAAAAAAGGAGATCTGCAAAGTTCTATAACAATTATATTGTCGTCCTAGATCATTGTTATTGGTTATTATATTGTATTACAAATTAAACTGAGATAATTTATGTTCCACTATTCAATTTTCAAAATTATTCAAATGGGCTCAGTTCTCGAATTTTCTAAGCATTTTCGACAGTGCTCAGAGCTTTCGAGCGTTTTACTATTGGAAGTGCTCAATGATTAGTGCTCTAGAAGCACTTTTTTGGGGCTTAGTGCTCACCAGCACTTCTTGTCAGTAGGCATATCTATGCCCTAAAAGAATTCAAACTTGTTCTTATAATAATAATAATATAATATTTTATTGACAGCATTATAACGTTATTATAATCTCAGTACAAAATGTTGGTCATAACACTGACAAAAGGCAGAGTTAGCGTTTTGCCTGTTAACATAGTTAACAGGTGTACGCTCTCTTACAGTGGAAAATATGCATGAAGATAGATAAATACGATTTCAACATGCTACAAGCTCAGGACCAGTCCCTTTCAGTTAGAGAGCTGCCTATATGATCTACTGACAGGTACCATACCATCTGCCATATTGATTAATTCCTCATTTGACAATTTTGACTAAAAAGCTCTGATAATTTGTTTAACAAGTATGGGCAGCTACTTTAGCCATGACAAAATTATGAAGTTCTTGGTATCTGCCCAGACGCTAGTTGGGTCATTTCCCTGTAAAGCTGGCTTGTTTTTTTCTCTCCTAGTTGACATTCGGCGAACAATCTTGTCATTTTTTCCTCATCGGAAACTTCATACATATCGTTAAGTTGGGACTTCAAAATGGCATATGAAAGAGATTATCCTGAATTTTGAAGAGATTTGAATTTTCTGTTACTATATTGCAATCCATTAATGAGAGCACTTTTGCGAACTTACTTTCTCGGAATGTATAACATTGATTACAAAAATAGATTCAATGGCATTGAACCACAGTTCTGGTTCGTGTTTCCAAAATGGTGGTAAGGAAATTGATTTAGCTATGCCAATAGCTTTTTCTGTTACTTCTGGGGACTTATCATGAATTTTTCGGGATAAGGTGAGCTTGAAGTTGAAGCATGAGGTTCTTGTTGATCAGGTTGGTCTGACTTAGAAGTAGTCTTATTGGAGGCATTGTATAAACCTTCAAATTTTTTGTTGTGCTCTACTAGCAATAATTGCATCATATGGGTACACAGATTTTCCAAGTCTTCCATTTTCTTTTCCAAATCTTTGTTATTCTTGATTGAGGATGACTCCTCTTTTGAGGCTGAACTTTCTATAATATTGAGGAGTTCAGAGAAGTTAAAAGTGCCTGGGTTTCCTATGTTTTCATATCTTTTGATAATTTCAGCTTCCACTTTCAATTCCATGTCGAAGACTGTGCCTCCAGGATCAACATTGAAGTACTTACTGCAATATTTTCCCAAGTTGATCCTTGTTAAGACTGTGGATTAACTTCACCATTGACAGATATTAATTAATCGTATTAAAATGCCAGACTAGATCAATCATACCAAAATCGTATATAGAGTGTTTGAAACAGAATTTCATAACACGTATAAAATGGTTCACAACACTATGATCACGAGTAAACAGAAACTCAATTTCCGTGGTGCGGAAACGCGTGGTTACTTAGTTGTTTGCCAAGTTCGCGGCACTGGAAATTATTAAAAACTGAATTGTGGAAATTGCGGTCAAGGAATAGTGTAAAGCACCCAGTTATTGAACGCTAGGAGTTATTGCAGAGCTGCTCTGTAATGAAGAAAAATAAAATTCCTGTATGCGATAGCTAGTCTAGTCTCTCGTAGATGGTGCCCATTTTGTTAACTCGTATTATTTCATTCACTACATTTGGCAAAATTTCGAGTTAGGTTTGAACGTGAGTGGGCTCGTATTAGCCCCCCCACTGCGGCCAATGGCCTATTGTGGCTTGTACGCAACAAAATAAACCGTTTGTCGTCCATTGTTTATCATATCGAGGGTGATTTCTTTAATAATCTGTTAAGCAACATATGTGAAAAGGTAAACGAAATAAGAGGTGTGACGTAAGTTATTTAAACATATCAGTAATTTAAATTGAGGATGTTAGGTTACATTTATGAAATGTCCATAATAACTAAACAGCTACCATCATTTTGTTCAGTTATTGGGCAGGTGTTTAATATCTGAATTATTTCGAGTAAGTTCTCTAGTAAGTATAAAATAAAACCTGTATGCCATAGGTAGATAGATATTCCGAATTCTTCCAAACGTACGAAGTTCAGCGGTAAAGGTGTTTATTTCTGATAGCTCAGTAATACCTACTACCTACCTTCGATTACCTTTCCACAATCATTTTTGTTACAGAATAAATACTATTTTTAGAAAATCATCAAATATGAATAAAGATAATGACATATCATTACTAACAGAGATAAGAACTGATTATTTTCGAACGTTTTGAAATTGTTTTTGTTTTTAGTCAGTCAGTCATTAGTCTTCAAGCTTGTCTCGAATTATGCCAAACAGGTTATCATCGATTTCGATGGAATTGAAAGAAATTCCCACGGAGCCTCTGTTCTACTTCATTCTACAGTTTTCTCTGTCATATTCTAGAACTTCAAAAAAGTATTCCCATTGAATTTTTTCTGTACTTTGAAAAAATAGAGATACTTTATTTCTGACGAATTTTTGGGAAAAAAATATTTCAAACCGCATAGTCTTAATATAACTTTTCTATCAACAATTATGAATTTCTCTATAAGCAGCAACTTTTATAACGAATTATTTTTTTTGTGAAGTCAGTCATGAAAAAGTTTTTCATTAGTTGTATAGTTTTTGGGTCTCATTGATTTATAGTCACAATATTCAACATTTTCATCAAGTACCTACCTACTATCGAACTGTATATTTGACACTTATCGAGGATCTTTCTGGAGTAATGCAGAGATTTATTCTTACGGCTGAATCTAGACTATTATTATCAGAATGATTTTAGACGCCATCTGAGGTCAATTCAGTCCTTTGGCAGGTGAATATAATTTCGGTGACAATGCATTCTGAAATTTTTGTCTGAGGAAAAAAATGGCGGCTTCAATATGACGGGCGAGCTTTGTGATTATGGTCCGATTCGATTATAAATTGGTATATGGGTGTTTTCGGAGTCGGAGATCATGAGTTTTCTAACAAAAATTCATAAATTCAATATTGGGGCTTCAAGATGGCGACTTCAAGATGGCGACTCCAAGATGGCGGACGAGTTTTGTGATCATCGTTGGATTGGATTCGAAATTGGTATGTGGAGATTTTCGGGTTCGGAAATTAAGAATATTATGTCAAAATTCATAAATTCAATATGGCAGATCCAATTTGGCGGACGAGTTTTGCGATTATGGTCAGATTTTATTTAAAATTGGTAAGTGGAGGTTTTCAGGGTCGGAAATTATGATTATTTTTTGAGTCATGAAATCCAGATGGCGGACGAGTTTTGTAATTAGAAAATTGGTATGTGAGGGTTTTTGAGGTCGGATATTATGATAACGGCTCCTATACATTCAGCTTGAGAACGAAACAATCCAAAATAAAATTAGCACCCTCCTCTTTTTCACAATAAAATTAATCAAGTATTCATATTTCATGTAGGCTCCAAGATGGCAGAGTTTTAGGATGCACTTGCAATAGTGTATTCCTTGAGTATCATTGCTGAAATATCTACCAGGTGCAGTTCAATGTCCGTCGTGGTAGTAACCAGGGGAGTGTTCAATTCAATATTAGAGATATGGCACAATTTTGACAATTTATTTATTATAAATCTTGACAAAATCTATTCAAAACTGCCTGTAACTGTTGTATAATTTTATCTAAAGAACTTTATAATACGTAGCCGAACAAATTTCATGAAATCATTCTATAAAGAAATGGAATGATTGTTGTCGTGTCTCATGGTTTTTTTACAAGTAATTTAGTAATTAATTATAATGCCAACAATAATTTCTATCAGTTGCAATCATTCTATAATTATACAAATGATTGACAGCCTAATTATAATATCCATTTTTATTTACATGATTTATACTAACATTTATACAGAAATTTCTATGAAGGATAGCTCAGTAACTTGAAGAGAAATTTCATCGATATGCAAACGCTTTAACAGAGGGCAGCATTTAATTCACTATCATACAAATGCATTTTTCTATGGCAGCATTGTTGAAATATAATGAACTCACGTTTCAATTTTTCAACAATTTTTAGTCTAAAAATTGCCCCACTTTCATATATTAATATATAAAAATATTGATACCTACCTACTCTTGAAATGTTCTTATTCACCTTTTTACGTTCCCTTGAATGCGAAAGCTGTTGGTAACATTTTAAATGGAAAATTTTGAGTTGACAGAGATACAGAGATGCCCAATCACTCTTTCTCGTCACACATTCAAATTCTATTATCACATTGGGTTCTTCCCACCGGCACAATACCATTTACATTTTCATCAATCGGACTTTATGTGATTTAAATTTTTCATGGTGGATTCATTAAGAAAATCATGTTTCTGTAATCAAATAAGTTAAAGTGAATTTGCTTAAACACTTCATCTCCATATTAGTGTATTATGTATGTAACTAATGCGGTGCTAACCATTGCTTAAATATTTCAAGGATACCCAGACTCCGTACAGTATCAATCTTGATCGAGAATCAATCAACTGTTTCATTTCAATTCCACAATGAGTTGGATGTATGCATTCGTCAAAAAGTTTTGGAATGAGAGTGTTTGATACTATTCTATAATAAAACTAATAAAAGTCGAGTTGCCAATTAATACTGTATTTCATATTATTATGAATCACCTAGAAATGTACTCTACTTTTGTTTTTCGGCTGTAATAAGTAAAAAATTTGAATAATGTTCTTGTTTTCAAAAATTCTTTATATTAATTTTTTTAACACGTGTTCCCACACACAATAAACGAAACCTTCTCACCAATTTAATAAGCTGTCAGAATTATGTTCCAAGCTGACGAATGCACATCCGGTATTCATAACCAAATAAATTAAAAAACAAAGGAACCTAATTATTAAAATGAAATTCTGCCAGAGCTTTTGTCATATAGTAGTTGAATAATAATTCAAATATATTATCATGCCTTGGTTCACTTTCACTTCACCTACGAAAAATTCCGTAAAGGCAGATTAACTAATTATCAATTTGATTAAATTAATAAGTAAAATTAATTTTGGTGAACATATTCTAATGCTCCTAGAATTCTTAGACAACAATATAAATTCCAACAAATTCATCAAATAGGTACTAAAAGTGGGGAAAACGATAGATGAAAGAACCACGCACGAAAACATAATAATATGGGCAATTGGCTCGGGTTCAAAATGACAGAGATTTTATTATGTTACAGTTGAAATTGTTATTTTCGTCAACCGGTTGCATCCCTACGCGCAACCCTCAGAAGTCTTCGAGAAACTTGTGCGAGCTAGGGAAGACGAAATATAATCATATTAATTATAGAAAATTAGGGTGTATACGGGGTATAGTAAAAAAAACATTTTTCGGGATTTTTTTAGCACTTTACCAGATCCAACAAGTTATATTTTGATAACACTTCATAGTTTCAGTTTATTGCAGAAGATAGAAATGTATTTTGTTTGTTGATAACTCAATATGTTCGAAAAATATTCGAATATTCGAAATTTTGGATTATACCCCCATACTGAATTGTGACTACACAAAAAAATTCAGTACTACATTAGATTGAACAAAAGACAAGGCAAGTTTCTGAGTCATCAAATTTGACAGAGAGCCAATTTCACATGTGTTCTCGTCTGGGGTTCTTTATCAATTACCAGAAGTTGGAAAAACAATAGGACTTGAATTCCTATGAAACAACAAACAACAAGCACAAACAAACAAAAAACAACCAAAACACAGTATGTTGCCAAAGTCACTAAATATGATAAAATCATTCTATTCCGGAATGAAAAATGAGATAATTCATTTCTTGACGTAGATTTTTGGGAATTTTAACCCTCTACAGACTGAAATTGACGATATCCTTTTCAAACGTTGGAAGGTTGAATTTTCCATGTCAATTAACAATAATTATTGTCCTCCACAAAACCAAACTATTAATGAATATTTATAATTGGTAAGTTTTAAAATTATCGGATATGAAGAAATCGATGGTAAACCCTCCTTATGTTTGACGTGTCATATCAGTATCATTACAATGCATGAATTATATACTTATCAGCTTTTTACTGCTGCTGTCAAGTTACTAGGTTTTTTAATAGAAGTGTGGTAATTACTTGTAATTGCCAAATGTCAGCACTGCGATTAGTATAAAATTATATGAATGGCTTACAGAGGCTAGTCATGCACGGAATTAGTTTCTTTATAATGCCCACCTATTCAGGGATGTTTACTTGACATATAGCAGTAATTTCGGCTTGTTTTGTTTACATGAATGTATAATTATATTACTGCATGAAAGATCATTATAAAATACGCTATTTCGAATATTTTGAAAAATAATGGTTATAGAGTTGTTTCATATTTTTTACTTTACCTTGTACATGAAATGTAATGGTCAAAGTTTGTACCTTTCTGAGTTTAAAGAGATGCAGAGGGTTTTTACAACAAATGGTACATTTATACAGAAACAATTATGAGATTATAAAATTTTCCAATCCAATAGCAAATCAGTTTCTAGAAACATATTTGAATTCGATTATTACTCTGTTTTCTTTTCATCTGCACAATATTATTTACATTTCCAACAATCAGATATTCTTCAGTAATTGAATAGAATGGTTAAGTAAATGATTTTTCTGTAATTTTCCTCAATATAGGCACATACAGTTCATCACCTCCATATAAGTGCAAATAACTCACTTTTAAGGTGCTAACCATTCCTTAGTTACTTTATACATTATTGCTTGTTGACCGAAACAAGGATTCCTTGGAATGGAGGTAACTATGCGTCTCATGGATACAGTGATATAAGTAAACCGTAACCAGACCTGGGACAAAAGAGGGTTAAGAGAACTTTCTCCAGAAATGAACCCATGCAACATGGAAAGGTTCAAGACGAGCCTACGTTGATGACAAATTAATAAAAAAAAAATCACAAATAAGTGATAAATAATAAGAAACATTCTGGAATTGTAGCAGTAGATATTCTTTTAATACTGGGGAAAATTAGGTTAAATGATCCCTTTTAAATATAGACGGCAGTTGATTTTTATTTAAAAGTAATATTTCTAAAATGTTTACATTTTGATAATACTAGCAAAGTATTTACCATGATCATTTGGCCGTCATCTGAATTAATGATGCTCAATCTACTGATTCCATTCAGAAAACATTATCGGAAAGAGCAATCAATTACTGCTTGTTTTGAAATTCAAATTGAACAGCCATCTAATCCTGTTCATCAGTCAACTACACTGTCTGAATATAAAACGTGTGATCCTCTTGAATATTCAATTTCTTCAGTACCGATGGCAAAATTATTCATATGTCTACTGGATTTGGTGGACTAATTACTGATGAGGAAATTTGTTCAAGAAAGTAATTTGTTTTTAAATTTCCTACCAAATGGATGATGCGAAGGCTGACAAACAATAAATTATGCGTAATTTATCTGCGAATGATCTCTAATAATTTGGGCCCTCAATCTCATATGCATGCAACAAAATATGTCAATCGCCTTTTTCAAATGTGCACTCAAAAGAGATGGAGATATTTTGTCGCATGCGACATAGGATGGTAGACATTTGCGAATCGGCCCCTGGTTCCTTTCGACGCTCCAGGAATGTTCAACGTCTAATAAATGAGATAAAACTCCCTAATGCTAAAGATTAGAATAGTTGTACTTGTTAAATTGGCACGCAGGTTGTCCCATGTGTGCTAAAATGAAATCGACACCTACAAGCCATCACAACGCATCCAATCGGATGTATCTGTACCATGATCACATATGCATCTTTGGTATGGTGAACAAAGACAACACAAAAAATAGCCGCGGCTGAGTTGAGCAAGGTACAAAGACTTGCATGCCTTAGCATAACGGGAGCTATGGAAACAACACCAACATTAGCCATGGAAGCACTTTCGGACCTTCCACCGATTGATATAACAATTATGGGAGAGGCAAGAATGGGACTTCTAAGGCAACAAAAATCGAGGCTTAGATCGGATCACAACAAGATAAAGGAAATAGAGGGATGCAACATTCTTGAAATGGAACCAACGGACCACATGACTCCTAGATACTTCTTCACCATTAACTTCGAGGTTATCATACAAGATCGAAGGAAATGGTCAGATGATAACATCAGGGGCAAACCTGGAGAGAGGATCTGGTATACGGCGGAGGAATTGGTGCTGGAATATACAGTGAGGGGAGAAACTCCCAAATAAGCGTCTCACTAGAAACAAACACCTCCGTATTCCAGGTAGAGATGTACGCTATCTTGCAATGCGCAATATGAGGGAAATGCGCAGTGCAAGGATCAAAATATGTTCAGACAGTCAGGCGTCACTGAAGGCTCTTATGAACCCGAAGGTGACATCAAGACTGGTATGGGAATGCCGAAAAGAACTCAGTGTCCTCTCAGAACACAACAAAACAACTTTGATGTGGGTTCCAGGACACTGTGGCATCAAAGGCAATGAAAAAGCTGATGAACTAACCAGAAACGGTTCATCAACTCCATATATTGGCCCAGAACCCGCACTCGGGCTTACTAAATCCGACATTCGGGACTGGATCAAACAGAAACAAAGGGAGAGGTGGAACGAAGCCCCTCTCATGCACCACGGGAAAACATACATTGAAGAACCGCCAAAACACAAAACTGAAGAACTACCCAAGCTGAGCAGGAATCAAGTTAGAACGATAATGGGCCTTCTCACTGGTCACAGCCTAATGAGAAAACACCTGCACAAAATGAGGCTGTACAACGGAGAACTTTCCTGCAGACAATGTGGTAAAGGGACAGAAACAGCCAAACACGTACTGTCAGAATGCGAGGAATTAGACCGCAAGAGACAGCCAATATTCGAGAAACCCAGGCTATCTCCCGAAGAATACAACAGTCAACCGGTGAAGAATCTGTACAGACTGGTACAGGGGACTAGAGTTACGGAGTGGTTCCTGTGAAACCAATTGGAATGCACGCCCAAGAGGCTGAGGTGCAGCTGGTGACAGGACCAGCATCCGAAGGGAAAAAAATCTGTACCTCTTGGTGGCCATACGCACTACCTACTTTGTTCAGCATCCTGTCGTTTATCATGAGTTGATTTCGGTCGCAATATATGATCCCTGCAATAACACATCTTCATGGATGATAATGAGAAAGAATTTGCTTCTGAGGCCGTTAAGCTGAGACAGGTAAGTTACAACATCTCACACACACAAATTTCTCCTAGTCGACGCCTTCCTGAAATATCGTTCATCGATTCTTATTTTACAGTTTCACTGAGCTGGACCTAAAACCGTTACTTTTTCCATCCTGACTGGACCTGACAAACGTTTCCCTTTTCTCTTCGGAGCTCAACTCAAGAATGTTTTTCCTGAGTCTAACAAATACCTCAAAAACAAAGACATCAGTATCATCTCCGTTTCTCATTTCAATAGGCTACACGATGTTTGTTGACATGATTTTCCAATGAAACCTCAAAAAAAAAAAAAAAAAAACAATACCGAAAGATTGTTTATATAGTAATGTCCGCTCATAACGAACCCGCTTATTGTGAACTTCCGTTTAAAACGAACCAATCTGTAGGGTACGAACTTAAGTATTATCAAACATGTGTTAATTTTTTTGCCAATAACGAACTCGTTTATAACGAACTTTCGGATAAAACGAACTCTAATTTTAGGTATATTCGGAAAATAATTCGGTTATAACGAACTTAAAACGGTATTTTACCGAGAAAGCAGAGGATTCCCCGAAATCTTTTAGGCGCGTGCTGCTAGTTACCAATCCAGTGTTTCAGTTAATTATTCGTGTTCAATGAGTTGAAGAACTTATGAGTGACGTTATTTCAAAAAAAAAAACGTAAAGCTCTTACTTTGAGTAGTAAATATGACATCGTCAAAAGATTGCAACAGGGTGTGAATGAAGCATAGCGAAATTTGTTCGAAATTGGGATTGAGTAAATCAACGGTGAGAACTGCATAAAAACATGTGTAGCACCCAAAATAGCACCGAGTAAATTACCATTCAAAATTTTTATTTCAGGTGGCTACAATTTGAAAAAATAAACAAAAAATAACAGAAATGTTGGAAAAGAGCCAAAACCAGAATGTAAAAAAAATAAAAAGTCCATGAATTCTGAAGTTGATCAGGGACTTTTGAAGTGGTTTTCTCAGCAAAGAAATAAAAATGTAACCATTAGTGGTGCTATTTTGCATTCGAAGGCTGAAGAACTTGGAAGAAAGTTGTTGAAGAACCTAAAGTTAGTAGAAGCTGGATAGAAAGGTTTAAAAAAAGACATATAACCAGTGGAAACATTGTTGGATAATCTAAATCAGTTGATATGGACTGTGTAAAAGACTGGCTTCAAAATAAGTGGCCAATAATTACAGCAAACTTCAAACATGAGGACATATTCAATGGAGATGAAACCGGGTTGTTCTATAAGCTGACAGGGCATTGAAATTCAAAGGGGAGAAATGTGAAGGTGAAAAGCTCTCTGAAGAAAGAATAACTGTGTTTGTGGTAGCAAATTTAACTGGAACAGAAAAAAGAAAGTTACTGGTAATTGGAAAATCAAAAAAACCCCAGATGTTTCAAGAATCCTGTGCAGTTACCAGTAAATTACAAATCCAATAAAAATGCATGGATGACCTCAGAAATTTTTGAGAATGAATTACGGAAATGGGATGATGAATCACGCCGTGCAAAACGAAGAATCATATTGTTAGTAGTAGTAGACAACTGTCCAGCTCATCCAGATGTTCAGAATTTGGACTGGATCAAATTAGTGTTCATGCCTTCAAATACCAGTTCGAAACTACAGCCTATGGATCAAGGTGTTATCCATAGTTTGAAAAGCAATTATCGTCGACTTCTTCTCTCGAATATGATAGATTTTATTGATAGTGGCGGGAAAAATGTTTCTATTAATCTGTTGGATACGATACACTTGATTCATATGGCATGGCAAAAAGTATCAAAACAAACAATTTTTCAACACGGCGGTTTTCTTAGGGCTGATAAAAATTTTGATTCGTTGAATGGCTGAAGAAAATTCAACAAGAAGATCATAATGATAACGACATTCAAGATGATCTTCCTTATAACGAAAATGATTTCAATCAATTTGTCAATATCAATGACCAACTTATAACTCCCGAATACTTGGATGATGATGCCATTGTCGCTTCTGTGTCTTCTGCAGTTTATACTGTTGACGATGATGAGGAGGAAGATAAAGATGACGAGGGCGAGAGTACGGAATTGATGACTGTTCCAACGATATCAGACGCACTTCGACATATCGACAGCGTTCGCTATTTCCTTCAGACCCAAAATACTCCACAATATGTACTCGATCGACTAGCCGAAGTGGAATTACATATTAAGGATATTCATTTCACAAAAATCAAACAAACTAAAACAAACGATCTTTTTATTTAAATATTTTCAAAATTAATTGTTAATGTATGTATGTACATGCTTGAAATATGCCTTAATGAAAACAATTAATTCTTGATATGTATTATTATTAATCTTTTATAACGAACTTCGCTGGTAGCGAACCATTTTTGTTGGTCCCTTGAGGTTCGTTATAAGCGGACATTGTATGTAGGTATAAGTTGTGAATTCTTATATATATTTTTTTTCTTTGGTTTCTTGGCATCGACTGGTATGGTCATTAGCCACGTGTTCTGGATAGGCCTTGTTACTAACTCCATGCGCCACCTTAGGAGAGCACTGTTAATAGGAACGCAACAGTGAATCGTGCAGGACTCACCCCAGTCCAGCCTCGAGATTTGAATAATTTAATAGGTCAAATTAAATTAAATAAGCCCAGCCGCAACTGGGGCTCGAACTCCGGACCTTTCGACCCAAAGTCGGACGCTCTAATCACTGCGCCACGCCCCGACATTCTTATATTTTTATTCAGCATATTACTTCAATCACATAATACACACAATCCATGATTGTATTGAGAACAAAACCAACCCCAGAGCATTTATTCGTTCTTATCAGAAATAATGTCGATTTCAACAATTTTGTTATTGTTTATGTATCTGTCTAGTGAATATAACATCATTTCAAGTATGTATCCATTATACACTTATTTGATTTGTGTAATGGATTACGTTGATTACAATAAGCTTTAGATGAACTGATGAACATGCGCTACATTTGAAGTATTTGATGTAGGAAATAAACAATAACCATTATTCTACTCCATGAAACTAAATTGATTTCTTGCCAAGTTCATATACATTTTGCCACAGAATTTGAAATTTGTAGTACTGGCGGTGAGGTCATTTTCATAAAGAATGCGTATTTATTTCGTGTACAGTTCAAATAGGTTATCGAACACTTGACGTTCTATAGTTCACGATAAGATATCAATTATGGGAACGATATTACCATTTTGTGAATTTCATTATGCATAAGCAAACTGATTCGAATGAAACACGTGAATGATTATTTCCTTGGAGAGGAATTTTTTACTTCTTATATAAATGAAATAAATATTTTAATACGTATTTAAAATATTAAAATTTTGAACTAAAAAAACTTTGAATAATAATGAGTGTCGCAAAAAGCCGCAATTAGTCATTGCCAAAAGGAAGGACTGAGAGCAGAACGGGTACCGTCTGATCCCCACCACTGGGATCATCTGGTGCACAGATGGCTACAAAATGGGTGAATCAGCCGGAGCAATCTCCGAAAGCGGAAGTCTGTTACGCCCTGGGAACTTTTGCCACTGTATTGTATTTCAGGCAAACGTGTTTGCCATACCCTGTCTGAATGCATTGAAGATCTGCAAAGGCTATTCACCGCCAATAAGGTGAAGCTACTTTGGGTTCCTGCTCGTACTGGAGTGCCATGAAAGGATCAGGCCGGTTATTTGACCAGACAAGGTGCGATAAGCTCAACGATTGGACCAAAACCGATCCAAAGAGTTTCTAGATCATGGGGTATCTCAACCATGATGGAAATCCTGGTAGTAAAATTCTAGGATGCATGGAAAGATGCCTGGGCATCAGATAATCAAAACTCCACATCGAAGACCCTTCTACTAGAAGGACCAAGACTCAGTTCCCACTGGGCAGAAAAGAAATCAGAATTATAGTGGTATGGCTGATGACGGAGCACTGCCATCTAAACAAGCACCTCAACATTATCGGCATCACGGATGACACTGAATGTAGGTGGTGCTTAGAGGTTGGAGAAGTCTGCCACCCACATCTTCACGGAATGCCCAGCAGTGGCATCAATACAGAAAACGCACCTCGGGAGCATCGATATGAATTTGGAGAGTGTGGATACCTTCAAAATTGGACCAATTCCCAGTAGCGGTGGGTGCATAATGGGAATAATTGTCTCCTTAATATATCTATCTAATAATAACTACTAGGTATTTGGAAAATGGGATATTGGACTCCTGTGGTGTCACTCGGTGAGAACAAAAAGTATTATGCCCCTTCACCACATAAGTAATTTAATTCCTAGATGCGCATTTCGATAACAAAGTTATCTTCATCAGTAGGGATTACTAAACTAACTGTAAATCGTCATACCAATCTTATTTATATCACATGATTAATTACCATGAGGTAATCTGTTCTAGGAAGTGTCCCTTCCTGATGGACAGGTACAAACCCACCCAATTAACAATACAACAAAGGCACTTAATTATTCTTTTACTGGTATCAAATCAAATAGTTTGGAATTTAATGGACCATTGTCATTATTAAGCAAGGGTTTAGAATAGCAATACTTTCATAACAATCTAATTTTCTGTAATCATCAACAGGCTTTATTAATTTTGAATTTTGGATATTAATTTTGTGATGAGTTTCTAATAAATGATGCGCAATACTTGATTTATTTTCTCGCGAATATTTAGCATGAGCCAAATGTTCGCGAAAACGAACATTCCTAGATCTTTTGGTATATGGTATAGTGTATATTATGGCCAAACCAAGATTGCTATGACTTTTCTTGATTTATATCAATGACCTGCCAAACTCGATGACAACATTAACAATGCTATTCGCCGATGACCTACCTTCGTCATTTGAAAAAATAATGACAGAGATTAAACTAGAAATATGAAATGTTTGAAAAACTTTGTTTGGTCTAAAATTTGTTCTTTTTGTCAACAGGCTGCATCCTTACGACAACCCTCGGAAGTCTTCGAGAGACCTGTGCGAGCTAAGAAAGACTTTAAGGAATGTGACAGATAATTCATCAGAGCCCACTTTGATGTCTCAAATGTGGTTCAGTACATTTCCGTCTCCAATGTATTCTTCAGATAATCCAAATTTGGTAAATTTGAACGAACCCCATTTATCATGAATGTGACTTGGGGTCCGTTGAGAAAGCTGCTTACGAACGTTTTTTGAGTTCACGCTATACTTTTTATTAGACGAAAGGAACCGACCAATATAAAAATAATTATACCCACTGTTCTATTTGCTAGGACCCCAGATCATAAATAATGTTTAATGGTAGGTAATCAGCTAACAAGGCATCAGGGATATATGCGAATATTATCCGTTTCCTTTTCGAGTCAAACTGTACAATGATAAGACTCGAATCTAAATTAATGTATTTACTACAAGTATACGTCTTGAGTTAGGCCTTCCAATGTATAATATATTATCCACAACCAAAGCAATCGTCTAAGAGCCATATTTATACAGAATATACACATTCTCTATTCATCGCTCGACTCATTGAGAAACACAATTCCGAATCAGATTCAGGCTCAACTGCATTCAAAATATTGAGAGGCAGTTGGAATAACACATAATAGCTATTTATGTAACCATAGTTACGAAAAGCTTCATTTTGTGTAACTAGTGGATGTTTGCGTTATGAGCAAAATGACACGAGTTACACAAAATGTCATTTCGTCACATGTTACTTACAAGACTGTTTCTAATTTTGAATATCTGAAAAGCCTTTGAACATTAATGAAATGTGAAAAAAAAAGGGAAATCAAGTGGATATCTCTGCGGGGAATGTTTACATAGTTACTTGTGTTACTGATGATTTTAACACACAACTTCAATGTCAAAATTGGCAAACGTTAATTTATTCAAATCCAAAGATAATTCATTAAATACCTATCAAACGCACAAATCGCATTGTCAACGTTTATAATTAAGATACAAAATGTTCTTATAAACTTGTATCGTGTTTTCAATAAAATTCGCTTCTCTTTATTTTTTATAATTGTTTTTTTTTCTAATTGATGATGTAATGAACTCTTCCTAACCAGTTAGGAACAGTAACATGTTGTACGAGAGCTAGCAACGTTGGCAAAACAAGAATTTCAGGTATGCCAGTTTTTAGACATTTTATCTCTCTCCCGGACGTCATAGGGGCTATCTGCCTGGCGGTAGAGGTTGCGTTCATTAGTCGCATCGTACCTTTACAGGTAAAATATTGATTTTTCAAATAAATTTAAAGTTTCTTTTTTTTATTAGTTTAACTGAACTCTTTGACACATGAATCAATTATTTCCAGATATTTTTGTCGCTGTTTAAATTGTGCCAGACGCTAACTTTTAATGAAAAATATTTTTTTTTCAAATATTTTAGTACGACTGAAATTTTTTATATCATGTTTTTTAAGTATATCTACAAACCCAAAATCAATTTGCCAAACAATAATTCGGTTGTTGAACCTCCAACCTGAAGAAGCAAATATCTCAATCAGTTTGAAATGGGGAAATAATTATTTTTCTCAGAAGATTATTCTATCCAAGAGTAGGTAAGACTGTTATAGTGTACCTTGGATCACCCTTCAGTTATTTGACTACGTATGCGACAGCAACTCTATGAAGAAGTTCACTCATTAGAGTGCAAGCAAACAGGAAAGTGGTTTGTCCATTTGCAATCGTTTTTGAGTATTTCACAATAAAAAATTTTGTCCAAAAAGTAACAAATTTTGGTTTTACCGTTTGTTTTTACACAAGTTGACTATTGTATTTTGTGTTTTACATTACATTATATCTGATGCCATGAGTCAGTTTTAAAAATAACTTGAATGTTGAGGAGTTCAAATTTGAAAAAGCACACCATCATGTACCTTGGTTCAAAATCACGCCCTGATCAATAATTATAGGTATATGATCTTACAATTTTTCCGATATTTATTACAAGTCAGTTTGCCACGAAGTGAAAGTGGATAAAAGAGAAAACTATTGACCCTGAGAATTTTGTTGATAGCTGTTTAATTCTAAGTTATAAATTTCGAATAAACAAAAAAATTTAGGTATACTCATAATCTTATTTCTTTTTGTGATAAATTACAAATTTCTGTACATACTATCTAACAGACAGTTGACGATCCAAAGTGCAATAGGGCGTGATGGTCTTGTACCATTTATCACATACCAATAAAATATTATTTAATTTTTTTCTGTAACTTTTCTATAGTCAAATTATCAAAAAATTATATGAATAATGGTGGTATCAGGGAGACTGCTCCCATTTTGACATTTTTCAAACTTGGCATAAAAAAATGTAAATTAAAACAAAATTAAAATTAAGTTTTCCGCACTACCTACATGCCGGAAAAATTGGACATGGTGTGTGAAAATTGTACATTTCAAACTGAATTGTGTATGGGAAAAAATTATGAAGTAGTTAAAATGCTTGTAGAAAAACATGACAAAATTAATACTGGTTCTAGTTCATTAAAACGGATGGATGTCTCAGATCCAGCGGTCAGACGAGTTTAATGTTAAATACTGATGAAGAGTAGTTATTGCTGATTAAAAAAATTTAGAAAGGTACAAGCAGAAACATTCTCCAGTTTGTTATACTTTCATGTTTTGATATGCCATGCCTTTGCCAAGTATCTATTAGCTTACCTTTTTTATGGCGTTAATAATAATAAATTAACTCAAAACTATCGCGTGTTTACTTACTAACTGGCACCGATCAAATGATAATTTGTCTGTGTAAATTTTCGTATAAATCACAACACGGGGAACTCCAAACTCAAATTAAACGAGTTTTTTTAAATGATTACAAGTAACGCCTTGAATAATTTTATTACGACGCAAGGTGCAGAATGACTGAACAAGTTGTTTTTTTCTGATTTGTCTTCCCAAATAAGTCTTAGTCGATCGATTGATGTAATTGCGACCAGCCTTCACTTTGTTATTTTCCCATGGGATTTCATTTGATCATTTTCAGTTATCGGTTTTCTCTGTTCCTGTCTACGATGCAATATTATTCAGTTACGCGGTAGTTAAAAATAAGTCATCAGTACTAATTGAAAGTTTGTTTTTGTGTAGGAAATTTATAACATGACATAGTCTTCTTGGGATTGTAACCTTTCACAGTCTGAAATGAAAACAAATGTAAATATCTAAGTGTAGAAGGCCACACGAATCAATTCGTCTCGATTAGTTTCTGCATTTGTAGTCTGTTTGTTGCCTTGAAAAAAGATTAAATATTGTCAGTAATCATATATTCTGAATTTGCTAACCTGAAAAAATTAGCTGAAAATATTACTCTTTTTGAAAACGTTGTCGTTATTAAAAACTTGATGAAAACTCTACCCGAATTATATTGGGACATGATAACGTCAACGTGTTCGAAATAGATAAGTATTTTCAGATCCTTTGAACAAATTTTTTCAGGTGGGCAAATTCAGAATACCATCAGTTATTGGCTACGTTTACACCGTGCGCAAATTTGGTACTCTGACTAAGATGACTATACCAAATTCAGACCAAGAGAATGAATTACAGCCTGTTTACACCATGTTCAATCTGTAAACAGTTTGGTTCTTATTTGGTAAGTTTGGTATTCAGATTGGCATATTACCTCTGAATTACGAAAAAGTTCGTTACTTCAAGTACTAAGCCATAGTTCCGAACATTAAAAACTGATGTAGATATTCGGGAGTACAGTATAAACTTTATTATTTAAGGTTTTGTTGATAGAAAAATTGATTTTTTCGGCAACCATCCAGGAAGTGTTCACTTCCCGGACACTTTTTCTTTGGGAAAGTAGCACTTCCCGGCCTAGTCCGGGAAGTACGTACTTGCGTACTTCATAATAAATGCGCAGGACTTCAGGATGTGATAGCTCGTCCAAAAATATGAAAAAAAGTTTTTATTAACTTACCCTCTAAAATGCACCATTTTCGAGATACAGGGTGATGAAATTTTTAAAAAATAATCGTTTTTTGCGAATATCTCTGGAACCGTTTATCGCACAGAAAACAGATTTCGTAGGCATTTTCTACTCATAATAAGCTATGTTTTGTGCGGATTTTTTATTTTTTCAAATTCATAATTGGTGAAAATTTTGAAGGGGTAGTGTATGTTTTTTCTCCAACTTCTACGCCACTGGAAAAAGTACAGTTTTGAGCCTCCTATATGAACCGCCAATGTTTTCTACACAAAAGAGATATTTGTGGTCATAAGCTCTAAAGTTGACCGTTTTCAATAAAAATCAACTTTCATGTTGTTTAAATAATGTTTTTTTCTCGAAAAAATGCTGCGTGCATTGAAGATAACGGCGGACATTTCCAACAATTCAACTAAGTATAAATAACAATAATAATAATAATAATATAGTTTATTCAGTAAAAAGTGTAACAAATTTATAGGCAATTACAAAAATAGGTAAGTAAATAAAATAAATAGCTAAGATTTATTGTAAATAGATCACCTGTTCTGAATAAACAGAAGAAGGGATTGATAATCTCCACTGAAACCGATTAGGTTGTGCGTGGTGAAAATTCCTTTTTCTGCATTCTTACAAAGATAAAGATGGTTCACATATTGTTGGATTAATTCAGTAAAATACTAACACAACTGTAGTTATTAGTTGAAACTTTCACAGATGATTTATTAAATCTTTATATAAGAGGAAATGTAAGTCTATAAACTATTTTATCCGTACATTTACATGATGGATTAACATTCAATGAGATAATGGACTGCGTCCCTTCCGAGTCTGACAATATATTTTTTGAATATTTTTTTAAAATATTTCTATGGAGTTTAGCTCAGTAAGGTAAATCTTGTATATTTCGGGTAGGTGGTTATACAATTTTAGAGACAAAGTGGTGAAACTTCTTGTTGTTACTTTTCTCTTCGATAGTATGGTTTTAACATGTTCATTTTCTTTATATCTTGTTTCGTACTTGTAGTTGACTATTTCTAGTATGTTTTTATTTTTGTATATGTATATGACAATTTGATACATGTAGAGTTGTCTGAGGTCCAATATACCCGTTTCTGAAAAAAGACTGCTTGATGGGCAAGTGCGTTTTTTGTTATATATAATCTTCAATATCTTTTTTTGCAGAACATCCAGCTGATTAAGGTGTGTGCGTACTGCTCCACCCCAGCTTAGAATTGCATATTGTAACCTCGACTCTACTAGAGCGTGGTAAATAGTTTTCAAGTGGAAAGTGTCAAGAATATTTCTAATTTGTTTAAATCTGTATAGCAGATATCTAAGCGTTTTCGTTACATTCGAAATGTGCACATCCCATCGTAAATGTGAATCAATTGTCACCCCCAAATATTTGATGTTTTCGCAAGAGTTTATTGTTTTCGAAGTTCCATTATTTTCTACATGTAGTTTCTTGTACTGTGGTAGTGTAGTTTTATTATTGGCGAATGGTATAAAAAAGGTTTTTTTCAAAATTTACTATTAAAAGTTTTTCACTGAACCAGTTGAAAATAATGTTCAAGTCTAATTCTGCTTTGTTTTTCACTTTGTCCCATGATTCATCGGAGTACAATATCGCAGTGTCGTCAGCAAAACTGATAATAGTTCCTGCTAGTGTATCCAAATTTAGTATACTGTTGATGTATATTGTGAATAGAATGGGACCCAAAACTGTGCCCTGAGGTACTCCATATTTAACCGTTGTTTCTTCGCTCATTTTCCCATTTATTTTAACAATCTGCGTTCTATCGGTAAGATAGCTCTAAAACAATTTGTTGACATTCCCTCGTATTCCTACATCCTCCAAAGCTCCTAACAGTTGTTCATGACTGACAGTGTCAAACGCCTTGGCTAGGTCCAGGAATACGCATAAAGTAGGCTTTGAGATGTTCAATGACTTAGTTATCTCACTTGCTAGAAATGCTATTGAGTCATTTGTTGACAGTTTTTTTCTAAAACCAAATTGTTTCTCAGATATCAGTCTGTGTTTGTCGAGAAAACTGTTCATTCTTGATTTCAGTGCCTTTTCAAAGATTTTAGCTAGACAGGTGATGATTGATATTGGCCTATAGTTAGATAATAAAGTTCTGTCACCTTTTTTATAGATCGGCGTATGATTGTTATTGTTTTTTATTTTATTTTGCAATTAAGAAGTCAACGTTTGGTTTTGTTACTTATTTTAACGTTTAAATAAATTTTGTATAATTGGGAAAAAAATTATTTAAAAAAATTTACCATGTTTTTCAACATGAAAGTTGATTTTTCTTGAAAACGGTCAACTTTAGAGCTTATGACGAAGAGTACCTTTTTTGTGTAGAAAACATTGGCAATTCAAGAAAGCAGCTCAAAATCATACTTTTTCCAATGGCGTAGAAGTTGGAGAAAAAAACACCCACCACCCCTTCAAAATCTTCACCAATTATGAATTTAAAAAAATAAAAAATCTGCACAAAACATAGCTTATTATGAGTAAAAAATGCATTCAAAATCTGTTTTTTGTGCGATAAACGGTTCCAGATATATTCGCAAAAAAATATATATTTTTTATAATTTCAACACCCTGTATCTCGAAAATGTTGAATTTTAGAGGGTAAGTTAATAGAAACTTTTTTTCATATTTTTGAACGAGCTCTCACATCCGGAAGTCCTGCGCATTTATTATGAAACACCCTGTATATTTACCCAATTCAACACATAAATTATTAACATATACAATAGGTATATTATTATTTTTTTAAGAGTATGAGAATTAACTTACAGCGGAATGCTAGAGAAGTGGAAAACTACTGTCGGTTGTTCAGGTGAACATTAAACTGGTTTATAAGAAATATAACTTTCAAAATATTCGTTAAATTACCATTTTCCGATAACGAACATGTACCCTTCTACCTACGTACTTGGTATGTTCAATACATTTCTATATTTTGTCTTTATACATCGTGAATAATATACCGGGTGAATCATTGAAAAACAGTAATTGTTGGTTTATACTGATAAATAACAGATGTGTGGATATGAACGATGAACATTAATTTCTTATTATCATTACCTTCAGTATGCGAGGGTTAGTAAATCAGTTTGGGATCAAATTGTCATTGTAAGTAAAAAAAAATATTAAATGAATAAATTATAATTGGATAACAGAAGCAATTATAAAGTTATAGACATCTACTGAAAAAAAATTGTTCTATTTGTTTGTCTTTTCATCGAGTATGATCAAAAAGTGCGAACGTTCTGCCAAACAGGCAAGCGGAAAATTATGTTAATAAAGAGAAGAGGGAAGGCACTAAAATAATCTAGTATTTCCAAGAAGTGAAACAAACGCCCGAAGCGCTGCAAATAATAATAATAGCCATCCTTTATCCGTACAGGCTTAAGATGAAAAACAGAGACGCTATCTGCAACCACAGATTGTGCTGTCATCTGATCTTCGGAATTTTTCTGTGCTCATGTTGTGTCATGTTGTGCTCAAAAATGTATTTTATGTTTATCTGGTCGATGAAAATGAAGACCTCAATTATTATTATTATTTCTCTGGGTACATTCACACGAGTGCTTATGACCCAAAAGAGGTATTCCTGTGATAAACAATGCAACATACATATACTGCTATTTCTAGGTTCCAAAAACATTCCAACTATTGTTTGACGTAGCTTATTGGGATACCCTCATCGAATAATGACAAAGGGATTATTAACAATCCGGACTTCCGCATTAACCTATGCAATGCTGTATTTTCGTTGGCAAGTCTCCAACAGAAAACAACTACTGCTCCCTAAAACCGTTGAATTAAACAAACCTCTTATATCAAAGTGCGTAGGGGGCAGTAATTATTTTCTTTTGGAGAAATGCCAAAAAATCATTCTGTATTTGGAAACATTCTTTGGCATAGCTGACGGTGTTCTTTCATTGGTCGATTGTCACATTAGAACTGTTGCCTATACTAATTCTTGGTTATTTCAAACCTTTTGACATCGAGCTAACTAGGACTAAACCAACTGATTATATTTTTCCTTGTTTTCATGCATTATTCAAGGCGAGTCGAAAATTGATGGAAATTAGTTCTTTGTTCAAACAATTTTAGAATAATGAACTGAAATTGATTCATCTCACGCAATTTTATTTAACATGCTATGTTTCCAATCAACAAATTATTTGAAAAATTTCGTTCTCCTCACGATTGAAGGTTGTTCATATTATTGTTTATTATAGCTATTTCTGCAGGTAATTGGTTTAGTACACAATTGACAGCTCTCACGGGAAAATCACCTCACTTTCCATTTCTTGCATTTCATAACAATACAATACAAATACATGATCATTTACGAATTAAAGATCAACACAAGTAATGACTGAATTTTCACTGAAATCTGAAAAATGTAAAGTTAACAAACCGGAAAAGTGAGTTTCTTCCTTTTTCTAAGATCAATGGAAAAGTGACAAGTACGATATTTTAGCCTCCAGACCTATCAAATGCGTCAAACCGATGAGAGCAATAACGAAATTGGAAAAAAAATTGTTAGTTTATATATATTTTTTGTACGTCGTTCTTATGATTGGGGCCACGTGAGCATATCGCCAACCTGAAGATTTCAAATATGACAGATCTGGGCACGACATAATCAGTTGTGTTTCCGGTTACTGAATACAAAAAAAACAAGAGAATTTACCATAACCGGAGAATTCTATTATAATGTGAAAAAAAATGTATTTTGAAACCACGTGACGTCTTTGTTGATAATTTTTTTGTCAATTTCTAAAAAAGGAAAGTGCACGAAACAGGTCACTGGTATCAATAAAATTGGTAACATGCCCAAACGTATTGTCACTTTTTTTAAATTTGAGAACACAAGAATTCACTGTTTTCTGAAAACATCGGCTACTGTGCTAGTGGATGCAGAAGCAGATTGGAAACACTAAAAGGCATGGGGGATGGAAGTCTTCGCAAGTGACAGATGGATACATAAAAAATTCCTTACAGAATCGAATGACTATAGCAAAGAAGATAGACTCGTTGATTACTGGATCTATTACGCCACCCACTTTAAATTCTGTGACTGTTAATCTACGAATCACGCAATTGTTTTAATTTTCAGAAATGTACAAACACTATAAACATTATATTAATACAAAATAGTATTCATCATTAATGTTTGTTGACATATATGTTCAAGCATTTATATTTCCTAGATTGTCTTCTAAAAATAAAGGGCCAACAATACGATCACCAAAAAACCTGCCCATTTAATTTTTGGGGATGTTGCGTATGTACCTCATGAAATATGTGGTGATTAGAATCAGCCCAATATCGACAATCATGTCGATTAACTGTACCATTTATAACAAACGAACATTCATCATCAACAGATGTTGAAAAGAAACTGTAGATTTGCAATCGCTTGCTGACTTACTACCTCATAGAATTCTAAACGCCGATCAAAATAATCTTCATTCAGTTCTCGCGTTAATTTGATTTTTTCTATTTGGAATCTAAAACCATTGTTTATATAGAAGTAAGATAGTTAGTCAATGCCTGTGTAATTGGTGTTGGACGCAAACGCGAGTGTCATCTAGCGTGATTAGTTACAAACATGAATATTTGACGTCATTTTAATGCAAGTTACTTCAATAAACCCTGATTTTATTGCTGTCCCATTGTTTCAATCAAGTTACGACATGACTTGGAGGACAGATCACTATCGCCATCTACATGTCGCATCCATTTTGATCCAATTATAATCCCATAAGGTTGACTAACTATGTTCTATATAAACAATGCTAAAACGAAGTCATTATGAAACCCAAATGGCTTCTATTTCGATACGCATTCTAAATTTTTTCGAGATTGGTAAAAATGGTAACATCAACTGTCAGATGAACGCCAGGCAAGAGGGATAGGATTTTCAGATATTAAACAAAGAAGAAGAATAACCTTTGAATGTTGTGGTGTTATTTGTTGCCTTGGATGGTGCAGTTATTATAAACTTCAATTGTTACATGACTGGTTTCTCGGGCGTTTATATGCCAAGTGGTCTGATTGTTTGATGTTACCAACCCGATATTTTTGATATTATTTATTATTATTAAATCCAATTTTTTCCAATAAAAAACTACAAAAAATGCCAAATAGAAAAAATAGTACATGAAACACGTTTTATAAGACACATTGTCGCACTTGTTCTTTTGGAGCACTCCTCGCTTCGCTCGTCGTACTCTAAACAACGCGTGCGACAAAATGGTGTCTTATAAAAATTGTATCGTAATGTACTATTGTGAGGATGAAATTCCAAAATACGCTGAATGCTGGTTCATTAGACACCAGAAAAAGTAGCTAACTGTCTTGTAGGTACTCATCATTTAGTCAAGCGCAACTTTGCCCAAAATTGTCAATGTTGTCGCGCATCTTGGCCCAACATTGCCACTGTTGTCGCGTCATTTCGGACATGCGGTTCGATTTGCCGTTTTTAATTTGCTACCGATCCCACATTTCTCGGAATTTTGTGACCAACTCAGACACACCGCCGCGACACAGTCCTTCCAGGTTGTTGATTGAACCGTTCAGCAGCCCTTTTCGATCATCTATTGTTTTTATAATACAGTTTAATCAACTCAACTCTCTCAGCAACTGTGTACACCATAGTTTCTTTCTAGTATAGAAGTACAATAATACCACGCACGAAGGCACATAAGTACGTTATTTAAAGCTCGACTTTTTTCCTGTCGATACCTTACCGTGTGAAGGAATACAAAAAAAAATTAAAAAATTGGTACGTTACATCAAATTTAGCAGGTTTAAAATCATATTTAACGAATTTGAAAGATGAAGTTCTGTTCATTATTAATTTGAGATACATGTAACTCTCAATAGGTATGTGCGACTAACAGGCGAGTTACTCTGTTATCCACAATCATGACCTAAATAGTTATTTATGCAACAAGTGCAAAAAGTGAATGTTTATTGCACTCGACGTGAAATTGTCCGACGAGGCCGTTAGGCCGAGTTGGACAACACGTCGAGTGCAATAAACAATTTTTGCACGAGTTTCATACAACACTTTTTCTACGTTCATGCAAAAAGCAAAAAATGATTTATTGAGGTGCGGCACTAGGTGTAGGAAAATGACAAGCGCAACCTGAATACTTTATTATTAATATCGATTTGCATTGAAACAGGAACTAATACGTTACGAACAATTTAACTCAAACTTTATTTTTACCCTCAATGTTGAAAGTGAATGAACAATTGGTGCAATTTTCAATATGAGTATTTCGTAGTGAAGTACCTATTGCCAATCTCACAGAATATCTGCTAAATATGTAGTATAGGTTTAAATGTTTATGTTTGTCATGATAACAGCACGTTGAAGTAGAATGACAGATGAGTGCAATATAAACTTTATTGCACTAGTGCAATAAAGAACGTCTTTTTCCACTGAATATAGTTCAATAAAGTTTTGCTTTTTGAATGAATGTAGAAAAAAATCATTAAAGACTTGTGAATTGTGTTTGTGACATATGAAGAAAAAAGACAAAGGAAAAAGATAAACTTTCATAACATACCTTTTAGCAACGTGAACAGAAAAAAACTTCATACTTATTGTACTTACATCAACGAGAAAAGAGAAGTCAACGATTAGAATGTCCACCGTCGAATGAAATAATCTGTACAGTAAAAGATTGCGACAAAAAGACAGACTATCACTACATGTCAGGTTCATGAAGAAATAAGTCAATATCAATTTCGTATTGCCTTACACGCAACGAAAGAATATAATTATAGATTGATTGCTGAATTTCAAAGTATTTGGATCTTCCAGGCACGTGTGTCTTGACTTGAAGTAGTTGGAAGACATAAATCATTCAGTTTCTAACCCGAGTGTAAACGATGATGTTTCTTGTTGGAACTACAAAACAGATCCATTACTTTACTTCCTGTTTAGAAATTAATCTCCAAGACTCTTTATTACCGCTATAATTTTTTATCTGATTTCCCTAATATTTCTCCAATTACATGAACATGTTTAATAATGGTGAACGTCTTGACTTCATTATCGGGATTTGAAACCCTAAGTACTATATACATATCCTGTCCCGTCTTTTTTAACATAATTCAACATATTATGGAGTTGCACTGTTTATGATTGGATGGAGAACTATCTGAACAACCGAAGTCAAAAAACAAAAATTGGCTCAAGTTATTCCAACAAATTGAGTAATAGCATAGGAGTACCTCAAGGAAGCGTTTTAGGCCCCCTTCTGTTCATTCTTTAAATAAATGATATTCATCAAATTGCAGGGAACTGCTCTATTAGCTCATTTGCCGATGATACATTGGTGTATTGTACAAATCACAGCTTAGACCAAGCTACAATAGAAATTAACAACACATTGGCCAATATTGAAACATATTTGCAGACAAATAAACTTAAATTAAATGTAGCTAAAACCAAATCAATGATTGTTACAACTAAATATAAATATGATAATATAATTGTTAATTCGATTGATATTGTGATTGAAAATACGTCTTTGGAAATTGTAGATGAATTCAAATATCTGGGATTTATGATCGATAATAATCTAACATTCAATAGTCATTAGAAAAATATCTAAAAAAATGTACTTTTTTTCAAGAATTTCAAAAGAGCTGTCCATGTTTGCCAGAGTTACTATTTATAATTCCATTATAAAACCTGACTTTGACTATTGTGCAACAATATTTTACTTGTTTAACCAAAACCGCATTTCTCAACTTCAAAATCTACAAAATAGAGGAATGAGATTAATACTGAAATGCAATAGATATACTCCAATTAAATTGATGTTGGATACAATGCAATGGTTTTCAGTTAGTTCTCGTTTATTTTACATGAGTATGACTTTCATTTATAAATTGAACAAGGGCCTACTACCTTCATATTTCAACGAATTCTTAATAAGAAATGATGAAATTCATAACTATGACACAAGAATGAGGACCTTCTTTCATATTCACAGAACCAATTCTAGTATGAGCATGAGATCGATATTTTTCAATGGGTTAAATGAATTCAATAAACTGCCTATGAACATAAAATCATCAGTATCTTTATCTTCTTTCAAGTCATCATTATCAAAGTATATTAAAACTCTATGATTGTTGGACTTATTGACGTATTAAATTGGAGTGTTTACAACATCTTTGTGGAGAAATCATTCTTATCTTTGGTCAATATTATCAATATTATTGTTATAGGATTCTGAGTCTATTACTGCCATATCTTGTATTTCTATCTTATCTTGTATTACTCTTATCATGTATAACTATCAATTGCCTGTGATATTTTTATATATGTGTGATGTACATTTTATATATTTAATCGAGATGTTTGTATATTAGGCTTACCTATTTTAAATAAACTACTACTACTACTACATAATTATACCATTGGTCGCGATTCTTATAAATAGTAGAAAATCCTCTTCGTAAATACGTGAACATGGTTCCATTGCAATTTTGGTCATTATTAGTATTATCCTTCATTATTCATGTAGTGATATGTAAGGCGTAGGTACATAAGCCATATGCAATGGAGTGCCGCCCACGCATCGACGAGATTAAGAGAAAGCTTGCCTCTAGGGGAGTAGTGAACCATGGAAATGGCCTCCTAGTTCACCAGATCTAACTCCTCTAGATTTTTATTCTTGGAGTCATATCAAAAATCAAGCCTATGATGGACAGTTGATTCTCGTGGAGAAATTGAACAACGAGTAAGAAGTACTTTCAAGGCATTAGATATTATTCAAATTAGGAAATCTATGTTTTTGTAGCGTTTACAAATTTCAAGAATTGTGCTTCCATGAATTTTGTGTTGTTCGTTTGACGCAAGGATGTCTTTCGTTGAAAAAACGACAAGGTCTTTTAATAATCACTGCATGAATATAAAATAAATTTTAAATGTCAATATTTGAATAATTATAGTTTATTTCGTTCCGCATTATGACATTTCATGAATATCTGAAAGATAATTTTCTTGTTTGTATCGCTGGTGACTGTTTGGAATGGCCTAATCTGTTCACACATTTCTGTCACTCATGCAATTCAAATTCTCATGACGTTTTCAGTAATAATCCCGACAAAATGCAGCATTTTCGAAAAATACTTCTCATTACACCTATCTGAAAACACTATATTTACATGCTCATAGCATATTGCAAAAGAGTTTTTTCCGTGCGCCCACACGAAAAAATTTTCCGTGCGCTGGTGTCATTATAGCTGACTATTTACATGTCAAAATTGAATAATATGTTGTTGACAGTTCTCTAGAAATCGCAAATTGTTTGAATATTTCCTTACCAACAGGCTAAATAACGCTTGTTTTGTGGCAATTTCTGGATATTTTTGTACCATAAATATTTCAATTAATAATACATGTTTTTGTTCCTTCATCATTAAAAATAAATGTTTCTTAATAATCTGTGGTTTTCAGGTAGATAAAATGAAAAATATCGTTCATTACTCGTCCATAATAGTAATTCCAGAAAATACTGTTTTTTTGGACGAGTAGACCAAATTCTAAAAACTATTTTCGGACGTGTTGCGTACACTATTTTTTCGGCAACCATGTAAAATAACAAATCAATGAGGCGCATTTAGTCTAAGAGACGAAACAAAAGAGGTCGACCTTCACCCATCTGTTAACCGGGTGAAACATACTTTTTATAAAGTTACATAATCAGACGAATATGAGTTGCCTATCAAGAGGTGGTCATCACTATATACAGTGAGTTTCAAAAATTTGCACCATATGGAAACTTTTTTATTATCGATTTGGCAGAAAATTTTATACTTCATAAAAATTGTTGCATTACAAAATACTTGTATTCGACTTATCAAAATTCTAAATTTCCAAACGGTGTACAGGGGAGAACAAAAAATAGAATTTGAATATTTCGAACATTTTAGTTCTTATCTGTATCATATATTGAAGTTCGAACAGAAGATAGGTACCAACAGAAACATTCTAATTCTTATTTATTTTGATATTAATATTAAAATTCGAGCACTTCCCGGCTACTTTCCCAAAGAAAAAGTGTCCGGGAAGTGAACACTTTTCGGATGGTTGCAGAAAATAGTAATTTACGTAACGAGTCCGGAAAATACTGGTTTTTTGGACGAGTAGACCAAATTCTAGGACGAGCGTCAGCGAGTCCTGGAAGTCTACGAGTCCAAAAAAACTGTTTTCGGACGTGTTGCGTACACTATTTTTTCGGCAATCATGTAGAATAACAAATCAATGAGACGCATTTAGTCTAAGAGACGAAGAGAGGTCGACTTTCACCCATCTGTTAACCGGATGAAACGATTCCAAATTTGAATATTTCGAACATTTCAGTTCTTATTTGTATTATATATTGAAATTGGAACAGAAGATAGGTACCAACAGAAACATTCTAATTCTTATTTATATTAATATTTGTATTAAAATTCGAGCACTTCCCGGCCTAGTCCGGGAGGTACGTACTTCCCGGACTAGGGAAGTGCTACTTTCCCAAAGAAAAAGTGTCCGGGAAGTGAACACTTCCCGGATGGTTGACGAAAAATGCTTTTTCCGTGCTTGCACGACTTCCGTGTTCGGCTTCGTCTCCCACGGGAACATGTGGCGCACGCACGGAAAAAGCCTATTTTCTGAACTCGTAATGAAATATAGTATTCACCTTGCTGCCACGAAAACATTGTTGCATTTGAAACAAAAAACTTTCGGGGTTTTCAAAAACAAGTCAAAAAATTAAAACAGATTTTTTACCAAAATGTTCAAATACTGATGTAATTGATAATCTCACTTAGGTCATCATGTATACCAACTCTAGTGTATATTTGAAACATTCAATGTTGAAACTTTTGTCGATATGTGTTTTAAGAGATACTAGTGCCATTGTTTATACAGTGACCGGCAGAAAGTACGCATCATATGGGAATTTTTTTTATTAATAAATTTTGACAAATATTGATACTTGCAATCGCTTCTGCATCAAAAGAAACCCCAAAAGACGTTGTACAGTGCCGTTCGTCTTTTCGAGGTTGGCGGGAAATTTAAAAAAATTGAAAATTATTTCTCAAAACACACTTGTTTGTGAAAATATCGAGAAATGTTAATAAGAAAAGTTGTTCAGATTGACATTTAATAGCTATGTACAAGTTTTGAAAAAGATCTGAGATAAAAAAATAAAAATCAATTTTTTGCCACAAAAAAAAAATCTTTTTGGAAACATACATTTTTGACGAAGAAACTCATTAGTAAAGCCAACACTAATATTTCAAATAATGTTTTGTGAAGATTCGCAAGCTATTCCTATTTTATTCGGAGAAAATTTGAAATCTGTGATTTTGCAGTGTGATCAGCTGCTTCATAAGAAGTCACTGAAATATCTACAGGACATTATAATTCCGATACTTTTTATTATTAATTAAGAACCAAGTATCTACACAATTTCAATTTGAAATTCTTAATATGTCCTGTAGATATTTCAGTGACTTCTTATGAAGCAGCTGATCACACTGCAAAATCACAGATTTCAAATTTTCTCCGAATAAAATAGGAATAGCTTGCGAATCTTCACAAAACATTATTTGAAATATTAGTGTTGGCTTTACTAATGAGTTTCTTCGTCAGAAATGTATGTTTCCAAAAAGATTTTTTTTTGTGGCAAAAAATTGATTTTTATTTTTTTATCTCAGATCTTTTTCAAAACTTGTACATAGCTATAAAATGTCAATCTGAACAACTTTTCTCATTAACATTTCTCGATATTTTCACAAACAAGCGTGTTTTGAGAAATAATTTTCAAATTTTTTAAATTTCCCGCCAACCTCGAAAAGACGAACGGCACTGTACAACGTCTTTTGGGGTTTCTTTTGATGCAGAAGCGATTGCAAGTATCAATATTTGTCAAAATTTATTAATAAAAAAAATTCCCATATGATGCGTACTTTCTGCCGGTCACTGTATAGAAGATAGTCAACCTTATGGGATTATAATTGGATCAAAATGGATGCGACATGTAGATGGCGATAGTGAGCTCGCATCCAAGTCATGTCGTAACTTCAGTGATCTGGCCTAACAAGTCATGTCGTAACTTGATTGAAACAATGCGACAGCATTTAAAATCAGGGTTTTTTGAAGAAACCTGCATCAAAATGACATGAAATATTCATGTTTGTAACTAATCACGCTAGATGACACTCGCGTTTGGGTCCAATACCTTTTCCACAGGCATTGACTATCTTCTATTTAAACAATGCTAGTGCAAACTCAAAATTTTTCATAAAAGCCATCATAACATGAAAACGGTTGACAATTACTATAAGATAAAGACATTTCACAGGTTACGTGATAACCCTGTAAATTTGTATCTTCAGCACAATGGCTGAGTTGTGATGCCATGTGACACATCGCAATTGTAATGATCAATGGAAAAGGAAACAAGAAGTGGTGAAGATGTGTAAGAGCAAACATTTTGCAATAACAGTTCACTTTCATTAGTACATATTTATGGTACTGAATAACTTAACAATTATTCAACGAACCCTGTATAATAAACTTTATCAGATCACCGCTAAGCTCAATAAATATCTTTGGCAGAATTTAGGTTGACTTCTTCGCCAATAGGAGACGAGCTAAGCTAGGGTGCGTGTTTGCCATAGCATGTCGTGAGGACAACTTCCGGTCAATTGCGACTACTTCAGCATAATTCACTTCATTATAGAAAAAAAGGTTGAATCTAAATCTAATGTTCGTAAAAATTGACGAAGATTGAAAACAATAATTTTGTTTATTTCGATCAAGTGTTTTTTGTGAATGAAACGCGAATTTACTCTTTCTGGAGTCTTTTGCTGTCTCGAGGAGTGCTTATTGATTTTCCTGGCGGGTGGCGCTTACGACTGACTTTACTGTAAGTCGCTACTTTATCCGTAGGGAATTATTAGATAAACAATAAATTATAATTCATTCGGCAGGGACAAGACAACTCAAAGTTGTCGGACCTACCCTTGCACTGATGAGAGGTAACAACCTCGAAACATGTCTACAGGTGGTCATCCCCAGCCAAATTAAGGATAATCTTTTCTTTGTCTACAATAAGAACTTGCAATTGAGTCTTCTTGGAAGAACGTTGCACAAATATCTGTCAGATGTAGTTCAATATCCGTCGTGGCATTAGCCAGGGAAGTAGTTGTTTTCTGACAGATTTTTGCCAAATATTTGGAGAGAAGTGTACTTCGACATTGTAGATTTTATTCAAATCAATACATTTTACAAATTTATTTTTAAGTATTATTTTTCAAATTATCATGAAGACGTGTGGGTGGAAAACCATCACCAGGGAAATTAATTTCACAATTTCAGAGTCCTATTTTCAAGTATTATTCTCCTGAAATGTTTTGGATTTTTCTCAGTCAAGCAATACACTGATGTATAAACAATTGTATTCAATATATTGGTTATGTGGTTGTGAAAATACGATAATCTCGCAAACATTTATTTTCTGATAAGCAACTTATGTTGGATAAGTTGAAGTATATTTATCGCGATATATTCTACTTTTATCTATATTCATCAAGAGGGTATTTGCACACAGAATAATTGTTACTATCGAGAATCGTTTATGCGATTTTAGAATGTGTAATATTCTAATTTGGATTCGAGTGTGTTACGAGGGCAAGGTCTCTAGCTAATGACCTACGCTTCTACGCTATTTTTGGAAACCGATAAAAACCAGATATCTAATTGAAACGCTTTACTTTAATAATAATGAAGTAACAATATTCATTTCGCTTTAGCAAATTGGTTATTTTCATCGATGTCAAATTACCGGAAGTTAACAAATTAGCGAAATTTTAGTGATTTCAGGCAGCAGAAATATAAAAACGTCTTTGAAGATGTGACTGGATTGCCAAACTAATAATGACAACACTGGCGATAAGATGGGCGGAGAACTCTTTCCACCACTTCTAATGTTGTTAATGGAGAGGATGACATCGAACTTGGAGCTGCTAGTACTTCTCTAACCCCTCTTTCTCGACGACGACTAGAGAGACTTATATTCCTAAAGTGGGCTGGACAGACCTGTACCCAAAAATCTCTCAGACATAACATTTTTCTTGAAGTGCTCCAGTATGACACATCTACAGAACTTGCCCTCAATAACCTTGTCGTAGAAATGAGTGATAATCTACCAGGTGGTAGCAGTTGCAGCGTTGATATATATTTGGTTCTTCTCATATACATTTTTGAATTGGCAACATAAGTGCCTTATCCCAGGGCCGTCAGACATTACTTATTTTTAAACGAACGAAATGTGTACGATTGAGTAGTGTTAGTATGTACTATGTTCGCATGCCTACCTGCTAGCTTGTCCAGATGACCATTCTTCAGATAATAGGGAATCAAGGTACGTAAAAACACTACTCACTTAGTTGAATTGCCAGTCTACAGAATTATTTCTAAACTTATGGTGGATCAGTGGGCAGAGTATTTAGCTACCACCCCGGAGCTCAGAGTTCAAATCTCGTTTGCAACCATTTTTTTTTCTTTTTTTTAAAACCCAGCAGACTCATCGCACTAAGGTTAGCCATCTCGGTTGGAAACGGCTTTGACTCTGGGAGGATTTTTGTTCAAATAGAAATTTAAAAGAAAACAGAATTTCGGTAAATAAAAGATTTTGATTTCCTTATGAGTAAAATCCCAGGGCCTTCAGACATAACTTATTTTTGAAAACATGAAGACTTAAACTGGTGTCTCATGTACTTTTAATACCTGCGTGCTTGTGGAGTTCGCTCTGTGACACCTGGGCAGGTACCTAACTTGAATTTGTATGGCTGATTTTTATATATATTTTGTAGAATATCACTCTTAAGTAATTTCAAAAGTGTCAGACGCTTTCCATAGACCAGAACTTTTGTCAAACGCTTTACAGCTCCACAAATTACTTCAGAGTGATATTCAACAAATTATACATAAAAATCAGCCACACAAATTTAAGTTAAGCAACTCTTATTTTTAGTTACCTTTCTCACCTGGTACCTGCCCAAGTGTCACTGGGCGAACTCCACAAGCACGCAGGTATTAAAAGTACATGAGACACCACTCAGAACCTAAGTCTTCATCTTTTCAAAAATAAGTTATGTCTGAAGGCCCTGGGATTTTACTCATAAGGAAATCTTAACAAAATCTTTTATTTACCAAAATTCTGTGTTCTTTTAAATTTCTTTTTGAACAAAAATCCTCACAGAGTCGAAGCCGTTTCCAACCGAGATGGCTAACCCTAGTGTGATGCGTCTGTTGGGTTTAAAAAAAAGAAAAAAAATTGTTGCAGTCGAGATTTGAACTCAGAGCTCCAGGGTGGTATCTAGATACTCTGTCCACTGATCCACCATGGGTTAAGAAATAATTCTGTAGACTGGCAATTCAACTAAGTGAGTAGTGTTTTTACGTACCTTGATTCCCTATTATCTGAAGAATGGTCATCTGGACAAGCTAGCAGGTAGGCATGCGAACATAGTACATACTAACACTACTCAATCGTACACATTTCGTTCGTTTAAAAATAAGTAACGTCTGACGGCCCTGGGATCTTTATTACAACTCAAATATTTTTAACATTCACATTTGGTTAATTTGACAGTGACATGAAGTTGAATTGAAGTACAGCCCGGGAAAAACCGGTGAAAACACTGCACTCTCGCTTCTACTCGAATAGGTTTACCGAGGAATTTAAAATCTGATGAAAGCTCCCTGATTAATACCAGTGCAACAAGAAACTGTGGGTAGACCCGTCATTCCAATGAATGCCTAGGTCGTTTGAAACGAGTCGGGTCGTCAATAGTATAATCTACTGCGGTCCTGAGAAGCGGGTTTTCGTGAGCTCTGATCTCACTTTGGATAGTGACACGATAGTGTATACATACGAATGTTACGCACATACCATGGAGCGTTTGTAATCATTCTCAAAATTTTAATTTGTAGTCTTTCAATAACTAGAATATTTGACTGACTAGTATGGCCCCAGACTACTGAAGCATAGATACATAATGACATGTTTAAACACCATTTTGTAAATCATCAGTTTGTTCTTCAAATTATTATAAAAATTTTTGTTTTGACCTTTTCAATATGAGGAGTCCAGGTGAGCCGGAGATCCAGAATAATATCTAAGTACTTGACTCGTGTGGACCAGTTAATCTCACTGCCTGCAACCCTAACGCTGCTGTGAGGCGGTCTAATAGCTCTCCCCAGCGAAATCGCCTGAGTTTTGTTCGGATTCACCTTCACTTTCCACTTCAAATACCACCGCTGAAGCATGTCAATCGCATCTTGCAATAAAACAAGACCAGCTTGGTGGTTGAGTGTCGAAGAAAGCAAAGCAGTGTCATCAGCGAAAAGATAGACCTTCATGCGATCTATCCTCGGGATGTCGCTGGTATATAGGCTATAAAGCAAAGGTGACAATACTGCCCCCTGTGGAACCCCAGCCTCAATTGCTCTCCTGTCAGAGACGGTATTTTCGACTTTTACATGAAAAGTCCTTCCAGATAGAAAAGATTTCAACCATTTTATCAAGCCAAGAGAGATTTGGAAATCACAAAGCTTTTGCAAGAGGCCTTCATGCCAGACTCTATCAAAAGCTTTGGATATATCTAATAATAAGGGAAAGTGTTGTTTAATCAAGACAATGCACACAAATCCGTTATTGCAAAGGCCAAAATTAATGAATTAAATTTTGAATTGCTACCTCATGCACCCTATTCGCCAAATTTAGCCCCCTCGGATTATTTTCTGTTCCCAGACTTGAAAAAATGGCTCGGTGGTCAAAGATTTTCCAACAATGAAGAGGTTACGTCGGCAGTTAATGGCTATTTTGAAGAGCTTGACGATTCTTATTATAAAAAGGGTATCGAACTTATTGAACATCGCTGGGAAAAGTGTGTGGAGCTAACTAAGAGGAGATTATGTTGAAAAATAAATATATTTTTTCCAAAATTTTTGTGTTTTCTTTGTTTGGCCAGGTACTTCTAAGTCCACCCTCGTATAATGAAACAATTTTTGATCATAGCTTTCAATTCTCTGAGGTAAGTTCTAATGACATCTCGTTTATCTGTTCTTTGAAAAGAAATGCAGTCGGCTTTGATGGCATAACCCGAATAGTAACATATATCGCCACTTCTGGCATCTTCCCTACTAATTGGAAATGTGCATTATTCTACCATTACCGAAGGAAAGAGGGCCAGGTAGCCTGGTGGTTGAAGCGCCGTGTTTCAATCACTTTGGCTACCGGTAGCTGGTTTAAACCCTAGCGACTGCAGACTTTTTCTGATGAAACGAGAAAGTGGTATGGTAAGACAATGGGCATCTGAGCCTACGTGTCATCGGGTCAGCCTGAGTGGATGGACGAGCCTACCACACACGAGGTGGAGTGTTTAATGGTTATACCTGAGGGGGATTCAATTCGGACTAAGGGGACTTCCACACTACGTTATGGGATGTGTGAAACAGGCAGGATAAGGTGCCCATAAAGGGTTTCAACCACCTCGTTCAAATCAAATTACCGAAAGTAGTTAACGTTTCATACTTTTCATTTCTCCGACCATCAGTATACTGCCTTCCATATTCGAAAGGCCATGAATCAGAAGATCACGAATTATGTCGTTTTCACAATCAGGATTCAGAAGGCAGTGTACAGTAACGGTCCTATCCAATATCATTGATGATATACTGCTGGCCACTGACTGGAAATTCATCTGGTCTCCTTCTGCTTGACTGTTTCTATTCAAACACTGCACGATCCTCCTTTCCACTTCGTCAATTGATGATTTCCTAATTTGGAAAATATATTTATTCCCTGAAACTGCTACTCACTTCTTTTTTCACGTTCTAATTATCAAGTAAGGCCTTAAAACCCGAAAACTTCTGAAACCTCGAAAACTGGAAGTGACCAGGATACGTGATACTTCTTCTATATGTATCCAGGACTTCTCCCATTGCCTCGGTTAATCTAAACATACACTTGTTTAAGATTACAAAAATGTTGAACCATCGTCAGTACTCACTTCATCAAGGATGACGGAGGAACAGTCGTCTTTAGTAAACAACTCGAGTAACGATGTTAACGTTATTATGCCGATTGACAACGATATCACTTTCACCACTCTTTGGTTTTCAAGATATCAAAATAAAACTCTACATTGTTAATGTAGAAAATGCCACAGTAGGACGTCTTTAATAAATTTTTCGGACATTAATTCGTGATTTGTTAATGGAGCACCATGTATAATCGATTGCTACGAGAACTGTCAATAGTTTTGAACTATAAATTAATACTTCATTTCTCAAGCGAGTTTAGAGGGTACCTATGCTGCTGTAAAGAAAAACAATTTTCAGTAGGAAAGTTATTTCAAAATATCCGCGAACTGAATGTTCTCTTGGCGCAAATTACATTCAAGTTACTGCCTTGTCAACGATCGTTTAACAAAAATACGTAGAAATGATAATGTATCGGGAAAAACCGTAATAACAAAATAATTGCAGACCCCATGCACAGAAAGATCGAAGGCAGAGTCTAAACATTAGTATTTGATTCATTTGCGCATATCAGAGGGTTGATGAACAAAAAAAAATTATGTAAACCATCCCCATTTCGTTAAAATTTTACAGTTGTGTTTCTACACGATAGACTAGCTCAACATTCAATTTACCATTTGTCATAAATCGTATGCGTTTTCTTTTCAATGGAAATACCTACCTAGTTAAAATAGTTTTTTGCAATTAGTTTACTTTCAAAAAATGGTTTTAACTACAAGAGGCTCAATGGTCCCCTTAGAAGCAATAGTAGTGGTATTTTGGTAGGCAAAAGTAGTTATGAAAACAACTTCAATGTTCCTCATTGCCTCTAATTTAATGCAAAAGCAAACCTTTTTTGCAGTGTTGCCAGGGACCCTATTCTCAAACCGTGACATATTTTGTCGCATGCGAGATATGCTCTTTGTCGAACGAAATCTGAATATTCCAAATTCTCAAATGTCGCATTCGCAAATTTTTGATAGACAAATTGTAGAATGGTCAAAGGCAGTCGACAATTTATGTCGAATGCGAAAATTTCATAACATGCGAAATTTATAGTTTAGTAAATGTCAAAACATTCTTTTTCAGAGATTTTTGTAGTGAGCATATCTTTAGAAATAACTATAGAAAATTTAGAAAATCAGGACATTTATCAGCGGCCTCGAGAGAGACGAGTAATATACCGAAGTACTTTTACATTTTCATCTGAGAAAAAATTTATTGAAACGTTCAGATTAACTACAGAATTCCCCGATAAAAGAGGATAATTTTTTTTGGCTTCATTTTGCATGTTTCTACTTCATTCTGATATATTCTTACTTCCAAAAGCAAATGTCATTTTATTTGTTATTAACAAGTGAAGGGGCATAGAAAACGATCGAATACCAAAAATTCGGTGTTGCCAGCTCATGTTATTCGACAAAATTCATCTCATGCGGCACAGATGTCGAAACCATTTGAGAATACCACATGCCAATGTTGTGAGCCAATTTCTATCGATATATGTCGAATGCGACAAATCTCACTCGACATTCAAAAATAGGCCACGGGGTTCTGATTGAAATTTCCCATCCAGCCAACAAAAAATTCCCGGTTTTTCCCGGTCACTACAATTTTCAATTTCAATTCATCGAAAATATACCACAAATACACTATTATATAAATCCATTCATTAGTGTTCACTGTTCCACCAAAAACACTTAGTTCTTAATATTATATTGTAAACTGGTACACATATTCTATTCTTATATTGGCACAAATGTACATGAAGGTGGTTCGACCTTTCAGCGCTGGCCAATTTTGAATTCCCATTTAGGAATACTGTTTAATTTGATAATACACTTTAAATCCACTTTTCAAACTTCGAGCTGAATCCGTGAATCATAATCCAGTCATCCATTCATTTCATATTCAGAAATCCCAGGATCATAACCGCATGAACCACAAAAGCACGGAACGTGTACAATACTGATGATGTCACGAAACTGTTCTTTCACAAGTGTCAAGCATCCAGTATTATTGAATTCACCCACAGAAATATAACGCATTTCTGTGAATTTACCTCAATAATAATGGTTAGCTGTTTCCCGTATGAGTTTTGTATCAAGCCGCTACAGGGCGCACTGAGGATGAATATGCTAGGGTCACTGAATCCTAGAAATATCCGGCAAATTAGTGGTGTTCAAGAATGTTATGAACAATTTCTGGGCTACAACTGTAAAAAGGTAATAATGGGCACATGTAGATTCTAGGGTCAATGAATCCTAGAAGGATTTGTCCTTCTTACGGGTATGGCCAATGGGTGGAATCTGATAGTTCCGATCTCTTTAAATAGTTCCAATGTTCCAAATAACCCACAAAAGCGCCAATTAGGAAGCAAGGGTTATAAGAGAGAAGGAACCGATAATTTTGAAAAAAAGTTGGATTATGTTTCTTTTGTAAGTCAGAAATGTCAGAATGTCGATGAAATAAGTAAATTGTGGATATCATGTTCAATTTCAATGGATATGGATACATATCAATTCTAATTTTTTTATGGATTGAAATTGTCACGTGTACAATAAAAGCGTCGACTTTCGGACACAGCCCCGATATTCTGTGGCCCGACCACTAGCGATTGGAGATTCAGCCGTCAACTTCTGCTGCAGACACAAGAGTTTCTTTTAGAAGGGCAGAACCTAGTGTAGTTTCCAGAATGATGTGTAAAAGTTGCCAATGATTGATTAAATATATCCACAGAGTTACAAACCCTCTATAAAAACACTGAAACTTCTCCATTAATGGGTTCATTATTCAAAATTAGAGATTACTGTTCTCCCAAATACTTAGTCAATATATACCATTGTTTGATCAATACAAATTTTCAAAATTGGGTATCAATTTGAGGTACTGCTAATAAAGCCGGGGGCCCATGTATACGTTTGTCCGAATGAATTTCGTCCGAAATGACGTAAATTGTCGTATAAAATAATTTTCTGTCACATGTGTCCGACTAAATTATATGATTAGTGTAGTGTTCGATGTATTGTTGTGACTTTTATCAACGATAATAAATAAATGGAATCAGAAATGGAAAGCCTAGATTTCGAAAGTGAAATTACTGAAAACAGTTTAAATGTAAAGTCTACCACGTTTTATGCAATTATATAGGTATATTATAATGTCTATATCTATTATAGATTGAAACAATGGATTAACTATTAATTAGTTGTGTACTTGCGAGGCCAGCACTTTGGTATTCTCGTATGCCCTTACAAGAAAGGAGCAAAAATTAATTTTTCTTAATTCTTTTGTGGTTGTGAGGTTATAAACCATCCACTATCGGACAAAAGTTGAAATAACTTAACTTTTTACGACGTCGGATAAATATTGCTGTCAAAATACCTTAACCAATAGGAGCATTGTCGGATCATCGTATCATCGGACAAACGTATGCATGGGACCCCGGCTTAACTCAAAAACCAAATAATATCGAATTTGAATCTTACAGAAGTGCCTAGCATTCGTGAACACAACACATGTCAAATATATTTGCTGAATGAAATCAAGATGAAATCAAGCTTAAGCAAAAAACTTAAGGCAAAAATTAATACCTATCAGACATATACAGGGTGTTTCTTAAGTACGTGTAGAAAATTTAGGAGCGTATTGCTCACAACAAAATAAGAAGAAAAGTTCCTATAAACATATGTCCACAAGTTATTCGTTTCTGAGATACAGAGTGTCAAAGTTGAATTTTTATTTTAATTTTTTGTGAATAATTTCAAAATAATTTTGATATTTGGGTAAAGTTTGGTGTCTGGGAATATTTATTATTTAGTTTGTTTAAAACATATATTCTTGATAGAGGTCACTGCGAGCAACTGTTTTCGAGTTACTGAGATTTGAAATAATCGACGCTAGTGATTTTGAATGAAAAGATTTTTTAATTCAAAATGAATTCAATTACAAATTAGTTTTTTTACAATTAACACAAAATTTGATTTTGTCATTGAAAAATCATCCCAGAGACCAAACTTTACTCGAATATCACAAATATTTTGGAATTTATTCACAAAAAACAAATATAATAATTAAACTTTGACACTCTGTATCTTAGAAACGAATAACTTGCGGACATGTGTTTATGGGAACTTTTTTTCATATTTCGACGTCAGCAACATGCTCTTAAAGTTTCTACACGTACTCAAGAAACACCCTATAGGTATTACAAAACATCCAAAAAATATTGACATAATTGAAAATCCATTTTTGTACATTCTCATTTGTATGATTATGAAAGTTTTTTTATACCTATGCCTAATGAATTTTTTTTTGTATTCTTATCATAAATAAGAAGTTTCTTGAGATAGTGAATTATGACCTCCATATGGTATGGTTGAAATAAGAAAATATAGCCATTCACTTCAATGAAACAGCTGTTCTAAAGAGATTACCAATATACTAATATTATTATGGTTTAACCAATTTTCTCAAGATAAACGTCAATATAGAATTTTTAAACTTGTTCGAAAGAAAAGGTTCCATTTATGCAATTTACAACTTTTCCATTGTGACTAAGAAGTATTTGGGAGAACAGTAATCTCTAATTTTGAATAATGAACCCATTAATGGAGAAGTTTCAGTGTTTTTATAAAGGGTTTGTAACTCTGTGGATATATTTAATCAATCATTGGCAACTTTTACACATCATTCTGAAAACAACACTAGGTTCTGCCCTTCTAAAAGAAACTCTTGTGTCTGCAGCAGAGATGGTCGACGGCTGAATCTCCATGTTCCGTAATGGCTGGTGGTCGGGCCACAGAATATCGGGGCCGTGTCCGAAAGTCGACGCTTTTTTGAAATTCGAGTCAATTGTACACCAGACAATTTCAATCCATAAAAAAAATTAGAATTGATATGTATCCATTGAAATTAAACATGATATCCATAATTTACTTATTTGACATTCTGACTTACAAAAGAAACATAACCCAACTTTTTTTTCAAAAGTATAGGTTCTCTCTCTCTCTTATAACCCTTGCTTCCTAATTGGCGCTTTTGTGTGTTATTTGGAACATTCGAACTATTTAAAGAGATTGGAACTATTAGGCTCCACCCATTGGCCATATATACCCGTAAGAAGGCCAAAGCCTTCTAGGATTCAGTGACCCTAGAATATGCAATGTAGCCCATTATTACCTTTTTACAGTTGTAGCCCAGAAATTGTTCATAACATTCTTGAACACCACTAATTTGCCGGATATTTCCCGAAATATTTAATTTCCCGGTAAAATTTCCGAAGGCTTAAAAAATTCCCGAAATTCGGGAAAATTCCCGGAGATTGGCAACACTGCTATTTTGTGATCAATTTCTCTCACGTTTCCGATTTGAAATTAGGGCCATCTAGTGAAAATTTGTTTCTCTTGCTTTAATTTCGGGTTGGTTCGTGACGGTCCCTTACTGAGGAACTTATTGATTTTAATGTCACAACCCACTTTCAACAGATGTCTCTGAGTGTGCTAAAGTGTGAAAGTAGGTTATCATGTTATGTTGCCAAATCTGACAATTGAACTACTTTACATTAGAAATTAAATGTATCATGCCATGCATTTGTGAGTTTCTTGTTACCTGTATGAGATTTGTTTATGTAAGAAGTAGGCACGCAGACTAATAATCGTATATACATAACAGTCTTTTCTCATGTGATTACGTTTGTAAACATTTTACTTTTCAGAAAGGATTAGCAATAAGAGATAAAAACTTAGGATTGAACAATTTCAGCGAAAAGTTAATTTCCGTTGATATATGTACGTACTTATATGATATAATATTTTTTAATCTAACAGAAATCATACTTTAGGATACCACTGTTGAAGAGGAGGTAACTAAGGGACATTGTGTTTAGACAAACAATAGTGTTATATTGTTTCAATAAAAATTACCGCAGTTAAATTTGAGGAACATCAGGCCTGCAACATGAAATGATTCATATTCAATCACTTTCAACTCAAATCACAATAATTGTCAATAAACAATAAACAATTCTCCGAACAAAACATTTCATTCGTACATTGACATTGGTAGTAAATACCTAGGTAGGTATTTTGATGTTTTTATGAATGATGCAGGTGTGTAATATAACTTAAACGAGTACTCACATTTCTGAAGAACCTTGTCAACTGCGGGGAAAAACCATTTATCTCAATTATCAGCTGTGAACTGAACAAGAAACAACGAAAGGCGAATATACTGGCTTATAAAATAGATTCATTTGCAGTCCTTGCTCTCCTTGACACCGTTGCCAAACGCGAAACGTTTAAAACAACAATCTCATTGTTTGGAAAACTACTGCTTCCTTAGACAACCAGAGAAACATTTTGAATGCCTACATGCGTAGGTTTACGCACATGCGAAAACGTGTTGTTTATTTCAAGGAAGGTCAGCGGGAATCTGACTGATCCTAAAAATACTGCCATAATATTCAGTTTCTGGAATTGTTTAGGTGCATCCACCTACTTACAACGAACAAAATTAACGAGAAATTCCGCTTCACGTGATAGGTATGGTTTTCCCGAAAAAGATTTACCACTGTTCAGACATAAATCAGTGCCGGGCTGGCAAAACCAAACTGGGAGATGTCTCATGAGCAAATCGATTTTTTTCCCATTACTGTGACTGTACTTCCAACTTTTACTATTTACCTAATGAATAACATGATACATTTTCAATGACACGTACAAAAATATCAGTTTTCTGTCTCTCCGAAAATTCTATCTAAAATTATTACATGGTGATATTTATTACTATGAACGAAAAGTAACTTATGACATCTACAATACCTAGTTAGATGATTATCTACTCACTGACAGACAGCCAACAATGTTGTTGTTCTGACCAACCTAAGGTTCAATCAAGTTTCTAGTACGTTATGGGGAACGAAAGCAGAATCTAAGTGATGGAGGGGTATTTTTCGATTTGATTCCGAGAGATCCAACATCCTTCGACAGCTGTTTCGTGGTTTCCCACTCGTCAGGAATGCTTTATGGAGGCTCTCGAAATCAAAACGAGTTCACTCTAAAATTAGTACCGCAGGGCAAAGACAGTATTTTACAAAAAGTAAAGCTCAATTTATAAACTCCGCTGCCGTAGCTACAGTTGACGCAACCATTGATTCATATATCTATTAACTACGAATATGGATAATAAGAACAGCTTATGTGATGTCAAAAAAATGAGCATCGACTTCGAATTGGGCGCTGCTGAAATAATGCGCTTGCATCTAATGTGGTGCTAATTCGGCAAATTCCAACATAACCTCATAATCCAAGAGGGCGGCACTATAGGGGTTTCATTCCTGAGAATATGACACATTTTATAAATTTCTAGATTCAGGCCTGAAATAATTTATAAGATCGTCGCGTTTTTACTTCGAGTTTGTGTTCAGGAAGCAAAAATACATCACTACCAGAAAAACTATTTTTCTCGGCGGTTATGAGGCCGATGTGGAACGAGATTTACCTTTCAAACTTTCAAACCTTTCAAACAACTGTCCGTCACAGACCCAAACCATATTTCCTCAAGTTAATGACTTTTATCAGAAACGAGTCAGAAACGATTTTTTTCCAAGTGGTGATGGGTTGTATGATTGTATAAAGATAAAAATAATAGAAAATATTTTCTTTGAGTTTTAAATGAGTGAAAAGGACCGTCTTGCATAATTCTCATTCTTCATTTTATCTACATTATAGAAAAATGTTAGCCCACTTTTGATATGAGATGGTTGAAAATGTCAAAAGAAGCATAACCTTAAAAATTTATGACATTTCTCGTTATTCAGAATTCGGCATGCGCAATAGTTTCCCAGCGCCCGTTTGAAAAAAGGTGAGTTAAATATTTTTGGCTTCAATTTAATTACATTACGTCTTATGGCGTGTTATCTATATTCGTAGTTAAGGGCGGGTCCACATTAGTAAATATTTGCGTTGTATGTTGAATTTAGGATTCGACATAAATATTTGCGCCGCATATTTGTTAACTTGCCTGCGCAAATTTGTACGATGTGTGCCGTGCGTCCTTGATCAACATGTGTGTTGTTATTCAGTGTTGTGATTCCTTTGTCTGAAATACATGATCTTCTATTAATTGAAGGATACCATAAACGGATGATTTTATGGGATAAGTGGCATTTTCATAAAAAATAAAAAGAATGATGCTTGGGACGAAATTGCTAAATTTATAGATATAGACGTTGAAGATGCAAAGAAAAGAATATCGACCCCTCTGGGAACACTTTCTTTTCCTCATCATTAAGGCATCAGACATGCTCATATATCTCAAGAAAAGCAAAATTGTACCTACCAAATAAACACAATAAACAATTTCAATATTTTCCTTCAAAACTACTGCTTTCAGAATGAATACGTCGACATTACAACGATGTTGCGGCCAAAATCCCTATGATGTCAAAAATAAAACCGACAAGCCACGGATCACGTGCGTTGAATGCGGCAAAAATGTTTGCGTGCGTTTGTATACGGCGAACACGTCCACACTCGCATAAACTTATAACGTACAACAAAAATTTGTGGTAAATGCAAAGCATAACGTAAGTTTTTACTAATGTGGACGCGCCTTAATAGATTTATGCTTTGATTGCAGTTGCAATTGTTAATTTATAAACGGCTGACCGCTGCACCAGCGCATGCGTATTCAGTATGGAATTATTTTTCACATTGGAGACAGTGCAGTGGATTTACTGATTATTTAACATCCATTTTCCTACCTTTATTGGAGACTGTCATCGTGACTTTTCCCTCAGGTTTGAAAAATGGTCTGAGTATGATCTGAAAGATACCGTTGTTGGTTGTAACGAAACAGGCCTAATAGAAATTCAAAGCATTAGGTATATTATTCCAATGAATGTTCTTTCTATCAACAAGCTTAGTTCAACATTCATCTCAGGTTCATCCCTACGAGCCATAATTCAAAAACGATAAAAATGACAATGAGATGATTTCAAATCCAAACCAAGGCATTTAGTTTAAATAGATGCAATTGAATAATTCAGTATTTCATCATCGACCCATTTTTTTATCAGTATGCAGAAAAAACATGGGTGATATTGGAAGGAAAACAGACAAATTCGAGATTTTAGTAAAGATCAGCAACGCTGCATCGCTGATTTGTACACATAAATATATCATCAGGCGTATTGGTAGTATCGGTAAAATCTGATGCCAAAACTGCTTGGCTCAGTCTCACGGAAGGTCGATATATATTATTCTCTAAATATATCTCCTCTCGAATTATTGTAAGAGAGAGCGTTGAACCAAAATCTGTGAAGTGAAACTTATACCGGGAGGCCACGAGAATCGGGACGCCTCTGTAACTCTTGAGTAGTTTGAGATATAAATGAGATGAAGTATAATTCAACATGTTATTTTGCATTAACTGATATAATTCTGCTCTTTGAGCTGTTTCCGTTTCACTAGAAACGTCCTCGATCGATCGATTTTCAAACGGTGCGCCCTGTATATTGAAGCGAATATAGGGTTGATCCCTTATACTCAATGCGAACTTGAAGTCCTTTCCTGGATGACTTCAGCTAAGCCCCAAAAGCCAAGCTATACGGCCAACTATGATTGACTGACTGACTGCTAGAACCGAATCAGGACTGCTGCTTACTGACTACCTACTACAGGACTGCCTTCTCTGGTCATCCTTCCTCTATGTAACGATGAACGTGTTTATGTTTTGATTCAGTCGGTCAACGATTTTAGCCAACTACGCGACTTTGCCTATTCCACTTTCAGCGATGACAATGAACTGCCATCGTGATCAAATTGGTAAATAACAGGAATGAATGGATCAATGCATTAAATCCGTATACAGGGCGTTCCTGACATTCACGACCATATTTTCATATTTTCAAATTCAGGATATCACATATAGTAGCAGAGTGTAAAATTTGCATTGCCTTATATCAGTTTTTTCATCATCTGCATTTTCTCATTACATTTGCTCAGAAAGATTTCTTCATTGCCGATCCGCATCCGGCGATATTTAAATTTTTTTTTACAAACAGGTGATCTTCAAAACTACCAGAATTGAAAACATCAGTACGCCCGTGGAAACATATTCCTAAAAATAGAAGACAAATAGAAGTTATCCTGTCACGATTACGACTGGGATATATCCGCCCAACAATTTTTATGTTGCTCTAAACCCTTAGAAAACTGAACATTCCAGATATTTAAAAAAATTACTTACTTTTTTTAATTTCTTAAATTTCAGTTGTTGATAAAAAAGTGGAAAGTCAATATTTTACAATTTTTGTAACGGTTTTGTCAGTCTATTGAGAATAACTTCACCAATTGAAAAAAGTCCTAGGGTTTTACTTATATAATTATCAGGATTTTTATGTTAACATTCAGTTAAAAAAAATATGTTAAATTAACGAATGCACAATTTATGGAGAAATTGGGATAACATTTTTATCAACCCTGATTATTGTTAATTGATGTATTCCAATAGTACATGAACTTTTCTATTCCTTAATATTCATATTCAATATGTTAAAATAATTTTTTTGTTTTAAAGAGAATCATTCTCAGTTGAAAATTGAATCAATACATGACTCCTCTGGAAAAGGAAAAAACCCTAGGATAAAATTGAAGTTACTTTTTTGTAATATCTAACAGAAAACAACTACTTCCCCGGCTAAAGCCACGCTGGACATTGAACTACATCTGGTAGATATTGAGAAAGACCCTACATAACTTGAAGAAAAAATCTGAAAGTGAAAATTTGCATTTTCATTCAGATAGTTGATTATTTATTAAATGGCAAGTTTCCATTGGAGATTCTTATCTATAAATGAGATAAGGGAGAATGTTATTTAGAAGTATCACTCACAGAAAATCGCTCATTCCATTGATGCTTGAATTGCATCTCTTTCGCTAGGCCTCCAATACATTTTGGTCAACAAAAATCTATTTCACTCTTCTAAGATCATCAGGGAGGTCGGAAGAATTGGAATACATACTCTTCAGAAGCAATTTCACACTGTAATGAGGAATTGTTGGAATATTTCTTGTGCGGTGAAACTTTGAAAATATTTTTCTGACATAAAACCTGTCATGAGTATGGCATGTTGATTTCATTGGAAATATGAACAGGATGTTCATAAACTCGGTTGTGATATCATATGCGACTGAAAGTTGGAATTTAGTCGCTATTTTCCATCGTACAAGATAACCTCTCGTGGAAGGGATTCATGTATTGATTCAATTTTCAACTGAGAATGTTTCTCTTTAAAACATGAATCCCTTCCAAGAGAGGTTATCTTGTACGATGGAAAATAGCGACTAAATTCCAACTTTCAGTCGCAGATGATTCCACAACTGACTTTATGAACATCCTGTTCATATTTTCAATGAAATCAACATTTTTGTTGTTTTTGTGTCAGAGTGACGCAACGCGCGCAGAGACCAGACTAACCCGTTTTTGGCTCTATTTTCAGGGCTCTTTAAAAATTATAATTATTGGAGGTACAGTTTCGGGAGTCGGAATTTTTTGTCAGTAAATTTGATGATCTTTCCAGATCTTTTTCAACATTTCGAAAATCCTCAATATTTTTCGAGATATTAGAAAAAACCAAAGCCACACTTTTTTTTAATTTAATGTATATAACTTTTGCAATTTTTTTCGGCCCCTTTTGGGACCTTTCCTTAAACATCAACATGATATTACGAATCGAATGACACCATAATCATAATTTTCGGTGACTATAAAAAATAAAAAAATGGCGCATGTTGACTAGACTAATATAATAAAAACAAGCATGGTATTTCATACATGCAGCGCCATGATAACAGAACACTTTATTGACAGAGCTTCAGTTAATCTATGAGCGTGTAGATGGCGAAAATGGCACCAAAACTTCAATAATATTTTGATTTGATTTGATCAGGTGTCCCGCAAGGGTCACATCTGGGACCACTTTTGATCAACATTTTCATCAATGATCTTCCATAGTACAAAGCATACTCTTTTCGCTGATGACTTAAAAATGTACACGACCATTGAAAATCCCCTAAACTATATTGATCTTCAATCAGATTTGGATATATTTTCAGACTACTTAATAGACTCCATCTAAATCTTTATAAAAATTTCTAGTTGTCTTCACTCGTAGTAACAAACACGTAACGTACAACTTGAAACTGAGAGACGTCACCATTGGAATGACAACGTGAAAGATCTCGGAATAATTTTAGATCACAAATTAATCTTTGAACAACACATTGAACTCATAACCCAAAAGTCACTTGGCAACTTACTCTATTGTATAATACTATTGCTAAACCTATTATCGAATTATTATTTATACTGCATACATACAGACATGTATACAGTTTAGATATATAAGTATAATATTATAGTATAATATAACATAATTTAAAATTAAATTTAGATATGGTCAACTTATTGGAATAAACGTGGAGAAACCAGAAAACTAGACATAAAATACAATTAGTACAATTAGATTTTAAACAACCCTGGAGTATAGATTATAGTTCTCAAATCAGAATATCACAATTCATAGTCAACTTATATAAAGAAATAAATGAATTACTGAGTGACTATTCTCTTAATATTGCTAGTATTTGAGTTTTCTTCATATTGAAGAAATCTATGTCATTGTCACTGTTTTGTATATCAACTTATTTGCAGCAATCATGCAGTATTCAATTGGTGAATCTATATAAAATATTTTAAAAGTGGTTTCTCTACGTCGCAGTCTTATGTCGGGTACGTTTATATTGATTTTGTTTAGGATATCAGGTATAGAAATTTCACCTTGTAAAACATTGGAGATAAAAATAATTTGTGCATTTTCTCTTCGTCTGCTCAAACGGGTCATGGCAAAGTCCTTCCTTTGTTTTTCATATGAAACCTTAAATGGGTACACACCGTATTTTTTAAAATACATTGATCTCAGAAACTTTTTCTGTACTCGTTCGATTGTTTTAGAATGTATTACAGTTTGTGGACTCCATATGATACTGGCGTATTCCAATTTGGAACGAAGGTATGTGTTATATAATGTAATACAAGTTTCCCAGGTGAACTCCTGCCCTCTTCGTAGTATGAAACCAAGAGTTCTTTTGCACTGGGATACTAGTGTCTTTATATGTTCAGCAAATTGAAAGTTTTTCGATAATATCACCCCAAGATCTTTCATTTCCTTAACTACCTCTATTGCAACTCCATTTATGGAGTAATCTGGGAGTAAGTAACCCCTTTTCCTGGTAAAGGACATTGCCTTACATTTTGATTCGTTTAGTGTGAGATCGTTCGCTTTGCAGTATTTAGTAACAGAAGCAATATCGCTTTTGAGCTTATTCATGTCTTCTTCAGAGCTAATCTTCATGTACATTTTTAGATCATCTGCATACAATAAGAAGTTGGCATGCTTGATGTGATCAGATATATCATTTACAAACATTACAAACAACAGTGGACCCAGTATAGACCCTTGTGGTACCCCTGAATTATCAACAAAAGGATTTGACTGGGAATTGATTAATTTGACTACGTTTGTACGATTTGTGAGATAGGATTCCAGAAATCGGATGACATTTTCTTGAAATGAATATGATTTTAATTTTTGTAATAGGACATAGTGGTTAACTCTGTCAAACGCCTTAGCCATATCAGTATACACAGTGTGAACTTCAGATTCTTGAATTGCACTTGCTACGTAGTTACTGAAAATCGTAACTGTAGATTTATTTCTGATAAAACCATGTTGTTCACTAATTAAGACTGGATCTACATGGGTAATGATTTTATTGTACATTGTTTTTTCAAATATTTTTGATGACGATGAGACAGATATGGCACGATAGTTTTTTATTTGACTGGTATCACCAGATTTATGAATCGCTGTGATTCGTCCGTTTTTGAATTGGTCCTGAAAAACTCTTTTTTGTATGGATATATTGAAAATAATTTGCAGAGGTGCACAAAGTATGTCTTTCATCCGTGTCTTTCATCCATTATATGGAATCCATTTTACAACTGCTTCATTGACAGACCAGAAAATGATCTCAAATCATACCATATCACTGTTAGTTTTTGAGCACATTTAATTATTATAAGCTATTATAAAAATCTTATTGTAAAAGACATACTCAGTACTGTTTGTTGCTACAAATATAATACTGTGCCGCTCTATTATTGGGCAGTGTAATACCTGCCTGTTGGGTCCCAGGTAGCACATCACATCGGCTGAATCTTGGTTCCATATTGGGCCAATATAGATATATTGTAAATGAAAAATCAATATTGGTCCAATATGGGTAAATATTCAAAAAACAATATTATATTAATAATATTGGTGGAATATTGATTGAACTAGTTTTGAATGTAAATTATCACACGAAATATTGGGTCAATATTGTTTGAATAATTTCTACCAATATCTATAATACAATATTGGTTATATATTGTTTTCCACATCTAGAATAAATGTTGCAATCCAAATATTCCAGTCATATCGATTATAGGGAGAAAAAACTATATTGTTTTTCCAAGTTTGTTAGAATATTGGTTGATTATCATTTCCACTTTATTTGACAAATTGTAATAACTCATATTGAGTCAATATTGGTTGAATGATATTTACCAATATCGATAAAACAATATTGTCTTCACATCGTTTTTAACATCTAGAATAAATATCGCAATCCCAATATTCCCCTAATATCGATTCTAGGAATAAAAACTATATTGTATCTCTAAGTGTGATTACACATTGGTTGAATATCATTTCGCCAATATTCAACAAATCTTATTAATTAACATTGGGTCAATATTGGTTCAATAATATTTATCGATATCGTTAAAACAATATTGTCTTCATATTGTTTCCTTCATCTAGATTGAGATGAAATTTGAATATTGACAGAATATTCAATGAAACATATTGAAATTATATCATGATCAAACTTGGATAAAGATCCGCTAGGTGGCTTTACATATAAAACGTCTTCTAAAACCTACGAAAGTATATTAAATACCTACTTCTGTCATAATCTGCCAGAAATACTAAAGTTTTTGAAGTTTTGAAAAATACTCGGAGAGTATATCTGGAGGCGAGAGCTCTAATAGGCTCCGCCTACCAGTAAATTGTTATACCATTGGCCTACTAAAATGTTCGGCCAGTGTATAAATAAAGGCTCAAATGGCTGTTTTAGGCAGTCATCCAGGAGCCGCCCGAGGGCTCGGACAATTCCCAAGAGAGAAGCCCTCACTTCTGGATGGCTCAGTAGTGTATAGTAGAGTCAAGTGTAAATAGTATTTCTGGTTTTTAGCGATCTTCGGCCTGGCATGCGAATTAATGGAACCTCGTTGGTTGGCAACACCAACAAATCCAAAAAGAATTCGTATGTCAGACACGTTCCTGCTGGTTTTCCAAATAAATGAAGAGCTCCGGAGTTGCTGAGATTTTGCGACAATGCCGTACCTCGGATAGGTGGTACTGAGCTAGCCGGAAGAGGTGAAACATCCTACTATCCGAGTCCGCGCATTTGTTGACACTTCCCATAACTTGTTTCAAGACAGCTCACTCAGTGGTTATGGCGATCAAAAGACTCTGGTGTCACCTTCATCAACTGAAGGACATTTAATAGTTTACCAAGGTATATTGATATCCACCAATATATCCAAATATTGTACCAATATCGATAAATATTGTATCAATATCGATAAATATTTTGAGGCCATTATTGCTTCAAGAATATTCCACCAAAACTATTTTTAAAATATTCAAACAATATTCGACCATATCGCAAAATGTTCAAATTTTACTTCTCGACAATATAACTTTTGAATATTGTGCCAATATTGTCAGAATATTGTATCAGCGATATTGTACCAATATCGCCGAACATTTTGAGGCCAATATCAGTTCAAGAATATTTCGCCAATATTATTCAAGTGATATTGGACCAATATCGCCGAATGTTCACATTTTTTTTCTCGCCAATATTGCATTTAAAATATTTTGCCAATATGTTCACAATATTGTACCAATATTTTACCGATATAGGTGTGCTACTTGGGGTGGCCTCAAATTTATAAATAAATAAATAAATGAAACAACTACAACACTAAAATAATTATGCTTAAGTGGAAAAAAGAACCAAAATACAAAACAAGTTATATTTGGAGTGGACACACGTAAATTCTGACAAGGAAATTTCAAACACTTTCAATTAATTTTTCATATTCAATATTGTTGAAAACATCTCTCCAATAAACGTATTTGATAATAGGTTCATTAAATAAGTTTCCAGAAAGTACAAATAAATTTCTATAATTTAAAAACATCACTATGTATATTGTATATGTATATTGTTTTCACGTTAAAAAGAAGTCGTGTGACAAAGATGGGATCAATCGTACCATAGTAAAACTGGCTTTTGACATCATTGGGCATAGATTTCTTGATACAATAAATAAAGCATCTTTGATCACTGGGGCTTTTCTTTATGTATGGAAGATGTCTACAGATGAGATTCCGATCCCAAAAGTACCAGATACACAAATTGTAGCTGATCATTGGTCAATCAATGAATATCTACCAATACTTGAGAAATTGTTAGAGCTTGCCGTCAAAGATCTACTTGAATTCATCATAGCTAATGAAGTACAAATTGAACAACAATGTGGTTTTAGAAAATATCACTCATGTGAAACGGCTCTTCATTTTTTGACATCCGAATGGAATGTGGACATTTATGACAAGAAAATTATTAGAGTAGTTTTCTTGGATTTACAGAGGGCATTTGAAACTGTAAATATAAAGTTACTTAAAAACTAAAATGGAATCGAAGGAAAGGTGTTCGATTAGTTTCAGTGATATTTACAAAATAGAGAACAACTTGTTAAATACAATAACACATACTCCAATAAAGAACAGGTCAAGCATGGAGTAACTCAAAGGTCGGTACTAGGACCAATATTATTCATTTTATTTATAAATGATATTATAAATCACCTGCAAAATTGTAAGCTTAAACTCTTTGCGGATGAAACTTTACTTCTCTGGTGAAAAAGAGGATGAGGAAAAATTCTTGAATGAAGATTTCGAAACTATCTTCACGTGTATAGATAGATAATATGCTTTATTATCTGAAGGAGAACCTTATTGACAAAGCTTTGTCTATAATATAAACACAAGTATACGACTAAGAATAAATATACCTAAGTAAAAATACATATAAGTATGCACAATAAAATATGCTGCTAGTCGGGGCGTGGCGCAGTGGTTAAAGCGTCCGACTCTGAGTCGAAAAGTCCGGAGTTCGAACCCTGGTTGGGCTGGGATTTTTTAATTTAATTCAACCGATTAAATTATTAAAATCTCGTGGCTAGACTATAGGGTGAGTCCTGCACGATTCGCTGTTGCGTTCCAATTAACAGTGCTGCTCCTAAGGTGGCGTATGGATTTAGTAACAAGGCCTATTAAGAACACATGGCTAATGACCATAGTAGTCGATGCCAAAACACCAAAGACAAAATATGCTGCCAATCTGAAAGTATATCACAATAGGTATAAACACAAAAATAAAATACATGACAGAAATAAATTACAGAACAATAATACAACATCAAAATTCAATAACACAGTAGATATTAAAAATTATCCTCATAAAATTCTTCCAGATTATAATAGGTTTCATCAATAAGAAAGTCTTGCAATATTTTTCTAAAATTTGGATAATCACTTGATATTAAAATCTGATTAAGTAAGTGATTATATATTTTTCACCCATTGTATATAAAAGAATCTTTGACAAGTGTGGAGGTGGGTATGGGCAATCCAAGTTCATAAGAATGACCTGTTGAATATTTCGAGTAGCGTTTTATGAATTTATGTTTATATTTATTGATGAAACAAACAGTTTCCAGAATGAATATAGAAATTACAGTAAGTATTCTGTGTTCTGCAAAGAGCGCCCTGCAAGATTGTAGCCGATTTGCTTTACATAGGTATCGAATTGCTCTCTTTTGCAGAAAAAAAAAACTGTTTGAAGTAGGGTTTTACTACATACTCCCAAGAATGAGATTCCATATCGTAAGTTTGATCCTACTAACGAGTGGTGTACTGTTTTGGCAGCGCTTATCCCCAGTTCTTTCGATGTGACCCTCACTGCTTAACAACCAGACGACAATTTCATATTGAGAGTTTTTATATGATCCTGGAATCTCAGCTTACAATCAATCATCACCCCGAGAATATCTATGTTAATGGTCTCTAAATCAATAAAAATTCATGATTATATCCTCAAAGGCAAATACGAAAATGATTGTGACTACCTATACCAAAAAAAAATTGGCTCGAAAAATAGGTTTTATTTACAGGTTTGGAGAAAAAGTGTCCCATTTTACTAAATTAACAATCATTGCACCTCATATCGATTGTTGTGGCACTTTACTAAGTCTTCAAAAAGTCCAAAATCGTGCAATGAGAGCGATTTTGAATTGTAGAAGGCGTACACCAATTACAACAATGCTGAACACACTGCAATTAATGAAAATTAAACAAAGAGTTGTATACACTGATTTTTGTATATAAATTAAAAAATAACATGTTTCCTTCCTATTCATCAAGTTAGCTGAATTATGTTCAAGGTGTACATTGTCACAATACTAAAAGGCAAGCTGCAAATGATTTTTATATAAATACTGAAAATGGTTTCTGTGTTACTTTATCTACAAAAGGTCTAGTCTTCTTCAACAATTTGCCATGTGGAATGGCAAATTGTGTCACTAGATAGTTTCAAATATTCGTGTGTGTTATTCATCAAAAAAAATTCTTATTTGAGAAAGGAAAAAATTATAAATTGCCCCGTGAAAGCAATCTATTTTTTTAATTCGTTTCTACGTTTTTATTTTTTTCTTATTTTTTCTTAATTATTGATATTGTACTCCATGTATATTGTACTGTTTTGAGGAGCTTTGTGCTAATAATGTCTGACATAAACTCAAATGATGAGAATGAACCAATTTAACATCAGAGAGATTTGATGAGATTAGTGGGTTCACTAAATCACATCAAAAATGGTGTCAAAGACACGTAAAACTTCAACTGAAAACAGCTTTGTGAATCGAAATAAAACCAGCGGACAACTTTTAGAAGTCATCGGAATATTCCAAATACAGGTGGATGTTTTCGATTTAGTTCACATGAAACCAGTTTGTCTTATTTTGTTTCTCACAAGTTGCGCGAGATTCTCATAGCTTGTTCAGTTATGGTTAGTTGTTTATTCAAAAAAGATATGCGAATATAATTAATAGTTTATTTACGTACCTGTTCAGCGTACCTACTCTTTGAACTAATAAATCAGTTTGCTGTAATCATGGCGAATCAAGGGACATTCACAATTGGGTAAGTCTATTGAATGTGAATCAGCTAAACATAAGTTAATGCATAATCAGGGCAAAACAACGGTGCGATCTAATATCACAGTAAATGAACTCATAATCGTACCGTTATGATAATGGAATTCAATGGGGGGACTGTTCTGGAAATCCAATTATTCACTGTTTTCTTCGGTTATTTTCATTTATTGAATATTTATTGTCAACTAGATTTCTCAAAGTGAGCGAGAACAGAACCCCGATTAAAATATCTTTGATTTCACATTAGCTAACCATACTATGGTTGAATGTTGGCAATTAGGAATCAGCTGAAACCGAAAATAAATTCAGTATTTAGAGATATTGTGAAAAACAATCCTAATAATAATAATAATAACATTCCCTCGTAAACATTTATAGAATATCATTCAAAAATGCTATCAACATAATCAGCAAAAAAGTAAATAGTGTGTTTTAGCTTTATTGTAATTAATAAGTATATTCGATAGATATTATTTTTCAAATATATAGTGGGCTCTTATATACTACCTTACCTATAATATAATAGCATGGTGAAACGCTGTTACATCTCAGCGGTTACTTATTGTCTCACAAAAAAAAGTTCCTCTTGATATTCATTTTGGAATCAAACGTATCGATTCATACAGAAAATTATTTCAGGAAAAACAGATATCATGAAATTCTTTTTGTTCATTAAAACAAAGTTAATTGATTCCACTACGAATTCGTACAGCCATAAATACAGCATCAAATAGATATGGTAATATCTTACAGAATCCATATCACCAAACACATTTTTATGAGAAAGCTCGTGCATTTGCAGTAATTATAATGTACAATCCAATGAATTATAATTTCAAATTATCACATTGATAAATCTTGATTGGTATATCAGGGTTAAATTTTTTTTGAAGGGAGTATTGAAAAAAAAATATCCTAATTTTTTTCGTATTTTTGACTCTCTCAGAGAGAATCATTTTAGGACAGACATTGATAAAAAAATCACCTTGAAATGAGGTGAAGAATCTGTATGGGGTGTTATCGGTTTTATTCTGACTCACCGTGTATATCTTGGTAATATAACACGGGAACATTCAATAAAAAAATTGAGCTATAAAAACGATTATTAATTGTGAAATCTCTGCCAACAGAGATTATTTCATAAATGAAACATTTGTCAAGAGAAAAATATACCAATAAAATCGGCAGTTTAGATGTTTTCTCCAGTGTCATGAATTGTTTCATTTGAGATCATATGATTTAAACGGTGAACAGAGAAACAGGCAAATTCGATTTTCAAAAGCATGAGCGGGGTGGATCCATTCTTCTTTTGGGTTTATTCATGCGAGAGTGTTGATGAACACTTTTTTGCACTGAGTCTATATTCATTATTTCCATGTACCCCTTACTCAGCACAATCCATCAGCATGGGTGAACTTGTTTTTTCTATCTTTTCTGAATAATCAGAACTCGCTAAATTTCAAAACCTTTGCCTTTTCAATAACAGTTACCTACTTATTATGGTTACTAGTGAAGTGGGAATTTAGGCTGGTGCCAAAATGAATTTTTAACGCTAAAAATGAGAAAAAAAGAAACAGGCAAAGACCGGGTGGAAAATGTTGTTAAGGTTCCAACTTAGAAGAAAAAATATTTATTATTGTTTATTTAAATTTGCGGCGAAATGTGACCTCTAGTGAAAAGTATTCGATAAAAAAGTTGTAGATAATGAAAAAATAAACTTTTGTTCCAACAATTTTTGACATAACCTCAAATTAATCGTCAAAATGGTAATTTTTCAGTTTTTAATTTTTTCTCGCGTATAAATGATTAAACTCACATGAGAATTTGTAAAAATATATCTATTTTGGTGTCGAATAAGTATGATTTTTTTGCAATTAATTGCGAGTATGTACAATTTTTTGAAAAAAATACTCTTGATGTCTTTTTGTATTTCGAAAGTCTATAGTGATCATTTCAATTGTTGAAATGTCTCAGGTTAAAAAATTTACTGTCTAATATTATATTCGCATTTCGATGCAGGCAATGTGTCAAGCAAACAACACAACTAAGATATCTGCTATGCCATTTGAGTTTCGGGTACACCTTAAAGAAATGAAATAGTATATTACACACCGAGGTGGGAAGAGATTCATTCCTGTCGTGAGATTAGTTAGTTAACCGAGACGCAAAGCGTCGAGGTTAGCTATGATCTCGAGACAGGAATGAAAATTCCTACCGAGGTTTGTATACTATTTTATTTACAACCATCATATTTCGATCAAAATCAATAAATCTCTGTTTCGTTCTGAACATACCTGAAATATTACATTTAACGACAAATTACCAAGAACGCGGTTTTCTCAGAATAATCAAGTAGATATATTGTTACCGTGACTACGGGGTATACTAATTGTCACCAATATAAATGAATGTCAGATAAAGTCAATAAATGTCTGATAAAGTCGGATATTCAATTCGCGAATAATAAATTGAAAAACACGTCTTCCGACGAAGAATTTATGGATTGTTCCCCACCAGAAGTAGGACAGGCTGCTAACGCAGCAGTCCAGGGCTTGGTGCCAGAGAAAAGTAAGCATCGGTATCTAAAAGCCATTGAATTATACATGGTCTCTCATATGTTTGGAAACGGTCGATTATCTCTTAAAGTAAGATAGCTAGCGAAAAATGTTGGAATACAAAAGTTCTAGGGTTTTTCAAAATCCATCATATTAAAATCAAATATTTAAATTAAGTATACAGGGTCAGTCAAAAAGTCAGGACGAAACAAAGTTGATTTTTCTCTAATGGGACACCCTGTATATTATTCCATATTTCAATTTTGCTCGAAATTCTGAATAAAATTGATACAGCACATCATTTCCTAAACTCAACCGTTTTCGAGATATCGAATTTTGAAAATAACTTGTTACTACTCTCATATTTATTAAAGAAAAAGCACGAAATAATGGATATTTATTATGAAAGTCACACAACGTGTATGTGGATATGATTACAATTTAATTATAACTATTTTACAGAAAATAAAAAAAGCATGTTTGTTAAGGGTTGATAAAAATGCATGAAACGATGAAATTTATTTTTTTAGTGAATGTCTAGGATATTTGAAATTTTATGAAACAATAGTTATGCCAGGAGAAAAAGAGAGAAAACAAGTTTTAATAAACAACAAATTTTTCTTTGGATTTCTATTTAATAAGGTGCTCAAAGTGTTTACCATTTACTTCCTGACAGTAATGAACTCGCTGAACAAATTTTGTAGTGAATCTAAAACCATGTGAAGAGGAATGGTAGAAATTTCATGCCTTATTCTTTCTTGCAACTCTTCGATATTTGGTGGCCTATTTTTGTAGACTACATTTTTTATGTGACCCCATAAAAAAAGTCAAGTGGGGTCATATCGGGAGACCTAGCTGACCATTCCCATTCAATTGCTCCCTTGCGCCCAATCCATTTATCAGAAAAAGTTTCATCTAGATATGGCCGTACCACACGTCCAAAATGTGAAGGAGCCCCATCTTGTTGAAACCATATTTGTTCTGCCAGCAAATTGGGATTGTTATTATTCGGGAATAATCGTCTAAGCTCTGGAATAATATGCTGTTGTAAAAGTGACAAATATCGTTCAGAGGTCAAATTTCCGTTAATATAATAAGGTCCTATGACGTGTCCACCAATAATGCCACACCAGACATTTACTTTTTGTGGCCGTTGAGTGTGAACTTCCTCAATCCAATGTGGATTTTGGTCTGTCCAATACCTACAGTTTTGTCGATTTACGTGCCCGTTTAAACAAAATGTAGATTCGTCAGAAAACAATATGTGGTTGACAAAGTTGATATTTTCATTTAATTTATCCATAATAACTTCACAGAACTCGATTCTACGATCAAAATCGTCTTCACTCAATTCTTATACCAAATGAATTTTATATGGAAGAAAGTTTTGCAGTTTGCAAATTTTTTGAATGGAATATCGACTCATGTTATGATTCAAAGCCCTCTGTTGTGCTGAATCTAATGGATTTTCCACCACATCTAACATGACATTCTGCCAGCAAATTAGGATTGTTATTATTCGGGAATAATCGTTCAGAGGTCAAATTTCCGTTAATAAAATAAGGTCCTATGACGTGTCCACCAATAATGTCACACCAGACATTTACTTTTTGTGGCACTTGAGTGTGAACTTCCTCAATCCAATGTGGATTTTGGTCTAACCAATACCTACAGTTGTGTCGATTTACGTCCCCTTTTGAACAAAATTTAGATTCGTCAGAAAACATTATGTGGTTGACAAAGTTGACATTTTCATTTAATTTATCCTTAATAACTTCACAGAACTCGATTCTACGATCAAAATCGTCTTCACTCAATTCTTGTACCAAATGAATTTTATGTGGATGGAATTTTTGCAGTTTGCAAATTTTTTGAGTGGAATATCGACTCATGTTATGATTCAAAGCCCTTTGTTGTGCTGAATTTAATGGATTTTCCATCACATCTAACATGACATTCAAAGAATTTTCTTCATTTGTAACGCTTACTGGTCTTCCACTTTTTGGTCGATCTTTGACACCTCCAGTTTCATGAAAACGCTGCAATGTTTTTGAAACGGTTGATTTAGAAATGGGTTCCCGATTGGGATGCAATTCATTAAAAATATCCAAAAAAAAATGTGTTTGAAAATGGTCGATTTTCAAGATTCAAAAGGTCATAACTCGAAAAGTATAAGAGACCACCACGAAATTCTTCAGGATTCGTATTCAGGAGATAAAAATACGTAAGTGACACCCCTTTTCTTTTTGTTTCGAGAATAAGCCCGATAAGCTTACCTTTACCAACGACAAAATGTGGGCTTTAGGTTCAAGAAATCGAACGTATTTTCGAGGAAGAATATAGAGGATTACCGCCGCTACGTTACTTGCAAACAGTGGTGCAAGTGTACTCCAATTAAAAAGGCTGGGAGGATGGAAAGCTAGTACTGTGGCAGAAGGTTATGTGGATGGCTCAATAGAGAATAAAACGAAAACTGCTACTATGCTGTCCCAATGTGCCATGTCTTCTGTTGTAGCTATTGCAAGTAGTTCACAAACCTCAGTCATTCAACATTAACATGAAGTTAATTTGTCGCCCAAAGAGACAACTGTTGGAGGGTCCAGCGCTGGTACAGGCCTAAATATTTCAATAAACAAACAACAATAAAACAATAATTCAAATTTAACGATTAATATCAATATGTAGTTTGTTGTATTTTTGTTCATTGTTGTTTTTTATTGTTTGCCATAGGTATTGAAAAATTTGTCAAAAAAATGTGTTATTTTTTTAATATAAAAAATATTCATCTATAATAGATGAAATGAGGGCGGGAAGTTAGGGCGGGAAGTGAGGTCGGGAAGTAGAGGTGTGTAATGTGACACTTCCCAACCTTCAATGACGTTAGTAATGGCAGCATTACATATATGGTTGAAAATACAATTAATTTTTAATTTGTCAATGGGGTACACTGATGTCTCCGACAAGGGCGATATTACCGTTTTATTTCGCGGGAAATTCAAATTATTTAACAATAACTCTATGAAAAAAATATGTTCAAAAAATGTTTCAATACTTTTTTAACATCTATGAAATACATAAAAATAATCTTCCACGTATTCTCAAGGTAACTCCGAAATGTCTTAGTTATTACATACGAGGCAAATTTTTAAATATTTCGAAAGTTATTAATCAAAGATGACTGGAAATATTCCAGAAATCTTCCTGGAAATCAGCAAAATAATCTTTCTAGTTATTCACTAATAAGGTTACTCGGAAATATTCCAATAATTCATGGTTGAGATAATAAGTGGAGGTATCTGAAAATGTTTCATCAATATTCCAGTCGAGTTGAAGCATTCTTGAAATATAGCACAAAAATATTTCAAATGTTTACAAGTATAGTAATTTCAAAATGTTCCATGTTTACCGGGTATCTAATTAAAATATCTTTATCATTCATTGTGAAGTTGTATATAAAAAGAATATAACTCGTCGTGTTTCTGTTATCACGAACCTCAAATTCGTAACGTAATTACATATTTATTGGTCTTATATCCATTCTGTGTCTCTGATAATAAAACAATATAACGACGATATCAACATATCACAATAACTCTGTTCTCAGTTTGGAAAAAATGTCATTTATCATCTGTTGGAAAATATTGAGGAACAAAAATACAATCCATCACTCAATCAATTGGTGAGTCTTCTTTATTTTCATGTTCACCTTCATGTTTATCTTGGTGACATCGAAGGGGCAGCAGCCAAGATAGGTCGTCCTGATTTATTTATTTATTTATTAATTTATTATTCATACAGATTTTACAATCTAATTACATGGACAATTTATTAATAAGAAATTAGTATTAATACAAATGAAATTCCAAAAATAATAATGCATATCAGTATAAAATTAAAAATAATGCACTACTTGAATAGGTCACACATTAGTATTTTCATATTTATATTCGGGGCTAGTTCATATTGATAAAGCAAGAATATGTTTCAATATTGCATTTCTAAATTTTTTCAATGAGACTGTCCAGTCCAAATCTATAAAAACATTGAATTCGTTTGCCAGCCGAAACATGGTCACAAGAGGAGATCTTACGGAGGTTACCGTGACTGTCATTGGAATATTGAACATAACAGATGATCGAGTTCTTCTAGGAAGGACATTAAATCGTATCAGTGATAGCAGTTCCGAAGAGTTAATTTTGTTATTAATAATTTTATGAAGGAATAACAAAAGGCACAGGTTTCGGCGATTCTCAAGCGATAAAATTTTATACTCATTTCTCAAATTTGATGATCTTACTATACGATAGTCAGGATATTTGTGATGTTTCTTGAAATATAGAAACCTTAAAAATTTATTTTGTATCTTTTCGAGTTGACTAAGCGATGTTTGACTTTCTCCCAGCCATGCCAGTTATCCAAATTCTAATTTACTTCTAATTAGGCTGTAATATAAAAGTTTAAGCGTACCTATATTTTTGAAGTCCGAAGCTTGGCGTATAATAAATCCTAATAGACGGCTGGCTGATTTCGTTATATTCCTAACGTGCTTGTTGAATGAAAATAAGTGGTCATAAACGACACCAAGATCTTTAACCTCATATGATCTTTTGAGTGTTTCTTCACTTAATGTGTAACTGAATACTACTGGACTTTTTTGACGAGTAAGAGTTAAAGCACAACATTTATTGAGTTGTAACCGAGTTTATTTATACCACACCACTCACTCAATTTATCCATATCTTTTTGTAGCAACACACAGTCTCTGACTGTCTGAACACGTTTAAATATTTTTAAGTCATCTGCAAACATGAGATACTCAGAATATTCAAGAACATCAGGTAAATCATTGATAAATATAATAAAAAAGAGGGGCCCCAAGTTGGATCCCTGCGGAACTCCAGATAATGCCTCAATTTTGTCTGAATAAAAACCATTATGTTTAACAATAAGGTATCTGTTTTGTAAATAGCTTTTAATCAAACTCAACATACTATTAGATAAGCCAAACCTACCCAGCTTCTGCAATAATACATCATGATCAACTTGGTCAAACGCTTTTCGGAAATCAGTGTAAATTATGTCCATCTGTGACTTATACTCCAAAGTTTCATTTACATAGTTGGTGAAGGTGAAAAGATTTGTGTTAACAGACCTATTGAGAACAAAACCGTGCTGCTGTGGTGTAATATATTTCTCGACATAATTATATAATGTGGAGTAGATAATCTGTTCAAAAAGTTTGGCCGGAGCACACATTATTGAAACTGGTCTATAGTTTTCTATATTCATCTGATTACCGGCTTTAAAGATAGGAGTCACAAGACCAGTCACAAGACAATATAGCAGATGACATAATGAGATTGTAGATATGAATAAGCGGCCGTTTAAAATATTCGCTACAAGCTTTAAGCATATATGGAGGCATACTATCCACCCCAGCCGACTTTTTTGGCTTTAATTTTTTCATTGCGTTATCAACATCATTTATCACATACATTGAGATATTATCGTTACATATTTTTGTGTCGGAACAAAAATTCAAATCGTATGTAGCTCTAGCTGAAGTAAATACAGAAGAGAAGAAACTAGCAAATGCGTCTGCAGTATGTTCTTCTGTAATTGGCTTGCTATCAAAAACAAACGTACTAGATTTTGTGTCATTTCGTTTTTTTTTATTAACATAGTTCCAAAATTGGTTAATGTCCTCACTCAAACCATTTTCTATTTTCTTAGTGTACTCACTCTCTTCCTTCTTAATCAATTTTTTAAGATTTTTCCTCAATTCCTTAAATTTTTCTTCATAAAAATCACTCACACATCTCAACCTTCTGTATTTTTTCTTTTCTTTTAAAAGATCTCTGACTTCTTTGCTAAACCATGGTGGAAATTTACTGCCGCTTTCGTATCTCATTTTATATTTTGGAACATGTTTTTCAACCATACTATTCCAGATACTATAAAATTTGTCAACCGCTTCATTAACATTCACCTTCTCACTCAAAACACTTTCCCAATTACAATCTCTAACTGCATAACTCAAACTTAGAAAATCGGCTTTTTTGTAATTGTATGTATAATTTTCTAAATTTCGTTTCATATCTTTCACACTCGAATTAATTGTTATTGTTGCATGTAAAGCTGGATGATATACATCTTCAGTGACAAACGGCAAACAATCTTTTTTCACAATGATATTAGTATTATCTGAACTAATCACCAAATCTAACGTTCTTTCCTGAAAATTTCTAATATCATTATCTAATTTAAAACTATTAAAATCCATAAAACCATTGAAAATATCCAAAATATTATTCGATTTGTTATAATCATAATTGATTCCCGTGATATCACGTATATTAAAATCTCCCAAAATATATACATTGTCATTAATGTTCCCTATTTGCTGCTGCAAAAAGTCGAACGCTGATTCATATACGATTTCTGTGCTTCCAGGAGGAATGTACAGATTGCAGAAGGTACACTTACCTATCTTAATTTTTACTGCAACAGCCTCAAAAAAAGTAGAGTTCTTGTTATAACTTAGTATCTTATACTTTTTATTCACAGCCAGTAGAACACCGCCACCTGTTGATTTTTGAGTTATTTCCAAATTACGATCAGCCCTTATTAAACTAAACCTATCGACATCCACAATTTCTCCATCATAAACTCCCCCCTGTAACCATGTTACAACAGCAGCAATAATATCAAAATCAGCCTCTAAACTAGCCCTAAAAAAATTATTGCATTTGCTATTCAATCCACGGCAATTTTGGAAGTACACATCAAGAGTGCATGACATTTTTTATTGAATCTAATATGCAACCAGTATGAGCTCCCTGCCAAATAAATTTTATAAATCTACTGAATATTTTTATCACACTTAATTTTTCGGTACCTTGCAAATCAATTTTAAAGCATTGAAAAAACCAAATATAAACAAGATCAATACCATATGTGAAATGAACAATATATCTACGTACATACAAAAAGTTTCGTTTTTTTTACAGTTTTTACGTGATCTAAACCAAATCCATATCGTCTTTGATTATTCTTACAGCGTTGTCACGTCTCACAAATATTTTTCCATTTCTGGACCATGCCGATGAATGTCCATATTTCTCTTTCGCACTTCTCAACAGTTTATATGCTTTATCGGTTAGGTTCTCGTTAACCCTTTCGCTCATGGTGTCCTAAATTTAGTACACAACTTTCTTGTTTTTTTTTTTGTTTGCAGAAAACTGTTTAATCCAAGTATTGTTGCCATGGTTTTATAAGTTGTTATTTTAGTTGCCAACTGTAATTTTATCCGTCATCTATCAGATTCTTCAGGAAGTATTTTGGAAAACTTCAGCTCACGAGAATGGACGAATCCTATCATCTGGGTCACCAGTTTGGTGTATGTCATTTTTGAATTTCTCAGTGTGGAATTTATTCATCGAAAAAAATACTGTGTGTTCACATTAGAGTGTTTTACGTACTCGATTCAAAACATTTAAACATTTTATCACTATTTTGAAGTTTTGAACATGAATTTCGGTGTGCTAAATTTAGTACACTGTGAGCTAGTGGCATTGCATATGTGGTAGACATAACCTCACTTTATATCATTAAAAAATGTATTTTTTGTTATTTTCACAGTACCATTGATTGACATGGTTATTAGAAGGGTCTTAAGTAATCAGAAGCTATTATCAATAATAGAAAACAATTTATCTGATAGAATGTCAATGAAATCGAAAGTGACTTGAGTTAGGGCACTAATTTGGAAGCTTCTGGGGGTAAATTTCATGAGTACGAGATTGATTCAGAATGCTCGTTTATTTACTTGGACATAGGTTCAGAGGAAGAACAAGAAAACTGGTAGTTTCATTAGCACAAAAACTTGCCAGAATCAACTGAACATTTTGATATATAAAAATAGTATTGGAATATTACAGAGTATGCTGTGACATTTCTACTTTCGTTTTCGGATATTTTTTGATTTGCATGAAACATTTTTACTGAATTGCAATGTCTATCACAAAATTTGTGTTCTCATATTATAATATCCCATATACCGTTTGCTCATGGTGTACTAAATTTAGCACAACCCATATCACAAAAATTGGCTGTCGCAAAAAAATTTCTATAGGCTCAAAAATCTTAGAAAAATTCATTTATTATATTTGCAAAATTCAAATTTTTTTATTTCAAAATACAAAAATTCATGAGTGAAAGGGTTGAAGATTTTGGAGTTTTTGAGAGAAGCTCTAGCAGCATACACTTCATGTCTCTTCAATAGTGAAACAAATGTGACGATAACTGTTCTTATTCTATCTTCCGTCGTTCTTCCTATTCTATGAACGTTGTAAATATCCGCTGGAATACACTTAATTGCCATAGCATCATTGAAGACACTAAGGATTTTGGAGAGTAAATTTTCCTTGGGGTCCTCTTTAATTTCCATTACGATCAGTGAGTTTTCCTTAAAATTTTGCTGAATGATCTCTATTTTCATAACGAGTTTTGCAACATTTTCCCTATTGTTTTCAGTAACTTTAGTCAAGGCATCAAGTTTAGTTATCACACCACCCAATTTACCTTCGATACCATCAAACTTTTTACCAAGTGCATCAATTCGTTCATATAGTCTATATAGTCTACAAGAACCATTTTGGTCAATTTCTCTTGAAGGCACCGAAAATTATGATCCAGGGCTCAGTCGATTCGGATTTGGTAAATTTGAAGGTTCGCCGGCAAAAATTGCAAAAGTTAACAATTTATCAAAAAAAGGGGGGGTTGGGTTTTTGCAAATATCTCGGAAACTATCAAAGATATCCAAAAGTTGGAAAAAGATCCTAAAAGAAGAGGAGATTTCCTAGAAAAGTTCCAGCTCCCGGAACTCTACCACCTATATTTAGAATTTTAATTCAGAGGCAAAAATAGCGCTAAAAGCGGGTGATGCGAGTCCCGCGTGCGCTGACTGATACAGACCCTTGAACAATAAAAATAATTTCAACCCATAGAATATCAATATTAACAAACAAAAACAACAAAAAAATTCACTCACCTTTTAGACACTTGAATAAACGAAAATCCTTTTAAAAAAATTTCCCGTAATTATTTTATTATCCTTTGGTTTATTAACTAGTTTTTCCAAGTCTCAAATTTACATACAAACCCTGATTATTGTTATACTGAAAACCTCTGATTTGTTTCACTTCTTGGAGCTATTCTTGAAAGGCTTTAAAAAAGATCCCCATTGGAAAAGTAAAAAAATGTTCATTTTCCACTTTGTTATTAACAATCTAAGAGACTAAAAAATGAAAAATGCAAATAAAGCTATGAATTTTTTTTTTCAGTATTCCAATTTGTTCGTAATATAATTATTCAAAGTTTTTTTTAAATTTCTTACTCTGATCTTTTAAATAATTTTTATAAACAAATGCATTGTTAAGATGTTTTAATTTTTGTTTTGGAATATTAATCAGCAATAAATATTATGATCTTCAAGAGCAAAATCATTTCTTAAAAAAATGTATTGCTTTTAAAAACGCATTTGTTGATTAACTATTTTTTTGGTGCCAAATATTAATATCAAGGAAACATTTTTTTAAATCATAATTACCATTGCTCTTTGATTTTCTGAAAAAAAATATTTATTTATATTTTCTTTGTTTATCTAATGAACAATTTGTTATAAACAAATGAATTTTCACGAAAATTTTTTTTGAATACTGCAAAAAATAACAAAAACAACCATGTGCAATTTGTTGTGTAAAAAAATTTTGTTCTATTTTCTACATAATTTTAAATATTTTTCTATTTTTACGTTTGGCGTTTCGTCGTAGCTCTCAATCGTTGTTATAATACGACCTTTAGGAGTATTATACTACGATCATCGTTGAGAGTACACAGGGGGCCAAAAATCAGGAGGGAAGCGATAAAAAAAATTATAATAATAATAATATCTCCCTGTCAAAATGACAAAATAAACTAAAAAAACGCCATAACTTTTTTATTTGAAGAGATACGGAAAAAGTTATTCGAAAGAAAATGATCCACGTCGAAAAAAAGGTATGTCTGGAAAAAAAAAATATTGGAAAAAAACACGTAATCAAAATGGCGTAGTCTGTCTGTATCCACACATGAAAACCGTTATATCTCCGGAACCGCTGGAGCAAGAGACTCGATATTTTTATCGTACAAGCGCCTCCACGGGGGAAAACTTTTTCCATAATTTCAACTCGATCGGAAAATTCGGAAAAATTTTACGGCCCTTTTTCCGCTTTTCATACTTTACTCGTTTCACTCAAGGCCGATGGATGTATCGCTGTCAAAATTTGTCAGAATGTACCTCTATATCCCCAAATATGGTGATTAGATTCTGGGAGTGATTGGAAAATGTTTAGTATTTTTCCCGGACAATTTTCCAAAAAAACAGGAATTTTTCAGAGTCCAAATGCGACTAAACCAATCAACGAAACGGAAATTTCAGAACAGCAATCGATAGAGATTTGATCAAAGTACAAAAACCGATCGAAAAATGGTGAAAATCCATTAAATCGAAAAATGAAAATTTGAAAATTTTTAAAAACGAAATAACTCACGAACGGTTGATACCATCAGAATTTACCATGATATCTTTTTTGACCGCCTTAAGAAAATCTACAAAAAATATCCGAAAATTTTTTCGGAAAAATCAATGGACCAGGAAATATTTCAAATAAACGGAAAAATCGATATATTGACCGTACTAATGATAAAATTGAAATTTTTAAAATCGCCTCGAATACGTCTCTACGAACTATACAGACGCTCCAAACCGTTTTTCTCCGACTCGATTGAAAAGTGGAAAAATGATGGAAAAACTGAAAAAAGTTTAAAAAGTGTGTATTTTGTGTACTTAATCGCCAAAAACTCGAAAACGGTGCTAGATATCACAAAAATATATGAATACAATTTTGTTGACCTTAAACGGTTCTACAAAAAAGTCCAATCAACTTTTTCCATATCTCCATAGATAAGCTCGTGAAAACCGAATGAATCTAAAAAAATTACCATTTTTTGAAAAAAAATAAAAAATTGAGAGATTTCAAAAAATGAAAACGGAAACTTCATTGTACTCGACGAGATTTACAAAAAGTTTTTATGAAATTTTTTGATATCTTGAAAAAAAAAATTTGAAAAAATAAAAAATTTGAAGATACCAAAAAATGTATCTGAACAATTTTATTGTCCTCGAAGAGATTAACAAAAAGTTCCATGAAATTTTTTCATATTTCGAAAAAAAAAAAAATTGAAATTTGGACGTGGGAGCAAAATCGCCCTTTTTGGATTTTCAAACACCAAAAAGTCGAGAACGAAACGAGATATCGAGTAATTGTATATGAACAGTTTTATTGTACTCAAACAGACTAACAAAAAGTGTCTGAAAAGTTTTTTCATCTTGAAAAAAAAAATTTGAGACACGGAATTTTCTGTTTTTTTTGTGATAAATACCGACAATTCGAAAATGAAACGAGATATCGAAAAAATGTACATGTACAGTTTGATAGTACTGGAACTGATCTATAGAAAGTTCCAATGAATTTACTTCAAATTTTGAAAAAAAAACAAATTGAGGTCGGGACTTAGAATAGTTTAAAAATGGGTATCGTTGAAGTTTTCCGAGCTATAGGTGGATCCACGCGGGTCGTATTATCAGATAATTATTTTAAATTAATTATAGTTTAAAAAATGGGTATTAACATCAACTTCCGAGCTTTCAGTTTTAATAGGCACAAATTTCTACGATCTAGACGGATTCCCGTTACAGGTACATTGCCGTTAGAGATGGATTCCCGTTAGAGGTGGATTCCCGGTAGAGGTGGATTCACACGTGTCGTATTATAGACATCCGAATTTCCGAGCGAAAGGCGGATTTCCACACTCACTTGTTATTAAAATAACTCATAAACAAATGGAGACATGAAATTATTTCTATTGTTCAAGGGTCCATATCAGTCAGCGTGCGCAGGACTCGCATCACCCGCTTTTAGCGCTATTTTCGCCTCGTTGGAATTGCGCATTCCAACTGAAACTTATTTCAATTCGGCAACTTTGCTAAAAGTATCTCATCCTTTCCCGCGCACACATTTACGCACAAACAATAGTTGGCGTGGTCAGTAGCGAAATGATTTTTTGACAGATCAAATATATTGACATTGACTTGACATTGACACTCGATTGAGATTGAATAATTTTGATCTATTGTACTTGAAAATCTCTACCGATCTGGTCTCAAATAATCTTGGCACCATCAGTATTATAACTTGTGTAGTTGTAAATGAAAAACAACAAATTCACAAAATTTGCGGTTCAGAAGCCCTTAGATCATAGTGAAGCAGGAAGCTGTTATGGTAAATGTATGCCGAACCCTGTCAGAACGAATGTTGTTATTGTTGAATAAAAACGTTTAGAAAAAACCCCTGATGTTTTTTGAGAGGTTTCCGATAGACAGAAACTTGTCCCATCTCCATACCAGAGACTTGAGAAATATTAAAAGAATGCCGTCTCAGAACACGCCTCTAAATTAAAATTCTAAATATTGGTGGTAGAGTTTCGGGAGGTGGAACTAAATTTCCTCCTCTTTCAGTATATTTTCTTAAATTTTGGATATCTTTGATAGACTAAATTGTTTATAACTTTTGCAATTTTTGCCGGAGCACTTTCAAATTTTTCAATAAGTTTCTAGAGATCATTCCGAATCGAATGAGCCCTGGATCATAAATTTCGATGCCCTTGAAGAGAAATTCGCAAAAATAGTTCTTGTAGACCAGACTATACTTGAAAAATGTTGAGTTCCTCAGTTTTGTTATTCACCTGGGTTGTTGTGCCCCCTTCAGAAAAACAAAGCCCCATAGCATTAATATTGTGACAGTACAGGGTTTTTTGCGAATCTTGATTGTTGCTTACGAATAAAGAAAAATTTTATACGTATACTTTCACAGACTGTATTTGCACTTCCTCGAAAACATTAATTTGAAAATAGTGTTCTGAATATGACGCATAAAAAAATAGAAATAGCTTAGCAATGAAGTATCATTATTTTTATTATATTGGAAGAGTCAGTATAAAACAGTCGACATTAATATACAGGGACTTCCATCTCAGACGAGCCACCCCGTATATTTCTTATCCCATAGTGAGTGGAAAAATTTCCCGAAACACATCGAATGATTTTGTTTGGGTGACATTTTTTGACGTATATTTGAGGCTTGAACGAGCAACCCCCTATAGGGGGGCGCTTCAACCCCTCAAAATTGAATAGGGGAGAGGGGTTGAGTAATACTTCATTTGAAAGGTCTTGGAAGCCTCTTTAAAACGGTGTATGAAAAACGTAAATTTGATGAACCGTGTTCGCCAAAAATCAATTTTGTAGTTCGAATGAGCCATCTTGAATATTTTGGTTATTTTTACAATGTACAAGCCTATGTTTATTGAGTCATTTTTACAAACTTTAACAATCTTCAAAAAATCACATTCTTAACAAAATTGAATTGTTTTATAATGCTTACAATAAAAATAATAAAATCTGCATGTTTAAATCAAATGTTCAAATTGTTCAATTCAATCTTGACTGTACCGTCTCTAACATGGTTCAGCATAATTGGAGTTATTTGACGACACTTATTTACAAATCGTAGGCGTAGTTCGTCCAAATTTTCAGACAAAAATCTTGGATTTAAGATGTCCCCACAAGAAGAAGTCTAGAGGGTTCAGATCAGGATATCGGGCAGGCCACTCCATAGGACCTCTTCTTCCAAGCCAACGGGGTATTGCAAATTGAGGTATTGGCGAACTGGTGCGGCGTAGTGAGGAGGAACTCCGTCTTGTCGGAAATGCAATTGTTGGTCAAGTAGTAGAGGACTGTGTTCTAATCGTTCAGTTATTAACGGATCAATCGCATTTTCCAGCATTTCAAGATAAATTTCGCCATTTAAATTTCCAGGAATAAACAGAGGTCCAATTAGGTGGTCTTTCAAAATTCCTAACCAAACGTTTAGCTTTTACGGATGTTGAGTGTGAGCTTCTCGAAATACATGAGGATTTGCATCGTTCCAAATTCTACAATTATGCCGGTTAACCTCTCTATTGAGTAAAAAAATGCATTCGTCAGAAAAGCAAACGTTGTACAAGAAATTTGGGTTATATTGTTGATGCGCTCGGCCATAATTTCGCAAAACTCTTGCCTTCGATCCCAATCATCATTATTTAATTCATGAATTAATTTAATTTTGTACGGATGGAACTTGAGTCTATGTTAAATTCTGAAAACGTTAGATTGGCTAATACCGGAAGCTGCAGACAGTTGTCTTACAGATTGCGTGTTTGGCATAAGTTGGACATGTCCCAATACCGCCACAGCTGCTCCTTCATCATTCACAATTCCAACGGGTGCCATTTTTTATCCATTACTGAACCCGTCTCCACAAATTTTGATATCAATTCCATAACGTACTTATGGCGAACGCTACGTTCAGGATGGTTTTGGTTAAATATCCTTGCAGCCGCTCGGGCACAATTTTGATTTTGGTAATAAAGGCTAACCAGTTCAACACGTTCTTGAAATGTTTACACCATATATTTTTAAATTTTTAACAAATCAGCAAAGTAGTAACTCAACAGATTGATTTAACTCATTATCGAAGAAACGTTAAAACCAGATAAACACCTTCTAAGAACGAAAAATGAAGGCAACATACGGAAATATTTTGCTGTTTTTTTTTATTTATTAGTTTGAGAGAATGTATTATTGTATGGAAGTCACAGGAGGACAGTTTGCACATTTGATTTAACAACGCAGATTTGTTTTTTTATTGTAAGCATGATAAAACAATTAATTTTTTTTAAGAATGTGAAATTTTGAAGATTTTTAAGTTTGTAAAAAGGGCTTCATAAACATGGTCCTGTACATAGTAAAAATAACCAAAATATTCAAGGTGGCTCTTTCGAGCTACAAAATTAATTTTTGGCGAAAACGGTTCATCAAATTTACGTTTTTCTTTCACCGTTGTAAATACCAAGACCTTTCAAATGAAGTATCACTCAACCCCTCCCTCCTATTCAATTTTGAGAGGTTGAAGCGCCCCCTAATAGGGGGTTGCTCGTTCAAGCATCAAATATACGTCAACAGATGTCCACCAAACAAAATCGTTCGACATGTTTCGGGAAATTATTCCACTCACTATGGGAAAAGTAATATACGGGGTGGCTCGTCTGAGATGGAACACCCTGTATAATAAATAATAAAAATTCAATTCTTAGTCTTGTAAAAATTCGTTCACTTTATAGTGTCATTTATTTGCTAGATGTTTTTTCAATTCATTTTTGATAATGCTATAATTATTCTCAATTTAAATTTCCTCAGGTAACTCGTAAGGTTGAACTGGGGTCTTTTCGACAAAGGTTCTGTCGTATAATCTATAGAAGGCAATCATGTCTAGGACTGTTGGTCGACAAGTCGGAAACTTTTGTTTTTATTGACAGTATTGATCTCATGATATACAGGGCTTTTCAACGATGAGCGTTAATTAGGCGTTTCTGGCAAACCAGACAACGGATCAACCTGAAAATTTGACAGTATGCATAAATGAAAATGATCTTCACTCCTAAAATATTGTAGACGATGCGGCGTTGCCGCTTCTGCTTCAAGTAGCAGCTACTTTGATTTTTCAAATGCATCACCCTGTATATAATATCACATTAAAATTTCTTATCGCTTTGTCAACAACTTCATGTACTATTTCTTATACCCACCTGTTACCGTTTAAGAGATATAAATTAATTTAAATTTTTTTTTCACCAAACATGCACTTTTATAAACGCTGATAATCTTGAACTCTCTGGTACTAAGACGATCAAATTCGAAATGGAGTGGAGTGATACCATGAGGATCCTCACTCCGGAGCTGTATTTTTATTTGCCGCATACTGGGTCGTTAGAAAATGCAGATATTTTATCACATGAAAAAAGGAGTGAAAGTCATTTTTTTCAAATGGAACACCCTGTATATTTCCACATTTTGGAACTCTTCATCCAATTTTAGATTGACTTTGTTCAGATAATCATATTTCAATTTCGAACCGTTTTCGAGATAAACTGTTTCAAACAGAAACTGACGTGGTTCCCTTGAATTCATCACTTATTATTGAAATTTAACAGATTCCATTCTATGTTCCTTAATCAGTCAAAGATGATACAATAAATAAATAATTATTAAAATACTCTTCAACCATCAAATGAAACTTCTCTTCAAAAATTTGTTTTATTAACGCTGACACACGAACTGAAAATAAATTCATGAATTAGTATGTCAATTCAATTATCAGTGTATTTCAGAATATGTTCGAATTCATCTCCACCTCTACTTAAACAAACATGTAATCTCTTCAGAAGATTTTCATGTGTAGCGAGCGCCTCTGATTGATTCTGGAGTTAAACTATTGAAAGCAGTTCTAACTCTCGATTTAATATCTTCCATTGTTGTTATTGGGTCGGAGTAAACCATATTTTTAGTGAAACCCCACATAAAATAATCTAATGAATTGCCATGTGGTGTTCTAGGGCCAGTTTCACAGGTTCCAGTTAGGGTCCAGATATATTAACTAATGGTTAGAATGTGAACCTGTCAAAGCCATTGAAGGAATGTTATTCACCGTCTAAGCTTTCAGTTAGTTATGTGACGGTTAACTGGAACCTGTGAAACTGGCCCTTAGTACCAGAGAGTTAAAGATTATCAGCGTTTATAAAAGTACATGTTTGGTAAAAAAAAAATCGAAATTTATTTATATCTCTTAAACGGTAACAGATAGGTATAGAAAAATAGTACATGAAGTTGTTGACAAAGAGATAAGAAATCATAATATGATATTATATACAGGGTGTTCCATTTGAAAAAACAAAGTAGCTGCTACTTTATAGCAGAAGCGGCAACGCCGCATCGTCTGAAATATTTTAGGCGTGTACATCATGTTCTTTTATAAATACTTTCAAATTTTCAGGTTGATACGTTGTCTGGTTTGCCAGAAACGCCTAATTAATTCTCATCGTGAAAAGCCCTGTATATAATTAAGGAACAGTGAGGAGATTGCTTTCAATAAAGTAAGGTTTGTAGAAGTTTGTACGTTTTATTCCAAAATAAATACTGAACGTATTAGTATCTTTTACGATATCAGCAATCTTTGTGATGCTGAGCATTGCCCTAAACTGTTATGTTATAGGTGAGGAGTTGATATAATATGAGCTTGATTAGCTGATGCTTAACAAATATATTTTTCATTTGTAGAATGGCGTAGAATCCACTGTTAACCTCGTTGTTGATATGGTTGGTGCCGATTTTGAATGAAAAATGCACCTATATGAATTTTGTTAACGTTGCATTATGATTATAGACTGTATTGATTTTTTTGATAATTTATTGCATCAATGGAACGAGAAATGCAAATTTAATCAGGACGCCAAGGTTTTTTATTACTAGTTGTGAGTTATATATAAGTATTGACTATTCCTATACAATTTTTTTTTTTGTCATTTAAAATAGAGTATCTGATTTGATTTCATACCTATCGAAATCTGAAGATATTTAACTAAGGCTGGTCCATATCAAGAAACGATATTTCATGTAAAAATTCCAGGAATTCAGGAAATGCCCTATATAGTCAATTCACAAATAGTTGAATTGTTGTCATTTATCATTTTTATCAATCAACAAATAATAAATCTCAACATTGCTTTCAGGTGGAGAAAATATCACGAAATCAGTTATGTACACAATGTAGGAAAGGAACCACTGAGACCACTGACTATTGGACAGCTTCTAGAAGAAATTTGTGTCGATAATGCAAAAACAACGGCGGTCATTTCATGTCACCAAGAAGAGAAAATGAATTTTGGAGAAGTGCTATATCAAGCAGATCGATTAGCTGCGGGCATGTTGAAAATGGGCTTTCGACAAGGTGACCTTGTAGGACTGTGGGCACCAAATCTCATAGAATGGTACATTACATTCATGGCTTGCGCGAGGGCAGGTTTCATAACGGTAATGAAGACAATAAGAAGAGCAGGAAGGCATGATTTCAATAGAATTATCTGAGAAAAATAACTTGTTCTTTAATTAATGAGAATGAATAGTGTTTGTCCCCTTTATCAGAACGAATAACAAAGTTACAGTAATTAATCAACACTGAATTACTGTATGAATCAGAATTAAAATGGAACCTGGGTGTGATCATACCCGTGATTAAATTTTTTGGTTGTGTTAGATACGATCTCGCACCCACCCATACCGATGTAAGTTTTTATTCATTTATCGGTATCTTCGAAGGCGCATAAGGGCCACGAGCAATTTTTTTTAATCCTGACTTTAATCTTAGACCCCCGACTTTGATCTCGGGAGTCCAACTTTAATCTCGGACCCCCGACTTTAATCAGACCCCTGACTTTAATCTCGGACCCCCGACTTTAATCTCGGACACCCGACTTCAATCTCAGACCCCCGACTTTAATTTCGGGGGTCCGACTTTAATCTCGGACCCCCAACTTTAATCTCGGACCCCCGACTTTAATCTCGGACCCCCGAGTTTAATCTCGGACCCCCGACTTTAATCTAGGAGGTCCGACTTTAATCTCAGACCCCCGACTTTAATGTCGGACCCCCAACTTTAATCTCGGGCCCCCGAGTTTAATCTCGGACCCCCGACTTTAATCAGACCCCTGACTTTAATCTCGGACCCCCGACTTTAATCTCGGACACCCGACTTCAATCTCAGACCCCCGACTTTAATTTCGGGGGTCCGACTTTAATCTCGGACCCCCAACTTTAATCTCGGACCCCCGACTTTAATCTCGGACCCCCGAGTTTAATCTCAGACCCCCGACTTTAATCTAGGAGGTCCGACTTTAATCTCGGACCCCCGACTTTAATGTCGGACCCCCAACTTTAATCTCGGGCCCCCGAGTTTAATCTCGGACCCCCGACTTTAATTTAGGGGGTTCCGACTTTAATCTCGGACCCCCGACTTTAATCTTGGACCCCCGACTTCATTCTCAGACCACCGACTTCAATCTCGGGGTCCGACTTTAATCTCGGACCCCCGACTTTAATCTCGGTGTCCCGACTACAATCTCGGACCCCCGACTTTAATCTCGGACCCCCGACTTTAATCTCGGTGTCCCGACTTCAATCTCGGACCCCCGACTTTAATCTCGGACCCCCGACTTTAATCTCGGACCCCCGACTTTAATGTCGGATCCCTAACTTTAATCTCGGGCCCCCGAGTTTAATCTCGGACCCCCGACTTTAATCTAAGGGGTTCCGACTTTAATCTCGGACCCCCGACTTTAATCTTGGACCCCCGACTTCATTCTCGGACCACCGACTTCAATCTCGGGGTCCGACTTTAATCTCGGACCCCCGACTTTAATCTCGGTCCCCCGACTTCAATCTCGGACCCCCGACTTCAATCTCGGACCCCCGACTTTAATCTCGGACCCCCGACTTTAATGTCGGACCCCCAACTTTAATCTCGGGCCCCCCGAGTTTAATCTCGGACCCCCGACTTTAATCTAGGGGGTTCCGACTTTAATCTCGGACCCCCGACTTTAATCTTGGACCCCGACTTCATTCTCAGACCACCGACTTCAATCTCGGGGGTCCGACTTTAATCTCGGACCCCCGACTTCAATCTCGGGCCCCCGACTTCAATCTCGGACCCCCGACTTTTATCTCGGACCCCCGACTTTAATGTCGGACCCCCGACTTTAATATCGGGCCCCCGAGTTTAATCTCGGACCCCCCGACTTTAATCTAGGAGGTCCGACTTTAATCTCGGACCCCCGACTTTAATGTCGGACCCCCAACTTTAATCTCGGGCCCCCGAGTTTAATCTCGGACCCCCGACTTTAATCTAGGGGGTTCCGACTTTAATCTCGGACCCCCGACTTTAATCTTGGACCCCCGACTTCATTCTCAGACCACCGACTTCAATCTCGGGGGTCCGACTTTAATCTTGGCATTGGGTACAAACTCTTCGAGTATTTATGAGGAAGTATTATTACTATAACTTGAGAGAATTAATTTTATTTAAATTGATTTTTTGTTATATCTAACAGAAAACAAGTACTTCCCTAGCTAAGACCACGCTGGAGATTTAACTACATCAGATAGATATTGCGAAAAGAACCTTTCTTGCAAATTTTTCCTTTCAGATTTTTTCTTGTAAGTTATATATAAAGGTCTTTTCACAATATCTATCAGATGTAGTTCAATGTCCAGCGTGGCTTTTGCCGGGAAAGTAGTTGTTTTCTGTTAGATATAAAAAAGGCTTAATTTTTATTGTAGGTTTGTTTCAATTTTCAGTTCAAAATGTTTGTTTCGATAATGTACCTATTAATGCATGGGACAAATAATGTTGAATTTGGTTTATATAATTAATATATCTGTTTGTAAATCACACTTGGGGGCGCTTTAACATTTCAAAAGTTTACTTCTATAGCGTTTCAATACATGGGACATTCATACTTTGCTTCATTTATAAACCATTTCACCACATGTTCAGTCATTACTGAAGGGCCCTGAAGATGAAATGATTGAAATTTGAAACGTCGCATCGGTCAGAAAATATTATTCCCAATAAACGACTTTTATCTCGGACCCCCGAGATTAAAGTCGGGGGTCCGAGATTAAGGTCGAATCCCCCGAGATTGAAGTTGGGGGTCCGAGATTAAAGTCGGGGGTCCGAGATTAAAGTCGGGATTCCAAAAAAAATTGCTCGTGGCCCATCTACGCCTTCGTAGATATCAACTCAAATAGTTTTATAGTTCAATGGATCATCAACATTATTGAGCAGGGGATTATTTAAACCGTTCTTGTAAATAGCAATACTGTCATAACAATTTTATTTCCTGTTTTCGTCAACTGATTTCACAAAATTTGGTTCCCCGCGGATATTTAGCAAGGACCAATTATTGTTCGCGGAAACGAATATTCGAAGATTTCTTGGTTTCGAAATAAATGTTTCCAGCAGCAGGAAGTCACTGCCATGGCTAATCTCTTGTCAGCGTGAAGGTATCCACACTTTCCTGGCCACAATTTACGTGGTGGTTGGATAGGGCCGAATTTATGGGCAGTGTTGCCAAATTTCTCAGGAATCCAGAGTCCAATTTTGATATAGGAAATGTGCATAACAAACTTTGCAATAATCTGGACAAATACCAAGTAATTATGTAAGAACATATTAAACAATAGGTCTGTTGATAACGGAATCTGATTAAATCACAATACAGTGTGATGAACTTTCAGGAAATGTCGAATGTTGAAGATGAGTAATCAAGTGATCACATTGCCGAAATCGTTGAAAACAAGTTGATCACCAAAAAACGTACAGAGCGATCAATAAGGAGGTAACTGAACGTAATATTCATTATTTCCGAAACTACCACGAGTTCAAAAACAGAATCGATTCGGAATAGATAAATCACTCAAACTGTGCTGCTGTACGAAACACCACTCGAGCAAGCTCTCGCGGTGGTTTTGAGCAACACAGTTTTTGTGAAAGCCAGGAGAAAGTATTTTTCAAAAAGTCTGCATTTTGTCGGGATATTATTACATTTTCATACAATATTTTTTTACAAACAACAAATCCTTAATTTAATTCAGCATCCTAAAAATATGCATTATAATAGCCTCAATGGCAAAATTAGCATGTAAACATTTCAAATTCTGACGTACTTTCATCACTTATGTCAAAATATTTCTCTAGGAATTTTTTCAAAAATGGTATTTTTACTGATAAAAATCAGTGTTGGGTCATTCAAACTATTAGGAAATTGATGTTCTTTCTCAAAATGTTGCCAAGAATTATAAGAATTAGTGATAAACGACAAAGCGAAAACCAATATGGAGTCTTCCAAACAGAATTTATTGATAAAATGGTGGTGTCTGATTTTTCTACTTCATGATAAGGTAAATAATCGTCAAAAATCAACATTAAATATTAGTAAAATCAGTTGATGATTATAGATTGTTTGTTATGAAAGTACTGCTATTTACAATATCGTTTCAAATACAGTCCTGCTCAATAATGATAATTGATGGTCCATTAAATTTCAAACTAATTTTTGTTGATACCGATTAAGGAATTATTACTAAGGATGATAAGGGTGGGTGGTACCAGACCACACCGATCAAGATTGATCATGCCCACTTTCCATTTCAATATTGATTCATAGTGATTAAATAATTGATATTATTACGACTGATTTGATTACTTACTGCTAGTTTATTATTGCTACTGATGAAGGAACTTGGTTATCGAAATGATACGCATCTAGTAGTTAAAATACTTGTGTTGTGAAGGGGAATTACACAACGGGGTCCTATATCTCACTTTCGATTTTCTTTGGAATTTCGTTCTCCGTAGGTAGGCTTGAACCCTCAGTACCAACAGAAAGAAATCACATACTGCATCAATAAGGTCGGACTCAGAGGTATCATTTGTGGATCCATATTTAAAAGGCAGAATTTCTATGAAATACTCAAATCGGTTTGTCCGGAACTATCTGACAGTGAGCCAGGAAAGCTTGAAAGTGAGAGTGTACCTTCTTTGAAAAGTGTCATCATTATATCACGAGATCACCAGAGGTAAGAATGGACCTTCACATTGAAGGTAAATGTATCGCAATGCATTTATAAGTCGGTTGGGTGCTATCTGCAATGTCCATTTCACATATATGCCACTATACTTCTTTTTTTGAAAAGTAATCACATTCGAAAGTGTGCCCTTGACGTCACGTTCATCAGAAACACCCCCCACCATTATCGATGTTCGGAAAAACAATTCTTTAATTATTACTTCTTGCACTTGTGGACCTGGAATGATTGACTCTTTTAGTGAACTTATTATATTATATACCAAATCTTATACGTTGCCTTTATTCTTTTTCGAGAAATAGTTTATGTAATCACATTACATACAAGTATAATTAGAAACAGTAACATAGTTACACATCAAAGTATCACTTTTTAACATTAAAATATCAGTGATAATGATGAAAAAAATAAAATAAAACACATTTCAGTAATAAAATTGCAACGTGAGATAAAGAATATCATGAAACCATGTTTATAACATGAGGGATAGAATATAATAGAAATTTACTTTATTAGCTAAAATAGGCTATTACATAAAATTTACATATACAGTATGAAAATAAACAATACTATTTTAAATTACACATAAAATTAAACCTGAAATAACATAAAATAACACATAAAAACCTATATAGTTTGAAAACGGACAATAATATTTTAAATGAAAAACTACATTTTTCTTAATCTACACTTAAATAATAATACCGTGGGAGACGTTTTAATACTAACTGGTAAGCTATTATATAAGTCAAACTAATATTGTTTTCCTCATAATAATGAATGTGCTGCTTGTGACAATAAGGTCAACGTAGTTTGTTCATCTTTGTCTACTGCATTGCTCCTTGATTTGTTGGTGTATGCCTTACCTTTCACCTGTCTGTTTTTTTTTGTGTAACATATTTTAATACCAATTTTTGTTTTTTTTTATTGTTCCTTCTGTATTTCACCTTTTTATAAATATTGATAATGTTCAAATTCTTCTATAATACTTTGAATTCTTTCTATTTTCCTACAAGTGCATGCAAAATTTGGAAGTTTAAGATTGAACCCAAGTGCAGTTTTCGATTTTTCAACTTAAGGTACGGTTCCTTCCATGCGGCCGTCGCGTCGTGCACGGCGGCCGCAGTGCGTCGGCCGGATGCTTCAGCCGGTCGATCTCATGGTTTCTTCCATGCGGCTGCTAGTTCACAGTAGTCGAAGTGAAGATGGATGATCTTTTCGACTTTATTTGTTATTGGAAGAAAATGACGATAAAAACAGCAACGCGGATATAAATCCAATTTTCAAAAAAAGGCGTGAAGAGGGGTGTTCTGTTATATTAATTAATCGACATCTACTCGGGAATGAAATCAAAGGACCCCGCAACAAACCTTATGGAAAATGGCTCTCGGTGAAATTGGCTGAAACTTTGGGATATTGTAGAAATCGATGTCCTGATCAAATGTCTCAATGGGCGTTAGGTCAAAAAATGGACAGTTTTTGAGATCAAATCAAATCAAATCAAAATATACTTTATTGTCGGAGGAAACAATTTCTCATTGACAAAGTGTGGGATGAGTCAAATTAAAATTAAAATAAATTTACATATACATACATACACATACACACACACACACACACGCATACATATATATGATGAACAAAAGGACTGACCTGAGTAATCTCAGCAAAATTTATACGTATCTACTTAATTTTGAGAAACATAGGATAAAATCATCCTCTAATCAGAATCTTCCAACTTGATTACTGAAATAAATTAAGTCACTGTCATTCTTACATCAGTCATTTCATTTCACTTCATGTATATATATATATATACATACACAGTCACGAGGAAATATCTCAAATAAAAAATAAAATATATACACATATATGTGTGAGATCGCTGTCACAGTGAAAATCGAGGTCAAAGGATGTCAAATTGATGAGTTCAGCTATCAGTGGTAAGTACGTAAGCCATGAACAAATCGCTTGTTAAAACGACTCTGTAGTCCCGAAACTTGATGAAAACTCGGCCCAGGATGTTTTCTGGGTCGCTGATAACGAATCTGGAGTCGCTCTTGAAAAATTCATATCAATGGTCCCAATATACCCCCCACCTCTCCATAAATAAGGCACATTTTCAAATATTCCTGAAAATCGATGAAAACTTGGCCCAGGAAGTTTTCAGGGTCGCTGATGACGAATCTTTGGTCAAAATTGAAAAACCCACAGCAGTAGTCCCAATTTGCCCCCCTATGACCTCGATTATCTCAAAAACTGTCCATTTTTTGACCTTACGCCCATCGAGACATTTGATCAGGACATCGATTTCTGCAATTTCCCAAATTTTCAGCCAATTTCGCCAAGATCCATTTTCCACAAGGTTTGTTGCGGGGTCCTTTAGGAAATATTTCAGATTGAACAAGGTGCAGTTTGAGTACATCTTCAACTTGATGAAAGATTATGTAAAATCAGAGTCATACAACCGAATTTGGTTCGTAATAACCCCAGAGGAATATGAAAACTCTCTTGCGGCTGCGACTACACTGCTTCTGGAGCAGTACTGTCGCAACGATCGCAGTCGTTCACGGCTGACGTGTGCGGCCGCCGCTTGGAAGGAAACATGTACATTCAAAAACACGTGTAGCAGTAGGTTGCGGCCGCCGCACTGCGGCCGCCGTGCGCGGCGGCCGCATGGAAGGAACCATACCTTTAGCCGCTCCAGCGGGTTTTTCAATTTTTTCATTTGGTCAACCCTGATGCCGGGCCCTTCTAAAAAAGTCTTCCTCTCGGATTTTCCGGATCTAAAGACAATAACAAAGTAAAGAAACACATAATTAGGCATATAGGAGACGTGGAATTTTTGGGATCATCGATTTTGGGAACAGAATTTTCAAAAATAGGCTTCGAGTAGTGCGCCTCAACCAAATCGTCTTCCGCTATGTCAGATGATTTCTAGTCATTTTCTAAACAAAATTATCATAACGGAAGACATATAGAAATCGCCGAGAAAGTCACCTCCGTACTGGAGTGGGCCCTACCCTATTTAAAAAATATTTGGAATTTGAGGTTGTCGACGGATGGATGGACTTCCATCTCACCAAACGGAAGAAAAAGGATACCAGTCAATAAAAATGTTCAGCAGGTAGATTTAACATTTTCTGTAGCAGTCACAACATCAGCAATATTTAGATCCAGTTCAATTCCCTGCAGTATTAACGCGAGTTCACTGTCAGGCCACTCCACTAATAGAGACAGTAATGAACGCAGTATTAACATCGTCCATAGATATACTAATAAGTCTGGTAACTCCTTTGATGTGGTCGAAAAGTGCCGCTCTTTTTGTGAGCGGTCGTAAATCATACGGACATCGTTGCGGCTATGCGAACTGATACTGGCTAGCCCACCAGGCCGGCGCTCAAGCCAAACAGACATGGCAAGGGACGCGCGAGGACCGGAGGGGATGATTTGGGTTGCTTGCGAGACTGAGCGGACTTATTAGTATATCTATGGACGATGGTATAAACTTCAACACCATCAACCGTATTATAAAAAATAGTGCCGTCAACATACTCGGTCTCAATGGTCTTAAAAATATCGGCAATACTTGCTTTATGGACAGTGTTATCCAGTGTTTATCTAATACAAGGTGGTTGTTGGAGTATGTGAAACGGGATGCCTACTTGAGAGATCTAAACATGAATATATAATAATAATAATTAATACATTTATTTCACCATAAATACAGAAACATGATGAGAAAGAAATGTACAATGGTAAATAATAGGAGAACTGTTAGGCCGATTCTTCCACAGCATCCTATCTTGTACGAAAGGAGCTTTAATCAAAGCATTTGCCGAGGTGATCAAGAAACTATGGTCAGAAGATTCGTCAGATTGAGTTGTTGATTCAGCCTCATTGAAATGTCAAATACAACGATTTGCACCTCGCTTTATCGGATTCGCCCAGAAAGATGTTTAATATACTTGCTAGAGGGACTACATGAAGGTGTAAACAGGATTCCAACTTTGACAGAATTTGATGAGAAACCAAGTGACAATGAGAAAGCTAAAGAAGCTTGGACGATATTCTTGAGGATGAACAACTCCAAGGTTATAGATAACTTTGTTGACCAACTAAATTCTACATTAAAATGTACACATTGTGGTCATTGTTCAGTCACGTGCGATCCATTCCTCTCCCTACCGATTCCGAAAAAATAGAACAACTTAGTCTGTCACATTGTTTGGATTATTTTACTGAAGAAGAAATCTTGGATGGTGACGAGAAACCTACTTGTCGAAGTGCCAAGAGAGTCGAAATTGCACGAAATCCAAATCTCTTCATAAATTTCCAGAAATTCTTGTGATCCATTTCAAACTATTTTCTTCAACAGAAAGAACATAAGATAAAATTGATATTTCCATAAAATTTCCTGTAAACGGATTGGATATAAGCAACTTTGCAACAGAAAATGCAACCTATCGTGTTTATAACCTATATGCTGTATCCACTCACAGTGGGACTACCTATAGCGGACACTACACGGCTTACTGTAGACACCCTTTCGAAGATACGTGGAACATGTAGTTATAATGATTCTTGGGTGTCACCAATTTCACCAACTTCACTTGTGGGCAGCGAGGCATATGTTCTTTTCTACGAGTCCTGCTCATAGTGTACCCTTTTTGTTGTTTCTTTGTTATTTATTTATAATGTTTTATTTATACATTGAATTTATGTTTATTTAGACGTAGGTAATATCTTCTCATCGCGGTTCTAGACCCGCGGCTCTCTAACTATTAAACTCGGCTGGATTGTTTGAAATTCTTCGTTTCATATCTTTCAACGGGTCACGAACCGAATAGGGATGGACTCGGTTTATCACACAAGTATCAAATGAGATATCTCATTCATCAAACTTTGAAGTTCCAAGGTGCACAACTCATTTAACGTTACCAATTTAATGTTGATGAACGTGACTTCATGAAACCACTCTTTTCTTATAGAGAAATTAGCCATTAGCGAATCCCAATAAAAATCCTTGTGATATTATCGTGTACAATTTATAATACCATGGAACAAAGAGAGGTTTTAATATGATTTGCATGAAACAATTCATTATTTTTTTTTTCAGGGGAACTAATAGATATACCGATATTATGAATATGGCAGATGAGGAGAGCATTTGTATGATACGGAAGAACCAGCAGAAAATAAAAATAGACGATCCTGCCAATATCCAGTTCACCTCAGTAAGTATTCATTTCTTTTTAGAGTCAGACAAAAAGGGGAATTTTGCTCGAATTCGATATTTTTTGTTGTATGCTTGGAAATAATTCACTCACGTTCGTTGAAAGAAAGAATCCTGACATAGGAACTTTGGGCAGTTCTGAATACCAACGACGAAATGATAGGATAATTCGTATCCATTCGTATCCATACTTGATCTGAATTTAAACACTTCAGTGCATGGTGTGGAGCTGGACTCAATATACAGAGTGATTTACCACACTTACATAAAACTTGTCAGTGTGATCTCCCCACTAAAAGAAGCTGGAAACCGAAAGGAATTACAAAAATAGAACAAAAAAAAACTGATTAATTTGTCGAAACGCGCCGCCACTGGATAGAAACTGTCCACGTGGAACCGTGCAGGCTCATTTTTCCTCCCCCTTTATTAGACTCGGAACTGACAGCAGAGCTGATAGGGTTAGAAGTGAGATTGGGATGATAACCACATAACAAAATTCCAAAAATGAATAATATATTTTTGAAAATCACATAACACAGCACAACAGAATTATATTTTATCATGTCAAAGCAAATGTTTGAATGTTACTCCGTTACCTTCAATACACAAATCCAAGCCACAAATGGAGTTTGGATGGCGTCTATTTGGAAATTTACTTGCGTATTCTCGAACACAAGCCCTGGAATTTTACTTTACCATGTGTAAATATCACAGTATTCGCGAGAAGTAAACGCAGGCAAATTGAACAAACAGTACTTAACGTTTTAAGTGTGTGTGGGCCGGAGCCTGTAGTAGGCATCGTAAGAAGCCAAACTTCTTCAGCCCTCGACGAGTGGGCAGAAGAAGAGCTGAATAAACTTTGGAGGGATAACACCGGCTGCAGGCAGTCGGAAGACTTCGTGGCCGGCTCCAATAAGTCAAGGACGACATGGCTCTCAAGCAGAAACCACCAAGCACTACGCCTCCTTATAGGAATACTAACAGGACATAATAAGCTAGGCAGACACCTATCACTTATAGCAAATGCGAAGAAGACTTCCTCGGCGAGTGTGAGGCATGCGGGAGGCTAAGATTTGGAACCTTCGGAGTTGAGGAACTCCAACATGAGGAACTAATCGACTTGGAGTGGTCGGACATACTGACCTTCATTAGGTCACAAAGGTTCGAAAAGGAAAACTAGGAGGTTGAATGTAGATAAGTGAAGAACAGGGGATGGCAAAAAGGGACCATGAGGGCCTACTTGCCCGGCCGCATTTGCGGCCCTCCAAAGAACTACTACTACTACTACCGTTTTGAGAAAGATGTCAAAATACGATCACTATTGCAAATAGAACTGACGATGTTTTGACTTTTGACGGGTGACATACATACGTGCACCAGTGCCAAATATTTTCAAATTTCTGTACTCAGGACTATTACGGTTCATGATTGCATTATCTGGATATCATGATATCGTTCGCAGAAGCACGATTATGTGTTTGACATTAGATGGTTCGTAAAATTCAGTGATGCTGTGGCGTATCCATTGCGATTAACGTACAAAAAAATCGGTCAAATCATCACGGATAGCTCTCAAATTTTATAGGTGCTTTCACACAAGATAGACCAGTACCCTATTTAATTTTGTGCAAGTGGTGGCGAGTATAAAAACAGTTTTCCAATAGTTGATGATGTGCTTTATTGATCATGAAGAGCTGAAAAGAAGTGGAGTAACATTTATTCGCTCTTTAGAGAAAGACTTGTATTGAAGATGCTGCTTCGTCCTCTTCTTGGATTTTCAACGAATAGGAATTGCTGATAGTAATACCAGCTTCTTCAAAAAAAGAGATGCTTAAGTGTCGACAACATTGTATTTCACGAAGTTATTGGATTTGTTATTCTAGAATTCATGCCAGGTTTTGTAAAACTCACATGGTTTTCTTTCTCATAAATTTTTGTTTTGCGTGCTGAAATAGGTAGGTGTTCTGAAGAAAGTAGTATCATAGTATGATTTTTCACAAAAATATGCGTTAACATTAAATACTTATTCTAGAAAATTATTGACCGTTGTATGTTCATAAGCTTTATATTCAACTAGATTTTTAATTTTCAGGGAACTACAGGGCATTCCAAAGCAGCTGTGATAAGTCATTTTAGTATGGTTAATAATGGATTCTATATAGGTAGGAGAAACGAATTTCATAAAAAACCGCACAAAATATGTGTTCCAAATCCTCTTTTTCACGCATATGGTACCGTTGTTGCCATAACCGCTGCTCTGAATTACGCGCATACTTTGGTACTTCCTTCTGATGGTTACGATCCAGAGAGAACATTAGAAGCACTCAAGGAACAAAAGTAAGAAGAAATCTGCTGGTATTTTATCTATGTCATACTTGCAATGTTGAAACGATGTGAAACTGATTGATTTTGGGATTTACCCTAAAAAAAATACATTTATTGTGTCTCAACAGGATAATTCCCAATTACTAGACAGTTCGATTGAGAAATATGAATACAAATAAGTACAAATATAACAGATGATACAATTACACTGATACAAATACAGATAATACAAATAGTACAGCTATGTGCAGATACAAAAAATTTAAAAATAGGGTTGATTGTTTTATGTACAATAATTATTTTACTCTGTTCTTGAAAGAACCTATTGGTTCATTATGCATGTCGATTCATTTACTATTTTACATGTTGCATACAACGGAGATTTTACGAAGATGTTGGTGTTGGGTTTGAGTAAGTAAAAGCACGGTTCGTGCCTGCAATTATGTTCATTAGAAAACACTCACTTGAATTTCCATCAATCAGAGATGATCTCGAAATAACATTATTACTTGACGAGCTCAGACCTAAAACCCACATATTATCATATACCGGTGGTCCGAGCCTATGATACTCTTTGTGGTGCCTACCGGAGAGACATTTTCTAGTTCAGAAGGTTACCCTTTGAACTGATAAATGCTCCTGCGACTTAGCAATGTTCAATGCTGGATTTGGATCAATGGGTGCTTATGTCTATTTGATCAATTTAAAAAACACATTTCTATCCAGCTGATAACAGCTCCCGGTATGACACTGAATGTAGAGAATCGTTAATTCTTAAGTCCTGTAGCAATATATTCGGGGAGCCTACATGTTACCTCAGCAAAGTTGTTGGTGACATGGAATCATGGTCTCGCCGTTTTATCCCAAATTTCTCAAGGTGGGAGGACGTTTAATCAAATCAAAGATCACCTAATATCGGCATGAGTCCAATCATGTCACAACTACGGCGTGCCCTCTCATATTGACAGATATGTCTGATTGTGGATTATAGGCTGTACTCTCACAGTTTCACGAAGATGAAGAAAAGGTAGTCTTTCACCTGAGCCGTTCCCTTACAAAGTGTGGAAGTAAATTTTCAAGTAATGAGAGCTTCTTCTTTTGCTTTTATGTAGTGGTGAAGCCACTTCAGCTTCATTTGGTACCACGAAATACTTCTGTGGGTCGAATTGCCAGCTTAACAGTTTAACTTTGACTGTGTTAATTCAATGAGATGGGATTGGTACAATTATATACTGAAAAATAATAATATTGATTTTTATCCTCTGATGGAAAATCTAATCGTCATATACAATACAATACAGTTTGGTACCTATTTATTTTATATAATGTATTATTTATGTGTTCCTATACAGTTACAGCTCATATACGAATGACATATTTAATTACAGATGTACTATAGTGTACGGTACACCGACGATGTTTGTAGACTTAGTTAATTTACAGAAGATGAGAAATGAAAAGCTCAATGTCGAAATTGCTCTTTCTGGAGGGGCACCGTGTTCTCCGCAGTTGTTCCAGTATATGTTGGATGTACTGAAAGTGAAAAAGGTCAAGGTTAGTAAATTCGAAACATTAGTCAAATCTAAATCTCAAATAATCCATCATTCATTATTGATAAATAATATCAACAGTTCAACGGATGAACTGGAGATTCAGAATTTTTCATCCGCTAGATAATTAAAGAAAATCATTTAGAAATTGTATAGTTTTTTCACTTCTCATTTATTGAGAATAGGTATAAATAAGCCACGTATACCTCATTCGATTTGATCTTGAGTTCTTTCACTTCCTAAATGTCCACAGAAAAGGTACTGACTGCTCAAAATTTCGATCGACCAATGTCAAACGTCTCAATGACAAACATGGCGAACTAAATTGGTGAAATGAGTTTCTACTCTTTTTTATTTAGATCGTGATAAAATATCTAGACTTAATATTCTCATCAGAACACGGATGATACATATTGTAGGTCTCTTCAGGTTGTGGGTTCTCAGGAATATTTTCGATTGTCTTATCCCTTGTAGATCTTTCAAGTATTTTAATTTTTTATGATCCACTTCACCTTTTGGTTCTGAATCATTCTGCTAATTCCGAAAAATGATTCAGGTCTCAAGAAAGCTGCAGTCCGTTTTTTACTCATTTTCTGCCATTCTTATCCGCTACACACCGTTGTGCAAGGGCGGATCCCGGACCTTTCTAAAGGGCTGGAGCAATTAGCTAGAGTTGAACTTTCACCACCTCCTAGATCAGCCAGTGCCGTGGTGCTCTGGTACCATAAAAAGGGCAACGCTGTTTTGATTGGTTAACTCCTTCAGTCGGTCACGTTTACAGAATTTTGTTGTTTTAATATCAGAAATTACTTTATGACAGTTACAAAGTGAGGGGGCGAAATAGAAATTATTCTACACTCTCGTTAACATTTATGAAATATATTGACAACCCGTGACAATTTAGCACTCCAATAATTCAGATTCTTTTTAAGAAGGAAGTTTGAGCTGTTCAAAACTTTTCATACTGACTTAGCAAAGTTGCACAGTGCATGATATGCAGTGATATGACCTGTCTAGGAGAAAGTCGTGTTTACCATTCTTATCTGTACGAATACACTAGAGTTTTATTCCAACCTTTGTTACTTCTACTCACGTACCTTTCTAGCACGGCGTGTTTTAAATTTGAAGATTTCGCAAGCTCCTTAGTACGATGCAGTTGTAATGAAAACTACTATTTTGATTTCAGTCAGTTTATGGATTATCTGAAGCTACTGCTTCTGCCTTCCAGTCATTGGAAGATGATGATGAATATAAGTCTACCACTACTGTTGGATATTTACAAGAACACCTGGAAGCCAAAGTAGTTGACGAGAAAGGCAACATTGTTCCTATCGGTGTTCCTGGTGAATTATATTTGAGAGGATATTCAATATTACTAGAGTATTTTGGTGATGAGGAAAAAACGAAGGAAGCGAAAAGTGCCGACGGATGGCTACGTACAGGGTATGTCCAAATGATTATCATCGAATATTCGATTATATAGAAGTCGATAAAACTGATATCATCAAGGATTGTAGTACTTCAACCTATTAGATCTTTTGTGAGTATTGTCGTGAATTGGGGTTTGTCCACTACTGACCAGGTAAATTCTGATCCTTATAGATTTAAACATTATGAAAAAATTATAGAAACAAAACACTCATCCATATTTGTACAAATATGAGATTAATGACGATTGAAGCGAATTAATTAATCTCTTCTTTTATTGAATTATTCTAAAGAGACCTATACTTACAAAGACTTGCAGAAACATTTTTGTCTTATTTTCTAAGTATTTAATTCCTGCACTTCCAAACTATATATCTATCAACTACGAATATGGATAATAAGGACAGCATATGTGATGCCAAAAAAATGAGCATCGACTTCGAATTGGGCGCTGTTGAATGAGATTCCTATTCGAAGACAAGATTTTGTTTTTTCATCTCATTTTAGCGTGCATGGTTCGGCAGCAACAATTATCGAATATATGAGAAGCATATCTATTCTTATGTGGTGCTAATTCGACAAATTCCAACATAACCTCATAATCTGGATAAGATTACAGAGAGCAAGTGTATATTGTGCTAATTATAAGAGGGCGGCACAAAATGGGTTTTATTCCTGAGAATATGAAACATTTTACATAAATTTCAAGATTCATGCCTGAAAGAATTCAAGATCGCCGCGTTTTACGTCGATTTCGTGTTCAGGGGTCAAAAAAACGTCACTACCAGCAAACTATTTGTCTCGGCGGTTATGAGGCCGATATGGAACGAGATTTACCTTTTCAAACAATTGTCCGTCACATACCACATACCCAATCCATATTTCCTCAAGTTTAATGAGATTTTATCCGCTTTTGGCAGAAAAGTGATTGATGAAACTCTGGTAGCAGGGAACAAATAGACATTTTATTATTAGAGTTAAAAGTGGCTCGTTTTTTTAATGACACGAAGTTTAATTGACCGTCTTGCATAATCCTCATTCTTCATTTATCCACATTATAGAAAAATGTTATCCAATTTTCAATATGATGGTTGAAAATGTCAAAAGAATCTCTCTCACTCTCTCTCTCTCTCTCTTAATTTTTGTCCGTGAGCTTCCTTTCGGCGCTATATGGACATGCCTCGTTGCGAGAAGCCCGTTCCCATCCGGCCTTCAACCGGCATAGACAGCGACGCTGTATCGAGGGAATGCAGAGTCTTGCTCTAGGCAATGCTGCATCCCATATTATATTGGTACTTTTTTATATTTTTGCTGGCACGTTTTAGCCATAACATTTACGCTATGGTGTTACGGCGAACTTCACAAACACTTAAATGCACGTTCTTTAGACGGCGGACATTACAACACATTAACCTGACTTCCACCACGAGGCCGCCATCTGACCTCTACCGCTGCCGGAAGTCGAATGATGTCAAAAGAAGCATTACAATAAAAATGTATGACATTTCTCATGATTCAGAATTCGACATGCGCAATAGTTTCCCAGCGCCCGTTTGAGAAAAGGTAAGATAGATATTTTTGGCTTCAATTTGATTACATTGCTTCTTATGCGGCGTGTTATCAATATTCGTAGTTAATAGATGTTCCAAACTCCCCCTATTGCCCTCACTATCTCTGGACACGACAGAACCGTAACTTCGACTACCTGTTCGAACTATCAGTGGCCTTTACAATAACTATTGTTTTCTGTTGATGAAACAGTTAAGGACAATATAAATTGTGTTTCAAAATGTAACAACTTTACCCACGCACTGAATCAAAAATGTTACATCGATCCCAACGTCCTGAGTTATTGAATTTTTGACAACATTTCAACAATAAGAAAATATTTGCTTTTTTAACATAAGCTTTATTATTTTTGATGTTGCTATAATTGTTATTTCCGTCGACCAGCTGCACTCTTACGCGCAAAAACTCGCAGAAACCTTCGAGAGACTCTAGGGAAAACGTAGCCCTTACCTTTAAGGTGTAATTCCATGCTATGATAGAATGAACATATTCCTTTCGTTAATTTGTGGTACTCCTCGCCAGTTGTGCAGCCAGTATTTCAGTTTGGTAGGATTTGCCGACAAAATTGTGCCTAATAAAACTTCTATCATAATATACAACAGACATTTGACAATTATTTGGCAATGTTTCTCAATGAGGACACTATTCTGTAAGTGATAAAATATTGAACAGAGATAAATCGATATTTGTGAAATTTAATAGCCACCCTTACTGCTGTTTGCCATCCTGAATCACTTGGCTCCTCGTAGAGTTATCCAGAGACTAATTAACAGGGTGCGTCAATCAGTGTTCTTTCGTATTTAGGAAGAAACGTACTTTTCAAAAATTGTCACTTACTGCCTTTTGCCTTTTTTTGGGCAGTATTGCTAGTACACTCTTTATCATTTGTTTCATCGATAAAAATGACATATTTCACTAATAACTACATGATCATGCATTGATGAACATGTATCTAATTATTTTTCGATTTTCAGTGACCAGTTCATTTTCAATAAAGATAACTACGGATTGATTGTGGGTAGATTGAAAGAAATGATAATAAGAGGAGGTGAAAATATTTATCCCAAGGAAATTGAAGATCATTTAAATACACATCCTGATATCTTAGAATCACATGTAAGTACTTCCTATGGGTGAACACGATGCTTTGAGTCTTTTTGTGACCCAGAACCATATTGTAAGCAGAGTTGTGCCAGCACTGATCATTGAGCACTTTTGATAGTAAAATAATTGCGAGCACTGAGCACTTTCAGAAAGTTCTCAGAAATTTCGAAATTTCAATAAATGGATATAACTAAAACACATTATTTTGAATGATATCTCATATATTCAAAACATTTAAAATTATTAGTTATACTTATAATTCATTTATCTTTTTACTATCCTGTATTTCCATTGTCTTAGTACATATCATAACATTGACTGTCTGAAATATGCGGCTCCTTTGCTCTGTTACTTCTACTTATGTGAATTACTTATTTTAGGTTGTTGGATTACCACACAAGAGATTGGGAGAAGAGGTATGCGCTTGTTTGAAAACTAAAGATGGGCGTCATTTCACCGTTGAAGAAATTCGAGAATACTGCCAAGGAACGATAGCTAATTTTAAAATCCCAAGTATTGTGAAAATAGTCAATTCATTTCCAACCACTGTTTCAGGGAAAATTCAGAAAAACAACTTAGTGCAGTCCTTGTTGAATGAGAGAAATATGTAAAATATTAAAAAAATGTGATTTTTGAGAGATTGTGTGAGATTCCAGGTGTTTTGTAGTTAAATATTTGATGAAAAACAACAATTTTCTTGAATATTACATCAATGGCTTTTATTTGTTCCCAAAAATTCGAATTCCTGTTTCCATCTATACATCTACACGTTCTCACTCTGGATCTGAAGTATACGAAAGCGTCTGGGGTCCACAAAGATTTTTCTTATTTTGCTGACTTGACTCAGAATTTTCGACTGCAAAGTCGGAATTTTATTTTGTCGACTTCAAACTCGGAAATTCCGACTTCAAACTCGGAAATTCCGACTTTAAACTCGGAAATTTCTATTTTAATTCAATTAAATTTTAATTTGATAATACTAAGAGTTTTGAGACGAAACAATCTGACGGCAAGTTCAGTCGGAAAAAGTGAATTTTACAAACTGCGTTCTGACTCAAAATAATTCAATAATGATAATTATTCAAATTGTTGTTGAAAATTGGTTTTCAACGTTGACCAGCTGTCGTACCCTTACGAACGGCAGACCTCAGAAGTCGAAACTTGTGTGAGCTAAGGGTTAACGAGGTCTTACCATTTTACGTGCGATTCCTAGCACTTTCTCGGGACTTCGGAAAAATTTCTGCAGTCGCTAGGGTTTGAGCCTTTGACTGGCAGCCAAAGTGATTGCAACAATGTCGCTTTAAGAGCCACCATCACCGAAAAGTCGAATTTCTTCCTCATCCCTTCCAGCTCAGGTTTTTTGGCATACTTATCAAGAGTGGGGGAGGAGGTAATGAATTCGATGAACATTGGCAACACAGCACCTGTCCATTCTCGATTACAGCGCCAATCAGGTATAAATTTTTCGATCGTAGAATCCGTTTCTTGCAAAAACCATTGATTTCATTAAAGAGATATTTTTTGTATGGGATCGGTGGTCCCATAAGAATTCCAGAAACTCTCAATTTTTTCAATTCATCATTTCATTTAATTTTTTTTTCTTGAAAATTATCATAACCAAAAATCACTGAGGTTCCGGAATTTACACAAAAACATTGAGTAATGCAAAAAAATTTAAAAATTTTCAAACAAAAACTGTGGGCTTAAAACGAATTTCCGTTTTCCCAAGGTAGTGTTTGCTCTTAACCACTCGGCTACCTGTCCCCATAATAATATTAATTTAATACACCCTCATTAAAACTCGTAGGTATTCCCAAACACAGCCTGAGTAGGTAGAGGACGGCTATTCATATGACTTGTTCATTCGTTACAGATTGGCTGCCTCTATGATATCATATTTCAGTAAGACCAATAAAATATGGTTTTCAAAGGAAGATAAATTATTTTCAAATAGTATCTAACTATACGAACAAACCTAATATGAAGGAAGCATTAAATATTAAGATAAAAAGCTGATTGAAAAATAAACTTTCAACTTATATCATTATATACTTTTGTCCAATTTCCTCATCATTTTAAAAGCTCTGATCACGAATATCTGAGCTATTCTTAGAACAGAACTCAATTTGTTGCCGTTACACATATTATTTTTCTGAAAAATACCATAGCACAGGTTTGTATGTTACTTGGATCCATGTGACATCAAAATTTTAATTACATCGGACATTCAGTCACACCAAAGGAAGTGTAACGCCAAGAAGTATGACAGCACGCCGTTTCATACTTCTTTGAACATTTTTCACAAGTCGAATTAAAACCAAATTTTTACATTAATTAGATTTTAACGAGTTATATGTGTTCTTTGCCAAGTTATTCTTTTGAGATATCATTCATATAAGTATATGTATACAAGCGTTTTTACACAAAAAAATTGAAAAAATATGTTTTGAATTGTGGTGATTCATATTGTCAAAAAATACGAGAACAATGAGATAAAAGATAAAATGATTATTCAATAATCAACAAATCCAAAATGAATGTAAATGACATGACATAAATCTCCTAAATTTTAGGGAGAAATATTTGGCCATATGGCAGACAAGAATTAGCAACTATTTTCAGTTATATTATTGAAAACATACAATCAATTTTGAACAAAATAGAACTCGCGATCAAATTCTCAATGAAGTAGAAGAAAGTCGCAAGTTTTCTAGGTGTATTAATTGAAAACTATCCTGATCATTCCGAAATTTGTGTTTTCAGTAAAGAAACACACAATAACACATATATGTACTTTAATTTCGCTTCAAATCACCTAACAAGTATTAAAAAAAATTTCATAATAAAATATTGTTGATACTTTGGCGGAAATACCATTAACTAATAATGAAAAATGGAATAAATAATAATCCAGTCTTCCGCTCCAACCTATGCAATAGGTACATTCATCAGCAAGTAACAGAAAACAACTACTGTCCTCTACGATCGTTGAATTATATCTGTTAGATTCTTGGCAAAGTTTTCTACAAGAACTATCTTTCAGTGCTCTTTCAATACCATAGCTAGAATTATTTGTCGATTCAATTGGGGGAACACCTCCGTACCGGTTTCATGGTTCTTGCCAATCATCAGCGAAGGCTAGTTCTCCCAAATAAACTGAAAAGCTCCTTGAATTCTCAACTTGACTTTCAACAGTTTCCACTACCAAGAGTAGAATATATGTTTAGTCAATTAGAAGAGGGTATTGAATGTTCCAAAATAGATCTTTCAGAGCTAGTAACTACTTCTACGCGTAAAGGTCCTATTCACTTATCAGCGACTACCCTTTGGCATTCTTTGTGCACCTTGAATATTCCAAGTTATTATGGAGCAATTATTTAACATTTCTGGCGTAATAGTATTTCCGAATGACACACTGATTAAGGGGAAAAATGATGAAGAACATTTGTAGAGGCTGGAACTAGTCTTACAAAATTATCCGATTGAGGTCTAAAGGTACATAGAATAGACTGATTCAGGTTACTTAAAACACAAGATAGAGTGGAGACTGTTGTCAAAACAAAGGTTCCCACGAATGTATCGGAATAAAAATCTTTTTTGTGGGGCGTAAACTATTGTGCAAAATTTTTGCCAAACGCCTCCACTGTTTTCTTTCCTTTGTATAATTTATCGAAAAAACATGTTTCATGGAACTGGACTCAGGAATAGGTAGTTTTTTTGAAATTAAGGAAATGTCCTCCTCGATTCTGGCTCAATTTGATCCCAAACAGCGAATTATATTATTGCTTGATGCATCTAGCGTCGGTCTGGGGGCGATCATAAGCCATACTTACGCGAATGGGACCGACAGACCAATCGCGTTGTCGTCTAGGTTATTAAACAAAACCGAATTATCGTTTTCGCTAATTAAAAAAGAGGCCTCAGCCAATTTATTTGGTATCCAATTTTTTTAATCAAAATCTGAATGGGACGAGAATTACCCTGTATACCGACCATTAGCCTGTTTTGGCGATTCTAGGCGAAAAAAAAGGACTACCGATTTTTGCAGCTAATCGCCTTCAAAGGGTGACCTACATTTTGTCCTCATTCAATTATGACATCAAATATGACTGTCACAGTAAATCATATGTTCCAGACTGGCTGTTTTACATTCATGCCAACGTGCTGTTGGTGTTGGGCATTGCGTGGAAAAAAACCTCGATATCGGTCAGATATCGGTTTGAAAAACCACCAAAATTCTTATATAGAAACATGTCCCTTCCCAGATAACATTGAAGTTTGGCCCGGCGTTTTTAAAGCAATCGTTCCCCGGCATTTCAAGTTCTGGTCAGGCACTTGAAAATAACGCTTATCCGGCATCCCGGTGTCCAGGCGGCCGCTAGCCGCCCGTGATACATTCTCCTGGCAATTCAAAGTACCTCAGAAGTGCTTCAATGCCAACAAATTTCAGTGCACGATTGATGCTTGTCAACTATGCTTCAAACATTAATATTTCTTTATTTGACTGTAATTCAAATTGCACTTCTAAAGCATTTAATTTTACATAGCTGAATTCGGAAACCACCATAATTATAATTTTTCAGGAGAAATAAAAATTTGAGTCAAAAATTATATACAGGGGACACATTTCGACAAATTCATGATGTTCAAATGAAATCAAGCTTGGATATGCCAAAATGTACCCCCTGTATATAATTTTTGACATGAATATGTTTATTCTTACTAAAATTCATTCTGGAGGAGTCTAAAAAATCACACGTGTTTATTACATGTTTCCATAGCTAGAATCCAGGTTCTCAAACTCAATATTCTTGAAAAAAAAAACTGAAATTAACATAACGCATATTTATTAAAACATAAAGCAATGTATCAAATAATACACCATATTGTGTGATTAGATATCGATAAAAATTATCATTATTTTACAAACATGAATTTTTGTACTAAACAATGGTTTTGTTTTGCATTTGGATAGAATGAATATCAGAATAAAACAAACTACACCAAATAAAAAAATTCCAAAAATTCTGCATTTCTAATTGAAAAGGTAATTTGTATTTGAATGTGTATTGTCACAAGGAGAAAAAAAATTGGGTTAAATTGAACTCATTTTTATTCATTAATATTTAATCTCGGAATAAATCTGAAAGTTACCACATGACAAAAATTCCCCAATAAAAAAAAATTTATTGGAATTGACAGAAAAAATGTTACATATTTCATCTTATAATATTGCTGGGTTGATTTCCACTAATTACTTTGTTGAAATTTTCATACCAAAAACTTTTATCTTCTGCAATTAGCATTCATAACCAAAAAATAAACAATAGTTCGAATTTAAATTCACATACTTATATATTCATGTGTAAGTGAATTACAAAACTGGAAAGACTCCTAACTAAAATAATATGTACTTTCTATGTACTTTCCACTATATTCATAACATCTTTTTATTACAATTTTTTAAATCACAGGATTAATTGATCAATGAATTTCACTATTTGTTGCTTACCTGAAGTCCCGCAGATCAGAAAAAAAATCCTAATTGCTCCTGATATCAACTCCCAATAATAACCCTAAGTCATAAGTTCAATCATTTTCAGGATTCTTTCTTCTGTCCCTTCCTTCGTCTCTATCTGATGCATTCCGTAAAAATAATCTGGTGGTATCTTCCATCTGTTGTTGAGTGGTATTTTCAGATAATGGGTTCTCCTTGCTGAAAGTAAAATTAAAATAGTCATCACCCATTTCCACAACAAAATATGGAAAAATGATCATATTAAGAAATTATTTCAATTTCATATTGAACAAACATTCAGCTAAATTATTAAATATGCAAGTATAGAATGGCACTACCGCCACTACCTGACTCAAGCTAACAAAAACATGAAAAAATATTCTTTCCCATTTAGTTTTATTATATTGGTCAGTGAATAACTGAAGTTAATTTCATTATTTCTTCTTGTCCAATTGTTACTGACAGCCGAGCCTGTATTTGGTTTGAAATCCTCCCTGTAGTGTCAACTGAATCTTTTCCACATACTGTCTTTAAAAAGTTACACTGAAATGAATAATACTAAAAATGATTTGGTAACAAATTCAAATATTGTACAAAAAGGTAGCAATTATGTTAATGGTAATATCTTACCATGAAGGCAAACTTCTCGTTGTCCAGCTGAGAATCAGTTCTTGTTTTATAGAAAATTTCCCAAGATTTATATACTCATTTCTACATCAGAGTAAAATTTTGTATGACATCACCAATATTCTCAACTTTGGTGAGTAGCAGTAAACTTGAAAAGCAAAAGCAACTATTATAAACTAGGTACCTACTCAACTAAATTCGACATTTCACAACACAGGTATTTTCCAGTTATAAAATCTCAATGCGAAACATTCTTTGGAAAATTTCGTTTTCTCTGTTTACTACTCAATCGCAGGTAAATTTTTCTGAATAAAAATCATTTATGAAACCATACTGTATTCAGAAATTAGGTAGATAATAATTTTTGTCATAACGCGAAAAACTATATACTTCTTTTTATACCTAATAGGTTGCTTGTGCCACATATCAAGGAATTGGTAATTGAAATAAGATGTTTACTTCATGTTACTCATGTTTTCATCAATGTGCAGTCAGTCACAATTCCTTATTTCGACTAGTATGTTTTCTTGATTGCAGAACTTTTGTTTCGACCATATTTGATTTATACACTAGGAATTAGATCTGATGTAACTCACTCAATTGTTGTACTTACCCAGTTTTTGAAATCAAAAGTGGAAAGGATAAACCCGATAAACCGCACCAATAACCATGAAAGAGATTAGAATACATAATATTTACACAGCATCGCAGTGAACCAAACACGCCAAACAGTGGCTGGACTGGGGTGAGTCCTGCACGATTCACTGTTGCGTTCCAATTAATAGTGCTGCTCCTAAGGTGGCGCATGGAGTTAGTAACAAGGCCTATCCGGAACACGTGGCTAATGACCATAGCAGTCGATGCCAAGACACCAAAGAAAAAAAAAACAAATTATCCAATATGGCCACCTGCAGAATACACGACAAAGAATATTGGAAGGCGTCAGTGCGCAGTCTCCAAATATGACATCAACGGGGCACTTAGCCAGCAACGGATCGGAACTCTCAAATGTATATTTGTGAAATAAGTTTTGGAAGCGCTTCACAAGTATCTTGCCACAATCTGCAAAAAATGAATCGGATAGTGGTCTATAAAGTCACTTCTGAAGTACTCTGAAGCACTTCTTTCAAGTGCCGTAATTTCACATAGTCGGCCGTTACTTTTCAGGCAGATCGATGTTATCTGGGTTGAGGAATACTGCCTGCATAAATTAAAGAACACCATTTCCCTCCTACTTTCAATGCTAACAGGATGTTCTCTGAACGTTACAGGATCAGTCATCTTCCTCCGATTTAAATAGACATCAATCGAAATTCATTAGTGAATATTATTTCAGTGTTGTAATGTTCGTTGCATACACTTTCATTTTTATGGCGTAGAGAATCGGTGCCTTCACTCCCATCTAGCGTTTATAGTTTACTAAGGATATTATTGGAACCCCCCTCTTATCACCAAATAAATCATTATTTGTACAAATGTAGTGTCGAGAATTCATTTTACTTATCTTCCTTGTTAATCTTTCTCTCAATAATTAAATAATGAAACGACTCGACAAAACTATTAGTTTAATTTGATATCAGTTTCAATAAGATGTCCTTCCACATTTGTTGGAAGATTTTACGGAACAAACAAAAAGTCATTTGGTGAGTGCATTTGCCTGTTATTTATTCGAAATCAATTTAAATATCAGCGACACGAAACTTGCTTTGGTACTGAATTCTGTAAGGCCGGTAACATACTTGTGACTGAAACAAGTTACGAGAAACTTTGTTCATTTCAACGTACACTCCCGAAACTTTCAAATTAGTTTCTCTTACGATGTCCTCTAATGAAGACCTGGTTTTGTTGTGATGTGAAACCGCCAAATGAAATTGAAAGCAAAGATGAAATGACTATTTTGGGTGCATGATGCTAACGTCATTGCCACGAAATATGCAATATAGCGCTAATCAGGGCCGGCCCAAGGTATTTTCTAGTGTACGCAACCAACACTTGGCGCCCCCCCTCCCAACCAATTAAAGTATACCTTTACCAAATGATAATTCTGACCAAAAATTGAAAAATAGAACAAACCATAGATACCTACCTCACAAACTAGAAGTTTGTTTGAAGGTCATCATTATTACATAGAGTTACAATTATTACAGGAGACAGTTCATTATAAATAACTTAAAAACTTTCAAAATTAAAACAAGCTTTTTCTTGCTTTCAATTTTGAAAATTCTTTCAGTAGCTATTCTGTCCACTGATACTGGAATCAATTTCCAATGTAACGAAAACATTTGGGAACGTATCCTCATAACCACGTTTAGTTATAAATGACAAGGCTCCAGCTGGGTGACATCCAGTGGGAAGTATTGGTGCAAAATGTTTTAGCTCATCAAACAGATCATCTGCGTTCACATCACAATCTTCTCCATCGCTTAAAACGGTTTGGCGGTGTTTACAACTCTTTTCCATTAAAACGCTTCTCTGAGTTTGCAATGTCATACAGAAATTTTAAACTTTCACTATGATTTGTTATTAGCTCAAATATCGTCTTTAATTACTCCTCTGTCGAGCACGACAAAGTTCACTTTGAATCAATCTTTACCAGAATGTGCAGCTTCATCTTCATTCGTTCACTCTTATAGGGTGGTAAGGACAAATTGAAAGTAAATCGAAGGAAATGCGACATTGTTAAAATAGGACACTGGACGCCTGTTGTGTCACAGAATGAAAACAATTTAAATGTTGCTCCTTTAACATACACTTTTTTTTACACATCCCTAGGTGTGCATTTCGATAATCGCATTGTCTTCATCAGTGGGATTCTGGGATATTATGATTTTTGCAACTAGTTACAGATCATTGAATAAGGTTTTTTTCCAACTTTATCGACTGGACAAATAAGTGGTTTTTTTCACAGCGCGTGTCAGTGCACACAAGAATAGTGGAAAAAAATATCAGTGTCAGTAGATACAAAAATTCCACCTGTATTGTATGCAAATTGGAACTGTTGGATGTTAATGTATTTTGATTATTATTCTTTGCAGATTCAAGATGTGAGACACATACTATAAATTGTACTTAGTTGGATGGTTTACTTCGTCAATTAGTAGTAAAGTTTCGAGCGAAATATATGTGAAGAACATAAAATAGCTATTTGTGTATTTGAAGCGTGACGTGATAGCTTGCTGCTTCACAAAGGGCGCGATAATTTGTTGAGAGTGGCATTGACAGTTTCTGCACGAAATACTCTATTTTTTTCTAAAATCGCAGATCTTAGGCAAAAAACGCTAGATACTTCATTCAAAATAGGGTCGATAGCTATCCTCGATCAAAGGAAAAAGGTTTTGCCCAAGTCTAGCCCATACCAAAATACCAAATGCGCGCGTTCGGTTCAGGTCTAGCCCCGGTCCGGGCTCTGGAACCACGATGGTACTATGCTGAGGTCAGATCCTAGTCCGGGCTTGGTCCACCAAACTCCCCATTAACAAGGTACATGTCTCGCGTCTCATCCTTGTATACAGAGTAGTGAGCAAGATGGCGATTTGGGTACGCCAAATTAGCGCACTACATCCTGTGCTGGCCATAGACAACAGAGGTCTAGCTTCCATTTCATTATACCAAAGGTGAGGCCGTATGTCCTAGCTCTGGAGTATTAGTGTTCGAACACATTTGAAGCTACTCCTCCGCCGGAGGAACCTCAGTGTCCTCAGCCTTAACCCATTGGGCAGGCACTTTGGCCCCATTCTTTTAGCTACCTGTTGGAAACCACGCCTCCTGGAGGCCAAACAACATGTGCAATGGCATAAATTTTCCTTGATGGGGACACTCCCCATATATAAAAAAGTATATGTCGTAAAAAATGCATTTGAAATAAACAATTTCACTTAATAATTAAAGTCAGTTGAATATATATATATATATATATATATATATATATATATATATATATATAAACATATAAGTCGAACAAAAATACGTGTAAAATAAATAAGTCTGACGCAATCTATAAAGTCAAGTCATATAAATAAACGAAATATAAGTAGTACAAACATACTCTACCACATCTCAGAATAGTATTCCTCCAAACTATAGTAAGCTCCATCAAGTAATGCTTCTTTAACAGACTTTCGAAATTTTTTGAAAGAGTTAATAGTCTTTAGGCGTAAGGGTAGATTGTTATATATTTTTACGCCTTCGTATATAATTGACTTTCTGGTCAGGGTCGAGGAAGGTATAGGTAGAGGTAGATTGAGATTATATGTCCTACGTGTTCTGTGATATAACTGGGGATTATCACGATTTTTAAAGACTAAGCACGCGCTTTCTAGTACTAATAAAGAAGGTAGAGTGAGTATTCTCTGAGAGTCGAAGAGCGGCCTGCATGAATGTTTGGGAGATACCTTACATATATATCGTAATGCCCTCTTCTGTAAAATAAAAATGCTATTGAACCTTTGTTGGCTGCACACGCCCCAGAAAGCAATACCGTATCTGAGATGGGACTCTATGAGAGCGTGATACACTGTTTTAGCTGTTTCTGAACCAATCTCACTTGTAGCCATTTTTACGGCATAACACCCCGAGGCCAGTTTTTTACTGAGAATCAAGATGTGATCATCAAATTTCAGCTCGTTGTCAATAATTAAGCCAAGAAATTTTGTGTGGTGTTCACGTTCTGGTGGGTCATGACCAATAGTTATTTATAACTTATAGTAATTTGGTCTTCTTGATATTCAAGTCGAGCGAATTAGAGTCGCACCATTCCTTTATCTTTACTAAGTCATTCTGGATTGTTTCCATCAATGTCTTTTCCATGCCACAAGATCATCAGCAAATAGAGTGAACTTGCCTTGAACACTAAGAAGCGCCAGATCATTCAAGTATAACAAAAAGAGTACTGGCCCCAAAACTGACCCTTGTGGAACGCCGCAATTAATATACCCGCATTTCGAAGATTCTTGTCCGATAAACAATTTTTGTGTGCGGTTCTCTAAGTAGGACTGGAGCCAATTAAGGGCACATCCTCTGAATCCGTAATATTCAAATTTTCGAAGAAATATTCTGTGATTTACGCAGTCAAAGGCCTTTGTTAAGTCACAGAATGCTGCTGCGACTATACTTCCATCGTTTATTTGACCATATAGGTGTTCCAAAAGTTTGAACATTGCATCATTGGTGCTTCTGTTGCTTCGAAAACCGAATTGATTTTGATTAAATAGGTTGTGACGTTCCATGAAGGCCATGAGGCGAATTTTTACAAGTTTTTCGATTATTTTGTGGTGTGGCGCGATCATATTAACGATAACACTATCTTGAAAGTTCATAACTTTTATACAAATAATAAACAATTCAATATTAGTTGGTAATGGTAATGAATATTTTTCAGATAAGAATGTGATGTTTTTTTAATTTGTCATACACATTTTAATTTGTCAGAGAAAAATATACGGCGATCTTGACAATAATTTCTACTAGGTACTAGATAGATAGATAGAATGAGGTATGTGGGCGGACGGAGCCATAAGCATGTAGGCCTCTTAATCGGGCCCGTTATGCACCCATCACTGCTGGAAAATGGTTCAGTTTTGAAGGTAGCCTATCTCGCGAGCGAAAGAGGCCAGCCTTCTAACCAATACCTCCCTCACACTCTCCGGGTTCAGTACGATTCTCCCGAGGTGTGCTTCCCGTATTGCTGCCGCTGCCGGGCATTCCGTGAGGATGTGGGTGGCTGACTCCTCATTCTCCAAGCACCACCTGCATTCGGTATCAACCGAGATACCTAAAATGCTGAGGTGCTTATTAAGACAGTGTCCCGTCAGGAGCTCTGTCACTAAGCTGATTTCCTTTCTGCTCAGTGTGAGCAGAGTCTTGTTCCTTCCGGTAGAAGGGCCTCCGATGTGGAGTTTCAATTGTCTCATGCCCGGTGCATCTTTCCAGGTATCCTGGAATTTTATTTCCAAGATTTCCTTCATGGTTGAGACGCACCATGATCTAGAAATTCCCAGGATAGGGTCTGGACCAATCGTTGGGCTTTTCGCACCTTGTCTTGCCAAACAATTAGCCTGTTCGTTCCCAGGTACTCTGGTATGACCAGGGACCCAAAGTAGCTCTACTTTACTGGCGGCAGATAGCCTTTGCAGATCATGGATGCATTCAGACACCAGCAACGAAGTGACTCTATATGATATGAGAGCCTTGATCGCCGCTTGGCTGTCGGAGAATAACGTGATTTGCTGGCCACGGAAGCCTCTGTTAAGATTTTCTCTTACACAGGCGAGTATGGCAAACATTTCTGCCTGAAATACACTAGCAAAAGTTCCTAGAGAGTAACAGAGTTCCGCTTTCGGAGATTGCCCGTATACCCCGGCGCCGGCTTACTTACCATATGATCTCCTTAGTGGGAATCAGGCGGTGCCCGATCCGCTCCTAGTCCTCTGTTTTGGGAATGACTGACTGCGGCCTTTTACTGAATAGTATAGCAGGTAACGAACTGTCACCCGGCATTTCAAGAAGGGGACAATCCCTTACCGTCTGATTCCATAACCGAGAATGTCCATACATTCCCTCGCTCCACCATTGGTTAGAACTTCTTAGGCGAGTTACGGCTTTGCGTGATTCATGTTCGATAAGGAGGTACAAGGGCGGCAGTCCTATGAGCGTGTCCAGCGCCCTGGTAGGTGTCGTCCTCATTGCACTTGTTATCGCAAGACAGGCAAGTCTTTATACCCTATCTAATGGAGTTTTCGACTTGCCGGATGCTGCACCTTGCCTCCACACGATGGCCCCCGTACGTAATCATTGGGCGTATGAGAGTTGTGTAGATCCACTATAGAATCTTGGGACTGAGCCCCCACGTACTGCCAAATGCCCTTCTGCATGCCCAGAAAGCAGCTGTGGCTTTCTGAACTTTATGATCAATATGCTCGTTCCAGTTTAGCTTTGAGTCAAGGATGACTCCAAGGTACTTGACTGAGCTTTTGTATTGCAGGGCCCTTCCAGTGAGTTGAACATTTTGGAGGTCCCCTGGTTTGCATTTTCTGGTAAAGAGAACCAGTTCCGCTTTTTCAGGGTTTACACTGAGTCCCACCGAACGGCACCATTCATCCACCCCGTTGAGAGCCCTTTGTATCGTGCCCCTCACGAGGCCAGACCCCTGGTCGTCGACCAGAATTACAATGTCGTCAGCGTAGGCCTGAGTGTAGTAACCCAGCTCTTTTATTTTTACTAGGAGGCCATCCACCACGAGGCACCAAAGCAAAGGGGACAAGACTCCTCCCTGCGGACAGCCCCTCATAGGTATTGCCTCGCTGGAGCTACTTCTAGGAGTTGCTCCGGCTAGTCTTTGGGACAGCATGGCACTGTACCGAGTGCCGTGGGCCTGAAACTTTCTTAACTGAAAAAACAACTGCAACCTACCTCATATATAGTAATTCCAATCATCCACATGTTGCCATCTGTCAAAGACTTTTTCAATCAAGTTTTCATATTTTTTATTGTGAATTATGATAAAGACTGCCTTTCTGAGTTGAACTGTATGAATTAGTATACGTTTTCGTCATAATCACTAGTAGGACAGAAGAGATAGCCTGCTAGAATTGCCAGATCCCACTCTATTGTACTGTTCTCTTCGGCTCTATTTGAAAGAACGTGTTTAGGTTAGAGACCTTGTATATATCGAAGACCTTAAGTACAGAATACGCATTGAACTTGAGTCACATTTACTGACTTGTTGAATTTGCATAAAAAATATTCAACTCAATTTCATAATTTTTTTTATCGATGTTATTATGAAAATACATTATAATCGTTCATATTGTTGAACTCAGAAAGACAGTCTCTAGCATCATTCACAAAAAAATATGAAAACTCATCAAGAAAAAGTTGACTTGTGTCTCTGATAGATAACAAAATGTGGATAATTGTAATCACTCATTCAATTGCTTTCCATAATCCATTCAAAAACTGTACATGGTTTTTTATGATTTTTTTCTTCAATTAAGAAATTGCCGCGAAAACCTGGCTGAATCAGCCGGTATAGGTGAATACCAATTTCGACCTTGAAATATATTAGCTTTTTAGCAGTATTTTACATTTTACCACTTACAATCTAAGTCTTCAGGGTTACCAAAAAATAATGGTTTTTCATCATGATTTCTTACAGATACCAACATGTTCTCTATATTTTTCTTAGTGTAGGATTCAAATCAATTTTGATACGCACGGTTGGAACAATGGCAATTAATGCATTTGCGATAAATAATATCAATTCAAACATCTTGTCAACTCCGCACGTGTGTGTTTCGAGGAAATTTTCATCATAATTAAAATTCTAACCGCTTACGTTTGATGAAATTTCGGGAGTTTCGCTATTAATGAACATCGAATCTGAATAATTTCCACCAATCATCACTCTGAACTTATTTAACACGCTATGACCATGATCCATGACCATTACGTAGTACCCAAGCGGTCCAAGCACTGGCTAATCTTATTGATATGATTTAAAATTTGCAACGTTGCCATTGTTATTTTTTCTGTAAATGATTCTAATGTTTTGCTTCTCACGAAGAGGAAAATCCTGTAATGTTCAAAGAACATCGAGATGGCCGAGCGAAAGTGGGTAACAAACGCGATAAAACGCCTTGGAGATTTCTAATGCAACGCCCAAATTTACCATATTTTTCAATGGATAGTTGCCATATATGTGAGACATATTTGATGATCTGATCTCTGATGACGGAAACCATATTGTCGATAATTCACAGTTCCTTATCATTAACTCGATGTGTATGGCTTTTTCGATGACCTTCGAGATAGCAGATAGATGTGCGATAGGTCTACAGTTGCTAGGCAGTGATTTTTTCCTTTTTTTGGGGACTGTACAATTTTTCAGTTGGACGGAAATACACCTAAATTATAAGAGGAGTTGAATAAGTTGCAAAGAACTGGTGTTAGTTCAGGGGAATCTTTTTTGAGAATGATAGGAGGAATTACATCAGAAACACTAGCTTGGTTGGTGTTAAGTCCAGGCAAAATGCGTCTCCCCATCTGTAAGGTGCTTAGTCATGGACGAACTCTTGGGTAATCTTACAGATGAAGGTTTCGAGGAACATGCAATCGCGGACGATAGAGTTGTCCTAATCAGCGATCGAGTCGTCTGCGTCCGTATGCAGGCCATCTGCAGAATAATCGATAGATGGTGCGGTGAAAAAGGACTTTCAGTGAATCCGACAAAAACAGTGATGATCCTGTTCACCACGAACTAAAAAAGATGGAATCACGCCACTTATCATGTTTGGGTAAGTGCTGGAGCTAGTCCAGTATGTAAAATTCCTGGAAGTGGTGCTGGACTCCAAACTTTCATGAAGACCGCATGTTTATAGAATTATTCAAAAGTTGGTAGTAATTGGGGTACCAACCCAGAGATTATGTGCTGGTTGTACACGACCGGGCGCACAGAGCAGTACAATAGGTCAAAGTCTTGGCAAGGTCCAGAGGTTCGCCTGTTTGGTAATAACGAGTGCACTAAGAATGACTCCAACTGCAATGTTGAAGGTACAGCTGATGCTGCCACCGCTTCCAGTCTGTATCAAGAAGAAGATAATAGCAGCCCACTTGAGGATGCGAGACTCTGGAGTCTGGGTCAACGAAGGAGCGATGATAGGTCATGCGAAAATCACAAAGTGGGCGGAGCAAGAGATTCCGATTTTCACCCTCAGAGTGAGAAGTGCACAAGATAGACTAGAATTTGCTCTCATTACTAGGCATCGCAAGCTATTGACGTTTGGGTGGAAGAAGAGCTGAATGAATGAATAATAATACCAGCTGAAGGCAACCGAAAGACTTTGTGGTTGGCTCCTGTAAGTCAAGGCCGGCATGGCTCTAATATGCAGAAAATAGCAATTCGAGCTATCGTAGGCCTTCAAAGGACTGACTCATGTAAACCATGGTTTATAAAACTCAATATAATGACATTACCATCTGCAAATATATTCTGTCATCTTCTTAACATAAAAGAAGATGATTCCAAACATCCAACTAATGGAGAAAACCATTCTTATAATACTCGCCATAGGAACGATATACAGATACCCAAACAAAGACTTGAATCAACAAGAAGATATAATTTAGATATTAATCTCTACAATTTATTGCCCACACAACTCAAGAATATGAATATGATAAAATTCAAACTGACCTTGAAAAATCATCTCATAGCCAATGCCTACTACGACATATCAGAATTCAAGTTAGACATTTAGTAAACTTTATTACTATGTATGTAACACATTCTATGTTTTCAAACTGACTGTACTGCTGTGTAACGTATACTTTTTGACCTGTCAAAACCCTACGGTGTATTCTAGACCAATAAAATTCTATTCTATTCTATGCCAAGTACTGTGCCTCCTTATAGTAATACTAACATGGCATAACAAGTTAGGCAGACATCTATCACTTATAGGTATAGAAGACAACCCCACTTGCCGCAAATGTGAAGAAGACGAAGAAACGTCATCTCACTTCCTCGGCGAGTGTGAAGCGTATGGGAGGCTGAGATTTGAAATATGTGGAAAGCAGGAGATGGCAAAAATAATCCATGGGTGTCTACTAAAACTTCTTCTACAAGGTCCAGAATATCAAGTTTTTCCGCCTGTAGGTGATGGTGGACGTCATTGATGTTCTTGTTGAGTCCACGCATGTTACAAAAAAAATTGATATTCAAATTGTTGGATGGTTAGTCCCCTCAAATAGGTACCTCTCGCCCAGAAATCCGAATAAAGAGGTATTTTGCTTCCTGAGTATTTCACTCAAGAAGCCATCATCATTGGTGTCAGAATAAGACCTGAAAATGAAAGGGGAAAAGGGAAAAGAATGGAATGATCCATTTCACATATAGTCAATTTGGTGGTATTTCAACAGGCGATCGTGGAGACCATCTACCACCTATGGTACCCTTTCAGTCGCCTCTTACGACAGGCAGGATTTACCATAAGGCTATTCTTTCGATGAAATAAATCCCTGTTTTTTTCATTTGTTGTTAAAAGTGACTTCAAGAAATGGCATCTTTTAGTACATAATGTGGAATCATTCAATCATCGAAATATATCGATATTCATATATTCGGCTTTTGGTATGAGTTTCTTTTGAAGTACTGCTTAATCTGTGGTACTGGAACGAAACTTCCTATGAAGTGTGATCTAAAATTACCAGACATAGGCAACTAATAATATGGCAGTATTTGGATTGGTTCTGAAGTTATTCACGGCACACGCAGAAATTTTGAGTATTTATGATTGAATTTCTCATTTGCTGAGCATCATACTCCTTCCTCATACATATTCACTAATGCAGTAATAATAATTATAATCGTTCCATCTACGCAACAATGAATCCTCACATATTTTTCAGGTGTAGAAAACTGAGCGAACTCAGTTACATACATAATGTGGGAAAGGAACCTCTGAAGCCTCTGACCATTGGTAAGATTCTAGAACAGGCCAAAGTCAATCATGAAAAAACAACGGCTATCATTTCGTGTCACCAAGATAGAAGAATGGATTTTGGTGAAGTACTTTATGAAGCAGATCGTTTGGCCGCAGGCATGATGAGAATAGGCTTTCGTCGTGGTGACCTAGTGGGGTTGTGGGCACCAAATCTCATAGAATGGTACATTGCATTTATGGCTTGTGCCAGGGGAGGTTTTGTAATGGTAATTATGAACATAATAGTCGATAGATCGATTATGAAATATCGCAGGACATTTAAAAAATACTCTTTTGTTGATTTCTCACTAGGGTGGTAATGTTTTCACAAACATAATTTGTAGTAATTAACATTCGGATTTCAAACAAAATCAGTTTGAAATTCCTACTCACATCCCACACATTTTGTTTTGCTTCAACTACATTTTTCAATAATTATGTCTCATCTCAAGAAATATTGGTGAAATTATTATGAGAAGCAATCCTCGAAATTCGCCAGCTGCTAACAAAGGAACATAATTCATAACAAGTTTTTACTTCAAACAGTGAGATCCACATTTTTATTTCAGAAAATTCAATACCGATCAATTTCTCTAATGCATAATTAGTGGAATCTTGTGATTGTTTCGAGGTTGGATGTGAAATATGTCCATGAAATTCATATCGGTGATTTTATTTTATGTAGGATTTCATCGCGTATTCGGAAAAGGCACTATTTTAAACATTGTTTCTGTAAAATGCTCGAGTTTGTTGAAAAAAATATGAACATTCTAAAGTTTTCACAAATATAGAGGACAGTGTTCAAACGAATTGCTCTCAAAATAAAAGTCTACTGCTCAAATCAGATGCATAAATTATAAATAAATTTACAGTAAAAAGTGGAGCAAATGCAATTACGAAATTGAATCAAAATCTTCCTTAACATCATAGTCAAAAATAGAAAATTACTGCTTTGCAGGCTAGTAACTCTATATACGACAATTGGATTACATTTGTCACATGATTACGGAAAGCGTTAGTAAACTGATGATGCAAGATGTTTTTATAGAATGGGTCATACTATAGAAGCAGAAATACCACCAAATTCGAATTGATATATGAAGTCAACAGTATATTTAAATTTTTAGATTTCATTCATCTTTCGGGTATACTTTGACCATAAACTCTCTCACTTCTCTGGAATACCGCAGAGAAATTGAAAATTTGCCTCTCATCCTTAAATATATTCGTGGCCATCAATGCATTTTTGACCAATATTTGAAAGTAGGTATAAGTTGTTTTATATCCTTAGTTTCTCAAATAACTTGTTAATATTCATAAAAAGTATTCTGTTTTCTGTAGGCTGGCTTAAATCCTCTGTACGAAAAGAAAGAAGTAGAATACTGCATCAATAAAATTGGAATCAAAGGTATCATTTGTGGATCCATATTCAGGAAGCAAAATTTCTATGAAATGCTCAAATCTGTTTGCCCAGAACTATCTGATAGCAAATCTGGAAAGCTTCAAAGTCAGAGTTTACCATCTCTAAGAAGTGTTATCATGATATCGCAGGATAAAATGAAGTGAGTATTCATGAAAATATGTTGTATCAGTTTTTCATTTTGTATTGTAGGGGAACCGATAGATTTACTGATATCTTGAATATGGCAGATGAGGAGAGCATTGAAATAGTACGCAAGAGTCAAGAAAAAATAAAAATAGATGATCCCGCCAATATCCAGTTTACTTCAGTATGTATAATTGTTGGTTTTGGTTCCAATGTTTTTTAAACGGTACAATATTTGAAAAGTTTTTCTCAAAAGACTATACTGACAGAAACACATCACTTTTGCTGTTCACAATGGTGGTTTCATTATTTCGAGGTGGCACAAATTTCTAAGTTCTGTAATAGCAATATGATGAGTGGATAGTAAAGAGCAAGGGGAAATATGGAAATGATTTCGTGCAATTTTTAGATAATACGCTTTCTTGCAAAATTATCGGTAATTTTCATGCAACCATAACCGATCATTTCACTTCCTATATGAAACTCGCATCTCCTATCATATAAGGACCAATCAAAACGGCGTATCTTTATAGTACAAAGTTCCTTCATTTCGAATCGATAAGACCACGTCTTCATTGGCAACCACGAAACCGAACAATAATGGGAAACATATTTTCATCTAGTATGACGGTCTAACGGACTTCATGTTATTTAGTCATTGGATATAACAATGGACCTTTCCACGAGATATGAGAAAACACTGTAATGAGAAAGGATATACGCTAACATCACTCGGGATTTTTTTTTTCTGACCGCTAGCTTCTCTATAATCAGAAGAAAAGTGATTCGTGACGTCACGTTCATCAAAACTAGACTTGGCAACGTTGTTAAAGTTTGTGCACCAACTACTTACTGAAATATAATGTGTCGTAGACAGGTTGTCATTTGGTACCAGACGGGTTCGTTTGTCTGTTTCACGGAGCAAACCAATAAGAATCGTTTGTCTCTGTACAACTCGTTAGCTTACATTAAAATTGGATACAAGTCAAGCAGTTCCATCAAATATTTATGTTAAACACGAACATGCCCTACGTGATTTCTTATTTGTGGTTAATGCGGTTTTCAAAGTTTTGAAAGTTTCTGTTGTTAGTATTCTAAAATTATTTTGATTCCTGTATCTGTATCCCTGCAACAAAGTGAATATGTCGAAAAAGTGCTCTGTACCCGGTTGTCTTAACTCAAGTGAACATTCTAATAAACAATTTGTTTATGCACCTAAAGATGAAGAGCGTCATAAAGTGTGTTTCGAAGCAGTGAATAAACCTTGTGTAAAAGCGGAAATATATGTTATTGTGAAGAACATTTCCAAGTGATTACTTTACGTTATGTTATTATTGTATTCAAAGCAGAGTTCAAAGAAAGATCAAAAAATTGTAGGTACTAGTAAAGATTCAGAAAAATATACTTGAAAAACCAAATTCAAAGTGATGAAAGTCACAATGAAATCATAGACATTGCTATATCTGATTTAATTTCACCCGATGAATAATGAGCACGTTATTACGATTTGCGGTATTGCCAATGCTCGTTTCTTATCAAAAGGATGGTCCGTTCAGAAAATTTGAAAACTATAAATACAATAAAAATAGGTAATATGTGGATTTTTTCTGTGAATTGATCAAGTGACAGTGTTTTAATTATTTCTGAATGGCTTATATCAAAGCTAGAATCTGTATTTTCAAGGAGATCGGTATTGCCTGTTTCGGAACGTGGATTATGGTGGGGGGTGTTTCCGATGAACTTGACGTCAGCGGCACACTTTCAAATGTGATATTTCTTCAAAATGAATCAAATATAGTGGAACTCTTTGTTAAATGGACGTTTCAGACTAGAACTATCGATTTAAACAAGTTTTGCAATTTATTTTTCGTAAATGTAAAGGTCCAATCCATAAAAATTAAGCTTTCTTGACTTTATGGTTCGTGAAATTACCTCGAAAAATACAACTCGTACTTACAATACGAAACTTCCGTCAGAAATCTTAAACTCGATGAAGCAATTTGATCTCGTTGATTTCTGACACAATTTCTATAGGGGGTAATCCACGATTGCTCACTATACTATCGATATTAATTCTGTCAGAAATCAACTAGATCAAGTTGCTTGGTAACATCACGAGTTTGCTTAAACGAGTGGTATCACCTCAAAGCGATTTGATCGAGCTAAAAATTTCGGAAAAATGTCCAATTCACTCGGACGACAAAAACTATGACAAAAAAATATCGGTAGAGAAGCGAAAACTCAAGAAAAGAAAATTATTAAAATTCCTTAATATAGAGGTAAACATCGGGCAGTCTGATAATTTTCGCAGCTTGACCTATATGTATATACGTGTGACCCACTTAAGACCGGAGCACCCTTATAAAATCTACATTTTTCAACCGATTCGAATTTTTTTTTTCGATACGTAGACATTCAAAAAGTCTACTAGGACACCAAATTTCATGAATGAATCTCCATTTCCAGGGCCAACTTATCTGACTTTTCAAGGTAAAAAATCTAAAAAATTTTTAGAAAAATTCTAACAACACCACTGGAATGAAATATGAATGAAAATGCAGTTTAATTGATATTCCCTTGAAATGGAAATATATTCATGAAATTTGGTGCCCTAGTAGGAAGAAAAAATCATTCCAATCGGTTGAAAAATGTAGATTTTATTAGGGTGCTCCGGTCTTAAGTGGGCCACACTGTATATTATTAAGAATTTGTCGTACAGATAAATGGCAAGGGGTAGCAAATATACGCATGCCATTAACGCACCGAACTTTGGGCATCTGGCGCACATATTAAGACAGATAATAAAAAAAATCAATGTATTTATCAATGTAAAATCAATGTATTCATCAAAAATGAAGCAAACAAAATAAACATACACTATCTCCATGTATCTTCCTTAATATACGAGTTGTTCATCAAATCCAGAACTTTATCTCTGTATATTCGTATGTTCTTGAACAAAGCTAAAGAATCGACGATTCCTTTTTTATTATAATTGAATTTGTATTTTCAGGGTACTACAGGATTTCCTAAAGCAGCTGTTGTGAGCCATTTCGGTGCAGTCAATAATGGATTCTATATTGGAAGAAGGAACGAACTTTACAAAAAACAGCACAAATTATGTGTACCGAATCCGCTGTTTCATGCATATGGTACCATTATTGTTATAACCTCTGCTTTGAACTATGGAAGTACTGTAGTACTGCCTTCAGCTGCTTGGAGTCCGGAAAAAAGTTTACAAGCACTCAAAGAAGAAGAGTAAGGAGGCAATATGTCACTTTTTAGTGTTCTATTAGTTATGTTGTTAAGTAGAGAGGCCAGCCAAATTTATTTATTCACGGACTTACCGGAGACAAAACTTGATATCCTGGCTCTAACAGAACTCCAAGTCAGCTCTTTTACTAACAAGGTCCACATGCTCTGTCTGATTATGAACTCCATTCTCGATTTTTAACTTCACATGTCACTTAACGACCTATTCTACTATTCGTCAGACTTGAGTTTATATGTCACCCGAACTGGGCTTAATTCAGCAAAATCATCATTATGGAATGTTTATGAGGTTGAAAACGAATCTTTCAATAAACTTGACCTTTTCCTCACCACCAATCCTGATCCAGAAATAATAGAAATGTGTACTACATTTTAGAACTCCCAGTACACCCTCTGTTGAAACTATCTTTGTATAAGTTATTTCCCTCTGTATATATTTTCATTTTACCATTGAGGCACCTATGAAAATGTCAATAAGAAAAAAAAAAATTTTGGAAAACTGTCATAAGTATTTTAATCCGAGGTTTTTCAAAGATAAATTAGTACATTCACAACATTTGGCGACCGTGACAGGAGATGGTGGAAACGCATGGATCGAATCGTTAAAAATCTGAAGAGAAATTTGGGAAAATCATCACTCAGTTATGAAGAACTATTAACTCTGTCATGCGACTGTGAAGCGGTAATAAACAGCAGACCCCTAACTTATTCTTCTGACGATGAAAAATATCTGAGCCCTTTAACCCCTTCCATGTTTACAAGTTATTTTATTAACAGTGACTACCTGAATTTGACGAAATAGACATAACCAGTTTTATCAAGAGACAGAGATATATACAGGAACTTCGAGACGGACTAAGGACACGATTCAGAAAGGAATATTTTGGGGAACTGGTCAATTGTGGTCAAAGAAAGCCTCGTGAGCTGTTGGTTGGTGAGATTGTACTAATCGGCGAAGATAATGTATACCGATTGGAAGATGGGAAAAATATTGGAAATTTATCCCGGCAGAGATAGAATTTCAAGAGTGGCCAGAATAAAAACAAAATCTGGCGAGCTTGTACAACCTTTCCAACGATTGTGTCAGATGGAAATTGAAGGTACGATGAAATCATCTGACGACTTACACGAGGAACCCGAAAAAGTTCGCACAAACTCTAATGGAAGTACTGAAGACGAAAAACAGCTAGAGCGCAAGGAAGAAGAAACACAGCTAGAGCGAAAGGAAGAAGGAAACCAGTTAGAGCAGCTAGAGGAAGAAAACCAAAGAAATGTAAACGAAGAAGAGGTTCAAGATAAGAGCGGAGAATTTACAACTAGAAGAGGATGTGTGGTGAAACCACCGAATCGTTATAATTTTGCGGGGAGAGAATGTTGAAACTATATTTGTATAAGTTATTTCCCTCTGTATATATTTTCATTTCACTATTGAAGCACCTATGAAAATGTCAATAAGAAAAAAAATAATTTTTGGAAAACTGTCATAAGTATTTTAATCCGAGGCTTTTTAAAGATAAATTAGTACATTCACAACACCCTCTTCTCCACTACTTTTTCTCTTCCTACCCTATAATCAGTACGATTCCGCTCCTGTTTATGATTTTTATTAACAATTTGTTGTGAACAACCTCATGTCAAGTCCATCATGAAAGCAGAAGTCCACCTGACAATTGAAGTGGACTTCATGCTTGTATACGTATCTTTATATTGTAAAGTATTAACAAAAATACCTATGACCATTGTTTAAATATAACATAGTCAATGCCTGTGGAAAAGGTATTGGACACAAACGCGAGTGTCATCTAGCGTGATTAGTTACAAACATGAATATTTGATGTCATTTTAATGCAGGTTTCTTCAAAAAACCCTGATTTTAATGCTTTTCCATTGTTTTAATCAAGTTACGACATGACTTGGAGGCCAGATCACTGAAGTTACGACATGACTTGGATGCAAGCTCACTATCACCATCTACATGTCGCATCCATTTTGATCCAATTATAATCCCATAAGGTTGACTAACTATCTTCTATATAAACAATGCTATGACCTTCAAAGTTTCTATTTAATGAAGTGCTTTCTGCATTTGTCAGTTGAAGAATTCATCTAGAATCATTGAACGTTTCGAGTAATCTTAACTTTTCATTTGACTCGAACTCTTTACTTTGCAGATGTACCATTATATGTGGCACACCAACAATGTTCGTAGACTTGATCGATCTACAGAGTACGAGGAAAGAAAAAATAAATGCTGAAATTGCACTCACTGGAGGTGCATCATGTTCCCCTCAACTGTTTAGGCGTATGTTAGATGTACTGAAAGTGAAAAAGGTTAAGGTTAGTAAGTCCAAAAACCAAAGTTTGGATTTCAAATATTCGAAAAGTCTCTTTCAGTTAATTTTTAAACTATTTATTGTGAACTATTGAACAAAAACGTTGAATAATAATTTGAAAAGGACCTTTTTGAATATTCTGGAAACTCTTGGGTTTTACCAAAAGAACTTTTACACTAGATGAATGACCAAATCGTTCTATAATTTTATAAATACAAAATAGCTATTTATGATACAAGTTCGTAAAGTAGGACTTTTTTGTCTGAGCGTGAAGAGCAAACACGCGAGTACAAAAAAGCCCTTTATGAAAGTGTTTCATGCAATGTTTTTTCTTCGACAGTTATTATATTGCCAAATTGTAGCAATTAAATCAATAATTTGAGTGTTTAATGTTATGAATTGTCGTCGTATTATTATATAAAGACTTCCGAGTTATATTTGACGCAAAATACTGTATTTTTCAAAAATGCATAAATGTACGAACAGTGTGTAAAAAATTACTTTACGCACAATTGATGCTTTTACGTACAGGTGATTTTTTTACACACTTGTGCGAAAAACTAAGAGAATTATCAGGGATTATACTTTCTTGGCCGTGGTGGCATAGATGATGGTGATATGAAGGATATTAGAGTGGATTTACAATTTGAAACAGCAGAACCATTGTGAAAAAATGAAGGCGTCAGCAGGAATTTTCGAGAAGGTATATGTGTCCTGCATTGGACTCAAGCTTCTGTCTTCATTACGCACAGATATTTTTGTAAAAAAAGCAATTCTTTAGATTATTTCCTTCATCTGGAGAATACTGGATTTTTACAGCCCTGATTCCTGCTGTTCCAATTTTTAAAACGAAATTCAATTATTCGAAACAAAATTTTCTGATTCTTAACAAATGTAATTCTTTATAAAATGGCATAATATAACCGGTATTCACGGAAGTGCAAGAGATTAGACTCTGAATATTACGATAGTCGATATATGAACTAAAAAACAAACCAAAATTAATTAATTTTTTTCATCCACTTTTTCCAATTCTTTGTTGAATTACTCAGGATTTTTTATATCTGCGGAAAGAAGGATTTTCAGATGTGAAAGTCTGAATGATTGAGGCTCGTGTCGGCTGGGAATAATCCTCCACGATTCACTGTTGCGTTAAAAATTAACAGTGCTGCTCCTAAAGTGGCGTATGGAGTTAGTAACAAGGCCTATCCAGAACACATGGCTAATGAACATAGCAGTCGATGCCAAAACACCAAGGAAAAAAAATAAAAAAAAAAAAAAATTAGACTTTTTTTCTAAAGTGTACATTAATTTAATAACGAACCATGAATCACATAATACATTAAATTATTTTCAGTCCGTATATGGATTATCCGAATCCACGGCAAGTACCTTCCAGACATTAGAAGATGACGATGACTTTAAGTCCACCTGTACTATAGGATATCTACAGGAACACTTGGAAGCCAAAGTCGTTGATGAAGAGGGTAATATTGTACCTATTGGTGTACCCGGTGAATTGTATGTGAGAGGTTATTCAGTATTTTTGGAATATTACGGAGACGAAGAAAAAACAAAAGAAACTAAAAGTTCTGATGGATGGCTGCACACGGGGTATGTAGACAGCATGTACCTCACACTCGCAAAACTTTCAACGACAAATAATTTCATAATTATTTATACAGGGTGTTAATTAAGTACGTTGACAAACTTCGGGAGGTGATTCTTTGAAGGTTTTCAGGACGAAATGTTCATATAAACATATGTCCCAAACGGCTTGGTTTTCGAGATACAGGGTGATAAAAATACATTTTTTTCAAGATTTTTCAGAGTTAACTTCGACATTTTCTACAATAATCAGTTCAAATTAGGCAAGTACAATCCATTCAATAGTACGCACGATACAAAATAATGCATTTCTCAAATAATTCACAGGGTCCTCCTTTTTGCAGAGTCAAACTTTGTTCAACCCTTCAGAATTTTTTTTCCGCCGCCACTGACATATTATGAGAAAGGAATAATCAATGTTGTTTCATTTAACATCTTTTTGCTCTCTTGATGTTTTTCATTTACTTGTACGGTTCAGGAGTCACAATGAAAATATTAACGCAAACATTTTCCAGTAACGCATAACAAAGAAATTTGAGAAGCAAATAGTCTAACAAACTTGAAGGGTGATTCTTTGAAAGGTTTCAAGATGAAAAATTCATATAAACATGTCCCAAGCGGCTTGGTTTTCGAAGTACAGGATGATCAAAATACATTTTTTAGGAGTTTTTGGAGTTTACTACGAAATTTTCGACAATAATCGATCCAAATTAGTTCAAATTGGACAAGTACAATCCATTCAATAGTGCGCATGATATAAAATAATTCATTTCTCGAAGTGTCATTGCCACTCTCCAAAGATTAGCGCATGACGCAATACGTCATTTTGTTCTCATTACAAAAATAGCTATTTTCTGCTCGTGTAGAGAAAATGTAATGTTATGGAGCTCCCATACATTTTTTACCATAACTCAGGTTGAATATGTATTGCACAAAGTTAATTATGGCAAAATAATTTTGGACATTTTCAATAGTGAATAACTTTATTATCAAATACTAGAGCAAAGTAACATAAATTCCCTAGGAATAAAATTAAGTTCAGAAAAGGACCATTATTGAAATTGATATGTCAGAGCAGCTGCTGGAAATGGCCACCGCCAACTTCAATGCATGCGTTTATGCGCCTAACCATAGACTGGCGGACACGCTCAAAAATACCAGGAGTGTTTCTTATAATTCCGCATGACTCCTGTATGCGATTCCTCAGGTCTTATTCACTTTGAACTGGAGTTCGGTACACTAATGATTTAAGGTGCCCCCAGAGGAAAAAATCAAGTGGATTCATATCGGGTGACCTTGGTGGCCAAAGTTGTGGCCCACCACGCCCAATCCAGCGATCAGAAAAATTCTCTTCTAAATATTGGCCTGCAACCAATCTGAAGTGTACTGGAGCACCATCATGCATAAACCAAATTCCAATTCTTTCCCTCAGTGGGATCTCTTCTAGGAGTCCAGGTAAGATGAATTCAAGAAAATGTCGATAATGGTCACCATTGAGTCTATGAGGCAGAAAATGTGGCCCGATAAGGAAATTCCCTACAATTCCAACCCAAACATTCACAGAAAACGTCACTTGAAAATGGTTTTCAATCACGGCGTGTGGGTTTTCATCAGCCCACATATGATTGTTGTGAAAATTAATAATGGCTTTACGGGAAAAGCATGCCTCATCGGTGAATAACACTTGAGATAAAAACCATGGATTTTCCAACAATTTATTTTGAATCCAAGTGCAAAAAGTTAATCTCTTTGGAAAATCCCTTGGCAGAAGAGCTTGAACACGCTGTATGTGATAGGGATAAAGTTGTTGCTCTTTTAAAATTTGCCATACCAATACATGGGTTACGTTAAACTGTGCCGCAATTTGTCTTGTACTGGTGTCTGGATGCTGCTCAATTTCGTTAAGTACAGCTTCTTCTATCTGAACTGTTCTAACTCTCCTGGGTCTTCCTTTGAGAACAGCAGACCTCTTGAAAGTACCCGTTTCACGAAGATGGGAGTGAATATTGATGAACATTTGTGTGCTGGGAATATGACGTTGTGGAAATCTTTCTAGATACATTCGTCTGGCGGCACGAGCGTTACCATCAGCCATTCCATACATTAAGTGCATGTCTGCCATTTCTGAATTTGTATATTCAACCATTTTATCCAAAGGAATATTGAATGAATCTGCTTTATAGCTTGGACTAATGAAGAATTAACAATGAGACAGTTTCTCAACTTTCGATAACTGTCAAGTTGTTGATATTTAAATAAATGAATTAATATCAAAGCCCACTTTGCTATTTTTATGAATTCAAATTGATTACAAAATTTCTGCGTTACTGCAGAAGAAAAAACAAACCGAAATTTCTGATAAAATAATGTACTCCGTACGGAAACAAAAATTTGTTTGATTTAGTTTTTCGGAGTTATGACCAGAGATTCATAAATGAAAATCAAATGTGTAATGATCTGCGACTATTAGATAAACCCTATTAACTATCTTCCATTACAGGATTACCTTTCGGAAGTTTTTTATGTTGAAAAGGAAACGTTCAATTGAAAACTAAAAAATATCTTTTTTTAAAATAACAAAAAATTTGTATGAGTTCTCTATCAAGACTGATGGGTAAAAACATTTTTAATCAAATATCTCAATGAAAATGCACATTTTTACCATCAGAATCTTCAGGTTGAAAGTTAAGGTTTTCCCAATATCTGTCAGATCTAGTTTAATATCCAGCGTACCGCAGTGACGAGAAGATAGTAGTTTTCTGTTAGATATCACAAAAAGAAATCACATCTTTACAATAACAAGCTTTTATTTAGCTTCACTTGTAACTAACTAACAAACAATTTAATAAAAGTTGAATTTGACCCACTTCTAATACTCCGATTAATTTGAAATTTGGCAGGTTTCCGTAATTCCGGTGACAATGCATTAAAAAAATGTTTGTTAAAAAACAAAATGACTGCTCCAATATGGCGGACGAGTTTTGTGATTATGATCCGATTCTGTTCAAAATTGGTTTGTGATGGTTTTTGGGTTGGAGATTTTCAGTTTCACATAAAAAATAAACTAAAATGTTAAAAATGAAAATTATAAAAAGAAAACATTTTAAAGTTTTTATACAATACACTGAAAAGGAAAAAATAATTCATTTCATTGTTTGATCTAGGTAATCTTGTACAAAAAGATTTTGATACTCACAGAATAACCTACAAAAAATGAAACAAATTATTTTTTCATTTTCACTTATTTGTATAAAAGCTTGTCTTTATTTTTTTTATTGTATAATTTTTATTCATCGTAGATTTTTCTAATTCTGAAAAAATATTTCCATCAATTTACAATAATTGAAAATGTTTAATTTTCAAATTTTCTAATGTTATGCCACACTGGAAAATGTTTAAATTAATATTTTCATTATAGCCCCTGAACCGTACAAGTAAATGAAAAAATGCAAATTATCAAAAAGATGTTAAATGAAACAACATTGATTATTCCTTTCTCATAATATGTCAGTGACGGCGGAAAAAAAATTCTGAAGGGTTGAACAAAGCTTGACTCTGAAAAAAGGAGGACCCTGTGAATTATTTAAGAAATGCATTGTTTTGTATCGTGCGCCCTATTGAATGGATTGTACTTGCCTAATTTGAACTGATTATTGTCGAAAATGTCGAAGTTAACTCTAAAAAATCTTGAAAAAAATGTATTTGTATCGCCCTGTATCTCGAAAACCAAGCCGTTTGGGACATATGTTTATATGAACTTTTCGTCCTGAAAACCTTCAAAGAATCACCTCCCGAAGTTTGTCAACGTACTTAATTAAGACCCTGTATATATTATTTCATAAATAAAGACGATTTATTATTATTATTATTCCTCCGATAATGGCTGATCAGTTTCATCGAACAAATAACCAACCAAATTACTTTCGTTGTGGATTTCGAAATGTTTTTCAAATTCAATAAATGATATCTTTGATGAGAAGAATATTCAGCTATTACATTTTCAAGAGATACAGAAAGAGCGACACAAGATGTAATGTCATTAGTACAAAAAAAATTGATGGTGGTCAATAATGTGCCATACTGTATCTGGATTTGTGTGAAGCTTTTGACACTGTTGATCATGGGATCTTATTGAGAAAATTGGATAAAATTGGTGTCAGATGGCAAGTTTTTAATTGGTTCAAAAACTTTAGGACCTGTGTTATTCATGATTTATATCAATTCCATTTCTTTTTTGGAATTGAAAGGTGCTCTCAAATTATTTGCAGATGATACAACAATCATATGTTCTGTACCAGATCTAACATTCTTTGAAAGCGATATAAAGTATGATATTTCTAGAATACTCCCATGGTTACAACGTCATAAATTATCACCGAATGTTTCTAAATCCTCATATATATTCAATTCTACAAAAATAATGAGAAATATCTTTCCGCCTATAGAATTTGAAAATAATCATATAATTTACAAAAATTAGATAACATTTCTGGGTCTTTATATTGATGAAATCCTCAGTTGGCAAAAACATAGAAATTATCCTTAAAAAATATCACCCATAATTGGCATTCTTTACAAAATCAGAGGGCACTTTATTTATTTCAGTTCCATATATTCCAGATTGCAGTATTTAGTTTCTATATGGGGATCTGCTAAATCTTCTGTATTAAAACCACTTAAAAAATTTCAGAACAAATCAATGAAATGTATCAATATCTACCTCATCAATACCTCATCAATACCTCATCTAGAACCTATATATATATATATATATATATATATATATATATATATATATATAGACCAAAAAATTTAATAAATTTGGATTCACTTTATAAATTGGGATTATGTTCATTTATTCATCTTAGCAGAATCAAAAATAAATATACAAAATTAAATCTTCATGACAACATTCCAATTCATGAAGAAGAAACATTCATGAACTACAGACTGATAGAATCAGGACTGAAATTGGAAGAAAAGGTATAATGCATAATGGTATACTTATTTATAATAACCTACCAAGCACATTGCAAAACATGAAATGTTCCTTAAAATTCAAGTATACATTGAAACAATATTTCAAAAAATTAATCCGATTTGACAATTTATTATATTATTACTTTTTTTTAATTTGTTCATCTATTTACTATTTTTCATTTTTAATATTTCCCTAATATAAGCCTATATTTCTTGGGAATAATAAAGTTATTATTATTATTTATTCCCGAATATCAATATAAAGGTACTCGTCATTGTGTTTCAATTTGATTCACGTTTTCCAGTGACCAATTCATTTTAAACGAAGATAAATACGGAATGGTTGTTGGTAGATTCAAGGAAATGATAATAAGAGGAGGCGAAAATATTTATCCCCGAGAAATTGAAGATTATCTAAATACCCACCCAGATATCCTAGAATCACATGTGAGTACAAAATTAATTATAGTAGGAGCGTTTTATTGTAGGCAGAAATGAAGTAGAGAGAGAAGTAGAATTTGACTTAGCTGTTTTTTTGACACCAAATATTTCTACTTCCTCTACTTTTGCTACTATCGAATTTGATGGTAGCAAAAGTAGATAATTGGTTGAAAAATTGAACTCTCCAAATCATAGCAAAAATTGACACTATTGACATCGCATTAAACGATGGACCAAATATGTTCATTTCAGTTTGGTTGTATTTTGAAGTTCAAAAAACTTCATTTACTCACATTGAAATGAATTGTGAAGTGACGAGCTTCTAGTTGAAATAAATATGAGTGTTATGGACGTAATTGAAGTTATAGATGGAAATGTTTAACGAATAGGTTGTATAACGAGTTTTATTTATATAATATGAAAGGTGGGTTCATATTGATTCTCAATTCATTGAAAACCTCTGTTCGAGCTCCCTTTTAAAATCATATTCTATAAAAAAGGAAACCAGAAAAGAAGATGATGAAGGTGGGTTCATATTGATTTGAAATTCATTTAGTATCTCCGTTGAACCTATCTTTTAGAAAATGGCGTTTTTTTTAATTGACGTGGCCGTTACTTGATGGTAATTCATAGTTTATGACTTTTCCATTCGATATTCGAAAATTTCCAAAAAGTGTTAGAATTGTTAGTAATTTGATAACAATCTTTATCCCCAACTATACTGAATGAGAATGGTTCAACAAATGGAGGACGGGAGTTTCTTGTATATTGTCCCCCTCAATGTTATGAATAATGTTGGTTAATTTATCTATCCTTTGTCACGATATTCTGATAATTTCATTGATGATATTTGTTGTAGGTTGTTGGTCTACCACACGAAAGATTAGGAGAAGAAGTATGCGCTTGCTTGAAAACCAGAGGAGAACGCCAGTTTACCGTTGAAGAGATTAGAGAATTTTGCCTAGGTACTATAGCTAAATTCAAAATCCCAAGTGTTGTGAAAATTGTTGATTCATTTCCAACGACGGTGTCTGGAAAAATTCAGAAGAACAAATTGGTGCAAATATTGATAGATGATAAAAATGTATCGACATCTCCACGGAGGGCGTAGAGGGATAGTCAACCACCATACCACCTATTATACAAAATTTCCAGTGTCTCCACATTTTCACCAACTCCAAAACCGATCAAATATAACTGATGGTCATACTGATTGCTGATTGATCTGTGGTACAACTCTCTCCCAGAAATTACGTGTTTACACTTGTACATATTTACGTACACTTCGCAGCAAAATGAACACATATTAATAAAAATTGTATAAACACATTTTATGTTGTTAATTTTTTAAAGCAAAAATAAAAAAAATACAAAATAAAACTTTATGCTCAAAAATAATGTATGCTGTGGAAAAAAAAAGATAACAAAATTTACATTCTTACGTGTTTTCTTGTGGCTAAAAACCGGCTGCAGTAGAGCTCTAATATGACTTCCTTTTCACAAGATGGTTAAGGCTTTTGCGGCCGTTCAGTGTCACAATTTTCACTCGGGTTTGAAGGCCGTCGTTTTTTGGAATTTCTTCCTAACGTTTTGCTAGCGCGAGTGGCTAGCTTTTTCGGAAACTTATGCACTATGAATAATCTCAGATGACTAGAGATTGCGTCTGCGGAGATTGTATTTATTCTGACTTAGGTAGTCTTGTGCGTTGATTACAGTATCTGAATTTGGTACATTCTCACTAACCCTAATTGGCCCTTTTCTAACTTTCCATACCATGCACTTGCGAAAAGGTAAACATCGGAACCACAAAAAGATCTGCAGATTAGGCCAAACGGACAAGTCGGCAGTGGCAGAACACGCGCTCAGTGAAGGAAACCACAAGATTCTATTTGATGACGTAAAACTTCTTGCCCCAACCAGGGATACCATAGCCGACTTGTACAGGAGGCAATGGAGATCCACAAACACACGGAGAATTTCAACAGAAAAGAAGAAGCTGTGAATCTCAACCGAATATGAAATCTCAATCTTAGAAATCCCAAAATAACGAAAGAAAACTACGACATTAAGACAGCAGGCAAAAAGGTTCCAGTCAATGTTATCGCAAATATGCCTAACCCAGTTACGGTAATAAGCAATTCTGAAATAACAAAGGATATCAACGACATTAAGCCGGCAGGTAGAAAGGGGTCAATTAGAGCGATTTCACACACACCGGCAAAACCGGTGCCGGTGCTGGTACCGGTTCCGGTACCGGACAACAGAGTATTTCACACAGCCCGGCTTATCGGTGCCGTTATCTGTTTTAGTATACAGTGAGCACGTAAAGGTTGGAACAAATTCGTTTAACGTTTGATATGGCCATTAGGGAAAATATGCTCAGATACTTTTTTTTTCAGTCGCGCATTTTTTGGTCTACTCATATTTTCGATGACGTCATCACTGTTCGTGTTATGAAGTCATTAAAATATCTTTTGAATGGCATTACCCTATTTTGATAATACTTTCAAAAAGTACGCATTTTTCTGTGTATGGGTGTTATATTGTTTCTTCTGTTGGATAACCGTATGATCGAGACATAAAAGATAATTCGTTTATAATGATGTATTATAGGGTCTGGTAACGTAAACTTTTGACTTGAGGTATCCCCACAAAAAAATCTAGTGTGGTCAGATCAGGAGATCTAGCTGGCCACTCTGAAAATTCTCGTTTTCAGTCGAAATCATCTTCACTAAGTTCATGAATTACTTTCACTTCATATGGGTGCCACTTGTTCTTTTTATAGTCATTTCAAAACAGACGTTGGATACATTGATTGCTCCAATGCAACTTGAAGAGTAAGTTTATGAGAATTTTCTTGCAATGATAATAATAATAATACTCCCTCATGAACACTCGAAGAGTGTACGCAAAGGCATATCCTGTGCGGGTAGAAAACTGTATGTGCTGGAGAAAAATTCCCTCATACTACGGATTCGAACCGGGTCAGATGCAAGCTGAAGATTCAACGGCCAACACATCGAATATTCGTCCAATGCATTGAACCGCTGAGCTACCGGCCACCACATAATAATACACAATATGTCCAATTGTTGATCTTCCGTAACGCCTGGACGATCAGCGACATTGTCAAAATTTTGCTTCGACTTTGCTCACCGTCTTATTTCCATAACATAACATCAATAAAATCTCTATGCGTTGCTTTTCGGTACATGATGTCGATAACTTATCTATACCACAATTATTTGATAGCTAAGTATGATTGTTTGGTCAAATTTGACAAACATATTAACAGTCAGGGTCAAGTTGCAGTAGCTGAGTTCGGTCAATGAAATTCCTAGCCGAGCGAGCAGATCTCGATGTTAACCACGTGATCACAGAGGTAATCGAGCCAATTTGAGATCTGTCACCTGTCACATCCAATTTTGTTTTTTGCGGCAACTTTCTTCATTTTTCTGGTATGCAGTAACATACAAATATGCAGCATATTAATTACAAGTTCAGAAGTTTGTAAATTAGGAACATTACAATAAAAACTATAAACAATCACAGAACCATAAAGTGACAAGGATCAAATTCGTTCGCCTTGCTGAGGGCAAACAGATCACCCTCTGCTCGCCCTCGGTGAGCGCGGAGCAGATTCAACAGAGCTGTCAGAGGAAAACGAGTAAACAGATATGTAAAAGCCGAACGCGTCTATTGGAGCAACCAATGTGTCAAACATCTTTTTTTAAATTACTTAAAAAGAGTAAGTGGCACCAATATAAAGTGAAAGTAATTCATGAACCTAATGAAGTTGATTTCGAAAGCGGACGAGGATTTCAGAGTGGCCAGCTAAATCTCCTGATCTAATCCCACTAGATTTATTTTGTGGGTATTCCTCGAGTCGAAAGCTTTCGTTAACAGACCTAATGTTACATTATTATGAACGAAACATCTTTTATTTCTCGAACATATGGTTATTTAACATAAGAAAAAATATGACGTTCATATACAGAAAAATGCGTTATTTTTGAAGTTATTATCAAATCGAGTATTTTCGTTTGAAAAAAATCATGATGACGCCATAACTTGAACAGTAATGACGTCATCAAAAATATAAGTAGAAAAAAAATCGAAGTATCTAAGCTTTTTTTCCCAATGGCAATACCAAGCTTTTAACGAATTTGTTCCAACCTTTACGTGCTTACTGTATATTGAACAGTGCAGGAAGAACGATGTGTGCTGTTACGGATTTAAAAATGTACATTCAAATACAAAATACTATGATCGCTATGTATCAAAATACTCTCCGTCACCGACACGTCAGAACCTATGTGTGTGGACAAATGTACATAAGAAATCACTGAAACCGATAAATTGGAGACCGGTCCGTCTTATGATTGTCGAGATCCCCGCCGGCTGCATAAATCGGAATCGGCGGCCGTACCGGCAAATAGGTCGGACCGGGCTATGTGTGAAAATTATAATTTGAATACATTGCATTCGGTGTCGGTACCGTCACCGGCACCGGTTTTGCCGGTGTGTGTTTAGGGTTGGTGAGAATGTACCAAATCCAGATACGGTAATTAAGGCATAAGTTAGAATAAATACAATCTGGCAGACGGAATCTCCAGTTATCTGAGAATTTATGATGTATAAGCCTCTGAAGAAGCTAGTCACTCGCGCTAGGGAAACGTAGAAAGAAATTCCAAAAAACGACGGCCTTCAAACCCAAGTGAAAATTGTGACACTGAAAACTTCTCTTTTCGTTCGACAGATTTTTCATGGGATTTAAGTTCGGGCTTCTTGGAGGACAGTTCATTACGGCGAGTTCTACATTCTGCAAGTACTTTTCAATAACTCCAGCTGGGTGCATCTTGCATTTGGGTAGATAGGACTAGCAGGCGGTTCGAAAATAAGGGTTATGAAAGCGAAAGTCTTACCTACGTTTTAGAGACTTGAGAGAAATACTCTACCAGTTGAAAAAGGAAATATAGAAAAAACATGACTCCCCTGGAAATGGGAAAATCCTGTAGAAGAGTCATGCTTTCTCAGTTTTCAATTGAGAATGATTCCCTTTTGAACATGAATAACTTCCAAGAGGTTATCGTGAACGATGGAAAATAGCAACTAAAGTTTGTCTTTCAGTCGCAGATGATACCACATCTGATTTAATGAAAATTCTGTTCATATTTTCAAAAAAATCTTCTATTAGCTTGTCAAAGGGTTTGGAAAGAGAAATCGAAACACAACTCAGGGTACAATTGATAAAATACTAATTGCTTCCTGCAATAAAATCTGGTTTTCGTAAGGGTTATAGCGGCACTATATACTGAACGTTGTTGATTTTCAAGGCCAGTATGATCAACGATGATGTACAGCAGATCCCTACGGGAAGGTATCAGCGATGTGCAAAAAATGTTGGCGTGTGGATGTTTTCACTAGTTTTTGCTTAATTTTAATTCATCCCATTTTGTTTCTTATAGTAAGTATAGTGTTTTTAGAGTGGAGTGAAGAATTTAGTCGAAACAATGTATTGAAATTGTCAAGCTATGTGCACGAATATACTTGGAGGAAGAAATGTTTTTGTATTTCGTGCAGAAATTTAATTTTAAAATTGTGACAAAGCGCTTTCGACTAGAATTGATAGTCATCATCAGTGCTCAATCGTTAGGTGTACAAGAGCCATATTAAGACATGAAAACATCCTGCGGCCTGATTCTAAATATTTCGCATCGTCCTTTAGGCGCAAGTTATTTTTATGGCTTTGTTGCTCTTGTACACCTTTATCGAGTAATCACTGATGATGACTGTTCTAGTCGAAACCGCTCTGGTACAATTGTTCCTCTTCATCTAAGACAATATATTACACTCAGTATTCAAGTTCATCACGGACTGCAAAGTAATTATTGGATGGACGTTATTCAGAAACATATAACCTTTAAAATATATAACGGTAATCTAACTTGTAGAATCATCATCATAATAATTATATATGTAAATTGTTTAAAAGCACATTGTATTATTTAGTGCATCAGTAACACAATTTTTTTTTAAATTTAGTTGGTGCAGATAACGCTAGAGACTGATTTCATTCACAACTGCCACAACTAAAATTTTTAGGAATCTAAATGTATAAGCAAATGAAAAAAAATCAGTAAAAGACCCAAGAAAACGCTCAAACAACAAGCAAATGTTAAATGTATACAGCAAAATATGAACAATATTCAAAATTCATCTTACTCGTACCCTGATGATGACTCACAAAATAACTTGTGTGATGGTTCAGATGCAAATTCTAAAAAAAATTATTCTTGGAAATAGAGGAGAGTAAATTTTCATAGATAAATCTCAATAATAATTTTGTTTAGGTAATTTATTAAAATTCTGGGGATTATTCTTTTCATAGAAAATATACGACTGATATTTTTTAGAATTAAGTAGAATGTGAATATAATAGCAAACTCGTCATCAGAGATGAAGATTGTCAAATTGTTTCAGATGCTGTGAGTAGAAAATCAGGCATTACAAGAAAATAATTCGAGTTTTCCTCAAAAGGATGGTTCGCCGTTCGAAACAAAGGAAACCCCCGTCTTTCCTTTATTTCGTCAAAAGCAAGAACAGAAAAAATTATTTATTTTCCATGCAGAATCTATTTGCAGTTTAAATTTTATGTTTTCAGATAGTCTTTCCTTTGTGAAACAGGGTGAATATTGTTGAGAGCTAATTACACGTATATCCAAAAATTAGAATGAATAGAAATTTTGGAACAGCAGAATCTTATTATTAGTTGTCATCAAGAACCATTCAGTACTTTCGTGAAACAATTTTTTGTTTGCGAAATATATTTTAAACTTAGTTTTTGTGTTTTTACCAAAAGGGTGTGTTTGTAGTATTTGCACTTTCGAAAAATTATTGATCTTATATAAGCTTAAAAAATTATGGGTTCAATTTGTCCATTGCATATTTTGACCATTGCTATTTTGTATAATAAGTAGTTTGAGAAAAATTTGAAAAAATGCTTTTTGTCAGGAACATATCTGAAAATGTTTGATATACAGTGGTTTTATGCAGGAAAAAGGCTGTAAGAACTGTAATTGTATCTGCCCTCGTTGGTCACGGCTCTTCATTTATATGCAAGTAGATCGCTTTCTGGATCTTTCGGAATCTTCGAATTTGGTCTCTCGCTGTTCGTCTAGATGGCTTTCGGAATTTCGACTGACGTATGTTGTGACATAATTACGTGTTCTATCGTGGTGGCATTCAATATGTGTAAATTCGTCATGAATGATAAATAAAGAGGAAATTAAATCTTCCAATTTACACAAAAAATATATACTTGTAACGTGCTTACAATTGTTTTGACACACGGTGTCATCATCTGAGCGAGTTATCAACTAAAGAAACGTCAAAATCACCTTCTTAAATATTAAAATAACATGCATGAAATTTCACTACTGACAATTGCAGGTATGAAATTTCCTAATGACATATAGCTTGGATTAGGGAGCATTTGAGTAGTTTAAATATTTAAATATTTTTCTTAATTATTATTCTTAATTATTTGAACGGTCTCAATCCTAACATAGAATTCACATCAGAAATAGAGGATAACAATTCACTAAACTTCTTAGATCTAACTATCTCCCGTAAAAATAACACGCACGGCTTCTCTATATATCACAAACCCACACATACAGACACTACAATACATAAACACTCCATGCACCCACAATCACACAAACTAGCAGCATATCATTCTATGATTCATAGACTGGTAAATATACCTCAAAGCGATTTAGATTTCAAGTACGAGTTAAACAGAATTAAACAAATCGCCGTAAATAATGGATATGAAACATCAATTATAGATAGACTGCTTAAACAAAAACAAAACAAGAAAACTCTAAATTTAATTTACCCGCATATCAAAGTAAAAACCGGTCAACGTTTTGCATGTCTAACATATCTTGGTCAGCATACGAACAAAATATCCCGTTTCCTTCAGAAACGGAATATAAATGTTGCATTCAAAACCAACAATAACTTATATTCTTTTATTAACAACGCAAAGTCTGTACAGGATAAATTCAAGATGTCGGGGGTTTACAAACTTGAGTGTGAGGATTGCAATGCATTATATATAGGCCAGACAGGCCGTAGTTTTAATCAAAGATTCGGTGAGCATTTGAGAAGTTACAGATTAAATAAACAGGACTCAAACTATGCCAACCACCTTATTGACAATAACCATAACTTCACACAAAATCCTGAAATTTTGCATATTCAACCTAAAGGTCAAAAATTAAACATATTAGAATCCATAGAAATCAAGAATCATTCACGTAACAATAGCAATTTAGTTCTCAATGACCAAATTGACTTGTACAATTCACCTATAATTAATTATCTCACTAGTAACTACTAAAATGCTCCCTAATCCAAGCTATATGTCATTAGGAAATTTCATACCTGCAATTGTCATTAGTGAAATTTCATGCATGTTATTTTAATGTTTAAGAAGGTGATTTTGACGTTTCTTTAGTTGATAACTCGCTCAGATGATGACACCGTGTGTCGAAACAATTGTAAGCACGTTACAAGTATATATTTTTTGTGTAAATTGGAAGATTTTATTTCCTCTTTATTTATCATTCATGACATAATTACGATTTGTTTCTCTGACTGTTCTGCGGCTCGTCTCTGGTCTGACCTGGAGGGGTCCGACTCCAGCACATACAATTTTAAGATATTGAAAATAATTGAAATAATAAAGAAAAACGCCCGTCAAAAGGCGAAAGAAAATATGAGGCCCTGCTACAAGTAAACTGAAAAAGATCCCACCGTTTGAAAATAACGTCGAGCGATGTTTTAACAATACTGTGCATTTGTTTCATAACAATATTGTTTTTCAGACTCAATAAATGGTATATTGAGCAAGAAATAACCAGTTTCCGCAGGAGTTGTACACTATACTTATCCGTCGACCGATCTGAAAAACAAACACTACGAGATTTATATCACAAAACAAAAATAATTGTATTTTGCGTGACTCCCATTATACCTACCAAAACTTAATTTCAACAAGAAACCCTATTTTTAGAATTAAGTGTACCTTATTCGATATTTCATGTCGCACTAGTGCCATTTATGAAATAAATAAAAAACAGCAAATAATTTATTCAGAAGCTAGATTTACTGAAAGAAATTTTTTCAAATATATTGTGTGATGGCACAAACGATATCAAAAGAAAAGGTAAAATTATATTCGTAGAGTATTATTTAGGGTACTATTTAGACATCAACTCTCTTATCAATATGACTACAATTTGATCTCTAAACTAGAAAATGGAATGTACTTAGTATGTATTTAACGCAGGAAATGTAAACTAGTAGTAATAATTTTCTAGAAAAAGTAACAAATAGATTTGTTTGAATATTTTATTTCAAAAAATATTGTGTTACTGGTTTTTACGTGATGAGGAATACTGTGTAAGTACGATCACCATTTATGGATATTCAGAAAAAGCTTTCACCATCCGCAGTAATTTTCGGTTCAAGAAATATGTGTGATATATAAATGCTGTAACAGAAATTTATTATATCTGGAATGATATCAACCTATTTTTTGTGTGACATTTTTCTGTTTCAACAGTATCATAAGATTATCAGATCATTCTGGAATTGAAACGGACGTCTAGAAAACGCGTTCGAAACGTCCCATTTTGCAACAATGTATATCTTAACTACATCTTTTGGACGTCTTGAAGACGTCCAGAACATCCTAGAGTGAACGTCCTGAAGACGTCTTCAAGATGTCTTCGTGCTGTGTGGGAACCGCAGCTGCTCCAGATCTGACTGAGGATTTTCCAAAAAATGTATTCATATTCGGGAAAAAATTAATTAATTCCGATCCATATGGGCGCACTGTATAATTTGATGTCTTTCTCGTTTGATTTCCGAAAAACTCCCAATACTGACATTGCAACCCACTTCGGTTCGACGTCAGTTCATATTTCGAATTTGACATTGATCCACATTACCAACAAACCATAAAACATCATTTTGAAAGAAAATAAGATAAACTGGATCAGTGGCAGCAGAACATATCATCCAAGAAATATTAAGCATGTGGCCTCACTAGAGCAACAAATATACTCTTTATACTTTTGCTTTCATTCCTGTAGCAACAATGAATATACAATGTTAATGAGTAAGAGACAGGGGTATTGATTTAAAGTGTGATCAGTCAGATTTTGCTAAAAGGTTATTCTCGATTGGCTGAAGGAACTCTTCGCATATTGCCTCGACCATTTCTTGCAGGGTATTTTGAATGAGTATTCGGTCTCTGAAAATAAAAGAGAACTATTAGAAATATTGTTCGAAAGTAGCACTAGAAGCAAGCATAGAAGAAACATACATAAACTACCACAATTATTATGTATTGTCTTTCGAAAGTTCTTGTTGAATATCAAGTACAGAATGATTTTTTGAAAGTAGGGTATGCATTTCTGAGTCCCATGTTCCCGGTCATAAGATTTTGCACGCATAGTGATCTATAAAAAAGAAACATTTTCTCAACATCTTAACTTCCAAACCATTCCGGAACATCTTCAAATGAGTTTTATTACAGCAGAGTTTGTGATGGAAAAAAATTATAAAATAGTCATTTTGGCAACACAACTTATGTGAGTATCCTGGCTTTCGATGTAATACATATTAGGTACTCATTGCTGAATCGATGATAATTATAAAGCAATGTTGCCGCTTTGCATTTTTTGACAATAATTGATAAAAACTCATTAGATGAGATAACTTTTTCTAGATTGAAAAAGTATGAAAATGTACAACTATATTACTGATATCTAAACATTCAAAAGATTTGAATTTTTTTCAAGATCCGCCCAAATTTCCCCACCAAAAGCATAATTATCTTCCTTTCTATTTTTCAAATTTCAAATTTCAAATTTCAAATTTCAAATTTTATACCAGTACTTTCAAATTTACTTCAACTCGATATATTTATGTCACTCTGTATTGTATGATATCTTTTTTTTTATTCTTTAATGATTAGCATTGCGGAATAAATAAATGGATGATTGACAAATATAAATGATTTCGTGTGGTAATTGTGAAAATTGTTATATAAGACAAACCAAACGATATATGACAAACGAGAATTAATGATAGTGAACAGTCAATGTCAAGAGAAAAAGTCCTCAATAAATAATAATTTTCGATTGAAAAGAAGACAGAAGAAATTTCAAAACTTACATTACCATAAAGTTAAGTACTGAGAGAGGAAGTCGCCCCTTTGGTTTTCTGTGTGCTTCCAGCATATTTGGAGATATTGTGCCATTTCAGTGTTTTTTGACAAATTGACAAATCGAAAACCTGACAGTGAGCAAAAATGTCAAATCAACTAGTTTAGTACAATCAAATTTCAATTATTTAGTCCAGTTAAACGTAACAAAATGACGAGACGTAAAGGGAAAAGACTTTCAATGACTGATCAAGAGGATGAATCACCAGACTTTATGCAAATCGATTATAAAGTTAATCCTTCACAAAGTGCTGACTCAATAGGTGAAACAATGGACACAATCTCACGGCTTACGCAAGAAAATATGAATTTATGGAAGATTATTGAAGAAAAAGAATTATTATTAATGGAAAAAGAAAGAAACATTACATTATTATCCAAAGAAAATGAAAAATTAACAGAAAACTACAATTTGATTGTTTCGAACATTGTTGAAAAAGATACAATTATGGATACACTGGATAAAATAAAAGCAGAGATCAATGAATTAAAAATAAAGAACAATGGAAAAGGACCCCAACATGATCCTATCTCATATGCAGAAATTACAAAACACAAAAGTATTTTGAAACCTAAAGAAAATGTGGAGAGTTTAACGATCCTTCCAAAAACCAACCAGCTCACAACCCAAACCCAAAAGGATTTGAAAAATAATATAAATATCAGTCAACTGAATATTTCTGTTGAAACCATGAAATTTTTAAAAAGTGGTGGCATTGAAATAAAATGTAAAAGTAAAAATGATTCTATGATATTGAGAAAAGAAATAGAATCAAAAATGAATTATCAATACAACATCGCCATAAATAATTTGAAAAATCCCAAAATTATCGTTCCTGGACTTCGCTTCAGAAATAATGTTAAGGAGGAAGACATTGAAAAAATAATTCGTGAACAAAATAACATTACCGATAAAGAATACATAAAAATAAATCACATGAAATTTGTAGACACCAAAAAAACGTATACAATTTTTGCGGAAGTAAATGGGAATTTATTCCATAGGATTTTCAGTGATTTTGACCAAAGACTATTTTTTAATTGGCAAATCTGTAAAGTATTTGATGGAAATAAGATAACACAGTGCTACAACTGTTTCCAGTTCAATCATACTGCCCACAAATGCAGGAATACTTCGGTATGTCCAAGGTGTGCCGGCAATCACAAGTTACAAAATTGTCCGAATGAAAATAATAGTCACCACCAATGCGGAAATTGTATATCTTCTAACTCCAAATATAAAACGAAATATGATATCAACCACTCGGCAGATAATCAGCTATGTCCCACTTTTGAATATTATCGAAAAATCTCAGAAACTCGTATAAATTATGGCTTCTCACAATAATGTGAACATTTCAGAATATACATCGCTTCTTGATTATAAATCCATATCAACAACTGCTGAACATTTGAAAATATTATACCTGAATGCAAGATCTTTGAAAAACAAACTAGACCAGCTTGAAGTAATATCAGGAGATGTAAATCCTGATGTTCTAATCATTTCCGAAACATGGATCAGAAGAGAAGAAGAAATTTATTATAACCTGAGCAAATATAACTCCATTTATTCTTCCAGACTCAAACGTGGAGGTGGTGTTGGTATTTTTATTAAAAAACATTTAGTATTTGAAATAATTGAAAAACAAGAAAATGCTTGTTCCTATGTAGCAGTAGAAATCAAACCTCAAAATGTGATAATATGCGGACTATACCATTCTCCAAGAGATAATACTAAAAATTTCTTGGACTTTATTGATGAAAAACTTCAGAATTTCAATATTAGTGGTAAAACATGTTTTTGCTTTGGTGATTTTAATATAAACACTCTAACAACCAGCTTAGAGTCCAGTGCTTTTGTGGACATTTATAAATCGAATAACTTTTTTCTATGCAACACAGTAATACCAACAAGAGAATCATCCGGGAGTGCTTCGTTGATTGATCATGTTTTGAGTAACTTTAGCGGACAAATCGATGTATCAATTATAAACTCGTCACTGAGTGATCACAAATTTATAATAACAGATATGAAAATGAAAGTCGCAAATGTTAAAAATCACATAAACTCTTGGAATATGAAAACTTATAACGTCAAGAATTTGAAGACAGAACTGAAATTACTAATGAACAAAATATGTAGTATACAAGATCCTCAAGAAATTTATAACAAAATCATCAATGTCTTTGAAAAAAATTCCAGAAACATAAATATCAAATTCAAAGCAAATTCAAAACCATGGTTCAATAGCAAAATTGCCCAAATCATTAAACAAAGAGATAAATTTTATTACAAGAAGAAAGCCAATCCTGGAGTATTAAATTTCTTGCAATCATACGACTATTATAATAAATTGGTGAAACAAACTGTCCTTAAAGCTAAAAAGGAATATTTTCAAGAATTATTCAAGGATACATCACCGAAAGCACTTTGGAAAACTATTAATATCCTTTTATATAATAAAACAAGTGGCAAATCATCTCGAAATAATATTGAATACATCACCATAAATGACAGACGAATTGAAGACCAATTGGAAATATGTGAGCATTTCAATGACTATTTTGTAAATATTGGAGCCGAATTATCAAGAAATGTAGCAGATACCCAAGACAAATTTTCTACCAGTTCCTCTCCCTCTTCTATGTTCCTGAATCCCACCGAGTATCAGGAAATTCATGAATTAATTGACGAGCTTGACAACAAGAAAGCAGCAGGAATTGATGGAATAAATGTTAAAATTATCAAAGCAGTCAAAGATGAAATAGTACCATTATTAAACAAATTGATTGATGCATCCTTTGACAAAGGTATATTCCCAGATGAATTAAAAACTGCTAAAGTCAAACCAATATTTAAATGTGGAAAAAAAAATGACTTGGGAAATTACCGTCCAATTTCAATTCTGCCAATATTTTCAAAAATAATTGAAAAGATAATGGATAGAAGGTTAAGAGAATATCTGAAAAAATCAAAATTTTTGTATGCAGAACAATATGGTTTTCGAAAATCTAGTGATACTGAGTCTGCGGCAGTAGACATGATTTCAAGAATAAAACTGGAATTAGATTCGACAAAAAAATGCGCGTTATTATCACTAGATTTGCGGAAAGCCTTCGATATGGTTAACCACAACATTCTTTTAAGAATATTATATGATATTGGAATAAGGGGAAAAATTTACATTTGGTTCAAAAGTTATTTGGCTGACAGAAAACAACTAGTATATATCAAAAATACACTTAGTTCAATTAAAAATATAAACTGTGGGGTGCCACAGGGATCTATACTTGCTCCGATCCTTTTTTTAATATATATAAACTCGATATCAGAACTCAAATTGAAAGGTCAAATTAAACTTTTTGCTGATGATACAACTATTGTATATTTTGCAGAGAATGAATTCGAAATTCTGTCTTATATTGAACAGGATCTTCAAATTATATCTCATTGGCTAGTCGCTCACAAACTATTGTTGAATTTTTCGAAATCGTCGATTATGTTTATTTCTAAACGAAGTATTACAACTGATTCTCTAAGACCAATGACATTGAAAAATTCACCAATTCAGTATACCAACAATACAAAATTTTTGGGTTTACATATCGACACAACACTCTCTTGGTCCAATCATATCAACAATCTGAGAAAACAACTCTCACCTTTGATTGGAATACTATTTCGAATAAGACAGTATACCCCACTGAAATATTTAAAAATCATATATTTCAGTTTAATTTATTCAAAATTGCAATACCTCATTTCTGTTTGGGGCTCAGCCAAAATTTCTATTATGAAACCACTACAAACATTGCAGAACAAAGCCATAAAATGCATATTCAAATTGCCCTTTTTAGAACCCTCAAAAAAATTATATAAACCTAATAACTTACTGAATCTTTGTTCATTATATGAATTTAAAATTTCAATTTTCATCCACTATGTTGATACAGGAAAAAAACATTCGGATCTTACTTTTGATCATATTTCGAATATCCATTACCATAAAACAAGAAATGTAAATAAAATAAACGCTTTACGTTTCAAATCAAACTTTGGAAAAACGTCTATTTTTTACGAGGGAATTGAGATATATAATAAAATACCACAGGCAATAAAAGAAATTAGAACTAAAACTAAATTTAAAAATGAACTTAAAAAATTTATACTCAACAGATGATTTCCCATGATATAACAATATTTCACCTTTGACTGTCTTTGCTTTTGTTTCTTTCTGATTGATATTATTTACTCATATTTCACAGATCATCTGTATCAGTCCTTTTCTTTATAATTGTACCAATTGTCGTTATACAATTTATGTTAAAACTTAGTCCCTCTATAAACAGAAATGTTTCTTGGGATAAATAAATAAATAAAAAAAAAAAAAAAAAAGTATCTAAACAAAAAATATGTTCAGAAAGATCTCATATTTATTGTTTAACCTATTCAGAAAAGCAATTTTGGAACACCATAGTTCTGAGCAATCAAGACTATCTCTTCGACTTTGAAAAAGATACTTAAAATCTGAAGTGCCTATCTGAATTCAATCTGCCTCTCAAACCAAACGAAACATAGCATTTGGGTTTTTGTACTCGTAAAACCATAAAACCAATCATGTCCACCCCTGTGGTGATTCGAAGTTTGTTGAAAACTATGATATTTTGGTATCAATTGAATTTTTTGTCTCAGTGACTCATTTTTTATTTTATTGCTTTTTCATACCTTGCTATCATACTTTCTGACCAAGTTGAACCAAACTCCTTCAAGTAACCTCTACCTCATAATATAAATAAAATCAAAATTATTTGTTCCCAGGGTTGTTTCTGAATTTGACTAATACACCGGCATGGCATCACACGTTAAAAGGCTACGTCTACGTCTTCCCTAGATCAGACAAGTCTGTCGAGGACTTCTAAGGGTTGCGCGTAAGGGTACAGCCGGTTGACAGAAATAAAAGTTTTTCTTTAAACTACATACGTGTATACGTTGTTTCCTCATGAAAGATTCAAAATAAAATCAGATTTATATTTCATGTTTATGTATAATAATTCATAATTTTAAATTCAAGAGCCCTGAAAAAGGCGAAATTATTACTGAAACGTTGGCTCGTTGAAAATTACTGTTTTTTTTTCGAAACGGCCTGATCCCAAAAGCTCTTGATCAAAATTCATTTCAACTTTTCTTTTTGCGATACTAAACACAGGCAGGTTATCATTTCATAAACTTCATGAACGTGGTAAATGATATTTTGTATCCTGCAATGATCCATATGATGCCCTTGTGAAATTATCTTTTTAATTTGACGAAACTGTGAATATGGATTTACATCGTCTGATATAATATATTAAAAATAAATATTTCCAATACATCTTGACGTGGTTTTTGTCCCGAAAAGTTATCGCTTTTAAACGATTCAATGTTTTCAGTAAAATCATATTTGGTCATGAATAGTTGACTTTGCTTACTTACATACTTTTTAGTGTGCCTACACTGCAACAAGCTTTTCCTAATCATTGATAGGTAATCGTTTTTAAAGTTGCCTCAAAATTGGGATAAAAACGAGCAGATTCATTAAAAGTAAACTCATTTAATACCACTGAAAAGATCGATACGGAATGCCAATTAAATATGGTTTATGCCATGAATACCTTGCTGCGACGCCCATGGTTTGATTTGACAAGGCGATAAATAAGTCATAAACGGACGTAAACAAACATGATCGCCAAATTAAGAGAGAATGTAATACGGAATTCCAACCAGATCAACGAGTAGAAACGGTAATATCCGACAATGCCCTTTTTTAACACGACTTGGGCATTGATGTTTGTAAACAACGTCGGGTATGTTGCTTTCAAGAAAGAGATAGAGAAGCCCTCTTTATATCTTTTATTGCTCGGAGGTCAAAACTATAACGAAGATTTTCCATACGAAAATCCTTCAGTTTTCGTTTGATGATGTAGGTAAGTACACGGTTTTGGATTTTTTCATGTCTAGTAGCAAATTATAAATACGTGGAGCCAACTGATCAGGAGATTCAAAAGATAATTTGCATACATGTTATCTTCAAAGTTATCAATACTTCCAATACAATCTCACAGCATCCAGTGGTCTTTCTGTGTCGTTACTATGGAAACGGTTTGTTGGTTCGGCGCGTGTTTGACTCGCAGTTGCTTCAATTTCAAGTTATTTTCAAGAAGATATATCTGAGGAAGCAAATGCAATGGTATCTAATAAGTTAACCGGCCAAATCCAAGTTATTATATGAGAAAATATTTGACCAATTACGTGATTGGTGCGACAGGAAACATGTAAAAAAGGTTTCTGAAAATGTTCTTATATGCTATTTTGAGGAAAAATCAAAAATTATAAAACCTTCTACATTATGGACTGTCTACTCAATTGTAGAAGCATATATAGAAGATAATTGGAATAACAAAATTGAGATTTGTAACAAAATATTGAATTGTCCATCTTCTTCCAAACAAATTAAAATATCCGATAAAATTGTGGAATCAACCCCTTAAGAAATATCTAACGTTTCTGATCAGCAGCAACATGGAACATTTTCGGGAATTTGTGTTGGAAGTAATTGTTCAAACTTTACTATCAATTATTATTTTAATAAATGAAATTGTTATATGATGAATAATCAATTAATAATTGACTCTGTTGAAAATAAATACTTCAAAAAGTAATATTTCATGTTTATTTTGTGAATTATTTTGGCAGCGAAGACAAGTCTTTTTTCTACTACCTCACTAGAAAACTTTATTTTCGACCCCTAAAGAAGGGAGGAAAATGGTACATTTCTTCCCGCCGGGAGGAAAATAGTACTTTTCCTCTCGAAATCAATTTTGCCTCTTCAGCGAGATCTTTTGGCAGGTCGTCTTCGCTAGAACTAATTTTCAAAACTTACAAGCAACTTAAAAGGGTAAACAACGTGACAGCTTATGACAACACGATGACGACGACGCAACGCTTACTTAATATTTTGTCATTTAGCCGCATTATATAATTCCACAACTTTCTGCAGTTGTTCTTATAAGTATGCACGCATTATAATTTTTAGGACGTTATAAAAATTACGACCTTAGAGGTAGTAGAAAAACTATATACAAACCTCAGGAGGAAAATGCTTTTCCTCCCGCAGATATTAATGCCCTCCGCTTCGCATCGGGCATCAAACTATCCGCGGGAGGAAAAGCATGATTTTCCTTCCTTGGTATGTAAATAGCTATTTTTCACGGTGAAAAAAAATACTTTTTTTCAGGGTGAAAAAAAGTAAACATTTACGAATCAATAGAGATGCAGAAATGTCAAGTTTTTTTGACAGTTGTAAAAAAAGTGTTTTTATGTTCACACTGGTCTCATTACTTACTGCAAAATGATATGCAGAATTGAATTATGATTTAACATAACTTTTGACCGTTATCAATGAAGAAACCCGTGCTATGTTTGGTCTGCTACATCACGGGCCAGGATGGTGCAGGGTTCTTTAGAAAATCCGATGAAATTCTTTCCTTCATCTAAAGAGTGAAAATGTTGAAAAGTCATATTATGAATAAACTGCTTCAACTAACTGAACTATATTCCCAGTACATTCACTAGTAATACTTACTTTATATCAGGACTTGCACAGAGTTCTGTATAATATTTGATTTTTGGCTCCGTACCACTAGTCCTCAGAGTACAAACAAGCCCATTGGAGAAGTTGAAAGTTATCATTTGGCTGTCGGATGAGACTGGTAATATGGCCTTCATGTCCGGTTGATTATTATCAAAACCGGTTGTCAAGTCCCTCACGGACGTGACTTTATATTTATTGTTTAATATTCCCTGGGGGTACTGAAATAATGAGAAAATTAAGTTTGTTTAAGATTTACAATATTTGTGTAAATTTTGATAACTCATAACCTCAATTTTCAATATTGAAATTTGAATATTGAATTTAAGTATTTATACAGTAGTACTTCTCACAGGGCACTGAACATAGCTAGAGTTAGAGCAATTGATAATTGTCCGTCCTATTTTCAAACTTTTCAACAAATAATACTTTAATCTGTCGCAATATACATCATTTGAAATTTTGCACTTTCTCAGCAATTTTGTAAACCATGTTCAACAAATGTTATTGTCTTGTGTCCTTGATAATTAATTATTAGGATGTCACGATGACAGTTATTGTCATCGTGAACAGCGAAACCGAAAACGGCGATAGTTAATTGGTCATGTCCTCTCCTATTTTTGCAGTGCTGTGAGATGATCTGTATCTTAAGGCGGATTCATAATGCATAATTTATTGCATTATGCGTAATTTTAATGCATAACTAATCCATAAAAGTTCAATACTCGATTGAATGATTTACCCGTTTCACAATGTGTTGAACTTTTATTGATTATGCCAGAAAATTACGCATTATGAATCCGGTAAATCCGCCTTAAAATTAGGCATATGCAATAAATTATGTATTATGAATCCGGTAAATCCGCCTTTACATGTTTGGTTAGTTGCATCAAGTACCGTACTATACGTTCAATGTAATAATTATTAACGAACAGTCGTTGCCGACCGATGATGAACCCTTTACTCCCATATACACCTACAACGTAGGCTTATTATGGAAAATACCTGTTAGAAAACAACTACTCCCCTGGCTAAGACCACTACGGGTATTGAATTAAATCTAACAGATACTTACTAAACGATCTCCCAAAGAAATCTGTTTTCTTCATAATAATTATTGATCTGTACTCAGAAATATTTTTGATTGTAACCTATCAGTATTGTTTCGAACATGCTTTGTTAGTTAGGCCACTCTGAACCACCATTTTTTGGTCCATTATAGAGAACACTTGCGAAGTATTTGTACAAACTTTGTAGATTTGATGAAATGATCGTATAGGGACCCGGTAGTTATTTTCTGCTACATACTTTTCAATAAATCAATCAAATTATACTCTATTGCCCAAAGAACAGTATTATTGACAAAGCGTAAAAATGTGTGAATACAGTACGATGCAAATGTATGGAATAAATTCATGATATCTGAATATAAACATATTTTGGAAAATTTCTCGAACACGTCGATTTTCTTTTCCGATTGGCCAATTTTTGAACCCCACCCAAAATATATAGGGTTATCCGAATTCGAGTAAAAATTACTTTATTGATATTTTTAAATGGGACACCCACTGTATTATTCCATATTACACATCCAGTGATACCAGGTTTGATGAGATTATGTCAAACGGCTGCGGAGATATGAGCAAAAAACTTCTCCATATGCCCAATGAGTGCGACAGAGACTATTGACCTTCCGAATCGTGTGAAGTCTCAGTCATACTCATTGGACATACGAGTAAGTGTTTTGCCCATATCTCCGCAACCGTTTGACATAATCCCATCAAACCTGGTATCACTGGATTTGTAATGACAAACCCTAACCAAATATGGAAAAATACACTGGGTGTCCCATTTAAAAATATCACTAAAGTAATTTTCACTCGAATGCGGATAACCCTATATATTTAGGGTGGGGTTCGAAAATTGGCCAATCGAAAAAAAAAATCGACGTGTTCGAGGAATTTTCCAAAACATGTTTATATTCAGAAATAATGAATTTTTTCCATACATTTGCATCGTACTGTATATAAAAATCTAGACAGTATTAGTCTATGCTGTATAGTTGATTGAGTCTATGTTGAGATATACTTACACAAAAACAAATAAATTGCAAAATTGTAAATCAATGAATTCAATAAGTTATTTGTTGGAATTGAAAGTAGTGAATTGTTGCCTACTTTGGCGCTTGATTCACATATCAACTATGTACATATATTTATTTTGTGCACACTGTTAACAGTAAAAATAGAGAGGTGGTGAGATAGTGAGTTTTTTATCTCAAAATAGTGTTCCACAAAAAACCTTTGGCCAACACGACCCATATAACACACACAAAAACTTTCACGATTAAAGCTGCCCTAGAACGTATATGGCAATCAACGCATGGTAGCCCAATGATATTTCTATTGTACAGGAGGCAATGATTATAGATCCATTTGTTCATTAATCATTTGATAGCCTTCCTTCATGTATTGTAGACTGCAACATTGCTTTTCAGATGTTTAATTGAAGCTTCTGATTTTCAACAAAAGATAAGATACCGATCATTTCAACAGACTCTAGTAGTGTTCATGTCAGAAAATTTGGTTTTATCGTTATATGTGTGTTATATATGTGTATGAAGAAATCTTACCGTGTTTTCAACCTCAAAATTTCTGATTCTCTCGAAAATTCGTTTGATAACAACTGGATCGTGACAAATGAAATAGGAATTACTCGAAACATGTTGTCCATAAGTTGAATATATATCCTCAAGTTTTTCGGTGAGGGTTTTATTTAAACTATAGAGGTAGGACGCCATCGTTGTCATCTGAAATGCAGCCGATACTCCATCTTTATCCACCACTTTGGTAGAACACATGAAACCGATAGCTTCTTCGAAACAAAAAATCACCGTTTTTCCTTCACTTTCTAAATCCAACGCCTTGTTACCTACAAAAATGAACAGCTTGATGAATGTTACAAAGAATATCTCATATATCATTCCACATATTAATAATGAAAAATGGATTACGTAATCCAATCTTCCGCATAAACATATATAATATAGGTATTGTCGGTAAGTATGAGTGGCAAGAATCATGAAAACGGTAAGTAGGTGTCCCCATTTCAAATCGAAACATAATCTCACCTACATATTTAAAGAGCTTGATAGATAGATAAATAAGGGGTTGTTTTCTTGACTGGTCAATAATTTATTTAAAAATTAGTGGGAAGCAGTCAAAGACCAATTGAGAAGATTTCTTCGTTTTTATGTAGAGGTTTCGAAAACTTTAATTTTCTTCTTCAAGAAGTTGATATATAAATATGTGATGGTATTACATAATTTGGGATACTTACTTACTAACATGAAAATAAATTAGAGACAAAAAAAAAACATAGGTCACAGAAGTTGACAAAGTAAGAGTTTTTTTTTGTATTGACGTGGCCGTTACTTGATGGAAATTCATAGTAAATGCATAGAAATATATACTTACTCTAGAATGCTAATCTCCACGTCAAAAGTGTTGTAAAAAGTTCAGGCTAGTCCGCAATGCGCATGCCCGGTTTTGGTAAAATATTATGGTACTTGTGAAGATTAACAAACGTTTATTCTGAATTTCGGAGAATAAGGTTGGAAACCTCATTGCACGTATACCTGTTATTTGTATTTAGCCGATTTGAATACATATTTTCACATATTTATGATTCCGAATATTCAGCAAAGGCCATCAGAAAGTAGAGTACGGTTATTATTATTATTTACCGCTCTGAAGCGACTGATTTTTGGTATCACATTCACTTTTCAGCTGTAGTTAACCGACAAAAACTACGTAACCACCCTAAATTTTTGGTGCGAATTTCAAGGAAGCACTGGATTGGAAATAAATTGAAATTGAAAATTTATTTCAGCTAATATCATGAATGATTTCAACACAAATTGGATTTATAAAATTGGGTGCTTGGGAGCTCGAGGTTTTTTTTTCTAGAACGATTCATGGCAAAATACGCAACTGCATTTAATTTAAATCATTTGAAGAGATTAACATCCTATTTCTACGAGTATTTCTGGTTGTATTACCTTAGTGCAATTTCCACAATAGGGGTGCATGAAAAAGTGAGGCCAGAAGCATTTTCCTTACCATCAAAGAAAAGCACTTCCATATTGATACTAATTTTCTGTACTTTTTGTAGGAACCTAGAACTCATAATATAAGCGGTGTGGTAGAAAGTTGTCACTCGCCATGCATGCTTACGCAGACACAGTTTGGTACTGCACTACTTGCACTAGGTTTCAAATTATTCTATTGTCGTTTTCACATGAATCTTCACGAGGAAAATGTCTGCCACAAATTTCAATTTTCTCAATCAAATGTTCTGCTGGGGTCTGTTCTTAAAAACAATAACCAAAAATCATGTCTTTTTTGTCAAGCTAAAATAATATTTAAGCTATTTTGAGCAAAGCATATAGGTTCATAAAAAATTTCATTATCTACCAAAAATTATTTATTTCAGGTATTTTTCCTTTACACAACACTAAACAGTTCATTGTTTATTTGTAGGAAGAAACGGCTTTATTAAGGTAGTGTCATAAAGTAAGAGTTGACAACAAATTCCAAAAGGAGAGATACAGAGTGAGAACTATAAAATGTATAACTATAGTTATAATATATAAATAATCATTTCAAGGAGGACGAGGTGAGATATTTTCTTTATGTTTTTTACATGGATATGTATATATGGTACTAAGATCATTGATATCTGGTTCTTTTATTCATTAATTGTTCTGTATTATTCATATGAACCATTATGAATAATTTCAACGTCCTTCTTCCATGCAATTAGTGAAATATGGAAATGAATAATGGATTGAATGGAACAGGGCCCTTATCCGTATTCATCCACCACTATTGAGGTTTTGCAATTTCCAAGACTCGAATTCGTCCAACAGTTTGTAGTGATGTGTTTGTCTAATTAATTTTATCTAATCTGGGAATTAGGAAACCTTTCATGTCTTAAATAATTTGTCTCCACTTCACCGAAACGATTGGATGAACTGAAAACACATTTCCCTGATTGATTACCTTTGAACTTGTGGCATCGAACCGGTGATCATTTTCCAAAGCAAATTGGACCAAACTAGATTTTTCCGGAAAATAAAGTTCAAAGAGCGTATCGCACATGTGATTTTCGAAACTTGTTTGAAATTACAATAAGTGCTAGATTCATGAAATGCGGCAACAAATAATAACTACTCTTTTTAATATTAACACAATGTAAAAGCACTATTTGTCGTCACCAATTAAAAAATACTACTTGTTTGATGAATTGTAGTCTTAATGGATATTAAAACCTTCCGATGGTTGCCTTGTCCGGGAAGCTGAACTGAATATCTGATATACCACCATTTATGTAGGTGATAAGAAATCAATGTTAACCCATTAAGGACGGATTTAATTTAGTTTAGAATTTTGCATTAGTATATTTTCAATTTGTATATTCAGAACAAAACAAATAGATTTGCTCAAAGAAATATAATAAAATTTGTCTTACTTTCTTCAAAAATTGGTGTTGCCATATGGCAACACGAGTAACTTACACTGCCATGTTTCATTGAAAAAAAAAATTATTGATTGAAAAAAAAAACTACATTCGTGCATGGTATTCAACATTGCACGACAAACACACTCCTACATTACATTTGAAACATTTTGTGCGCATAATTGATTTGCAATTTTCGCCATTGCATCTTATTTTTTTATCTACTGGTGTGAGGAGGTGCCCTATATTATCATATCGCACATCACCACCAACACGGCTGAAAGATCTGCTCGATTTACTTGCAGATAGTCTACCTTTTCCTTTCGGTGGATTATTGTACTTGTTGAGGTACGTTTTGACAATTTCTCGACAAAAGTCTAGTTGAGTTATTTTGTTGCCAGACCGTTTGTACAGGACCCAGGTATTTTGAATTGCGGCATCAAGTAGCCATGTGAAAAGACACCACCACCATTTTTTCCCACGTAGACCAATCCTCCAGCGTGCAATATTTTCATCCATCAGATCTGTGCCACCAATGGATGCATTATATTTGGAAATCAAGTTCGGTCCTTTTACTTGAACAATTTTTTTCTCTTTCGCTGAATATCGTTGGACACTAGCATGTGGGGCTACCCCATATTTGGTCGAAGCTGCTGAAACTACATTATTGTCAGTCCAACGCGTTAGTAAAATTCTGTTGGTTCTATCCAAACAAGAATCGAAGTCACCACGTTGTTTCTTACTCATATCCTTTTTGGATACTAACGGGCAATTTTTAGGGATTCGGTTATCGCGAATGGTTCCTGTGGATGAGAAACCTCTTGATTTCAGATGACTAAGAAGGTGAAAGCTTGTAAATAAATTGTCTATGAATAGGTTGTGTCGAAGTTTTTTCTTTTCTTCTGGTAACTCATCCAAAAGCATCAGCAATGGAGCAGTAGATTTTCCAAACACAGTTTGGTATTCTCTGTTCACGCGCCTATCTTTGCCTTGATAGAAGGAAAAATTCACAAGATATCCATATTTGTTGTTCAGCGACCATATCTTGTATCCAAATCTGATTGGTTTGCCTTGGATAAATTGCTTGCGTGAGTGCTTTCCAAAGTATTTGACCATACACTCATCGTAATTCAAATCTTCTTCTGGAACAAACAAATTCAGAAATTTTTGCCGTAGTAGATCACTTAGAGGTCGCAGTTTATAGAATCTGTCATTTGGATCTAGTGTAGATACCGCCAAATTGTTAAAAATCGGTCTCTCCTCATTGAATCCTTCACAAGTTGGTTACCAAGATCTGCATCAGTACTCCAGTAACTTTTTTTTCCAGGTAATTGACAAGATCCCGATAAAATCAGAATAGCAATGAAACATTTCATGTCATCCAAAGTAATTTGAGGACATGGCAAGTTTTTAAATTGTGCGTACTTGTTTGATTCTTCTACCAGTAAAGAAATTACGTCATGTTCTATGAATAACTCGAACATTTCTGTTGGGGTTAAAGTTTTAAAACTTTCATAATATGAACGACAATAATTTTCTGAACTTTCCACCAGATCGCCTTTGATCCATGCAATGTCCTCATAAGTAACTTTTTCTACATGTTCCGTTTCTGGTTCAACTAATGCATCATCTTCACCATGTAAAACAAGTTGAGCTGGAGCATTCAATTGATTCCGAGATAAATTATCAACGAGTCCGCCTTCATCTTCCTCACCGGAATCCTCATCTGTGATCGCACCCTCATTCGGAGGCTCAATATAAATTTGGTCGACATCTAAATCATCATTATACGCAATCTGAAGAGCTTCTTCGAAAGTCAGCCCGACGCTAGAAAAAAAAAGCAAAATGTAAAAAAGTAGTCCACCGAAAGGACTCGTGTTGCCACATGGCAACATCGAGTTTCAAAGCTTCACGATCTCAAAGGGTTTTGCAAGCTCCCGTTATTCTGCCACCGTTACGTTGATAATATATTCCTAAAGCTATTGTAACGACTTTATTTTCGAAAACTGTAACCATTTATATGTATTTATACTTACGTCAACTTGATATCCATTTTTGAGAAGTCTTCTTGATATTCCCTAACAAAATCGTGTTTTTATATCACTGGAGTGAACAGGCAAACACTACACACGGTTCTGTCAACTGACACTGCAACAAACTATTGCCATGTATACCGCCATCTACGTTTTAAATGAAAAATCTGATGAAATTTGAGCAATAGAAAACTGTTAATTTCTGTTGCCGTGTGGCAACACCAGTCCTTGATGGGTTAATTTAACTATGATTTGGTAAACGTGTTGTGCCATGTCTTTTTTCAGTTTTAAGAGACTTGCGCAACCACTAAACGAAACCATAATCTGAAGATTATTTTCTCCACTTGAAGAAGCTGTTGTACAGCAAATCGATTGTCGTGGTTTTGTGAACCTTTTTAGTGAAAATCATTTCATTTATAGTTTCTTTATAGACATTAAAAATTATTAACACTGGTGGACGGTTAATAATAGTCATTTATTCTATGAGAGTGTCTCATTAGCTATACAAAACACGAAAGAAAAGTAACACGAGAGTGCACTTCGAGTGAAACAAATAGATTCTCAGTGACATATCAGATCAATATGACTTCATGAGACGTTTGTAAACAAGTATTATACTTCATAAGATGCCAGCAGTGGATAAAAATTAGTTTTATCAGTAATAATTTGAATAATATTTCAATACCAACCTATCCATTTGAAGCCTGTCAGAGTATCTATGAACTGAAATCCTTCTGCTTTTGAAATCGTTTTCAAAATCATCGAGCTAACCGTACTGCTAATCATGTAGATATTGTTTAACGCTTCATTGGGAAACCTTTTCTTGAAACAGGTAAACATCCACCAACCGAGCAAAGCTCCCAGTTCGTTACCAGTGAAAACTTTCCATTCGCCACTCCTAAAATAAATGCATTGATAGAATTGCAAAAGGATACTATAAAGTATTGCAAATAGAGTGGAGTGGTCAGATTACTATAAAAAGTTGGTAACAAATTTTCTAGAAATTTTTGGCGATGAAATTAATTCGAAGTAAGAATGAAATTTTGAATTTCATTTCGAAGTTTTTAGCTAATTTAGAGCCACCGCTGCTCTCAGTGAATGATTACATTGGATGCGAATACGTGCGATATTTTAGTCGTGCGATGTCGTAAGACCGTTTGTCGTACGATGTGTGGTTACATTGTTTGCTATTCGTTGCATCCGTAGTTTTATTTCAAAATGGACGACAAAGGGGATTTAGATTTCCTTGAAAAGAGTTATTTGAATTTTATGGTTAAATAAAAAAAGAAAATATTGGATTAGGAGAAACCAGGAATGGGAGTACGTAACCTTTTTCAAGGATTTGTTTGAAGGTTATTGAAGATGATGTAGTAACTTGATTACTTGCGTTTCGGACTTCCAACGTCTGAATGGTTGAAATGGTTCTCTCAATTTTTCACTTCGTTTCAATTGCTTCAATCTGCAGTCGTCTCCACGTGAATACTGACAAATTAAGAATCTACACAATGTTTTCAAGGAGTTAAGTAAGGAGCCACAAAAGTTCTGAGAACAAATCTTTTCATTTGATAATCAAAACCGCATCAATTTGATCACCAATAAAATCACACCCTTTGTTTCCAAGTTTATAAAATTGTGTATTCTACCTAATTGCTAAATATAAATATGCAAAATATTTACACTTGTTTCTTCCATTTCCTTTGCTACCTCTTCCCATCCCTTTTTTACTATAACTCTATTATGATAGTCTTTACATGTTTGATCCCACAACGGCTTCCTCGATTGAACAGAGAAAATTAGCTTTTCTGAGCTCATTTAAATAAATCTTTTAACAAAATCTCAAGTATTATTTAAATTGCCAAACGTGACATCTTTCTATATCGTTAATGTCGTACGATAGTCGCCGACAAAAACGTTTGTTCTTCTCGCCTGGTCGGCCGACATTGTACGATAACATCCGACTGAAACGCAGTTAATATAACCGCACACTTTCAAATTAGTGAGTTTGTTTTTTCGTCCAACATCGTACGACATCGCACGACTAAAAAATCGCACGTATCCACATCCAATGCAACCTCCACCTTATAATTTGGCAGAAACATCGTTCAAATCGAACCGAATTTTTATATATTGTTGTATGCAGTTTATCTATATTAAAGTATATTTTCAATTTGAATGCTTCTTGCTTTTCGTAACAAGATCTCAGATATATTAACCTTCCGTAGCTAACACGGCGTCTATGAGACCGATGCCTAAGAAAATGTCCGATTATTCCCGAAGAAATCGCGAACGCGCTTGGCCATCCTCAATAGCTGATTTTCTAGGGCTAGTGGACTCAGTGTAAGAATTACAGCGGAGGTGAATTATTGTAGCGTGTGTTATTAAGTATTCGGTCTCTGAGACGGATGTTAGTTGTGGTGTAACTTTTGTGGTATGTTACATTTTGTTTTATTTTGTAAGAATTGTACTAATTATTATTTTTTTTCAGAGATTTCCGTAAATATGGCTTCTTTAACTTATGAAGAAGAACAAAGGCGACTACAACGTATGTTTGATGAAGTTGAAACGGACTTAGACGTAGCAGAAGATTTCAAGTTTGGGGGAAGACAATATTGAGATTCAAGAAGAAAATTCCGACAGTGAACAAGACGTAACAGATAACGAACTAAATGGAAGTGGAAGCTGTGAACAGAGAAGAGAAACTCGCATACCTTGCATGATGGGAAAATATGGAACCAAGTGGAGAAAACATTGTCACCGACATCCCAATGTAAGAACTCGACGCCAGAATATCGTAACCCAGTTACCGGGAGTAAAGGGTGAAGCAAAAAATAAAAAAAACACCAATCGAAATCTGGAGTTTATTTATAACAGAACAAAATATTGTTCTTTATACCAACAAATATATAGCTGCAAAAAATTATTCGGAAACATATAGAACAGCAAGAACGACAGATATCGATGAACTGTAAGCATTTCTGGGGCTATTATATCTTGGTGGTGTGATGAAAAGCAATTTTCAAAATGCTGCTGATCTATTCAGATCTGATGGTATTGGTTTAGAAATGTTCAGGTTGACCATGTCCTTAGAGAGGTTTAAATTTTTGCTTCGAAACATTCTTCTGGACGATAAAGAAACAAGACCAGCAAGAGAAGAATATGATAAATTGGCAGCGATTAGAGAGTTCTTTGAAGATTTCAACAATAACCTACCAAAATTCTTCTCTCTTTCGCAGTATACAACAATCGATGAAATGTTATGGGCATTCAGAGGAAGATGTGGGTTTCGAGTATATATACCATCGAAACCCAACAAATATGGCCTAAAAGTGTATGCATTTTTTTTTTTTTTTTTTTTTTTTTTTCTCACAAGGTGGTTGAAACCCTTTATGGGCACCTTATCCGGCCTGATACGCACATCCCATAAGGTAGTGTGGGAGTCCCCTGAGTCCGAATTGAATCCCCCTCAGGTATACCCACTAAACACTCCACCTCGTGCGTGGTAGGCTCGTCCAGCCACCCAAGGCTGACCCGATGACACGTAGGCATATGCCCATTGTATCATACCGTACCACTTTCTCGGGCCATCAGAAAAATTCTGCAGTCGCTGTGGTTTGAACCGGCGACCGGCAGCGTGAGTGATTTAAACATTGACGCTTTAACCACTCGGCTACCTGGCCCTCTAGTGTATGCATTACTATGCATTAGTAGATGCAAAAATGTTTTATACTGCGAAAGTGGAAATATATGTTGGTCAACAACCAAATGGGCCATTTTATGAAGATACTTCAAATATGTTTCTGGTGCCAAGATTATGCCAACCAATTTCTGGATCTAATCGGAATCGCACAACAGACAACTTCTTTTCAAGTATTCCATTAGCATATACTCTTCTCCAAGAGCATCAACTGACACTTGTAGGTACTTTGAGAAAGAATAAACCGCAAATACCACCAGATATGATGATAAAGAGGCCCGAAAAGACGACTATGTTCGCATTTGAAGAAAAAATTACTTTAGTATCGTATATTCCCAAACCACGAAAAAACGTATTTCTTCTTTCGACTATGCATCTTGACGACTCCATTGATGGGGAAACAGGAAAACCATCGATTATAATCGACTATAACAAGACCAAAGGATGAGTGGATACAGTTGACAAGTTATGCGCAGCTTATAACTGCGCTAGGATTACCCGCCGCTGGACTCTTGTTCTTTTCTGTGGCCTGTTGAATATAGCAGGTAATAATTCTTACATTATATGTAACAATATCGACAAAAACATTCCAAGGAAAATATTTTTAGAAACACTGGCAAAACAGTTAGTTGAAAACCATACAAAAAAGCGTATCAACTGTAATATGGTTCCTCGAACGTCCAGATTGCGGATTTAAGAAATCTACAACATTTCATCTACTGAAAACGTACAAAATCAACCACCTACCCATGGTCGATGTCATTACTGCTCTAGTAAAAAAAGTAGGAAGACCAGATTTAGTTGCTATAAATGTAAAAAATTTATGTGCTTAGAGCATTTATCTGCTATCTGTAAGGAGTGTGTTGAAATTTAAGGCCAAGTTTGTATATTTGTGTTCAGTTTATATCTAATTAAATTGCAATTTTTTTTTATTTTCAATGTTTTCTGATGTTTTGTTAATAATATAATCAGTTTAGTTACCATAGAACTTGTTTCTGTTTTTAATTACAGACATTTCAAAAATACTATGTTTTTTTTTTCCAACCCAATTTGTTTGTTATTTTAATCTCATTAAAAATCGTGTGACAAAATAATTTTTCCATTTTTTCTTTTAAACTACCTTACCCTAAAGTATAACATTTCAAGTCATATTTTTTTCCACTTGTTAGTTAGGTTTTTCTTAGTCGGTTTCAGAGACGGATGTTAGCTTTCGTGTTAAAATTAATCATGTTATCTACGGAAGGTTAAAAAACCTGGTGTAAACCTGTAAAACCGTAGGATCTAACGTGAGTCATTTGCCAACTTGACTGAGACAGAACAAATGAAACCGTGGAAAGGTTTAGTCTCGCAATACATGTGTAGGTATGTCGCCATCTTCGGATTTCTTTTCAGGGTAAATTTTCATGAATGAAAGTTTCAAGTATTGTTTACAAATATGGAATGAATAAACAACATAATTAGTAGAAAATATGGAATCATTGTCACCAAACAGTTTTATGCTGATATCCATTTCCAACAATAGCAAAAATCCTATGAGGACTCTATCTTTGAAACCGATTAATTTGAAAAACACCTCGCGATTCAATTTGTCTTATTATAACAAAAATCTAAACAAAAGCAAATCAGTCGGTACACCAGGTTGCTTAATCATCTTAACAAGATCTGTCTAAAAATTTAGTTCATCGCATAAAATAATTTTTGATTTTACGAAGTTCACTGCAAGGTCGAAGCCTACTGTGAATAAAAAAGTGTATTTTCAGTATTGAAGAACTCATGTGAAAACAATGCGAGTCGGTAGTCCATTACTCACTTTGGATTTTTTTCTGCAACTGCCAACCTGTCTGCATCCGGATCGTTCGCTATTATTATAGAACTGTTGTTCTCATCTGCTGTTTTGAAAGATAGGTCCAGACTGCTTTTACCTTCCTCTGGATTCGGAAATCTGAAATTTCATTCAATGAAAACTTCACTGAATTCCGTTAAAATAGCTGTCAATTTACAATAATGAATGTTATGAGTCGTTGCTTAAAATTCAGCCATAACTCCACAAAGTTCATTATATCCGCCTTGTCTTTTTCTTTCGATGATAGAATTTAAGAAATAATTCATTGTGGATTCGAACAAGGATCGATTATTTTTTTCAAATAGTTCCACCAAGTGAATATATGAGGCAAATACCTGACATAAAAAACTACTTCCCTCGCTAATACCACGACGGTCATTGAAATACATCTGACAGATATTTGTGCAACGATAAACATGGACCTAGCAAAAATTCTAGAATGGAGATCCAACGACTAGGTAGAATTCAATGGAAATAAATCCCAAGCATGTCTGTCTTTACTCGAGAAAGGCCGATCTCATAGTGGTCAACGTAATTATGTTATGCCAATGGAATTCTTCATTTTGATGTTCGATACTTCCATCAGCAGTACCTTGTCATGAGAAAGCCATGTGAGGTACTCGATATTCCTATACATGGAAATCCTTTAATTTTTTTATTCGCCCCTCCAGTGAAGAAGAAGTTTTTTCAATTGTTTTGTTGATAGTCTGAAAACCAAAACTACCAAGACATATATGGCATCAGTACCAAATGGCTTGAAGAGTGATCATCACGCATTATCAAACATCTGACTCACGTCATCAATAATTGTCAATCTGATGTAATATTTCCTTCCGCGTTCAAGCCGGCCAAAGTTTATGCTATTCATGAAAAATATCATGAAGGATTGCCTGAAAATTACAGACAAATACATATATTAATAAATTATCTGCTTTATATAGGAAATCCTTGAAAGTACTGTATCGTCTCCCATTTGATATACCAACTAATGCAATTACAGACAAATTTTCTTTAGATGAATTGTATAAAATAAATACCCTAAAAATTTCTTTCAAAATTATAAATAAAATTAAAATCAAATTTCATTTTGATAAGAAACTCTGAAATTCATAGTCATCACACTAGACAAAGTAACTTGTTTCACCTCGATTCTGCTGCCTCTTCAGTTGGTCAAAAAAGATTCACTCACGCTGCTCTAAGTGAATTTAACAATTTACCTAGTAATATAAAAAACTGCAAATTTTTTTCAAAATTCAAAATTTCTGTAAAGAAACACATTTTGTCCTTACGGAGTAGATCTTGGTTCACTAACTTATGATTTTATATATATATATATATATATATATATATATATATGCTGAATACTTGTTTCAAGGAGCAATAAATGTTCCAGTGACTGTAAAACAGTCGAAAACAATCCTTTATGAACTCACTATACCTTTGTATAGATTGTATGGCATAAGTCCGACAGAAAACAACTACTTCTCTGGCTAATACCTCGACAGATATTGAATTATATCTGTCAGACATATGTGCAAAGATCCTTACTTTGAAGGAACAACTTTGCAAGAGCTCTCAGAGACAGACAGCAGGACACCGCCTGATCCAAACAAGGAACCAACTGTAGACCGGTTTCGGGATGAAGTCCCTCATCAGTGCAGTCCTGCACATATATATATATATATATATATATATATATATATATATATATATATATATATATAAAGATTGGAAATCTCGGAATTAAAACGAAATATACTCTATTTTCACTTAGATTCTGCTTGCGTTCCTCATAACGTACTAGAAACTTGATTGAACCTTGGGTTGGTCAGAACAACGAAGTGTTGGCTGCCTGTCAATTTGTAGACAAACCTCTACTTTGGATTCCTTGGTTCGTGTCAAATTAAGTTTCACCCAGTGACTGTAGATGTCATAAGTAACTTTCTATATATATATATATATATATTGATTATGATTTTTTATCTATATTGATTATGATTTTATTTATATTGAATATGTTAATCCTTTTTACAAATTGTGAAAGGCTTTCGCGGCCATCGTTGAATGAATGATGGTATTTCGGGTTTTTAGGCCAACGTTTATTTAGAGAAAAACTCGACGTTTCGCCAACACGAGTGGTTGGCATTTTCAAGAGAAATGTTTACAGTTTCGATCACTGAACAATAATCCTTTTTATTATTTTTTATCAGTGATTTATGAAAGATTTGTTGAAATTGTTATTCATTTTTGTTAATTTTATATTTGTACAACTTCCTTATACCAGAACTTGTTCTGACTGGAAGGTATTTACACAAATAAATAATTGATCAAATATAACGGAAAAAGCTATCCTCATCGTCATGTTCATCAATATGGATTTAACAGAGAAAAAAGCACAATAGATGCGTAAATAGATTAAATGATATCATTCTTGAGCTTTTGAAAAGAAAAAACTATTTGCCATGTCATGTACGGATGAGAATTCAATCTAGTTAAAACCGTCCAAGTACGTCGTTCACTTTTTCAAAGGACAGTACTTGACTCAACTGCTGCAGCTGTTTTTTCGACAGTTACCTACATCCCATGACCAAAAATTTATATTCTTGTCTAGGGCAAAAAAAAGTAATGAGTTCGGTAATAATTTAGTAGAGCAAAACAGAACTGGGTTGAAGGACACGGCAATTTTAAAAATAGAGTATTCAGACCACAACCTTGCAGAACTCAAATCGTTCAAAAAAGTTTACCAGAACAGTTATTCCAATGACCCTTTGTACATTTTTCAATGTGCACCAGTCTAACGAAATCCTTATCGTGTCACTGTCACTAACGAAGTACAAGCATTTCTGGCTGTCATATTATAATCTCAATATTGAAGTTTTCCTGGCAATCCATATTATTTTGTTCACGTGAAATTTCATGAATATATCACAGACGTCAGATACTACAATGCAGAAAAAAGTACTCACTTCACAGTTGGAAAATCAGGATGAGGGTCTCTTTGTTCCGGAACTGGCACAAATTTTACACCTATCTCTTCGAAAACTTCTTTGATGTATCTATATCCAACACCATGCATGGCTGTGTAAGTGAATAGCAAGCCAACGTCCTCGTTCAATTTTCTATGCTCAGGAAGGATAGTATTTCTTATAACACCTACGTAGCTCTCCACTACTTTGTTTAAAGGATCATCTAGTTGTGAGGTATCATTTGTTAATACTGACGTATCCCAGGAAGAGTCTAGAGGTTCAAGGTTCAGCAGAATGGATTGTTGAACATGTTGGTCCACTGGCGAGACGATTTGGGCACCATTTGGCCCATACACCTGGAAAATCAAATATTCAAGACAAAATCTTTAGAGAAAATATTAGTGAGTAGGCATTGAATGAAGGTCAATATTTCGCTATTATTATTTTCTAATTATGTCTTCAGATTCGTGGGAAGCGACCCCGAAAACCCTCTGTAATATAAAAAATAGACCATTTTGGGGCCAATGACGTGAATGTCAGGACCCAAAATCTCCTGAATCACATCGCATCGCATCTCATGATAGCACCAGAAAGGGCAGGGGTAGTCTAAACCTCTGGTGAGGGGTGGAGCTTACCCCTTTTTGACACTATGAATAGGTGTGGGTAGTCTCTACCCCACAACACTAAAATATATTTTGAAAATATTTACCAAGGGACACGTGGTCAAGGATATTCTGGATCCCAGATTCTGAATATGGAGTCAGAATTTGAAACTTCACGTCATTGGTCCCAAAATGACCTATCTATTACAATACCGAAATTGGATACTGGATGAAATCTTCCGGGGTCGCTGAATCTGAAGGTGACAACCGACCAAACCCTGTGAATTTTCCAATTCGTTATCAGTGACCCTGAAAATCCCTCGGGCCAAGTTTCCATTGACTTTCGAGAAGAACGAAGAATAGGGCTCTCTTGGGGGCAATATTTGGACCACAGGTATGAATTTTTCAATTTTAACTACAGATTTTTCATCAGCGACCCTGTAAAATCCCAGAACCAAGTTTTCATCGAGTTTCAGGACTACCGAGTAGTTGAACAATCGATCTGTTCATGGATGAAATCCTCAATTTGATAGCCTTTGACCATGATTATCTCAAAAACTGTCCATTTTTGGATCTTGCACCCAGGGATATTCAATCAGGACATCGATTTCTTCAATATCTTTAAGTGTCAACCAATTTCACCGAGAGCCATTTTCCATAAGTTTTGTCGCGGGGGGTCCTTTCATTTGAATCTGCTGTTTTGTGTAAGTTATACTTGAGTAAAATGTGTTATCGCGCGCATGATCATATTATTAATAATATTTGAGTTTCGAAGATGTAATGGTTAGTCATTATTCCCATTATTATGATTATCGACTGTTTTTGATTTTTGGGGATGAATACTCTATTTCTTTAAAGAAATAGAGTATTCTTTAAATCAAGACCTCATCCCAAAAATCAAAATCAGTCATCATAACAAAGGTCGTAAAACTTTCATATTATAAATATTCAATGTTTTTAATTCTCTCCTTGAAATAATTCTTATTTTTAGGTCAAAGAAGAGATTGCAATTATTTTTTAATGTCCAATAATAGCACTCCCCATTTTCAGTAGTACCCCTTTTATTGAATTTTGCATTTGCATTCCCTTTCTTTCTCATCCGTTAACCAGGGCATTTTCTGTTTTGTAATTTTGACAGTTCCGAGGGGAATGTGTTTATCGAGCAAGGTGAGAAGAAGTGTATTAAATATTTCAATATTTTTATCGATATCGTACTTTTGGAGAAATCAGTAGCAACAAGATCGCGAAAAAAATCTTCGTATAAGTTTTCGAATTCTCTTGATGTGTGTAATCTAGGTTTGGTTCTGGGTTTTTCACATTTAAGTTTACAGCTGATACATTCGTGATCTGACAGGTGGGCGAAAAAACTCAGTGTATTATATTGAGAAAATTAATCAATAATAGCATAGTGGTTTATATGGGATAAAACAATAGATGAATTGAAGTCAATAAATTAGTATTTTGTGGAAAAAAATGTTTTATGAAAATTTATGATTTGTCGTGCTTCAATGGATTAAGTACCACTGTGAGTGCCCGAACAATAACTAAATTGTTTAATGTTTTTGATTCTGACATCATGATAGGATAAATATAGGTATATGGCCGTGGTGGTCGGATGGTAAAAGCGTACGCCTCGCAAGCGTGGGGTCGTGGGTTCGATCCACCGATTCACCGGTCTCGTGCATGGCATCACACGTTAAAAGGTAAGGGCTGCGTCTTCCCTAGTTCACACAAGTCTCTCGAAGACTTCCGAGGGTTGCGCGTAGGGGTGCAATCGGTTGACGGAAATAACAATTTTTTTTTTAACAATATAATAATAATTATTCATAATATCCCAAGAAATATGTTTGTTTATGGTAGGGATACAAAACAATGATAATAATAACAATGCTTTGCAAATCTACAGAAAAAATAATATACTATTGATATAAATACAATTCATAATCAACTTAAAAAAATGAAAAAGTTATTAATGTCAATTCAAAATAGTTGGACGGAAAAAATAAATAAATTATGGAAAAAAATGTCATTTTATTCATTGACGAAGAAAATGGGTTTTTATTCTGTTTTTAAAAATCGTCACTTTTGTAATTTTTTTGATTAAATTTGGTACTGAATCGTAGATATCTATACCATCATGGTATATCGATTTTTTCCAAAATTACTTCTGAAATTGATGAGGCTTAATTTGGATCAAAAGAGAAATACCTACGTTAGCCTGTAACTGTAACAACCTGCAATTGCCATTTGTCGATATTATGGCGTTTCATGGGTGGTTTTCAATTTTGGTATCGAATACAGGAAAATAATATACCATCAACTATGTAGGAAGGGAGTAGAGGAAGATTTGGAGAATGGAGGATAGTTGTTATCAAACAAAAAACAACTAGCTGGTACTTTTATATTTACTTTGTATCCATTGTCTTCCTTGGGATTGTGGGATGCCGTGACCATGATGCCACTAGCACATTTGTATTTCTTAACAGAGAACGGAATGAACGGTGTCGGAACCACTTCCCCGAAGAGTTTTACAGGGTAACCAGCATGCAGGAAAATTGAAGCTGTCAGTTCTGCCCACCTAAAAATATATTCATGTATTTTTTGTCAAGTTAGATCCATTCAATGTAACTTTACAAAAAAGATTCCTTCCATGATAACGTAACAATACATTTATTATAAAAAAAACACTTTCGATTTTTTTTCGGTTTTAAGTTGAAAATTATTTTCTTTCCCAATACTTCAATTCTCCCCTGGAAATTTTGAGACATTATTTTCCAAAGAAAAGTTTTCATCTAGTAATTATATATTTAAACAAGAATACATTTGTTGGTTTTTTTAAAATTATACCATAAGGTGTTCGCGAGAAGATATTCTTTAAAGTAACTTGTGTATTTCGGTAAAAAAATAATTAAGTTTTCAACTGGTTCCACTACTACAGAGCTTCTGACAAGGGCTTCCGAGAGTTGCCCTATGTATATTTCCCTCATGCAAAATGAAATTCTGAAGTGTTGATGTCTTCATGTGGTTCGGGTTATCTCCAAGACTGTTCGTTTACACATGACCAACAAAGTGGTATTTCATTTTGCTTACTATACCTTCATTGCCTCGTACTGGTCTGAAGCACCAATATATACAGTCTCCGATTGTCTTCGAAGACATAAACAAAAGTATTTTTCACCATTATTCACCATAAAAAAATTATAATATTATAAGGTTTTGTCAAGAGTATGCGGATAACACAAAAAAACAAATACAAACAACAAATAAGATTTAAACAATTGCTCTATAAATATTACAGTTTAAGCGAAAGTTTTTTACTCTGCAGTTTGATTAGAATAACCATTGTCTATAGCAGAAGTTGCAGATTGGACCTTCGAAATATTTTTTATATATGGTGTTGAAGTCAAATGCTAAAAATTCGTAAATATTATAAAAATCGTTTTCCAAGTAAATATTCTGTATGTAGTTTGTAAACGGAACTATATATATATATATATATATATATAAATCCTTTATTTAGCCCATTTGGCTAATTTACAAGTAATTGCAGTCATTACAATAAAAATAAAATTATCGCTATCTTATATTAATGTAAAATTGTTCTAAAAATTAGCAATAAAAAACATACTCTCCCATATTAGGCCTTCGTACCCTTGTCACAGAAAAACAAAAAAAAATCTAAAAATTACAGTTATTCATATACACATACATATATAGACACATATATATACACACATATATACTTCACATATACATACACATTCTAAAAATATTTGATGAATAACAAAACTAGTGTTGAACATACTAAAACATATGTACACCTGTCAAAGTTAAATATTTAAAGGATCTAACATAATGAAGAAGTGGCTACTGGTTTATTTTATTGATGCAGTAAATATGCTTTCAACTTTGTTCTGAAAGAAGTTAAAGATGTTAAACATTTGATCTCTTCTGGTAGATTATTGTACCTATCAAGCCCCTTGAAGAAAATAGAATTTTGGGTATGTGATAGTGTGACTTGTTGAATATGAAAGTCCGTTCTGGATCTAGTATTGTATCCATGAACTTGGTCATTGTACCTAATTTTTTCTTGTAAATATGTCGGTGAAATTTTATGTCTTATTTTAAAAATTAGGATTAAAGTATTATAGAGAAGAAAAGAATTAATTGGTAACCATTCTAGTTGTTTCAACATATCTTGTATTGGTGTTAGTCTTTTGCAATTTAAAATTATGCGCATGGCTCTATTTTGAAGTTTCTGTAAACGAGCTAAATCATTTTGTTTCAGTAGATACAGAATTGAAGAACAGTAAGTAAAATGAGGAAGCACTAATGAATTGTATAATAACATCTTTGTCCATCTTGTCAAATATGGGGCACAACGAGATAAATAATGTATTTTAAATGCTATCGTCTTTAAGATGAAATTGGCATGTTCTCTAAATTGCAATCCCCTATCAACATGAACCCCAAGATATCTGAATGTGTTGACCCGTTCCACCTTATCAGGACCCAGCAGTATCTCAAAATCTTGCTCACAAAAGTTTCTGAATAGTTTTTCTGAACTAATTACCATGTACTTTGTCTTCTCAACATTGATTTTCAAATAATTAGCACAACACCAACTATAAATTGATTTTAATGTTCTGTTGATGGTTTCTGTGAGTTCCGTGTGATCTTCACATGTAAAGTAAATGAGTGTATCATCTGCAAAAAGATGAACTGAGCTCTCACCTACCACCTCTGGCAAATCATTGATATATATCAAAAATAATAGGGGGCCCAGCACACTCCCCTGTGGTACTCCTTGATCACATTCTATCTCCTCTGATACTTCATTATTTATCTTTAGCTTTTGTTTTCTGTTCTTCAAAAAGCTTTCCAACCATTTCAGGACTATTCCATCTATTCCTACTGCTACTAATTTTTGTACTAATCTGTTTCTGTGTATTGTCTCGAAAGCTCTCTGAAGATCCAAAAATACTGCAACAGTAGTAACATTCTTTTCTAGGCCAATTTTCCAATCATCCAGTACACACTGAACTGCTGTTTCACAGCTATGTTTATTTCTAAACCCTGATTGGTACTTACTCAACAGTTTATTATTTTCAATATAATCCACTAATTGGTTATAGACTGTTTTTTCAAGTATTTTTTCAATTGAGCTCAACATCTTTACTGGTCTTAGATTCGAGGCTTTATTAGAATTTGTTTTTTTTGGAACAGGAATGATTGTAGAAATCTTCAGGTCATCTGGTACCTCTCCTATCAGTAATGAAGTATTAATTAGGTTTAGTAATGGTTCTGCAAGGTTAGTGAGACAATTCTATAAGTTTTTAATATTTTCTGGTAGTTTATTGAATAAAATAGGACCTTTATAATTTTTTGAAAAACACGACAGTGATTTACTCTTGTAAATTCAATTCTGATTTGTTTTGATTATCTGGTATGATGGAAATGAAAAAAATTTTCATTTAGATGAAAGTGGGGATTTTTTTACAACATTTTACACGAATAGACGTAAAGAGAGGGTAATATGAACAGTTTTTTCATTTATAAATGTTGGTTTAATGTCTTCCCGTCTCAGGTGCACATTTATGACTTGAATGGGGAATCCAGTGCGGCTATTTTTAGCCCCCCTCCCCCTGTTAATTTTTGAACGATTTGACGTACACACATGGAACAACAATCAATTAAAATGGTATCACCGATACTACATTTTGAACTGAAAAACATTGTGTTTGCCAGCTTAAGGGGGGTGTGGAGCACATCAATTAAAAAAAATCAAATGGCATGGGGCGTAAAATTCACATCGTTGAAAAAATAATTCAATTCTCTCTTCAACTATTTTTTTTTTGATTTTCGTTTATGCTTATTTTCACAATTTCGATCTTGTTGACTTTCGAAATTTTCAAGTTGTTGTGCCCCCAGCGCCATCTGTCGAGTAATTGCAATGTATTTTCTATCAAAAAGTAGTTTTAGTAATATCATCCAAAATATTTTGTACCAGATCCACATTTATAATTGATATTTCGAGTGTATTTGTTGAAAAAAAAAATATAGGCGAAATTTAAAAAAAAAATTGATCACACTATCTCTGACTCTCCGAACACGTTTAAATATTTTTAAGTCATCTGCAAATATGAGATACTCTGAACGAGAACATCAGGTGAATCATTAATGAATATAATAAAAAAGAGGGGCCCTAAGTTGGATCCCTGCGGAATTCCAGATAATAACTCAATTCTATCTGAGTAAACACCATTTTTTTAACAATAAGTTGAGTAATTGCAATGTATCTTCTCTCAAAAAGTAGGATCAGTAATACCATTAAAATATTGTTTTTGTATCATTGCTCCACGTCAAACTGTTCAAATTTATTCGCACTTATAGTTGAAATTTCGAATGCATATGATAAAAAAAACTATCAACAAAATACGAAAAAATTTGGACGGGTGAAAAGATAGTTGAATTCTCTTTTCAACGATATGCCACCTGGTCCCCCATGCCATTTGCAATTTTTGAATTGATGTGCCCTCTCGCCACTTCTATAAAGCAATCACAATGTATTTTAAATCAAAAGGTAGTATCGGTGACACCTTAAAAATAGTTTTTGTTTTATTTTTGTAAGTCAAACCGTTCACAGTTGAAAGGAGAGGAGGCACTAAAAAAGCCACACTGTTTGAAGAATCCTGTATGTTAGTTACTGCTACTTCACTACAAAGTAGACAAGGTCTCTGACTCATTATTAATTATTTATTTCTTGTGTTCATTTGGCAGAAAAATAATGTAATTAGATAGCTGGATAATAATGAAATTCTTAAACGACTACTTATGTAAAAAATCATCACATCACATCGATATAAATTTGAAAATTCAAAAGCTTACAGTATCGTGAAATGGGGACAAGGCGTTTGCTATACGACCACCGACCCCAGCAATATAGCCTGGGTGATTGTTCAAATAATTCTTTTATATAACTGATTTTGTATACCTACACAAATACATCAACAAAACATGCATGTAACTAATATCTACTTAGATTGTTAAGCATCAGTTCAAATAAAGATTCCAGTTCGAAGAACCAGACTTATTTCGATTTCTTACAACCGACAACAGTGTAAAGATATTTACACTGAATAAAAAACACACAATTTCAATCCACAACTGAATTTCTGTCATCATCATTTTGCGTACAGGCAGAATAGATGCCATTTAACTGAATTGTATTATTCACCTTTTACTATTGTGCCGTCCATCATATCCGATAACAATTCCGTTCTGTTCCAACAATCCTCTATGAGACTTCTCCAAGTACTTCAGGAAACCTTGACCTGTCTGAATGATAACCAAATCATTCATGCAAGCGTAACCCACAGACATTTTACCCCGTAGTCCTGCAGTGCCAAACGCTATCCTCTTGAGTAAAATTCGTGATAATTCATCCTTCTTCCCATGAGTCAGCAAATCCCTCAAGGCGGATAACGTTTCTTCATTTCTATCCCACTTCAACCATTCGGAGACTTTTTCATCAAGTGCACAACTGGCGTTGCACATAGCTGGGCTATCCAACTAGAAACTGAAAAAGATATTGGTTGTAGATTCGATGTACTACTGAAATGTAGCGAATAATTTCATAGTTGATAAGGCATCAGCTGTTTACCACTCGATAACATTACATACATAATATAAGGTTTCACAAGCTTTGCACAATCTTTATCTAGAGTTGTTCACGAATAAAATAAAACATATAAATAACTGTAATGATTTGATAAAATATATTTGAAATCAAAGATGATCTGAAGAAAGGAAATAAAACACCATGATGAGCGCTAAACTTTTATCTCTGAACCGATCATAACTACTCCAGTTTTGATGTTTTTTTTGTGTTGGTAATGAAAAATACTTCGTTCTTTGTAGTTCAAAAATTGACGCAATTTTTTTTATATTAGTTTTATTCATTTTATTGTTGAAATAATGCTATTTATAAAAATATAATATTTGAAAACCGATATCCAAGGACGTTGTACGTTGGATACTGTGAAGTAAAATCCTTCCAAAAACTATTGAAAACCATATTAATTAACAATAATAGTCGTTGCTGACCGATGTTTTACCCTCTTTTACCCATCCATCCATGGCAAATACCTTTCATGAAACAACTACTTTCCTGGCTAATACCACAAGGGATATTGAATTATATCAAACAGAATAAATCATTCAGAAATTAATATCGGGGTGCTACAGAGCAAACTTTTGTAAATGCTGAAAAAACTAATGCGATCAGCTTCAGTAATGGTGGATTTATTAACTCAACTGAACTAAGAACGAAATCATCAACTGAAAATTGAGAAAGATAAATACACGAAAATAGAATCGGGTATTTATGAACTTTAATCTGTCAATTAATTTGAGAATTAGCAACTAAGAAGATGGCCATCCTTCACTTTTTCAACTGAGAATTACAGGCGTGTTCCATTACATGCATCGAGGACATAATGCGCATATGACCGTTCCGTTTCTTATATTGGGAGCGCATTGACACGCCCACTTTTATATTCCCCTCTTTGGCCTTGAGACATAGAAAGTGCATGAACTACTGCCCGTTCGTCTAGCAGCGATGAATGCGATCCAAGTTAGATCTGTCAAACTCAAAAGTCAAAACAGAGAGTTTTTCTTGTCTGTGGTTTCACGTTCAAATAGAAACGTCAGAAACCGAATTAAAGTTTAAATTTGATATTTGATGAAGTTTCAAGTATCGTGCATTATCACATTTACCTGATTTACCGTACAATGGAAGAAAAAATTGTCAATTCATTTAACATCATTCGTCGGTCTCATGCCAAAACCACGAATATGCAATTTGTCATTTCGAATGAGAAGACTTTTAAGAATATTCGTGATTCTTGCTTTGCAAACCCTGGTAAGTTTTCACATTCGCGAATTCACTCTCGTTCACAGTAGACAACCTGATAGCACTTTCGTTAGTTTGGCATTGAAAATTCTGGTAGAAAATTAGTATTTTAAGGTGCATTTAGTCAACATAAACGTAATTTTAGCACAAGCACTGACATAAACATAACTTTGAGAATAATTTTGTATGAGACCTAATATTACAGGAGTTTTAGATTTAGGCATTCATTTAAGAATGAAAGGTACATTTTATGACATGCAACTTTAGGTACACGTGAATTTTGGACAATATTTTTATCGTAAAAGTAAGATTCTTATAAAGTTGGGAATTTCAACGTGACATGTTTTTAGCATAAACTTAATTTTGTTGTATAAATGGTGCCATTTCATTTAACAGATTCAACTTTCGTTTTTAACATTTATTTAAGCACAATTTTAAAATGATGTTGACTAAATGCACCTTTACATATTGAAGTCTGAACCCTGGAATTAGCATATTCGGGGTTTTGGCGTGGGACAGACGATAATATTATCCTCATAACTATCACTTGTATCAGAATCTGAGCTACTCTCATTTTCACAAAGCACGCTTCCTACTCTTGCCATTAACACTTTCGTTCTACCCATATTAATTTATTTACTAGATTCACAGATTTGTTTTTGTTACATAAGAATTTGGTTGACTGATAAAGTGATAAATGTCAACATCTGCGGGAAAAGGCATGCACCACGCAAGCAAAAATCGTTCCGATTCAACCAACCAACGTCAATGTTAGTTGAAACGGAACGCTTGATTATGTCTGCAACAGTGATGCGATGAATGCATGAAACGGAACACGCTTTACAATTACGTTACTAAACGCGTGCGCACACGATATTAATAGGACATTTCAAATTAATTATGTAGATTCTTGGCTGCACATGTATACATTTTATTGTCATGTATAACTCTTTTCTTCTGCTATTTCATTATTTTATATTTTACGTATGGACATAATGGATTTTTTTACTATTATGGTTTCAGAAGAAGAACAGGATGATGATGAGTCTGTGTTATTAGAAGTGTGTATTGAAAATACAGTTTTGAAAATGTTTAAGAATAGGCCTAAAGGCACGGTTCCTTCCATGCGGCCGCCGCGCACGGCGGCCGCAGTGCGGCGGTCGCAACCTACTGCTACACGTGTGTTTGAATGTACATGTTTCCTTCCAAGCGGCGGCCGGACACGTCAGCCGTGCACGACTGCGAACGTTGCGACGGTACTGCTCCAGAAGCAGTGTAGTCGCAGCCGCAAGAGAGTTTTCGTATTCCTCTGGGGTTATTACGTACCAAATTCGGTTGTATGACTCTGATTTTACATAATCTTTCATCAAGTTGAAGATGTACTCAAACTGCACCTTATTCAATCTGAAATATCCCCTAAAGGACCCCGCAACAAACCTTGTGGAAAATGGCTCTTGGTGAAATTGGCTGAAACTGGGATATTGCAGAAATCCATGTCCTGATCAATTGTCTCAATGGGCGTAAGGTCAAAAAATGGACAGTTTTTGAGATAATCGAACTCATAGGGGGGCAAATTGGGGCTACTGCTGTGGGTTTTCCAATTTTGACCAAAGATTCGTCATCAGCGACCCTGAAAACTTCCTGGGCCAAGTTTTCATCGATTTTCAAGAATATTTGAAAATGGGCCTTATATAGGGAGAGGTGGGGGTAACTATTGGGACCATTGATATGCATTTTTCAATAGCGACTCCAGATTCGTTATCAGCGACCCAGACTACAGATTCGTTTTAACAAGAGATTTGTTCATGGCTTACGTACTTACCAAATAGCTGAACACATCAATTTGACAGCCTTTGACCGCGATTATCTCAAAAACTGTCTATTTTTGGCCTCACGCCCATTGAGACATTTGATCAGGACATTGATTTCTACAATATCCCAAAGTTTTAGCCAATTTCACCGAGAGCCATTTTCCATAAGGTTTGTTGCGGGGTCCTTTGACTTCATTTCCGAGTAGATGTCGATTAATTAATGAAACAGAACACCCCTCTTCATGCCTTTTTTTGAAAATTGGATTTATATCCGCATTGCTCTTTTCCAAGTCGAATAACTGCAGTATTTCCTCATCGTCATTTTCTTCCAATAACAAATAAAGTCGAAAAGATCATCCATCTTCACTTCAACTACTGTGAACTATCATTACTAGCACCATCGGCGAAAAACCGGCTCCGTCCGCCGTACACGACATCCGCATGGAAGAAACCATGAGATCGACCGGCTGGCGCATTCGGTCGCCGCACTGCGGCCGCCGTGCACGACGGCCGCATGGAAGGAACCGTACCTTAAAGGAGTTTATGAATTGTTATACCCGCATTCTCCTATTTCCTTTGTATTTTTTGCCCAAATGTTATTTTTCATTTTCATGTCCTTGTGACTTCGTATTTGATTTGCATATAACGGAGAATTTTCTTTTATTTTTTTAATTAATATTTCATTCTCTAGCACAGAAAAGTCTAATTTGTGGTACTTCTTACCGACGGACATCTTTTACACTAACCTAGGTTAATATAAAAAAATCAACTTTGGAAATCAATGCGAAAATACACAGAATGTTTTCACAAAGTTCGGAGAACTGCGATGTTTAGATTATTCAAATCAAAAGGGGTTTGATCCAACGAACAATCCCGATCTTTAACGAACTTTTCGTGCTATATCACCAAAATATTTAGCCCTGATCCGATCAGAGAAACCAGGCCTAAACCAGGCCTTTAGACGAAATTTGTACAAGTACTGCTAGACAGGGATTATGACGCTCGATTTTATTTTTGTGCATAGCTCCAGGAAATGTTAAAAGATAATCGTGATTTTTAAAAAAATTTGCTATTTTCTGACGAAGCGACTTATACGATAAATGGTGTCGTCATTTCTCAAAATTGTAGTAGGTGAGCAGATCATAATCCCAAATTTATCATTAAAGCCAAGAACCAGTACCTTCCAACAAGTTGGGGCTTGTATTTATTCTACGAATGGAGTGCGGGAGTGGTTGAACAATGAGTTTTGGTGTGCAGTGGAGAGGTCGATATTCAGGTAGTCCTTGGCCTGCCAGGTCTCCAGACCTAACGCCGTGTGATTTTTTTAATGGATTTTAAATACATGTTCTCAATAAAATTTTAAATTCCTGGCAAATCTGAGGTCACGTGATATATGTCGCTATGGATTTTCTAGTAGTCAGACATGCAAAAAACGAACCGCCGGAGTTTTTCGAAATTATCAATAGCCATTTTTTCCTATATGTAGCCAACGTTATGGAGGAAACTGTATAATAATTTTCGAGGATATAAATATTTCTGGAATATCCGTTCCATATTAGGCTAGTGCCAAAACGAATTCTAAACGCTTAAAATAAGAGTAAAGTAACAGGCAAAGACCAGGTGGAGAATGTTGTTGGGGTTCCAACTTTGAGAAAAAACAAAAATTAAACACTAATATTCACAAAATGATTAAATGGGGATGCAGTTTAGGGGTTGAAAACGGTTTTTTGTAATTTGCGGCGACACGTAACCTCTTGGAGAAAAATATTTAATTGAAAAGTTGTAGATAATAAAAAAGTCAAAAACTTTTGTATTCAACACTGTTCAACATAACCTCAAATTAAATATCAAAATGAAGAAAAACCGATTTTTCAGTATTTAATTTTTTTCTCGCTTATAAATGAATTATTTTAGATGAAAATTTGTAGAAATATGTTTTTTTTGGTGTTGAATAAGCATGATTTTTTCGCAATTCAGAAGACGACTAGTTTTCGAGTAAGGTATTCACCACTGACTTGATATGCAAACACCAATACGGCTGAGAGTTTTTATCCATTTTCTATGACCATATATTTTTTTATGTAGCTGCCAATATGAAAATAAAAAATTTGAAATTCTGACTGAAATCAAGTGAAAACACACTCTTGAATAATCCAAATCTACTAGTAAAAAACACAAGAATCCTCAACGGAGTTAAAGTCCAAAAAATGTTCAAAAAAGGTGGTTTTCGTGAATTTTTGTGAGGTCACCCTGTAATCTTTGGAGTTTATATTCTGGAAAAATTAAACAAACATCTTAACTCAACTCAAAAATAACTCCATTGTGAATAGTTTCTATAATTATGGATCACACAGTATAAATTATGGGCATTTCAGTTTTTTTCAATATAAAAACAAGGTATCTAGTGAAAAAGATCATTTTGCAACCGGTGCACTTTTTGCTTATCTAAATTTTTAATTGCTTGGTGCCCTAACGGCTCATTTCTGTATAAGGGTTAAGGCAAAATTGCTTAAATTATCTTTACAACCCCTATGAGTTTGTCACAATAATGCCCGTAACTATTTTTTTCAATCTATAAAAAATTATTCAAATAAATAAATTATGTGATTTTAATATTACTATCATACTTCCGAATTAGGTTTTTTTATATGGCCTAAGAATGAAGTTTGCAATGCATATGCCCAATCCCACAGAAGAAGAAATGAGCAATTTTATCTGTATCAATTTCTCGCAGCAGCATTTTCAAATAATTGTATTTGTTTATGCAGTGTGACCCATTTAAAATGGATGCACTTATATCAAACTTTAATATTTCAACCGATTGGAATGATTTTTTTTAGTAGACATTCAAAAAGTCCATCAGGACACCAAATTTAATGATTACTTCTCCATTTTCAGGGCATTTTCAGGGCAACTATTCTCATTTTTCATGATTAAAAATCTAAAATAATTTTTATAGCAAGAATCTGACCAATCCACTGGATTCGCGGCATTTTCAAATAGTTCTTGTTTGTTGAAACTCGTCCATCAATGAGAAAGTTATAGGAAAATTAAATTTAAAAAATATGCCGTTTAATCAAGCCACCAATTCAATCTCGAAATATCACTGTTCAGAATTTCATCAATATCTATTTATAAATAAGAAAATTGCAGGATAACAAAATTTGAAAAAAATGTTGATGGAATTTCATGAAAATATCATTTTATTCAATGATTTCTTTAAATTATTATTTATTGATAGATTTCAATGTAATTCTGACCAGTGCTATTTTGAGATTCCCTGAATTCAGTGATGTATTCCGAATTTTGGATAAGAGTAGAAATTAAAATGGTGGGTTGATTAAACGGCATAGTTTTTAAATTTAATTCTTCCATAATTTTTTTATTGATGGACGAATTTCAACAAAATTTCAAAAGTGGTGTGTCAGATTTTTTCTAAAAAAATCGCTAGAAATTTTTTCAGTTTTTTGCCTCGAAAAAAAAAAAGAATACTTTACAACTCATGGCTTTTCTTGAGGTACATGCAAAGCTTATGGGAATTTTATTACGATATTTATCCATCTTCAAAATCATATGGTTCGAATGCCATAAACGAGAAAATTTGCCGGAAAACGAAAAAAAAATTCACAAAATTTTCCGTCCGGAAAATATACTTCAACAGCTAACCAGCTCATGGGAAATTTTTTTCGAGTTCCTAACGATATTAAATTTCATTATGTCGATTGCCATAAGCGAGAAAATGAATCAGCATCCAACTATTTTTTACAAGATCGCGCCCCTATTTCAACCCTTAGCACGTGCAAACCGTATGGCTTTGGTTTCTCACTATTAGAATGTTATACCTATTCATGTGTTAAAATACCATAAACGAGAAAATAAAAAAAAAACAATTCTTTTCTGCAAAAGGAAAATTAATTTTCTATATGCCTAGCACACGTCCGATCGCTAAATTTTCATTTTTTGAGCTCAACACTAACATAATTTTCAGTGGTTAAAATCCCAGAAACGAGAAAATGAGTAAGCAAAATCTGTCGTTATCTGACGGTCTATAAGGGTATTTTTTTTTCGAAAAATGCACCTTACTCGAAAACTAGTCGTCTTCTGAATTTCAAAAAAATCATGCTCATTCAACACCAAAAAAGATATATTTCTACAAATTTTCATCTAAATAAAATAATTTATAAGCGGGAAAAAAATTAAATACTGCAAAATCGGTTTTTCGCCATTTTGTCATTTAATTTGAGATTATGTCGAAAAGTGTTGAATACAAAAGTTTTTGATTTATTTATTATCTACAACTTTTCCAGTGAACATTTTCCGCTAAAAGTCACGTTTCGTCGAAAATTGCAAAAAACCGTTTTCAACCCCTAAACTGCACCCCCATTTCACCATTTTGAGTGTTTTCGTGTTTAACTATTGTTTTCCTTTACGTTGGAACCTCAACAACATTTTCCACCAGGTCCTTGTCAGTCACTTTTGTTTTTCAGAAAAATTAAAGGCACCAGTCTATATTCCCATTTGGATGATTGTGAGAAAGTTTTATGAATATTCTGTCCCATCCATCATCAGCAATCCCACGCAACCATCCACACAAAGTAGTATCTTAATTTGATTAGCAACAGTGAATCACCTCTATCAGTTTCGCTGGAGCGTGTAAATACTCGAGATAACTGTGATCAGATAACTTTGATTATTAACACTCTGTTTAGTACACCCAATGACAATTAGTATGACAGACTTCAAATCACATATTCGAGCCGTACTTTGCGAGAGGTTAAAAATTTTAAACCGCCAATAAAACAATCGTAACCGCCGAACGCGAAGTCGAAAGCGAGTTTATTTCAACCAAATTCATTCGTTGCATCGGTGCGTTACCTTATAAAGTGTTACCTCACTCATACCAAGTGTACGAATTATTATTGGATCTTATCTAGCCTTCGATAAAACATACGGGTTGATTCAGTCGCCAATTTGGTAGACATTCATGTGAGAGACATTGTGGACGGAATTTTTACCCAAAAATGTGTTCACGTTGAACCTGAGGAAAAGGAATTAAGTTTTCTGGATACTTCAAGAACTTGGTTGAAATATTCTATTCCCATTATAAAGACATATGGATTCATTGCACACCTGTGAGAAACTAAAACTTGTATGGTGAGTACAATCAAATTGTTTTGATTCCTAGAATTACGTGCTTGGAACTGAAATTAAACGTATAATTTCCGTTAACACCAAATATGTTTTCGGTGTCAACTGTTTCTGTATTTATCTTAACAGATGGAATTTATTTTATCCTGATCTGACAATTTCAGCCGTGATGATGGCAAATAGCTGCATGTTTACTTTTTTTCGCAATGAAAAAATAGTATATTGTGTATCTAGTGCGTAAAAAAGTCTTCACGCACGTGGTGCACACTATACCTTTTCTACGACCTTTACTTAGAGATTGAATTAAAGGAAATTTTCATCCGGTGCCTCTTTGAGAAATTTTAATAGGTGTTCCTTTTCCAAAACGCGTGATTTTTTAGGAATGTATCCCTCGTTTTACCGTTTTAAGAAAGCGCGAACTTTCGGATAATCACCAATTTGTACGTTGTACTTAACACTAAGGGTGCTTTTCAACATTGAGTAGTGACTCCATAAGGTAGAAGATTTAACCTTTGTTGATAATTCAGATAGGTAGGCTAATATTACCCTTTCGGAGAATGATTGGACGTTGTTTGTATTGCGCCATTGCACAAACTTTTCCAAAGTGTTTTCGTAAATTCCCAACGATTTTTGTGGCAGTAACGATGAACTTGCTTCACAGGCTGCTAACCTCATATTTGGAGGAGTTGATGGGAGTACTTCAATGCTGTCCATCAGGAATTTGCGTGAAATACACGGCTAATCGGTTTAAATAAAAATTTCGTCGTAGTATTTATTAATTCAGAGGGTAATTAATTACTATTTACGGTCTCTTAACTGATGTAACTCTGAACTTCACTCTGCGGGAACTGTCATATTTGTCAATTTCTCTCGCCACCGCTACCTAGACCAGCGACCGGTGTGTGAATTTGTATTGACTCTTATGGCACCGGTGCGTGAAATAAATCCCATAAGAAAAGCATGGCACTTCACACACCGATTCGTGAAATGAAGCTTTACACATTTTTATCGATGTGTGACGTTAGTAATTCACATACGGGAGTAGAAAGTCTTTTTTGTACGACAGTGCGTAAACTAAGCTTTTACGCACTGCTGACAGTGCGTAAAGTGATACTTTTTCGCACTGTTCATACATTTGCGCATTTTTTTTAAATACAGTATTTTGCGTCAAATATAACTCGGAAATCTTTATTTGATGAAACGACGACAATTCATATCATTAAACATTCAAATTAATGATATAATTGCTACAATTTGGCAATATAATAACTGTCGAAGAAAAAACTTTGTATGAAACACTTTCGTAAAGGGCTTTTTTGCGTACTCGCGTGTTTGTTGAACTCTGCTGCGCCTCATTCAACAAACTCACGCTCATACAAAAAAGTCCTACTTTACGAACTTGTATCATAAATAGCTATTTTGTACAACTGTCAAAAAAACTTGACATTTCTGCATCTCTATTGACTTTTTTCACCGTGAAAAATAGCTATTTATGATACAAGTTCGTAAAGCAGGACTTTTTTGTATGAGCGTGAAGTTTATTCAACAAACACGCGAGTACAAAAAAGCCCTTAACGAAAGTGTATCATAAAAAGTTTTTTCTTTGACAGTTATCATATTGCCAAATTGTAATTAATTTGAATGTTTAATGATGTGAATTGTCGTCGTATTATAAATGCGTAAATGTATGAACAGTGTGTAAAAAATAACTTTTTCTACAACCACACTCCAAAACATGCTTTTCTGCATAGTTTTACGTTCGCAAACATGATTATTTCTCACAATAATTGAAATTTGACATTAGTGTGCCGCAAAGTGACATTTCTGTGCCACAAAGTGACATTTCTGTGCCAAAATTTTTCAGTACCTAATTTCTAAGCAATACAGTTTTCGTGACAGCAAGGTGAAAGTATATTTTGAAAATTCTGCATTTCGAAGGGATATTCGATCAGACAACTTCAAGAATGAATAGACAAAGTCTATTGGTTTATATAATATGAGGGAAATTGTCGTACAAATTCATAATATTCTGAACAAAAATCATAGACATCACTACTGCTGTCTCAAATACCCACATACACACTATCCATTGCTAGGCAACGGAGCAACATCGAATCATTTGAATGTCAACAAACGTCAATCATAAAATATTCGTAAAATATTCTTGTCCCGTCATGTTTTAATGAGATTGAACTGAAATGGATAGCGACAGTTCTGAAATAGAAAATACTCCGCCAGAACTAAGAGAACAAGTTAATTCATTGTCATTGAAGTTACTACCTTCAACTTCAAGAGGAAAATATAAGAATGAGTCACTGACATTTCATTCCGTCTTATAGTATAGTATTATTTTTAGCAAAAACGGTGTTGTAGAAAAAGTATAGTGTGTAACACGAGCAGAAATGCAATTTCTCACTCGTTTGAATTGCAGCACTCGCTTGCGCTCGTGCCTCAACTTTTTCAAACTCGTAAGAAATTAGCACTTTTCTGCACTTGTTGCACAATATACTATTACGCACAGGTGATTTTTTTACGCACTCATGCGAAAAAGTATTACTTTACGCACTGTCAGCAGTGCGTAAAAGCTTAGTTTACGCACTGCCGTAGAAAAAGTCTTGTTCATTATACCTATGTGAAAACACTATATTTACATGCTTATTTAGCATACTGAAAAAAGGTTTTTACCGTGCGCCTGCACGGAAAAATTTTCCGTGCGCTGGTGTCATCATAGCTGCCTATTTACATGTCAAAATTAAATGATATGTTGTTGAAAGTTCTCTAGAAATCGAAAATTGTTTGAATATTTCCTCACCAACAGGGTAAATAACGCTTGTTTTGTGGCAATTTCTGGATATTTTTGTACCATAAATATTTCAATTAATAATGAATGTCTCTTAACAATCTGTGGTTTTCAGGTAGATATAATGAGAAATATCGTTCATTACTCGTCCATAAATGCTTTTTCCGTGCTTGCACGACTTCCCGTGTTCGGCTTCACCTCCCACGGGAACATGTCGCGCACGCGCGGAAAAAGCCTATTTTCCGAACTCTTAATGGAATATACTAGTTTTCACCTTGAAAAAAAAAGACTCTTTTTCTCTGCCAAAATAGTTCACAAAATAAACATGGAATATTACTTTCTGAAGGATTTATTTTTAACAGAGTTAATTATTAATTGATTATTCATCATAAAACAATTCCATTTATTGCAATAATAATTGATAGTAAAGTTTGAACAATTACTTCCGATATAGATTCCCGAAGATGTTCCATGTTGCTGCTGATCAGAAACGTTAGATTTTTCTTGAAGAGTTGATTCCACAATTTTATCAGATATTTTAATTTGTTTGGAAGAAGATGGACAATTCAATATTGTTTTAGAAATCTCGAATTTATCATTCAAACTATCTTCTACATATGCTTCTGCTACGGAGGCAGATTTCCAGCCACCGTAACTTTTATGGATGTAATGTTGCCCCCTGCATTGGCCAGAAGAGTTACAGAGCTTCTCCTGAAACAGTGACCTGTGTAGCTCTTATTCATGTCTTTTCCAAGACATTTTGCAATCAAGCTGGGAATTTCTCCTATTTTATTTAGCCCCACATGTTGGTTAATATGTTTCCTCTAGAATATTTCAAAAATAATCTGTTACTTTTTGTATGAGGCGGCTGTAGAGCTCTATACTTGCGGTATATCTCGATATAATCAGAATTCGTTCTTTCGCAATAGGTCTCCGTATCAGGTATTTTAACAATCAATATAGATCCAGCATCTTCGATGAAATCAATAGTTATATGTAATAATTGTTCACGGCGACAAGCACCGCTGATACCTAAACACATAAATACCACTGGAAATATATCTGATGGGGCATCACTACCACTATCATAATCAACATCCATCTTCTTGAAAATAACTACGAGCAAACACAGTCAAACCGTCAAACACGCGGCTTGCCAATAAACCGTTTCTATAGTAACGACACAGAAAGACCACTGGATACTGTGAAATTGTATTGGAAGTATTGATAACATTAAAGATAACATGTATGTGAAAGAGAGGTATTATTTAGTTATTTTGGACTCATTTTATTCAGACAGAAAAAATTTTTGAATACGATTTTATTGAAAACATTGAATAATATTTTCAAAGCAACAGTTGCTTAAAAGCGATGACGTATAGGGACAAAAAACACGTCAAGGTGTATTGAAAGTATTTATTTTTAATATATTTCAGACGATGTAAATTCACATTCATAGTTGTACAAAAAATATTGTTTGTATTTCGTGTATAAAATTCGTGTTTTCATTGCACATTCGAGAGAATTTTTGGCCTCGACCTGCGGTCTCCGCCAAAAATTAACACTCTCACATGCCATTAAAAAAACACTAACTTTATGCACTTAACACAAAAATAACTATTTTCTCTCTAGAGTGGAAAAATGTCACTTTCAACCCTAAAACTGGGAAGGAAAGGTCAATTTTCAAAGGAGGTGTTATAAAAATCACTTGAAAATACATGAAACTCTCAATAAGTATGTGTGACTAACATGCTGTTAACGACAATTATGGCCTATAAAATAGTACATGCGCATTCATTATAGACTTCTGAAATTGAAGTGTTTGTGACATATAAGAGATAATCGGAAAGTGAAGCGTATTTCTAAATGAATACCATTTCATTCAATTTCACATTATATCTTTAAAAGAATCCTAATGTGCATTTTATTTCTAAGTATAAATGTTATGTCACATTGAGGTAATTGCGAGTCACATTTGGCATCACAGTGTGATGTCTCGTACTGACCAACGGGGCACCTAATAGACGTTTTTACGATAATATTGGAAGACACTTTTCGATTCACTGATGTGATCTGAAACATGAAAGTGAAACCCACTACCATATCTGAGATCATTTTGTGATGACTGATTACTTACGGCAGGAGGCCAATGGATGCGGCAACCGTGATGGTTCAATTTCACCCTGTTGGAGGCAACTGATGAAAAAAAATATATTTAATTTTTCACATCAGAAAAAACTGGAGTAGAACAAAACTGAAACAGCTGGTACAGCTACAAAATTAAGATTCTACAAACTGTTAATAGCCAAAAGAGGCAAAGCATCCACATAATTGAAAAATGGTAATTAGAGAATTCGGTTATGTTAATATTTCCGTATGTTAATTTCCTCTACTCACTGCTTCATAAATTAGATTCAATGCGTTCACCTCTATATCCATAATCTGAATCTGCCAAAATATATAATCACGTTCAGAGTCGTCATAACTGGGTACTTGATGAAAGTCTAATGAGCACTTTTTTCCAACTGAGTGGTTGCATATTCCGTTGGCCCATAATATGAGCAGTTGGTTTCAATGAAAAGTTTCCAGTCTGAATGTTCGGCGACTTATTTAATTTTTGGGAATTTCCGGAAATAATTAATTTTCATAACAGTGACACACGTTGACACAATAATGGATATACAGTGGTTTCATTTGAAAACCTATAGCCCCTTATATCTTGGTAAATATGCGTCTAACCACGCAGCTACTCTAACTTTCTTTTAAACACCACCGTACCACGAGTTGCATCTCAAATTGAAGGAATAATTGATTTTTTCTGAGACGTTGGAAAATTTTTCGTGTGGGCGCACGAAAAAAAACCTTTTTCAGTATGCTAAATAAGCATGTAAATATAGTGTTTTCAGATAGGTGAAATGAAAAATTTATATAATCATGAAAAAGCTTAGGAGAAGTGTCTGGTTCTTTCCAGCTCTAACCAAGACCAGAAGAAAATGAAATAAAAATACGAAGTATTCATGTTTTTCGAAATAACATCAAAATCCATTTTTTTTTCGAATATATTTATAATGCCATACTAATTTCCGTCTGTTATGCAATTTTTTTCTCATTTAACCAAATCGTATCTGTTACCGTTTTCGATATCCCCTTTGAGGAGGACATCCTTATTTTGGATTTACTGCGTATACTTATTAGACTTCGAATTTCTTATAACCAGTTAATGAACAAGTAGTTGAATTACATGAAAATGCACTAAAAATTTCAAATTATCAAGATCGTTTAATTATATAGTACTCCCGCATTGATGTGACAGAAGAAGAATGGTGTTTTTTTTATGCGACATCGTTCGATAATGATAATCATAAATGCATTTGACGACTGAAGTATATACACATTTACACTATAATTGAACTCTTGCAGTGGATACCTCCAAAAACTATTAATAATTAGGAAATTTAGAAAAAAGTATCGTAAAGAGGAGGATATTTCCAATAGAAATGTCCTGACTTCCGGAACTTATTATTATTTATAATTTTATTATATTATGAAGTAAACGCACCCGTTAAATGACACTTTCAGGAAATAAATTGCATTTAAACAATTCCATGGGTCATAATTATTATGATCTCAGAATTAGTTTATATTTTTTTCCTGTAGTTGACAATCACTATACCAAAATAGATTCATTGAAAAAAACATATTTTTTATTTGTAAAAACTTAACAAAAATATATGTTTGATGCACCAGTTATTGACACCCAGATTTTTTCTATGTACCAGTTATTGACACACCAATGATTGGCACGCAAAAAAGAACATTTATTCATATCAGTAATTGGAAATGAACTTCTAACAAAGAAAAACAATTAAAATAAAAATCTAAACACATTTTGAAAGAGCTAGGTTTCAAATATTGTCAATTTCATATGAAAATATATATTTAATTCTGTCACCAACATTGATAATTTCAGGTTGATGTAATTTTTCGATGATATCTTCAAACTATCTACTAAACTAAAAAAAACTAAAGGGTCCTCTTTGTTGGTGTTAAGAACGGTACTCGGCCCCATTCTACACTCCGTAGATAGCCTACCTGACGATTTATACAATGGTGTTACTCTAGGAACAGAGTGAATTTTCGCAGCTGTAGCTACAGGTAATCCTCTAGCTACAGCTTCTAGAGCTTGATTCATCTGATCCTGACTATACTTCTTCCTTCTTCTTTAACAATTGATGTTCCAGTAATTGACACTCTATGTTCCAATAACTGGCAAAGACTGGAACCAGAAATTTGTTCGAGCCCATATTTCTAGGAGGTCTTCTTGTTCTTTTTGGCGTTCACCTTTCAATATTTACCAGTGTACCAGTCATTGACACCCAATGGCAATGACTGGTACACATGTGCATTCCTTGATCCAGTCATTGACATTCCAGAAAAAGTGTGGTTAGGTAATTTATTGTGATTGAATATTATACATATCCGAGGTTAGGGGTGACGGGTGAGTTTTTGTAACGAAATGACGGACACAGCAGCTAATAGGTAACCATAACCATATATTTACACTTGTTACATAAACACTTAACAATTAAAGTATATACAATTGCTAAATAATAACTATCGAGCTCGACCAGATAAATGCTAGTCGGAAAACGGAGAACATGTCGGATTGAGAACTCCAGAACAACTGAATATTTTTTCTCATCATTCAAACTCCGTCCTTTCATTGCCGGCCAGAAATAAGGGAAAACCCAGTCATTGCAAATTTCCAGTGTCCGTCCGGCTTACGGAAGGAGGAGTTTTATTGTTGGTAAAACCCCTACATACACAAAATCAACTTTAAAGTCTACTGAATACTAACAAATAGTTGAAATTCGATAAACATGCACACCGAAAGTGAAAAAAAAAATTGAATGGACCTACCTTAACAATGTACTTAAAATTATTTCGAAAATCAGACAAGTTGAACTTTCATCACGTATAAACAAACTATGGAAGCACCCATTTTCCCGCCCAATAGCTACAAGGTTGCCAGATGTTCCAATCTTACAGATAATCTATGGAAATTGCTTCATTGGGTCAATATTTGAAAATATATAGAGAAGTTATTGGGTATAACCTTCAAAATGTTGTGCAACCGTAGACACGTGTTTCGAGCTTAAGCTCTCGTCAGTACGGTAAAATCAAGTTCGAAGATGAAGAACACTTGGATGTAAAAATAGAAACAAAGAAAGTCAACAACAGGAAGCCAACCACACATTTGTGGCATCGGTTAGAAGACCTTGTGCTCACAAGGCAACTACTAACGTCGCCACGGAGGCAGCTATAGCTATAGCTACCAGCGTGATAATCCTACCCAGGAAAATACAAATTACGACGGAATTAGCGAGAGGCAATAATGGAAATATAAATAGAAAAGTTATTGGGTAGTTATTGCTTTGTGAGCACAAGGTCTTCTAACCGATGCCACTAATGTGTGGTTGGCTTCCTGTTGTTGACTTCTTTTTGTTTCTATTTTTACATCCACGTGTTGTACATCTTCGCATTTGATTTTACTGTACTGACGAGAGCTTAAGCTTGTAACACGTGTCTACGGTTGCACAACATTTTGAGGGTTATACCCAATACATTTTCTATTTATATTTGTATATATTGCCCCTCGCTAAATCCATCCAAATTTGTATTTTCCTGGGTAGGATTGTCACGCTGATAGCTATAGCTGCCTCCGTGGCGACGTTAGTAGTTGCCTTGTGAGCACAAGGTCTTCTAACCGATGCCACAAATGTGTGGTTGGCTTCCTGTTGTTAACTTCCCTTGTTTCTATTTTTACAGCCAAGTGTTGTACATATTCGCACTTGATTTTACCGTACTGACGAGAGCTTAAGCTCGAAACACGTGTCTATGGTTGCACAACATTTTGAGGGTTATACCCAATAACTTTTCTACTTATATTTTCATATATTGCTCCTCGCTAAATCTATCCTATTTTTTGTTATTATATGATAATATTTATTTTATATTATTAATAATTTTATTATATCATTATTATTATTATATATCTTATTTATAATTTTAATTTAACGCTGAAAATAGGCGAGGCCGTTACAGCATGGAGGCACCGCTGCAAAGACACCATATCACAGAAAATAATTTTTCTAAAGCTTTAAATGTTAATTTAAAATTTTGAATAAATTATAATTTCATGTGAACACTTGAGTGAATAAATCCCCATTGGAAGAAAATGTGTTAGTCTATTATTCAAAAAGGTATACTATGGTTAGGTTAGAAATTCTTTCTAACCTATTCAAAGTTTGAATAATTGACTTATAAATTGTTGGCTTTCTGAAGTCCTTCTAATATACCTACTTAACAAGATCGATCACACGATAAAAGTTTATTATTTTGTTTATTATAATTTTTTATGACTAAAGAAATATTAAATATTTAAAAAATGTTGTTAAATAATTTTTTTGGCGAATGTTTTATTATTGCTGTTTTTACATCTAACAGTGGCAGTAATTAATAATGCTTTACATTTTTGGCAGTTATTTTTTTATAAATTAATTATAAACAAATTAAAAAATTTAAAATTTGACAATTTTTTAATTTCCATAATGCAGCCCTGGAAAAACAATAATTGGAAAAAAATTTTTTTCTCAAATAAATTTTTAGATTGTTTATAATCGTTTTTTTATATTTAGATCGTTTGAATAAATAGTAAGGAAATTATTTCCTCCTTAAAAATCATAATCTGTACTTCTCAATAGGTGAACAACAAAATTTTTTTCCTTATAAATTATTTCTTTGTTTATTAACTTAACAATTTGTTATGAGCAAATTCTGACAACTGTGTCATTTTTATTCTGGAACGGAAAAAAATTAAAAAACAGCCCTCTTCTATATTTTTTTTCTGCCAAGGGAGGAAAATCATGCTTTTCCTCTCGCGGATAGTTTGATTAATATCCGCGGTAGCAAAAGCATTTGCCTCCTGAGGTATGTATATAGTTTTTTCTACTACCTTTAAGTTCGTCATTTTGATAACGTCCTAAAAATTAAAATGCGTGCATACTTATAAGAACAACTGCAGAAAGTTGTGGAACTATATAATGCGGCTCTATGACAAAATATTAAGTAAGCGTTGCGTCGTCGTCATCGTGTTGACAACGATTTGTTGCTATGGCGTTGTTTGGTAATACAAACATAACAGTTGTCATAAGCTGTCACGTTGTTTACCCTTTTAAGTTGCTTCTAAATTTTGAAAATGAGTTCTAGCGAAGACGACCTGCCAAAAGATCTCGCTGAAGAGGCAAAATTGATTTCAATGCATCTTCTTCCTGATAAATCGAGAGGAAAAGTACTATTTTCCTCCCGGCGGGAGGAAAAGTACCATTTTCCTCCCTTCTTTAGGGGTCGAAAATAAAGCTTTCTAGTGAGGTAGTAGAAAAAATAATGTATTTACTCTGACTTCAAACTTGGAAATGGTCGCAAAATCGGGGAACGAAAATGTTTGATACATTCTGCATTTTTTCTCTACATAATAACCACAAGTGTTTATAATTCACATTTTTAACATGTTGCCGGCCTTGTAGGAGAGGCCAAATTTTTATAGTGCCAATGAGTACTAAAATATAACTTTTGTGAAAGTTTGCATGGTTTTGAAATTTTTCCCATTTTTGATTTTTAATGCTAGATGGATTGGACTAAAGAGTAATTAATGGTGATCGAAACTTACCAAGTAAGAGAACAAAAATCACACTATGTGAGTCTTGTACTATCATCCTTGAACTGTGCGGATACACTATATGGAAAACCGCAGCATTTGTTCAGCATGTGTTTATCACAAGATTATTCACAGTGAAATGCCCACTTACTTGTTCAAAACAATTACTTTCCGTACGGATGTTCGTAATCTGAATGTTCGATAACAGGGACTATTATCTCTTCCGATGCACCTCAACGAACTTTTCAAGAGGTCATTTATGTATCAGATATGTAACGTCTACAATCAACTTCCTTCTGATAGAACTTTAAAATAGGTACTTTTCGAAAAAAAATATATCTGAGTTAATTAATAATCAATATTGATATAACAAATGGCTTCTGAAATTATCACTGAATACGTTAGTTAACCCTTTCAGTCCCAATGGGTCATATATGTCCCAGAAGATGTTTAAAGAAGCCCAGAGGGAATTCTGCGCTATTAATTCAGCCCGCGTTGTGTCCCACTGGTAATATACCTTATATCTATTATCCCCACCCGAAAGTAGTAGCGCGATTATGCCGGTCCAGCCGTTTTTTCCATAGCATTTTTTGCGTTGTTAGAATAATAATCACCGGTGGAATATCTATGTCCCACCTTTCAAACACATTGGGACAAATATATCCCGAGCCCCCTAAAGACCCCCTCCCCCCAAACTTCAAAAAATAAATAAATAATTATTTTTTAGTTCTCTGTTATCCATTTACTGGCACATCAAAAAATTAAGTTATTTTAACTAAAGCATCAAATTGGGACTGAAAGGGTTAACACGTTCAGCGCCAAGCCCTGGTGGAAAATTTTCGTGATTTTTAAGAATTTGATTTCAATAATCTGAGCATTTACGTAATTAACATACAAAACCTTCATCCATCCTTCACCACAATTTCAGAGAAAATTCTAGGAGGCCAGAGCTTATAATTCCCTTTCTAAAATGTTCATAATGTGTTTTAGCGATACACACGGCCAAAATAGAAATTTAGTTGGTGTATCTTTCAAGATACACAATGTTTTAACTAAGTGTATCCAGAAAGATACACTGGCGCTGAACGTGTTTTAATATCAAGTAATATTGTTGAAGATATTCCCTAATTTTTCTGTGTATCCTGTAGGTTATTGATTTTTATATTGTTTCCTCTTTTTTGTATCATTCACTTTTTTATTTTCTGCTATTTATATAACAAGCTGCGTAGGTGAAGTAGTAGAACAAAAACTACTTGAACTTCCGCCTTTTGTTGTATTTTATATACCCAGTAAGGACCTATATTATTGAGTAGATGTCAGATGTAATTCAATGCCCGGAAGGGAAAGTAGCTGTTTTCTATCAAATATTTTTTTATAAAAAATTGAAAAACGGTCTCTTTTTCGAGGTTTTCCCGAATTTTCTCAGTGGAAAATGCACCGATCCGGTCGTGTGAAAATCAATTTTGTAGGTTTTATAAATCTCTACAAAAGTTCCATTGACTGTAAAACGATTCCTTGAATAATCTTTGAGATATTTCCATAAAACCAAAAAAGTTGTAATTTTTTTCACTATTTCTTTTTTTTTAAATTCCACAAAGCGATTTTGCTGGGGCGAAAACTGGGGTTTTCATCAACTAGCTATCTTATAAAAATTAGTATAGGCCATTCGCGTCTTTTATTTTGTGGGGGAAAAAACCTCTAAGGCTTAGGCTATGTAGCGTTGTATGTGTGGTAAATGTGCTTATATTCAATTGTTATTAATTACTTTTTTACTTTTTATTTCACTCAATAGGAACTATCATTCTTCAGACAATGAAGTTATTTTGATTGATTGATTGAAATGCTAGATTACAATTATCACTTGTACGGTGTCAGATGTAATTCAATATTCGTAATGTGAAGTAGTTGTTTTCTGTCAGATATTTGCCACATATTTTCTACTTTGTAGAAATGTGTGGACTAGTGTGGAGAGACCACGTCGAAATTATTCATTTCATTAGTGTTTGAAAATGATCGATTTTCAAAAGGGGAAAAAAACTCTTCGAAAGTCTTGGAAGCAAATTTATTTCGGATTTGCGTTCAGGAGATAAAACTACCTACATGCATGATAACCTATGCTTTTTTTCTAATATAATCCCGCTAAACTTGTTTTTTCCATCACAGCTTTATAGGTAAATCCATTTTATGACGAATCTTTACGGATACTTCTTACTATAAAATTTAGTAAAACTTTCAAGCTTACGAAGATTCTAGTTATTTTATGATTCAATCTCTGTATGACATATTTCAGTTGACCTATGAGGCAATTTATCTCCTTTGGACGGACCTTCGAAAAACATTTATTTTAGTGGTTAATATATGTATTTTTTGTCACACCGAAGCCGATATTAAAGTTGATGAGTTCAATATATTCTACATTCTACTGCTTATGTGAAGATCAACTTACCAAAGAAATCGCAATTATTTGTTGAGTGTTTCACTCAATGCTCCTCATCAACAAATGTTTGACAAGCCCTCGTATCTAGACACCCCCGTATATCAACGCCCCCGTATACGATGCCGAACTAAAACAGTCGTCGCACCAAACTGGAACTTATCTGCAATCCAGAAATATTCACACAATGACGTGACGTGACGTGTTTACTTTCAGAAGTCTTTCATGAAATACCAAAAAAATCGATAATGATAATCATATACGTACTATAAAAGCTGCTTATGACCCTCACAGAGTCTCCAGTAAAAATGAAGATACCTTAAAGTGCCACCGTCTTGTTTTTCAGATAAATGGAGCCTGGTATAGTAAAAATTGCCGAAGACAGTGACTTTGACATGTTGAAAAATCTCGTTGACGATCACACCAACTGGAAACTGGAGTACGATAAGGGGGATGAAACAAAGGTATTTATTATCATGTAGTTTTGTACTTTATCCTTGCGAGAACAGAAACACAATATAAACAGATGTTTCAGACATTACCTACCTGTCAGTGACATTGCCTTACATTCGTGAACAGCGTTGCCAGGAATATTTAGAGAAATTCCCTAGAGTGGGAAAAACTAGAAACATGCATTATAGCCCAGTTCTCAGAGAAACAAATCAGTCAAAAGCTCACAATATACACAAACCGGCTGAAACTATATAAAAATATTAGTTTGGATATAGGAATAGGCTGAAGGAAAGTTTTCAAAAATCGGTCCAAAGGTAGCCCATAAAAAGGACCTGAAATAATGTTTTTTTCAACTTCAAAATAAAAAACCACTAGATGAATTTTCAATTTCATACTCTATAATTTATTCAGAAATGTAATAAACTTGAACTGCACGATATCTATTGTTGGTTCCCGGAAGTATCATCAGTAGTTTTGGAAATATTGCAATTTTTATTTATTCAAACGCTTCATAATGTACTGGATTTTTCTTTACTGTGAAATATCAAATTGTTTTTACTTATTGTTTGTGATAATTGCCGTAGGTCTTGTTCAGATTATTCATTCAGTTTTACGACGAACAGATGCAATTTTCTCGAAGTATTTCCATCTACTCTCTACTCCATATTCATGATTCTCACACATTTTTAAAAGAACCTATAAATGGAATTAATTGTTATTCTGTGGACGATATCATTTACTATCAAAAGGTACTAAAATGACCTAAACGACTAGCTTACATTTCTAATTTTGAATGAAATATGTCAGGGTCATCTGACAAGCCATTTTAGATTTGAATAAGATGCCTAAAAATCCTGGTGAGTCAAGTGATTCGATTTTGTTTAAATTTTTCAGAAGACACACAAATGAAATACTGGTCTGCTTCTTTAGTCGGTTCCAGAGATGGCGCCCTTGTAGAATTTTAGTCCTTTCAATATTCCAGGGATATGGTGAATGAAGACTGTTGTCAATTTTATGAAATTTCAACAAACTTTAAATACTATTCAAAAATGAATAGTTGTAACGGAATCTAAATTTCATTGTGCAATTTTCTTGTATTGATAACTATTATTAATGTGTTTCTTCATTTTGCTGTATATTTTCTTATAAATTCATCATTCATTCAAAAGTTATTCAATTTGTCTGATTGACTCGGCCGTTACTTCATGAAGATCCATAGTAATTGTATAAAATACATAGAAAACGATTCGATCCGATTCGATTCGAAAATTTTCAATTTCATTCGAATTTCAAGAAAAAGAATGTAGTGAATATGTATTAAAATTTTAGATTTCTATTGGTTGAATTATGTTCGAGTTTGTCGACCAAGTAGACGTTTATATAGTAACAATAATAATAATAAAAATAATAATAATGGGTCTTTATTTTCCAATAGTACATATTAGGAAAAAAGCCGAAGATCAGCTGGTTGTTATATCCATGACTACTTACTTCTATATTTCTACTATGACATATCAACAAAATGTATTCCATCGGTATTATTATCGTATACTTACGGTAATGACATTATGGATGATAATATGAAGTAACAATAATTAAGTACCGTAATTGAAGAATGTGATTTTGTTAAAAATATTAAATCATGGCCCTTGCTGTGGATATTTTCAATTTCTTCATTACCACTGCTCCAGTTCGGACTCCATTATTTTCGAAATCGTCTTCTTTATCAGTTTCTGTAAAAAAATAAACAAGGTAATGAGATTATGTATGATAATTTGAAATAACAATTGAATATCTACACACTGTCCTTTTTCATATGGGGGTGGGGGACAGGAGACTTTTCATTTTTCATCAAAATTGTTTCCATGGTGGACAAATATCAATCTCGACTATGACGCATGCAAGGAAGTATTTCTGAAATAATACATAAATACGTTGATATCGTAATTAAAATTAGTCAGGCTCATAATAGAAATTGATTTGACCAAAATGTTACTAACTAAGGTATGTCCAGGACCATATATACCGAAATGTAAAACCAGCTAGCAAAAGGTCACAAACTGACTGGTTTCTTACCTGCCAGTAAATCATATAGGCAGCTCAGCACAGGTAATATGTATCTTTCTGAAGTTGATTCGAGATGATATTTTTATAAATAAATACATTTCAATTTATAATTTTACTTCTGGCAAAAATTTTATTCGAGGGTAGTAGAAAATAACCGCCCCAGCAAGCTCTCGCGATTCTTTCACTGTCATACAATTAAACATTTATTTTTCTGTAAAAGAAAAAGAGTATTATGAATTCATAATTTTCTATATCTAAAGAAAACATTTATACATGGCAACGTTGCTTAGTAAACGTATTGATTAGTTCAAGGCGCTCCAGCTGTTTTGTACCGGTTGTAGATGTAGGTTTCAGACTGTTTTATTTTCTAGTTTTGAAGTATAATTTTGATAAAATCTTCCCAAGAATACGAAGTTTTGGAATTCTGGAGGGCATATCCCGATTTTGATACTGTAAGATTTGATAGTAACTGTTTTTAATGAGTCAAGACCTACTTTATTATGACTGAGAACCATATTTTTACCTCTATATTTATAGTATGTAGTATGGTATATTTTAATGGTTCGAACGCCTACAGAAATCTTGGGTTGTATTACTTTCAAAAATGAAGTGAAGCACTTGAGTTACCTATAATCAAATGAACTCATCGATTAGGTGTCACGTACGGAAGTCTGTGAAACTACTTAAAATACCAGTATAATGGTAGGAGATTTCGAACATAGATGGCGGAATAATCTGTTAATACTTCTGAAGGCAGGACCGGAGTGACCAGGACCTTATCTGCATCAAAGCCTTATTTGACAATTGAATCCAAAGTCAACTTTCATTCATAAAGTTTTGTGGAGGATTATTCCAAGCTTTCTCTGGCTACTCACAAATTTTCAGATAATTTCTTGTCATTTCAACTTGTGCATGAGTGTTCTTTCAATATTTAAAATTTTTCACTTTGATTATTTTTTAGAACATTCGCGTTATTATATGTTATACAAGTAAAATAATTAAGTGCATAATGGCACTATCTTAATAAGATGCAGAGTTGTACTGTTGTTTGAGTTAGAGAAAAGTTCGAACTCATGCCATAATGCCATGAAATTTTCGTATTCCAGTTAAAGTCAAATAAACTTCATTGACGGAAGTGATAAAAACTCATAGCTTCATTGATTTAATGAAAATTGTTAAAATTAATTCAATCAAATTAACAATTATGAGCCACAATAGTGGTACTCCACTCCTATTTTCGCTCCGGGGCAACTCGACAATATAGGTGGCGCATTTTCTATTTTAACGGTAGGCAAAAAAAACGAAAAAACGCACGCCTTATCTAGTGGTCTGGTGTTTGAAAAGTGAATACGTAAGGAAGTCACCCCGGGACGCCACGGCAAAAAAAATAATAGCTGTCCTCTACCAGCACAGGCTATGCCTTTAGGTACAGTCGATTGTTGTGAGGAAGAATTATTATTATTAATATCATTATATTATTATTTAGTCTCTGCTACTTTTTGTCATTCCAGCCTATGTTCTCCGGGAATGAGTTGAAGAATATGCTCATGATATCAGAGAAAAATATTATTAAAATAGTGGATGAAAGTGGAAGAAACAATCAATAATAATTTCCTGTATATTCGATTTGTAACGAATTCTCATAACCATAACAGAAACGTCTCTATTGATAGGTATGGACGAAATCAACCTCAAACTGCAGCTTCAAAATGGTAAAAATTCAGTCAGTCTTCCAAGATATTTCACCCAACACAATATTCGATGTACTTCATGACCCTGGATACCGCAAAGAATGGGACGAACATATGCAATCGTCGATAGAAATTGGATACTTGAATCCTAATAATGATGTTGGATACTACGCATGTGAGTTCCAGTTACTTGTTTTACTTGACAGGCGCAGAAAATTACAAAATGTACTTCAAGATCTGGAAGTTTGTAAAATAATCGATTTAGCATCATCATTATATGCATACAATTCAGATTGTGCGCTGAAGAAGTCAGTAGTCAATATTTTAAAAAAGGTGTCACGCAATTAACACCAGCGTATTTCCGTTCACTTGGAAAACTGCGTAAATCCCAAAAAAATAAGAAGACAGTTGCAGAACTCTCGCTTTTTTTCAGTTTTCTAGGAGCTAATGGAAAAGACCATCAGAAATCTCTGAATCGCATACCTCTTTTCTTTCTTTCATTATTCTTTCATCATACCTAAGACCAATCTGTTTTATTTTTTCGGACAATCTGGAGACAAAAAGTATTATTTTGGAAGGTTTATGTGGTTAGATCTCAGATCAATATGTTTACTTATTGATCTGAGGGTTAGATAGATTATATATTATTTGCCTGAGTAGGAAAGTTTTCTTTCAATAGAACATTAACATTCACAATCTCGTCAATTTCTACGAACAACTGGCGAAAAAGAGTACCTGAGAATATTTTTCTCAAAAACAATTTCCCATTTCTGGAACGAAAATATGTTACTCATGAATTTTCTCCATGAGATCAATGAGATGAAAAGAAATCTAAAAAATTATTGATATATTTTACTTTTTCAGTATATTGTCCGCCTCCAGTGAAAAACAGAGATTTTGTACTGCAGAGGTCCTGGCTGGACATGGGTGATGAAAAATTAATTCTTAATCATTCTGTAGAACATAAAGACTATGCGGTTAGGAAAGGATTCATAAGGTTAGTGAGATAAAGGTGTTTATTCACGACATATCTAACGTCTGGGAATGTTTTTCTATGAACACAATTTAATACTTAAATCACGTCTATATTCATGTATAGTCAGTATCTTCTCTGTATCTTCAACGAAAACATGACTTTATCAATTTTTCTGAGAGGCATTAGAATAATATCTATGTTTGGAAATGAGGACTAAAACGTGCATGCAGGTTTTAGAGTCCATTAAAAAAAGCAATTCGAAAATCAACATCTCAAAAAAGTTGCTGTCTTGTTTTTACGACTGAACCCCAACTCTTTTGAAATATTATTACACCATTATCAAGTAGTTTGATCCAGACCAATAAGCAAGTTCTGAGTTTTCACCTTCTCATCGGCAGTCGAAGATCTGCCGAACGTCCTTTAATTCGTACTCATCCTTTCGACGAACGACAAAAATTCCTGTCCAGGCTTGGTTTGAATGATGTTTTCTGAATATTCCAATATTTTCGTTTTAGAATGAATCTGAAGATAAGTATAGAAAAAAGATGAATATGATTCGTGAATTGAGAACATTTTCATCAGTTATCACACGGAAAAAATAAGGTACCAAATTTTTTTTGGAGAAAAACATTGATTCCAATGCACTGAAACGTAAAAATTTATTTCTTCAGATCTGTAACAGATTCAAATCTTGCCGTGGATAGTTTTCAAAGTGAAATGCTTTTGAATTAATTACTTATAGATTAACCTGCCAGAAGATGGTGCCTCTCTGTGGGGTTGAGAATTAACTCATCAAAAGTCACAGTGGTACCATTTACTAGAAGAACAAAGTTTCAGCACCTAAGGACTGTTGGCCTCTACAGAGCAGTCTTAGAATGGCAGCAAGACGTGAAGTATCTTGGGCTTACCCTAGACTCGAAACTTCTCTGGAACAGACGTAGAAAAGATCGTTAACAAGGCAAAATCATCACTGACCCATCAATACTGCGATGGTTGGACACCATGATAGTGAGACCTATGATCATCTACGGAGCAGTAGTGTGGCACGGCAGAACCAAACTTGCCACAACAAAGAAAATCCTGGAAAGAATAGCATGTCTTTGTATAACAGGAGCAATGAGGCCGAATCCAACAGCAGCTATAAATAGAGGTCATTCTGGACCTTACTCCTCTCCATATCATGGTGAGGAGAACTGCTTGGGGAGCAAACCTCGGGTTGGCTAAAGTCGGTTTCAAAGGGACAGCACACGGTGTAAGGGGCTCAACCCCCACCGAAAGTGCACACCTTACCGATCACCCAACTGACGAGATTACTAGGAAATTTAGTTTAGAGAATTTTTTTCGAACGGAATTAAATACCAAGAAAGAATGAAGCACAGAATACATTCGAGCACTTGGAAAGAATACCATAACATGGTACACGGACGGGTCCAAATCTCCCGACGGAACTGGAGCAGGAGTCTTTGGGCCTCGCACCAAGTACTCCGAACCCATGGGCCAGTTCCCCAGCATTTTTCAAGCGGGAATTCACACCATAGAAAGGTGCAACCTCGACAGGAAATACCGGAACAAGGAAATCGCAATCCTCTCCAATGGTCAAGCAGCCATCAAACCCTACCAAAAATGTCTCATAGAGACTGATAAAAAAGTATTTAAGAGAATTTATGAGATCCAAGTTGAATAGTGAAACCGCAAATCCGTATAGAGCCATATTCGATATTCATCAGTATTTAACAGACATTACATATACATATTCCTTTAATTTCTAATGTGTTCTTAGACATCACTGTTATCCGTTTCCATCAGCGATTACTGGATGGATGCTACATGTTGCTATGAGATCTTGCAGTTTGAAAATAAATTAGAACGTATGAGATTTCATCGCAGTAACTAGATTATTTAAAAAAATATATCAATATCCTGCGAGGTCTGCCGTCTGCGGTCTGCCAGATTGTTCCTGGCACGTTCCATATGAAGATTGAATAAATAAATTCAATGGATTTTATAATTTTATATGCACTTATGCACATAAAGAATAAAGTCATATATATTCAAATTAGAAAAAATATGTAAATTACACATTAATTTCTAACAGAAACGAAAAGGAGGTAGATCGGGTAGATCTGTGCACCATCTGTTCCTCGTGTATATTATCACAACTCTCATTTTACCGTGGTTGGTATTTACTTACTCTGATCACGCTTTATGAAACGTGGTCTAGGCCGCACCATCTTCCGAGTAGAGGAAGAAGCTCTCCGAGTAGCCGGTTAGAGATTCATTCATTACATCATTGTTTATAGAGAAATTCTCTATAAACACTGATTACATGCATACAGATGATGTATGAGGATTACCCCTCATACAACGATTCAGACATTCAGAGCTCACGACTTTTGAAAGAACTATGCAGTTCATTGGAAAAGAAACGAAAACATTTGACATACGAGGGATATAATAAGTAAATAAATTCATTCTCGATTATCCGATTATGATAAAAAAAAATTGATCATTCGCAATTGAAGTCATTTTGAAATATATATCATTATTTGTAGGCGTAGATAAAATAACCTACGGTACATTATGATTCTTCTGATATGTTTTGAAAATCTGGAGTGAAATAATAATAATAATCTATTCGAATATTTCAGCAATATTCTAGAAAGATTTTCCTGGAATGTTGCATGTCGTTGATCTTGTGTTGATCTTTCTGAAATATTTTTGAAATATTCTGGCATGATATGATAATAATAATCTATTCAAATATTCTTAAGAATATTTTGTTTATAATTTTCCACTTGGTTTCGTAATGTTCCTACTGTTGGATCTCATGAAATCTCAAAGGATTTGCATAAAATTGGATATGGAATTCCAAATACAGATTGGACCATCAAGTCCTGATCACACTTTTTTTATACGATACCGAATGAGATTATGAATTGTGTATTTCCACACATAGGTTCTCAAAATTTTTAATGAGGAAAAAACATTATTTTGTTTGAAATTGGAATACCTCATCGAATCGTGTATATAGTCTCTTTGCACCACCATTGCCTAAGACAAAATCTTATACTCTGTATCCTTGTTTTCCTATCGACACTTGTGAATTCTCAGTGATTTTGAGTTGTATGAAAACTTATAGGAATCGCATATACTTAGATAAGGAATTCCTGATCCAAACCATCACATCGTGACCTCACTTTGTCCACAAGATACCCCATAAAATTGGATACGGAATTTCTGATACAGATCATCGAATACTGAATCCACTTTCTTCATACGATACCAAATAAGATTAGTAATTGTGAATTTCCACACATTTCTTATACGTTGACAAGCTTGTAAATGAGCATATAATAACGTTGTGATTGAAAGTGGAATATCTCATCAAATCTCATAGTTCTCTTAAACAACCACTGCCTGATACAACTCGTATGACATGTATTTGGGTATGCTTATAAATTACACCTACTTATAAATTCTCATACATACTTCCAAAACGTGTATGTGCCAGGGATAACGTACGTGTAGGTTACAGACTTTCCACGTAGATCCTTATAAATTCTCATAATTCGTCTATATTTCTTTATGAGATTATATGTGATATTTTTGGCAGGGAAGCGTTGAGCTCATATAACATCAACTCGAAGATGGTCTGGGAATGCCTAGACAAACTCAATGATCTAGGCAGGAACAACAAGGTGATCCTCCTCTGGGTGCCGGGGCACGTTGGAGCGGAGGGCAATGAACAAGCAGACACCCGTGCACGAAAAGGGGCATCAACGCCACTGATCGGGCTAGAACCATTCTGCGGAATTGGAAAATCTTACTTCCAAGAACTCAATAAATCTAAAGAAGCAATGAGAGCAACAAACTGGAAAAGACTTCCAGCGCCAAGGCAGGCCAAAGATCTCCTCGGCAATTTCAACCGAGCCAGATCGAAGACACTGATTAACCTCAGCAAAACTAGTCTAAAGACAATCACGGTATTTCTGACGGGGCACTGCAGACTCAAAGATCATCTAAAGAAGCTAGGCTTAGAGGATAACAGCATCTGCAGATTCTGTGGGGAACATCCAGAAACACCCCACTACATATTGATGGAGTGTTATGCTGTACATCACAAGAGATTGAATACACTGGGATCACACCAGCTGACGGTGGGAGAAATATCACGAATAGACCCCCTCGAAATCCTTAAATTCCTCAAGGAATTGAGGCTTGAGGGGCTGCTGTAAACGAGAACACTTTGAGATAGCAAAAGAAGATGGGGCACAATAGATCTAATCAGGTCGCAGCGCATCAGTCACCATCCACACTTACCATTACCATTATAGATTAACCTACATCGAACATCTAAATAAATTAACCTTCAATGTTCAGTGTATTTGAATAAAGCTTGTCTTCAGAAAAATGTTTTTACCTAATATCTTTTATTATTTATAGTTCTCAAGCAAAATGTGTATAAGCCGTTATCTTAGATTTTGAATGTTGACAATGTAATCATAATATCCATCCTCAAAAACTTTCCCAAACTTTCTAATATTAAAAGTTAAATAAAATCGTGAAATAAAAAAAAAAAACATGTTACTTTGTTGGTATAATTTTTGGTATTTTTTCAGAGCAACATCTCATTTAACTGGTTTTGTGATAAGGAGTGCTCCAAACGGATGTTTCCTCGGATATATATCTCAAACTGATCCCAGGGGAAAACTCCCACCATGGTTAGTCAATAAAATAACACAAAAATTTGCACCAAAAGTAGTCAAGCAACTCAAGAAAGCCGCTGATGGATATGAAAGTTGGAAAGCATCACAAATTGATCCTACGCTCAAACCTTGGGTATATCCTGAACAAACATTAGCTTATCCAAGGATTAGTATATCTGATGTGAGTATTATAATAATAATAATAATAACTTTATTATTCCCAAGAAACATGCTGCTTATATTAGGGAAACATCAAAATTAAATTTTTTTAACAAAAAATATGCACATATATACATAAATAAGGATGAGAGCTTAAGCTCGAAACACGTGTCTACGGTTGCAGAACATTTTGAGGGTTATACCCAATAATTTTTCTACATACACATAAATATATATATATATATATATATATATATATATATATATATATATATATATATATATATATATATATATATATGCTAAATACTTGTTTCAAGGAGCAATAAATGTTCCAGTGACTGTAAAACAGTCGAAAACAATCCTTTAGGAACTCACTATACCTTTGTATAGATTGTATGGCATATGTCCGACAGAAAACAACTACTTCTCTGGCTAATACCTCGAGGTATTAGCCAGAGAAGTAGTTGTTTTCTGTCGGACATATGCCATACAATCTATACAAAGGTATAGTGAGTTCCTAAAGGATTGTTTTCGACTGTTTTACAGTCACTGGAACATATATATATATATATATATATATATATATATATATATATATATATATATATACAGTATTATGATAAAGTAATGCACAAAATTCATAAAACGTACAACGATCACTTTTGAAAAAAATGCAAAAACACGTCAAACTGTTTTTTTTATTCCGCATCTTTTGACATAAGTTACAAAAATAACACGTCAAAGTTGGTTTAATGGACTGTTTAGTTAATTGAAAAGTTATTATGAAACTTACGTTTATTTCGTTTTTTATTCATTTTCTCGTTTTTTTTCTTATGTGAGCCCTACTACAACTATTTTTCCCTTGTGTAAAAACACAAGCTCTATCACATAATGTAATAAAAATCTTAGCTTCTTCCCATTAAAAAAATTTGTTGATGACGTCATAACTTTGACAACTTTGACGTGTTATTTTTGTAACTTATGTCAAAAGATGCGGAATAAAAAAAACAGTTTGACGTGTTTTTGCATTTTTTTCAAAAGTGATCGTTGTACGTTTTATGAATTTTATATATATATATATATATATATATATATATATATATATATAAGGATGGATTTAGCTAGCGAGGGGCAATATTTGAAAATATAAGTAAAAAAGTTATTGGGTATAATAAATTGTCAAATCAAATTAAGTTCTTATAATATTACGCGTGTATATAAAGAGTAGTTTTCAGTTAGTCTGAAATCAATTTTAATGATTATTACTTTCGTCTATTAATTATCCGTCATCAACCAAGCATACGCTCTATTAGCGACTATTTGCATGGTGCACAATAGTCACCGACTATTGATGATACCTATATATAAAGGAACCTGTGCATCTAACAGTACTGTAAATAAATACATCTTAAAGGTCAAATAGAATCAATCGTGTTGAAGCTGTATAAAGGTGCATTTAGTCAACATTATTTTAAAATTGTGCTTAAATATAAGTCAAAAGCGAAAGTTGAATCTTTTATATCAAATGGCGCCATTTATACAACAATGTTAAGTTTATGCTAAAAACCTTTGATGTTACCGCTATGTTTATGATAATTCTAAAGTTGACTAAATCCACTCTCAGTATTTGAAAATGAATCGGTTTGGAGAAACCAAAAACGAAGAGATAGAGTAATCGAGGCTACAATCCCTGACAATACAGTGAGCTGTAAAAATAGCGTATGGAAACAGTTTACCAAATTTTGCGGGCATCTTCAATATGAATTGAATGAGGCGACACCATTCACAAAACTGAATGATATTTTGAAAGACTGGGCCTGGAATATGAAAAAAATGGGCAAGAATATAAAGAATATACTGTGAAGTGCATGTGAAATTCAAGAAGTATAACATAAAAATAGATCCATTTCAAGCGTGCGAATTCAAAAGTTCTCGAGACTCACGCAATGCCAAGAGACGGGAGTTGCAGAAACATCAGGAAATACGTAAACAGAGTTCAACGGCCTTAAGTATAGAAAATATGTTTGCTATTATTGACAAATGCGATAAAAAACTTCAGATGGAATTAAAAAAAAATTACGTGGGGGCGAAGGTTGTTCAGCTTTGATTGAACGAACTTTCAAAATGGTCTAAATTGGGAACAAAGTCTAATGGTTTAGATACCAACCAATTCAAAATTACAAACCATTCTTGCAGATCAGCTACAGTTTCTCGACTGGCAAAATCCGGAGTACCGGAAATTTCTGGCCACGCTAGTACTTCTTCAATTCAACCTTACTTGCAGATAGATGAACAACATCTCCAGGGTATTTTGAACAGATTGAGAAATCAGAATGAATGTGGACCTTCTACGGTTGATACTGCCAGTTCTTCAAAAGCTGTCATAAATTACATATGGTGGAAATGTCACATACAATTATCGTGTTTTTAATTTCAATTGATAAATTATAAAGATGATGCTATTTTTGTTAGGATTTTGTTGATTGTTCTTGATATTTTGAATGAATTATTCCAAATTGTTTAATTTTCATTCATTCATATGACTGATATAAAGAATTGGATTCAAGAAATAATCCTCATATATATAACACGACCTTGATTGATTGTCGAATATTTTATTGCTGCTAGATTTCTCTTGTATTTATTGATTTTACTCGACATTATTTTGGCATTAATAATCAGAGAGCGAAGTGAGATAAGATTCTATAGTCTATTATTCAGGATAAATATTTCGCCAGATTTGTTATTTCTGGGCACTTAGGTTTCATTTTGTTGAAAATAGTGTTATCTCTTATTGTACTTTCTTTAATTGTCAAATCGGATATCGGAATGAATTTCAGGTCATAATTCTGAAATGGTTTCCGTAGAAAAATGTAAAGAATAAAACAACATCAGTTACACTCTGAGCAGGAGATAGTGAAAGGTATTATTTTTGTATTGTTTAATTCAATATCACCTGTTAATTTTGTAGTTAGTGGATAAATTTGGTAACAAGCGATGAAGAGGAAGTGTCCGTTTTGAGAGTGGTTCAACGAAAACCTGTCCCAGTAGCCATGGCATGGTTTTCATACAGTACGGCTTTTTAAAGTCTCCTCTCCTGTTGAATTTTGAACGGTTCGACGTAAACTATTTCAGACAACAAACACTTTAGATCCTTTCTATACCGAAAAAGTGATTTTATACTTCTAATGTTTGTTGGAAGGTGATTAAATATCTTACTTCCATTATCCATTAAATTTTTTATCAGAGTACTCTTAAGGATTGACAATTTCATTTCATTATTTTGTATAATATAATCAGAAGAACTACCAAAAGCGAATTTTGTTTTATGCTTGTATATCGAACACACAGTTTCAAGTATGAAAGTTGCAAAAACTGATAAAACTTTATGTTTATGACGACATGAATCCCGATATTTTGCTTTGCATAAATATTGCAGAGCACGCTTCTGCAAAATTAGAATATTTTGAAATCGATAACCACAACAAACTCCCCAAAATGCTTTTCCATACCGCAAATGTGATTCAATGAGAGGATGATACACAGTTTTGGAAGCTGCATATCCTATTTCATTCGTTACAAATCAGTGCATAACAACCATAAGAGAGTTCTTTAGAATTTCAGTGTGCTGCTTGAATTTTAATGAGCTATCAATATATAGACCCAGCTACTTCAAACATAATTTATTTTCAACAATGTTATTGTCCTACGGTCAATATTCTAGATGACATCTGAAGGAAATCGTGTTAGTTTTATTTACGTTAGATGACGGTAAATTTGAATCACACCAATCTTTTATTGTTTTCAGATCAACTCGTATACAATTCAACCATATCTTTTTTGTTCTTGTTGTGCCAAAATATAGTGCTGTCATCAGCAAAAACAGTAAAGTAATCTGAAACCTCGATATTCACTAGGATATTAATATACAATAAAAATAAAATTGGTCCAAGTCTGGAACCTTGATGAACTCAACAAATATGATGGATTTGATGAATTTCTTACTATCTGATTTCGTTCCATATTTTTGTAGTTTAGGCAAAAGTGTTTCATATGATTCACACAGTCAAAAGTATTAGAAAAATCACAAAATACAGAGTTGCTACTTCCCCAATATCAACTTCATATAAAAGAGATAGGATTGCATAAATATCAGTATCACTCAGAACCAGATGTTCATCGACGCTGGAGATATCTTGAAGGATCATTCACCGAAACAATAGAATTTGTCAACTTCTCAGCAATGGATCAATAGTAGTAATTTAGAGTATCAGGACACAATGATGACTTTATCTGATATTTGTTGTCTTTTCCTCTGAATTTCATTTAGATGAATTTTCAGCTTCCAATATCCTTTTCAGTTATAATCTTTTGCTAATTTAATCAATTTTCTATATATTCTGCGATGTCGAATAAAGTAGGAGTTCAGAATAAATTCACTAATAGTAAACTTTTCCGATATGATTCAAAGGAAATCTTTATTCTTCAAGTAACCCATCGCTTCCTATTTTTGATTTTAATTCCCTGTATTGGAAAAGATCTATTGAACTCTTCACGTAGACTACTGCTGAAAATTAAGAATTGATTTTTGAACGAGAAGACATGTTTCAAATTTGCTTGTGCGCATGTAGAGTAAAACTTGTCGACTTGGCATTCATCCGACCATAATGATACCTGTTCGTCACCTCACTTGAACACATGGTTATTGTACTCCTTATAGCCTCGTGGTCCGACAATACCGACGAGATGAACAAGATATAATATGATAATAATAATATAATATATTTGTTTGCCATTTTAGATAATCAAGGGCTCAAGGTACATAATATGGAATGTCACTAAACCTAAGATAATCCTCTATACAGGGTGAATCAGGCTGAACGCCTCGGACTCTCGTGGCCATATGGTATTTTTTTTCAGTAAACGGCCTGGGGGAGTACATGTATGTCGATCTGAAGCACATTTTAAAAATAATGATTTTTATACAAGATGTTTGAAATAAGCTTGACATATCAAAGTTATGTTTTTTTTTAATTGAACACCCTGTATTTTCTTACATTTTTTAATTTTTTGAGAAAAAATAAGCTGACTTTACTAAAGTTTCCCTATACCTAACTCTCTCCATTTATGAGATATTCAACTTTTTGAGAATATTTTATTCACTGACGAATCAACATTCCATAACAATGGTCTGGTGAATCGACATAATTTTCATTATTATGACACCGAAAACAGACATTTATTTCGAACCGTCGATCGCCAGAACCGGTGGAGTGTTAACTTATTCGGTGGAATCATAGGAGAAACCATAATTGGTCCTTATTTCTTTGACGGGCATCTGGATGGAAGGAAATTTTTAAGATTCATGAAAAGAGATTTTTGGAATCTTCTGGAAAATATTCCTTTGAATTTGAGAGAGAAGATGTGGCTACAATTAGATGGTGCTCCGGCACATTTCAAACGTGTTGTCAGGAATTATCTGGACAGAAAATTTCCAGATCAATGGATAGGGAGAGGTGGTCCTTATAACTGGCCAGCAAGATCCCCCGATCTTACACCTTTGGACTTTTTTTATGGGGATATATCAAGAATATTGTTTACAGTACACCACCCACTACTCCTGATGACATGAAAGTGAGGATTAGAAATGCCTTCCAATCAGTTACTCCAAATATGTTGATCAATGTCAGAAGCTCATTCGAAAAAAGAATTAGATGCTGTAATGTTGAAATAAATGGTGGTCACGTCGAACATTCCTTATGATTTTTTAAATTTTCACTTAAACTTTAATTGCTAAATATTGTTTTTTTTTTAACCAGAAACCCCAGAATTAGTAGATACAGACGGACCGATATAACAAATGCTCCAAAGAAAATCAACTGTAAGTAGAGAGTGTTCAAATTCAATTTACTGAAGATAATGGAGAACTTCTTTTTTTAGTATTTGACATCAGCCGGTTGATGGAATTTTGTTATTTTGAAACTTATATTGGTTTACAAAAAGGTTTTGAAAACTCCTTAAGCACTATATGTAGGTATAGGGACATATTACATGGTTCGAAAGAAAATGAAATGGTGAATCTTTTCACGTGGAAAAATACAGGGTGTTCCATTTGAAATAACAAAGTTATTGGAGTTCAAATATGCGGTAAGTGTTCCTGACAATATAAAACACACTGTATAATATTGATCGTCGTCTGAAGTTGCAGTAACTAGCTGAAAGGGATGAGAGTGACCGGTAAAAATTTCGTACACATGCAGTGGATAATTGCAATGATATTTAATTTTTTTGACAACGTTACATTTTGAGAAAAAGTTGAATATCTCATAAATGGAGAGAGTTAGGTATAGGGAAACTTTAGCAAAGTCAGCTTATTTTTTCTCAAAGAATTAAAAAAATGTAAGAAAGTACAGGGTGTTCCATTAAAAAAAACATAACTTTGATATGTCACGCTTATTTCAAACACCTTGTATAAAAATCATTATATTTAAAATGTGCTTCAGATCGACATACATGTACTCCCCCATGCCGTTTACTGAAAAAAAATACCATATGGCAACGAGAGTCCGAGGCGTTCAGCCTGACTCACCCTGTATAAGAGTAAGGATAAATGTAAATAAACAATGTAGAAAAATATACATCCATACCGCATAGTAGAACATGAAATTTGACCCAATTTGTTTGTGTTTCTCATTTAACTAGCTGTCGCCCCCCTACGAACTACAGCCCACAGAAGTCGCAACTTGTGCGAGCTATAAGGATTAACGAGGTCTTACGTTTTCACGTGCGATTCCTAGCACTTTCTCGGGCCATCAGAAAATTTTCTGCAGTCGCCGTGGTTTGATCCATCGCCGACTGGCAGCCAAAGTGATTGAAACAATGTCGCTTTAACCACTCTTCATCGTCAGTACCAGCATTTATCCATTAACATGCAGTTATCCATTACCATCCTTGTATATTGTGACATATATATTTTTGATTTCAGTGTGTCGCTGTAGGCGTGCATTCAGCTGCTACTGGAGATTGTGAAGAATCAGACTGATTGTCATTTTTGATCTCTTCGACGTAGAATGAATTGGCTTTCCACAATGTCAAATAGGTACTTCTTTATTTTCCACCACAGAATAAAAAACTAGTAGGTGTCTCTTCTTCACGTAGAATTGTTTTGACCAAAAAATCTTTAGATAATAGATGGGAGGTGAATTGAACAGATAACAGGATTACTATTCGTTGCTGTACAGTTGAATCAGTTCACCAAAGAATATACATTAAATTTAATAAAATCGGTTACAGTTATCCTTTCACAATATAACAAATAATGGGTGCCTTAGTGATGCTATTTTTTTATAAAAACTAATTGTTTTGATGTGTAGTTTATGTGGAAATTTTATACGTCTTCAACTCGTGCATGGAATTGTACAAAAACGATTCTGATTTTGTCTCATCGCAGAAATAGGTTGAGAGAGTTTATTTGTCATGTTGTGTTAACGCCAAAGGTATTTCAAGTATTATTTTCTTTTATGAGGGTCGTTATGGTGCTGTCCTTCCAAATTTCACGTTAGAAAATAGTGTTATTGAATTAATAGTTCTCTTCTGACAGTTCAAATGAAACATAGGTAAAGCGAAGATTTATACTAATTGTATATTTATTTATGATAGTTACAAACGTGTTCAAAAATAAAAATATTGGATTACTTCAGTTGTTTCATTTCATTTATTTAATCTTTACGAAAAATATCTAACAAGCGTTCATTTCCCGTCAAACTGCTGAATTTTCGAAAAATACTTTTACCTCGCTGTTACGAAAACTGTGTTGCTGAGAAATACCACGAGAGCTTGCTCGAGTGATGTTTGGTACAGTAGCACAATTTGAAGGAATATTCGATAAGACAATTTCAAGAATGAATATACGAAGAAAACTTTATTCGTTTTGCAAAAAACAGTTCATTTTGCGTATTTGGCATCTTTCAGGAGTCAAACTGACGTTTCTATATTTTCCGTTGTAACTTTGGAAATTTAGAACTAAGTAATTGTCGGAAAACCGGTTTGAAAATATCAATGACATATTACGGCTAGACTCCGTTATTTACATTTCGAGCTGCGGTCACATTCTAAGCACAATTTTTATTGCCGCTTGTTTCGCGGAAAATTGTTGGCAGTCAACCCAAAAGTCGGCAAAGCTGAGTTTCTGCTGAATTATCTGCTTATATACAATGTATACAAGCAGATAATTGCCGCGAAACAAGCGACAATAAATCTGTACCTTGGAAGAAAAAGAGCCAATGTCCACATCATGCAGAATTGGGTTATTTGGCCCAATATACCGATGTCCTCTTGAACAATGTGTTCCTCACGGCCAGAGTCCGATTTCAGAGGCCAATGTCCTATTGAATGATATATTTCTCACGGCCAATGTCCAATATTTTCCACAAATTAAGAAAACAGGTTCGGACGGTATTACAACTGAAGTCGTGCAAACATTAATTGATTTAATTTCTGATCCCTTAGTACATATTTTAGATGTTATTTTTAAATCTGGAGTATGTCCCAGTTCTTTCAAAATTGGTATTATAAAACCAATATATAAAAGTGGTAATAAAAATAAAATGGAAAATTATAGGCCAATCACTTTGATTTCAAGCATAGCAAAATTTTTTAAAAAAATAATAAAGGTGAGAATTGAAAAATATCTAAATCATATAAATTTTTTGTCTCTAAATCAGTTCGGATTTCGGCAAAATGTTTCCACTGAACATGCAATTTGTCACCTCACTTCTCATATCTACAACTCATTGGATAATAACACACCAAATCTCAGTATATTTCTTTACCTAAAGAAATCATTCGACTCTGTAAGTCATGAAATACTGCAAATAAAACTGGAACTTAGTGGTTTCCGTGGAATAGCTTACAAATTAATGAAGAGTTATATTTGCAATAGAATACAACATGTAAAAATTAACAAAACTGTTAGTGATCCAATGGCTTTTTGTTATGGAGTACCGCAAGGCAGTGTTTTAGGTTCATTACTATTGAATATCTTTCTCTATGATCTTTTTAAATTAAAGTGTAATGGAAAAATTCATGCATTTGCGGATGATACTGTTATTTTTTATAATGATTCTACCTGGACTGCATTGAAACAAACTGTACAAGAAGATTTAAAAATAATTAAATGCTGGTTTGACATAAATTTACTTACAATAAATTTTGATAAAACTTATTATCTCCCATTCACCTGCTTTGAAAATTCTTTACCAAATTTAGGCCCACTTGAAATTGACAGTAACTTTAAAATTCATTAAACTGAATGTATAAAATATCTAGGAATCAAATTTGACAGACATTTGAGATGGAACCATCAAATTTCCTTCCTTGTGAAAAAATTGAGATGTCTTCTTCCCAAATTCAAGTTTTTAAAAAAATTTCTTGCAATGAAACATCTTGAGATGTTATACTTTTCATTGATACAGTCTCAATTGACCTATGGCATTCTTGGATGGGGTGGAGTAAAACAAAATTTAATGTACTCGTATAATTTGGAAGTGATACAAAGACACATTTTAAAAATAATTTATAATCGAAATTTTATGTTTTCTTCTGATGTTCTTTATAAAATAAGTAGAAAATTTGATATTGTTCAGTTATTTGTATATAGAATGTTGATTTATATCTTCAAAAACAAAAATTGCATCAATTTTAATTATCATTCATATAACACTAGATATAAAAATGATATAACTTTAAAAAATAAACTCAATAAAAATAAATCCACTAGAAGTTATACAAATATTATAGGAAAAGTTTTCGGTATAGTTCCAAAAGAGATTATAAAAACAAAATCTTTTTATTCATACAAAATTAAAGTGAAGGATTGGATATTCAAAAAAGATCGTAATTTTTTTCACAGCATGATAAATGTATGAATCTTTCAACTCAATAATTTCATTTCAATAATTTTATTTCAAGAAATTGTTTAATTTAATGTTTTTATATTCATATATATGTATATTTCTTACCTCACTACAAGTTCCACTTCGTGAGGAAATTTTCTAGTTTATTTATACCTTATATATTGTATTATAAAAAAAATTGTAATCTATTATGAATAAACTTTATTATTATTATTATATATATTTAATTGTTTGTAAAATAATACAAAGGAATGAGTGTTAGAAAGACTCAGAGTCATGTAATGTTAAACAGTTCTTCAAGACGACCATGATTCTATACTGAAAATCTTTGCACTCCTTTTTCTCGAAACAGCGAAATTAGACATTGGCCCTTTTTCTTCCAAGGTACAGAAATATTGTGCTTAGAATATGACTCTGAATTGACCGCAGCTCGAAATATAAATAACGGAGTCTAACGGTAATATGTCATTGGAAAATACCACTGGAAGCAGTGTTTTCAGAAAGTCTTGTTATTGGTTTATATCGAGAAAATGAAGAAATTTGATTAGTTTATAGAACATGAGGGAAATTGTCATTGGATTACTTACTACTTCGGATCCGAATCCTAAAATTGGTACTATTTATTGACCACCCAATGTAAACTAGTTAGAATTTCTCCGAAATTATTAACCACATTACTTTGTAGTTTTCTGTGTAGTTTGTACGATTCAATATTCGTTCAGTAATAGGTAGGTATATGATTTTATTATTTTTGTATACAGGGTGATTCAAAAGTACTTTGACAAACTTCAAGAGGTGATTCCTCACAAAATTCTAATATGAATTGTCCAAATAAATATATGTCCGGAAACGCTTCGTTTCCAAGATATAGGGTGTTGAAGTATTATTTTTATTTTCGTTTGTTTCAAATAACTTTTGAAATACTGAACTTAATTAAACGAAACTTGGTAATAAGAGGTTTTTGAGGAGTCGAATTCGAACCTGATGTTATTATTGCTCGTACTCGTATGGGGCGCCACCAACACGTCTTTTTCATTTTTGAAGATTCATAACTTTTTTGAGTGTTCTTCTAGCACATTTTTCAGTAAAAAAATCGATTCCTCTATCATATCTACGTAAAAAAGCTACCCTTGTTACAAGTCGCTGTAGCGAAGATACAGGCAGTCAGTCGTCTAGTCATTGAATCTCGTACCCGCTCAAAAATTATTGGTGTGTTCCTTATTGTTTCACATGCTTCCTCGTTCGCTACTGGAGTTTTATAAACTAGTGACTTCAAATGTCCCCAAAAATAAAAATCTATCGGGTTTAGATCTGGGGACCTTGGTGCCCACGGCTGGTTAGGTTCTTCTACACCCCTACCGATCCATCGATTTGGATAGACTGTGTTAAGGAATTCCCTGGCTACAACGCTAAAATTGGCCGGAGCCCCATCATACATAAACCACATGCGGATACGAATTTCTAATGGTACATTCTCAAGTAGTCCCGGCAATTCATTTTCTAAAAAGTGTCTGTAAGTTGCGCCATTCAGTCGGAGCGGAAGAAAGAAAGGACCTATTAAGTAATTATCAATTATTGCCGCCCATACATTTAGAGAAAATTGATACTGATAATGCCTTTCACTAACTGCATGCGGATTTTCGAGAGCCCAAACATGGTTGTTATGAAAGTTTGTGATAGCATTTCGGGAGAAGTTTGACTCCGTGAAGAGTACATATCTTAAAAATTGAGGATTTCCAGCCAATTTTCTCAAAAACCATTACACATAGTAATGCGTTCGGGAAAGTCTCGTGGCAAAAGAGCTTGTACCCTTTGAATATGGTATGGATAAAACTGTTGATCGTGGATAATCCTCCAAACTGTGGACTGAGTAGAATTGACAGCTTCAGCAATTATTCTTGTACTTGTTTCTGGATTCTCCTCGAGAGCGTTCAAAACAGCTTCTTCCAATTCTGGGGTTCGGACTGCTAGTGGTCTTCCAATAATATCAGCTGCCCTCCTAAAGCTACCTGTTTCTGCCAAACGACGGTGGAGACTAGCAAGTGTTGGAGCTGAAGGCAGTACTCGATTAGGAAATCGCTCCTGGTAAATACGTCTTGCTTCGCGCGCATTGCCATCCGCAAGGCCATAAACGAAATGCATATCGGCTAAATGAGCATTATTGTTTAAATAATCCATTTTTTCAAAATTAGTGTTTTCTACTTCTACTTACGGAAACTTCAACAGTCACAAAATATGTAATTACCAAAACTACTTACTTAAACATCAAATTCTTTTCCAAAGCATTCTTGTGAAAAATGCAAAATATTGGTAATAACTTCAACATGCATCGATTATCAAATAATTGACTTGAAATTTTCAAGTCCAAATATTTAGAAAACGGTTGCTAACAGCGACTTTTAACAAGGGTAGCTTTTTTTACGTAGATATGATAGAGGAATCGATTTTTTTACTGAAAAATGTGCTAGAAGTACGCTCAAAAAAGTTATGAATCTTCAAAAAAGAAAAGACGTGTAGGTGGCGCCCCCTACGAGTAAGAGAATTAATAACATCAGGTTCGAATTCGACACCTCAAAAACCTCTTATTACCAAGTTTCGTTTAATTAAGTTCAGTATTTCAAGAGTAATTTGAAAAAACCAAAATAAAAATAAAACTTCAACACCCTGTATCTTGGAAACGAAGCGTTTCCGGACATATATTTATTTGGGAAATTCATATTAGAATATTGTGAGGAATCACCTCCTGAAGTTTGTCAAAGTACTTTTGAATCACCCTGTATATTCTGTTTACCAGTTATTCTTGATGTATTTGTTTGAATTGCAATTGTTAATCCTTTTTATTATTATTGTACGTACAACTGCCTTGTTCAATATATTTGAATGATTGAAACTCTTTCCGTAACTGGCGTATCTCAGCAGAGAGTTGATTCACTAAGAAATGACTTTCTTTTAATTGGCAGATTTCAGGCCAATGGAGAAACATGAGCACGCAATAAAAGGTGGTAAGCTTTAGAGCAGGTGATAACAGGTGAGGAGAGACACAGAGATATTGGACTGAAGAATATAGATCTAATTTGGTTAGCCGACTACCAGCTTATGTACATTATTGTGTCTGTACATGAAAATTAAACATTAGATACCTATAATAATCACCCCTGGTAATAAGGGTCTATTTGTACAACTGGAACAAATGATAATGGCAAATGCGGGTAACCCCGTATTTTCAAAATCCACCGTATATATGTGTTGTGGAGCAGCTGTTCTTCATCAGTATGACATAACAAAGTTACAAGATGTGCAACACTAGGATGTAGTCCAGAAACAAACTGAGGCGTTGAAAAATTAGTAAAACTGAATACCTGAGCAATATCCAGCTTGCATATTAGGTTCCTATATATGCTATATACCTATGCTTCCTTGTAATCTATTCTCAGTTGCGAAGCAGGCAGAATAAAGACGAAGGATAGGTTTTATGTATTTATGTTTGCATCTAACTCTCGATACAGAGACAAAGCTGATATCGATTGTTGCATAAAAAGTAAGAACGTGTTTATGAATTGATAGTATATCGTATAACTAGTGTGTAGCTATAGTGTATAGAGGAGTTTCCAACAGTGAACTCATATTGATACAACAAAATTGGATTTTTTGAAGTACAAATTGACGCAAAGTCAAAAGTCAAAGTCAAAATTGCCGGAAGTTAATTATAAACTTATTGACAAAGCTTCATTGTATTGAAGATAATGTTGAAAAATGTATGGAAATTAAATTAATACTTAAAAAGTATGATGGTGATAACCCCTACCATCGGCACATCATTTCTGATGAGAGAGAACACCACTATATGCGCTCCGGGGCGACTTAAAAGAAAAATAGGGTGCATTTGCTATTTCATCTGCAGGGAAAAACCCGGAAAAAACCTACAGTACCACCATATGGTCCTTGGTGAATGAGGGAATGGAACAATACAACAATTAAACATAAATACATGCTCATTCATCAAGGTCTTCACCATCTCTGCCATATATTCTTACATTCATTATAAAATATCGAGTTTTTGAAATTGGAAGTTTTAAATCATTACTCTGTATGGTACTACGATCAGAAGAACTGTTTCCAATAGAGAACTTTGTATTGTGTTTGTGTATCAAAACAAACAGTTTCAAGTATAAAATAGCAATAGCTGTAAGAATTTTATGTATAAGAGATTTCGGCATGAATCCCTATATTTTACTTTGCATACAAACCGCAGAGCGCGCTTTTGCAAAATTAGGGCAGTCTGTAAACGATGACTACAGCAAACTCCCCAAAATGCAAGTTGTTTCAATTTTCCATAATTAGTCTCTCCGACAAGCTTCCATAATCCGAAATATTGCGGTTCAACCAATAATAATGCAAAGGAATTAAGAAGCGTGACCATAGTAGTGTACGCCGCGGTATACAGCTAAGAATACACGTTGGTAATGTTAATTGCATATGCGTGTAGTCCACTGAAATCCCTGGCAGAAAATAAAAACTCTTTGATTTGCTGAACTTTTCGTATCTTCTTCCATTTCACTGTCGTGAACTTGGGTGATACCACGTACAGACGTCAGTCACTCATCCAAGGATTTGGCCACTGTCAGCCTTGCTTGGATTCAGCTATCGACATTACCAAAATTCAAAACATATATTCATTATATTGAATTTGTGTTGAACATATAGCAACTCATGAAATATGAAAATATCTGAAAAACTGAAAACTTTCCAACACCAACAGGTGTGTAATGGATAAGTTGAAAGCCTTATAGGGTGTCGGGTCCAGTCCTGCCCTTCTGGAAATCCCAGAGGGTGGGCAGACCCTTGTGCACTGTCCAGGGACAGTCCCATGATGTTGTGGGGATGTCAGTGCTCGTAGTCTGCTGAGTTAAAAAATTGTTAAAATTTTTATTTCCGTCAACCGATTGCACCTCTACGTGCATCAACCCTCAGATGTCTTCGAGAGATTTGTGTGCAGGGATTTGAACCCTCGACTATTTGCTTGAGAGGCGAACGCTCTACCAGCACGGCCACCAGGGTCTGGGGCCGCTACTGGATAGGGTACACATGTCTGGTTCAATATAATCTTATAATGCCATTTCATTTTACTAGAACCCTCAAAAACTTAAGGGGAAATCAGATCTAACTTTTTTGGCTTCAATGATACAGGGTCTAATTTTTCAATAGCCGTACGACTGAGCAATAGTATCTTTCGACCAGCCATGACATGAATATCTTCCACAACTGTTGCATTTTCATAAGACAAACGTGCAGTTGCCACACCGTCTACATTTGACCAGGTCCGAACAAAATTTTATTATTATTATGAATGTGACGTCAGCTCCAGAATCCAATTTAAATGAGACTTCTTCATTCACCTTCAGATCACCTTCCAAGCTGGAGAATAAAAATCTACCTCTGTGATTATCAATTCGCCTAAATAGGAGTCCCCTGTTTCTTCGTTATATCTTCTCACTTCTTGAACAGATTTTTTTACTGCAATATCTGCTGTAATGGCCTTTTTGAGAAAACATAACACTGGCCATTATTAGCTGAACAATTTTCTAGCTTATGGGTAGTGAGCATACCACATTTCTCGTAGTTATGTTCATAAATTCGAAAGATTTTCGACTTCTGTTGGTTTATAGCTCCAACAACATCTGAGAACGGCCCGGATCTTATCGAACTTTGCTGCTGATGGACTGCTTCTGCCTGTCTCACTCTTAAAATAGCTTTTTCCAGAGTTAGACCTTCATCCATTTGTAATGCCTCAGATAATTTTGCATCTTCAATGCTAATAACTATTAAGTCTCTTACTAATTCCGATTTCAACGAACCGAAATCGCAAGTTTCTGCTAATTTATGTAAATCATTGATGAAAGAATTTACAGATTTACCCAGTAATTGTCTTCTCTTGAGGATTTTTGCTCTTTAATAGATGATATTTTGTTTAAATCCCAAATCATTTTCAAATGCCTGTTTAACTTCATCGAAATTCTCCAAGTTTTCTTTTTTCAAATCGAATGACAAGCAAATCCTCTCCTTCGTCTCCTAAACAGTACAGCAACATATTTATCTGAGTGGACTGCGGCTTATTATTCAACTCCAAGGCTATCCTGAATCTTTCAATTTTTTTTATGGGCTAATCTAAAGGCGATTTGAAATCAAAAGGTTCTCGAGGACTAAAACTTGGTACTGTACACTCGTGGTCATGACTGATTTTCTATACTGCAAGTTTCAAACACCTGATACCATGTAAAATGTGTTTGATAAGATCTGATGCATAAAAGTATCAATGATCTGAAATGAATAACCGTCAACCTTCAACATGACATTGTATCACCTCCCCGATAGTACTGGATGATTGATACTAATACTACACCCTCAGTCCCTCAGTATTGAATTTTCAAAATTGCTTTATAACTATAGAAAATGAAGTGGTAACATTGGCTGACAAAAGTTGTCAACGGTATTAATTTTAAATTAAGATGAGGCCATGAGGTAGATTAAACAACTATTCTCAAGCGACATTTCAAAACTTTTCAGGATTTGTTTGTTGTCATCATATTTTGCTTTCAACCACAAAAAGTACAACAATTAGATGGTGTCTCAATGGGAAGCCCACTATGCCCAGTTACTGCAAACTTTTTATAGAAAAACTAGAGGATAGAGCGATAGGGACGGCAAGTTCCAAACCCAAAGTATGTTACGATATTTAGATGACACGTTTATAATTTGAAGCCATGGACCACAAAAACTCAAACACATCAACAGTATACACACGAAGATTCAATTCACCATAGAAGTTGAAAGGGATAAAAAGCTGGCTTCCCTAGACGTACTTATTTCACGGGAAAAATGACGTTTGGGGCATGAGGTATGCAGGAAACCAACACTCAATGATCGGTACCTCCACAGCACTTCAAATCACCATCCAATCCAAAAACAATTTATAATATAAACTTTAGTAGATCGAGCAAGAAAAATCTGCGAATCTGGAAGCGAAACTGAACCTGAAAAACGCTTCTCTTTCAAATGGGTTCAAAGAAAGAGAAATTGCCTGTGGTATGAATAAAAAAACAAAGAACACTAGCGGAAGTATCGACAAAGAACAAAGTGGCAGAGAAACTAACATTGAGAATAAAAAATATTCATAGCATATCTCCCCAAGATCACAAAACGGATTAAATAATTTATTGTAGTAAGACTATTAATTAATTATTTTTTCAGGACTTGGGCTATTCGTGGTTCCAGTCAAGGTACTAATTCCTTTTTCGAATAATAACGAATCACGACCAAATAAGATAAAGAAATACAAAAATACTGATTATTGAGGTTTCAACTCACTAATTCTTGTTGATTGATCATAATACTTGATTGGATTATTAATGAAATAATCGAATCATTTCAAACAGAAAACAAGTAATAACTGTGATTCGCACATCACATCAACAGTGACACCTTGGTGATTGGCCATACTGACAATAGGTAGATTTATACTTTTCTTTCTTTCAATAAATAGAAATAGCAACGATTTGTCATATTGTCGTTTATTGGTTTTTGAAAATGTTCAATTTACTTTCTAGTTCCTATAAATAAACACAAGGAGTTTAGAGTCAGTGTAAGAAACAAAATATTGATCGTATACATCATTCAATTGATGAATTAAAAAATTTGATCACGAAGATGAGATAATATCTTTCATAGATCCACTTGTAGGAAAATCCTAGTTTTGAAAATCGTATCAATATCTGAAGTGGAAATATAAAATTCTAATCTTGTACTCATTGTCACAGTAATCATGGAAACAAAAAATAATTTTCGCTGAGTGAGTGATTGTGGTTCGAGTAAACTGCTCTGCTTTATTTCATTCCAAAGCTGAATTTGGTAAGAATATATATATTGATAGGTACTGGGTTCTTTATTAATTCAATTCTTGGATTCTAGTTGTTTTACTGATATCAATAGTAACAACATTTCATTTTGTCAAACTTAAAAACTGTAACTTACCAAAATTTTCATTGCAATGTTCAAACAAAAAGTGATGCCTACTCCTGTATATAGTGTGTTCAAAGTTCTGGTACACCAAGCAAATTCCATATAATAATAGATACGGTAAAACACAGTAACTAACAATTTTTGGAAAACCGATTTTTCTATCAATTTTGACTTACTGATTTTATTGAAAATATGAACAGGGTGTTCATAAAGTCAGTTGTGGAATTATCTGCGAGTGAAAGATAAACTTTAGTAGTTATTTTCCATCTTACAGGATAACCTGTCTTGGAAGGGATTCATGTTGTAAAGGGACACATTCCCATTGAAAATTGAACCAATATATGGAAATGGAAATGGAAAAACCTACGATAAAATGAAGTTACTTTTATGTGATACCTAACAGAAAACAACTACTTCCCCGTTTTTTTTTCTTTCTAGTTACATAGGGTCTTTCACAATATCTATCAGATATAGTTCAATGTCCAGCTTGGCTTTAGCCGGGGAAGTACCGAAGAAAAAACGCCCCTACGTTACATATTTGTCTAGGGAATTTGTGAGAGAAATGCACAACGATTTTAAAAGCAAACTTCCTAAAACTTCTAAAATAAAGAAATATAGAGAAATAATCCGCAAAATGAATATTTCGATGATAGTTTTTGTTTGTTTTGTTTTTGAAAACGCATTATTCATAACTATCATGATCTAGTTACATTAATTAGGGCAAGTAGATAGAATATAGAATTACGAATTCTCCAGGAATTGCATTCCTGGAAGTAAAAGGAAAGAGTTCTCTCCAAAAATGTTGATACTGAAGATAAATTATAAGGGTTTTTACAAGTGTGTTTCATGGAAGGAAGTCGAAACATTGAAATGTAAAACAAACTTCGATGATCAGTTTGCAGAGTTGGACTTCTACCACGAAAACTCAAACTCCCTTACGATTGCGATAAATTACCAAATAGAGCCGTTAGTATTGGAAAAAGAAACAATACTGAAAAGTTCAGTGCCTTTGATGCCCATAAACAGACACGAATTTTGGAAAAATTTGCCATATTCTAAAGATTCTTTGAACTTAAATACCTCTGAACAAATTGTTGGAGAAGATGATTTTTTATTTTAATATTTCCCTGACTTTATTTTTTGAGTCTCCAGAAGTTTTTCATTTATTTAATTTTTTGATTATCTTTGAAAACTAATGTTTTTAATTATTTTAGTAGAAATTGTGCTTCTGTTCTTTTAATAATCGATGTAAATAAAGATACTATCTCATTTTGGTCACTTACTTTACCCATATTGGCAGAGAACTTAGTTCATTTATAGTATTATTTATAATTTTGTTTCAATGTAATCTACCATACATATACACATTACTTAACAAAATTCAGTTAGCTGAATTTTCAATTCGAAAGTGATTACTGTGTTTTTCCATTAGGACTCTAAATAAAAAAAGATTAAAAAATATAAGCCCATTCAAAAAACAGTGTGTGCAGTTACTGTATAATTTGTATACCACACAAAAACAGATTACCGCATCTAAATTATTATTTTTCACTTGATCGGTTTCTACATTATAAATCAGATGTGTTTTGCATCCCTCTAACATCCACTGGTCTTTTAAAACTTATATTTAACACTTTTGAAATGACACGAAAATTTACAAAAATTGGTTTCCTCATTTTACCCAAATATAGTTACTGGGTTTTACCGAAGAGCAGCCTAATTGGTTATAATGGTCCGCAAGCCCTCGTGTGATAACCAGCAAGTTGTAACTCTGTATATTGTTTAGGTATGCCAAGTACGACAAGATTTCGCAGAGAGAAAACCTTGACAGTGGTAAGTTTTCCTTTGGCTTTCTGAAAAACATGTCAATTTCGCATTCATATGTAAGTTAATGACCAGCATTTACTTTGAAACTTAAAATGAAAGATATGTAATAAAAATATTCTAAAAATAATTGTCCGACAAAAAGTTTCGGTACTTCTAGTTTGTCCCCCACTCTGAACGTGTCGATTTCACGACTTGTGAGTTGGCGACAAACAGCAATCTGAGTTTTCTAGGAGCATACAATAATTAAATGAGATTTTCAATGGCACCATTGTCCGACAAAATTAATAAGGATCTTCAGGAGTCCGACGCTCCAATAATTATAGAAAAAAAAAAGAATCATTCATCATCTTCTTCTTCAGTAGATTCTTCGCTCGCACTGAAAGTTGCTTGTCTCGGATTCTCATTGTGCTGCACTGGCAGAGTGAACGGCATCTAAATCTATATTGAAATCGAAATATTTATACGGTGTGTCCAATTAGTCGGCACCATATGGAAAACTTTTTTATTATTAATTTTAGGAAAAAAAGTTATTAATAAAAAGTTCTGCATCAAATATCAAATTTTTTAGGTCGTATACGTATACGTATACGATTCTTAAAAAATATGAATTCCATGCTAGAATAATGTACCTTTATTTTTGACAATATCAAAATTTGCTTTGGAAAAAAGTTGTTTAGAACGACAACTACTTCTATGTACCATGAAAAACAAAATTTAGTAAGTTTTTACATTTTTCTTTTTTTTTAGTTTTCGGTAAAAAAACTTTTAAGTCAAGAACAATGAGTTTTTTCCTGTAACTAACAAAAGAAAGGAAAATGTTAAATAACTAAATTTTGTTTTTCATGGTGGATACAAGTGATTGTACCGGGTGACACAGCAGACATGTAGCAGCCTGTAGTTTTTTTATTTGAATAGATAAAAATTTGAAATTTGCTGAAGTTACGTAACCAATGATAGCGCTTCATTTGAATCTAACGACAACTTTTTTCAACTACCTGTTTGATCGGCAGTAACTCCAACTTCTTTTTTTTGAATGACACCCTGCACATTTATCTAGCCTATCTTATTTATCTTGAAGTTCTCTATTCAACCGTGTATCACAAAGTGGCATTCGTTTCTCAATTCGCAGATGAATTGCATTTTATTGAAAAACATCAAGTTGGCTGTTACCCGAATTCGATAATCTTTCGATGCTTGGTAGGCTTGGAAATCCAAAGAGTATCAGTTAAACGATATAATATCAGTTTTTTCCATACCTGATCACTTCCTACAGATTGTCAATAATTTCTTTATTAATCAAATAATGAAAAAGTTTTCCAAATGATGCCGACTTAATTGGACACACTATATATACCGTGATTTTTTAAAAACTTACGTACCAGAAGACAATTCTCCGAATAAAGGGCTTTCAGGGCCGTCATACCAATAATGGGCATACTTATTGTCGATAATGGTCCGGCTCTAATTCAGTTGGTGATCTTAAATGAGCATTGCACCAGATTCTGCTTATGTATATGGTTCTCTTAATTTCCTGGAAAAGCGTCTTTTTAGTTGGTGGTGGAGACGAAGCATCGTAACCCTTCAGATTTTTTGTATAGTTTGGTGGTTGTGGTAAGTGTTAAGACACAAACAGTAAAATTTCGATTTTTTTGGCAGTTTTTCAACAAATTTACCAACTTTATTGTGGGACAAGTATATCATTGTCATATATATTCTATTTCTTTGAATAAAAAGGGTAGACAACATTGCTGGTTATCACCACCATTGTTGTCCTCAAATCGACATCTTTGGAGCGTCGGACTGCTGAAGATCCTTATTAATTTTGTTGGACAATGGTGCCATTGAAAATCTCATTTAATTATTGTATGCTCCTAGAAAACTCAGATTGCTGCTTGTCGCCAACTAACAAGTCGTGAATTCGACACGTTTAGAGTGGGGGACAAACTAGAAGTACCGAAACTTTTTTTCGGACAATTTTTTTTAGATTACTTTCACTAAATATCTTTCACTTTAACTTTCAAACTAAATGCTGGTCATTACCTCACATATAAATGCGAAATCGACATGTTTTTCAGAAAGCCAAAGGAAAACTTACCACTGTCAAGGTTTCCTCTCTGCGAAATCATGTCGGACTCGGCATACTTAACAAAGTTACAATTTGCTGGATATCACTTAAGATTTTGTACGAGGGCTTGCGGACTAAAACCATACATAGGGAAGCGCAAGCTTCTTCCTAAGTTTTAATACCTGTGAATATTGAGTAATGGCTTACAAACCTCACTGCATGCTGTTTATTATTCAAAATTCTTCCATATTTCAGTGAAAGAAAATGATTTATGATGGAACCTCATCGAGAAGAAAACAACAAAAAGGCGGACAATCTTCAAGAAGTACCACTCATTGACCAAACCACTGCTAGTCAAAAACAGTCTATCAATAAAGACAACCAAAGATTCCTAGTCATTTTAGATGTAACGATTTGTTTTACCGTTATAACGTTCCTAGTAGTGGCATGTTGGAGAGGAACATGGGAACTGATGAATATTTATTACATGTATTTTCCAATGTGGGAAACATTCATTGTATCGGCTTTCGCGCATGTGACATTTGCCCTCTGTCAAAATGTTTTCCACGAAGTTCTCTTGGATAGAAATGAAAAGCGAATCATTATCAAAGCCGCATATTCCTGTTTACGTACATTATATGTATTTGTGTTCTACCTGGTGGGAATTGCTCAATGGAGCTCAATTTGGAACATTTTGGATACCTACTTCACAGGAACATTTTCAGAAATTTTATTGGCAACGATCTGCATAGTTCTTCTCGTATTACTTGGAGCACTCACCAATATTTCTTCGACCCCCATGTCTATAGAAGTAGATGGCAAGGATGGAACATTTCTCTTTGAAACCAGATATTTTTATAAGGTAATATTTAATTTTACTAACTTATACAAATGAGCACATGAATGGTGGGATGAATTCGCGGAAGTTTTTGCGGTGCAGTTAAGCAGGATTTATAGATTGTTTATAGTTTTATTTTGTGTTCATTGAGCGCCAACTGTTTTCCTTCATGAACATATTTTTTTATAATTCTTGTCCTTCAGATTATATAGATGTGGAAATCCTTCTAGTAGGATTAGGAATACGCCTACATCAACATCTATATTTTCCTCATAATCTGACATTTCTGAATAAAATTAATTCTTGCTTTCAGACTTTATAAACAAATACATAACCTTAATTATGTGACCTTTGGTTCATTTTTTATTCGAAAACTTTGAGTTTCATGTAATTTTCCGCTGCGGCTGCCGTCCGAGAAAAAAGTTGGTTTACTACCGGCGACAGTGACAACAGCAACTGCAACGGCAGCGGATCTATAAACGTATCCAGGAGCAACGCAACGTCACATTTATTTTATCTTCGTACGGGAACGTCAACTGCAACGACTGCGGCTGCGACTCAATCTATAAATCCAGCTTTATTGTTGAAAATGATGCCTCGAAGAACCTGATTGTCTTTTTCATTGGTCTCGTGTGAGACAGTTATCAAATATACAATAGGGTTGGGTTTTCTGCATCAGTTCGGATCACAAAAATTATATTCAGTGAAAATTATTCCTTAAATTTCTTTTTTTGCCGAAATTGTAAGGTTTCAAAATGTTCTTCGATTTAAAGTTAACTTGACCTTGATGTCGAAAAACAGCCATCTAACGGTGATGTAACGATGCATTCATACGTCAGAGTCGCTAGGAGTACGTTTTCAAATGAGATGAAAAAAAGTAGCATTTTAATTATGAATTAGGAAGGTGGATATCAAAATATTCAAATTCTGAGTACCTATGTCACAACTCCTTCATCGTGTTGAAAATCGAAAAATTCAAGGCCGTCTAAAAACTCGTGTTTTTGCGAAAAAGAAATTTGTCGATCTGCCGTTACGAGAAACCTGCCGTATCTTTCGATTTTGAAAAGTTGGCGGTGACTGATTTCCAAGTTACCAACCTGTAACCTGACATGAATGATATTCACTAAAAAAAGTGTAGAACTGATGGTGATTTAAGTTGTGTATATTGTGCTGGTGAAAATAAGAAGGCATTTTGAGTGTTTTCTTTTCACGGAATAAACGTGTGCTAGAAAATGCCAGTTATTATTCAAAAATAGGCCCGTATCACCGAAATAACCCACTTGAGACCACCAAGACTTTCGTTTGGAATTTCACCCATTCACGATGAACTAACTGACATTGACGCGTTCTATTTTGACAATTGGCAGGATATCAAAACCATGGTAACCAAAGCCTTACAAGCTTGATTGTTGCATCTTTCTAACATCATTATTTTAAAGTGTTCACTATTTTTGAGTGGATATTTTATTGTGGGTAGTTAAAATATTGTACAATATTTGTATCGTAAATTCATTAAATTACGGTAATTCATTAAAATTACGATAATCGATGGGTTAACAACCTGGGCATAAACGCCTCGTTTGACAAATTTTCCATCTCATATCGTAATATGAATCATTACGATAATTATATCATAAATATTTCCCTTCACTAATAGTCAATGATTTTGAGATTGACAGTAAAATCCTCAGAGTTGTTCTCATGAAAAGCAAATAATTCGAGTTTTCTTCAATCTCGTCTGTTTCTAAACTATATAATAATACTAAAATTTATTAAATCCTATATAGGGTACGTACAATCTACATTTAAACATGAAAATATTACATTTCCACAGAATATAACAGTTCCACAAAATGAATATAAATATATACAATATATAACCACATCATTGATTGAAATACTCAGTAGTACTATAAAAACAACCATTAATCAAAAATTCTTTGAGCTTTGTTTCAAAAGGATTTTCTCTGTCTAGATTTTTCAAATTATCAGGTAAGTGATTATAAAATTTTGCTCCCTGATAAGATGTAGAATTTTTGAACAAACATCCATCATCATTTCACCATAGGATATGCACGAAAGTCAGAATATCGACTGTAATTCTGTATTTATTTTGTTTTTTGAACAACAGAATGCATTTGTTAATATAAATGATGCCTACAAGATTTTCTATAGTCTATTTTATAGATTAAGCGCAGCACCCTTTTCCGGGAGACAAATATTTTGTTGAGTTTTGTGTTGAGCATCCCCAAACTGCAATAATATAAGAAATATGGGAATGTACAACAGCATAATAAACGTTTAAAAGATGGGCTTTATTGAAATAGGATCTCAATAGTCTGATTACATAGTACACTCTGTTAACTTTCTTACGTACTTGGTTTATACCTGACTCCCAGGTCATGTTACCATCGATATTAGTACCAAGAAATTTGGTGTTATCTGATGATTCAATTATTTCGTCATCCACTCTAACATGAAAGTCATCAATTTTTCTATTTCTACTGGCAGCAGAACATTTTCTACACATTCACCATTAAGAAATTTTTACAACATCAATTTGTAAATTCTAAACTCAAATTGTTTGATTATTCTTGAAGCTGCTTTGGGTTATCAGCATTTGCTACGATGGTTGTATCATCTGCATACAGAACTATGTTGTCTGTGCTTATATGATTTGGCATATTGTTGATGAACAGAAGAAAGTTGAATGGGACCAATATAGAACCTTGAGGAACCCCAAGATCAATGTCAAATTACTGCGACTGACAATTGTCAACTTTGACATGTATCTTTCTGAGCCATGAAAGAAAGTTACCCCTGAAGCCAAGTGAATAAAGTTGTTTGCATATAATATGGGGGTCAATGATGTCGAATGCTTTCGATAAGTCAAAAAAAAATGCACCGACATAGTCTCTTCTATCTAGTGAGTCATAGACGCACCGGAAAAAACTGCAAAATGCACTTTCTGGGCAAAAACCATGGTGAAACTTGGATATTACTTCAAATTGATCCAGGAACGCGAGGATTTTGACATAACGGATCTCTCGATTATTTTACATAATACAGTTGGAACTGGTATACTAGCTGACAGCAAGAGTTTTTTGTTATTGTTTTTATGTTCTTTGAATTCAAATTTTAGATCTGTTATGATCTTATCATACTTTCGTGATAGATTGTTGATCAGGAATTTTATCAGCAGAGTTCTGCAGATTGTCATCTATGTTATGGCATTTTTATCTACAGTTCAACTAATCCGGCAATTTTGTCAGGGTCATTTTTTGTTATACCCATGTTTAAAGGTCAAGATCAGTTAAGTAAATAAAAAAACACAGGTTCTTTGATATATTCAGAGGAATGAAAACAAAGGAGATGCAATCCTATTTCTTTTATAACATGAAGTACCTATATTCGGATATCGATGGTGAAGAATTAGCAGCTGTTGTATTTTATGATTTTTCTAATGCCTATGACTGTGTGAATCATAAAATACTTTTGCTTAAACTACAAAAATATGGATTCCAAGGAATCACAGTTCCTCAGGGTTCCATACTTGTACCAGTTTTAATTTTATTGTATATCAATAACTAATTGAATACCTAGATTATAGGTTCTTTTACTGTTTTTGCTTCTGACAGCTCTATATTTTGGTGCCCGTAACAAGAACAAAAAGGATATTGATGAAAATATACCTCCCAATGAATAACAACAGGCATGAAACCCAGAAATATCCAAGTTTCACTATTTCATGATGACTTCCTAAAGAAGCCCTGTTACATTTGCAAGTTTTCAAGCAAGTCTGCTGCCATGTAAATGCAAATTCTGTGCAATACCAATTCAGATAGATAAAATTAGAAAATATTCCATTTTGAGGATTTTCATGAAATGTTTCTATCAAGGTATGTCCTAAAATGCATCCCCTCTGAGATACAGGGTGTCAAAAGTGCGAAAAAAATTTAGATTAATTTTTTTTCTCCAAAACTCCTGGAGAAAAAAAATTTAAACTTGGTGCACTAATCAAGGTTTATCAACGTGATAATTTGAAGTTATAATTTTCAATTTTCGTAAACCAGTGGCGTAGTTACGATGGTATGTGGTCATATTTTCCTTCATATTTTCTTTGGACAACTGAATTGACAAATGAGCGTTTGACATCAGTTAGGCTCATCCATACTCATCCATACTAAAAGTCATAACATTCCATTTGCCTAAAAGTGAAGGTTTCTGAGATATTTGCGAAAAACTGAAGATATATCCTGAGAAGAGACATACCATCCTGTGTGCTATAATCGCATGATGCAAGTTTATTATAACTCATAGGAATAATTGTCAACCTCCTGAACATTTTTCAATGTTAGGAGTATTCATAACATAGTACAGGTAAGTCAGAATGAGACCGACAAACTCTGTTTTTTTTTTCATATTATTTGAACGAATTTTCTTTGGACAACTGAATTGATAAATGAGCGTTTGACATAAGTTAGGCTCATCGATACTCAACCTAAAAGTCATAACATTCTATGTGTCTAAAAGTGAAGGTTTTTGAGATAGTTGAGAAAAACTGAAGATATGTCCTGAGTATCAACGTAATTTGCTATGTGCAATAATAAAAAAAAACAAACCCAACTTCAAATTAATAATACTCCAATCAAATTAGAGTTTAGATCTGAACCATTTTTTGCAAAAAACCGAATATAAGTACTCTTGTTTTGTTGAATTTTATGTTGGAGTATCATTTTTAGAGCCTTTTCTAATTGGTGTATCGAGGGGAATTAATCCATTCAGCATATGGTTTTGAAAAAGAACAAGAATAAAAAATTTGTGTATTTTTTATGCATAGATCAATGGTATACAAACTAGTCTGGAAGGTTCGACTTTGCAATTAGTTATCACGAATCGAAAGAAAATAATTTAGGAACAGTACACTCAATTGACATAGTAAGCATCCTCAGAAGCTAAAAGCTGAAGCTAATGTTAGAAGAATTGAAAAGATGATTCGGATGAGTTTGAATTAGACAGTCATTGTTTCCGGTAGAAACAAACTGATATAATAATAATAATAATAATAATAACTCGTCTTTATTCATCAGATGCAGGAACAAATAAAAAAATATATATAATAACAAATAAATAAATATATAAAATGATAAAATGAAATTACATTAATACCTAATCTGCAAATATGAAAGGCGGAGTATCAGCAGAATGCTGTTTTTCAACTCAACCCGAAAAGTACCTAAATAATGGTGGATCAGTGATCGTACATAAAAAACAAAACAACAAAAAATTTAGTTTCAATAATAAATAAATAAATAAATAAATAAATAAATATAGCATGAAAATATGACAATAGTGTTTGGAGCAGTGGTCAGGTGGCAGTGCTAGTTTCAGAAATGAAATGTTATAAAGATCTACCTGGATAGAATGATAATCTTCAATCTCTTCTTGAAATTATTGAGAGTGTAAGATCTAAACTCCCTAGGAAGTGAATTATAATGTTTACATGCATTGTATGAAAAGCAACGTTTGAAAATCGATGTATTATGTTTTGGAATGACTAAAGTAGACTTGTTGCGATTTGAAAATTGGTTGATATGTGAGAAAGTTTTCAATCTTTTGTGGAGATATTCCGGTAAACCAGTTTTCAGAACTTTGTGCACTTGAGTTAGTAAATGCACATATCTCAATTGTTCTAAGCTCAACCAACCAGAAGCACGCATCTTTGCGGATATGTGGTCATATTTCCTTACTCCAAATGAAAACCTCAAGCATGAGTTTTGAATTCGTTGCAAGCGATGGGAATCTGTTTTTACTAAAGCAGGGCCATATATACTATCACAAAAAGATAATTTCGAGAAAATTAGGGACTCACATAATTTCAGTTTCAGTTTAGTAGACAGAATATCTCTATTTGGATACAATTGCCTCAGAACGCTGTACGATGATTGGCATAAATAACTTGAATGTTTTGTGAATCGTAGATCTGAATTCAACCAAAGTCCGAGGTTTTTGCAAACATTCACGATCGGAAGAACATCTTTATCTATGTTGATATCCAACAGATTTATTGCAGACTCTCTAGCTTTCTTGGGTCCAAATAGCATAACCTTCGATTTTCTTGTATTGAGTTTCAGATTGTGAGCACAAGATATATCAAACAAAGAGTTCAAGTCCTTATTTATGTCGTCTTGAGACTGTGGTAGATCAGAAGGAGTGAATGAAAGATATATTTGTGTATCGTCTGCATAGTGATGGATTGTACAATTAGTTGTAAAATTATGAAAATCAGATATATACAGGGAGAATAGCAATGGGCCTAAAATTGATCCTTGTGGTACTCCAAAGGTTACGGATGATGCCTCCAATATCTTCCCATCTAAGATAACTCTTTGTGTTTGATTCTCCAGGTAATCATAAATTAGAGAGACTGCACTGTGGGAAAATCCAAAAGAACCGAGTTTTTTACATAATATGTCGTGGTCAAGTGTGTCAAAAGCCTTACTATAATCCAAAAGCACTAGACAGGTGAGTTTGCCAATGTCCACTGCGCGGAAAATATCATCAGTTATTGCGAGGAGAGCTGTTGTAGTGCTGTGTTGAGAACGAAAGCCTGATTGAACGGAAGTGATGATTCGATGTTGCTCTACAAAGGCATTCATTTGGTCTTTCAGTACCATTTCTAGAGCTTTAGATAGTGAAGGTAAGATGCTTATTGGTCTGAGGTCTGAAAATTCAGAAGGTTTATTGCATTTGGCCAAAGGTATCACTAGAGCACGTTTCCAAATAGAAGGAAAAACACCAGTAGAGATAATTGAATTGAAAATGAACGTTATATGATTTTGCAGATGTTCTTCGACTAAGTTTAACATTTTAATGGAGATTTCATCGCTTCCGACTGCGTTACTTTTGATACGAAGCAGATATTTCTTGACCATTCCAACAGATACAGGAACAAATTTAAATTCATTTTCCACACGAACGTCGTATCTCTTAAGTAAGGATAATTGGGGGTTAGTTTTCTCATGATGGGCGATATTTGTAAAATGATGATTGATGCTGTCAACCTCCTTCAGCTCAATAGGAATTTCGGGACTAGATTTTTTTCGTAGTACTTCAAGGGATCTAAGCGTATTCCAAGTAGACTTTGAATTTTTTTGTGCTAAAATAAAGTCAAGATAAGCTTTTTTCTCCCTACGAATTGCCCCCATAGTATAGTTTCGGAGGTCTTTGTAGCTATCCCAATCTTTGAACGATTTAGTTTTTTTGAATTTGTTCATGGCTTTACCTCTTAAAATGATCATTTGCCTGATATTGTAAGTAAGCCATGGTGCAGGAGGTTTACTCACTCTCTTGGTCACAAGAGGAGCATGAATGTTAAATATATCTAGCATGTTATAGTTAAGAAAGTAGAGCATCTCATTAGTAGAATTCAAAGAATAGATGTGATCCCAATCTACAAGTCTTAAATCTGACTTGAAATCATTTGGTTCAAAATTAGAAAAGTCTCGAAAGGTTACCATCTTGGCTTTCGATCGATACTTACATTAGAGCTACGTTTGAGTTGAAGCCCGATCGAGCGAGCAGGACATTCAGTGCATTGGCGGGGCTTTTGATGCCATTGAAAACAATGGAACAGAATTTGCCCCGACTTTCAAAAGAAATGCGATAAGGTTATTGGGAGCGCGCCCGGATCCTTTAGGGCGTCAACTCGAACGCAGCATAGTAGATATGATTGACACTATTGATAGTAACCCAAACAAGTTTGTATTGTTGTCAAGTCATCTGTCATCATTTCAGTCAGTGAAGATCATTTCAAAATGGATTATGGACGGAGTACCGGCCCATTTTCAATGAATCGTTCGTCAACTTGATGAAACAGTTCATGATCAGTGGATAGGTAGACGTGGTCCCATACACTGGCCTGCACGTTCTCCGGATTTAACGTCACTAGACTTTTTTTGTGGGGATACCTTAAATCCATGGTGTATTCCACACCTGTAGAATCTGTTGAAGATTTAACGGCAAGAATTTTAGCAGCATGTACGTTAATACAGGATACACCAGGAATATTCCAAAGCGTGCGACAGTCAATGATACGGAGATGTCAGTTGTGTATCGAACAAAATGGTGGTCCATTTGAACATTTACTTTGAGCCTTTTTTGTTTTTATGTTGTGTACCCTATAAACCGTTTCTATTATTTGAGTACATATAATTACACAATAATTATTTTTCTTCACCAAAAACATGATGATTGGAAAATATTTTCCTAGATAATTCAGTACGAAATGAATTTGATAATGATACTCCAACATAAAATTTAACAAATTTAAAAGTAGGTATTTACAGTTTTTCGCAAATATTATTTTAGGCTTTAACTCTCCTCTAACAGGAGTATTATAATTTGAGGCTGGGTTTGTCAGTGGATCTTTCAGAATAATCATTATGCAACAATGTATAGTCACATATCGGTGAATTTACGAAATCGATTCGTTCAAATATTATGACGAATAAAAAAACGGAATTTGTCGGTCTCATTCTGACTTACCTGTACTATATAATGAATACTCCCAACATTAAAAAACGTTCAAGAGGTTGACAATTATTCCTATAAGTTATAATAAAGTTGCATCATGCGATTATAGCACACAGGATGTTATGTCTCTTCTCAGGACATATCTTCAGTTTTTTGCAAATATCTCAGAAACCTTCACTTTTAGGCAAATGGAATGTTATGACTTTTAGGTTGAGTATGGATGAGCCTAACTGATGTCAAACGCTCATTTGTCAATTCAGTTGTCCAAAGAAAATATGAAGGAAAATATGACCACATACCATCGTAACTACGCCACTGGTTTACGAAAATTGAAAATTATAACTTCAAATTACCACGTTGATAAACCTTGATTAGTGCACCAAGTTTGAAATTTTTTTCTCCAGGAGTTTTAGAGAAAAAAAATTAATCTAAATTTTTTTCGCACTTTTGACATCCTGTATCTCAGAGGGGATGCATTTTAGGACATACCTTGATAGAAACTTTTCATCTCAAAATGAGGCAAGGAATCTGTAGTCGGAGTTTGTCGGTATCATTCTGACTCACCCTGTATATGGCTTTAGATTAATTTTTGATATATTTTATTTAAGTTGAAATTTGTTTTTACGTATCATCCAGATTTTCGGAGAAAACCCCTCCAAAGCAGAGCTTCTGTGAGCAAGTGTTTGTATATATATTTTTTTAATCCTGACATTTTTTGATAACTACAAAGATCAGTAGGATGAAAACATATGGGAAGTATAATGTTCGCTAGATGAATAAGATCATCAGCAAAATATACTTTCAACGTTGGCAATTAACCTTCGTTCAAACAGTATTGCAACCAACTTGCATCAGTGTAAGAGACGAGAGGCAAGAAGCATGCAGTTATCTTGCATTGGACTTGCATAGCGTGTGAAACGGATTTACACACATTTTGTTTAATAACTTCACATATACAAAATGAAGTACCCTCGTACCTATCTGTGGATAAACGTTGTCACAAGTCTACTGAAACATAAAAGGGTCACAAGAAATTCAGAGGGCTGTTAGAAGTGAAGATTGCGAAGCCAACGACACGCCAAAATACGTTGTCTTTGAATGCCCGAGGTTCAAAGGACAAGGATGGGAAAGGACACAGGAGGTCCGATAACACCGGAGAATATAATAGGTAAGATGGTGAGAGATGAAGGGAAGGACGAAAAAATATATAACAGTGTCAGGAAAACCATAGAGGCAAGAAACGAAAAAGAAAGGAATAGACAAAATGAAAAGGCAAGCCACAAAGCTGTCTGACGAGAAATGGTGGTAAGGAGCAGGTCTGGTGCAGCAAGGGTGTTTTTGGTAAAAGTCTGGCACTACCGGCTGCGAAAGAACATCGAAGCGGTTGGTGTGTATGAGAATTTTTCCCAACCAAAAAAATGGTTCTTTGAAAAAATTTACAATTACTCAACGTATACGGTAATTTTAATTTTTTGGCAATGCACATTTCGATAATTACTCACTAACTATATAACAATCCGCCTACTGCGAACTCCTGTCAAAATCAATCCACCCTGTTGTGTTCGTTGAATTGTATTCTTTCTGAGCCGATAATACCGAAATCAAGTAGTGAAAACCAAAAATTTCATCAAAATATAATTTTATGAATGTACAATATGCAAAACACTCGGGATGAAGAAAGACGGTGAAACACATCTCCGAGGTAATTTAAATTTTTCTGGTGATGAGAAGAACAATCCTCGGTGTTTTCGTTCAATGAATTTAAAGAATGAGTATGCCTACTTTGATTGCGTGACATCCATCGTACCACTTTAATGGCGAAGTCGTGAAAATGAATGCACATGTAAAGCTCCAATTATTCGACGTCGTTGGTATCATTGTAATGACTTAACGCCTCAGAGAATAGCAGATCAAGAACACTTTCAGATCATCCATTTGTGAAGATTCTTTCTTCAGTTCAACATGAATATTGAATGATCTAGTGAGGTTTCAATAGTAATTCATGGAAATGAAACATTGTAGAGGCTCTTCAGAGTTCGGTTTATTCAAAGTTGTACAAAAGAGTCACAAGAGAAATGTTCGTATCAGAAGTGGCTTAGCGATTGCTGGACTGCTGGTGATTATATTTGTAAGTATAAAAATAGATTCTAGAAAAAAAAAATAAATTTCAAACTGGTGGTCATCTCAAAGTTGGGTTTTTGCAATCACAATTGAAATACTCAGTAGTACTATAAAAACAACCATTAATCAAAAATTCATTGCATCTCAAAGTTGGGTTTTTGCAATCACTGTTTGTTTTAGAGTTAGGCAGGCTGAAAGTTTTGCAACACAGTGGAAAGTAGCCTAGTGTCAATAAATTCATTCATTTAGCATAAGGTACACAATTTATTTACAGTGAGTTCCAATATTTAAGATTGAATTCCAGTTACAGTTGAGGCTATTTATTTGAGTAGAATATTTGGAGATCGGGAGGTACTGTTGCATTATTGATGGTGATTTCAGGTCGCTAAATTTTGTGTATAGGCGATAGTCTACCAATCGAAACAAGCGTCAGCTGTCGGAGTAGTGCTGGTCGTGAGAAAATGTCAAGTATGTCAATGAAAAACCTGAAAATTGGAAATTTGCGCAGTAAATGTTTATATAATAGACCAAGATCCCACGCCTATTTTCAAAAACGAATAATGACAGGCTGAATCTTCCTGAGTAGCTTCATTTTGCCGAGACGCCCAACTTTCTCCTCTTCGAAAATTCTCGATAGTGGTAGCTAATAACATTTCGATTTGGTGAGTGCAAAATGTCATGAATAACAGTTAGTTTTTCAAATAATTCGATAAAGTACTCGAAAAAACTTTTGTCCTACAAAATGGATGGTAGTACTGAAGAGTCTCCCAATCCCAACATGTACCAATGACGTGGTCATAATAAATCATTAGTAATCAACGGATTTTTCTACCGTTGTTTGCTTTATATTTGTATATTTGAATGGTCAAATTGTCCTAGTAGGTTTTCTCAGTCCTACGTGCAAAAGCCGTGGTTTACAGGGTGCTCTATTATGTTCTTGTACAAACTTCAAATGGTGAATCTGTGGCTAATTACATAATGAAAAGTTTATATAAACATGTGTCCGCAAGTGTTTGTTTAGGAGATACAGGGTATTGAAGTTGAAATGTTAAATTGAATTATTTTGAATAACTTTTTGAATAAAATTTGGTGAACGGGGTTTATTTGAAGTGGAAATCGAAATTTGCTATCAAGTATAATATCTTCTTTCGAACTGGACTTTTTGAGGCCTCTGGAGATACCATACATCATATTTTACCGTAGAGCAGATTTTCAAAATTCGTCTGACTTCTTTGAAAGTTTTCGATTATAAATTTCAGCTCTTCAGACGATGTGGTGTCATTCAAGCCACCCCGGAAGGTAGATTAATTATTTCAATGTTTTTACTTTGTTATTGTTGTTTTTAATATGTTCATAAAAATTATGAACGCTAAACAAAATTTCTCACTTTTTTCATAAACTTTTCACGTAAATTATGATATTTTCGAATTGAACAAACAATTATAAATTGAAAGTAACATTACTTTACGAATAAAAGTATATTAAATTAACTAAACCACAATTTTAAAATAATTCGTTATTTGGAATAATTTTTATATGACTAGCGATACATATCCCTTTTGTTTTTTTGTAGAACACTGTATTATTCAGGTGAAGAATACACTAACCTTTCGTGTGTTATCATTGTCCTACAGTTTCCAATATTTTTTTTTTCTACCATGAAATTGACAATTTCAGAGCATAGGACTGGGAACACACTAAATTTGTACGACAATATGACCACTCAATTATACAAATATTAACCATGCAACGGTAAAAAAAATCCGTTGGTTGCTAATGATTCCTTATGACCACGTCATTGGTACATGTTGGGAGTGATGGAATCTTCAGTCCCACCATCCATTTTGTAGGACAAATGTTTTTTCGAGTACTTTATCGAATTATCTCGAGGTTCAACTGAAAAACTAACTGTTATTCATGACTTTTTGCACCCACCAAATCGACATGATTGACACCTTTGCGGTTTATTAGCTACCACTATCAAGAATTTTCGTAGAGGAAAAAGTTGGGCGTCTCGGCAAAATGAAGCTACTCGGAAAGATTCAGTCTGTTATTAATCATTTTTGAAAATAGGCGTGGGATCCTGGTCTATAATGATAATGCTTGAAAAAAAAGTCAGCTGAAAAAATAATGAGGGATTGTACGTTCGCTGCTCATATAAACAAATAACTGACGATGTGTCCACCATTTTTCGAATAGCTGACGTACATTTTTACTCAATATAGTGTTTATATGATATACCTACTCTAAAAATTTCAAATAACCTGAAATAACAGAATTCATGGGTTCAAATAATTTTTCATAATACATTCTTCTATCAATTCATAGGCTGACTGATGATCCTTTCCCCTTCACGCAAATAGCTGACGTACAAGTATTGTTTAAATAATCTATCCGAAAAATTTTAAGTGACTCAGAATCAATTCAAACTAAAACCTGCGGTTTGCATTGTAATGGTAATACAGATGAATGGCGAAATATTCGAAATATGAAGAAATGTATTTTGTAATTGTGTCTTCGTGTTCGTTAAAGGACCCTGCACTTCTCTTATGGAAAATAACCTTTGGTCAAATTTCTTGAAATTTCAGGATAATGTTGTATTTGGTATCCTTTCCAAAAGTGCCCATTGGACCAACGCGATCCTATTATTAGTTTTCGAAATATACCTAGGGCGTTGAAGATGAAATTGACCGTTTATGTTTGAGTAAGTTTCCTCAAGCAGAAATCTCAAACGATTTCCTGTTCGTGCATTCATATGATCTCAAACAATATGTTGAGACATAAATGTAACATTTTTCAATTATCTCGAGGATCTTTGAGGGTGAGTAAGTTTCAAACAAAAATACACTAAATCCAATGTGTGATGTCTTACAATATTTGCGAAAGAAAGTATCCAAAATATTGCTTTTTGATAAAATCACCCAATATTTAAATATTTTCGTTATTACATCGGATGATGATTTTTCAATGTAATTCATTAATTTTATTCACCTGCTTGAATTATCAGTCGCCAAAGTTACCACGTACGTGACAACAAAACATTCCAGGAAACTCTACGAACAAAACTCTTATATCAAATAAAAGAATAGAATATCGGGAAAAATATGTAATGGTACATATAATTACTAACAATTTTGTTATTTCATATATGCGTGTGTTTATGGCAATGTTGCCCATAAGATATCAAACAGATAATGTGCAGAGAAAATCCAGAAAATAAATAATTCAGACACTCTTTCATTGCTATTATTCACAGAGTAGACGTATAGAAAGAAAATAACTTTATCAATAAATCATCTGTCAGTAAAGATTTGTGAAGATTTGTCAAATACGATTTCTATGTATTAATATATTTCCTGTGTAGGGTTGGTGAATTTCAAATTATTATATAAATGGCGTTCGCACACAGGGCAAATTGATATGTTTGTGACAAAGAAAATGTCATTTACAAATACGAAATAGCAATAAATAGACGATAAGCTGCAGGAAGACCTCCATTAGACATCTATGAAACAACCATACCTGTTTCAATTGTTGTTAGTCAGGGCTTACGTATTTGAGAAATATTGAAAATAACCCAAATTGTACTCGACTCCATGTGGTGTCCCCATCATGAGCTGATGTCTGTTTCATACAGTGCTTTTCTTTAATGCTCCCTCCTTTTATTTTTTGAACGGGTCAACTCGAAAAATTAAAACTTGAGATAATGAAATTGATGCATGAATATTATATTTTGGAGTAAAATTGACAGATAAAACTTCCATCTGGGATACAAAAATTAAATGGAAAAAGGGATCTTGTGACAAATCCTTTGGAAGCTCCTGACGAAAACTTCATAACCCTAGATTATAAAGTCTATATCTTCTCCTACTACAAAATGGCGAAACATTTGAAAATTACCTGAATACAGCAATCATCCTAAATAAAGAAACAACAGTTTGACGTCTGAAAGACGCTAAAAACGCAAAATGAACAGTTTTGGCAAAAAGGACAAATTTCGTCTATCTTGAAATTGTCTCAGCGAATATCCCTTCAAAATGCAGAATTTTTAAAATACTGTAATTTTGCCTGTCACTCAAACTGTGTTGCTGTACAAAACACCACTCTAGCAAGCTCTCGTGATATTTCTGAGCAACAAAGTTTTCATGACAGCAAGGTGAAAGTATTTTTCGAAAATTTTGCGTTTTGTCGGGATATTAATACTGAAAATGCACATCCTACTATCCATGTGCATCTGAACTAAATATTTTTAGTGCTAGAAAATGTGAGTATATAGAAACCCAATATTAAACAAGAAGATTTGACGCGCCTACAGTTGCTTTGATACAAAGTTATTTTCAATTTGAAAACACATTGCATAACATAAATTCACATAAAAATTGGTAACTCTAATGTGCGATAAAAGGAAAACTTGATGTGGATAATACACAAAAGTGGATCATTAAAGTTTGTTTATATTGGAGCAGATACATGTATGAAGTTTTGGTTTGTATTATGGATACAAGGATACAAAAAGGCAATTAGGTAAACACATTTTTCGAATCAAACAATTCAATTCATAACCCAATAAAATTCACTAACTGAAAGAAAAGATAATATTGATTTTTTGGATTTTACTTTCAGACATCGCAATGAAACTGCAATTCAGGAAAAAAGATCAGATGAAAAAGTTATAAAAATGCGTGTGAGTCTGTTTGTTATTTTTTCAACCTGAAAATCTTCGATCGAATTGAAATTTTACTAGAACATACTTTCTATACATGTGACGCTCGTTGAATCAATGGGATCTTAAAATATGCTCTAACAAATTATTTCAAGATGATGGCCGGTTGAATATTTTGATGTGAAAGGCGAAATATACTCCATGCGGATATCCAAGTTTACCATAGACAAACGATAACTACTATTAATTGTCTCGAATATCGAGGGGTTGCTTCTCTCATACTCAATTCAAATTCGGAGTGTAGGTATGGATGGTTGTTATGACACTCAAGGTTAAAAAAACAACATAAACATTTATTGATTAAAACTACGAAACTGGGGGAAAATGAAATATCTATAAAGGACACTCTATATATATATATTCAGAACACATTTTTGTGGTAACACACATGTCACTGCTTCTCTTTAATTTAAGAAGAAATATAATTACAGAGTTCTTGTGTTTGTAAAGTTGTGTTGTAACGCTGTTTACTTGTAAATTTTAATTTTAATTCTGTTTTACAATTTTAAATTTTTACATTTTTATATATTTTTCATACATAAACCAAACATGACTTGCTACACACATTTCATAACATGTAACGTAGTTAAATAAAATATTCTATTCTATTCTATTCTATATATATATATATATATATATATATATATATATATATATATATGAAAATAGGTAATTCGTGACTGACTATAACTGTAGAATTGAAAATATCTTGAGGTTGCAGTCTGATATTGGATTTAAAGAAAACTCTTTGTCATCTTGCCAAGCTTTCGGAAATGTTTATTTCCTTCCTCAGGACAACTACAAAAGGACAATTTAATAAATGGAGAAAAATATTTAATCTACTTATTATTAAATTGTCCTTTTGTAGTTGTCCTGAGGAAGGAAATAAACATTTCCGAAAGCTTGGCAAGATGACAAAGAGTTTTCTTTAAATCCAATATCAGACTGCAACCTCAAGATATTTTCAATTCTATATATATATATATATATATATATATATATATTCGACCCCCACCATTGGGATCTCCTAAACTACAGGAGATACGTCGAAGCTTAAATCGGGGCAAAGTTGCGTATTCTGGTGCTTAACAAAATACTGTTTTGAAACTTGGAAAATTCCGAGTATTTCCGGAAATATCGGGAAAAAACTGAAAATCGGAATTTTCGTTTTTATTTTTTTCTATCGTTATTTGACAACATAGCTCAAAACCAAAAGTTCATTGATACTTTTTTTCAGCTACACGTTTTCATGTTGAGATTTACTATCCGACGTTTCGTCTTCTGGCATTCACCTATACACAAGAAAGGAGACCGAAAAAATGTTACCAACTATAGGCCAATATCGCTAATTACAGCATTTGCCAAACTTGTAGAGAAACTAATCCAAAAAAAAAGATTTCTAGGCTACCTAGACAAATATAACATTATTTCGGAAAAGCAATTTGGATTCCGTATTGGTAAATCAACGTCGGACGCAATTGCCAGTTTAACAAATATGACAACTCTATTGACACCAAACAAAAATCATTATGCGTGTTTGTTGATCTGGCAAAAGCGTTTGATACTGTTGATCACACCCAACTACTGTCTTCCTTAGAGAAAATAGGCTTCAGAGGTATAGCTCTTGATCTCATGAAAAGCTGTTTAACAGAAAGGAAACAATGTGTGTGAATTGGCGATTCCATAAGTGAACTGAAAAAATTGATCTTGGCGTACCGCAAGGAACCGTCCTTGGACCGATCCTTTTTAATATATATATATATATATATATATATATATATATATATATATATATATATATATATATATATATATATATATAAATGACCTTTTCCAACAAAACTTATCAGACCAAATTATAAGTTTTGCCGATGATCCCGCCATATTTTTTTCAATCTATCTACATGGGACGCGCTCAAGAACAATGTACAGGAAGACTTGACTAAGATGTGTAAATATTTCAACAGCAAACTGCGAAAAAACACATATTCTCCCTTTTGCATCTTACAGTTCTCACCTACCCAACTTCGATACTATATCTATAGCAGTTGGCCAGCAAAATGATATACATAAACTCGGCAAAGAAAGTAAAATATTTGGGAACATACATTGATTGCCATCTGAGATGGGACGTACAAATTAACTTTGTGATAAGGAAAATCAGATATATACTCCATAAATACCTCTCAAAAATACTTTCCATACGCCATTTACGAATTTTATATTTTGCTCTGGTAGAGACCCATCTAACATATGGCCTAATCGCATGGGGGGGAGCAGCTCACACACATCTTACCAACATTCAAAAAATACAAAACTACATTATTAAAATAATTTATAAAAAACCAAGAACTTACCCAACAGAAAATCTATACAACGAATCAAATTTGTTCGACATCTACCAACTCTATTCCAAGATAATTCTACTCAAGCAGTTTCAACATTGAACAGAACTAACTCCCATTTGCCACAAGCACTTAACAAGATGCAGGAGTAGGCTACACGTTATAGTTCCCAAAACTGGAAAGGTAAAAGGACAAAGGTCCTTAAATTATCTAGGTCCGAAGTTGTTCAACGCCATCCTGGAATCGTTAAAACTCGTTAACTCTTACAGTTTATTCAAATTTAAAATTATTGAATGGATCCGTAGTCTCGAGAGAACCGATATCCAAAAGTTTATAGATACCAGAGACCCTTTTTATCTATTGTAGAACAATAAAAGAGAAATACTGCTGAATGTTATATAGATATATTTATCATGTCATTTAATTTTGCATGTCCACTTTATCTTTTATTTAATTTTACATTGTCACATTTCCATATTTTATACATTAGTGAAATGAAAATAATTCCAAATTTTGATCGAACTACACTGGCTAAAATAAATGGAATAATTCCACCCACGCACAAGTTTACTTTTGTGGGAAATTCTTCAGTTTATTTTAGATAGAGATCGTGATATACAATTTTTTATAATTTTGTCCTTTTACGTCTTTATACTGAATAAATTATTATTATTATTATTATTTCTTTCGTGTCTTGTCATCGCCTGCTATAGTCATTAGCCACGTGTTCTGGATAGGCCTTGTTACTAACTCCATGCGAATTATTATTATTATTATTATTATTATTATTAGAATACAATTTCAAAGCACGTGCAATCACCGCGTCAGACGCGTTCATTTTCAATTTTGATTTGAGATAGATTTATTTTTATAATCTGAGATGACCACACAGCAAAAGTGAAAAATCGCATGAACTAAAATGAAAATCTGCTTATATTTCAGCTACTTTATCTGATAATATTTTTCACTGGAAATAGTCCAATGGATAGTACGAGTAACTCAACTGGATTTCCACAGAACCACTTCCAAGCCCCAAACCTCAGCGCAGACAATGCACAATCTTCACATCCAAAGCCATTCATCGTTGAGTTTTCTGGTCCACAACCTCGAAAGTTCACACCTACGTCTCCAACTACCACCCGAACCACAAAAAAGGCCACAACATTGATATTTCCCCAACTCACGAACTATAGGAATAGGTATTATCCCAAAAATATCCAGGAAATTCTGAAACATGTCAAAAATGAATCGATCCACCAAACTCAGGAATATCCCAGAAATACTGGAAAGAGGCATGCAAGTAATCCAGAACACACTGATTCATTTACTACCGACATCTTTCAACGTTACAAACCGAAAGATCCAAGTGAAGTGAATTTGTTAGCAACTGGTAGAGTGAGATTTTCTCCACCAGTTTGGAAGGATTTTAGGAGATTTGAAGGTCAACAAATTAATCCTCAACCACCCTTTGTTCCAACAATCACTCGTATTAGAAATCCTCCGCACCACCTTATCCCACTGAATACTTCATTTGCTGAAGATGTTCCAATCATATTGACGAACGAGAACCAAATGACAAATATAATGAACCAATTCATGAATTTTCGAGGAAATGCGAAAAGACCAATGTCGATAACTTTGAATTTATATCCAATGGAAACCAGCTACGTTTCAAGGAATGATCCGAAAAGCTCAGACCCAATTTATCTTCATACCTCAAGAGAAGCTGAAAGTAAAATTATCAATTTGAGAGTATCGATGCCCAAGTTGTAAATGAATGAGATTTCCACGAATATAACACTGTACTATGATCAAAAATGCAGTCGATGATGTTAATATTATGTTGATGGTGATTCTTTGCACTGGTTCGATAACTGAGAATAAAATTAATTGTTGAGTTTTAAAATTTTTGCTTGATCCTATATTCACTCGCATCTCTAGTTGTTCTGAAATACTACTAGCATTTTCATCACAGAAAATCAAGTAATATCCTAAACATCACTCAATATGGTTCCTTGATAATAATAGTGATTACCGACTTACCGAATTAATAACCAATGAAAAGGTGAAGCATCACTTAATAGCCTAACGTACAAAAAATTTTAAATTGAATAATGTGCACAACGTAAATATCTTGAACCTGACACAAAAATATATAGAATAGAAATAATTGAGTTGCTTGGTGTATCTCACTTCATTGTCAACCCACTCATCAAGGTTTTTTGCCTTTATCAACGACCGGCACTATTTCATTGTCAATCATTATGTTGCAACTTTGTTTTGTGATACATCATTTTAATTTTGGTCCAAAATTTTAGGTAAACCACAGTTAGACAGTTCACTGATAACAAAAGTGCTGTTATGATTTATTTCGTGAAATACAGTTTTAGTATATCGTCAACTTGATATCTATTGTTTGTCGTACTCCCTATAGGCTTTCTTCTCTCTGCAATGCACCATTGACAAGCTTTATGAGTTCCTTGTGAAAAATCCAATGATTGATATCGAGACATATTTTGTATATGGGGAAGGCTTTATTTCTCGTCCGATCATTTCTTTAATGTTATATATATATATATATATATATATATATATATATATATATATATATATATATATATATATGTCATCTACGGGCTAGGTTTTTTTTCACCCCGTGTTCACAGAGAGGACAACACTAATCGAAAATCATAAACAAATTTTCAGTTAGAAACGAAAACATGTCGATATTTTGTGAAGAATAAAGATGATCTCAATAATTGATATAGTTGAAAAGAAATTTCCTATTAAAGCTTTCCTATTCCTATTGAGTTATTCACCAGAGTTATACAGGGTGTTTCCTAAGTACGTGTAGAAAATTCAGGGGCACATTGATGACTTCAAAATGAGAAGTTCATATAAACATATGTCCGCAAGTTATTCGTTTCTGAGATACTGAGAGTCAAAGTTCAATTCTTATTTTTGTTTTTTGTGAATCAATTTCATAATGATTGTGATATTTGAGTGAAGTTTGATATTTGAGAATATTTTTCTATGAAAATATCAAATTTTATGTTAGTTTGTCTCTTTAGTGGGGGTGGCGCCATCTACATGTCTTTCCAGTCATTCGAAATGTCATAACTGTTTTGTACGTAGCTCTAGCAGGTTTTCTTTCATTCAATGGTTTTCTACAATCAACACCCAAATGTAGTCAAAAAATTATTATTGCTAACTAATTTATTATTAAATTGGTCTAATGTACTGTTATTATTATTTGCATCAAATTGTAATGACACCCGATTCCTATTTTAAAGTGAAATTAAAGAATAATAATTTCCTTGGCTAATTACAATAATTTTGAATTTGATCATCTTGTCATTCAAAATCACTTGCATCGATTATTTCAAATCCCAATAACTCGAAAAGAGTTGCTTGTAGCAACCTCAACCAGAAATATATTTTTTTAAACAAAAATGTTCGATGTTCGATTTTTCCGCCGAAAAACGTAATAAAGGTACGCCTAAAAAATGACATTGCAAAAGACTGAAAAGACATGTAGGTGAAGCCACCCACACGAAAGAGAAAAACCAACATCACATTTGATTTTATCATTAAAAATTACTACGAGATTCCAAACATTTCTCAAATATCAAATTATTTTTTAATTTATTTGCGAAATATAAACATAAAAATTCAAATTCGACACTCTGTATCTCGGAAACGAATGACTTGCGAACATGTGTCTATGGGAACTTTTCTTCTTATTTTCTTTCTTTATTATAATGATCAAACACATCGTGTAGGTTGGTAACTAAACAATTTTGTGTATGTTCTATATTTGAAATGATTATTATATCTAGTAGAGTTTGGATAGTGTATATTGTCCAAGTTAGCTCCGTTACTAAATTGTGTTGAGTCAAATGATTCCAGAAAGTTATTGAAATGATTTGTTCCCGTACTTTTACGAAGAAGGTCAATTTTGAGATAGATAGATATATAGATAATTTATTGGTTCTTGAAGATCATACATGCATGGCATAGAACAAGTCAAAACGATCCTATAGAAAAATAGCGTGACATAATAAATGACAAAACTAAGCATGAAAAATATACATTTGACAATCACAGTAAATATTAATAATAAATAAAATAAAAATATACATATTAAAATAAATACAGGAATACGCAGCACCTAGTCACATATTATACCTAAGACAGATATATTGAAAACTTAAAATTATGTTAAAATTGTAAAAATATATAAAAGGTTATATGAAGTTTTTGTCCTCAAAATACTCTTTCAGTGAGTAGTATGCCTTTTGTGTCAAAACTAACTCTATCTGTCTCTTAAATTCAGTTGGTGAATACTCTTTGAAAGAATTAGGTAAGTGATTGAATATTCTTATAGCCATATACTTTGGACAGTATTCGGTGCTCTTTAGTTTATGTACAGGCACCTCCAAAATATTAGAGTTCCTTGTTTCATACTGTCCTGCACCCAAGGTTTTGAAGGAGTTTATCTCATTTTTAGCATATTGTAGTACATGAAAGATATACAAGGAGAACACGGTTAATATTTTCAGTTCTTTGAAAATGTTCCTGCAACTCATCCTTCTTCCACCTTTTACAATATTTCTTACTGCTCTTTTTTCAAGCTTTAATATTCTATTGGTTTCATGAGATGCACCCCAGGTTATAATACCATATGATATTATTGCTTGAAAGCAAGCGTAGTATAATGTGAGCAACCTATGATACCTATGATACCTATGAACAGTTGTGTCGCATTCCGAAATCAGTTGTGAAACCGAGTTGTCTAAACTGTCGAAAAACTTATTATAACAGGACTAATAAAGATTTTTTCCGTTTGACTTTTTGAATGCCACTGTACATTTTATAAATCTCGAATTAGTCCAGTTGGTGGAGTGAATTTTACACTAAAAGCACAAGTAATCAGCAATCTCGGTGATTTTTTCAAATAATTTGTTTAGAGTATATTGGTTGATATAATAGAAGGTTCATTGGTCAATCTACTTACTAAAGTCAAAAAAAAAATTCGAAAAATATTTTTTTTTCAAAATCCTAGAATATTTTGGGCTGGGATAAATATAATGAGAAATAAGAAATACCGTCTTGTAGATAATTTTTTTTTTACCGAAAAGATACATTGCACTTTTTTTTCAGAGTTATTGTTTGTCCGCAAAAAAATAATTTAGGTACTTATGCATGCTACGCACGGGATGCCTGGTCAGCCGCGTGAGGACCTATTTTTTAGAACCGAGCGTATTAAATTATAATCTGATAAGTACTTACGGGATCTTAAATTGAAATTTCAAATACTCGATTTTCAAGTAGAAAATCTGAACTTTCTGATGGTATAGTTTATTTTTCGTTTTTAATAAAACATTGTATAGAAAAAAACGCGTATATATATATATATATATATATATATATATATAACAGAAAGTTAATTATGACATCTACAGTCACTAGTTGAAACTGTTATATCTGTCTTGCCTTCACGGTATTAATTCTTGAGTGGATTCGTTTTAATTTCGAGAGCTCCATAAATCCTTTCTGATGAGTGCGTTAGCACGAAACAGCTGTCAAAGGTTAGAACTCTCGGAATTAAAACGAAATATACTCTATTTTCACTTATATATATATATATATATATATATATATATATATATATATATACATATTAGAATCAAAAATTGAGCGTGCAGATTATAAATTTTCTCAAACATAATTATAATTCGGAAAAAAAATTCATTTCGGAAAATTGTTATTTAGGTGACCTAATTAACGATTGAAATTTTCCAGTCATTCATTTAGTCTGGTTATGAAATATGGCTCTTGTGATGATTTTGAAATTTTTCGATAACTAAAGATCGTAGCGAATACCTGCATTCGTTTCTATTGTATTTCTTACCTGTCCACTATATACATTCTATTCTTTGAGTATAACAGTATCGAAATTTATTTTCAACAATACGAAGACATAACTATTAGAACAAAAAAATGGCCATTTTCTTGTTATACACAAAAAATTATAATAATTGAAAAAATTTCCGCACTGAATGAATTTACGCTTGAATATTCTTGACAAGTATTTTTTAACTTACATTTGAAAAAAGTTTCATCCAAATAAGTTTATTTTTAATAATTTTGCAGAGTCCTATGTATTTATATCGCTATGATCTTTAGATTCCGAAAATTTTCAGAATCATCACAAAGCCATATTTCATAACGAGACGAAATGAATGACTGAAAAATTTTATTCGTGAATTAGCTCACCTAATTAAAAATTTTCCGAGATGAATTTTTTTTTCCCGAATTCTAATTACTTATGTTTGAGAAGATTTATAATCTGAACCCCCAATTTTCGATTCTAATAAATATACATACGCGTTTTTTTCTATACAATGTTTTATTAAAAACGAAAAATAAACTATACCATTAGAAAGTTCAGACTTCCTACTTTAAAATAGAGTATTTGAAATTCCAATTTAAGATCTCGTAAGTACGTATCAGATTATAATGTAATAAATACTCCCGGTTCTAAAAAATAGGTCCTCACGCGGCTGACCAGGCATCCCGTGCTTAGTATGCATAAGTTCCTAAATGATTTTTTTGCGGACAAACTATAACTCTGACAAAAAAAGTGCAAGATATCTTTTTGGTAGAAAAAGACTTCTTCTACAATATGGTATATTTTATTTTTCATTATATCCATCCCAGCTAAAAATATTCTAGGATTTTGAAAATAAAAATATTTTTCGAATTTTTTTTACTTTAGGAAATCGATTGACCAATGAACTTTTTCTTATATCAACCAATATAATCTAAACTAATTATTGAAAAAAAATCAGCGAGATTGCTAATAAGTTTTTCTCGTGACCTCCGCCAACTGGACTGAATAACTGAAATGGGCCTGACATCCGATTGTCCGTTTGAAAGTTGACACTTCAGTCAACATGTTCGAAAATCTATTAGAGTTAACATTTATCAATTAGTTTTGTTGAGTGATTTGAAAGCAATTTTTATCTCAGAAACTTCGCAAATGAGAGCATGAACACTGATTAGTACCTATTTTTGTTAGTTAATAGCAGGTGTGTGTTTATTATTCGTCCTAATTTGATCTGATTGAATGAATCCCCTTTTACTTGAACGTAATAAAACAATTTGTGGGACATCTCACAAGTACCTACATCAAGTAGGAATGTTTGAACTGCTCAGTAGTTTCATGGAACTTGCGATAATAGCATTATGCATTAAATTGTTTTTATCACGTGGTTCTCCTACTCACTAGAAAACGTAGGGTGACCATTCCATCGTCGTTTGTTTTATTCAGTTGAACTCATCGCCCGCAAAAATCAACCGAAATCAAGGCACAGACCATGTAAACGTCAGTGCAGTTTTGTCAATTGTTTCCATGGGTTGATAGTCTCCTCGGGGTGTAAAATGAGAGGGAGCACCGCAGGCCTTCCTGATAATCTTCAGGGGTACTCCTCCAAGTATTATACGCTCCTGACCGTCTTGGACTTGCTCTTCGCATCCCTTGTAGTGTGTCCCTGTGTGGTGGGATACTGGAGGGCGGTATGGGGCTTGATGGACATTTATCTCACCCCTTTCAGTTCATTGTATAGCGGCCTGATATCCATTGCCATAGGTATGGGCGGACACTTGTTTTTTTCCATATTTCAAAAAGTTTTTGAGAGAAACTTTCACCCGGACAGAAATCGAATAATTTTTTATGTAGTGTCGAGGCTTTACACTGTGTGTTTCGCTTTTATTTGTGTCAACGGGTGGAGAGGCCCCTGGGAATGTTTGGACATTCACTCCAAAACTGACATGTTTTCTCTTATCGCCACCACTATGGTAGGAGTCGTAGCTCTGGTTTCCATTAGGGGGTTGAGAAATGTAACAGCACCCCCCTTTCTGATAGCGACTGATGATGTCAAAGGATATTTTGAAGTAATGACAATGTTTCGGATACAGGTAAGTCAGATTGACTTATAGGTAGTTCAAAGTTTGGCGTTCGCATAAAAAAACTTGTCAAACATTTCTTGGCTAGCGCGGGGCACAAGGTGGTCAAGGAAGGGTGGAAGGGTAAAAAAGCATTATCTGGGAAACACATTATAGTTATTTTCCTAACATGTGCGCAAAGTGTTACTTTTCCGCACGCAAATACATCGAACGACGCGAAGCGGAGTTCGTATAAGTTTGCATATAATAGTCTACAGCAACTGAAATAAATATAAATTTTCCATACCAGTGAGATTTTTGAGTAGTTTTACTTTTCCGCACTCAGTGCGGAAATAGTATATTATGCAACAAGTGGGGAAAGTTCAACTTTTCTCACGAGTGTGGAAGTTTGTGGCCCGAGCCTGAAGGGCGAGTACCGCAAACACACGAGTGAGAAAAAGTACTTTCCCCACAAGTTTCACACTATACTTCTCCTACAACTGCAAAAAATTTAAAAATACAAGTAATATACCTCAATATTTATTTTTTTCTAGAACTGCACAACAACAATAACATTAAAGTATCCTACCTCTTGACAGACAAATAATTTTTTCGTATGCCAATTCATACTTTTTTTTGAAATTTCCAGCAACAAATTCAACGTTACTTTTGCAGCTTTTTCCAATATCTCTGACGGAGTATTATTATCAAAATCGTCACTAATGTCAGTATCCATATTATTTATTATGAGTAAGTATGTCTATTGAAATAATATTCAATGGAAATTGCGATTTTTTATGAAGAGTTTAAAAAACTTCTATAATCTGAAAGTTCTGATAACTATCTAAAAATGAACAGCAGCCAGCTAGGTGCCTAGCCAACTAGTCTTTGTCGATTTTTGTTGATTGTGGGCAAAGTGCAGTGAGAAAAAATATTTCTCACAGTATGAGCAATACATCGTTTTGAAATTAAGTAAGCTATGAGAAATACGCTACTTTTCATAGCAGTTGTAGGAATAACTTATCCGCACGGGTTGTGGAAAAGTGTAACTTCACGCACGCAAATGCGTGCGGAAAAGTATTACTTTACGCACGCTCGTCGGAAATGGCTATTCAGTAAATGTGGTTTTCAATTTATCAAGATATCAGAAGTGTCCTGTATAACAAAGTATCAACGAATTAATTTTGAAATTATACATTCGTGGTTTTTAAGTGACGAAACTTAAAAAAACAATCAGTATTTGATGCATATAACAACTTTAAGAATATATTAAAATTTCATTTTGAGACGTCGTTTCCTGAATGAAAAAAAAAACATAAATAATGCAACAGGTTTTGAAGAATGGATTACGGAGGCATTCGACAATCTTGCAGAAATAAACGATTTCCATTACATCTGAAACAAAATAAAATAAATCCTAGCATTCTCGATTATATCTAGATATGTTGTCAAACTCTCATTAGCCTCATCGGCACATCTAAATATTTAAATTATGAAAAACTACTGACAAACTCAACAGATAATAAAAATAAATATGATAATAATTCTTTATTCGTCAAAGGCAGTCAGGATTTTTCCTCATACGCAACGCAGGATTTTTCGAAAATTTCACATCTTTCATTTATTGATCGATCAAAATTATTTTCAGCATTGCGACGTTGCCGCTCCTATCAAAAAGTATCAGAAACTTAATTTTTTTAAATAGAACACACAGGGAAATCAACTTCATATCGTACAGGGCATGCTAATTTTAATTATAATTAATTTTAAAATTATACATTCGTGATGTTTAGTGACGAAACTTGAAAAAAAGAAAAATCAGTGTTTGATGCATATAACAACTTTGAGAATATATTAAAATTTCATTTGAGAAGTCGTTTCCTGAATGAAAAAAAAAAACTATAAATATTGCAACAGGTTTCGAAGACATTCGACAATCTTGCAGAAATAAACGATTTCCATTATATCTGAAACAAAATACAATAAATTCTAGCATTCTCGATTATATCCAGATATATTGTCAAACTCTCATTAGCCTCATCGGCACATCTAAATATTTAAATTATGAAAAACAGTTGACAAACTTTACAGATAATAAAAATAAATATGATAATAATTCTTTATTCGTCAAAGGCAGTCAGGATTTTTCCTCATACGCAACGCAGGATTTTTCGAAAATTTCACATCTCACATTTATTGATCGATCAAAATTATTTTCAGCATTGCGACGTTGCCGCTCCTATCAAAAAGTATCAGAAACTTATTTTTTTTAAATAGAACATACCGGGAAATCAACTTCATATCGTACAGGGCATGCTAAAATTACTATTATTTTGGTTATTTTGTGGTCAAAATTTCGTTTATTCAAACGAAACCTCCTGTATATTACCCGATTCTTTGGAAGATGAAAAAAATGCTTTAGGATCGCATATAATGTACTTTTACCTAAATCATCTACTTTTCTCAATAAAATCACTTTTTTGGGAAAAATTTGATTTAAAAGTTAATTATAGGCAGCCGTTGTTGCCTCAATTATCACAAAGTTGTCAACAGCGTACATAAAAATCTGCTATTCTGTAATATAGTCTGATGGAAGGTCTTCACAAATATTAAAAATAAAAGTGGCCTCAGTGCAGAACCCTGAGGAACACTAATATCACCGCTTGCTTTGGTTAACAATACCTCTTCCACAGATACACAAATTTTCCTCTTAGACGTATGTGATTCGATCCAGTTCCCCTGATTCCAAGAGTTGATAGTTTTTTAAAGAGTTATTAATCGATGAATACATTCAGATCGAAGAAATCACCAACTACTTTCCTGTCTGCATCTATTTTCATTCGTAAATAGTCTGAATAAATTCTATGGTAGCTAGTTTTGTATCCAAATTCGGTATACAAATTGAAACTTCTATTTCCAAATCGATAGTGAGATAGAATCTTGTATTTTTCGAGAAAATTGAATAACCTGTTTGTAATAAATTTTTAAGTTTGTTTGAAAATAACTCTGAGTACAACTTTTGGCTGCTAGGCGGATACTTTTTTTGTCAATTGGAATTACTTTACCTATTTCAGATCATCCGGAAACTGTGCTAGCTTTGAAGATTTGTTTACAAGAAAGGTAGATAGACTGAGATAGCTCATTTTTGCAAAATTTCAGTAATTTGATCGAAATCACCCATGCCTGTTGAATTCTTAATTTTTCAAATTGTTTATTTACTTGTGACTCAAACCGTTATGGAATATAGTATCACATTTCGCCGGCAAGCAGCATAAAATTGAAATCATTAGTTTAACGAATGACAGTAGTAATTTGGCAAATAAACCTAGAGAGATCGCGGGAGAATTCAAAAATCAGTTTGAACAGAAAAGTATGAAGGCTACTGCCGATTCGAATAGTCACAAAAATTCAATAACAAAAATTCATTCTTTTTCACTCGGCTAATCGAAAGTGACATTTTAAAGTTCTCGACTGGATAAGATAACAGAGTAATGACATTGAAAAAATTCACTTATTTTTTGTCATTTCACTTTCTTCCTGCTTATTTCCCGATTAATACATAAAAATTCATTATCATACCATCCTGTTTAAAAATAGGCGATAAAACCGATACCAACAATTACCGTGGCATATCATTACTTTCAAGTTTCTCTAAATTACTGGAACGGAATGTTAACAACCAAATAGGATCTTATCTGCAAATTCTCACAGGATCGCAAATCGGTTTTAGAAAAAAAAAACATTTCCAATTATAACTGAAGTTTACTTATAATTTTTCAGATTATTTAAAAAATATGATAATTCAACATCGTAGTGATATCGCTTGATTTTTTCAAATTGACAATTCATTACATGTAGAATAAACCTCTACCAGAACCATTTCAGAATTTTGAATTTCTGATTATGCCATAATTAATAGCTAATTTACCACTAATGTATTACCCAATTACAAATTTGTCGCTCGTCTTTTAACAAAAATCCGTGGTTCTGCTAGTTTTATATGGAGCTGTCAGGATCACTTTGTATCTAACTTTTGGAAAAATTCTAATTGTACCATAATTTCTCCCTAATCAATTACCACTTATAAAAATTTGTTGCTCATCGTTTTTCGTTTAAATAAAATGCATCTTATCAAAAAATTAATTGTTTACTAATGGTTATCAAACGGATAGTTTACATTAGTTCCATTACGTGCAAAGAGCATGATACAGTAAATTTCCTAAATTCTATGACACCTTCATGATAAGAGGATACTAAGCTTGAATCAAATCTTTGCTGTTGTTATTTTGAAATCAGCATTTTCTTATTCCCACATTATGATAATGTAGGGTTGAAAAACCATCTTTCTTGATGTAAATGAATACTTCTTGTCAACCAAGAAAATAGTTGTTTGAATGAAAACTTTGTCCATTGTATTGTGAAATCAATATTTTCTTATTTATAGCAAATAATTTGTTATATTATGAAATTTGGCTTCTTCACTTTAAAAACACTGGTTTCTTTATTCTGATAATATCCCATGGCCATATATTAGTTAAAAGGATATCCTCAAAATATCTTCGGAAGTACCTTCTGCAGTAAACTTTTGGAAAAGATCTTAATTTTGATCATAGGTTAGGGTGGTCCTTATTTCTTTATAATTTTTTTTTTGAAATGTTGGAGGCACCCTCGCAAAGTGATATACCGGGTGGCTACGGAAGTATTGCCTACGGAATATCTCAGTTATTGTATGAAGTAGGTTTGTGAAATTTGGAGCGTCGATATAATGACATAAGAGCTAGAATTTGAGCATATTGACATGTCGAAGTTAACTTCCGATCTGACCGGAAGTAACATCAACTTTCTTATTTTAAATGGAAACCCTATTTTTTTTTCTTTTTGCTTTATTCAGCATTCAATTCCATTTCTAATGACATATCACAAGTTGGTATCTAAGCAGAAACTAGATTAGAAAAAAATTATTATTGAAATTCACCGAGTAGGCCGTGGAAGCAAAATGAAAGACAAAAATTGAAAAGTTGGCTATGGAAACCATACGTCACTTGATAACAGTTGCTACTACTGTGATATTTTATTTTCATTCGTCGGCGTTATAAAAAGCCGCCAAAAAAAATATTGGAAAAATTGGAAAAAAAACAATACTCTGTAGGTCCATAACTTAAATAGGAACATACAACTTTTTCTTGCCTGTACTATTCAGCATAACCATTCCTTTCTAATGATATAATAGAAAGTAATTTTTTGAAATGAAATACCAAAAAATCCAAATATTATTCTTCAAATAACGAAAAAACAGATTTATCGAAAAAAAAATTCAAATTGATAGGATTAAAGATAAAATAAATTCAAAACAAATGTTCGAAATGCATTCCCTCAGCGTCAATACATTTATTGACTCTGGTGATATTTTCATAGTTCTTAAATCTTTTGAAAATTAAAATATAAGGCCCACTTGAAGGAGCTAGTGCTGTGCTCACGACAGCTTCTGACATTATCTCCAGTATATGATGGCGACATGCAAGCCAAAGCATATCTTTCTCCATTTTTTGCTCCAGTAGTATGCGTCGTTTTATTTCTTGTGGAAACAGATCCACTTTTTCCACTTTTTGACGACATAATACCATAATAAGCGACGAAAACAAAACTGACGACGTGCAGTCTTACTTACGGCCGAAACGGAACTAACTTGAGCTAGGTGAGGGGGGTGAGGGGAGTCAAATTGAGAACAAGTACTCGTTAACGTGTCATATAAACAAACAAAACTCTTACCCTGTTGTAAATTCCTCCATGTAAATATTTCTTGATCGTTTGTCTCATTTTAAGTTCTTTTTAATTTTTAAATGTCGGTGCGACCCCTAAACGTCATTTAAAAAATCAAATAAAAAATCTGTATTCATATTAAAGCCCAGAGAACATAATTAAAGGGTGCCCCGTTGATATTTTTCACTTTGATAAATAAGGACCACCCTATTATAGGTATGACAAATCTTCAGAACTAGAGGATATCAGTACAACTTTCCCCCTTTCAAGTATAAAAAGTCTATTTTGAGAACAAAACCGTCTGGTTTAAATAAATTCTCCATATAGTATTTTAGAAAAATATGAGATGCTCCCTTTTAAATGGCTCACTCGTCACTCACTAAGTGACATTTCACTTCCATGGTATTATGTACACTTCAGATAACCAAAATTTCACGTAACCTAGTTTCGTATAGAGACTGTATTTTGGGAATTGTCCATTTGTAGCATTCAGAAATAATTAACAAGTGGACCAGATTTATCATTTCAAAAATATATTTAATGTTTACAAACATTTATATAATAAAAAATTAACTTGAACAATTCTTAATAGACTTAAACAAACCAATAAACAACAAACATTGGAATAACATTTGAGATTAACAATTCAGCCTCAAACTTAAATTATTTGTGATCCTGTTGCTAACAACCAAGAATCAAATGTGACCAGAATATTAGTAATTTTGATATATTGTGCAGGAGTCTCAAATAGTGGTTGAATTGATTCTGTCTAATAAAATTATTTGAATTTTTTAAAATGAAGTGAAAGTGTTATAACTGTTCATTATCTCATTGAAGCATACAAATCATAACCCATTTTGTAAATTTTTATTGGTAAATAACTTTTGGAGAAATTCTAAAACCACAAAAATTCTCCTTAAATACTGCTATAGTGGAATTTGAAATGGTATTTCTTATATGAATTTCTAACCATTTAGCACAAGCATCAACAAGAATCAAATCGAAATTGTCCGAGAAAAGACCTGCAAAATGTAAATGTAAATAAACACGTTCAAAAGTATTTTTTACGATAATTTGTTTTCTTGTTATAATCATAACAACTCTTATGTGAATTGTGATATTCGGGCACCAACAGTAGCTCCCAGAAAATTCCGTAATTTTAACAATGTCAGAATGAGCATTAAGCATGTAGTTCGTTCCAGAGTCCGTTTCCGTAAGGAAACTGATATTACACCAGTTTTTCTTCTAGGTGTACAACAATTTTCCAATGAGAATTCTATTTGTTCAAAATTGAACCTGTCATTCTCATTTACTAATTGGCCGGTTATTACCCCCTCAAATAACCGTTTTAGTCTTTGTCCCTTTTTTAGTTTTGATTTTAAACCAATCTACCTCATCTAAAACATTTCAAATTATATTTATTGATATAACTAGAAGATCTAGAAGATTTTGGTAAAATCTTCGACTGTCTAATTAAGAAGACTGCACGGAATGTTGATCTGTTGAATTTCGGAAGTGATATTTGTGGAAACTGACAGTGTCCCGATAGCTTCATTCTTCTAGCAATATCAACTCCTTTCTCTAGGTTGAGCTCTTTTATTTGCACCAATTTGTCTTGAATGCTTTCAACCAGCAATCCTCAGACGAACTTATTTCTTATGGCTTTCTTCAAATATCCTCCAGATTAACAATGAACTGCTAGTTCCTGTAATGCTATTACATATTCTTGACATGTTTCACCTTCACGTTGATTTCTTCTGCAGAAATCGGAAATTTCAGTTGTTTCCAAAGGTTCTGGATGGAAATACGGTAGAAAACACTCTTCTCTTCTGGAGATAATCTATCACAAATGATGTCCTATGATTCAGAACCAATGTAATGTATCAAACAAGCAACTTGCACGCCTTTTTCCACCTTCAATACTTCGAAAGCACTTTTGAGTCTTTTCACCCAGAGATGGATTCAGATTTTACTCCACTGAGTGGAAGAAAGCTCTTGTCTGATTCTGTGTGGCTCAGACAAAAGCTAACTCTACCTTTTGGTAGGAATCTGTTTTATCAATAGTGTTATTGTATTTTTCTTCCTTTTTTTCTAGTAATAAAAGCGTTTATTATTATTTTTATTATAGAAGGTTTCAATGGTAAAAATCATTTGAATTGCAGTTAATACTCGTATCTGTTGCTCCACGTATTTTCGATTATCCTCGTAGCCAATTTGTAAAGTATAATCATAATTCTAAATTTCACCAAAACTTTGCTTCAATATATTCCTCAACAAGATTTGTGGCATGGTTTGAAAATAATCAATATGAGCTAGGTTAAGTGAAAGAGCGCTGTTTATCGACTTCGTGTTGATAAAAAGCGAAATCTGCCTTTTGCCGATATTTTCTTTTCTAAATTTTCATTGTAATTTATTTATGATTCATCTGGCGATAAAACCAATTATTATTATTATTATTATTATGAATTAATTAGTTTTTTTTAAGTTGAAAAATTTATTTTCGGAATTTTATGAGTTGATAATTTTTTTGCACTGATCAACAACAGGACAGTTAATCTAAAACATATAACATCATACTGAACAAAGTGAGATATTGAAATCAAAAGTCTCGATGAAGATTCTGTTTGGAAAAGTAAATGCAAGTCTCCACTTTGAATAGATGTGGTAGCTTTGAATTCCTTTCTTGCTTCTGAACTATTTTTTGGTGCTTCTAATTATCCGTTTTTTCACACCTTATCCTACTCAGACACTTTCACCTTGGATACAAACAACAATCAGTTTTAAAACCTTTCAATATTCTCTCAGGAATTTGCATGCAGAATTATTGAAATTTCAGCGAGAGTTTCCTGATAAAAACTATGAATCCAATTGAATATTGAATAGTGAACTGAGTGAACACGAACACTAGAATGAATAAAGCACCTTGAAACACTATGCGACACATATTTAATTCCGAACAATAAAAACTGTAATGTAAAGTAATGTTTTTTTGGCTTTTTCAATGATGCAGTATTCCTAGTGAAGAATTATGTCTTGAACTGCACACAAAAAGGTCTCCTAGATGGAGTCGTTTCGGAAGCCTTACCTGTATCCAAAGGTGTTCCGCGTGGCTCCATAATCGGCCCCTATGCAGATGACACCCAACTTCTTCTTTCCATTTCATGAAATTGACACTGAGGAACTCTATTAAAACTCAACTCTACGAAAACTGTAGTGATACTATTCGGAACAAAGAAAGATAGAGTTGATGCACACAACTTATTACAAATCCCCATCAAAAATGATACCTTACCTTTTGTCTGTGAAATGAAAAATCTAGGTTTGTGGCTCGATCCTGATCAGCTCCGCTTCACTAGGCATGATAACTGTCTGATAGAATCCTCTTCACATCGAAACACAAATTGTGTGAAATACTAATGTATGGGCCGTGGTGGTCGGCTGGTAAAAGCGTACGCCTCGCAGACGTGGGGTCGTGGGTTCGATCCACCGATTCACCGGTCTCGTGCATGGCATCACACGTTAAAAGGTAAGGGCTGCGTCTTCCCTAGCTCACACAAGTCTCTCGAAGACTTCCGAGAGTTGCGCGTAGGGGTGCAATCGGTTGACGGAAATAACAATTTTAACAATTTTTAACAATTTCCAAAGTTTGTTACTGCGAAAGTATTCATATTCATTCTCAAGCACAGGTCTTCAATTTTCACTAGTAGTTTTTCATATAATGCTCCAAAACTCTACAACTCAGTTCCCAGTGAATATAGGTCGTTCTTCGGGTCGTTCACAATTATTTCGCAATCGTAATTATCAGAATATTAAAAAGTTGAATGTAGCAACATGCCATGTGAGTATTTTTATTCCAGGATTGGATTCTACTTGCTAGTTTTACACATTTAAAAAAAATAGTAATTAGTGTTTTTTACAGGTTTCAGTTCAACTCCTGTATATTTTAACTGAAAATGAGCATTACTGTGCTCGAAAACATATTTTTGAATCACTGAGTCACTTGTGATGCAAATCAAGTTTTTCGGCAACCACCTGGGAAGTGTTAACTTCCCGGACACTTTTTCTTTGGGGCAGTGCTTGAATTTTAGTATAAATATCAATATAAATGAGAATTAGAATGTTCCAGTTGGCACCTATCTTCTGTTCGAATTTCAATATATAATACAAATAAGAACTAAAATGTTCGAAATATTCAAATTTGGAATCACAGCCAGGGTAGTTTACTCTTAGTCAAAATTCTATTTTTTGTTCCCCCCTGTACACCGTTCGAAAATTTAGAATTTTGATAACTCGAATACAAGTATTTCATAATGCACCATTGGGAAATATACATATATTGTGGAGACGACTTTGAGTTTTACCTAGCTTCTTCACTCTCTGATTTGCCAATTTTTTTTGAGGTAATACCTCAAAGGACAGTTTCGAGATAGGAGTCCTGTTACCAATCAAGTCTTTCTTTGAAGCTTTTCATAGACCATTTGATTCTTTGGATTGTGGAAATATTCCCTACAAGACTTCTATACTGGACCTGTTGGGGTCTATCCACGTGGGTGTTTTGCTGATCATTCACCTCAGCTGTTTTAGAACCAGGCAAGTGTGTCTGCAGGAGAACACTTAAGCATTTCTTATAGGGTTATCACTATTAACCATTTGGTTTTTTAATCAGACCGATGCAGTTGGAAACGGCTATAGTCCGAAAGACAAAGAAAATTAATAAATTTTCAATTCTTCAAAGTTTTTATGTTTTGTTCAAAAATCTAAGGAGGTAAGGTCAGGTGATCTTGCTGGCCAATCAATGGTATCCCTTCGTCCAATCCTCCAATCCTCAATAATAAATCATTGAGGTATTTCCGTACCCACATTTTCCACAGAAAAGTGAGATGTACCATCCTGCTAGATATAAATTATGAGGTTGTGGTTCAATCATTGAACCATCACCAAAAAATATCGATCTTCAATGAGTTCAATCTACAGATTCCCTGTTCGTATGTGTTGAGTACGCTGCTCGACAATTCAACGTGGATTTGTATTGGCATAATATAACATATATTTTGGATTATATAAAAATAAAAAATAAATATTTGTGAAACGTGTAGACATGCTGAAAATATCACCGTTCAAATATTTTTACGAAAAATTAGATATCATTTACATTATTTTGTTCGTTGTTGAAGGTCCTAAGATATAATGCAAATAAATTATTTAACAGCTTCTTATAGAGACCAAATTTCATCAAGTCGAGATCAGCATAAAAAAAATCCGTGTATTTGGCGAATGGATTGTGTGCTTGGTAACATAATGGGTCAATAATAATCACTCGTGGCGTGTTTGTAATTTTCTTATGGGTCACCTTCGGCAACAATGATTACATAAAGTATTATGTAAGAGTAATGACATTATACTGTGGAAGTTTTTATCTGTGTTCGTGCTTAAATTTAGTAGGAAGTAACGTTAGCTTCCGTCCCATCAATTTAATCCGGATCTCCCCCAGCTATATGAGAGATTTTCTAGAAAAAAACCAAAATTGTAAATTTAATATATTTTCATTGTAGTTCATCTATTTTCCAAAGAATAAGGTTTTTGTAACCTAGAAGCTCGCTGGGTTTTCAATCTTCAGTGGGATATTTCGTATGTTCCACCATCGACTTGTTCTCAAGTCGTGGAAAATTGTTGCAAATAAAGTCGGAAAATTTCAAATGATTTCAGGACTGGGAAATCCTTCTCAAAGATTCTACAAGAAATACTTCGCTAGTACTTTCTGCCGATGGAGTCATTTTTCATTAACGTTTTGGTTAGAGTAAACCATCATCAGTTATTTCTTCTATGGTTTCTAATTCTTTCAACTTGTGATTAGAGCTTGACAATTTCAACTGAGACCTAACCCCGGCAGGAGCTAATGCAGGTTCTGAGACATTTCAGGTCTCTTGGATCGGGTTGACGCGTCTTCAGGTTATTCCACAGCGGCGCGTATTAAGAGAGTTTCGTGGGTCACAACAGCCTTAATAATTTCCGTGTTTCAACTCTGAATGGGTTGTCTGCCCACACGTAACTGAGGCATACACGATAACAGAGTTGATTATGGAGTAATATAAAGTAATGTAAGATGATTTCTCTCAAATTGGCGCATTTGAAAAGATTTGCCCTTAAATCGTTTATAATAATAATGATAATAGCGTCTTCATTGTCCATTCCAGTTTTTTTTTAATAACAATATACTATATACATGAAAAATAACGGCATAATAGGCGAGCCTCAGCTTACAAAATTGAAAAATATTGATAACATTATATTATAGTGAATTGTTCATATTAGCTGCTCTTCCACTCAACCTCAAACAGACAGAAAACAGAGTTTTACCTACTAGACACATTTGTTCACACGGAAGGGTAAAGAGAGATGTATTGGTAAATTATTTTAGATTTTGACTATTTGATAACTGAACGATCGTTTGAACTGTTGAAATGTATGCACATCTGTTCGAAATTTCAATTTGTTGTGAAGATAAATAGGCGGTTTTCTATTGATGACATTATGAAATAGACATGCTGCATGTAAGAACCCACGATTTTTCAAGTTCAGCCAACCAACATCCTTCAACTTATGACTGATACTCAATCGACTTCGAATGCCAAAATTCATTCTCAAGCAAGAGTTTTAGATTTTTTGTAATTTATTGTTACAAATACAAAGTGAGACTTGGGCCATACAAACAGTCAGCAAAATTTAAAATGGATAAAACTAAGCTTTCGCAAAGCACTACTTGATTTTTCTTGGCAGAAATTTTCTGCTGCTATAAATAATTTTCAAAGAATTGTATGCCCTCTGAGTTAATTTACAGTTTTTCGAAGCGCAGGTCACTGTCCATGATGACAACTAAATTCTTACAATGTTTTACTACCTCAAGTTTGTTTTGTCCAATACTGATATTGATCTCATCTGCAATATGATTTCTCTTTTGCTTTGGACCAAATAACATGACACTAGATTTATTTGGATTCAGAAGAAGACAATGCTCTGCAGAAATCTTGGCGCATTTTTTTAAGGTCGCGATTTATTCGAGCACAAGCACTTCGACATCATTTGTATAGAATGAATAGTAAATTTGGGTATCATCGGCATATAAGTGAGATTTGCAATATTTGATATGTCTGATAAACTGACTAGTGTATAGAGTGAACATGACTGGTCCCAGAATGGAACCTTGAGGTACACCTGATGTGAGAGTTAAATATGTTCCACGCGTACTTTTTATTGCCTATTGTTTGGATAGATTCAACAGAGTTACCGTGTTTGGGCTAAATCCAATATGAGCTAATATTGAAAGTTACACTTCGTGATTGATTGTGTCGAAAGCTCGACTAAAATCAAGTAGAACCAAAATAGTGATTTTGCCTTCATCCGATGATTCCATTATATCATCCACAACGTGGAGTAGTGCTGTTGTACAGCTGTGGCCAGCTCTAAATCCTGATGGTACTGTGGGAAGCAGTGAATTCTTCAACAAGTAACTATTATTTTTGAATTTCACATGTAGAGTAGGAAGTGAATTCGCCAGAAAATTATTGATATAGTCAGCATTACACAGCTCCAGGTGGCAACAGATTTTTTTCATTGCTACACAGGTTATTTTTTAGAATTTTTCAGCACTCTTTGTTGGATACATTTTTTAGCGTATATGTAAAGAAAGTCTTTTTTCCCTTTCAATGGCCCTTGTCGTGTAATTCCTTATTTGCTTGTAATATTCCCAGTCATTTAATTTTCTTGTTTTTTTGTGTTTAGTGAGGACCTGTTTCTGATATTCATCATGGATTCAATATTTTCTGTTATCCATGGTGCAGGAGGCTTTGTAAATTTTTTTGTCATGATGGGAGCATACTTATCAAACAAATTTGTGATGTTTTCAACCAAAAAAATTACTTTGCCATATGGCTACATCATTAATATAAAAAATGTGAAAAAATGGAATTCTAAGCTGATCATTCTGGAAAAACTCATAACTGAAATTTTTAAAGTTTCTATACGTCAGCATTTTTGAATTCGAACTATCAGAGATCGTTTATATATGTCTTCTTGAAGAGAGTAAAACGACTGAAATTTTCGAAATTGATTAGATCCAAATTGAAATCACCTGTACATATTAGTTGATGATATTTTGGAACAAGCACACTCGAAATTCAGAAAGAAAGAAATTTGAATTAAAAGTTTGTATATAACACTGACGGCTATATCATCTTTCTTTAGTTTCAGTTCTGTCCAGATTTGTTGAATTGAGTTATCAGGTATTTGAATTGCTGAAGCACTGAGTTCTTCTTAAGAATAAATACACAAAATAATACCTTTATTTGCCGTTTTGACAAAGTTATAAAAATTTTATAGGATCGTCTAAGAAAAAGAAAAAGGAGATCGGAGATCAAAATTATTCCTGAAAAATTGAATAGAACTACCTACTTATACACATAAATTCTTCAAAACTATAACAACACTCTTCAATAAGAAAATCCTTAAGTTTTCGTTTGAAGATATAAACGGTTTTGGATTTTTTTTCATCACACCTGGTAGCAAATTATAAAAACGCGGTGCCATCTGATCAGGAGAATTAAAAGCTAATTTAGTTTTAACAAATGGTACAAAAACATAGTTTTTTGTCTTGTGTCAATATTATGCTTACATTTATTTAGTAAAGCACAAGTCAAAAATTAAAAGGCTAGAAACAGTTAAAATTCTAAAATTTTTAAAAGCATTTCTGCAAGAATCACTGGGACTCATGCCATTAATGATTCGTATGAGTTTTTTTGTGCTACAAAGACATCAGAGCAGTTAGAGGAAACACCCCAAAAACACACTCCATATCTCAGTCTGGAATTCACCTGCACATAGTACAGCTTCAGCAGCTGATCAACATTCAAAACATGCCTTATACATATTTCTGAACTGATATGAAATAGAATTAATTTTTTTGATTGGAAAATCGCAGTGATTCTGCCAATTCAAATGTTCATCAATGTAGAGACCCAAAACTTTTAAGCTCACATTCTATTGTTATATTGTCAGAATTATCATTGGCTCTGAAACTAATAATATCACACCTCCGTTGACGATGATGAATCATTGAATCTGTTTTTTTTGCAAAAAAACAAATTGTTCGCAGAAAACCATTTATTAATATTTTCAAAAACTGTGTTACATTTTTCTTTCAAAACTAACTCTGATCTGTCAAAGATTATAATTGACGTGTCATCTGCGTACATTGTAATGAAAGTTCCTGGTGTCGAGTATTCCAAATCATTAATCCGCCGCTATAGTAAAAAATTAAGTGTTGTATGATTCCTATTCGAAAGAATTTCGTAAAGTTAAAGTATACGAAATACGGTGTTTAGCACATTTTCCAAGCGTTTCGCGATTCTGTGATAACGAAGTTTCTTCGTACTTGTTGGTCTCGGTTGGCTTGAAATCATAATAATTGAATCGCCGAGAGATTTGACATTTTAATTCACCATGAATAAAAGCGGAAGATGTTAATCAACATGTCAATTATGTTAATGATAACCACGTGCGAATAAAAGTAATGTTATTAGTCGCTCGCAAATTGACAATTACAGTTGACGAAATGAAACAAGTCACAAAATGTGATTTGAGTTTGTTTTCACTAATATTGTATCAATTTCGTTTTTCTGGTAAAACATCTGTAGAGCAAATTATTTCGACAATACCGTAATCTGGGGTGAAGTCGGACAATTTTTGGTCTTTTTTGCCAATATCTCGTACCCCCTTAGGGCAAAAAATTTGAAAAAAATAATGAAGGAAGCCCTAAATATCCAAAATATGATACAATATAAAAATATGCAAAAAAATATTATTCCTTCTACTTTTTTATTGATTACATGCTGTCCGCCTTCGCCCCTATGTGTTGGGTGAACATGGACACCTATTTATTTTGCATCAGAAGTCATCTTTACCCCTGAAATGGAGTGTAGACGGGCACAAAAAGTGAAAAATAATAATTCATAGCAATACACAAGAAATAAAAACGCATTTTTAAATAAAAAACTAATCTATTTCAGGAAAATAACACAATTAAAAACAAAACATAAACCTTATACTTATTCTGAACTTATTCAATTCGAATGGCACTGCCTTCTAGGAAAATAAAACTACATACATATAACACAAAACAAAAACAAAATATAAGCCTTATACTAGGTACTGAACTGTTGTTAATTATTCAATTCGAATAATTTCATATTTTTCCAAAATGGGGAATTGGAACCTATCGCGCCTCAAACATTTTTTTGTGAGTTTTAAAAATTTGAGTGTGATCTACTAAACACATATCTTTAATATTTGGATAAATAAAATAGAGCCCAATTTTATCAGTGTTTTGCTTCCTTAGAAAATTGACATAATACAAATTATTAGTCGTTTCATTCTCAATGATCTCAGAGACGCATCCAACAAAATATTTATGGGTCTCGTTTGGGCATGGAAATTTAACTAATAAAAAAGTTCCCGTTTGAATAGTATTATTAGTATCACAGTCAACTGACTCAAAATTATCTTGGTGATATTCTTAAGTCACATCCTCAAGCTGTAGATCATTATCATCTGAATCAGTCTTGTTGCCTTTATCACTACTGTTGTCAACGTCACTATTTTCATCCTCAAGAGGACAGCTAGTTAAAGGTTCCAGATCTTCTTTTCTAACTCCTTTGCAGGGTGACACTTTTAATTTCTTTCCTCGCTTTGGTCGTGTTTTTTCAGTTGTAACCGACCTAGTCGCTTTTAAAAATTCTTGTAAAGTTTCGGTCCAGTGGTTCGCACTTTCTGTTCGAGCCGCTTCTTCGCCTTCATCCACATCTGATATTTTTTTTAACACAACGTCACTATTAAATGGGACAATCCCGCAAGCTCTGAATCCGTATCTTATATTGTTTCCTAAATTTTCAATCTTCTTAATAGCTTCGTCAAGAAGCCGTGGAAACTCCGACTTCAGCATAGTTCCTCTATTCTTTATTTTCCATTGTAGCAATATGGCACGCCATGCTTTTTTCATAGGGGCGAAAAAGGCAACATCTAGGGCAGAAGATCGGTGGCGTTAGGTGGAAGCAACACAAATTCGATGTTATATTGTTCGCAGCATTCCATGCAGCATGCATTGAAACATGGCAGCGAGGTTGTCTCCAATGAGCACCTTTCTTCCGGGAAGATTTTTGAAATAAGGAAGGAGAATTTTTCCAAACCAATCTTCGAAGGTTGGGCTATCAAACCAACCGCTTTTAGTTCGGTTGTATATTGTCCCCTGTGGTCCACCTTCTATCCGGGTTGGATATAAATGGACAGCTTTGTATACCATATATGGGGGCAGTAGATGTCCGGATGCAGTGATTGCCATCATAATTGAGGTGCTTGATTTGCTAGAATCCTGTATAACTTCTACCCTTTTAGACCCACGGCGGCATATAACTTTTTGCCTCCCTGGGTCGTCCGTGAGATTCGTCTCGCCGTAGTTTACTATATGGGTAAATTCAACATTTTTCAATGTCGATTCTAAATTTCCAAAAAACTCTTTTATAGTGTCTTTGGTAATATTAGTCCTGCATCTTTTAATGTTTTGAGCTAATCGTTCGGTTAATATGTTATATCTTTTAAAAAAATTATAGAACCATTGAACTCCAGGTAAATTGTCTTTAAAAGTTTTTACTTTCTTTCCTTTTCTTTCAAGGTCATTTTTTACTGAGCATCTTATATCTCTGCGAGTCAATGGAAAGCCCCACTCACCAAATTTGATTATGCCTTCTACTAACAACCTTTCTTCTTCTGCCGAAAATACAGTTTATCCGCCAGGTTTTTTTATTTTTTTCTTAATTTTGTCATGGAGTGTAGATATAGCAATTTTATAATATTCTGATACTTGTCTCAAACTTGTCTTGCCTTTTTTCACATCGTCTAGTGCTCTCTGTAAATTTGTTTCGTCATAATTCATGAAACTTCTTTTTGTAATTCCTCACCATGGTGCCCGCTTTTACCTCACCTGTGGACAATATTTTATATTTTAATTATTTTTCAAAAAACGAAAGGTGGTATTATTATCATTTTATCGCCAAATATTATCAATAAATTAGTTAACATTTTAGTGGTAAAACAAATGTTGTATATGTAAACTTTACCTGTGGGCAATAGTTTATTTTCACTAGTTAAAAAGCAACACAAAACGCAATACGAAATACAAGCGGATTTGTACGCGACCAGAGGAAATTACAGTCTCCACGACCATCCACCAATGTGTTTTGATGTCTACTAACGTTTCTAGACAGGTCCAGCGCGATTTGGCACACCGGCGAGGTGTCCTTGAAAAAAATTATGGATAAACGTCCTTCTGTCCGCCTTAGCCCCTACTGTCCGACTTCGCCCCAGATTACGGTACCTTTTAGACCAGTGCTGATACATTTTTGATATAAAAAAAAAATTAACAACATGAGACCTACCGGAATAAGAGGGAAATATTGTTCGAATGACGGAAAAAATAAAGTGGAATCGAAAAAATGGTGATGGGTGGAACAGGGTGACTTTTAGTGGTTGAAAGTGATATTTGAGTTTTTCGCGATTGTCAACGAAAGTTGACCTTTTGAAAAAAGTTGAATGGCAAAGTTGTTGGAAATAAAAAGATCTACAACTTTTGTTTCAAACATTTGTCCACATAACATCAAATTGTCCGGGAAAATCTGAAAAAACAATTTTTCAGGTTTTAATTTTTTTCTTTCGCAAAAATTTATTTTTACAACGAAATTTGGTGGAAATATCACTTATTATGTTTCAAGTAAGCTGTAATATTTTTTTAGTGAAATAAAGATTTTTTCCTTTTTTTTTCGACAAATTCCGAAATTACGACCTCATTTTCAACTGAAAAGTCTTACTGGTAAAGTTCGTCTTTTCAAGTTGGCCAGCCTCCATTTTTTCCGTCGAAGCGTCTTATTTTAGATTATGTAATAAAGGAGTAGCACTACTTTGGAATTTTTTCCAAATAACGGGAAAAAATTAAAAAACATATTTTCAAAAATCAATTTTTTAAATTTTTGTTCCAAAGTCATATTTATTTATCAAAATTATAGAAATTAACAGTTGAAACCTTTCGAGAATATTAATTATATGTTACCCCACCATAGGTAGAAAGAATAAAGAAGTACACAAATAAGGATTTGATTATGATAGAAGGACGAAAGGAGGTGAACTTTTGGCGGTAAAAATGGTTTCTCACGATTTGAAGCAAAAATGAACCTCTTACAAAAAAAAGTTAGAGGAAAAAGTTGTTGGCATTAAAAAGATCTACTACTGTTTTGTTCAAGAATTTTCCACATAACCTCAAATTTTCCGGGAAAATCGGAAAAGCCGTTTTAATTTGGTTGTAATTTTTTTTTGGGTAAACATTGTATGTTTGTCGCAAAATCTAGTGGAAACATACCTTTTTATGTTCTGAATGAGGTCGTTTTTTCGGAATTTTTCAGAAAAAGGAAAAATGTGTATTTCGCTACAAAAAAATCACAGCTTATTTGAAACATAATAAGTCAAATTTCCACCAAACTTCGTGAAAAAAAAAATTTTGCGCTAGAAAAAAATAAAAAACTGCAAAATAGGTTTTGAGGCAAATATGCTAATGAATCAAGTAAACTACAATTTTTTTCTGGTTCCACCGAATCTTGGCTCATTTGTTTCGACCAATTTCGGTATTTAGAATATTGTTGCGGATAGGGCTAATAAGGTTGCACCCTAGGTCGTATATGGGGTTATTTTCCTTATACGAAATGCGAACTAGGGGGTAGTATCGAAACTCATAGGTAACAAAAGAATATAAACATGACCATGAAACTAGGGAAAACTTAATTAAATCAATACAAGAACACTCAATACTATGTCATGGAATAAATAGAACCTAACTATATCTGAACCTTAATGAGACTAAGTCCTTTGTCCTTTCATGGATGACTAAAGTCCTGGCAGTAAAGTCCATTTAGTCTCATTTGGTATGCAAATTCCATACAGGGAGGCTCGTGCAAATTTTGATGTAGAACGTTTATAAAAACAGCAAATAAATGTTTTCTTCATTCGGTAGGTAGTGCCACCTTGCACAATATCTATTTGTCGTATGGTATGGTAAGGCCATTGTTGAAGGATTAAAAATTCTGTAAGAGTAGAGTTTATTGACTACGTTACATAATTTGATTACATTTGTAGCAGGTCATTGAGAAGAGATTTTTTTAGAAATATCTATAGTTAAAATAATATCACTTAGTTGAAATTATGATAAAAAAAGACAGTACATATTCAAAAAGATAATAAATAATCCAGTCTGAAATAATTGAGACACTATACTATGCACAAGTCAGTCTACAATAAAAATTCTAGTTGAAGAAAAAAAACAAAGAAGATAAAATAGATTTACTTAGATATACTAGATTTAAGGCATTTAAGCCCAGGAGGTTGAGAGTTTTTCACAAGTCCTCCATCTTGTATTCGTAGATGAGAAACTCATTTTCCGAGTAAAAACAGTACTTCAACAAAAAAGATTTAACTTTATTTTTGTACATGTGGAAATTCAGTTTTCTTATTGCTTCTGGTAGCTTGTTATACAAGTGAATACTTGAAGAGTTTTTTTGAGACATTGAGAGCCTGTACCTAGAAGTTCTCAGTAAATTTCCTGATATAGTATGATACTGATGTAAATCCGAATGAAGAGCAAAATCCGCTCTATTTTTATGTTTTTCAAGGAGAGAGTAGTACATATAAGCACATGGAAATGGCATGATTTGAAGTTGAATGAAGATTGCACAACAATGATCCATGTAACCCACTCCTGCTAAGATTCGAATGACCCTTTTTTGAAAATCAAAATTTTATCGAGTGGCTCAAATTTCCCCACAAAATGATTCCATAGGTCAAATGATTGTGGAAAAGTCCAAAGTAGCTAGACCTGAGGGTATCCGTACCTACTAGGTTCTTTAGTCTACGAATCATAAAAGTAGCACTAGCTAATTTATTCGCCAGTTTCTTCACACGACACTTCCAGTTAAGTCTATCGTCAATAAATATGCCAAGCAACTTGACATTATGCCCATCTGATATATTTGCATTGGCAGATATAATGTGATTCGTGTTTTTGGCGGATTCGATCAGTTCCACCATATCCCTCTTTCGGTCAATTAAAGTTGTGTAATCAGCAAATATATATATATATATATATATATATATATATATATATATATATATATATATATATATATAACATTGTCATAGAATGTTATTTCTCAACGAACAATTGATAATTGAATGAAAAAAAATATAAGATGTGTATTTTCACCGATTATAGTATTCTGGAACTTGAAAACGTGAAATGCAGCAGTCATTAGTTATAAAAAAATAACCAAAAAATAAAGAAATCAAATAAGAATGAAGTAGCCGACTTAAATTATTACAAAAAATTATTTGTATGAAGTAACAACCGGACCTTTACATTTACAGAAAATAAATTACAAAACTCGTTTAAATCGATAGTTTTTAGTCTGAAATGTCCATTTAACAAAAAGTTCCATTATTTTCTTTCATTTTGAAAAAATATCACATTTGAAAGTGTGCCGCTGACGTCACGTTAATCGGAAATACCTCCCACCAATATCCACGTTCCGAAACGGGCAATACCGTTCTCCTTAAAAATATAACTTCTAGCATGATCAACTCAGATAGAAATCCACATATTAGCTATTTTTTATTGTATTTGTAACTTTAAAATTTTCTGAACGGACCATCCTTTTGATGAAGAACGAGCATTGACAACACAGCAAATCGTAATGACAGTTCTCAATTGTCAAAAGTTATATGGAGATGTGAGCTTAATGTTTATTTTATTTACATTCAACAATCAACATTCATTTTGATATTTCAAGGTCTTTATTGCAATGACTAATATTTTAAATCTTTCCTTGAACTCTGCTTTGAATACAATAATAACATAACGTAAAGTACTCACTTGGAAATGTTCTTCACAGAAACATATATTTCCGCTTTTCACAAAAGGTTTATTCAGTGTTTCGAACCACATTTTCAGAGGCGCTTCATCTTTAGGTGCATAAAAAAATGTTAATTGGAATTTGCACTGGTATTCAGACAACCGGGTACAAAGCACCTTTTCGACATGTTCAGTTATTGCAGGGATACAAGTACTGGAGATACAGGAATTAATAACAAATTTTAGAACACAAACAACAAAAGCTCTCAAAACTTAGAAAACCGCATTAACATCAAAAAGTAAATCAAGGTAGTGTTCGTTAAAGTTCAGATCTGATGGAACTGCTTCACTTGTATCAAATGGGTAGGCAAATGAGTTAGACAGAGACAAACTATTCTTATTGTTCTGTGAGAATTGTTGCCAAGGCAGGTTTTAGAGACTCGTGTCGCCCATTATTTCGGAATCTGAGAATAATGCCTCTACCCTCTATTTACATTTTTCATTCTCTCTTGGATATTCATAAAAGCCCAACAACTTATTCTATCAATTCTGATATTCATTCTTATAATACTAGAAATTGCAGTAAAATAGTTATTCCGAGATATAGACTAACCACTTCTGCACGAAATTCACTAGACATAAAATTGTATAATAAATTGCCTCCAGAATTGAAGAATATGAACATGATCAAATTTAAATATACAATCAAAAGGCAATCCTCGAAAGTTGTTTCTATTCCATAAACGAGTTTATGGAATCAAATATATTGGATACTTAACCGCTATTCACAGTGCTATATTCATGGGTGTTTTATGACTCCAAAATTTTATTTATTTTTAGTATTGTAAATTTGTCATATGAATATGTCTACTGCATGTAGTTATTAGTCTCTTATATGTTGTATAAATTCAAATCATTTCATTTCATCATGGAAGATAATTTAATCCATCCCGCTCGACTTACTACAAATGTATTATATATATATATATATATATATATATATATATATCACGTAGTCAATAAAAATTTATCTATCTATCTATCTATCTATCTATTGATCGCACCGTGAAACAGACGAAAGAACCCATCTGGTATCAACTGTCATACGACACATTATATTTGAATGAGAATTTGGTGCACAACTTTAACAACGTTGCCAAGTTTAGTTTTGATGAACGTGACGTCACGAAACCACTTTTCTTCTGATTATAGATAAACTAGCGGTCAGAAAAAATTAATACAAAATCACGAGTGATATTAGCGTATTTACTTTCTAATTTCAGTGTTACCTCATATCTCTTGGAAGGTCCATTGAAAATTTAAATTTCCAGTAACTATGGTGATCCATTTGATACGTTTTTCTCAGACAAAAATGTTTATTAGCATACCTTTAGTATTGGATATGAGCAACTACGCAACGGAAAACGCAGCACCTTGTCGCTACAATCTATATGCTTCATCTAATCATAGTGGAACAACATATAGATAACACTACACGGCTTGCTGCAGACACCCATACGCATCTACCTGGCAAGAGTACAACGACTCTCTGGTGTCACCAACTACCATACCAAATACACTTTTGGGCGAAGGGGCATATGTTCTCTTCTATAAGCTCTGCTCATAGAAGATGCTGATTTACACTTTTATTTATTTATTTTTGTTTTATCATTTATTACTCTATCTTTTAATATTTTTTATTGTAAGTATATAGGTACAGTATTTACACTAACTATATTATACAAGAGTCGGAAGAAAATCAATCATGTTTAATAAGGTCAATAATAATTATATCAACCATAAGTCTTCAAAAATTTTCCACAGTATGTTCTACTAATAACATGGTCAATGTTAGGTACAAAATTTTGTCACAATAATTATTTGTTTTTTGCTAATACTGCAAATAACGTTATTATTTTAAAAAGTCAACTTAAGATTTCTGTATACTAAATCAATTTTTTGACCAAAGTGACATTTCAGTTCACTCTTGTTGTTCTCCATTATATATGATTATATTCTATTGTCTATGTTTTTATGATTCCAACTGTGTGTGCATTTTCAAATATTTCTGAAATACGCGATACAGTAAACTGTGTAACTTATATTTTATACAATTTTTCACACGACTTATGATGAGCTATTTAAAATACCTATTATGCATTCCATGATTTTTGTTTTTTTTCAGGTGGGGGACAAAACGTCGCTATATGTATTAGACTGCCTATTTTCTGTTCTAATCGTAGGATCGTTAGTTGTTTTTGTATGGCGAGGAGTGTGGCTGATTCTCGATATGCTACTATTTCCTGATGATCCTACCGTCTCATCTTGGGGCAGTTTGGTAAGTGAATGAGTAAGTTAACTGACTTTTTTTTACAAAAATATCCATTTCACGTACGTAAACGAATAAGTTCATATATTTTTTTATTAAGAAATTAGCATTCAAAATACACCCTATTTTACAAAATTTATTTTTCACATAGCCAATTAGACTATAGAAGTCAGTGCTTGGGGTCTAGGTGGCCCAGCAGCTGATACCCTTTTTCCTATCCATTTTTTGGGGAACTTGCCGTTCAGGTAACTTCTGACAACAACTGGGAAATATGCTGGAGCACCATCCAATCGCGACCTCATTTATGTCTGATATTTATTCAAACGTCTTACAATACAATAGTAGCTAGAAAAATCTTTTTGAAAATTAAGTAATCCATCTTTTATTATAAAAAATTCAACTATCTAAAATATGTTTTGAAATACGAAAGTTAATGTAACTTCCGGTAAAACCGGAAGTAAGTTGCATGATGCTGAGCCACTTGTCAAAATATGCAGTTTTATCTCGTATAGAGATCCTCCAAATTTCATTTCATTATCTTCAGAAAAAAAATTATATGGGCGAACCACTTTCCGCGGACATCCGGTATTTTTCTAGAGTCTCGTCGGTCCATAGTAGACAATGCCATAATATACAATGCCAATACACCTCCTGGACCAAGACTCTGGTGGTTGTGTTCGCATTTTCTTCAATAATCGAAGAAATTAACAGGAATTGGTTGTCTTCTTCATCGTCCATACCTACTTTATATTTGTAATATTTACTCCACTTGTACCTCTGAATAGTCTTAACATTTCGAACCATTTTTCAAGGACTCTCAGTCTCCGATAGGATGCTTCTTTGCGTTTACCATTTTCACCAATCAATAATTGTCAATACATTTTCCTATTATAATAGAATTATCAGTGCGGCTTTTTTTAGCCCCCCCCCCTGTTAACTTTTGAACGGTTCGACGTACAGATTTGAAAAAAAACCATTTCACTGATACTACTTTTTGATACAAAAAATATTGTGATTGCTCGACAGGGGGCGCGGGGGGGCACATCAACTCAAAAATTTTAAATGGCATGGGGGGTCAAGTGTCACATCGTTGAAAAGAGAATTCAATTCTCTTCACAACCATCTAATCTAATTAAAACTACTCATACCTCGATAAATTTGAACGGTTTGTTGTGGAATAATGAAACCAAAAATATTTTGAAGGGTATTACTATACTACTTTTTGAGAGAAGAAACATTGCAATTACTCGACAGATGGCGCTGGGGGCACATCAATTCGAAAATTTCGAAAGGCATAAAAATCAAAATTGGAAAAAAAATTCCCAACAAAATTCAAAAATATTTAGATGGTTGTGAAGAGAATTGAATTCTCTTTTCAACGATGTGACACCTGACCCCAACCATTTGAAAATTTTGAGTTGATGTGCCCCCCTGCGCCCCTTGTCGAGCAATCACCATATTTTTTATTTCAATAAGCAGTATCGGTGAAACCCTCCAAACGTTTTTTTTTTCATGTTTGTACGTTGAACCGTTCAAAAGTTAACAGGGGGGGACTAAAAAAAGCCGCACTGTATAATTCCTTTCTTGTAATGAATGATTAATTTTTTCTCTTATGAGTACCTAATTAGACCAAAAATTACTCAAAAGTTTCAACAATTTTAAAACTGATTAACTTCATATGAATGTGACAAAATGGAATAAAGAAAATTAGTGTAGTTTCCCACAATTGCAAATAATGTCAGTACTTAAGCATTTAGGTATACCCAGAACTTCCATTATAGACCGGGAGGCGAGAGGGGTTTTGCATGTATCATAGGCCCCACGCTGAGACTCTGGGGGCTGATAGACAACGTTATTCCCCAATGTGAAATCCCGGTATGGTACCTCTGAAGTGTATCTTTTAGGGGGGGTGAATTTTCAAACGTGTAATTAATATCCTTGCCCACGGATCATAGGCCCCACTTTGATTCTTGTTTTATGTCGTCAAGGAGGTCGCCAAAGTCCGCGAACTCAATATGCCATACTAATATAGCGTCACTTAAGGCCCACCATACTTACCGAAACGTGTAATTTTTTTACTGTGGACATGGATCATGGGCCCAACGCTGTTGTTTCGTGATCCTTGTTAACAATGAACTATAGAACAAAGATTTCGAAACGCCATACCGCTGGGGCGTCGCCAAGTGGCCGCCATACTGGACCAAATATGTCATTTTTAGCAATGAACATGTCTAATAGGCCCCACCATGGAAATGTGTTTTCTTTGTTCATTTTGATGTCCTGAACAAAGTTCTGTAAGCGCCATACAGATGTGATGTCGCCAACGTCAGATATTGGCTTCCAAAGTTGTCACATTTTTATACGTTAAGTGTATGAAAGGCCCCACTGCAATACTGGCATATATATATATTTTGAAGTATACAGTACGAATATATCACTGCCATACCGATGCGATGTCGCTAACGTCAAATATTGGCTTCCATATTTGTCACATTTTTATAGGATACGGGTATTAAAGGCCCCACTGCCATACCGGCATTTGTATGTGTATTTTGTATAGGGCACGAATATATCACTGCAATAGCCATGGCATGTCGGTAACGTGCACAATCAATCGTATATACAGGGTCCTGCAACTGCGCTCCGGTGGTACATAGCTTCTAAACGGCGCAACTTAAAAATTTCTTTCGAATGCAAGCATGTTTCTTTCGTGAGAGAGTATCTTTGGAAAATATTCCGAAGTATACAAGGTGATCCAGAAAAGTGCACCAAACCAAACTTATGTCTTTTGTAATGGAACACCCTGTATTTCATCACAGTGGTGAATAAAGATTACTTTGACCATTAAAAAATTATAGGGTCTTGTATAGCCATCAATGTTATTTTCGGAGATATATCGATATTCCTTCAAAAAACATAACGTATTCAACACTTTGTAACTATTCGTGGAAAAATAATTCTAAAACTTTATGGGAGGCGAAATGACTCCAATATGATCTAGGTTCTGTAACATGACACACAGATGAAATTTCATTAATTTTTGTGTACCAGATAGATGGAAACGCAAATTGAAAGATATCTTGTTTTTTTCAAATGGAAACCCATACATTCAGTTTCAGTATTGGAAAGGCCATGAAATTTCCTTTCGAATGATATATCACACTTGGTATTTACTTCACCTTGTAAATAACGTAAATTTCCAATTTCCAAAACAAGATATCTTTCAATTTGCGTTTCGATCTATCCGGTACATAAAAAGTAATGAAATTTCAACTCTGTGTCATGTTACAGAAACTAGACCATATTGGAGTCATTTCGCCTCCCATAAAGTATTAGAAATATTTTTCCACGAAGAGTTACAGAGTGTTGAATACGTTATGTTTTTTGAAGTAATATCGATATTTCTCCGGAAATAACGTTGATGGACATACATGACCATATATTTTTTGAATGGTCAAAGTAATCTCTATTCAACCATGTGATGAAATACAGGGTGTTCCATTACAAAAAACATAAGTTTGGTTTGGTGCACGTTTCTGGATCACCTTGTATACTTCGGAATATTTTCCAAAGATACTCTCTCACGAAGGAAACATGCTTGCATTCGAAAGAAATTTTGAAGTTGCGCCGTTTAGAAGCTATGGACCACCGGAGTTGCAGTTGCAGGCCCCTATATATCTTGTTTTGGAAATTTATGTGTATATGATAGTATTGGGTAAAATGTTTTGCATGTACATAAGAAAAAATATATACTCATTTTTAGAACAATCTACGGATTTGGACATTTTGACTTTTACAATTTGACATCAAATTCGTGATCAGCGACCTCGAAAACCTATAAATACAAGTTTGGAAGCAATTCTGTCAGGCCATTCCGGAGCGTCGGTAAAAAAAATAGTTTTTTCGGTATGGCACCCCTTTAGCGACACGCTATCGGTGTGGCAGTGTAACCCCCGCTAAAGTGACCCAACAGAGCATCTTAAAACCAAAACGCCATACCGGTACCTATTACATGTGCATTGTCGACGCCCCAGCGGTATGGCGTTTCGAAATCTCTGTTCTACAGTTCATTGTTAACAAGGATCACGAAACAACAGCATGGGGCCCATGATCCATGTCCACAGTAAAAAAATTATACGTTTCGGTAAGTATGGTGGGCCTTAAGTGACACCATATTAGTATGGCATATTGAGTTGGCGACCTCCTTGACGACATAAAACAAGAATCAAAGTGGGGCCTATGATCCATGGGCATGGATATTAATTACACGTTTGAAAATTCACCCCCCCTAAAAGCTACACTTCAGAGGTGCCATACCGGGATTTCACATTGGGGAATAACGTTGTCTATCAGCCCCCAGAGTCTCAGCGTGGGGCCTATGACACATGCAAAACCCCTCTCGCCTCCCGGTCTATTACGTTTTGATAGGTAATTGGACAGACTATGGATGAGCTAATAAAATATAGAGTGTTCCACTTACGCACTATGTAGACAAAACTTCAACGAAACTGAAAGATTTGGCAGGATGTCCATTCAAAATAGGTGTATAAGCTTTTGAATATGTCATTGGAGAAGTGCCCAATTTTAGACAGTCCGTAGAAGTTTGAATAGCTACAAACAATAATAATAATAGTCCATCATAAACACTCGTACAATGTACAAAGGCATATCATTTGTGGGATGAGGACGGCTATGACCGAGAAGCTACCAAAACTCCCTGAAGATCAGAAGCAATTATATGAATTGTTGATGCAGGCCAATGAAAAGCAAACGGAGGAAATCAAAAAAGAGATAAAAAATACTACGAACTCATTGCAGACAGCATTAAACAAAGCAAATCAAGAAGTAGATTATTTGAAGAAAAGGTGTGAAGAACTCGAGAAACAAAACAAAAAGAATAACATTGTAGTTTTTGGTATTCAAACTGAAGAAGGAGAAGACAAAGAATTATTGAACAAAACTAGGGATATTCTGAACACAACTCTAGAATCCAACATCAAGGAAGAAAATATACAGAATATCTACAAACTGGGAAAAGGAAAAAAGGCACCAGTATTAGTAGAGTTCGTCACATACCTGAAAAAAAAGTCCCTATATAATAGTATAGATAAACTAAAGGAACTCAATAAAAAGGGATTCTCAATTTCGAACGACCTTACTAAAGAGGAAAGAGAAACTTTGAAAGTCTTAAAGTATCACCAGCAGCAGGCTCGTAAACAAAATTTCGACGCGAAAATAAAAGGACTGAAACTAATAATAAATGGAAAGCCTTACTCAATAGAAGAACTGGAAGATATAACTTGGAAAAACAGCCATAGTGAACACCAAGAAAATACACAGGAAGACACCAGTGAGAGTGAGAGTACTAGTGGAAGTGAAGAAGAGAAGAAAGAAAATAAAGAAAAAACGAAGAAAAGAAAGAAAGATAGAACTGAACCTAGCCCAGTATATACAAGGAGTAAGAAGAATAAATGTTGAAAAAAAAAAAAAAGTCATCAGTAAGTCAAAAAAATGAATCCTTATATTAGAGACTTCCTTTATGATAAGATAGACAATTTCCAATTGAAAAATGCAAGCGAAGTGAAACAAGTTTTTGATGTTAATAAACAATGTTCTAACTTTAAAATTATGCATAATAATATTAGAAGTTTATCAAAGAATTTAGATGAATACAAAATTTTTTTGTCGGAATTAGATTATAGTATTGATTGTATTGTATTCACAGAGACATTACAGATACCAGGTTACCAGGTTACATTTCGATTTATAATTCTGGAACATTAAATAGAAATGACGGTGTCATAGTATTCATCAAATCTGAACTATATAGATCATATAAAATTTTAGATATAAGCAATAGCAAATTAATCCAAATAAAGGCAGTCATTAATGACGAAATTATAATAATAAATTCATTATATAGATCACCATCCATTCGAAATATAGAGGAATTTGTGGAAGATCTGGAAAATATTTTAAAAAATAATACAGATAATTTCAAATATAATTTAATTATAGGGGATATGAACATTGATCTTCTTGATCCTGATAATGACTCTCAAAACTACTTAAACGTTCTCAATGAATATGGCTTTATTTCTGCAATAAACACAATAACAAGACCCTCGTCTGCTACATGTATAGATCACATTTTTGTGAACTCTAAAAGTAATGATTATGATACAATATTATCTACTACAATAGAAACCTGCGTGACAGACCACTTTACTACAGCTATACAAATCGTTCTCCCAAACAGACTCAGTAAAACACGAAATAATCCAAGAACTTGTAGACAAATAAATGAACTAAAATTTAAAAATATAGTTGGTGAAACAAACTGGTCAGAAATATTCTCCTGCGAGGACTTGGACCTGGCAGTATGCAAATTCATGAATATTATTCAAAATGCCATAAAAATTTCAGAACGATACATTAAAATAAGTAATAAAAACTTCAGGAAAAAAGAATGGATAACGGGGTCTTTGGTTAAATCGGTAAACAACAAAAATAAATTATATAAGAAGCATCTGAGAGAACCAAACAATGAAAATTTGAAAAACGAATATAACCAGTACAAAAATATACTTAGTAAACTGATCAAAAGTGCCAAAGTAACATATTATAAAAACAAGTTAACAGAAAACAACAATTCGAGAAGTATATGGAAAACCATAAATGAACTGCTCAAAAACACCAAAAATATCGGAACTATTTCCCAGGTAAAATTAGGAAATGATTTAATCAACGATCCTGAGAATATTGCACAACATTTTAATGACTTTTTTATAAATATAGGTAAACAGTTATCAGCAAAAATCAAACAAGACAATCATTACCAAGAGAATAGAACATTAAATCAAAACTCAATTTTCCTTTTTCCAACAGAAGAAACTGAAGTTATGAATATTATTCTAGAACTCAAAAATAAAAAATCTCCTGGCCCCGATGGGATAAAATCTGAACTGATCAAATTAATAGCACCATACATCATAAAGCCACTTGTACATATCATAAACAAGACCTTGAATGTCGGCCACTTTCCAACTTTATTTAAGATCTCAACTGTTATACCAATCTTCAAAAGTGGTGATAATACCGAAACAACCAATTACCGACCAATTACACTTATATCAAATTTCAGCAAAATCCTTGAAAAAGTTATCAAAAATAGGCTGATTAGCTTCATGAAGAAGCACAAAATATTATCTGAAAGGCAATTTGGGTTCCAGGAAGGCAGGTCCACTCAAGATGCTATACTAGAACTGACACAAAAAATATACAAGTCTGTTGATGGAAAAAGACCATGCATAGGCGTGTTCCTAGATCTAGCAAAGGCGTTTGATACTGTCGACCACCAATTACTCTTAAAAACTCTAGAAGAGATAGGCGTAAGAGGTACAGCACATGCACTCTTCAATTCATATCTTACGAACAGATCTCAACAAGTCAAAATACAAGACTCATATAGCGAAAAGCAAATTGTTACATGTGGAGTACCTCAAGGGACGGTGCTGGGACCAATGCTCTTCACAATTTACTTAAATAATATATTCCTCGTTGAAACCAGAGGTCATGTTATAAGTTTCGCAGACGATACAGCCATAATCTATGAAGATAAAACATGGACTGATCTAAAAACGAAAATAGAGAGCGACCTTCCACAAATTAAAAAATGGTTCGATAACAGATTACTATCAATTAATTTAAAGAAAACCTTCTACGTCCCTTTCTGTAGTTATACAAACCATTTGCCAAATTATGACAACATATCCTTCCAAGGTAACCTACAAATTAAAAAAACACATTCTATTAAATACCTAGGAATCATTCTAGATAGCCATCTTAGATGGGATCACCACATAAATCAGTTAATGAAAAAACTGAGATGTGTAATCTATAAGATCAAACAGTTTTCAGATATACTCGAAGAAAAACATATGCGAATGCTATATCACTCTCTTTTCGAACCACATCTTACATATGGTATTATAGGTTGGGGAGGAGGATCAAATGTATATTTAACAAAAATTGAAGTCATACAAAAACGGTTACTTAAAATAATTTATAAAAAAAATTCACGATATCCAACAGACCAACTTTATTCAGAAACAAAAGTGTTTGACGTTAAGCAATTATTTTTTATTAGCATTGCCATATATCAGTACATTAATAAACATGATTTAAGAACTAAATATTACAGGCACGATATCAGAGGACAAAATCAGTGTCTGGTTCCATTCATGCATAAATCGATTGGTCAAAGATGTTACAGTTACTTGGGACCAAGCATTTTTAATCATCTACCAGAAAGCCTAAGACTAGAGACACAATTAAAACATTACAAAAAAAAACTGAAAAAGTATGTCTCAGAAATACCAAGATTGAAGGTCCATGGAATTATAGATAAATGAGATAATAATTATAATAATTATGAATTGAACATAAAAAAAAAAAAATAAAAAAAAAAATAAAAAAAAAAAAATAATAAAAAAAAAAAAAATTAAATTTATATTTATAAATGTTATATTATAGATGTAGTCAATTAATTAATATAGTCAAAAACTAGTGTTGTCAATCACTCATATATATACGATGAGAAAGTCATCAAAAATATTGTGTATTGTACATTGTGTATTGTATTGTTATATTTCTTATATTTTTACATTTTTATATTTACATTTACGAACATGATATATGTGCTGCTGTTTAGAAACCTACAAACAAGTATTTCGGTACTTCGTAGGAAACTCAATAATTATTTATTAGTCCATACATTCATATTCCTGTATATTGATGTTATTGAAAATGAATAAATATTATTATTATTATTATTATTATTATTATTATTATTATTATATTATTAATTGCCTTGGCGCTCCTGGGCAACTTATTTATTTTTGGTGGCTCATTCACTTTTCAGCTGTAGTAAAACCCTGAAAACATAAAGCACTTCGAGACATCGGTGCTCATCCCAAGCAAGCATTAAAAGTCAGGATTGGCATCTAAACGATCCATATCATACTTGCTTTCCAACAAGGCATATGGTAAAATATCCGAGAAAAAATTGCTCCGTACCGTGATTCGAACCAGCCTGCTGAAATTTAAGCGGAAGACATCGCTTGGCTATCCGCCAACGATCTGATGCATCAACACTTTGCACTCCTGATCTGATATTTACAAAAAAAAATTCACCTAAATCTCATTTATGTTCCCAAATATAAGAATGTTCTCTACCTTTGTCGATAATTTGAAAAGATGTTCACAAAATCAGATGTTGAATGATCTGCGACTGAAAGACAAACTTTATTCGCTATTTTCCATCGTTCAAGATAACCTCTCTTGGAAGGGATTCACATTGAAAAAAAGAACACTCTCAATTGAAAAACAAAAACAAAAAACATGTCATCTGTGGAAATAGAAAAAAACCTACGATCAAAATTGAAACATTTTTTTTTATATTTTAGAAAACAACTACTTTCCTGGCGAACGCCTTGCTGGACATTGAATTACAGCTGACTCGAAAGAAAAACTTCCGAAAGTGAATATTTTCATTTTTGTTCAAATAGTTGAAATGAAATTAGGTTCATTTCTCTTCTCTTCTGCGGCTACGGCCACGATGGACATCAAACTGCTCCCGATAGATAGTGTGAAAAAAAAGTAAAATTCTTACTTGAAAATTAAGAAAAACATGACTTATCTGGAAATAGGAAAAATCAATGATAAGAATGAAGGTTTTTTTGTAAGATCTAATAGAAAACAACTACTTCCCCTGCTGAGGCCACGCTGGAGATTGAACTACATGTGATATATATTCATTCATGGTACTTATCAGATGTAGTTCAATGTCCAGCGTGGCCTTAGCCGGGAGAGTAGTTGCTTTATGTTAGTTATTACAAAAAATAGCTTCACATAATTTCATCTATCTGAATGAGAATGCAAATTTTCACTTTCGGATTTTTTCATTCACGTAACCTCTTCAAAAAGTGCTTCTAATTCCCTATACTTAGTTTTTAAAAATCGATCTACTCGTTTAGAAAATATGGAGCTTTGAAATACCAATAATACGTTTGACGAAAAATTCAAACATTGATTTAATTTTACTTAAAAACTTACCGTATCGTCCTCGCAGATTTTCCAATATGCCAAGAGAAGTGCTGTTAACTTTGGTTTTTATGTGCCTTCACAAAGAAAAATCTGAAGGACTTATGTCTGGTGACCGAGGGGGCCACTCAATTGCACCCCTTCGTCCTATCCAACGTCCTGAAACGTGTCATTTAAGTAATTGCGCACATTTGGAGCGTATTTCAGAGGAGCTCCGTCTTGTTGGAAAATCAGTTCCTGTGCATTGTATGCAGGGTCGTTCTTTATGATTTGTTAGAGCTGGGTCGATGGCACTTTGTAGTAAATTACTCCCTAAGTTCCCAAGTACCTGCCAATTTTCAACTTTTTAGGGCTGTACTGATGGTAACTCGACATAGTAAGTCGGAATTCCGAGATAGTAAGTCAGAATTATGCAAAATAATCACAGTGGACCTACGCCTTCGTAAGATTCCTTCTGTATTGAAATGATCCACTGAAATAAAAAGATAGGGCTTATAGTTATTAAATATTTGTTTGGGTGCCTTTTATTTACAGTGAATAGAGAAAATAAAATTTTATTTCGTATTAAGTCATTTTATTTAATATTAATAAACGCGATAATATGATTTAGTAGTAAAAAATAAATAGTTTGTCTTAGGTCGATATGTTTACAGGGTGTTCCATAATAAATACGCAAGACTTCCGGATGTGATAGCTCGTTGAAAAATATGAAAAGAAAGTTTATATTAACTTACCCTCTAAATTTCAACTTTTTCGAGATACAGGGTGTTGAAATTTAAAAAAAAATATAGTTTTTTGCGAATATTTCTGGAACCGTTTATCGCACAAAGAACAGATTTTGAGTGCATTTTCTACTCATAATGAGATATGTTTTGTGCAGATTTTTTATTTTTTAAAATTCATAATTGGTGAAGATTTTGAAGGGGTAGTAAGTGTTTTTCTCCAACTTCTACGCCAGTGTGAAAAGTATGATTTTGAGCCACCTACTTGAACCGCCAATGTTTTCTAAACAAAAAAGGTACTCTTGGTCATAAGTTCTAAAGTTGACCGTTTTCAAGAAAAATCAACTTTCATGTTGAAAACATGGTAAATTTTTTTAAATAATTTTTCCTAATTATACAAAATTTATTTAAACGTTAAAACAAGTAACAAAACCAAACGTTGACTTCTCAATTGCAAAATAAAAAAAACAATAACAATCATACTCAGTTGAATTGTTGGAAATGTCCGCCGTTAGCTTCAATACACGCAGCAATTTTTCGAGGAAAAAACATTATTTAAACAACATGAAAGTTGATTTTTCTTGATAACGGTCAACTTTAGAGCTTATGACCAAGAATACCTTTTTTGTGTAGAAAACATTGGCAATTCATATAGGAGGCTCAAAACTGTACTTTTTTCAGTGGCGTAGACGTTGGAGAAAAAAACACCGACTACCTCTTCAAAATTTTCACTAATTATATATTTGAAAAAATAAAAAATCCACACAAAACATAGCTTATTATAAGAAGAAAATGTCTACGAAATCTGTTTTCTGTGCGATAAACGGTTCCAGAGATATTCGCAAAAATGATTATTTTTTTTAAATTTCAACAACCTGTTCTCGAAAATGGTGCTTACCCTATAAAATTGGTAAGTTAATGGAATTTTTTTTTTTCATATTTTTGGACGAGCTATCACATCCTGAAGTCCTGCGCATTTATTATGAAACACACTGTATAATTAACGACATTAATTAATTCCTAATGAAATCATTTGTTTGGTGATATTACTGAAAGTGTTTTCATTATTGATTTTAAGTTTATTTAAAGTGAATAAGTCATGGTACCAGATAATAAATATCCATTGAAAATATAGCGTTGACCATTATTATAAAATGTTCGTAGTGGGCTCGGTTATGGGCCACGTGTCACGTCTTACGTCGGGGTTTCGTGTTTTGTCGTGTGGTGTGCCATTTGAGTTGTAAGTTATTTGTTTTTGTGTTTGAAGTGTAATTCAAAATCGAACAATCTATTCAAAGTTATAGAAGACACAATAACACTTATTTTATAATTATTATATGCGTGGTTTGTGCATCTATTCTCTAATATAATACAATCATAGATTCTGTTGTAAAAGTTACAAGTAACGCAATTCAACAAGGCCGTCTCGCCCCATAATAGACCAGGATCAGGAGCTGGAGAAGTTTTTGAAAGGCAACAGTTTTGTGGAATTAATAAATATATTAAGGTTAAGGTAATTTTTTATAAACGGTACAGATCAACAAGCGTAAGGATGCCTCTGAGATGCGCAAACGATAGAGAGCGTGAGTAGATGTGCGACAAAGATCGACTACTGTTTAATAAGGCAGAGCGATTGAGCTCCTGCCCCACTCCAGGGTTTTGTTTACTGCGCAACCAATTTTCGGAGGCATCCTTACGCTTGTCGATCAGTAAATTGATTCCAATTGCTTCCGTGTCGATTTTTTGATTTCAGAAGGCTCACCTTGCATCCCTATTGGTTTATTAATAATAATCAATATTTTCAATAAATATTCTTAATTTATTTGGAATAAATGCTGAGGTTTTTTATTTACAAACTTTCATTTTCAATGAATAAAATATATTAATAATAAAATTTGTTTATCAAATATTTTGAAATATATGAAAAATATTCATAAATATTCTTTAGTTATTATAAATATAATGTTTTTTTACTGTTGATAAATCTATAGTGATGCCTATATTTATTGGAAATAAATTGGAATTAACTGTTAATGAGGTATATTTAAATAATTGAATTTGTTTCTAATAAATGAACGTTTATTCCGCAATATTCGAATAAATGATTTATTAGGTGTTAATTAATTTAGTTAACCATGAGTAAACTGTTCTTTCAGTGTATCTTTTAATAATATAATATTATTCGTTTTTTGAATTTATATTGATTTTATTAATAAATAATTAAAATGAAAATAAAACTCATTTCGAATCTGCTGTTTTGATTTAATAATTTATAGATGTAAAATTGCAAAATGAGTGACGTCATGCTATGGAGGGGGGAGTCTCACAAATGTGACCAGCTGTGACAAGGACGGGGGAGGGGTCAAAAAATCATGAAATTTGTGTGATGTAATTTATGGTTGAACATTTTTCACAAGGTAGTGTGAGTCATTCCTGAGTAGCGTTTTTGTGTAATCGAGCAATTTTGCTACGCACTGCTCCATATCTGAGTTAGTATTATCAGTAAAAGCTTTCATTGCATAACAACTCATTTCTCACAACATAATGATGTCTCTTATTTATCTTTCGAATATTCCATTGTGCTCCGGAGCAATTTGGTAATTTTGGTTCCTTAAATGATTCGTTAATGAATAGAACGTCCTTCGTTGAAAATTGTGTGCTTTGTTGTTAAACAGAAAACTTGGGTCGGTGATTGGTGTAGGAGTTTGTTAAAATGATAAAATTGTTCAAATACACAGTGTGTCAAAGGACCCCGCACACTCCTTATGGAATTTGGGTCCCGGTGGATTTTTCTGATTTTTTGGAATGATGTAGTCCATGTAATTCTCAATCAATGTTACCATTGCGCCAAAAATTAACAGTTTTGCTGCTAGGGGCGTTGAAATCACCCCTTGCGCAGATTAGACTATTTATTTTTTAATCCGGTAACAATATTTTCAATTGTTCCAATGTTGCTAATGTTGCACAATATTGTGCTGTTTCATAAAAAAATCTTACACTCCCCCTCCTTTCCCCCAACTCCTATTAAATGTATCGTCGAATGTTTAAATATGCCTGAAGGGAAATATTTATTTTTTGATCATCCGCCTTCCCCCAAAGGGCACAAAATGAAAAAATTTCAGTGGATTTTTCTGAATTTTCCATGAATTGAATGAAATAATAATGCAGTTCAAGTTATTTTGAATAGAAATTAATTGGGTGACAAACCCCAAAAATGAATACTTTGGATGCTAGGGGGCGTTGAAATCATACCTTGCTAAGAATAGCACGTATTTTAGCTACGTATTTCAGTTTAGCTCATCCTAAATTATTGTGTAATTTTTAATAAAAAATCTAAAACCTCCCCCTTACACCCAACCCCAATTTCAAAACACGAAAAAGATGTATTCAGGCACCAACTCATATTCAAATTGTTGATGTCTAATTTTTATTTATTTTCAAGATTTTCGCTCAATTAATTGATATTCAAATAACATGATCTACGCTCTACTAAAAGTCAGCGAAATCATAAAAAAATTGCTATTTCCCTTATTTAGGCACATTTAAACATTCGACGATAAATAAAGGCACTGGAAAAATATTTTTTGCGTTTCGTAATAGGAGTCGGGGGGGAAAGGGGGGGTAAGATCATTTTTTATAAAACAGCACATTATTGTGCAACATTAGCAACAATGAAACAAGTGAAACTATTCTTACCGGAATCAAAAATAAATAGTCTATTCTGGGCAAGGGGTGATTTCAACGCACTGTAACAGCAAAACTGTTGATTTTTTGGGTTGGCGCAATGGTAACATTGGTTGAGAATTACATGGACTACATCATACCAAAATTTCAAAAAAAATCCACAACGACCCAAATTCCAAAAGGAGTTTGCGGGGTCCCTTAAAAGTTGCCAGTGGAAATATTCAAGAATTGAACAGAGGCTGTTTCGAGGCAAAATCACGGAACTAAAATAACATCCCCGCCGTCCCATCAACCACAACTTCAAACTTTTAATGGAAATGTGTGATACATCATTGAAAAACTCTTTAAAATGCTTTTCAGTTGTACCCGGTTTTGGAGGTGGGGGTATGTTTGTGCCATGTGAATTTACCCTTCTGTAAATATCCTGTTACTTCCATCATTCTGAACGCAATGAAAGTTAACACCTAATTTAACTTCTTTAATCAATACAGAGAAAAGAAAGGAATACCCTGTGGAATATGTTTAATCATTTCATGCCAAGTCGAGGTTCTGACCGTATTTTCTATATATTTTTTGAAGTCTGAAAAAGGTAGAACACCTTTATTAATTATAAACCTTGGTGGTGCTATTCTCTTCCTATACAGATTGAAAAGAAAACATACAACGAGAATTAAAGAAATAGAGACATCATACTCTACCCAAACACATAAAATCCTAATAAAGCGAATAACAGAGTTTCATACATGCGAGGATTTCAGCTGTTCTGAATAATTCTTTTGAAAAGTAGCGAGGTATTATTTTTAAAAATTCGGAATAGCATTATAAATAGCGGATATACTATAAGTAAAACTACGTTCATACAGGGTGTTTCCAAATAACACGTCTGCCTGTGGATACCTCTCGTAGAATTAAACAAAATGATATAAGAAATGAGGGGTCGGTACTACCTGATTAATTTACGAAATACAAGGGGTTGAAGCAAAAAAATATTTTTATTTGATAATTTCAAAACGGATTAATATATTAATTTGAAATTCAGCAGGTCATATTCGACTGTAAAAGGACATATTTTAGTAAAAAATCATGTTTTATATGTAGATCCAGTGGTGTGCAGTTAAAAGAGAGGTTTGTTAGAGTTGAGACCCAACGAAATGTGTCTGACAGTTCGTTGGCGAAAGCTAATCTCAGGCATTCGACTATCAATGGGAGTAATGTTCTGGTGTTTTCCCAATGAATCCGAAGTATAATTTGCAGCAACCATGTTGGCAAAAACATTGTCATTTTTCCTGATCGTTTATCGTTAGTGTTCCATCTTCCTCTATTGTAGTTTCCATTATATTTAGGCTGACACTGATAAATAAGTGTCCTATGACTGTATCTTTAACTTCCATTACGTAACGTAACAAAGATGTAGGATTACTAGCAAATTGTTATAGTATTTCCACATCAGTGTTGAGAAACTAAGACGTACCTTGGTTGGGGGCCTTCAATTGGAGATATTTTTGTAGAATGGAGCACATCACGGTGTGACTGTACTCGAAAGCGTTTTGAATTCTACTTTGAAGTTCAATTTTAATAGAAAAAAATTCGCAAGTTGCAACTTTGGGCCAGAGCCATAGACCTTTTCAGGTAAAGATCTGCGACAAAATGTCCGAGGAAGATGATAGAATTTCGACCTTTGTCAATTCATCATAATCCCTACTGATAAGACGATTGTTTGATTGATGGTACCTGACATGTGCCATGTTTACATCCTAGATCCAAGAATATTTTGAGAATAAAATTTCAATTGAAATGATAAAGAACCTCTTGAATATAAAATAGCTGGAACGAACAAGAAATAACGTAGTAAAACTGGTTCAATTCAGTTTAACATTGCAAGTTCATATGGATGCAAGTTTTATATGGAACTGACTGATGTGAAAATGAAGCAGCATTGTACAAGAAGTAGAAGGCTGTTGGAGAATCTTTGACCTGTTGCAAAAAACTCTTGAGTTACTAGAGGCATAATATACATACAGGGTGATTCGAGCAGCAAATAGTAGGTTTTCCCCATTTTGAAGTTTTCCTAGATGGTTCGGCTAAATACAACTTGTGGTACTTCTGAATTTGAACTGTGTGGCTCAATAAAAACCTTTTGAATTGATTCTTGTATTCGTTTTTGAATGTAATCAAATGCCAGATTGAATGATATAAGAGAAAGATATATATATATATATATATATATATATATATATATATATATATATATATATATATATAAAATATATATATATATATATAATTGAATTAATAACCTTAGTAGAATTTTAAAGCGTATAACCATTATATTTGGTTATCAATCAACGGTAAATTAGAAGTATGAGAAGCCGATGCATAGAACCAATGGAATCAATTCAGATAAATTGAGTTGGAGTTACTGAGGCGGTTTTCTGTGATTTACCCCACTCCATGAACCACAGAATACTATTACGAAAGCTTTAACACTATGGTGTTAGAGGTCTCTTTCAGGAAAGACTTGAATCATATCTGTCAGATCTAAGCCAAGTTTTAAAAACGACAATATACTCCAATGAGTTGCCTGTGAAATGTGGTATGCCTCAGGGGACAACACTCGGACCAATTCTCTTCCTACTTCATATAAATGAGTTGGCCATAGCAAACATTTCAAGAAAAATAAACTTGTTTGCAGTTAATACGATTAAAATCTGGCATAACAAAAATTCTGAAACACGTCTTGAAATTATCAAGGATGATATGTGAGAGGTGAAAAGATGGTGCGACTCAAATCAAGTGGCTATGAATATGGCAAAGACTTATGTCATTCAAAGGTGGATTATATGAGCTGGTTATAGTGACGATGTTATAAGAAACACTAATAATTCAAGATTTCTGGGTATTCAAATAGATTGCAGATTAAAATTCGATTAATGTGTTTTGATTATGAACAAAAACTGTCTTCTGGGCGGTAAGAGTCACACTGAATGAACTTGGCCTTTCTTCCTCCAAGGTTATTTACCATTCTTTAGTAGAATCTCACTTGAGATATGGAATTCCATTCTGGGGTATGTGTACTATGAATCTCATAGGCTCGGATTTTGTACTACAAAAACGCGCAATAAAATATTTGAAATTTCTGTTGTGGAATCGGTATGTCTAATTAAAGGTGCATTTAGTCAACATCATTTTAAAATTGTGCTTGAATATATGCTAAAAGCGAAAGTTGAATAATGTTATATCAAATGGCTCCATTTATACAACAATGTTAAGTTTATGCAAAAACCTTCGATGTTACCGTTATGTTTATGATATGCTTATGCTAAAGTTGACTGAATGCACCCACCCTAAGAGACATCTTCACAAATTTCATACTAACATCACGCCACCCGCCAAGCTGGCAACATTGAACTCCCGATTCCTTCACTGACTCTAGTATTATATGGTGGATGTAAGATGTCCAATTACTTGCCAAAACAAATCAAAGAAATAAGATTCCTAGAAAAATCCAGAAAAGAAATAAAAGCACTTTTGTTCGATAAACCGTGTTATAGTTTACAAGAATGTTATGATCATGCATTTTACCTCAAACTTGTTATTAATATGTTGTAAAGTGTTTCTCATGTGCTAACTTTTATGTTGTTTTATAAGATTATTTTACCAACTGTGATTTTACTATGTTGTTGGTGTTCCTTCCGATTTCTTATTTTTTGTGTCTTATTTAATTTAAGGTTAGTTTTGAGCCCTTACTTTGTCAACAAGATTTTATGTCTTTGGGATAATAAAGCATATTCTCTCTCTCTCTCTCTCTCTCTTATTGAAAAAGTGAAATAGGATTCCATTTCACATAAACAATTGTGACTACTGCGTCACCTATCGTATAGGCATTTGCAGCTCTGTAGATGACCATTTACACTTTCACTACCAACATTCAACCACCATTATTTTGAATGTACCATAGAACGAAGCTAAAGTGATCCAAATTGATTTTCACGTTTATTTTCCAGGTTTTGGGATATACTTCCGTGGTCGTCGCTTTCCTTCTACAACCTGCTATGCGATATGTATGCGAAAGACTGAGTGGATTTGCGAGGCTTTTTGTTGCTGATTCGTTCATTCTATTCGCACTCTTTGGAACCGTCAATGTTTGGAGGGGAATATGGAATTTATTGAATATATATTTCTTACCAGGTAGAATATATACAGGGTTATTACTGTTATTCGACACGAAGCATTATAGCTAAAGCATTTGTTTTTCAATAAGTTAGCGACAAATTTTAAAAATATTTTCATGTTGTACAGGGTGTACCAAAATAAAAAATATAGTTGTTAGTTTTTAAATGGAATTCCCTGCCTGTGATTGAGATTATTTTGCCTTAATTTTGCCTTAATTTTTACACATCTTGTATAAGTTAGTAAATATTTCACAAGTGATATATGAAAGTTATTCAGTTAGTAGCCTCTAGCATTAATTTGATCAAACACAAGAAAGCACTAGTTGACAATTTAAAGCTGGTGCTACATCTTTACAAAATAAGAGATATTTCAAAAACTGCAAGGTTTAGGTGACTTAAACCTCAATGGAACTTTCCTTCATTTTGATCGTAAAATCTGAAAATGGACTAATTACATCAAGGTATTCTATTTAAAAAATAACAACTTTGATACGTTTCGTGTTTTTGGTACACCCTGTACAACATGAAAATATTTTTAAGATATAGCGCTAATAGATGCGAGAGAGAGAAAGTAGAGCGTCCGAAGTCTATAAAAAAAAATTGAAAAATTAATTGAAACAAAGATAGCCTGGACCACATTTTGATAGGCAAGGCATTTAGGCGTATTCGTCTATTTATGAAACTCCATAAAAAATATGTTTCATCCAGTTAACAGATGGGTAAAGGTCGACCTCTCTTCGGCTACTGTACTAGTACTGTTATGAATGCTACATAATTCAAAAATAAAAGCAAAGTAATTATTGAACCATGGTCGTTTTTTGACAAGGCATTAATCACGATGCAGAAAAACACAAAGTCATCTCCACAATTTTGATCTCAACCTTAAAGGTTATGCATCAGGTGGAACAGCGACAACTATCTGTCAGTTGAGCGGTATTATTTAGAGTAGGTAGTACATGTTTCGAACCTAAATAGGTTCATCTTCAGCTAATTTAAATTCTACAATAAAGGAGGAAATTGTCACTAAAGGCAATCTAGTACAATATAGTAGGTATTACTTACATGGAGAAGAAAAAAATGTTATATTAGATTATAAGTAGAAAGAGTAAAAAAGTGTATGTGTCACCACATTGTACCAATAAAGGCTTACATAGTGAATAACATACTTGTTTTTTAATGTAATTTAACATGAGGAGGAAGTGGAAGCTTAGAGCCTATTTGCCACTTTTTACGAGAAGGGGGAAGAAATGAAGGCTTCAACATGTGAACGAAAAGGTCTACAATAATAATAATATATATATATATATAATAATAATAATAATAATAATAATAATAATAATAATATAATAATATAATAATATAATAATATAATAATAACAATAATATAATTTATTTCGTTTGTTGAAAGGTACAGTTCTACAATAACAAAGAAATAATGATCTGCCCTCCTCAAGTTAATTTCATTGTCATTTCTCATTTTGGTGTTGAGTACTCGAAGTCTCGAACAGTCAGTAGTCACTTACCAAATATTGTAGACCTTTTCGTTCACATGTGAAGCCTTCATTTCTTCCCCCTTCTCGTAAAAAGGGGCAAATAGGCTCTAAGCTTCCACTTCCTCCTCATGTTAAATTAAATTAAAAATCAAGTATGTTGTTCACTATGTAATTATTGGTACAATGTGGTGACACATACACTTTTTTACTCTTTCTACTTATAATCTAATATAAAATTTTTTTCTTCTCCATGTAAGTAATACCTACTATATTGTACTAGATTGCCTTTAGTGATAATTTCCTCCTTTATTGTAGAATTTAAATTAGCTGAAGATGAACCTTTTTAGGTTCGAAACATGTACTACCTACTCTAAATAATACCGCTCAACTGACAGATAAGTGTCGCTGTTCCACCTGATGCATAACCTTTAAGGTTGAGATCAAAATTGTGGAGATGACTTTGTGTTTTTCTGCATCGTAAATCCACACCACTCCACTTCGAGATACAATGGACTTCTACCACAGGTTAAGGTATTATTGGATTCAATTCAATTCGTTTTATTTTCAGATAACATGGAACTCAGCTGCTGGATAACTCACTGGGTGTGTCTGATCATCCTTACTCTGTGCAGATGTTCCAACTCGTTACTAGTCAGAGGAGTGTACATAGATGCAGAGGAACCTGCTGGGAAATGCGTCGTTTTCCCCTGTTATTATCTGAGAGTAATCTTCCGAAAGAAAAAATTGAAAAAATTGAATCTGGCGAGTATCAGTCTTGATGCTATAGTTGAAGTGAATCATAAAGACGATAAAGGTATCGATAATCATGTCCATATTTCAACTATCACTACTACCATTGAAGAAAACAATAGTGTGGGAAGAAGATGAAATAATACAATTCACTGAATTTATGTGGATGGAATTTCGCGATGAAATTCATTTTTAATCAACTTTCCACTGGTCTATCCTGCTAGTTCACCTCCTTATTTATTTCATCCTTATACTCAAATGTAGATGAGTCCAGATTTTATATGTACGTTAGATTTTACAGAGCAGTACTTAATTCATATCACATCTGGAGATTCAATTACTATTATAGAAAGCTTAATCATCGTATTGTTAGTCATAAAACCATGTTAGACTTTGAAGGGGCCTATTTACAAGAGAGCTGCGTAAGAAACTTCTCAATCATTTTAAACTGAATAAAAGGAAAATGTGAAATTGACTCACGGTAACGTACCGCTAAGTGTTGGATAAAAAGCTGGATGTATCAAGAAAATGACAAGGAGAAATAGATTATTGCAAAAAGGAACAATTATAAATCAATTAAACTTTAGAATGAGCAGTACTTTTTGATGCAATGCTTTATAACAAAATAAATAGTAATCTCTCAGAGGGGTTAACTGCCAACAATTTCAAATGGTTCTCGGTCTGAATCAGTGGAGAGTACCTGAATATAATCAATACATAACCAATTCGATCAGCATCTGGATCGATAACAAACGATTAGCAGGAAAACACTGCAAAATAATTATGGATCAAAGTTTACGAAAAATTTGTCGGAATGTCAAGCATGAGAAGTAATAATTAGCACACTTTTCTTTTTTTATATAGTGAATCTGGCAAGGTTGGATCTACGGAAAACAACTACTTATCAGTGGTAATACCACAAGTGATTGAATTTTCGCGATAAGTCTGTCGATTCATTTCTGAACGAAACTGAATTGCTTCGAGAAAACACCACGAGTCCGCAGGACGAGTGGTGTTTTCTCGATACAATTCAGTTGAGTTCAGAAATAAAAGACAGACTTATGAGATAAATTCAATCACGAGTGGAATTTTATTAGACTATTTCACGAAGCATTAAAAGTATTATTATAAACATGAACAATCAATTCATCATAGCCACTCCTTCGATTTCCTTGTATTTTTCGGTACATTTTCATAGATTTTTTCGTTGATTGATTCGATAGAATTCATCCCAAATCTACTCATTTTTGAATGCGTGCACAGCGTAATCACTTATATTTGACGTTTAACTGTCACATGCACTGTAAACAAATCTGAAAACACCGAACTTGATAGGCCAATCAGAGTCAAGAGTCAAGTTTGGTATTATCGGTAAGCCGAACTTGACTAGAGCTTCTGATTGGTTCATTTCGTAGGTGAGTGAAATAGTCTGTGTAATACTGCGAATGATCTTAAATGACATCTGACAGATACGTGTACGAAGACAATTGAAGTTTTTTTTTGCAGAGATATCCGCCTTCGTTAAATTTTATCCTATGGTTAGATCTATCATTCCAGAGACTCTGTAGCTAAGAATGATCATATTGCACTTGTGATCATTATTTTATACCCACCGACCTATCCTTGATCTCTTTATTGATCAGTACAGTTATTTTTGTGTACCATTTTTCAGGTATCTGGGTTTAAGTTTTTTCTGACAGTCGCATGTTATATGCTACTCTGCTTCTAACAATGTCCCGCAGATGCAGTCAAAATTACTTTTATGAACTAGGGGGCGGTAAAGTACACTTTACCGCCCGGTTCGCCCGGTTCGCCGGTCGTAAAGTGGCACTTTACCGCTCGTGGGCACATTATGGCCCGGTGGGCCGTAAAGTAGACAAAATTCTCAAATTGTCTATACTCATACATACATCATTTCATGAAAATCCTAATACTAATTAGAATCATTTCAGTTCAATAGAGCAATACTCTTTCTAACATTTGTTCATAATCGTTGGCAATTTTTTCGGTGATGATCAATTTATTTGAAATAGATTCTCCAATATAGCACTCAGCTACTATAGTTTCACATTCCTCATATTATGTTACCCTTAATTATTGTATGCATAACGTATGAAACGTGTAGACCATTGCAATTCAAGTCAGTATATAAAACCGCTAGTGCATAAAATTTTGTATGTATCACGTGCGTAAAATGCGTTTAAGGCCTTCGGCGTGTGATGGCCTTCGGCTAACGCCATCGGGCCATCATCCACGCCGCAGGCCATAAACGCCTACTTTACGCCCTTGATACATAAATAACTATTAAACCAGCATAATTTCAGATTACTAGTGGTTTCCAGTCTTTTTGATTTGTCCAGTTTGTCTTTTCGACTACAATGTGCCGGTTCTGGACTTCCCCCAACTACTGCAACATCAGTGACCTTCTGGGTTCTGTTTGCAGCAAATGTACCATTATGTGGCTATGATCTTGATATGCTCGTGGTGGACACTTGAATGCATTTGTTTCAAAGGAGGTTGTGCGGTTATATCAAGATGTATAGAAATTAAGCTGTGAAATTGTCACCCAAAACTGTCAATGTACTGCCAACATGATTTCTGATATTTTAATGCGGTAGGATATCTTTCGCATCATAACATAGATGGCGGATAATCATTACAGATTCATGACTTGACAGGATGTCATAAATCACTAACTTACGAAAGAAAGAAAAACAAGAATCAATAAAGAACTAGGTACCCAACAATATGAATAAGTCGCAAAACTATCGAACTGAACGAAAAGTATTAGTAGAGCAGAAAAAACCACGATAAATACCAAGATGAAATTTAAATTTGAATACGTTGATGCCAATGACAATTAACCAAACAAAATCAATGTCAACATTCGAATACTCTCAGTAGGCACTCCGGTTCGGAATATTGGAAACGGCTATTTTCGACGGATGCGCCATCCATTGACGAATGGAACAGTCATGCCCATTGAAATTACAGAATCGAAAACTTTGTGTGAAACAATATCGAATTAGTTAACACACCATGGTTTCTATACATCTTGGGTTGTATTCAAAGTATGTGTATGTCCTTGAGATGACATTTGTTATACAGGGTGTTTCATAATAAATGCGCAGGACTTCAGGATGTGATAGCTCGTCCAAAAATATGAAAAAAAGTTTCTATTAACTCACCCTCTAAAATGCACCATTTTCGAGATACAGGGTGTTGAAATTTAAAAAAAATAATCGTTTTTTGCGAATATCTCTGGAACCGTTCATCGCACAGAAAACAGATTTCGTAGGCATTTTCTACTCATAATAAGCTATAAGATTATTTATTTTTTTAAATTCATAATTGGTGAAGATTTTGAAGGGGTAGTGGGTGTTTTTTTCTCAATCTTCTACGCCACTGGAAAAGTACAGTTTTGAGCCTCCTATATGAACCGCCAATGTTTTCTACACAAAAAAGGTATTCTTGGTCATAAGCTCTAAAGTTGACCGTTTTCAAGAAAAATCAACCTTCATGTTGTTTAAATAATGATTTTCCTCGAAAAATTGCTGCGTGCACTGAAGCTAACGGCGGACATTTCCAACAATCCAAATGAGTATGATTGTTTATGTTTTTTTTGCAATTAAGAAGTCAACGTTTGGTTTTGTTACTTGTTCTAACGTTTAAATAAACTTTGTATAATTAGGGAAAAAAATATTTTAAAAAATGTACCATGTTTTTCAACACGAAAGTTGATTTTTCTTGAAAACGGTCAACTTTAGAGCTTATGACCAATAGTACCTTTTTTGTGTAGAAAACATTGGCGGTTCAAGTAGGTGGCTCAAAATCATACTTTTTCCAGTGGCGTAGAAGTTGGAGAAAAAAACACCCACTACCCCTTCAAAATTTTCGTTTGATAATTTTTTGATAATTTTTTCTACAATAATTAACTACGCACGCCACTTCGCGTCGTATCCACCTTAGCTCATGTCGCGTGTTGTAGAAGATGGAATTTGGGTAGTTCTTATACTACTGAGTGTGAACAAGAAATGAGACAAAAAAATACGTTATCTCCCGGTCTGAAACAGATCTCACGTCTGCACACTACGGAGATCTTGCGTTCAAAGTTAGAATTCATTCCTCTCTGGCATGAATAAGGTCAATTGGGCAGTTTGAACAATTGAGTTGAGAGGTAAGAGGGTAGATAACAACTAAAGGACAGATGGTTTCACTATTTCTGGGGATACAAAAAAAGTCAAAATAGTTCATTGGAGGCGTCTAATTTTTAGGAAGAAAAAGTTCAAACAGTAGAACAAATAAAATTAAATTAATTAATTCATTATTGATTAATTGAATGAAAAATAAATATTGCCGCTCTTTTGAGTCATGAGTCAATTTTATAGTTTCTATGAAAACGTTCAAGATTAAGATCAGAATGTCAAGTTGATAAGAAGTAGACGGTAAAAATATTTACACCATTGTTTAGAGTGGTCGATGAAGAGATTAGATACTTTTCCTATATTTCAAAGATTATTGTCTGGTAATGAGGACCCATTCTATAAAATATGTTGCGAATAAGTCCATATAAATTTGCTGAATTTTTTACGAACTGAAGATTGAGATTGTATATATTAGATTGTATTAAAATTGTTCAATTCATATTTATTATAAAATCATCTAGTACTGAATTTTATTTTTCAATCAGACACTTCACATTATTTATTTTCAGGGTTTCTTTTATCACCAAAAAATTTCAACACATGTGTTGAATGATTTTAGCGGATAAATTTGTTGTTTTCATCATTTAATTCATGAGATCACCTCCCAATTCTGCTGAGAGCGGTTCCTGATGACGTCATATTTAAACTAACGTACTAGTTACTCCTGTTTGCAGGTAAAGTAATGAACACTCGCACGAAATTGACGAGACGTCGGTGTTGTCTCATGCTCCGGAGGATATTGAGTCCGATGTGGGAAATGAGAAGTGTCGAATCTATTAGATCTACTAATTTTCCGCCCTCAGACAAATACCTACAAACCAATAAGCCAGATGTAGTCCTTCTTCACCATCAAAGTAAGACGAATTTTTCACAGAGTTTTCGGCTCCTGGCGAAACGTACATTGTCCGAAAAAAGGAGAAAAAAACGGACTAAATATTAAGACTTTCTCCTAACCTTCTTACACGAGCATGAACTGGAGGACCTGTTGTTTCAATGCAATTCGAAATATCATGTTTGACGCCAAAATGATTAATGTTACTCTGAGTCAACGATGGAAATTTCTTGAGAATGTTTTGGAATATGCAATTTGAGTCACTTTGTAGATAGAAAAGTTGATATAATGAAATATTTGACATTAAACAACTGACATAAAATTTTGACAAATCATCCAACAAAATATTTTTAACAGCAGTTACCTATCATTGAATATATTTTTCAATGGATAGTTGCCATATAGAGACATAAGCAAGCAGTTTATCCATTGATCTCTGACGACGGAAACCATGCATATTGTCGATGATTCACACTTCCAGGTCGTTCTAGTTATTTCATTAGAATGCTGTTGAAAGCTTTTTCCATAACCTTCGAGATAACGAATAGCAGATAGAATGTAATGACCTTGTCTGATGTATAGTTGCTCATACCCAAAACTTCCAAAGAAAATCTGCACTGACATCTAATTTTCTCTAGAATCTTCTTGTCGATGAAAACCATTCAACTGAATTACTAAAATTTTTGGGAGTTTATGGATATATTGGAATATTGTGAATTGTCTTTTCTCTTTGCATTACGATCATATTGGTTGGTTTTCCGTCAAGAGTGGTGTTCAAGATTATTGTACCTGCACAACTACAATATTGTACCTAGATATCTTGACCATTTTGTGATCTTTTTCTACTGATATCACAGAAATAGAGCAACCGGAGACTGTCGAAATGTTTGGATTCTTTCAACAGGGGGAAAATTTTGGATGGTTTGAGTTGAGTCTATGAAATAGTGATAGGTACATTTATTTGACATGTTGAAACAATATGGCCGTTATTTTTAGTAGAGTATATTTTGAAGTTGTATTTTTACTTTTTATAAAATATTAAACTATATTCAATTTATATGTTTTCAATTCCAAATTTCTGAAATGTTGGGCAAGTTTTACTTTATTTCAATGCTAGTTCAAATAGTCGTACATTCAAGAATAGAAATTCAGCTCCACTGAAACATTTCGGTTAACATTACTGAGAAACCCTATAATTAATAAGTTGACAGAGACGATATAGGTTCTGCACAAATAAAAAAGTTTTGCAAAAAATTGTTTTTCTGTAAGTAAATGAATTGGTTATCTTCAAACCAAATTACATCAAATTCTCTCTATTCTCTTTAAACATTGGTTGTATGAATTTTCATACTACGTCGCTATGCCGAAAATCAATATTTTTTTCAAAAGTATGCAGTGAAATTTCAACCAACTTTCTGTGGAATTCAGCTTTGACTACTGTCCACGAGATGGCAGAGAGCAGTGCTAGAAAACAATTTTTGCTATACGAACATTCAAATTTCTGGAAAACCATAGATGTAGAAATTCTATATTTATATCTGGAGTCTTTTTGACAAGATCCTTCCCTGTAAGAATTCTGAAAAATACCTATTTTCTATTTTCTGTCCGAAAATTTCCAATAAGTTTATTTTTAACATTGTTTCTTGAAATGACCAAAATATTAAAGTCTGCCTCGAGCAACCAAATTCGCTATGGAGGGTTCCGAAGCTTTTATCTACCACGAAATATCATCAGTTCTGGTTGAAAGTGGAATATTTTGAAATAGAATGGCATGAAATTTCAGCCAAAAATCTATTTAAGTATCGGCACGCCGTGGAAGTTACCTTTGGCTATTACCCAAGAGATGGAGATGCAGTGCTTGAAAACAGAGTATCGACATGCCCTAGAAGTCAACTTGGACTATTCTCCAAGAGCTGGGAAAGCAGTGTTCACCAAATATGTTCTATGATACTGAAAATCAAATATCACTAAAACCATGAGATATAAAAGAAACCTCATTGCATTTTTGGATTCCACTCGTCAAAATCCTCCCCTGTGTGCATTTCGATGAAATCTTGTCCCAACTGCTTCTCAGGGTCGCTGATAACAAATCTGGGGTCAGAATTGGAAAATTCATGTCAATGGTCCCAATATGGCCCTCTAAGGAGGTCCTTTTATTCGGAATTTTCGAATTTGATGAAAACTTGGCTCAGTGGTTGTCAGAGTCGGTTATCACCCAAAAACCCTATGAATGATGAATAATAAAATTGGTGCAGCAATCGAATTAGTAGTTGTAGAAATTCTGTATTTATTTCTGGATTCTTCTTGACAAGATCCTTCCCTGTGAGAATTCTGAAAAATATCCATTTTCCATTTTCTGTCCGAAAATTTCCAATAAGTTTATTTTTAACATTGTTTCTTGAAATGACCAAAATATTAAAGTCTGCCTCGAGCAACCAAATTCGCTATGGAGGGCTCCGAAGCTTTTATCTACCACGAAATATCATGGTTTGAAAGTGGAATAGTTTGAAATAGAATGGCATGAAATTTCAGCCAAAAAATGTATATAAGTATCGGCACGCCGTGGAAGATATCTTTGGCTATTACCCAAGAGATGGAGATGCAGTGCTTGAAAACAGAGTATCGACATGCCCTAGAAGTCAACTTGGGATATTCTCCAAGAGCTGGGAAAGCAGTGTTCACCAAATATGTTCTATGATACTGAAAATCAAATATCACTAAAACCATGAGATATAAAAGAAACCTCATTGAATTTTTGGATTCTACTCGTCAAAATCCTCCCCTGTGTGAATTTTCAAACGAATCTATTTTTCATTTTAAGCCAGAAAACTTCTAAAGGGGTTAACGATCAAATAATAAAATTCTCCCTAAAGCCCAAAATTCGGTGTGGAGGCCTTTTGAGAACTTATCTACCGCGGAATGGCATCAGTACTTATGAAAATATATTTTTTTTCAAATGAATACCAGGAAATTTCAACCAACTGATCGAAATGTATCGACATACCTACTACTGTATGGACTTCAACATCGTAAACTCACATCTCTATTGTCAAAGTGACAGAATGAGACTTTCTTCCGCATGAATATATCATTTGGATGTCCAATTGGAATATTTAATTCGATAAAAATGAATTGGTGTGAAGTTACCCACAGATTTCCGGCCACACATGATGACGTAGAGGAAATCGAACGATTTGTGGTTGTATAATACAGTTGTAAGTAATCGGACTAAAATAGGTGGCTGAGTTTATAAGTTCGTATGCAATCAATGACGCGACAGGCAAGTACAGAAAACATTACTACTTACATCAGGGACACAAACAAATCCAATGATGCATAATTCGGAAAATTATACAACTTAGATGATTTTGGGGTCATCAAAGTATCGTTGTCTAGAGAAAGACAATGGTTGATGTAGACTCAAAACCATTTCTTCGTCACCCATACAGATTTGTAACCCGATGATGTGCGTTCACGAAAATCATATGAGATATAGAAGATTTTCCGTAGATTGCTATGGTGAAAACCGTTTCTCTGTCACCAATACTGATTCGGAGTAAATTATTTTTTTTCATTGGGAAATATCGTCAAGGCATCACACGGTATAAAAGTTGTAACCCGATGATGTGCGTTCATGAAAATTATCTGAGATATAGAAGATTTTACGTAGATTGCTATGGTGAAAACCGTTACTCTGTCACACATACAGATTTGGAGTGAATGATTTTCTTTCATTGAGAAATATCGTCAAGGCTTTGAACTTTCATACCGTGTGAAGCTTTGAAGATATTTCTCAACGAAAGAATGTCACTTACTTTTTTGTTTCGGAAAAGAACACAAAGAAATGTTCACTTTACTTCATTGAATTATATGCAGTCCTATAAACCCAGTCACAGATTTTATTACGGTTACTAACAACTGATTTCTCAACCACAAATCTTTCGATTTCCTCTACGTCAGCATGTGTGGCTAGAAATCTGTGGGTAACTTCACACCAATTCAAAATGAACTTATTACTGATCAATGATATAAAAAATCCTCAAGTTTACCCATATATATATATATATATATATATATATATATATATATATATATATATATATATATATATATATAAATGGAAAAGTTATTGGGTATAACCCTCAAAATGTTGTGCAACCGTAGACACGTGTTTCGAGCTTAAGCTCTCGTCAGTACGGTAAAATCAAGTGCAATGATGTACAACACTTGGATGTAAAAATAGAAACAAAGGAAGTCAACAACAGGAAGCCAACCACACATTTGTGGCTTCGGTTAGAAGACCTTGTGCCTACAAGGCAACAACTAACGTCGCCACGGAGGCAGCTATAGCTACCAGCGTGACAATCCTACCCAGGAAAATACAAATTAAGATGGATTTAGCGAGGGGCAATATATGAAAATATAAATGGAAAAGTTATTGGGTATACCCAATAACTTTTCCATTTATATTTTCATATATTGCCCCTCGCTAAATCCATCTTAATTTATATATATATATATATATATATATATATATATATGAATCATTTCCAGGAAAATAAAGATTTAAATATATCCTAATATTCTCAAAGCATCCCAGCCATATGATATAATTAATATTTGATTGCATTAGAGCCAACATCCTGAAACGTTAATGCTTCATTATCGTCAATAAAATCTGAATTGCGGAAGTTTCCTTAATTGACTAATTTTTTATATTAGAGTCAAGAGGTTCCTAATAAGAGGAAATATTCAAAACCTGTTCAGATCATGGGATAGTCTCTGAATTTTGAAACAAATGAATTTCATCCTGATAGCTTTCTAATAGTATAATTATGTTGAAAATTTCGAAGAGTACCCGGTGTTAAGATGAATTTATGGACATCCGACAAAACGTACATCGATCATCGAAGAAGTCCGAGGACAGGAACTCTGCGGAAGAATACAATTTTGATAGATGGAAAAAAGTCACCAACTTTTGTCAGTAAACGCCTTTGAGGAGCTGAGTCCTGATTAATGTCCCACACACTCTATGGTTGACTTATAAATGTTCAGTTATATATAATACCACTTCAATAGAGCTTCAATTATTACTGGGCATTTTTTCGAGCACACGAATATTATGAAAATTTCTAATAAAATGTTGCGTGGAAGAAAAAATTTCCAGTTTTTATTTGAAGCTCAAGTAGTAATATGTAACAAAATTTCACACCAAAGTGTCGAAAAATACTAAGATAATGACGTTATTTGATGGTTTTGAAATTTAAACGGTACCTAGGCTTTGTATCTCAATCAAAAGGATAATTAATGTCATCTCATGTGCGAGGTGTCAAAGGTGAAAAGTATAGTGTTTTTTTAATAAGGAAGTCTCGTTTTGTGGAAGAAAACCAGGACGTAATTAGAGAAGAAATTCAACATCTGATTGCAGATAATACCAAAAAATCATTGGCATGAACTTGGGATACTGTAAAAATATTGTAAAAATCGGTGTCCTGATCAAATGTCTCAATGAGCGTAAGGTCAAAAAATGGACAGTTTTTGAGATAATCATAGTCAAAGGCTGTCAAATTGATGTGTTCAGCTCATAGAAATATACCTATATTATATACTTACTCTAGAATGCTAATCCCCATGTCAAAAGTGTTGTAAAAAGTTCAGGCAAGTCCGCAATGCGCATGCGCGTCATTAGTGATTTTTGTAACAGGCCCGGTTTTAGTAAAATCTTGTGGTACTTGTGAAGATTAACAAACGTTAATTCGAAATCTCGGCGGAGAATAAGGTTGGAAACCTCATTGTGCTTATACCTGTTATTTGTATTTAGTCGATTTGAATACATATTTTCACATATTTATGATCCCGAATATTCAGCAAAGGCCATCAGAAAGTAGAGTACGGTTATTATTATTATTTACCGCTATGAAGCGACAGATTTTTGGTATCACATTCGCTTTTCAGCTGTAGTTAACCAACAAAAACCTACGGAACCACCCCAAATCGTTGGTGCGAATTTCAAGGAACCACTGGATTGGAAAATATATTGCAAGTACAAAAAACTATGAAAATTTATTTCAGCTAATATCATGAATAATTTCAACTTAAATTGGATTTATAAAATTGAATGCTTGGAAGCTCGAGGTTTTTTTTCTAGAACGATTCATGTCAAAATACGCAACTGCAGTTATAAATCTTTTGAAGAGATTAACTTGCTTTTCTACGAGTATTTCTTGTTGTATTACCTTAGTGCAATTTCTACAATGGGGGTGCATGAAAAGGTGAGGCCAGAAGCATTTTCCTTACCATCAAAGAAAAGCACTTCCATATTGACATTAATTTTCTGGGGCGATTCTGTGTATGTTTAGTACTTTTTGTAGGAATCTAGAACTCATAGGTAATATAAGCGGTGTGGTAGAAAGTTGTATCACTCGCCATGCATGCTTACGCAGACACAGTATAGGTACTGCACTAGGTTTCTAATTATTCTATTGTCGTTTTCATATGAATCTTCATAAGGAAAATGTCTGCCACAAATTACAATTTTCTCACTCAAATGTTCTGCTGGGGCCTCTTCTTAAAAACAATAACCAAAAATCATGCCTTTTTTGTCAAGCTAAAATAATATTTAAGCTATTTTGAGCAAAGCATATATATATATATATATATATATATATATATATATAAAAAATTTCATTATCTACCAAAAATGATTTATTTCAGGTATTTTTCGTTTACAAAACACTAAACAGTTCATGGTTTATTTTTAGGAAGAAACGGCTTTATTAGAAATTGTCTTTAAAAGTACAAGACTAATGCAAATTCACGAAAGATGAAAGAATAACCAACGACAACAAACACCACACAAAACGGCAAGAGATAATCTGAAATTCTAAAAACCGTCTGTCTCTGACAAGAGTGACAGATCTTAGTGACAAGTCTTCCTGTTGATGAAAAAGCACTGTTGCACGGTCATTATAATTACAGTAGCATAGGGTACATTATTGTTTTAAATAAATTTCTTTCGCGCCTAAAATTCGGAGTAATCTATCTCTGAAAGGTTCTTTTCGGTTTTAAAAAGTCCTAAATGTGTTTTATTGCCTCATAACAAAAAACTCTGGATTGGAACACCAAATTATTTTCAAACTTGGCAACGATCTACCCAAACTACACTGATGACGCGCATGCGCGCATCGTAAACGGGTCGCATACGCGACATGCTTTTCGCCGTGAAAATTGGCGGGATTAGCATTCTAGAGTAAGTGCATAATATATATTTCTATGTTTCAGCTATCACTGGTGAGTACGTACGCCATGAACAGATCGCTCGTTAAAACGACTCTGTAGTCCCGAAACTTGATGAAAACTCGGCCCAGGATGTTTTCTGGGTCGCTGATAACGAATCTGGAGTCAGTATAGAAAAATTCACATCAATGGTCCTAATAAGTCACCCACCTCTCCCTAAATAAGGCCCATTTTTAAATATTCCCGAAAGTCGATGGAAACTTGGACATGGAAGTTTTCAGGGTCTCTAATGACGAATCTTTGGTCAAAATTGGAAAACTCACAGCAGTGAACCCAATTTGCCTTACCCTCCCCCCACCCACAAAAAACGTAAATTTTCATTTACATTTATCGAATGAAAACTATGAGAATTGGCAGATTGAGCAGACCTGTATTTATGAAAATGAGAAGCTATAACAAGATGGAAAAAGTTATAACCATTCAACAATAATTTTGAGAATAAATCGGAATTTTGATAATATCTGAGATAAAAATACGTAATTACTTCAAAGTACAGTTTATAATTCAAAAGCACGTTTTATTTAATTAATAAAGGTCTTGTATTCCTTTCTGGGTATTTAATAATAGTAATGATCAAAAATCGTCTTTATTATTCCCAAAGTGAAAAAAAATATCAACAGTCAGTATTATACATTGTGCGCGAATAAATGGCGAAGTTCATGTTGATGTAGATGCATGAACATAATCTTCCACTCTTCCAAAATGCGGGTCCTGACAATAGAGTCAATGAAGGTGTTGAAACCACCCGCATCCCATTATAGTGCCAAAAGGGGTAGAGCATACTCCTTTTGGCGAATGCGGATAAACTCGTGAGAGGTTGAGCCCACCCCTTTTTCATACAATGATTAGGTGCGGGTAGCCTCAACCCCTACTAAAATATGTTAAAAAAATATTCACCACGCAACACGTGAACCAGGATATTTTGGAACCCTGATATCAAATCTGTAGTCATAATTTGAAAATTCCTGTCATTGGGCTCAATATACCCGCCCTCCAAAATGACCTAATCCCTCCAGGAGGTTTTTGAGGACTCTGAACACGAATCTGAAGACATCATTTGAAAATCGACATCAGTGATCCCAATATGGCCCCCAAAAAAGGACCATTTATTTTTTCAATTTTTCCTGTAAAATCAGCATTCTCTAGGAGGTTTTAAGGGGATTCGTTAGTTTTGAGGAAATCGAAAAATGGGTCTTATTGATTGATTATCTCCAAAACTGTCCATTTTTTGACCTTGCGCCAGTGGAGACATTTAATCAGGACATTTCTATCTATAATATCCCAAAGTTTCAGACAATTTTACCGAGAGCCATTTTCCATAAGGTTTGTTGCGGGGTCCTTTTGACAAAAAAACACATACCAATTTTGAATAGAATCGAATAATCGTCGGCCGTCTTGGAGCAGCCATCTTGAATTTATGAATTTTAGATAAAATTCAATAATTTTCACTTAATGCATAATCTCCGACCCCACACACCCCCACATACCAATTTTCAATCAAAACAGGCCATAATTGGATGATGTTATACAATAATTGTTCAAGCCACAGTCAGCTAGTTTCGTAAAAAATTTCAAAATAGTTTAGCAGATCATGGAATGATGGAATGTGGCTTAGTACTATCGTCAGTTGATGGAGCCCCCTTATAATTGCGGGTTGAATCATTTTGCTTATTGTAGAATAACACTTTTGGCTATTCCAATGACTGTGATAACTCAATTATTAAAAAATGTGGCTTGACTCATTGTTGCATAACACCATCCAATTACAACTGTCATCCGCCATCTTGGAGCCGCCATTTTGTTAGTTGGTAATCGGATGAGTATAGAAGTGGGTCAAAAGTCAGTTGCAAGATTTGACCTAAACAAACTAACATACAAACATTGCAAGTTAAATTAAAGCTTGTAAAAAAAACTTGTCCGTGACCTAGAAATGAGGTCATCGACATTTTGAATCTGCTTCATCTGCTAGCTCTTCCGCTGAGATATAGGTATTCAATAGGACTCAACATGACGTGGGTACCTAGTCGAACATGTTCACAAATACCGAATTTTATCTGAATCAATACTTACCTATAACATTTTCGAAGAAATTCCAAATCATTGCGAATTATTTAGATACACGACTAGAGGTTATGTAGATTGTGTCGACGTCATTGTTTTAGCAAATTCCCAAATCATCGCTATAACTCATTCATAATTACTGAGGTTATTCAATGTTTCCGCGTAAACAGCGGCGAAAGATAATAACAAAATTGCAAAGGAAAAACCTTCCGATACCTCTAAAGATATTTTCGTAGTATTCAGTCACTCTTCTAATATTGAAAACAGATTTTGATTTTGGTGAATCCCTATTACTAATCGATCGTTCAAAGATGAACACTGAAGACTTTCTTTGACACAGTAGGTATATCGTCGTGTGTGAACTCAGCAGGAATAACTGGGTAGAAAACGTGTTTTGTTTTTATTTTTCGGTTCGAAACACTCGAGTGGCTTTCAATCTCAAGTTCAGTATTTTGTTCGAGTTGTGAGATTGTTGGTCACTGTCAATGGAAAAATAATATCTACAAGACTTGAATGTGATATTTAATATTAACTTATTCTACAGTTGTGACGGTGTTATACATTTTTTATTCATCATTATGGTAAGTGAATAATTATTGTTGGTTGTCCTCATTTGACGAATTCCATACGTCGGAACTGGGTACCGTTTATTTTACATGGTTAGGTTTAACCAGTTAACAATATTTATTTGTTTATTTTAACGTTTTAATGTATGTGACGCATCGTATCCGTATTTATTACTGTCCGATATTCTCGGTTAAAAACTCGAAATATAAAAAAACACATTTATAGAAGAGTCATAATCCCCCTAGTGCTTGAATTATTATGGCGGAAATCTTTCGAGTGCACGATTTTTTAAAAATCATTCCGAGTCGCAGACGAGGGGTCATTTTCTTAAAAAATCGTGCACAACTGAAATTTTAATTCAATATTAATTCAAGTTCCTACGAGGGAGATTCGGTAAGAAAATTTCACAACAAAATATTTAACAAACACTGCTGTGAATAAGTTGACGGCAAACGACATTTTAGAATTAAATCAAATCAAATCAAATCAAATATGCTTTATTATCGAAAGAACTGAATTCTCATTGATAAAGCAAGAAGAAGGTAATTATAAAATAGCTATAAATATAGCTGTATAAACATAAATAAACCTACATATAAACACACATAGAAACGCATATACATATATATGAAAAGTCACAATTATGTCAAGATCAATGAAATGGTCCTAGTCACATAATAAAAATTTGTATATAACATATACATCGTCATATATAAACCACACATCTAAAGCGAAATTAACATTACAAATCGATATCAAAACTCAATTACTTAAAATACATCATCATAGAATTCTTTCAAATTATAATATGTTCTAGCAGTAACTTCTTGACAGCCTTTCTGAATCTAAGTATTATAAATTATTGACACCTTTATTAAGGAGCTTCTGGGAATTGGTAGGGACACCGTGAAGTTATCACTTCTCGTCTTGTAAGTTGACAAAGATTGGATATTATATATACAGTGAGCACATAAAGGTTGGAACAAATTCGTTAAAAGCTCGATTCGGCCATTGGGGAAGAAAAGCTCAGACACGTCGATTTTCTTTTTCAGCTGCTTATTTTTTGGTATAATCAAATTTTTTATGACGTCATCGCTGTTCGAGCTATGACGTCATTATAATTTTTTTTTGAATGTCATTACCCTATTTTGATAATACCTTCAAAAAGAACGCATTTTTCTGTGTATAGCTGTCATATTTTTTCTTATGATACATAACTGTATTTTCGTGAAAAAAGAGATATTTTATTAATAATTAGGACTATTAAGGTAAACTTTCGACTTGAGGTATCCCCACAAAAAAATCCAGTGGGATTAGATCAAGAGATCTAGCTGACCACACTAAAAATCCTCGTCTGTGATCGAAATCCGGAGTATGAGGAAATTTTCTCAAGTATCGATAGGCTTCTTCATACTCTGTTGTGAAGCAAGTGTGATGTGAGTTGCTTAGATGCCAATCCCGTCGTCTGGTGTTTGCTCGAAGTGTGCAACCGACCACCCGGGGTGGGGCTGTAGGTTTTTCCGGGTTTATCTGCAGCTTAAAAGTGGATACGCCACCAAAAATCAGAAAGTCCTCACGAAGCGCAACGACAAATTATAATAATAGCCGTCTTCTACTCGCAGACGAAGATTTTTAGAGTGGCCAGCTAGATCTCCTGATCTAACCCCACTTGATTTTATTTTGTGGATATACTTCAAGTCAAAAGTTCACGTTAACAGACTTAATATTACATTATTATGAATGAAATATATTTTATTTCTCCAACATACGGTTATCTAATATCAGAAAAAATGTGACATTCATACACAGAAAAATGCGTTCTTTTTGAAAGTATTATCAAAATAGGATAATGCCATTTAAATAAAATAAAATGACGTCATTACTCGAACAGCAATGACGTTATCAAAAATCCGAGTAGTCCAAAAAATGCGCAACTGAAAAATAAAATCGACGTGTCTCAGCTTATTTTCCTAATGGCCATATCAAGCGTTTAACGAATTTGTTCCAACCTTTACGTGCTCACTGTATAATTATACATATACTTATAGTTGTCAATAATCTGTTAAATTTACGTTAAGTCGTCTATGGAATATGAAAAGTCATGATGACAGATAAGTTATTTCATGAACTTATTAGCGTGAAGGCCAAAAAGCTAATTTCCGCAAACTTTATTATCATAAAATATAGGTACTTTAGTAGATTCAGAACATTACAAACTTTAAATTTTACTTCAATTCGTATTACGAAGTACCTATAAAAGGTTATGTTGTGTTATTGTCTAATCACGTGACTAACGTCAGAAAATTTCCAGTCAAATCACTTCCAGGGTACCCTGGAGGAAAAACATTTCCGGAAATCGATGTGGTTGCCATGGTAATATGTCAAAATAAGAGCATTCAATTGTTCGAAAATTGTTGGTGTGAAATTTTGAACTAAAATTTTTATGAATTTTTTTGAAAAGAATTCTCATGTCAATAATATGGCATCGCATGAAGTACACATCTATCAGAGAACCCATGAAAATACTTTGAAAAGGATTACTGTTTTTTAATTAATTTGAAAAACTATTATCTAAATACATTTGACCCCTTTGGCCCGAACTTGGGTGGGTATAGGTTGGTAGTTTGAGATGTTATGTGAAGAACTGATTTCAATGATGGAAGCATTGGAAATAAAAACTTGAAATATTAGAATATAGGTGATGGACACAAGCTTTACAAATTCAAAATTTCGAGACAATTTTTTTATGTTAATTAAATTCGTTACAATTCATTTATTTTTCTTGTCTATTACCTACCTTTAAGTTACACAAGATGTGAGGTTTGGCTCACTATAGTTCCAAAAGCGACGTCATTCAAAGTATCCTCATTTTCCGGGAAAACACTTTTCATTACTGGATATTTTCTCGACACATTAATATTATTATTACTACTTCATTCACTTCATTAATAAGAGATTGTGGTTGATTAATTCTGACTCGGTGTTTCCAAGTTCTATCGTGGTTAAAACAAATTTTAAAATAATTGGTTGATAAGGACACCAAAGAGTACTCAAGCTCTTTACATAATTACTTTCGCATTATCTGATGTAATAGAGGCCAGGTAGCCGAATGGTTAAAGCGACATTGTTTCAATTACTTTGGCTGCCAGTCGGAGATGGTTCAAACCATGGCGACTGTAGAAATGTTTCTGATGGCCCAAGAAATTGCTAGGAATCGCACGTAAAAAGGTAAGACCTCGTTAATCCTTGGCTCGCACAAGTTTCGACTTCTGCGTGCTTCATCCGTTCGTGAGGGGACGACAGCTGGTTAACGGAAAAAACAATTTTAATTAAGTATTCAATTAGATAATTCAGTTATATTACTTTTAAACATATAAGCCTTGGAAAATTAGAGAAAACAGCAAATCTAATATGGCTTGTATTCACTAACTAAACTAAATGAAGGTGAGAAAAAAGTCATAGACTTAAGACTCTGAAATTCTATTGTGTTGTCTGTCAGAATGAAATCAGAATGATACCAAAATTGATTGCTAAAATTGATTACTTGGAAAGTGACCTCGAAAAGTTAAATGATCATGTGGCAAATATAAACGATGGTGCAAAGGAATCCCAGAGTTCTGAGGATATTCATGATGATATTAATGAACAAAATCTCAGGAAGGAAAATGTGATGATTTTTAATGTGCCCGACCCACTGCAAAATCTACAATCAGGTGCGCATGATAAAAGAGATGCAGAAACATGTTTGAAAGTTATACTCAACTGAAATCTTAATCTTGGTCATTTCAATGAGAATAGGATAATGGCACTAGTGCGATAACAACTACTGTCTTCACGTATTGGTTATTATCAATTTTTCAATCTTGAATTTCATAAAAAAATTTCAGATAAGCAGAATCGTTCGTTTTGGTTTCACCTTCATTTTCATCTTCGAAGCAATTTTGTGCCAAATCGAATTTCCGGAGCTACCTACACAGAGACTGGATAGTGAGAACACAGAGGTGGGTACTAGTTTTAAGTAAAATAACATAATACAAGGTGTCAATTTGTAAACTTCAACACCCTCGATATTTTTCTTCTAGATAATTGCCTTATATTAACCACTCTATATGTGTGGAGAGAAGGATATTTCAAGAGCTCTCAAATTGTCCCATTCAATTAAACAAAAGATTTGGGGAAGATTGAATAATTTCTATTGAGTTAATTTTTTTTTAACAAACAACAAAAAATTATTTTTTCTACGATAGTGCGTAAAGTAATACTTTTTCGCACAAGCGCGTAAAAAATCACCTGTGCCTAAAGTAATTTTTAACACACTGTTCATACATTTATGCATTTTTGAAAAATACACTATTTTGCATCAAATATAACTCGGAAGTCTTTATTTGACAATTCATATCATTAAACATTCAAATTAATGATATAATTGCTACAATTTGGCAATTTAATAACTGTCGAAGTCGAAAAAAGTCCTACTTTACGAACTTGAATAGCTATTTTAAAGATAAGTAAAGTGTAAGCGCCATTAAGTTGTCATTTTTCGAACTGGATGTCATTAAAGAAATTATGATTTTTAATACCTATCTTTGTTGAAAGGCGAATGGTGTCATTCGAAAAGTGTTCTATGTGAGAACTCAAATATTCAATTTTCTCGAGACAGACGCACTGTTATGCCAAACTAGTTCCTTTTCAAAATACGTGTTCTTGCAAGTGAATAAGAAAACAGTTCACTTACCAAATATACCTAATGCCTCTTTATCTGACATTTTCAGGACAGAGTGCCTCTATTTGCCCCAAACAGATGCCCAGAAAATCAGTTGTTGTATCCAGGATATCAAAATAGTGATTGGATATGTGACTGTGGACCAGGTAAGACAGTATACATTTTTTTTTCGTAACGTTCATGTACTAGAAAATATTTATGCTCATCAGATCTGTCACTGTAGTATGTACACATAAACATACAGGGATTATCAAATACCTCGTTCATTAGAAGGATTCCATGTTCCCATTCAAATGAAATTCTGAAAATTTGAAACATCACCTAAGTCAACACAGAATTTCAATGGGAGTGGAGTGGCGTAGCACTTCATGTTAAACTGGAAGGGGGACAAACTTCCTTACTTTGAACGAAACACCTTCTATTTTATAAAAAATTTGAATTCTGTATGTTATCTGCAACATTTCGTTTTTTCTCTAATGAACAAAACAAAATTTCGAGAGAAAAAAGGATAATCCTTAGAATTTGTAAATACTTCAAAAATGAAGATTCTAAAGCTATACATGTAGCAAACGAAAAACCCATCGACACACTAGTAATATCGTACCGCCATCATCTAAAAAACGAGTACCTAATAAATGTGTAATTTGAAGTAACAAATTCAACAACTTAAATTTATATTACCAAAGGATTGAAAACAAAAACTATCGAATTTTTCAAGTCTACACTACAGTTTGATTTCCAGATAATTTGCATAACAGAATCTTGGTGGCTGCACGACGAAATCTCGAGTTCTAAACTGTTTCCTCCAACATATACTGTCTTCAGAAGAGATCGTGATCGTGATAAAACAGGGAAATGTGATGGTGGGGGTGTGTTGGTAGGGGTTAAAAGTGATCTTTTATCTCATTGTATCTCTGAATGGTCATGTTCCGAGGGTAAAGTAGAAGACTTATGGATATATGTTGCCTTGGATGGTGGTAAGAAAGTTTATATATGTTGTGTATATATCCCACCGGATGCTAAACTGAATGATATAACTGAACACATAAGTATAGTTGAATCTGTCATTAATAATCACAGTGATAGTCCAGTTATCTTAATTGACGAATTAAATTTACCTAAAATAACGTGGAACACCAGAAGAGTGGCAAAAGTGGGCTACATTCCATCCAATGACACAGATTGCATAAGTGAATATTTTGTGAACTTGTTCTCTATGTTAGATTTGAACCAGCATAATGGTATCCAAAATGTCAATAATAAAATCCTAGATTTAGTTCTGACCAAAAATATTGATGTGAATATGAGATCATCAAACAGTCCGTTTGTTGAGGAGGACTTGCACCATAGAGCAATAGAGGCTGAGTTTTCATTATCGATTCCGAGAAACCTACAGAAAAGTTCCTAAACAAAAAGACTGTTTTTCAAAACAGACTATACCATAGTAAACAATAACTTGAAAGATCTTCCATGGACTTCAATCTTGAACTACAGCAGTATTGACAAATGTGGTGATAGTTTATATAATACCTTTGAATCAGTTATTAATCTATACGTTCCAGTTAAAATAATCAAGAATGGAATATACCCTTCCTGGTACTCTAAACCTACCATTAAAATAATGAAAGAAAAAATAAAAGCCCATAAAAAATGGAAACGGTTTCGAAATCAGCTTGATTACGAGACATTTTCTGAATTAAGAAAACGACTTAAAATAAAAATTAAATGCGATTATAGTAATTTTACAGAAAAATCGGAGCAAAGTAGCAAAAATAATTCAAAAAAATTCTGGTCATTCTTATCAAACAAAACAGGTGAGAGATCAATACTTCGTAAGATGTACTTTGATGACAAGATTGCATCTGATAATCCTTCAGTCTGTGAGCTTTTTGCAGAATATTTTGGTACTGTTTTTGACCCAAGTAACACACCCTCCCTAATCACATTAGATGTCGCAAATCAGAATAGTTTTAATATTTCACACATCACGAAAAAACAGATTTCTGATCTTAAATAACTTAAATATTTCAAAGGGCCCAGGACCAGATGGAATTCCAGCAATTTTTATTAAATCCTGCAAAGATAATCTTGATGAACCCCTGTATATCTTGTTTAATAAATGCTTGACTCTCGGTATTTTTCCTAAAAAATGGAAAAAAGCTCAAGTTGTCCCAGTATTCAAATCAGGGGAAAAGGACAAAGTTGGAAATTACAGACCTATCTCTTGCTGAATCAGTTTGGAAAACTGTCCTAGGCAATTTTGTGTGGAGAACTTTTTTTCCTTGTGAAAAATAAAATAACAACTCATCAGCATGGTTTCTTTAAAAAAGGCCAATGCTAACTAATATGATCCCGTACGTACAAAACATCTATGAAAATATGGAGAAGGGTGCCTCGACCTGCGCCGTGTATACTGACTTTTCAAAAGCGTTCGATAAAGTTCATCATCCTACTCTGATCGTTAAGCTAGAAAATTTTGGTGTACATGATAATCTGTTGAAGCTACTAATCTCGGATCTATGTGATAGGACCCAATACGTGGCATTAAATAACTATCAATCTAACCTATTAAGCGTGTCATCGGGAGTCCCCCAGGAGTCACATTTGGGACTACTGCTTTTTAGTATTTTTTTGAGTGATGTCATAAATTGCTTCAGATCCTCCTCTATCTCTCTATATGCGGACGATTTGAAAATCTACAAAAAGATTGAGAAGAGGTTAGATTATGAAGTTTTACAAGACGACCTCAATTGTTCCTCTGATTATTGTCAGGTTAACAGACTTGCTCTGAACATAAAAAAATGTCAAACAATCATTTTCAGCCGCTCTGCTGATCCCCCTATTACTGTACTTACGATTAATAATGTTATAGTTCCTGAAGTATCGGATATAATATTGAATAAAAAACTGTTTCGAAACTCATATTGAAAAAATTGTTAGGAAAGCATTGAAAAAGCTGGGATTCATTTTCAGAACCTGCAAATATTTTAGACATTACGATTCCTCAATTTCTCTTTTCAACTCTTTCGTCAGACCAATTCTAGAATACGGAAGCACGATCTGGAATCCTGTATATGAAAAATACATTAAAAGAATTGAATATGTTCAAAAGAAATTGGTAAATACAATCAACTACAAATTTTTTTGATATAGAAGTTATTTCTCATACAATAGTAACATTACATTTTACAAACTCGAACATATCTCATCAAGAAGGGACTTTTATGATATTATATTCATTTTCAAATTGGTAAATAACCTGACAGATTCTGAATCTTGCTTGAGATACTTGTCTTTGAATTGTAGAACATACAACACTCGACAAACACAAATATTTTTGTGCCCTATTTCTCGAGCAACTATTATTGTAATTCACCTCTCATCCGATGTGTAGTAACATGTAATACAATGTGCGACTCGAGTGAAATTCGAATGTTCAAATAGCGATTGAAAACTCAGCTCTCCACTCTTTATAATATGTAATTAAATGTGAATTCTGTATTTATATATTTTCTTCACACATACGCTTTTTACATATTTATGTAATTGAATTTGAATTTTGTATTTATCTATCTTCTTCACACATATGCTATTATCGCATCGTCTCATTCCACTCATCATCTGAATTTGTTAATCTGATTGTTATGCTGTGCCGTCCTGTTATTGGATTTGTATCAGTTGGATGGCCTTGTTTCAAATAAATAAATAAAATAAATAAATAAATTACTGAAGAGCTGATAATTTTCAAAAAATAATTCATATGAAATAAATGTCAATATCAATTTCTACTCAAAAACCTCACGATCCTTTTCCACTTCATCATTTGACGGTTTCTTATTTTGAACTATATCTAATACCCTAACTCTGCTTCTCACGTTCATCACAAGAATGTACTGGCCAATCACAGCCTGGATTTTTATATGACCTCAGGAATGAATTTTTAAAAATTTAATAATACAAAAAACGTTGCAAAAAAAGATCATTCAATGAAATTAAACAAACCAAAAATATCGTAAATATAGCAAATATGCCATAAAAAATTGTACTTTTTTGAATTGGTTGAAATTATAAAAACTTTTTAAACAACGAACAAAGAGGTTTCAGTTAAAAATTCAAACATATATTTTGAAGAACAAAGAAATGAATAATTCTAGTAGGTACCATTAGCAACTAACGAAAATACTATTGAGAATAGTTAGTTTTCCATATATAATAATAATAATAAATATAATGATAATGGTAATGGTAATAGAAAAACACAGCATTATATGGGAAAACTCCGAGGATCAGCAAGTTTATTGAACACTGTAGTAACGTTTGTAGTAAATTCATGTCTGCTAATGCCACCTCTCTAACGTTATCTGTTCCCCAAAATCTTAAATTGAAAACGTAATGAATCATAGTGAAATATTAATAGAAGAGTTTTTCCGGTTCCGTGAAAATTTAGTTGTGACAATGTCGTGATAGTTCTCAGCTTGTAAGTCATCTTCTTAAAATCTATATTGGAAAAAACTTTAGTTTTTTTAATTCATTCATTAGTTTTATCTAACACTTATTCCTACGTCCTATCTATAATTTAAACAGTTGAAAAGATTAATTAATATTATTAACATTATTGGAAAGGAATACAAAACAGTGATAATCATATTTTTCTGATAGTAAGGTGTAGAAAAATTATGGTGAGCCCACTTTTCCTCTTAACAACTCAGTTCTAATTATCGTATAGTTCAATATTTTTCATTGGTTTCTCAGGATTCATCTACTACCCGTCAAAAGATTTCTGCTATGATGCGTATCGTCAAGGCCCCTGTGAAAAGGACCAACATTTGATCATCAAACCAGGTGAGGTCACTCCGATGTGTGTCAAGAATCCGTGTGAAGATGGATATGCTAGGTAATAATTTCTTTGTTAGAATTCATATCGTTTGTATCTGATAGCTTTTGCACTATTTCAAAATAAAAAATCATTCACCATTCACAACCAGGTGTCGAAAAGAAGACAAGAAGTTTATCTGCCCGGAAAGAAAGTTCCTATTGAAACTCCTGAAATAACTCTATCCGGCATCACTCCAAACACAAAACTCCATGTTCTTCAGAGACATATATAGTCTTTCCAGTATCAATTGCAACAACTCGTATATGTTCAAAGGAAACGCCGCGGTCCACGTGACCTTAATTGACGTGCGACAAAAAGCAAAATATTTGGCTGGAGAGTCATAAATCTTCATGTAAATGAGGTGTCGGCATATCAAACGAAATTGTCGGTAAGGCTTTGAAACGAGTTTTTATGACCTGCAAATGATATTGGAAAGACTATACCATCTCACCACTCATGCATGCGTGAAATCTTCAATCAACCTCGTGTACTGGTGTAGATCTTTTTTCTCGTTGAGTGTATACCCAGAAGCATTGCTATTATCACTTGCCGTGGCGCTCCGGGACGACTCACTGACTCTTGGTGGCGTATTCACTTTTAGTTGTAGGAAACCCCGAAAAACCATCAGCATCAACCCGAGTGGTCGGTGCGCACTTCAAGCAAGTACTAGACATCGCGATCGGCATCTAGGCAACTCTCATTACACTTGCATGTGGCCGCCTATCAATACCGATACACTTGGGAAAAATTCTCTCGCACACCGGAATAGAACTGGGTTCAATGCCAGCAGATGTTTCAACGGCCGACACCTCGACCGCTGAGCCACCGGCCACCACTTTATTCTACGTTCATTCAGTTAGGATTTCTGCCGTCTTACGGTAGCCGGTATATTTTTAAGGTTCGAGAAGGATCAAGTGTATAGTCATTATACACTTGATAACGACTGTAGATTTTAACAGTTGAAACGTCGTGATTAAAAATTGCAGAGAATTGAATTTTTCTTTGTTCTTTTTTAGAATGAAAGTCCAGAATAACCTTACTCAAAGTGAAACATTGTCAACCACTTTCAAACAAATACTAAAAAATATTTTCAAAGTTTCACCGCACAAGAAATAGTCCAACAATTCCTCATTAAAGTGTGAAATTGCTTCTGAAGAGTATGTTTTCCAATTCTTCCGACCTCCCTGATGATCTTAGAAGAGTGAACTAGATTTTTGTCGACCAAAATGTATTGGAGGCCTAGCGAAAGAGATGCAATTCACGCATCAATGGAATGAGCGATTTTCTGTGAGTGATACTTCTGAATAACATTCTCTCTTATCTCATTTATAGATAAGAATCTCCAATGGAAACTGGACATTTAATAAATAATCAACTATCTGAAAGGAAATGCAAATTTTCACTTTCAGATTTTTTCTTCAAGTTATATAGGGTCTTTCTCAATATCTATCAGATGTAGTTCAATGTCCAGCGTGGCTTTAGCAGGGAAAGTAGTTGTTTTCTGTTAGATATTACAAAAAAGTAACTTCAATTTTATCGTAGGGTTTTTTCCATTTCCAAAGGAGTCATGTATTGATTCAATTTTCAATTGAGAATGTTTCTCTTGACACATGAATCCCTTCCAAGAGAGGTACAATGGAAAATAGCGACTAAATTCCAACTTTCAGTCGCAGATGATTCCACAACTGACTTTATGAACATCCTGTTCATATTTTCAATGAAATCAAGTAGACATTGCTTGAACTATTTTTGTACACTCTCAGAACTCCAGATCGTGTTTGTAGGTAGTAAAATTTCTAAAACATTCAAGAAATTCTATATAGACTAGAATAAAAAAAATATTCACGAAATCCGAAAAAACAATTAAATTTTCTTTTCAACGATGAGTCACTTGACCCCCATGCCATTTGAAAGTTACCTCATTTCTCAATAGAAATTATATAATTTCTGATTGTCAAGCAGGGTTCAAAAGTGGATATAGTACTTCAGCAGCCCTCATTAAGGTTACAGACGACATAATTCGAAACACAGATAAAATATAATTCAAAAAGTCATCAGTCTCGATTTGCAAACAATTACTGAATTAGCTGATCAACATAACTTAAAACTGAATTGAAATATATGTCACTTGAAGCTTTTTGGTTATAAAAAGTATATGGCTTTTATCTCACAAACTCTCCGAATAAAAAGATCTAAAAACAAACTACATGTGATACGTCATTATAGCTCACTGTTTCAGAGTTCGTTTACTTATCTATCTATCAAATTTCACAACTCACTGTTATTCAATTATTTGCAATTTTCAAAAACTAAAATCAGAACCGTTCTGAAAAAAAAAACGTCATACATCTTCTATTTCTTTCAATTTCGTGTAATTTGTCGTTATATTTGCTTTTTGAATTATACACTTTGAGTGTAAGAGTAACCTTTTGCTAACTACCACTATTTTGTACATCAAACAATAAAGACGATTTATTATCATTATATCCTGGCCGGATTGACTCTCAAGCGTCAATCCGACCATCCAGCTATCCCCATCTCACTTAAAGAAGTTGGAAAGCCTAGTCTAAAGTAGATAACTGGAGGATTTTTTTTCCAGGTACAAAGGTAAATGTTATGAAATGGGAAAACCGAATGGTCCTTGTCGCCCCATCCAAGAAGGCGGTGGAATTTTTGATGTGAATGCCACCACCCTCATCGTAGAATGTTTGAAAGGGACAGATCGCTTATCCCTCTTCAATTTACCGAACCGATGCACTCCTGGAAGCAAAAGAGACCGAAATGGAGTCTGTCGAGTTATTTATAATTGAAGATTTGGTGATTTTTTGTTATTAATAAACAAATAAGAAACGATTTTGTATATTACTGTCTTAGGCTTTAAGTAGGTGGCTGATCAAAAATTTCATTGTGCAGCAGATAACTCATTAACTTGACAATATATAACACTAAAAGAATCGAAAGGAATTGGAATATATTCATTGCTTCAAAAACAAACCTTCAACATCAATTGATTCTTGACATTTATTGAATGAGCTTTCTGATGTTTTTCTGCATGAAAAGACTGAACAGAGTTCATTAGTTCTGCCGGCATCGTCTCCAAATGTGTAGTGACAAAATGGAAAAGAGATTTGACAAGAACACTCCAGGGACTGCGTAGGAGAGCCAGGTGAAGCTACAGATAAATTAGACAGGCCACTGGCACTGTCATCATGAGGGTGATCAACAATTGGTATACAGCTTATCCTAAAAAGCAAAGCCATGGTGGAAAGGTCAACAGAATACCGAGACAAAATTCTCCAAATTGGTGCAAGAAGGACCACGTTCTGTATTGGCTGAAATTGATGTCACCGAATATCTAGGACTCGTGATGATTTAGTTCAGGGAATATGGACAGGCATGAGGAAACTTGTTTTTTTTCCTCAATAGATAGATCTATAAATGTTACCAGAGAAAATTATTGTCGAAGCAATAATCATGAATTTGTGTCGATATTGTTGGACTCCGAATAGCGATATTGTGGTGAACGGAATCAAACTTAGACCCCGGGAAAAATGTTATTTATTTCTGAGGTCTAAGGATGTTAAACATGTTTGATGTGTTGCTACTCCAAAACTCCTCAAAGTATTATTGAATGGCCTCATAGGAACAAAGACTAAAAAATTATCGGAATCCACAAAACTGAGAAAATAAAACCAAACGACTCCAAAAAAAATTTGGAGAGCAAAAATTATTGAATGCTAAACGAATATGATATCAAAAGGCTGAAACACAGAATGAAAAATTTCAGTGGGGTCCATTGGTCAGATGAAGAGTTTGGCATATTAATATTTTAGTTCTCATTTCAAACTACCCAAACTACAAGTATATATGTACATACCATGGAAAAAAGTTTATTGAAATATACTTATTTCAAATGCATAGTAAAAATAAACATAATTCATCAGGCATTGGCATTCTCAGTTTCACTTCCCATTATCACAGGAACAAAAAGTCTTCAACCGTTAGTTTAATTTCATCATCAAACGATGTCATTGATGACATGAACTAAGAGCATTGAACATGCTCTATTGTTTTTGTGGTTAAAAATAGGTACTGTCGATAGCTGCGCATAACAGTATCAGACGTCAGCTTGGATTGATTGAAAATTTTATTTTACGTTCAGGAGACTGTGAATATAAAACATGAACAGTTGTGAACCATTTGTGTCGGTTGAGTTCGAAGTTTTTGGAAAAGTTCAAGGTAAGTTTGTATCTTCCAAGTTCACCTCCGTAGTAGTCCTCCGTTGTATACTCTCTGGCCGCGCGTTTTCACCCAAATAATAATCGTTTTTAGCCCTTGGTCAGTACGCAGTTTGACAATCAGCTATCCAACAATTGTCTATTTGCAAGGAGAATTTAAAAAATTCCAAGAATAATTAGAACTGATTCATCCTATTCAAAATTCAGATGAGTCAACCAATGAGTAATCCAGTTACCATTCGGAGCCTTTGTGAATGAAAAGATTCTAGTTTTTTAATAGGTTTCATTCAGATGATTCAAAGGGTAAATTCTTCTAAATAAACGCAATCACTCTTCTGTTTTTTAAAGACAATGAAAGCTCAATAATTACTCAAAGCAGTGAAATTTGTAGAATCAATATTATTCACAATATGTAAATATTCATATTTTCATATTGACTATTATTACTATATTTCAAAATTATATTGAATATTTCCTTCTAAGTATATCGCTGTGTCTGACTCAAACTCAAGAATCAAATAGATACGGCCTACTTCTCTGAAACTTCAAATAAAAGTGGGGGAATTTTCTCTTTACTTAAGATACGTTAGTAATTCTTGTTCTTCCATATAATATTTTCCTTTCAAGTCTGAAGATTTGAAAAAAAAAAACCATTGAGATTTACGTAAAATGATCATGTCATCGAATGGTTGGTATAAATAACATTAAAAATAACGTAATCTGAAATATTGCCAAGTCAGTTGTGGTTGAATGTCCTTTAAAAAAGGTGTTTTTGCTTTGGTAGTATTGTTATGGAGGACAAATGATTTAGTTATTAGTATCAACTCAATTATTTTCAAGAGATATTTCGATGTCTTTCTATAGTATTTACTATTAATACCTGCTATTGATTTGAATGAAGGGGAGCGGTATAATATTTTTCTCGCATCGGGAACTTCACTGCATCAAAAGACTTTCGACCAAATATGTTCAAATGATATAGAATGGGTTTACTACAATGGGTATTATTATAATTTTGTGACGTGTAGTTCCTCACTCTCCATACTAAATTCTTGGTTTTTGAAACACCCCGTACTCAACCAAGAGTGTGTCCAAAATTCCGAATGTTGTATCCGGCTGTTGTCTTTCCATATATAATCCAAAATACTATTCCTATCAAATTTGCAACAATGTTTCGTTTTTCTTCATTTGAGAATGAAGACATTTCCACTGAATTATTTGTACGAACTTATGATGTTAGATGAGTTCTGACAAATAGTGTTTATCAATCAAAATTATTCTATGGAATCATGACCATCTAAGGTTTTTTTTGTTTTGATTTCTGTGGTTTCCGAAGAGTAAATCATAAAAATTTCACAGCAATGAAACTATTTCTGTTTGAAAACACAATAGGATGCCCTAATAGAAAATAAGTTGGTGACGATTGCCAGAAGTAGAAACATCTGATACTTAATCTGAAAATGCCAACGTGTAGCTGAAAAAAGTAGCAACGGAATATTTTCTTAATTTTGGGCTATCTTGTCAAATAAAAGTACAAAAAGATCAAAACGGACATTCCTATTATTAGTTTTTTCTGAATATTTTTGGAAATACTCGAAATTAATTTTCAAAACAGTATTTTATTAAGCACCAAAATACGCAACTTTGTCCTTTCTGAAGCTTCGTCGTATCTCCTATAGTTTAGGAGATCTCAATAGTGGGGGTTTGAATTACCCAGTAGGTATAAATAAAAATAATAAATGTACAAATATACATTGACGAGTGCAATTTCTGTAGGATGACTCATATGAGAAGGTATGGGATATTTTCGAACAAGTGTCCTTGTCCTGTGATTAATCGTACAGGGTAGGATGTAATTCAAATATTTGTCAACAAACAAGTACTTTCCCTTGCATACATTAAACTGAATCTGACAGATACTTGAAGACAGGACTCCATCTTACTTGGAAGGTCATCAGTGGAAGGGTAGGTCATCATGCACCATTTTGAAGCAGACCGAGTCCTATCCTATCAAGTCTTCGGCCTGGTATTCGTTTATTTTGTCTAACGATGTTACAATAATTGCTCTACTTAGTAAACAAAGTGCGAAGCAAGTAACAGAGGGGTGTGCCTCATAATACGAAAATACATTGAAAACGCAATTTTTTGAGAGTTTAATAAGTTGAATTGTCTCTGTATTTCCATGCATACACGGTAGAACGAGGGCCCAATTTGTCAATTACTTTGGCAAGCAGAGAAATGAATATTCGCCCCTTATAGAAAGGAACTATTATGGATGTTTTAGGGAAAGAAGGAAACTCATCTCCAGATTTGATAGTCATTAATCATTTGCAAAAGCCAGAGCACCCAGCATCAAATTTACTCGTCTTTCCCTAGAAGGAATCTAGGGGTTGCACGAAAGGGTACATCAGTCGGTTGAAAAACAAATTCTGAATACATTTCAGTTTTGATATTCCATGGATTTATTACTTGATCACGTCACGTAGTACAAATTATTCTGTATCAGCAAAATACAATGACGTATACTAATAACTGTCAAAAAAAATAAGAGTACATTTTGTAATATGCCAAAATAGGTTTATTAATGCTAGGTCAGAATCAATTCAGACAGAGAAATTTTCAAGTACCTACACATTAAATTAACCTAATTGAAATACCAAAACTAGAGAGTTCATGAGATAATTACTATACCTGTTTATTTGTTATTCTTTCATACAATAGATTGACATGCCCTGGACTTATGGCCATAAAAGTCTACAATAAATTACCAAATGCAGTAAAGAATCTGCCTTTAAAACTCTATAAGCATAGAGTCAAGGAGTTGATCTTGGATAAATCTTACTATACTCTGAATGAATATTTAAATGATAATCTGTGATATTATATTATTTATTAGAATATATATGTTTGTATAAAGTAGTAAATTCGTGAGGTTGCAGTCAATTGGTGAGCTAATTAGAAATACTCTTTGAAATCTTATGTTGGTCAAACATCGAGAAATCTCAACAGTCGCATTATTTCACATGAAAGTGACTGTAAATGTAATAAGAACTCATGTGCCTTATCGGAACATGTAAATCAAAATGACCATAAAATGAACTATAATGATACAATTATTTTAGATATTGAAAGTAATCAAACAAAAAGGATATTTCTGGAAATGATACACATCAATGAAAATGAAGAATCGATGAACAAAAAAACAGATGTAAATAATCTCATTCAAATTTATACCTACCTGCTCAAATTGAATAAATAATCTATTTCACCCAGTATCAGAATTTTCTTTCTTGATTAGTTATCAAATATAAATTGTCATCATCATTGTCAATCATCTAATGTCATGTTTTCTGTCCGTTTGGTCCCAATTTCATTTTAATTCTCACGTTAGTAAGTAGCCATCTATATTTATATTTATACCAACTGTAAACCATACCTTTTGTAGTCGTCCTGAAGAAGACAATAAACATTACAAATTTCTAATTAGCTCACCAATTGACTGCAACCTCACAAATTTACTACTTCATATTATAACGAAAACTTCCTACTATGTTTGTATATATAGTAAACAGTTTTATTTTTTTAATGACAGTGCTCCATATATTGTAATATTTTTCCGTTGTACTTTGTACTTTATAAGTGCATTCCACTGACTTGTTCAATATAATCTTTGATAATCCTAATGAATAAATTTTATTATCATTATACTATATACTGAAAAAAAAACAACAAAAATTCAGCCTCACAAGCACTTCGACCTATTAGATCTTTTGTGCATATTCCGTAATCTATTCGTGGCCTAAGATTCCGAGACCTTCAGGAACTTGAGCATCTTGTTTCATATGTACTTTGAATTCTAAGGATACTTTAAGTTGATTATGAAATTGGTCCTTATTCAGATGTGCATCATCTTATACATATACCTTCTGTTCGTTAACGTGAGAATTATTAATACACGGTTATACGGTAACAAGGGCTCAGTATACCGGACCTGCTAGCATACCTACCTACCTATTCAAAGACAAATATTTACAGGTGTTTCCTTCACCAAATACTGCAAAGAAATGTGTGAAGAACTCAATTTGAGTGGATGGGTGAAGAATACCAAAAAGGGTACCATTCAGGGAAAATTGCAAGGCTTCAGGTCAAAAGTTGAACACATGTAAGTATAGGTACCTATTGATAACTGAATATACAGGGTGATTCTAAAATCGATGTAAATAGTTTAAGGGCGTATTGATGGGATCAAAATAAGACTTTTTTTTAATAAACCTGTGTCCTAAAATGCACCCCCTCCGAAATACAGCCACTATAAGTTAGTAAAAAAAAATATACAAGGAAGAATGGAAGGTTGTATCGCAGCAAGGGTAGGACATTTCCAACATTAGTTTTGAGATTAATAATTGTTTAATGAATGAATGTTTTGTCAATTTGGTGAAAATACCCCTCTTTCGTTGATTACGATTTTCTGTCAAACGGTTAGTTGTATGAAAAAAATGCACGAGACCGAATTCTTAGATTTTTTCATGACCCACAAGATTGTGCTATTGGATTTCAGAGTTTCTGTTTTTAAACATAAAATTTGTGCCAATAAAAGTGTTGACCTCTCCATCAACTCCCCCGTAACTAGGTTTACATAACTTTTGAAGCAAAAAAGATAGTGCCTGAAAAAACAGGGGAATGCCAATTTTCAGAAGATTTAATCAGTTATTATAATCACAATTATAGTGGCTGTAGCTCGGAGAGGGTACATTTTAGGACACTTGTTTATTTGAAGAAAAAGTGTGATTTTGATCCAACAACACGTCCTTAAAATATTAACACATCGAATTTTGAATCACTCTGTATACAGAGCAGCTTTTTTGGAAAATTGTACTCAATTTGGCCAGTTTCAACGTGTTAAAATCGTCACAAATATGCCAACTTTGCTTATGTGTCATATCAAGGAACCCAAATACATTTTAACCGTTTGTATTTTGTCAGTCGATAAGAAGTTCAATAATTAAGATTGACGAGCCTAACTTACAATATTCTATAACTGCTGTACGACTTATTTATGCACACAGCAGTACTTGTACATTTGAATATTTCATATTTTACATTTATAATTGAAGTCAGACTTGTATCCTGTATCATCATCAACGACAAACCATCATCGATTAAATCAAAAGCTATTAACTACAACTTTTTTTATAGGACCTACTATTTTGCTTCTATTTTCGTTTCATCTTACATGGGTATCAGCTTTCAATGATTGTAAAATAAGGAAACACCAATTTTGGATAATATACAGCTTCCATATATTTATTAAGTTTTCTGATGTTGATGCGAATTTATCATCTTACAAAGAGAATAATCATTTTAGAGTACGGATTTCTTTGGAAAATTACATCAGATGTTGATGTTTTTTATTTTTCATGATGACGAAAATGACCTCAGTCGTATCAGCTTGCTGAAATGCACTGAAGAAATCCAACATCAGGAATAGAATTAGGAAATAGAATGCTGATTTTGGCAATAGAGATTTCTAATGGGCACACTAATAAAAAGAGATAAAAGTTCTCAATTTTTCCATCCTTGTTGACAGGGGACGCGCTCTATGAGATTGGTCACAGTTATGGCGGGGAGTTTGACAAGACAGCTACTGTTGAAAATGACATAGTATGACCAATCACAGAGTACGCCTCCTGGCAGCAAGGTTGGAAAAATTAAGAACTTTTGTCTCTTTTTATCTGGGTGTCCGAAGCCATGAGTAATCTCCATTGTCTTTATTGAACCAATGTACAAAACATTTGTATCATCCATATCCTGAATAGACAGTTCTCGAAGCTTCAATTGTTGAATACAAAGTAGGTAAATGAGTTTTCAAAACCCGCAGAAACATTTTCTAATAACATGTATTTTCCTGTATATTATACCTACTGTCAAAGTCATTGAAGTAAATTAGTTATGAAATATAAGAACTCATATAATTCTAATAAATCATAATAATTGGAATTGATATTGTGTAATGTTTAAGTGTTCAATACTCTTGTTCCAATTATTAAACTGAAATTATAAATATATGTTACTTCTCCTCAATTTTACTCGTTTATTTGTACATGATGTAGGTATTTTGGATTATAAAACTGACAGTTTTGGAAAACTTCTGATCATCCAGAGAAAACTTATATTTTATTAGCATATGAAATCAGTGAAAATGAAAATTAACACTGTGCAATAGAAATCAACGAGTCCCTCAAAGTGCAATGCATTTTTCAGAACACCCCATGAATATAATAATAATGTTGTGAATAACATGATGAAATATGGTACCAACCAATAATAATGAAATTTGAATTATGTAGAGGCATTATGGAAAATATTCTGAAACCAAAAACTAATCATTTCGTGAGGGCATAAGGAAACTGAATAAATGAATCATATCCCACATTTTTCAATAAGTACAAATGTAATACAATAATAATGTAGATTATTTATGACTTGCATTCCGCCACTGCAAATTTACTAAATAAAAAAATGTAGTTGATCTGATCAAAAGACAATCAATTTTCTACCCTGTAAGTAGGGATTACTAACTACAAATCAATAGCACAATTCTCGGCTCTGTGCCAAATCGAACTATATTTATAACATCATTAATAGTGACGCCGCATCAATTTTATTTTCAGGGTTACATGGCTCTCAGACACGGGTTCGCCAGGAAGCGAAATAGATCACTGTGAACTTGCAAACTGGCAAAATCTTGCAAAACCAGACTACAAAGGATTCCAAATTAGATTTTAAGACAATAATTAATAATTTATGAAAGTTATTCATATCATATGTATTCTTATTTATAAGTGCAACAATAAAATATGGACCATGAGTAATCCAATTTTTCCAAAATAAATTTATTTTGAGTTTGGATTTTATAAATATTCGCAATGTGAAAATAGTTCGATTCAGATGACTGTCCTAATTTCTACAAAAGTTGACACTCAGTACTAATTTATCAAACTTTTTCTACAGAGCGGTTAAAAACCATTTGTGCCTGAATTTTCATTTCTGGTAAAATACATTTTTTTTATATGAAGCTTCACCAGGACATTTTCTTCTACTATTGTTTTTTTCATAATCAATGCATATCATTTTTGATACACTCAAATACACTCACTGAAAGCATATATAGTCCAGAAACAAAAACTGTATGGCACAATGAGTAATACCAATTATTCACATGTGAAGTTAAACGAAGCTATCGCAACCTTTTCGAAATTTCAAAGTTTTTTTCAAATTCAGTTATATCATATTGGATATACTTCAAATGAATAATTTAAATTTTCCTGTATATGGTGAATTATGTTTTATTTATCAGATAATTTAACAAACAACAAACAAATACAAACATATGACGAGTGGAGTACAAATGAATGTTTTTCACGCACCTTTTCAAAGGAACCAGAGATGCTCAAACTTATATTAAAAAGATCGGTACACTAACAACCGGCTGCACATATTCAGACCCCTTGTCACTTGTCTTAATCAAAATTTTGAGTATTTTGAAACAAATTTGTCGAAAATACTTTTCTTGTCTTAAAACAACAAGTTAATGGTTTCAAATCCAAACACATTTCTTAAAATTAATTCATTGGGTCAAATTGATAAATTACGGTTGCTCTGGTAACAGATGAGTTACCGAAAGGACCCCGCACTTTTTATAGGTAAAATGATTCTCGGTGAAATTGTCTGATTTTTCAGTATATTGTATTATACGATGTACTTATTGAACGTGCAGAATCGCAAAGTTCGTTGATGGATAGATTTTGAAATACAAGTTCAAGTTAAAAATCAGTAATTTTTATTTAATTATTTTTACGGGATTTGAAAGTGCCAACTGCATTTTTTTTTGTTCTCATCATCAACGTACATACCTCCATATTACTGAATATCATTCAGATGATATCATTATATGTACTGAGTGAAAAATAAAAACATTTTAGTAATGTCTGAAAATTCGATGTAATAATGAAATATTGTTAAAATTATTTTTAAATTCATGCCTTAATCTAATATAATATAATATTAGATCTCATACAAAATTATTTTTAAGGTTGTTCATGTCAGTGCTTGTGCTAAAGTTACGTTTATGTTGACTAAATGCACCTTTAAGGCTATTCCACATAAAGGCAGTAGCAGTGGCACTGGTGGCAGTGACTCCGCCCATTTTGACGCTGTTATCTGAATGAATGACATTGGAATAGAAATTTTCAACTAATTATTTGTTAAAAGCAGTTGAAAGGAATCATAATATCTATCTCAATTTCAAGATATTTTTAAGGTTAGAAATGCGAACACTGCTAGATTAAACTGCAAAAAGTTAAAATGAATCAAACTTTCAGCAGCGTGACCTTGAATTTTCAGCTTCCTCTAAACATGTTTGCCATTGGTTATCTTATCAATAGAGGGGGGTGACGCCACTGCTACTGCCATTATGTGAAGCAACCTAACTATACTAGGTATATTCAGGGACCCGATTGACGGATCACAGTTCTCGAATTATTCGACTTTCAATTCGTACACGAATAAAAGTGACAAATATACATTTTTCAGGTGTATTAGTGTGAAACAGTAAGTCGAATTCACATACGTACAAACTCGTCGAGAATAGGACCCCAGGATTCAGTTGACAGCCAAGGATCTACGATGGAAATTAGGTTTTCTGACCCCTGAAGAAGCTCCATATGCAACATTTTGAAGATTAAGATTAAACTCTTCGATAATTATTTCAATTTAGCCGCTCTCGCGAGTTTTTCAATTTGTTCATTTGGTCATCCCTGAGGCCGGGCTCTAATAAAAAAGTCATCCAATCGGATTCTCCTGATGTAAATACTATGACAAAGTAAAGAAACACAAAATTGAGAATTTAGATGTGGCATATTTGCGATGATCGATTTTCGATCCCAAAATTTTCAAAAATAGGTTTCTAGTGGTGCGCCTCAACCAAATCGTCTTCCGCTTCGTCAGATGATTACTATACTACCAGATCGAAATAAAAGTCAGTGACGTCAGACACTAGTTCAGAATCAACCCAATAAGAGCAGCTAGAATTTCCTTCCCTCTTCCCATGCCTCGCTTGGGCACCCTAAAGCTAAGAATAAGTCAACGATCACTATTACCGTTTCACGTATAATCACTTTCTAAACAAAATTATCATAACGGAAATCGTCGATAGACATTTTTCTTCGTACTAGAGTGGGCCCTGCCCGATTTAGAAAATATTTGTAATTTCGGGATTTCGAGGGATGGACTTTCATCTCAGTAAACGGAATACGAAAAGCTTCGTATTGTGGTTTCGGCTCTTATAACTAATAATCGAACTCTGATTCATTCAACTAATAAACAAACATATACACAGACTCGTTGAACAGTCCAGAGGTAACCAAACATCGAAAATCCTGAGGATAATATATTTTTATAATATGCAGGGTGTCCAGTAAACCTTGTACAATATTGAAACTGGTGATAGAACAGGTTATGACTGTTCCGAATATAGGAATTTTACCTTAGTAAAAATCTCACTGTTTTCGAGATAATTTTTTAAATTTCTGGAAAATTACTACCTCACCTTGGATTTTTGAGTGCCATGTCTACAAATTGAGACCAATTCAAATATATTTGCTGCTGAAGATTACCGATGAGTGATGCTTTCAGAAGTATAAAACAGTTTTTCAGAAAACGATACAATTTTTCAAGAAATGAAGGTAAAATGACAGATTTCAGTTTCACCAATTTTTTTAACAACAGTTTGACATTATTGTTTGAAAAAAAACATAACTAAGTGGAAGTTGATATTCATTACAAAAGAATGCCCATTTTGTCCAGACTCTACCATGGTATAAAACATACGATAATTAATTTTTGGAAGGAGTAGAATTTCGATTATATTAGAGTGTGATGTTATTCTGAGCTAAACTCACCTCCGTTAGGCTTTGTCAGTAATGTCTTTTATTTTTATCTTATCAACATGAAATGATTAAATAATTATAAGTGATAACGAATCAACTGCTTAGAAGCATTAAATGAGATTTAAAGAAGTAAATGCTGATTCAATGTTTTTTTGAATCAACATACACTATAAACCACAATAACGATTATTCAACATCGAACTGAATAATATAACAAAAATGTTATTTTCCATCCACTCGTACGCAGAGACGGCATCTTTTTCAAGAAGAACCTTTTCAAATGCGATATAGGTTATAGCCCCCAAATCAGCGATTCTCTGAGCGGCATTGTGCAATCGGATATCGTACTGCATAAAGCGCTGCTGCAACAGTAGCACTACCTCCACATTCACCACAAATGTAGTGCATATGCGCATATTCCCGGGGAGTATAACATGTGTACGGCACGACAAAGAAATAAATACCACTGAATGAAACAAGTGGAATAATTTCAAAAAACTACGACAGAAGTCACAAGTTCTTCAAACAAAATGGGACAGCCACCTACTAGATTTTTTCAATTCTATTCACAGAAGATCCGTTCATGCACAATGCTGATTTTATTTTTTCATTAGGAAACTACTGCTTCTACGGACACAACACAGGAGTTAGAAAAGTTTTTAATTTTCGACAAGGATTCACCTCCTAAAAAAACTTGCACTTGTTTGGTTACACCCTGTATAGCTGTCGGTCTCTGAAACTTCGTTGGAATCTGGATGCTGGACAATAGGGAATATGCATAATTTTTTTTATTTGTTTAATAATTGTTTTACTTCGTTACAACATAGTAAAAAATATAAATACGGTTGAAAGTCTTGGAATTAATTTTTAAAATAATATATAAAATACCGATTGAATTTGACCTATTTGAACGCATCCATTTTCGCGCGCTTTGGATGACGTCACATGGCGCGATCAGTGTTGTTCTTCTTTAGTGTCGTTCTTTGAGACGTACTCTCATTGCTCTACTTGCTTGAAGTTGATATTTTATAAAAGAGTAGGACAAATGCATTACAAGTGTTAGAGAGAGATGAACATATGTGAAAGTGATCTCGATTAACCAGAGCAGTCTTCAATGAACAAGCCTTTCTATAGTTATGGCCATTGACACTATTGACAGTTATTAATTAGGTTAGGGATTTGCAGTTTTAATCGCTATTACGATAATGGAAAATGCTAAAAAACCATTTTATAGGTATTGGCCAGTACCGGAATGCCAAAACACAATTATAAGTACACCAAGTAAAGTATTTTTTTCTGTTCCAAGAGATGCGAAAATACGTAAACAATGGTGTAAGGTTATGAGAAGAGGCGAGGTATCTCCAATATCACATTTACATTGTTGTGAAGATCATTTCAATGTGAGTACATCGTATTTCGATAGTTAACATGAAGTGAATTGATCAGAAGTAAGTTTTTTATTCATAAATGTTTTGTATTTCCCTGCCTCACCTAAATTATGAAAGAAAAACTATCATTTGATAAACTATTACTATCAGTTCAGTTATTGTCAGATTGTGCTTTGACAAAACCACTTTCAGTCATTGCTCTTGATAATTTACAATTGTCACTAGACCAAAATCGTACTATGTAATGGAAAACACTACAAATATATAAATAAAAACAAATTTTCTATGAAGGACGACTAGCACAGTATGAATACCAACACAGAGATAAATTTCATAATGTGCCATGTTACGTCATTCTTCGTTTCGACCAATGGTGATGCGTTTCGCAAATTTGAATTCCGCGCGCTTATTATGCACTTTTTGATTAAAGTTTTATGGAGTTAAATACAAACTAAATGATAAACTATTGGTTTAGGTGTAATTTCAAGAGAATAAAGTATATGAGGTAAAAAAATCAAGTAAATTTAAATCACTTGCATATTCCCTATTGCGACGTTTATCACAAGAATTCGTATTAATCGGTGCCATGTCGGATAATCGACATTTCATTTCGATAATTTTATTAGGCTTAATTACATGAAAAGTTAATTTTATTGACATACTATTTAATGCTACCAAGCAGTCTATCTTTATTATTTATAATAATTTCCACATTTTATCTTGATAAGTATAAAAGTTGATGGAAGCCTAAAATAAAACCACGCCTAATTCAATGGAAATCACTTCCTCCAAAAATAATCATAGTTTGTTTTATACCGTTGTGGAGTCTGGACAAAATGAGCATTCTTTTGAAATGAATGTCCACTTCCAATTGGTCCAAACTTTTTTTAAAAAAATTGATGGAACTCAAATCTGTCATTTTACCTCATTTCTTGAATTTTTTTTTCACTTTCTGAAAAACTGTTATGTACGTCTAAAAGCATCACTCATCAGTAATCTTCAGTAGCAAAGATATTTGAATTTGTCTCAATTTGTATACATGGCACTCAAAAATCCAAGGTGAGGTAGCGATATTCCAGAAATTCTTAAAATGCCCATTATCTCGAAAACGGTGATCTTTTTACTGAGGTGAAATTCCGATATTCTGAACAGTCATGACCTGGTCTATCACCAGTTTCAATATTGTACAAGGTTTACCACAATAAACTATCAACAGTTAACGGTAAAGTTAGTTTACACCCTGTACATTCACCAGTTTCATAAGAAAAGGGAATGATGTTTTGGTAATATTTTATTTTTATTAGAAAACAATCGCATTCAACGATATAGTAAACATTACTGTTTCTAATGATTCGACTTAAAATGAATTACATACCAATAACAGTCAATCATACACGCAAACAAAAAATGCATTCAAAATATATCTAAATTACTCGTCGCAATTTCACAAAGTGTGTTTTGTGCTAGATAAAAATTTGAAAGGAAAACATGTTAATGAGCTATGAGCTAGCAATAATCTACATTTTGTACAGTTAGGCTTGACACTTATCTATAATTTCAAGTGCTTTATATCCACACAGCTATAAACCAAATTTACTAAAAAAAAAAAATACCGGGTTTTTTGACATATTCCAGAGTTTTTCATGCTGACTATACAATTCAAAAGGGAAGGATACGAGGTTCATATAAAAAATATATAAAAAAACTTTGAAATAAAAAATCCAAAATGCACAAAACACATTCACACTGATAGATTGCAGTTTTCTCTTAGCCAGAATTACGATGATACAAATAGAAAAATATCCATCTAAACGTTTTTAAGATTAATAACACTTTTCTAAAAGGAGTATGTTGGCTGCTAATCTTGCATTTCTTCAGGGACCTCATGCGGATTTAGGATGCCTGGAACTGAAAGCTGAATGCGGCGTTTTTCTGTTTGTGCTGCTTGCAGAGCCTTCTCCCGCTCCTCCAAAAATAGATCAGTGTCATCCTCACCAGTATATTCCTGAAGTAATAATAATAAAAGTAAAATACTGCTTTAATGCCAGAAGTTTTACAACTTATGGACACAATCCAAAGTATTTTTATATGGAGTTTGCAAAAGTAGGCTACCTATTTGGGATTTAAAGATATTTTCAATAAAGTAATATTTTCGATATTGGTTTTAATTTATTTCTGATGATTTTTAAAAGGCATCAAAAACTAAAAAATACATTTTCATAGCCACTTTTTAAGCTTAACAAGATGACGTTCGCAGATTTTCACTACTACGCGACGTTTCGTTTCCGATGATCCTTCATGTATTGCTGTTCATAATTTTATCAAATAGAAAGTGTATTTTGCGTCAGATTTTACTCGGAAGTCATCATTCAATAATATGACAAAAATTGAAAACTTCATTGGATAAAACATCCAACAAATGCTACAATTTTTCAATATTAGTCCAGGAGGAATCGGCGAATGAGTACCGCAAACTATTCCACCTCAATTTTTTTACGCGATCCTCTTCAAATTGCCGTACTGATGATATAAATGCATGTTGCAATGAGGCATCCTCGTGCCATATTGTTTAAACCGAAATTGTTTAAACAATTGCAAGGAATCCGGACAATTTTTTTATATTCCTTATTGAAATACAATTATAAAAGGTCCTGACTTTTCACGATAAAGTTAATATTTTTAAAGATATGAATTTTTAAAGGTTCGAAAAATCTCAAATTTGGGTACTTTCGACCCATGAAAAATATATAAAAAAAAATGTACATAAATAATATTTTTTAAAAAAAATCTTTATACAATAGTTAATAAAATTATTTTTACAATTAGAAGGATGTAATTGCATATTGAAACATAGTTTTCAATTCCAACTAACTTCTTATAATGAAAATTTTCGATATTGTGAAATATAAAGTTACTTTATTCTTGAAAAAAATTTCATACTTTTTGACATACCTCGTATAATATTGATGAAATTTGATATCTGATGATTGCATCTTGGGTTTTACACTATGCTGTAGCCAACTTAAGCAGACTAACTGTATATAATTGTGATTCCAAAAAATGTTCAAATACCATTATATCTTATTATTGTTGATATAACACTGACTGAACTCGACCTTGAATAAAGACACTTTATTATTATTATTATTATAAATGCATAAATTACTATGATAATAACAAAAAAGTAATATAAACTGATAAAAAGTAATTTTAATTACATGTTCCGATTTATGCTTAAATAACTTTTGAAAAATTGATTTCAGAAAAAAATTTGTGAAAAACAAATTGTAGACAATTTAATTATTAATAACATCGCTCTCTTCAACAGTCTTGATAAAGTTGATAGTTTTTAAGATAAATGATAAATAATGATTCAAGACACAGAGATGCCGATGCAGCGCATGAGTCAGAGAGAGACGGCGATACTTAAAGGTAAGCGACGCATACTTGTGAGCGCGCGAAATTAACAATTAAAAACAGGTATAAACAATGAAATTTTAAAAAATCTCTATTCACAATATTATTAACTATTGTAAAAAGAATTAAAAAAATATATTTTTTATGGGTAGAAAATCCCAAATTTGAGATATTTCGAACCTTTAAAAATTCATACCTGTAAAAATATTAACTTTATCGTGAAAAGTCATAGGACCTTTTTTATTTGTATTTCAATAAAGAATATAAAAAAATTTGTCCGGTTGAAAACTAACAATTCCTTGCAATTGTTTGAACAATGCAATTATATCATCAGTTCGGAGAGGATCACAAAAAAATTGAGGTGGAATAGTTTGCGGTGCTCATGCGCCGATTCCTCCTGAACTATATAAACTGTTGTAGAAAACACTTTGTATGATACATTTTCGTAAAGAGCTTCTTTGTAAAAATTGTTATTTACAAGTTATGCTTTGTTGCTGTACCATAATGATCTCTCTGAGAGTTCTAGTTGCTGAAGTTTAGGAGTACTTGGGTTCAGAGAAATGTCCTCTCAAAATGTGAATATTGAATGATCACAATTACCCAGAGAGGATGCAGGATTTGTCATTGATTCCTTAACAATTCTGATGAACCTCATAGTGAATAGTGTAACTTTTACCGATGATTTGAATATTCTTAAAGAATTCTAATTTTCAAAAAACGTAATTCCACAATCCCAAGTAGACCAAAGTACAGGTTGTTACAGATAAAAAGTCATTCTGAAACCCTTCAACTTTTTTAGTCTCTATTTCTGTGATAGCATTAATTGTTGTATAATTTTCTCAAATAAATTCAGTAGTATTTGTCTTTAAAAAAATTCAACTTCAACTTTGAGAAATGTACTCCACCCATTTTTCAATGTTATTTGTTAAAATATCTAAAAGGGTTCTTCAGTGGTCTAGCAAACTGAGTGATCTTGTGGACTAAGATAAATATAATACTGGCGTTCCCCAAGTATACTTACTGGAACCCTCACAAATCCAAACACAAATAAGCTTCTTAAAATATACTGACAGAGAATTATTTAGATTCACCTACCCTTATTTGAACTAAGAAGTCCCGTAAGTGCTCTTTGAAAGCCGGAATGTCCTGGTCCAGATTGAACATTCCCTGCACCATGATTTTAATCTGGTTATCAGTCAAATGAGGGAAGGCAGACTTCAGTAGTGTTGCAGTGAACTCTTGTATGTACAAAACATTATCAGGTGTGGGACCAAGCTGACAATTCACTCGACCTGCTTCGACCAGCGAGAATATGTATGCCAATATCGATGCATGCATTGATAATCCTGAAGTATGTGACGTGTCAGTCACCACAGAAAATACATGCTGTAGGATGTCTGTCAAGTAAGTTCGATAAAAGCTCGGGGCGGCAGATTCGTGTTGTTCGACATTCTGCAACAATTTCAGCAGTATTTGCAAGCCGGTATCAGCTACATTTCTCATGGTGTGTTTGAAAGCCCAGATTATACTGTCAAGAACCAATTTGAATTGTGTGGGTGGGATGTTCAAAAATGCTACAAAACAATGATTGTTAACTGCCTGGAGGAGTAAGAAGAAGTTTGTTCGGTGTTCTGGGTATTCCTCGAAATCCTTGTTGATCATTTCCAATGTACATTCGAACACTGCATCAAAAATCTTAGGTACCTAAAACAAATCAGTAGCGAGTCAGAAATAAAAATATTCAAATAGTACAATGATGAGTAACGGGACTCAAGTGGGCAGTAGAAATTCTTATTTGAATAAAATTAACGTAAAAATCTTTTTTTCTACATTCATGCAAAAAGCAAAACTTTATTGAACTATATTCAGTGGAAAAAGAAGTTCTTTATTGCACTAATGCAATAAAGTTTTTATTGCACTCATCTGTCATTCTACTTCAACGTGATTTCATCATGACAAACATAAACGTTTAAACCTACTACATATTTATCAGATATTCTGTGAGATTGGCAATAGGTACTTCACTACGAAATATTCATATTGAAAATTGCACCAATTGTTCATTCACTTTCAACATTGAGGGTAAAAATAAAGTTTGAGTTAAATTGTTCGTAACGTATTAGTTCCTGTTTCAATGCAAATCGATATTAATAATAAAGTATTCAAGTTGCGCTTTTCATTTTCCTACACGTAGTGCCGCACCTCAATAAATCATTTTTTGCTTTTTGCATGAACGTAGAAAAAATGTTGTATGCAACTCGTGCAAAAATTGTTTATTGCACTTGTTGCATAAATAACTATTTAAAACAAGCTTTCATTTATTAACTATTGAAATAATAAGTGAAAACATAATATTTTCTGAAAGAAACACAAAGAATTTAAAAAATTATATATATATTTTAAAAGCTTTTTTCAAGTGTGATATCTTTCACCTTCTCTTTGTTTTTCTTTCACAAAATTTTATCTTTTACTTTTTTGTACAATAGTTTATAAATAAAAGCTTGTTTTAAAAAAAATTCTAACATACATTTTTTCTACTATTTAGCATTAGAATTTGTTGAATTATCTGTTTTAATAGGTGCGCCTGGTGCCCAGAGGTTGGACGTATTCACTTCAGTGCTGCCACTGCTGCCATATCTCAAAATTTAAGTAGCAATCCTCGTATGTTGCTACCACTTGCTAATAGCTTCTCCATGCCCAACTGACATTTTTTTTACTTGGTAATTTTCCACGTCTGAAACCGTCGGAAATTTTTCCAAATTCCTACACGTTACATTAATATCTTTCAAGGGGGCAGTGGTGTTAAATTATTCGACGGCAGTGGCGGCGATAAGGATTCGGCGGCCCCCCCGCCAAATTTTGTTAGGATATTCATACATGTAGCAATAAAATCTGGAAATAGCAAAGAGGTCGAAGGAGCCCTTTCTGAAGCTGCCCCCCCCCCGCACGGCGGGCTCTGCGGGCCCTTATCGCCGCCACTGTTCGACGTACCTATGTTTTCCACTATTTTTACGAAATTTATATAATTTTCTTTCTCGATTTTGTTTACGTAATTATCGGCGTCTGAAACCGTTGGAATTTTTTCCGAATTCCTACGCTTTTTTGTCTAGCCTTCGAGGGGGCAGGTGGTGGACTATTTAATTATTGTATTGACAGGATTCCTAATACGTGTGCAAAATTTCAGCTCAATTGAATGCAAGCAAGTGGTTGAAAGATTGCAACTTTTGACCGAAAAAGACAGACACACGTTCAAAGCAAGTTTAATAAAAACTTGTAAAAATGCATTCACTGTTGGGTCCAAATTAACAGTGCTGCTCCTAAGGTGGCGTGTGGAATTAGTAACAAAGTCTATCACCAAGAACACACCCTGGCGGTCGATAGCCTTTCGACATTAGATGTCGATAAATAACAATGGACCTTTCCAAGATATATGAGGTGACACTGAAATTAGAAAGTAAATACGCTAATATCACTCAGGATTTTTTATTTATTTTTTCTGACCGCTAGTTTATCTATAATCAGAAGAAAAGTGGTTTCGTGACGTCACGTTCATCAAAACTAAACTTGGCAACGTTGTTAAAGTTGTGCACCAAATTCTCATTCAAATATAATGTGTCGTATGACAGTTGTCATTTGATACCAGATGGGTTCTTTCGTCTGTTTCACGGTGCGATCAATAAGAATAGTTTGTATCTGTCTAACTCATTTGCCTACCCATTTGATACAAGTGAAGCAGTTCCATCAGATCTAAACTTCAACGAACACTACCTTGATTTATTTTTTGAGGTAATACAGTTTTGAGAGCTTTTGTTGTTTGTGTTCTAAAATTTGTTATTAATTCCTGTATGTCCAGTACCTGTATCCCTGCTATAACTGAACATGTCGAAAAGGTGCTTTGTACCCGGTTGTCTGAACACCAGTGCAAATTCCAATAAACAATTTTTTTATACACCTAAAGATGAAGCGCCTCGGAAAATGTGGTTCGAAACAGTGAATAAACCTTTTGTGAAAAGCGGAAATATATGTTTATGTGAAGAACATTTCCAGGTGAGTACTTTACCTTATGTTATTGTATTCAAAGCAGAGTTCAAGGACTGATTTTAAATTTTAGTCATTGCAAGAAAGACCGTGAACAATTACACAAATAAATTCACACCAAATCGTCAAATGATAACACCTCACTACGCTATTATCGAATTTATCAGTTGAATGTTGATTGTTGAATGTAAATAAATAAACATTAACCTCACATCTCCATATAACTTTTGAGAATAGAGAACTGTCATTACGATTTGCTGTGTTGTCAATGCTCGTTCTTCATCAAAAGGATGATCCGTTCAGAAAATTTGAAAGTTACAAATACAATAAAAAATAGCTAATATGTGGATTTTTATCTATGAGTTGATCAAGTAACAATGTATTGACTATTTCTCAACGGCTTATATCATGCTAGAAGTTATATTTTTAAGGAGAACGGTATTGCCTGTTTCGGAACGTGGATTATGGTGGGAGGTATTTCCGATGAACGTGACGTCAGCGGCACACTTTCAAATGTGATATTTTTTTAAAATGAAAGAAAAATAATGGGACTTTTCAGACCAACAACTATCGATTTAAACGAGTTTTGTAATTTATTTTCCGTAAATGTAAAGGTCCATTGCTACTATCACCACAAGCAAACATTATAAAATTAAACATGGCACAAAATATTTGTTTGATGTTATGATTATTCTCACTAATTCATTTTACGAAATCATGACCTGTTTCGCTAAGACACTGTGGTACTCATAACAACAGTAAAATAAAGAATTTTTTTATGCTTCAGTAAAACAGCTTTAAAACGAACTCATTAAAATAAATCACGGTTCAGTGAATAGGTAACCTAATATCAAAAAAAGTCCTTGTTGGGTTCTGGATTTTGCAATCATTTTCAATAGCGTGGACGACGTTCGCGAAGTATCAACTAAAACTGAAGCCGTCGACCCTGGCACCCCATTTATAAATTTTGTTTTGGTGCGGGAGTGTTCGCGCGTATTTAACGCACCAATAAATATGCACAAATTTTCCGCTCGATTTGTGTCGCGTGGCTTTGTTTTGGCGCCTTTCAATGCTGCGTGCCAGATCTTCAGTACTTATATTTTATTCCTTTCTATGGAAGTTTTTTTTATGCTATAGCTTCTAAATAGATTCTTGTCAAATGTTTCGACTTTGCTACCAGCTCAGTGATATCGAACTCTTGTGATATCCGTAAGACAACCTATTGAATCATGCTAACGAACAGTCGTTACCGACCGATGATGAACCCTTAACTACCATAAACACCTACTACGTAGGCTTATTATGGCAAGTACCTGTCAGAAAACAACTACTCCCCTGGCTAAGACCACGACGGGTATTGAATTAAATCTAACAGCTACTTGTGCAACGTTCCTCAAAGCATCAGAGGACGCAATTGCAAGTGCCCTCTATGACCAAACAGCAGAATTATGTTTTGATTTGGACAGGGTGACCACCTGCAGACTAGTTTCGAGGTTGTTGCCTCTCATCAGTGCAAGGGCAGGTCAACACAGACAGCACTGAAGCCATCTGTTCCCCGTCCAAATCAATACACACTCCGCTGATTAGTCAATTCTGGTTCACGAGATGGAAGCAGTTTCTAGGCTGCTCCACCTAGCGAGCAGAGGAGAACACTCCGAATCTCCGGGTTAAGCGATTTAATCGAAGAAAACAGAAATCTTTGGGAGATCGTTTGCTAACGAACAGTCGTTACCGACCGATGATGAACCCTTTACTCCCATAAACACCTACTACGTAGGTTTATTATGGCAAGTACCTGTCAGAAAACAACTACTCCCCTGGCTAAGACCACGACGGGTATTGAATTACTTGTGCAACGTTCCTCAAAGCATCAGAGGACGCAATTGCAAGTGCCCTCTATGACCAAACAGCAGAATTATGTTTTGATTTGGACAGGGTGACCACCTGCAGACTAGTTTCGAGGTTGTTGCCTCTCATCAGTGCAAGGGCAGGTCAACACAGACAGCACTGAAGCCATCTGTTCCCCGTCCAAATCAATACACACTCCGCTGATTAGTCAATTCTGGTTCACGAGATGGAAGCATTTTCTAGGCTGCTCCACTTAGCGAGCAGAGAACACTCCGAATCTCCGGGTTAAGAGATTTAATCGAAGAAAACAGAAATCTTTGGGAGATCGTTTGCTAACGAACAGTCGTTACCGACCGATGATGAACCCTTTACTCCCATAAACACCTACTACGTAGGCTTATTATGGCAAGTACTTGTCAGAAAACAACTACTCCCCTGGCTAGGACCACGACGGGTATTGAATTAAATCTAACAGCTACTTGTGCAACGTTCCTCAAAGCATCAATACCCGTCGTGGTCTTAGCCAGGGGAGTAGTTGTTTTCTGACAGGTACTTGCCATAATAAGCCTATGTAGTAGGTGAGTAGGTGTTTATGGGAGTGAAGGGTTCATCATCGGTCGGTAACGACTGTTCGCTAGCAAACGATCTCCCAAAGATTTCTGTTTTCTTCTATTGAATCATATCTGAAGAATAGGAGCCAATGTTCAACGGCACGACCTCCCAGCGCAAATTGGTTAGATCAGGTGTACCTCAGGGTTCTGGGGCCACTCTATTCATAATTTTTCTAAATGATTTTTTTTTCGTATATTGCCACATCTAGGAATTGCTTTTGTTAATGATAGCTATCTTATAAGTACCGAAAAAAGTTATGAGTCGCTATTATTAATTATTATTATTATTATTATCTACTTTGATGAACTCAGCTGAAAACATTGCTGAAATATGGTATAACAGCAACTCATTCGAGTTAAATAAAAACAAGACAAAACTTTCAATTTTCTCAACATGTAATAAAAGAACCCAAAGACATTTATTGACTTATTTATCCAAAGTACACAAAAAATTGCATAAAACAGATGAAATACAAAACAATAACATGTTCAATTGTCACACCACAATTTATAACATATACCGGTTGTTCCAGAGCTTTGAGGCCAGCAAATATTTCAGTTATAAAAGTATAATTTTTTTTTTCAATTATATGTCATAAGGGACCACAAGCCTTTCCGAATAGTGTAGCAAAATCAACCCCTTAGCAAATAACCCCCGAGAAATCACCCCTAACTTTAGTTTTTCGAATTACACCCCCTGTTTTCATTTCTCCTTCAACAAAATTTGTAACTGATGTGGTGTGTTGTGGTTTGCATAAAGGACGTCTGTGACGGTCCATCAATATGTAAATTTCTTGGAAAATAATATTCCTGTACTACTTAGATATTCCAATCAAAGAAAGACAACAAAAAACAAGATGGTGCTCCTTCACATAACCACAATATAGTTACTACTTTTCGCAATAATACCTTTCAATTTTTTAACGAGGCGCAGCCGAGTTAAAAAAAATAGTCGAGATTACCAAAGTATTTCGCGCATGAGATGCAAACAAAATTTTTTCTACAAACGTCAAAAATATTGTTCTAAAATAAGTAATAACTATGAAAAATAGTATTGAACTGGCTTAAATAATTTTTCCAAATCAAGTAATTACTGTAACTATGGAAATAAAATGGCATTTGTTGACAATTATTTCAAAGTGACAGTTCTTGATAATTATTTTGGAGTGACTTTTTATTCGCGTCAATTTCGTGCGTGATATTTATTATTGTAAAAGAATGGAAATCTCGAGCGACGATGAACTAAGCAGTACCCCACCTAACTTGATAGATGCGGCCAATTCCGTAATTTCCAACCTTTTACCGGAGAAATCGAGGCGGCAGTATGAAAATGCATATCAGCAATTTAAAGAGTGGTGTGAAGCAAATAAAGCCAGAAAAATATCTCTCACAATTTGAAAGCCTTAATTATTGTTCTACATTAATAAATAAACGATTTCTTGTTTTTTGCTTGATTGAGGAGTTGAGAACCATATAGGTTAGAATATGAAAATCCCATATAGTTTACATGCAGTGTGCGAAATATATTTCGCACATTACTTCGCGCACGGTGTCATGGTAACGAATGAAAATGAAAAAAAGTGCCACTTTGCATACTGTTGTCAATGCGCGAACCTTGTCATTTTTTGACGTTTGTAGAAAAAGTATATTTTGAATTGAATTGATTTTTCTAGGAAAATTTAAAGGCGAGTTTTCATGTGACTAAAGCAGGTATAACAGTTTCTAAGAGTTCTTGGTCAACGTATTTTTCAGTCATATAAAACTAGCCAAACACCAAAGCTAAGTCAATTTCACTTAACACACGTTTCGCCATCATCGGGAGCTGGCTACTGTAGTTTGCTATATCTCTGAATTTGTATTTACACTCCAAAAGTTCCAAAAACATTATTTATGCAATGTATTTTTAACAATGAAAAACTCACCTCTAGTGTGATGTGACCTTCAAGCCTGTTAACTATTGTTGCAATGGAACTAAGTACTTCGGGTTCCCTCGCAGCTGGAACCTGGGTTCTTTGATAGTCTAGAAGAACGGCATCCAAAAATGGTGGGATGAAATTATCCAGTACCATACTATTGTCGTTCGATCTTGATATCCAGTCTGATATGAGTTTCAATGTTTCCTTTTTGACGACCCTCATTGATTTAATCAGAGGCTGTTTAGTCACCATCTCTCCATTGAGTTGAATAGCTGCTGTTATGTTTTCAGACATAACCTATAAAAATTCCCAGTTCAATCACCAACATTCAATATTATACAGGATATACTGAGTGAATACAAACGAATGGTAAATATTTTCCTAAAAAATCGTGTGTTCCTACATTCTTGAGAAAAGAATTTGCAGGTGGACGTCCCATCCAAATCAAACATAGTTCTACTGCTCGATTTGAAGAAACACCTGCAGTAGTGTCCTCCTTGACAAGCTTACACAAGTATCTGTAGGGTGTAATTAAATATCAAGGTTTTCTGTAAGATATTTGCCCCACTGGATAGAAGAGTATTATAGAAGAGTATTTTGGGCAAAACCAGTGTATTTTTAGGCCTATTTTGACATATCATAATAACATACTAATAGATATGTGTAGGTAATAATCCAACCAAATTACAAAAAAATTATTATACATCTCAAAACTTTGAATAAAATTATAATACTTGATAGGTGATGTTTTAGCATTTGAATCTATTTTTAATTATGCTCCTTCTTTACCCAAACCACAAAACTGAAAAGTTATGACTGAAGCATTGCCTGGGTCAGAGCAACCTTCGAAATAAAAATCTATAGTCAATAATTTCTGTGGAGTTACTCAAGAAATCACACCAAACTTAATACTTTTCAACATACCGCGGAAAGTTTCCATATGGTAATGATGAGAATATAGAAAAAAGCATATACTTTACCTTATAGACATTCAGCATATCTAAATAGATCCTCCCAAGTTGAAGAACATAGGCATGATTCAAAGCTTTGCAAGCCCTCACATTAGTCTTCAATATACTTGCCAACTGCTTGACGATTTCAATTTCCTTCAGAAAATCAACATTTTTACTGGCCTGGCTGATAATATCGTCCCATACCTTGATGAATAAGATAAAATTGATCACATAATATATTTCAATGAAGGAAATGGAATTGATGGATAATTTCATAAGTTTACATACTAAAAGATAGTAAATTTGAAAAAGTGAAGAAATATGTTGGTTGTGGAAATTCATTTACTACAAATCATTATAATACTATAATAATAATAATAATAATAATAATAAGATATTTATTCATTTATCAGAATTTATGGTGATACAATTCAGATGAAGACAAGGAAATTTATGAAAAAATATAGAGAAAACCCATAGAAGAGCAAGTCTGTGCATGGGTGTGCATAGCCTGCGAGGATAGAGAACGAATGAAGGATTTTAGGAAAATAGTACTGGTGATATTTTGACCCATTCTATACATTCCCGAGAAGAAAAGATGAAGTGTAGGACAGCCAGTGTATAAGGGAAAAATTTGCAAAATCATCTCCACAACTTTTATTTGACAGCAAGTGCGTACATGTTTCGGACTCAATAGAATCTTTAGCCTAATTCGAAGTTTTACAACAAAATATTACCATGATATATAAAAAATGAAAATTGTGTGTTTACTATGCTCAATGCCCTAGAAAATAAGTGCCGAATTACAGTTATCCACATATTACAGTAATCCACATTCCAAAAAGTAGTACTGGTGATACCATTTAAAACGGTTTTTGAACCATGTCTGTAAGTCAAGCCGCACTGTATATAGTGGAGTGTTTAAAACAAATACATATAAAGGACATTATTAGATTATTATTTCATCTCCAATTTCATTAGGAGAGAGATAGGAGAAAATGCAAGAAGAGCAAGTTAGTAAGAGAGAGGGAGCAAATGAGAATGAGAACGGGGGTAGGAGAGAGAAAGTGAGAGAGAGGGCAGTAGAGAGACAGTGAGAGTGAGTGAAAGGGGGAGATAGTGTGTGTGTGAGAGAGAGAGGATATTAGAGATACAGTGGATATCATCAAGTGATGTCAAGCCTGGAAAGTAGTAAAAGATCACACAAATTATCCAAATATATAACAATCACATTTTTAATAAATTATACCCGGAATGTCAAATAAGCCTCCATGCCAAGAATACATGACATCAGATGCCCATTACCTACTTGTTTAGATGTAATAAGATATATGGGACATTATACTGATTTGAAATGTATTTCTAGCATTGTATGTGCTTATTAATACATCTATTGCATTTTGTTTGTGTTTCAAACAGACCTTGGTGACAGTGACATTCTATCGAAACTAAAATACCGATTTTCTCACCTGATTGGGTAGCAGCATGTACTTCTCAATGAGAGCTTCTTGAGTTGCAGCATCCACTTGAGCAGATATCATATATCCTACAGCCTCATAAAATGTGTGAACTTGCTGCTGTTGTAGATCGCAAATTATAGTAGATATTGAAGCCAAAATATCCTCAATAAATGGGCATGATTCTCCAATTTGGGTTGTTACAAAATGCCTTCTACATTTCAAAGCAATCTTGATGAAAGTATCACATGCCATATCTTGTACACCATCGTGAGTCTCATGCATGAACTCGAAAAGTTTATTTACAACTGTTTTCAGAAATTTCCAGTGCGCTCTTAAAAACCGTGGGTACTGTCCAACTACATACATAATATTAGAGGCAATGATAGCCTTATTGTCTTTACCACGTTTCTGTTCACATAGCCCAAGCAGATCTTTAATAACAGTTACGAGAAACCTCTTTTCATCCTCTTCATGCATTGCTCCGGATATACTTCCAATAGCCCAGCAGAGTGTATTTAAGTTCTTCCAAGACCATTCGGTGCCATTAACTTGGTTTTGTAGCTTACATGTCATGATACGTTCAGTATCAGCGCAGTCTAAGTGGGTTAAATATACAAGTGTTTCACGCATATTTTTATATAAATTAATAGAATCAGTATCTTTCATAAATTCTCTCACTACCTCCCCATTGTCATTTTCAACAACCAGCACCTCTTCAGGCTTTGCCATTCTTGAAATCATGATGTATCGAACTTTATTCAGTACTTCTTTGTATAATTCATGATACATGTTTACAGAAGCTTCTTTACTCGCCGGACGGTTATTTCCGAAAAATATTGGACGAGCTCCTCCATGAGGCACCTCCTGATACAATTCAGATGCCAGAGTATTCCAATATTCAAGGCATATTTTGAATATTTCAACCTCTTCTACCTCAGAAATCAGTACAAGATAACGAAGTGCCTTTCCCAAAGTAGCAAACTGGTTTTCAGCAATGTTGCTATGCTCTTTCAAAAATGTGCACAAGAACAAAGCCAAATTTTGGATGAAGTTCTGTTCCTGATCTTGGCCACATGCATAAGCTGATTTAATATCAGTCACCACAGGCAACATTACCTCTAATTGAACCATTGTTTGAGAAAATAAGACAATAAACATGTCATCATAATTGCTCACAGTGACCCCTGCAATTTCCGTGAGACATTTCAAAGTGATATTACGAAACATTGGAACAGGCAAAAATTTGAAAATGAGGGTGTTGATTAAGTTAGTCTCAAATATATAGCCGAGAGGAATCCAATTCAGGAAACGAAGAAGAGTTTCTAGTGTTGCATTTACTAGAGGGGGATTCTGTGAGTTTTCCAGAACAAACTGACATAAATGAAAAATTGCTGAAAACTCCGAACACATTGTGTCTTTGAGATGCTTTGCTTTAGTTTGTGTTATCTGTCCTGAAGAAAAATCAAACAGTTCTTCACTGAGAAGTTTCAAAATAATCATATTATTTTGACATAAACTCTCATTAGTTTTACTTGCACCAACAATGTCAGGTATGAAACTTTCCCAATTTTTAGGCCACTCTCTCTTCAAAACTTGTACCAAAATCATATTCAACTTATTAAGGTACGTTTTATTTGCTTCTAATGTTTCCGAGTCTGAACTTGTTTTTATGATGAGGGAAACAATGTACTTCTTTATACCTTCACACTGGTTCCTTGGTAATACCTTCCATCTCGTTTTAATCACCTGTTCCAAAATTTGTAAAGCATAGTACTTCGTTTGCTGATTTGTTGAATATTCGAGTATTGTGTCAACTCTTGTCCATGCATCTGGATGCTCTTTAAGAGTTGTTAATACTTCTTGAGCAATTCGTTGAGTCTCTCCATTTCCAGCATACATACTCACAACCACACTATCCAGAAGGTTGATGTCCAACTTCTGGTTGAAGTCAAGTAATGACATTGCGGCTGATTGAGGACCAAGCGCTGCCATTTTTAACTGTATTTAGCCTTGTCTTACTCCTAGCTAGTTCACAATCATTCCATTCGAATATCCGCTGAAAGAAACATGATTATGAAAACTAAACTATTTTATTATGAATACAGAAATAGGTAATGTATAACCCAAGAAATTCAAAGACCAGCTTGAAGCCAGTTTAAAGAACTGCCTACAACTTGAATTTGGGGGAGTTCATTTATTGTTTGAATTGTAAATTGGTTAAATATCTTATAAAACTAGAAGAATACAACAAGATTTGGAAAATTGTTAACCCTAAAATATGAGGCAAAAAGAATTCTGATATAAAACTTTTATGATACATTTAGCAATTCAATTATGAGGTATACAATTTTGTAAGCAATTAATTATGATATTATCTTACTGTTTATCCTGAAGATAATGGACACCACCAGATTCAACAACTACCTCACAAAATTCTCACTACAAAAAGCGCAAAACTAAATACGACATTTACAATTTACACAAATATGTTGGTCGGTAAAGTAGAAACCTTCAAATCTTGAGAAACCGCTTGTAATCATAAAACACTCTTCTTCATAGACTCTTCTTTGAACTCTGCTCTTCAACTTCAAAAGAAACTCGCGCTCACCACACCATTGGCACCGTGGCGTACCAAAACTCCGGGAATACAAAGAAAACGTCATTTATCTTTGAGTTGACAGTTGTAGAAGTGGTAATTTTTTTTTTAATTTCAAATATTGAACTTTCACTTCTAATCTCAACTTTGGAGTGCTTCTTTAGAAATGCCTGTAGCACAGATTCATTTTGCTGAAATTGTATTATTGAGGCAGAAAAAGTAGTCGAAAGGAAATCAGTAATCATGTTTCATTTTGTGAGGTAGAGCATGTTGATAAGCAACGAGTTTTTGGACTTTGTCTACATATATAGTTCATTTCGTTTCCTTCCAGTAGTTTCGGAACGATTCAGAAAACTGGTCGGAATTATACACCAAAGAGATTAAAACGTTAACTGACTAGGAGACTTTATATTAATAGAAAGAGATGAAAGACCGTTTCTGACGTAGATGGACACGTCATGGCGACCGTCAAAGAGACTAAACTAACAAGGAGGGTTTAATAAGCTCTATCCAATCAGAATCTTGTAGCATCATTGCGTCATAGTGACGTACTTGGATATGAGTACAGAGTCGAACTCGAACCAAGCAACAAAACTGTCAGCAGTAACTCTAGTCCGTCACTGTCTATAGAGAACGGCGGCCATGACACGTCCAACCACGTCACATTTCGTCACAAATGTTCTTTCATCTCTTTCTAGTAGTATCCCCATTGTCTTATGGGGATTAAACTCTCCTTGTTAAATTTTAGTCTCCTTGGGCGACCATTCCCTCTTGACAGTGACGGACTAGCGCACTCCGCACTCTTGGTATCTGAGAGTTACGCAGTTCTGTGGAGTTACGATACAGGTGACAGTTTTGTTTCCTTGGTTCGAGATCGACTCTGTACTCATGTCCAAGTACGTCACTATGACGCGTTGATGCTGTCCTTTTCTTGGATGCTGCATACTTAAATTTGTTCATTTGCGTCGTAGCCTGGATCATGCTAAGACGTGACATTCTTGGGTATTTCCGTTTCCACTCGTGATTAAGTAGGAGATTCCGTTATATATACGAGGGCTGATTGGTAAATCCGTGACTATTTGAATTAAATAACTTTTTTTCGGCAAGTGGGTGTTTTACTTTCCAACATAATCTCCTTTTAGATCAAGTCCAGCGTTTCTCCAATTTTTTTATTCCTTCCAAATAAAAGGTTTTCTCAAGGACCCTCAATATAGGCGTTTGTTTCGGTTATGACCTCTTCATTCGACCCAAATCTAACTCTTACCACCCAGCCATTTCATCAGGTTTGGAAGAAGAAAATAGTCGCAGGGGGCTAAATCTGGAGAATATGCTGGATGGGGTAGCAGTTTCGTAGCCCAATTTATGTATTTTTGACATAGTGACTACACACGTGTGCACTCGTGCATTGTCTTGATGGAACAGCACTTTTTTTCGATAAATGTGGTCGTTTTTGCTTTAAATCAATATCGAATCTGTCTAAAAGCTCTGAATAATATTAGCCGTTGATCGTCCCACCCTTCTCTAGATAATCTATGTGAATGACACCACGTGCCTCCCAAAAAACTGTGGCCGTGATCTTGTTGGCTGACAGAATCACCTTGGCCTTCTTTGATTACTTCCCCAACGACCCCAACCGACTTGATCGATTGACGTTAGACGCTTAGACCAAGTGAAGTTGTTTCAGATAAACGATTCAGTAGTGGTACGTATCATTATACCTACAATTAGTTTAGTGTGCACCTACAGATATCGAACATGAAAAATATTTCGATTTACTAAGTATTCTGATGAGTAACGGTAGGAACACACTTTCAGAAACATTGTTTCGCTTACTATGATTCCTTCATATTCCCACCGTAGGTGAAAATTTAGTAGCCACAATTGAATTTTTTTCAAGTAAACAATTTACTTGGACGAGTTTTACTGAGTTCCGTTGTGCACAACGGAACTCAGTAAACCACTTCTTAACCATTGAAATTGATGGTGCAGAGTTCCCATAGTATTTATCAAGTCTCTCATTGGTTTCAGTGATTGTTTTTTTACGCAAAAAATGATGCTTGATCAACACACGAAAATGGCAGCTGTCTGCGCATTACAAGTGCGTAATAACTTTTTTCCGCCACTGGAGTTTTACTAATAGTTGTTATACATAGATACTCAGATGAGTTTCACTCAACTGATTCTGTATTCTGCCGCAAACGAGTCGAGTGATTGAAATATATAATATATATAACACAAAATATATTTCAGAAAGTCTTGTTGACTTTATAATAAAGATTAGTGAACAAGTTAAAATCTGGATTTAAGTTTGATCCATTTTCATCACCTAGCTCACCTATCCTAAAAGGGCCTCGTCGTTCGTCTTCCCTAGCTTGCAAAGTCTTCGAAGACTTCCGAGGGTTGCTCCGAGGGTGCAGCCCGCTACCATTTCTGATATCATTTTGTGGTGATGGCCGGGCGATTCTAGTAATTCCCGTAGTTGCAGATTGCGTAATTGCAGATCCATTTAAAGTAGTCAATATATTGGCTGGGAAGCTAACACAAAGAAATGAGACAACAAATATTATAACAGAATCGTTTATTGAAACGAAAAATCGTTCTTCAGCTTCTGGATGATATAGTTTATCGCTACTATACAGTGTGTGACTCATCCAATCAACAATTTATGTGATATATACAGTGAGTCTGCTTAAGTTGGCTACATATGGGAAACTTTTTTATTATTGATTTTACGAAAAAAAATTATTCTTCATAAAAAGTTCTGCATAGTTTAAAACCCAAAATGGAATCATTACATATCAAATTTCATCAATCTTATACGAGGTATGCCAAAAAATATGAAATTTTCTCAAGAGTAAAGTAACTTTATATTTCACAATATCAAACATTTTCATTATAAAAAGTTAGTTGAAATTGAAAACTATGTTTCAATATGCAATTACATCCTTCTAATTGTAAAACAAATTTTTTTACAAATTTTTCTCAAATTATCAATACCGAACATTTATCATTTATAAGATTTTGTTTCATGAAAATTTGCTTGTCAATTTCTAAACAGAACGAAAGGTTAACATGTTTTTTTAATAAATAAAAATGATAAATGTAATATTGATTGAAAAAAAAAAAAGTAAAAAAATATTTTTCCAATTGGAAGGATGTAATTGCATATTGAAACACAGTTTTCAATTCCGAATAACTTTCCATCATAACAATTTTCGATATTGTGAAATATAAAGTTACTTTACTCTTGGGTAAAATTAATATCTTTTGACATACCTCGTATGAATTGATAGAATTCAATATCTGTTCAATGCATCATGGGTTTTGGACCATGCAAAACTTTTTATGAAGAATAACTTTTTTTCGTAAAATCAATAATAAAAAAGTTTCCCATTTGTAGCCAACTTAAGCAGACTCACTGTATAATATTCAGCAGTGTTAAGATCTAGAAATCTACCGCATATTAGTAGCTACAACTTTCAATTACTAACTATCTAACAAGGATTGATAACTTTTTTCGAACTTACATTGTCTGAATTGTTATTTTTACACTACGTTTCAATCGGTATGGTATCTACGATCGTTATCAAGTGTATATATATATATATATAAGTGAAAATAGTTAGTGACTGTAGATGTCATGAATAACTTCCTGTTATATATATATATATATATATATATATATATATATGTATATATATATATATATATATATATATATATATTATATAAGTGAAAGTAGAGTATTTTTCGAAACAATGGAAGTCAGAAATGAAAGTCATCAATTTAATCATATTCTAAAACTTTCAAACCAACGGTATTGAAAGCATGTTAACTGAAGGATGATACAATGTCTACCAAAAGTGAACGGTCACTAACAAGGTATAATCTCTGTGAAGGATAACAAAATTTGTATTATCATTGTTAGTGAAATATAATATATAGTACTTAGTATTTTATAATAAACCCCTCAAACTAATTCGTACACTCATCCGGGGTACCTTTTTTACTTCAAGTGAATAATTTCGGTAGATTTAGTGGCACTGAATCTTTTTCTGATGTTGATACCAAAACAAGAGAAGCAAGCCTTTTTCTCTTTTCACTTTCGAGTGTGCATCCGCCGCATTCACTACGCTCTTCTTTCAATAAAAGTTCCATCATTTCACAAGCATTAATGCCCCTTTTCACTTCTTTTGACTCGATGGTGTTCTCATCTAAACTCATTAAATAACGCATAGCAATTTCGAAATCATGTAGAATGGCCCTGGAAAGAAAATATCTTGAGCCTTTTTATTTGCAATACTTTTATATAGGTAGAAAATTGAATCCAACACTGAAGAATACCAATAAAAAGGCAATCAGTAATTTTTTCTTGACTTGGACAAGACTAACTTTTGAATAAAAAATAGTGGGTTTAGCAGGTGTTTTTCATCATGTAATTGCAATAATGTAACAATTTCAATTTCAACAATGTGTCACTTGACCCCCATGCCATTTGAAATTTTTAAATCTATCAACCCATCACAAAATGTATCGGTAATGCCATTAAAAATGGTTTTTGTTCTATGTTTGTACGTCAAACCGTTAACAAGTTAACAGGGGCGGGGTTAACAAAGCCGCACTGTATAAATCAAATGAACAAATCAGTTGAGTGCATTTTTATTACAATAATAACAGGTGGAGAGACTGAGTGAGGTATATATAAAAATATATGTAGGGAGAGGGGGAAAGAGAACTATATTTAATTGTTACATGAAGATACAATATTATGACGCCCCAATTGGATCTAACGAAGATTCTTCTGGTAACTGATGCCAATGCCATTTGTCAGCTGAAACGATTCAAGTTTGAATTTCATGGCCAATATTGTTCTATTGAAGAACCAACTGTATCGTGCCATTTTTGACAGGTTTTTAATTTTGAAAAACCATGCTACAAAATCGAAGCTATTTCGGATAATATGATGGAAACATACCCTAATAGCACCATGAAGTCCGATGGTAATCCATAGGACATCCTCTCAGGACGTTCAGGACGTCCTTAGGACGTGCAGAATTGGTACCGCGGACGTCCATTGGATATCCGTGGGAAGCACCAATGTCTCGGCTTCTCACCAAAATTGGACCTTCTATAAGGATATCCAGTGAACATCCACCTGGGATGTTCATTGGACGTCCCCAAATTACATCAATCGAAAGTACATCTGGGACGTCCTTAGGATGTGAAGAATTACCAGATGTATTTGTTTGTACATATCTTTCAGGGCTGAGATTATGATGTTGTTGTGGATTCCTGGAGATACCAATTTGGATGATATCAGATGCACTTACTGTAAGCTCAGCACTCTCTCAGAGTCATTCAATTCGGTTTTGGAAACATCAGGATACATCTGAATTAGTCGAGACTTGTCTTATTAAAGCTTATGACAATCGTTTAGCGATTCTATTGCGCTGGCGTTTTGATATATTTCGTTTTCGTTTGTACATGTCCAAAAGATACATACAACTCTACTTACGGAAACACCTTTTTCAAAACAGTGTTGAATAGGTTAGAAATAACTATTGAATAGTAGAACAAAACTTTTATTTTCATTTAAAGATATAAGTATACTGAATGAACACAAAATAACTTCCACAACAGTCACTTAACTAACTAATCACAAAAGATGATAGAAAAGCCGCCATAGCTGGTAAATACTAAATACTCAACAATTGTCTGTCAATTCGTCACTTCACTTGAACACAGAACACAAAACACAGAAAACAATTATGCACGGAATCCATATATAGAGGAATTGTTCGGTTTCAAGTCGTATACAAACAAGAGAGACAAACCAGGACATCCCAAGGAAGTCCTCGCAGGGAGATATTCTGAGATTAACCAATTGGGACGACCAATATTCATTCATGCGTGATGTTCCTGAATGTCCCGTACCAGGACAACCATGGGACGTCCTTTCAAAGACATGCCAGAATACTTACTAACAAGGACGTCCGATGGATGTCCTAGGAAACATTACAAAACATATCCGACCCAGGACATCCCAAAGACGTCCGCGCAGAGACGTTTTATACGATGTACCGATTGGGACATCATTGGGACATCCATAGGAATTCCTTTGGGGAAATTCATTAAAATGCACTGAATAGGACGTCCCAAGGACAATGATTTTAAGTCCCGGACATTCGGACATGATTTGTACCAAAAAAGGACGTCCCTGAGACATGGTGTGCTATTAGGGTATATTATGGCCAAAAAATGTACTCCACATTTTCATAGTACAATAAACTGAAGACTCTGAGGAGAACAACCACTCGACCTAATTACATTGAGACTGCTGAAGAAATAGAAATAACATAAGTATCTATCCAATCAAAATGAATCTTAGCTTTCCAAACGTGACGCACATTCGTACTCACCTCATATTGCGATTCCCATCTAAAATCTCTTGACCAAACACTTGTATGTAGAAGAAATTGCTACACAAATGGAGCATCTGGGATTTCATTATCACTTTACTTATCAAGATAATAACTTCTTTGTTGTTGACAATGGGAATTTCCGAATCTCTTTCTATAACAGAAAGGAATATTAGTTGTTTTACACGGAAAATTTCGTTGTGTCAGACACTCTCAATCATGTATTCATCACTATTCATGCACTTATTGATGAACACCTCGGCCTTGAAGGACAATCATCAACATATATGTCGATATATAATCACATGAAAGAAGTAACCAGTTGAGTTCCTGGTACTTCGGCGTAGTGACTTCAAATTTTAAAAATAAACAAGTGGAGTTTCCGGATTGCGGAAAAATAAACTGATTTTTTTCGAACAGAATAGACTGGTTATCGTTAAACAAACTAGTTCGCGAAGTGGACAGACAGTTTCCGGGTTCCGGGAAAATGAACTCTTGAGATACTTTCGAGGAAAGTGCGTCTTGTGGACCTGAGTTGGAAAAAGAAAAAAGGGAAGTTGAAATACAGAAAAGAACTGACTGATTCAAAGAGGAAAATACCCCGAAACATTTTCATTCAAAGTTGCCGGAGGCGATTTGAGTTCGATAATGAAAGAACTTGGAGAGAATAGGAAGAACTTTAGCAAAATTCAAACAATCTGAAAGAAAAAATTCTAGTAGATTCGGAGGGCTTGAAGAAGGACTTCGAGAATTTGACTTCGAAGTCGAACATCGAGCGGGGAGTAGCTATAAAAATGCAGATGCTCTATCGCGGAGACTATAAGCCCAGATGACTAACCAGATATTCCAGTGTATGATCTAACAAAGAAATATAAAAATTGAAGAATCATTGAACCGTAATTTGATCTTTTACAGGTCAAAAAAAATTGTGAGAGTGAGAGAGGCGACGAAATTTGGACGAAGTCATCGGATGTCTTATTCTATATAGGTATTAATAACAACAAAAAAAATTAAATAATAGCCTTTACCTGAATCCTTCGATATCACTGTTACAATAGCAGATTTCAGTTCGGCAAAAACTAGATCATAAGTTGTACATAAACAGTTCAACATTTCCTGAGGACTCCTGTAGACGTCCATCATAGAGAGCTCCACAATCTTAAATCATTATATTAAATTTTTGATTTTTTGCACTGTTAACAGTGTGTAAAACCGTAGATTACTCATTGTCGTAGAAAATAGTTATTTATGATACAAGTTCGTGAAGTAGGACTTTTTTGTATGAGCGTGAAGTTTGTTGAATGAGGCGAAGCCGAGTTCAACAAACACTCGAGTAAAAATAAGCTCTTCACGAAAATCTTTCATACAAATTTTTTTCCACTACAGTTATTATATTGACAAATTGTAGCAATTACTGAATGTGTTATCTTGTGAAGTTTTCAATTTTCGTCATATTTTCAAGTATCAACAATTCGAGTACAATCTAACGTAAAATACTTTCTTTTTTTTTGCGTAAAACATTACTTTACACACAGTTGATTCTTTACGCACTTGTGCTAAAAAGTATCACATTACGCACTGTGAACTGTGTGTAAAACTTTAGTTTATGCAATGCCATTTAAAAAATATTTTATGAAATTTGTCACTTTAGGCATTCGATTTTCAAGAAACCTCAACAACGTAGTCAATCGATAGAAAATAGTTATTTTTGTATCTAGTGCGTGAAATGCTACTTTGGTGATCGAGAATTGATTTTTTTCAACGTGGCGCAGCCGACTTAAAAAAATAGTCGATATCACCAAAGTGTTTCGCGCACAAGTGGCAAAAAACATATTTTCTACAAACGTCAAAAAATATTGTTCTAAAATAAGTAAAATGATTAGGCTAATACTACAAATATTGTTGAACTGTCTTAAAAGTCTTAAAATGTTTTTCCAAATCAATTACTGTAACTATGGAAATAAAATGACGTTTGTAGAAAAAACATATTTTTTTGACGGTTCTTTTTTTTTAATAATGTAGTTCTGGAAAGGATCCTTTGTAAGTAAAATTTCTCAACCAATCCTCAAGCCTACCTGTATCATAATCAATTGTGTTCTGAGCTTGTTTAAAGTAACTTACGGCTGATGTAAATGAAATAGTTGATAGAGAATTATCCGCTTCATCAAAAATTTTCCCGACTTTACAGAAATGTTTACTTTTCTCGTACAGAGAGTTATCCTCTTCATTGAACGTTGCTCGAATAAGAGGCATCAAGGCATCCCAAATGAAATTATGAATGATACTAAAACACTTCAACTGAAGAACATTTTGTTATTATCAGTTATCAATTCCTCACCAATGAATACCGTTGTAAATGTCTGAATCAGTTGAGTCTACGAAGTGTTCCTGTCTTATTGCCCCAATAACATCATCCAAGTCCGCTTTGATTTCATTCAAATCGTAGTCAGAACTAAACCGCCATGTTCCTAATGTATTTTCAATAACACTTTTGATGTTCCTGTTAGCACATTTTAATTGTAAATATTCTTCTCCCCTGAAAACAATGGTGTATTATATAATTTTGGGAAACAGTTCCAGTTTATAGAGTGATGGAACTGGGACTGAACAACTGATGAGTTGTCTCAAATTACCAGATAACATATAGGCACCTGCTAACATGATAATAATTTCATTGAACCTGAAGGCATTTACGTTATTCGCAGACATTTTTTACCGTGCTCACAATATTTTCGGAAGTTCATTAAATTGTATTAACTCCGATTATTTCACTCGCTATATGAAACTCTCATCTCCTCAAAATATAAAAAAATGTCGTGTTTTGGTGAGTGGTCCATCCAATCTATTGAGGAAAATGTAGTTGAAAGTGAAACAGCAGTACATACATTTTTCTTTCAACTCCGGAAATATTCTACCGAATCACACTCGTGCATCAAAATAAACCTGATAATGTTCCATTCAAGCATGTTGTCAGTAAGAAACTGCTTCGGTTATTTTCATATTTTGTCGAAAAAGAAGGAGGGCTCTTTCGAAAAAATATGAAAATAAACTCATGCAGTTTTTAGACAACATGCTTTCATGGAAAATTATCGGTAATTTTGATGCACTTGTGTAATTACTTCCGATAATTTCACTCTCATCTCCTGCGATGGAAGGACCTCAGAAAACGGTGTCTTTTCAAGATTTCCCATATTCTGTTCTTTGTTTTTATTGTATTGATACAGATATCAAGCTAAAAATAAGAAATAGGTGTATAAATGTCGTATCAGTACAAAATATTGAAGTTCATTTCATATACCTACTGAAACTACTAGTAGTTTGAATGCTTATAAATCTTACATTCTGGTCCTTCGAGTATCAAACCAACTAGTTATGTAATCAAAATCAGGTATCGAAGAAGCTAGAAGTCAGCATCAACACAGGAGCAGTATATGTAAAAAATGGATACCCCAGGATGTTTTCTGAATTTGTTACGGATAGTAGAACAGATTTGAATGTAAGTACCTTCTACTAGTGTCGGTGCGGCCAGAGAGCAGAATTGTTACACTCTAAGAATTACATATTTGAAAACAATCTACTGGAAGGACAGAGATGTCTTAACGAAGATTCAGCAAGTGTTGGAAGAAAAACAAGATCTGACGTAGTATTCCGCAGTCCATCAAAGAATAGTATATTCTGTAACAAGGTTAGAATGAAAATTCGATGCGAGTGGAAAGTTCCGAGCGCGAGTCGAAGGCGAGCGTGAGGAACCACGAGCATCACGAATTTTCATTCTAACCGAGTAGCAGACTATACTTTCTCCACTATCAAAGATAGGAAACGTGACAGCAATAATTTTGACACATACTCAAATTTTGCCACTACGATGACAATCAACTGCGTCAAGGCTAATGTTATTATTGCCAACCAGTGTGAGAATATTATTCTATCACAAGAGAGAGAATGTACTAGTTATTTTCCTAACAAGTGCGGAAAGTGATACTTTCCCGCACGCGACTGCCGTTGACCCGAACGACGCGAAGCGGAGTTCGGGCAAGCAGTCAAGGGCGGGAAAGACACTTTACGCATGAATTAGGAACATTATTTTTTCTACGACCGCATAAAGATTCAAAAAGCACATTGAAAATATATATTTTATTTCAACACACAAAACATTCCATGAAAATCCTCTAATTATTATTAATATTAATGTTGAAAACACAATTTGTTGCATTCTGCAAATGCGTCAGAATAGCCGGTCCAGAGTAGTTAGTTGGTGGTAACTGGCTGTTAAGAGTAACACTCGTAGATTGCAAAGTGCATGAAGATGACGGTTGCAAGTTGCCAGTACATGAAAGAATTTTATTCGAGATGGTTTTCTTCTGTTCTACGGAGTCCTCCAAATAACTCTCAGCAACAATGAAATGTACATTTAATAACGATAAATTGACATATTTTACTTTCCAGCACTAGTGCGGGAAATCGAGTTTTCCCGCACTAGTGCGGGAAAGTGACACTTTCTAAACTAAAATGAGTGCGGGAAAGTGGGTAAAAACGCACGGTCGTAGAAAAATACATCTAAATTCCATGGGGGCAGAGGTGTTGCAGAATATTTCTTCAATCTCAAGAAAGAGAATTCCAGCATTCTGTAATCAAATTAGATTTCAGAATTGGCAAATTCTGTGATGATCGTGGAGAAAAATTCATCTATATCGGAAGCCACATCTTTAAAAAGATCCAAAAATTGCAAACTAAATTTAGAACTGAACATGCTTCGTGATCAAAAGCAACTTCATGAAGAAGAAGCCACAGAAAAGCAAAGGAAAGCTACAGAAAGGTTAAAAGCTATTGAAAGGAAAAGAGAATTTAAGAGATGAATTTACAGAAGTTGATTGAAAAAAACCGATTCACATTATGGGAGTCAAATACGAGGATGTATTGATATCTAGTTAGCCTAAACCAGTTCCCTGCATAAACGAAATATTGCGTTACCATAGCAACGAACAATAATTTATTAGAAGTGTAAAGTTTGACGTCAACAAAAGTAAACCAGAGTTACGCAATAAATTAAAAGAAAAAATATGTCCACCGAAATTGTGAAAATCGAAAAATTGGAGTATCGAGCCATCATCCTGTATTTAAGAGAGGTAAGCAGATTTACGAAGATATGCTTAATACCCTTGGTGATCAATGTCCTTCGTATGCGACCGTGAAAAATTGGACTGCAAGCTTCAAAAGAGGTAAATTTTCAATTGAAGATAATGACCGATCGGGAAGGCCAGTTTCTGTGTCAGTCCCCGAAAATATCGATGCAGTTCATGACATGATTAACAGTTCGTCGAATTGGGGTAAGTACTGAATATTTCATACGAACGCGTTCATCATATAGTTCACGTCAATTTGGACATGAGAAAAATTGCTGCAAAATGGATCCCCAAATGTTTGAATGTTGACCAAAAGCGTGCAAGGGTAGTAGCATCGCGTTCGATCTGTGCTCGATTTGAAAACGATGTAGGCTTCTTAAACCGAATTGTTACTATGGATGAGACTTGGGTACATTTCTACGATACAGAAACAAAGCAACAATCGATGGAATGGCGACACTCCGGTTCTCCAAGACCAAAGAAGTTTCGTGTCAAAAATCTGCTGGAAAAGTTCTTGCTTTAGTTTTTTGGGATTACCATGGAGTAATCATGATTGATTTTTTGGATAAGGGTAGAACAATAACTGGAGATTACTATTCGGCATTACTGACCACTCTACGGGAAAAAATTAAAGAGAAAAGACGCGGAAAGCTATCCAAAGGTGTTTTGTTTGTGCAGGACAACGCCCCTGCACACAAATCTCATGTTGCCATGCAAATACTTCGTGATTTAGGGTTTGAATTACTAGAACACCCCCCTTATTCACCAGATTTGGCTCCGTCCGACTATCATCTCTTTCCTCAACTGAAAAAATGTTTAAAAGGTCGTAAATTTTCTTCCAACGAGGAGGTAATGAAAGCTGTAGAGGTCCGGTTTGCAGAGCAAGAAGAAACATTTTTTTTGAAAGGTCTAGAGACGTTGCAGGTTCGCTATAATGAATGTATCCAATTAAGAGGAGAATATGTTGAGTAATAAAATATGTTGACATTGAAATTTTGTTTGGTTCTATAGCAGGCTAAGAATTTTTCAATCATCGTAAGTAACATAGAAAGATTGTATGGCAGTAGCATATATTTGAATAAATGGGTAGATGATGCCCGAAAATGTGTTACCTCGGAAAAAGGATACCCTGTAGGTCAATTGAAAAAAGCATGAATTGTCGCGCTGCAACTCGTTTTTATTTTAAATCAGATTCCCTGTTGTGCCAGTCTTCAGGTGATGGAAGACAAAACGAGAAGGCAGGCACTGAAATCATAAATGTCACAAGAGAATAACGCAGTGATGAATGACTTATTGATCCTCTAAAAGATTAGGGATCTGAGTCACTTTTCGGGAAAACTCACAGAATGGCCTATTTCTACAGTGAGTTCAAACGTTCACTGAACTATATCATTTCACAGATGAGAAAAATTCAGTTCTATTGTATAGAGCTCAAAAAGGATTGGCTCGAGAAACTGTAAAAGCTTTATTGATTTTTCCTGTGAATGTGAACAAAATCATCAAGATGTTGATTATGAATTCGGATAGAGCAGAGTGGATTGTTTTGGTACTGATGAATAGGGTGTAAAAGAAGGGTTATTTAAGAAGAGACAAGTATGATTATATTTTCTAATACAGTGAAAAATATGGTATCGTTCGAAAAAAATGTCGGTTGAGGAGTCTTCTATCTTTTCATCCGACTACTACTAAACACCAGCTACTAACATACTTGTTTGACAAGTTTCCTGAGATTCGAAAGTATGGTTGGGGCAATCATAAAAGCGTCCTCGAAAATCAGAACCAACAGGTTTCTTAAGATGTTTTTTTGAGCTGGTTTGAAGAAGAAGTGCAACTTATGGCATCCATCAATAATCCATTCGCAGCAAAGAACTTAGTACAAAAAAAGAAATAGTTATGATGTCAAAGAAGAAACCAACAAAGAACGGAAGAAAAGAAGTTGTAATTTAGAAGGGTTGAGTGGAATAGTGACGGTAGGATTGCCTTGGGAGCTTAAACTCAACTTCGCCCTTCCACCAAATCATCATCATTATAAATTAAATAATTTGAGTAGCCCGTGTAATTGCTGTGATCAATAATTTCGTTTACTAATGGATCGAATTCATTCTATATTTCAGTTATGGCTTATTGTTAAAATGTACGAGCGGTATAAATTAGTTTGGAACGGCTTGCTCTATTTACTCACATTTTACTGGATAGGATCATCTACACTTCATCAAAGAAGCGAATAAACATTCCAAATTTCGAGCAACTTGTTTAATCACATAAACTCTCTACTCCATGTGAGAAAAAATTAATTTCATCACTCTGATAACCTGATCTATCATTTATCTTATCATCAATTATCTTTACTGGAATATGACGCTACCTGCAGTGGGACAGTGTTTGCAGTAAACATAATATTATAAGTAACCATGGCAACGGAATACAAACATTAGGAACGAAACAATTCCGCTTAAGTGAACATATTCTGAGAAAAATCATATTTGTTTGCGATTTGGTTGGTTTTCTGTCGGACTGAAAATGACTTGGAACCTCCAACCTCCAACATCAGTGATTGACCCTTTAGGTTTGTCAGCTGATAGAAATTTGATAGGTGAGGTACTTGTGTTCTTCCAGTTTGGTTCACTGTTCACAGTGTGAATGAAGTTATACTTTTCAGCAAGTGTTTAACTGTGCGTGAAGTAATATTTTACGCACTGTTCGTATATTTCTCAAAAAGTCTATTTTCGCTGATTGTCATTATTTGATAATAGCGAAAATTGAAAACTTTTTGATAAAACAATCAACAATTGCTACAATTTGTCAATATAACAACTGTCACGAAAAAAATTTGTTTGATACATTTTCGTAAAGAGCATTTTTGTATTCGCGTATTTTGTTGAATGGGGCGAACTTCACGCTCATACAAAAAAGTCCTACTTTGCGAAATTGCATCATAAATAACTATTTTATATTCAATTTTTAACTTCCATTAAGTCAGAAAAGTTCAGTCTACTATGATTGAAAAGCAACTATCGAAAGGTGAAATTTAATATCTTTTGGCGTTTTTTATGTTAAATGTTTAACCGTTACTTTTTTTTATTAGTGAACTATATTATTTTCAGAAACAGAGGTCCTGTCAAATTTACCTCTGCAGATGGCCTTATACTTCAATGTTGTCTTTGCACCGATATGGGCCATAGTCATTATTCTATTCTTGGAAAGAAATGTGAGTTTTCAGTGGTTTCAAATCATTTTTGAACGTGTTGTAGTAATTTTTCCACGAATTATTCTTTCAGTATGACTCGTATGATGAACTCTACAAATACGTGACAGTTACCATCGTTGCAACAATTTGTTTTGTGGAGATTTTGAGAATGTATCTGGGTTACGAGGGAAATCTGAAAGATAAGGTCTGTATCTTAACATTTTCTAATTTTATGGAAAATATATAAATATTTATTGTTTAAGGAAAATCTCACTAAATCACACTGAATGAGACGTACGGATCATCTTCTATTTGAATGTGAAAATAACAAATCAAGTATAGATACATTATACCTCAGCTTAATCAATATAGGACTATCTCCCCCACTCTCTGATCAAGTGTTACTTAGTGACATTAATTTTAAAATAATCGAAAGTCTTCAGAGATTTTTTGAAAAAAGTAAAATTAAAATTTGAAACATTACATCAATTTGATCTATGAAACTTCCCCTACTAACCATGGGCTTTCTACTATGTAATTGTTTCAGTGTTAGTATTGGCCAGTGGACCTTCATTACCCAATATCCTTAGATGTCATAACAACTACTTCATCCTTTTAACAAAATTAACAAACCTCCCTCATATTCAATCCTTACAATCAAGCTCGTCAACACCTGATCTGGTGAAATTGACTTCACGAGGAGTCAGAAACCAATGAAACAAACGAAGAAGAAGAAGAAGACGTACGAAACTTTTCCGTTTACGACAAAAATAGTCTCCACCACCACCACTGTCACTGTTAGGCCAACGATGTGATTCGCCACGTTACGGCTGTTTTATTACGCACTTTTCATTTATCACTTTTCAGTACTTGTACTGTTTCAATCAATAGTATATACTATAAGAGAAAGTGACTTCCTATGCACTTTTATGAAAAGTAGTTTGACTCGAAAAAAAATCAATATTTTATTTAGTTTGAGTCAAAATGTTTTTAGGCTATCAACCTCAACTTAAATTGCTCCACCGATAATTTTTTTTTAAATTATAGAACACAATGTGCACATCACTTCTGAGAAAAATTATCACCTCCAGGGGGGATGGAACCCCCCCAAAAAACGCGTTGAAATTAATTTTTGAGGTAATTTCATAGTATCTCAAAAAATTTAATTCAAATCAAAAAAGTAACTTGATATTCAGAAAGAGCACAAATTTTTACAAAAAAACTGTCCCTACCGAAATTTTGAGAAATCGCACGGTATTCTTGAAAAAAATTGTTGAAGTTATATGCTTTCTCAATGGGGCAGGTGTTGCGCCGGCACCCGCCAACGTGCATTTTTTCAATTAGCGCGTGAAGTAAAGTTCTATAACTCCTCACATAAATGTTCAATTCGGATGAATCTTACGTCATTTTGAAGATAAAGATCGCAGCTTTGTATTCTGATATTATTTTTTATTTATACGCGCAGTTGCCAGCTGCAAAATTGAAATTGAAAATCTTATAATATTAAAGTTCCCGACTTCGTGAAATAATGCTTGTGATTACTGAAATAAAGTCTTATCACTTGTAGCAAGTAAAATGAACAGTTGAGGACTACTTCATTGTCAAATTGCATAATGTTTGACCGGTCCAAATAATGTTGGTTTTAAATACGAGTGTTTTCAATTCTTCGCATATTTTAGGTTACAAAATCTTGAGGGAGTTTATAAATTCAAATGCTAATAACTCAGAGATAAAACACGTATCAACATGAATGAAAAGCCAGTTTGCAGAAAAAACCCTGCTCTTATTGAAAATATTCATACAAATTTGGTTACTTGTACAAATTTTAAATGCAATCCAGTAAATCTTTTAAGTACTTAGTATAGAGGTTACTCGGCATTTGATCGCATTATTGTTCTATGGAAAGAAAAATAAAATCAGTCCTTGATGGAATATGGGGATTCGAGACCGAGGAAGACAGTGCACCAAAGGAAACTGTCCCGAAGTATACCTGCTTTAAACTCATTGAGATTCTAAAACCTGAAAAATATCGGCTTGGGACCTTGTCAATGCGGCAGCTAGCGCGCCGCTGTATAGTATACAGCGGCGCGGTTCTGTCAGTGCGCAGTGGCAGCAGTCAACGTTGCTCTATGTAAACGTCAGATAATATAGATGTTCCTATGCAGAAAACACTGGATACTGGGATAACATCGATAGTCGGAGACGAGGAAACATCTCTTAGTGCTTTGTCACTGTTATTAATTGAAAATGGTGATTTTATTTTTGAAATATTTGTTTCATGTTCAACTCAGCTCTGTTTCAAAATATCGCAATGTCAGATATGACTTACATTTCCAAAATTCCAAAGGTCTACCTAAAAATTCAGGAGAAAATGCCAGTTCGTTTTAACATTTTATTGAATGGAACTTGCTTAAAATGCATAATTGCTTAGGATTTTATACGCTCATTCAAAAATTTACCTGCAGAATATTATAAATGTTTGCCTAGTTGACCAAGTTTTTTCTATTCAACGGAAATTGCCCAGTGTTAGTGTTGTTTCAGAACTTGGCCATGATGTTACTCAAAATTTTCAAAATTTTAAAGGTCCAAGTATGAATTTAGGGGAAACTACCAATTTGATATTGACATTTTTGTGAATCAAACTTGCTCAACACTCCCATAAGTGTACCCGCTTTGATTTTTATGTGCTATATGCACCAATGTTTGTAATAAATGTACCAAAGATATCTGTAGAAACTTGGCAGTGATTGTTTCGGATTGTGAAGATGAAGACGAGGAGACTGAAGATGAATTAGATGATGAGTTGTATGAGTGAATAAATATATTTTCCTATAGATTTCTTGATGGTGATTACTTGTGGATTAATTTCTCCATACCCTTTCTTGATATCATTGAAAAACACTATCATATTTCGGTACGTCCGGTCCGCTTTCGATTTATACAATAAGTTGATCTTCTATCAAATTTGCGAATAATTCTCATAACAATACTTCTAAATCTCAATAAGTACAGTTCTCAACGATTATTTACCCACATTTATATCTAAAAGTAGTAGTTTGAGAGTTTTTTCAAATATTCTCCCCCTTCCCTCTCACCCCAATGTTTCCGCGATGCGGGGATATGCCCCGAATGCGGGGGCGGGAAAATCGTTTCTAATAATTTATACCTTTTATTTTTACAAATTTTCGCTCAGTTTCATTACTCAGGACTGACAATTTTACATATTCATAAAAAATACCTCAAAAAACACGATTTCGGGAAGGGTCTGATGCCCCGGGAGGGGGTTTAATTGTTAATAATTCGCCCCCATTATTAATACCTATTTTCACTCATATTTATTGCCCAGAGCTGAAATGTCAAGAAAATACCTACCAGAAAAAAGATTTTGGGGGGTTGCACCCCCCCAGGGGGTGATAACTTTATTGCTAATTTGAGCGGACGTTTCAGAGAATATAGGGAACAGCCTTAATTGAGAGTAAACTTGAACAACTACCATTCTGTTGTAAAAAAGTACATATACAAACTCTTTATAGTATAAAAAATGTTATATATCTATAACAAATAAGATATCATCTCCTCTGAAACGAAGGTAAAATATGTTGGGGGATCTCCAAAATATCTTATCATTGCTCTTGAAATCCTACTGAGAATGGTTCAGAAGCCCATATTGGCCAAATTTGCAAAACATTTTGTTCTGGAATATTTATAATCGTAACAACGGCGGATAGAGCTCATATTTCAGGTATATTTATTCTTGCTCTGGGATTTAGAAATTAGTCCCATTGAAAGTAACTAACTATACTTAAATTGAAATTAACCTAGCTTTCAGTTGAGTGAAAAAAACATTGATTACAAATGGTTCTAAAGTAAAGTTCAATCAAATTCATTCTTAGTCAAAGTGAAAATAGTGTTTAAAACTAGTTATTCATATACTTATGGAAAGTATGTCTTGTTTCCTAGGAAAATAAAATAACTTTAGCTAAAAGACGAGGTTAAATTGAAAAATTCTTAGCCAACTATAGAACCAAACAAAATTTCAATGTCAAAATATTTTATTACTCAACATATTGCCCTTTTAATTGGATACATTTAATACAGCGAACCTGCAACGTCTCTAGACCTTTAAAAAAAATGTTTCTTCTTGCTCTGCAAACCAGACCTCCACAGCTTTTATTACCTCCTCGTTGGAAGAAAATTTACGAGCTTTTAAACTTTCTTTCAGTTGAGGAAAGAGATGATAGTCGGACGGAGCCAAATCTGGTGAATAAGGGGGGTGTAATTCAAACCCTAAATCACGAATTTTTTGCATGGCAACATGAGATTGGTCAGTAATGTCGAATAGTAGTCTCCAGTTATTGTTCTAGCCTTATCCAAAAAATTAATCATGATTACTCCATGGCAATTCAAAAAAACTGAAGAAAGAACTTTTCCAGCAGATTTTTGGACACGAAACTTCTTAGGTCTTGGAGAATCGGAGTGTCGCCATTCCATCGATTGCTGCTTTCTTTCCGGATAGTAAAAATTTACCCAAGTCTCATCCATAGTAACAATTCGGTTTAAGAAGTCTACATCGTTTTCAAATCGAGCACAGATCGAACGCGATGCTCCTACCCTTGCACGCTTTTTGTCAATATTCAAACATTTGGGGATCCATTTTGCAGCAATTTTTCTCATGTCCAAATTGACGTGAACTATATGATGAACGAGTTCGTATGAAATATTCAGTGCTTCAGATATCCGTTTTAGCCCAATTCGATGGTCTGTTAAAATCATGTCATGAACTGCATCGATATTTTCGGGGACTGCCACAGAAACTGGCCTTCCCGATCGGTCATCATATTCAATGGAAAATTTACCTCTTTTGAAGCTTGCAGTCCAATTTTTCACGGTCGCATACGAAGGACATTGATCACCAAGGGTATTAAGCATTTCTTCGCAAATCTGCTTACTTCTTAACCCTTTTAAATACAGGTACTTGATGATGGCTCGATACTCCAATTTTTCGATTTTCACAATTTCGGTGGATATATTTTTTCTTTTAATTTATTGCGTAACTCTGGTTTACTTTTTTGACGTCAAACGTTACACTGACATTTCTAATAAGTTATTGTTCGTTGCTATGGTAACGCAATATTTTGTTTATGCACGGAACTGGTCTATAGGCTTACTAGATATCAATACATCCTCGTAAATTTCATTCAATTTGGCTTATTCTCTGTTGAAGTTTTGATAGATTTTGAAATGATTGTTATTATACTACTATCAAGTGTATTTATTTTCATTATCAGTAAACTTAATAGATAGCTATAAGAATAACGTGTATTTTGAAATGAGCATAGTTCTCTTTGCGGATGTATGAGTCTATCTTAGCTTTCAGTCAAGACTACTACTCTTGCTTATAGTGTGAATTTTTTTCTGTGAGTCCAAAGCCTTATACAATGAGTACAAGATAATGTTCTCCACCATGAAAAAATCCGAAACGGTGATATGGATACAGTTTTGGTCATATGGGAAAAAAAAATTCAGACCGAAAAATTCATTATTCCCAAAATAACTCGAAAATCAAAAATATTTTTGAAAATTTCATACTTCCATATAAATGGCCTCTCTGTACGCAACTTTCTTCCTATTAAACCAAAATTTTATCAGTTACCGTTTCAGATATCATGTGGTACTGTAATCATCAAAATAATGATGATGAAACAAATCCTTTTGATTCTATTCTATCTTCATTTATTTAGCTATTATCCAGCATACATGACAATACAGAAATCTTTGTCAAAATAATTTTTTGAACATTTTTCAAAAAAATGTCTTTGGTACGATTAAGGCACCCGGTTGCCTAATTCGAACCACCTATAGTCTAGTCGGACTCATTAAAACCCGTCAGGTTTGAAAACAAACAGTATATATTCCTTTATTTTCCTTTCCACACCAGCACATAGATCGTGCACCGAAGCTTTCCTTGAAGATCCGTGAAGAACCTCCTCACATAGATTGCAAAACCATCGTTTCTTTGTGTTGTGTTTTTTTATTCTGCTTACATTTTTCCTCTATCCTTATTTTATATTTGAACTGTCATACAAAATAAAAAGATTATATTCCTCATTGTTTTTTGGTTTCGTGGTTGCTACTGACGACGTGGTCTTACCGACTCGAAAGGAAGGAACTCTATACTATCAAAACACACTGTTTTTGTTGGGCCTTATATACCAGGTGTCTCAGTATACCTGTTCCAATTCAGCCATTTCGAAAGAAAAAAAATTGAAAATTTCAAGATCTCCAATTCGTTCAAGGAACCTTCAACTAAGAAGAACATAAATTGAAAGTCACTTCCGACCGGAAGTGACTCTGACTTTTTTATTTCAGATTACAACCTGTATATTTTTTGAAATTTTTTATTTCTACTCAAAATTATCTTTCCAACGATGTATCACACTTTGTATTTTACTGATGTTTGTTTTTTTTGGGTTTGAGGTCTTGAATTAAAGAAAACTATTTATTTACAGCCAACGTTTCCTCAGTTTATTCTGACATCTTCAGGGACATCTTCAGGTGTAACCCGTTTTTACATCGAACTATTCTGTCTATTACACGTGATTCAGACCTAATATGGTCGTAGGATATAGATATACGTATTACGCGGAAGACTCATCCTTTCGCAAGTAAAATATACCAATTTCTTCTTCTTAAGGTTTATCTGTTGACTAATAATAGTTCAGTGGTTGTTTCTGGAAGAAAAAAATCATGTTTAAATGTTCTAAAGTTTATAAATTTAAAAACATCAACCTTTTTTTATATCTTACAGTGCCCTGAAGATGTCAGAATAAACTGACGAAACGTTGGCTGTAAATAAATAGAGTTTTCTTTAATTCAAGACCTCAAACCCAAAAAAAACAAACATCAGTCATCATGGGAAAAGGTTGTTAAAACTTGCAAATTTGTATTTTACATTTGATTTGATGGAGAAAACGACAATTAAAATTTAAAATTTAAAGAATTGCAGTAGGCTACGATATTTTGTGTAATATTGATTTTGACTTCAGTAATAATTGATAACTCATGAACAATTTTGCATTCGAGATGATGAAAAGAACGTCAAATTTCAAATTATTAGAATTGTAGTAGAACTGGAAGAATTAATAATTCTAAAATGAAATCCTAAGTGTACCATGGAAACATTCGAATACATTTGTTTGTAACTTTGACACTTAATAATTTTCAATAGTTGTGTGCTTGTCAGAGAAACTAACATTCAAGAACAAATATCCGTGGAAATGATGATAACTTCAGTAATCAAGAGAAATTGGATATGATACTGATTTATGGAAAATGCGAAAATAATCGTCGGTATGCCCTACGTGCATACACGTGCATTTCACACGCTTGGCTTCGAATTTAGCAAGTGGATCATTTCATAGAAAGCGTACTGTCTTTAAAAGAAAAATGCTACGGACGAAGTACATACAGTTGCAGTTTTAGGAAGAGTGGTTGTTGATCCCAATATCTCTATATATTTCTCGTTCTTCAGTTCAGCGCATTCCCAAAATTGTCAAATTCAAACCATTTAAAATTGATCTGCGTCAAGGATTACTACCCACAGATTACGAGAGGAGGCTTGCGTTTCTTGCTTGGTTAGCAACGGCACGTAAAGATGGTATTATCAGCTCGATATTGTGGTCAGATGAGAGTCGTAGAAGCATTCATTTTCAACAGGATGGTGCAGCTTCCATAGCGGTAAGGAATCATTTAAGTGAAACATTTGGAGATAGATGGATCGGTACACACGGACCGATAAGATGGCCTGCAAGATTTCCAGATTTAACACCACTGGTTTTCTTCCATTGGGTGTATTTGAAAGATCGTTTATACCAGACTTTGAAAGACTTTGGAAGACCCAAAAAACAAAATAAGGAATGAATGCTGAGGTGTTGAGAATTGTTACTTCTCGTGGACTACTCCACCGAGCTGAAAGATGTGTAGAAGCAGTTGGTCAACATTTCGAACATACGCTTTAGTTATTATATACTTATGCCCCCCTTTTTGTAATTTTTTGTTTCTTTTACTATTTAGTTTTAGTTTAGTGCTTCCTAAATGCAACATTTTTTAGCTTTTGCATGGATGTAGAAAAAATATTGTATACAACTCGTGCAAAAAGAGTTTGTTGCACTCGACGTGTTGTCCAACTAGGACAATTTCACGTCGAGTGCAATAAACACCTACCGGCAGTGACTTTCAATTTTTGTTTCTCTCAGTTAAAGGTTCCTTGGACGAATTCGAGATCATAGAATTTTAAAATTTTTATCTTTTGAAATGGCTTAGATAATCATGTATACTGGGACAGCCGGTATGTCTCAGGAGTATTTCAGAAAAAATTACCAAGTAGACGAATCATAAAAGATATTGATGAAAATAACAATAATACATAACACTAAGTAAAAGTATTGTTCTGAAGTTTAGGAATTTATTTTTGATTCTGTAATATTCGCACAAATTCGATTTTTATTTTCAGATACCAGAACTTGCTGGTTTTTGGATTCTTTCATTACTGCTTCAATTTCCGATGCAGGGATACCTTTTGTTCAACCCATCATTCAAGATGTATATATTGGAAATAGCAGTGCAGAGTATGATGTTCGTACTGTTGAGCATACAACTTATATTTGGGTACTGTGCTATGAGGTACACCGCTCTTCAACAAACCAATGCTTTTAAGCTGAAGAAGAATTTGGAAAATGTACAGAATGAATCTGAGAATCCTAAAAATGATTAAAACATTGACTCTTCAAATAACCTATATAGTTTTATTGCAGTTACTAAAAGTTTCTTCATATACGAAAATATCACAGAGTTTTGCTTGTTTTAGAAGTTATCCCTCTTCTGCATTCTGGAATGCCGCGACAATGTAATACAACAAGGGAATTTTTGCAGTTTTTGCATCGTCCATGACTCCAAATTTTGTAGTTAGAACATCTCTGGTTAGCCTCTCGTTCTTCTGCCCTGATTCTGGAAATATGGAAATAATACTTATTATTCATTTGAAGTTTGGGTGTTTTGAACAGTACAGTTTCAGTCGCCTCCTCCCTGTCTCATTTTTAATAAATTCTCTCTACATCTCATATTTCATTTCGCCAGTAAAGATTCATATATTGTTTTATTTATATCCACATGATACAAAATGGATTCGGTAACGTCTGAAATGAATAATTCTTCTATCGTAACTGACAATTCATAGTACCAATGTTAATCAACAAGTTTAGAAAAGCAAAGTTACACTAAATGAGAATATCTTTTCAGTTCACACGAGCACAGCGAGCGAGTAACTCAAAACCTATATGAGTTGAGTGAAACTGCTTGTTTTCCGATGTATGTTTATACTATTTTTTTCTACTCCTATGTTAGTAAACATTGTTTTACAAACAGTTCACTCTATAAGTAAATCCATTCTTACGCACAACTGTGCGTAAAGAATAAAAACGCACAACTGTGCGTCATGATATGATGGCTAGTATAATAGGTAACAATCAAGTTGCCTCTTGAACCACTCAAATCGTGACATTTATCTGTCTTGCGTTTTAAATATTTGACAGTGACATTGTCACTTTTTGAGATTTGAAGTTCAAATCGATACTTCATAAATTATAATCCGATCTTTAATTTTATATCTACAAATATGAGCAACTCCGATAATGAAATGAGCGCAACGCCACCGGAAATTGTTCTTCAGGCTGCTTCTGCTATGGAGAATATTCTGCCGCAAAAATCAAAGGATAGATATGAAAAAGCCTATCAAAAATTTATGGAATGGAGTATGGATAACCACGTGAGTACGTACTCCGAAAATGTATTGCTCGCCTATTTTAATATATTGACCAAAACATTTAAACCCTCCTCGCTCTGTTCATCATTTCTATGCTATATAGTACAAAATTGTATTTTCTTAGATTTAATTTGTTGTTGTTGGAAATTAAACCATAAACTGCGTTAGTTACCTTCATTTTTTTATTACTTAAAGCTTAATCAAACGCACCATCCAGTATATAAGAGTCGTAGAAAAAGTATAGTACGTATTACGTGTTGTAAAGCAATTACGCACTCATGTAATTACCGCACTCACCGCTACGCGGCTCGTGCGCAATTTTTCCATTCGTGCGTAATATGCTTTTTACAACACTTGATACGTAATATACTATTTCGCATTTTGTTTAGTAATTATAAACAAATAATCATGGAAATAAAAGCATTACAAAGTTAGGAATTTAAAAAAAAATCATAGTAGGTATTTGTTTAGAATTTCCGTAACCTAGTAACCTTACACGGTTTCTTTATTTACATAATAGCAGTTAACAAGTTTTATTTTTGTGGGTCGAATTGAGATTAAGTAAAATATTATATAAAAGAAATTCTTCTTCCTCTGTGAACAACTTAGAAAATTGTTCTAAAGATTTTCAAATGCCGCTCGATAATTGTCTTCGAGCTTACTTCCTTTAAAATCCAAGGAAAAATACGAGAAGCAATATGAAATATTTTGTAATTGGAGGATTACAGAAAACGCACTGAGAACTGATGAAAGTGTAATGCCAGCCTATTTTTATGAAAAAATCATTTTTTATACTTATTTTAGTGTTTTTCAAACAATCAGCCCTATGCTGTATCACTTCCGTTATGTTTAGCGGTCAGGCGCGTTATCCCAATTTAATGGCAAATTGCCATTAAGTTGGGATAACGTCTGACCGCTTAACGTAACGGAAGTGATACAGCATGGGCTGAATGTCTCTCATTATTTTAGGCAAAAGCTTTTATGGCATCCAGTTTATAGTCTACACATTCCATGTTGAAAATGTGGATATTTCACAATACAAAACCTTTTTTAAACCGGAAAAATGACACACACGAAGCAGAGAAATCAAATGTTTTGACAATAGAAAAAGTAATTATTAGTCCGTCAGCTCGCTGTCAAAAAATGATTTTATAACGTTTGCTCTTTAGAGTTTTGGTAGTTATAAATGATGAATGTTCCAGGGGATAGCGCTAATTTTGTTTGTTCATATTTATAACTACCAAAACTCTAAAGGGGATAAGTTATAAAATTATTACACATTTTGACATCTGGCTGACGGCCTATATGTTTTCAAAAGATGCTCCAGCCGATAAGTTCTTATTAATGAAAGTGGTACTAATATTTGGTCTACAGGGACATTCTTTTTTTTAATTCTACTAAATATCTATGAAAAAGTAGGTTGTTCATTCATATAAGAATATAAGTTTTGGAGCTTGTAATTGTGAAATATGAGTTATTATTCAGATTGACGTCTGAATAAAGTTTCGACAAAAAGGCATTTTATGCGAGTTCTGACTGAAAAAAACAATTAAAAATTGATCGATTTTCAAGATTCAAAAGAGCATTACTGGAAAAGTATTGAAGACCCCCGCGAATTTTAGACGAGTTCATGCAACACAAAAAAAAAGGTGGGTGGTAAAAGATCTCCAAAAGAACACTCATATTCTTGTCGAGGACATCAAAGTACAGGGGCGTTTTACCCATAAGGCTGATTAGGCTAAAGCCTCAAGCGCCGCAAGTATTAGGGGCGCCAGCGGATCCTAGCAAAAAGGCATAACTTTGAAACGTTAGGAACGAAATTGAAGGATTCACCCACAGTACTAAACCAGCAACAGGAAACACTTTTGTCGTGTAGACTTGTCATATGAGTTCGAATTAAAATTAAATGGGACTCTAAGTGCAAAATTGGTAAAAGAGCTGCTGAATTAGTTCAACATATTCCAAATATTTCTAAGTAAGTAAAATATTAAATGAGAACGAAACAGTACGTCAGTGCAACCATCTACATCAACGTCTATAAAGACGTTAGTACCTACCAGTATCAGGTATGTGTTTCTGAATTGAATATTTATTTATATTTCAGATAATGTAATATGTCGGGTACAGGATGTATAATTGATACCAGATTCGAAAATTTCTCCGGCAAACATTTTTTGATCTTTGATCGAGATTTAGGAACTAGGATACAGCAAAATCTTGATATCCGTAACGTGGCCGACACGAGCTGGCGGGCTGGAGCATGTGTAGTTCTGGCCACATCGGGTCATGATGGTCAGGATGGTCTGTCGATTGTACGAGCAAATGAGTATATATACGAGTATATGAGCATACCGCATACCCCAGAATTTTTCAGTTTCATAAAAACTGCATGATGTGACAAATTGAATAAAATTATTATTTCTAAATATCATTTATTTGGTCAGTATGATCTATGAGTGCAATATTTTTAGGTATATGTTTATGGTGCTGAAAAATTATTATATATTCCAATTTTAGATATACAGGGTGGCCAACCACATTCGCCTCGGTATTTCTACGAGAAATGAAGAGAGTTAGGGAAAAACTTTTAGTACAGTTATATGTGGGTCATTGAGGAGCATATTCCAAAATTATTTTGAAATATGTAGGGTGATCCCCAAAAAAATGACATACCAAAGTTATATTTTTTCTTATGGAACACCCTATATATTTTTATATTTTTAGATACTATAGACAAAATAAAGGTGAGTTACTATTATATTTCCTATACTTAAAACTGACCGTTTCTGAGAAATTTCAAAATACAGACCATAATTTGAAAATTATTTTCACCCTGTAACGTGTAGCTGATCGTGATTAAATGTACTGCTTAGCTCAAAGGTTAAAGTTAACTACTACATGAAATTTTTAATGCAATATTATACAGAGTGTCGAAAAAAATTGCCTCAAAATTTGGACACACATTTAATTAAATAACTTCTTAAAGTTGAACGGAACACCCCGTATTTAGTGGCGTAATTTGACGCAGAATTAGATTTCCTTCAAAACTATATTAGGGTTCCCTATACCTGTGTCTTCTGCTTTTTACACAAAAGGCGTTTTTATATTTTACTTATGAGTAAATTTCTTCAAAATGAAACACACTGTATTGTAATGAAAAGCTTAAAAAGCGTTTTAAAAACCTTTTTATTAAGGAATGCGTAGATTTGCAAGAAGCACAAGTTTAAATTTTTGAAAATACGGTGTATCTAAAGTAAAATGCATGCAAATGCAAAAACTCAAATAATTTACCCTTTCCCCCCAACTGAGTAGGTACAATTTTTACCTGCTGCAAGTATTTGCTCGGTATAAAGATATCCATTCCACGTTAGATATTCCCTCAAGAGTTCGTTAATCAGCTTAGTTTCCTCCGGCACTTTCGGAGGATTGTCATTGCCAAAATTGTCGTTCAATACCGCCATAACAGCTGCTCTCAGCTCGCCGCTGATTCTACCAAGAGTTCCGTTCTTTTGTAGAGAATCTTTAACAGCTGCAAATGGGCCGAAATTAAATACGACATTATTTCTTGGAATATCTATTACCTTCCAATAGGTCAGTCTCGGTAGGATCTGTCATGCTTGTTTGATATGAATTATATTTTACACTATAAAAATCGAATTCAGTCAGGGAATGAAGTAACTTCAGGTTTGTTTGTATTGTCCACTTTGCTTAGTAACCAGCGTTGGAGAATTGGCAGTAGCGTAGGGTTTTTATGGTTTTTATAAGGGGTGTTATTAAAGATCTATACAGTGGAGTCCTCTGGTTAGGTAAACAATTCTTCCTCAGATTTTAGTTTTTTGTATCAGTTTTGTTGCATCAAAACTAGGTTTCATAGTTGAACTGGCGATTCAAAATAGGTATATATCATGTTTTTAAGAAAAAAATTCCTCAATGTTCAAATGATATCGTGGAAACCAAGGTAGACAAATTGGGTGTCAGTGATATTTTTCATACTTGTAGGTTGTATGCTAAGGAAAATTGTGTTATCAAAGTTTTTGCTAAGATATTTCTTGCTACCATAATAAGAAAAACTAAGTATCCCTGCCAAAAATGTCTCATAGAGACTGATAAAAAAATTTTTAAGAGAATTTATGAGATCCAAGTTGGATAGTGAAACCGCAAATCCGTATAGAGCCATATTCGATATTCATCAGTATTTAAAAGACATTACAGATACATATTCCTTTAATTTCTAATGTGTTCTTAGACATAACTGCTATCCGTTTCTATCAGCGATTACTGGGATGGATGCTACATGTTTCTATGAGGTCCTGCAGTTTGAAAATAAATTAGAACGTATGAGATTTCATCGCAGTAACTTGATAATTTAAAAAAAATCATTGATATTCTGCGAGGTCCGCCAGATTGTTCCTGGCACGTTCCATATGAAGATTGAATAAATAATCCAATGGATTTTATAATTTTATATGCACTTATGCACTTATGCACATAAAGAATAAAATCATTTTCAAATTAGAAAAAATGTGTAAATTACACATTCATTTCTAACAGAAACGTAACAGGAGAAAGATCGGTTAGATCTGTGCAGCCAGTTAACACTAACTGTTCCTCGTCTATATTTTCACAACTTTCATCTTACCGTGGTTGTTATTTACTTACTCTGATCCCGCTCTATGCAACGTGGTCTAGGCCGCACCATCTTCCGAGTAGAGGAAGAAGCTCTCCGAGTAGCTGGTTAGATACCCAATAAAATTGGATACGGAATTTCTGATACAAATCATCGAATACTGAATCCACTTTCTTCATACGATACCAAATAAGATTAGTAATTGTGAATTTCCACACATTTCTTATACGTTGACAAGCTTGTAAATGAGCATATAATAACGTTGTGATTGAAAGTGGAATATCTCATCAAATCTCATAGTTCTCTTAAACAACCACTGCCTGATACAAATCGTATGACATGTATTCGGGTATGCTTATAAATTACACCTACTTATAAATCGTCATACATCCTTCCAAAACGTGTATGTGCCAGGTATCACGTGCACGTGTAGGTTACAGACTTTCCACGTAGATCCTTGTAAATTCTCATAATTCGCCTATATTTTTTTATGAGATTATATGTGATATTTTTGGCAGGATAAGTTACTATAAAAAAAACGAATTGAAGCAGCACTTTGAAATCCTAGGGAAGTAGAATTTTTCTGTCACTGCAATAGGTAGGTATAATGATGTCGCTATGAGGCAGTTAGTCTGGGGCAGTGAATTTATTCATAAGAATTTTATAATTTTTTTTTCTATCGGTGCCCCATTTTACTTAATCAAAGCACGCCCCAGCGTAGTTAAATCGAACTTTCAAAAACGGGCATATTTTAAAGTTACCATGGTAACATCAACAACTCGAGAAATGTGAAATGACAACTTTTGATTATTGATCTGACAGCAGTAACTTGTAACGTCAAATAAAGAACTCGTTCATTTATATCTGTTACCTTTTGCTATTCCATCCATTTGATGAACTTGTCATTTTCTTTTTTATGCGCATCATTAGATTTTTGCCATATTAACCGCGATTCGATATTAGAATTCATTTTTAGGCATTACAGTGTCAACAATCAATCTTTGATGACAAATTGCAAATTTATCTGTTTTTTTCATTTCTATGACATCGAAAGGTATACTGATATCACATCATGAATTCAACTATTTTACATTATTAGTACATATTGATATTTTTTGTAGTACTAAAAGCATAGCATATATGATTTCAAATTGCACCAATAAAAAAATAGCGCGAAGTATACGTGGATAACTGGTATTTCAAAGCACTCCGGCTGCGCGTGTTTGAAACACCTTTTTATACACTTATACTTTGATATACTTTAATATACTAGATTATTTCCTTCGTCTATTACATATCAGTCATCAACCAATCATACGTTTGTTTCCTGTTTGACAGGACCAATCAACACGCTCTATTAGCGACTATTTACATGATGCACAATAGTCACCGACTATTCAGCATGATACTCATATCAAGGAGCCTGAGCGTCTGACAGTACTCTAAATAAATACATATTAAACGTCAAATAAAATCAATCGTGTTGAAGCTGTATAAGAGAATGAATGTGGACCTTCTACGGTTAATACTGCAAGTTCTTCAAAAGCTGAACAAATGTCACAAATTACGCATGGTGGAAATGTCACATACAATAATTGTGTTTTTAATTTCAATTGATAAATTATAAAGATGGTGCTGTTTTTGTTTAGATTTTGTGCTTTGTTCTTGATATTTTGAATAAATTATTCCAAATTGTTTAATTTTCATTCATTCATATGACTGATATAAAGAAGTAGATTCAAGAAATAATCTTCACAAATATAACACGACCTTGATTAATTGTCGACTATTTTATTGCTGCTAAATTTCTCTTGTATTTATTAATTTTACTCGACATTATTTTAGCATTATTAATCAAATTATTAATGCCAAAATAATGTCTCGTTAAATTATTATAAAATACAGTCGAAATTTAGATGCAATAAAAATAGTCGACTATTTATCAAGGTCTTGTTATATTACCCTTGAAAGTAACATGCCTGTGGCTGCAAAGTTTTTGCTTACGATAACTGGATAATCGCACATACGTTTACCCACTTACGGCAATACAGTTTTCATCCTACCACTAAAATATTACTCGATATTATATAATATTGATATAAATAAAATCGACAAAGTCGTCGAAGTACCCTTTTTTCAAATATTTCCACCAAGTGGAAATTGTGAGGCAAACATCTGACAAAAACTACTTCCCTAGCAATACCACCACTGACATTGAACTACATCTAACATATATTTATGCGACGTTCCTCCAAGGGGACCCAATTGCCATAATAATAATTTATTTTATTGATAATAAAGCTCACATGAAATGATTTAAAACTCTTTAACAGAACATGACATTGTGTGAATACTATCATAGGGCAGGATTCAGTATATCTTACCTAATCGTATCGTATACTAGATTCGAGCTTGTTTTTGTAATGATCAAATGTATGTTTATGAAATTTATACCTCACAGCAGATTTTTTCAGAATCAGAAAATTTACTGGTAACATTGTCTAAACAAGTTTTTGAGGAATTCCATTTGTCGGACGGTTCCAAACGTTTGTGAGGGTCCGGTATTTGGCACGAGGATTGGTATACCATTTGACATTATTCTTGTTCGAAAAAGAAATTGAAAATAGAGACATTAATCTAACAAATTTAATACTTTTCAACTTGTATTATAATATTGATACTCTATATTACGAAAAATAAATATCCTATATTGGTGTATACATATTTCTAAATTCTATGTAAAATTTACCAAAGGATTGTAACTAACATTGTTCCTATGGAAATGATGTATTTTCCGAACTCTTAAATCCTGAACGAGTCTTTCAGTATACTGCCAATGGTATCTTCGACAAAAATAATGTTGGTTCTGTCACATAACTCAATGATCACTTCCTGTGGAATCTGGAACGAAAATTTCAAAATCCTCCCATCAAATACCCAATTGAAAAGAACAAGTTCAGTGTTTGGAATCCTGATTTCTATAACTCTTATGCCTGAAGTTGATTTAATGAGCTTATTCGAAGAGTCGAAAGAAAGCAAGGATGACTGCTTTGTTGAAGTTTGATTGAAACACCTGAAACATACGAGGTAAAAAGATGTTGGTGATACAATTCGTAGAAAAATTAATGCTGAGTCTTCCACGTTAGGTTTTTATTTTGTTATGAATATATGAAGAACAATATCAAATGAGAAATTTTGTGGTGAATGTTTTTCCAATGTGATCATCTCAAATAATATATTGTCAAGTACAAAACCGTTCTAATTGAAATGAATAAAAAACACCTTTCCAAAATGGTGACATGATATGCTTGTGTATACAGTGTCATAACATTCATTCTCATACACACTGTACGTATTTTTTATTAACAAGCTTTTATTTAACTGAAAGTTCCGGACAAAGTCGGACACGTAATCATTCAGCAGAGTTTATCCTTCATTTGGTTGGGGTGACCAGCTATATTTTTTCCGAATAGTGCTGTAAATGCCAGATTTAAAAAAATAATATCTCAATTACCCTCGTCAAATTCAAGTCAGGTTCTTCATATACCTTAAGAATGCTCGTATAAAAATACCGCGTATATACCTGTGGTAACATAATATCACAGCACAGCTCTTGGACAAAACCGTGTCGTCTACTTCTTCGAATTTTTTTATAACGGTAAACTCCTTTTTGCGCTTTTGACTTTGCAGTCTTTGTGCTAAACTATCTGGTTCAAACTCTTCTTTGAATTCTATTTTATCACAGATTTTATTTTTTGGTTCACTGCAATTTTCCACTTTTTGATTAGTTGCCAGGTCAAATTTTGTGAAAACCTTGTAAATGTTGTCAAAACCTCTGCCCATTATACCCTCCTCCGTATGTCCCAAATCGAAGGTATGGTAGAGCTCATGTAGAACAGACCCCAACGTGGTGGAGAAACAGGCTCCAATGGTCCCCCTAGAATATAAAACAAAGACGTTAGGCGAACCTTGAAAAATTTTCATTAAAAAAAATTAACGAGGTGTAAAAATAGAATCATAGATAAACCTGATTGTTTCCTCACAGAAAGCTACTGAATTTTCTTCAGGCAAAGATAAATATATTCGAGATTTTCAGCCAATTTTCAATTTTTGTAAAAGTGATTTTATTCAAAAATTTATCTGAATATAGAGATGACTTTGACATATTTTTCGCGTTGCAGGCAACATAAATTTTCGATGACTGAAAAGTTAAAATTGTAGAAATCCTAAAATTTAATTTTGATTAATTTTTATTCCATAAAGTTTTCCGTTGAAAATAACCATTTTCGAGTTATTTTAAATTTGATGAAATATTCTATGAAAATATAAACCAATAACTTTACCTTCTATCGATCTGCAATATTGGTTATTTTTCGAAATGTCCGGTTTAACTTGTACTTTGTAGATGTACGTTATACATGGAACGTAATATCTTGAAATAACGAAATATAAGTAGTAGATGTTTGTGAGCAGGTACGGAAGTGAAGCGAATAAATAATATTATAAGACGTGTGAAAAAATATACCTGTAACAACTGTCATCTAAGAATTGAGTTCGATCAACTGGTGTTGTATCTTCGAATCTCTGAATGATTTCCTCAAAGTTTTCCGGCCAGGTATACAAACAGGCTGTTCCAAACAGAGCCAGACCTCCACCTCCTAACGCTACGTATCCTTGTGTTATCGACAACAAATCTTCATGAGATTTCATCGTATCTACATATTTTTCGCTACAGTATCTGGAACAGGATAGGAATGCCAGATACTTTTTATTTTCTGAATCTATTTCAGATTTCAGGATTTCTCGACCTGGAAAAATATAAACTATACCTTATTTGGGAGCGGCTTTCTATATTATAATAATAATAAAAATAATTTTATTGTCAGTTTATTACAAATAATTTTGACAAACAGGAAAACAATAAATTTAAGAAAGATACTAGCTCAGTCAACCCCCAAACTATATAATGAAAAATAATAGGCAGTATTAAGTATTACCAAATCTGAAATGACCAGTAAAAAAAAGTTATGACGATATATAATGATAAAATTAAATTAAGAAGAGTATTTAAGGACAAGGTGTGCGCAAATTCAATTTCAAAAGCCAGTAAACTTAGAATGCAGCTGGCTTGAAATTTCAATCAGTTGGTGTGAAATGGAGCATACATGTGTATCATAAACGTTTAATGATGATAAAAATTGAAACATTATAACTATGAGTAAACATGACAATATCCACAGAAGTATTATTGTTCATACTTGTGTGTGGAAAATACAATGTAAATAAATATAGATAAAAATAACTCTGGTGAGGCAAAATAGATAAATACGAGAATCAAATTGTACATTTTTGAAGGTTTTGAAGGTTGTTTTTTTTCTCGTTTCCAATGTAAATAAATATTGTAGTATATATATAAAGTCTAATTTATTTTAAGTACCGATTTAGTTCTGAACATATATCTAATTACTAATCATTTATGTCACATATGTACATCACAAATTATTTATTTCAACTAGACTGTCTGTCACGGCATCTAATTCTCACTCCGCTGAACTAAAACTGTCCCCAACTCTGCTTCGTTCTGCATATATATAGTTGAAGGGAATCTACACGACAATTCTCGAGACGCATCTAGATGTCGTACTCTCTGGAACGATAGAGACGAAGATTCTCGAACATTCGTTCGGATCGCAGGCTGATTCATGGGTAAAACGACAGGTCCGCACTGGCACGCAGCAACGCCACAATGTGAAATGTCGAGTTAGACAAAATGGATATTTCGATAATACAGTTGTTATGCATTATTTTTTTTAAATCTGTTAATTTATGTATTTAATTTCCCTCATATTGTTTTACAAATGTGTGAGTTTCTTCTTGAAGCGTTTCAGAGACGTTTCACCTAACTATAATTTCTTTTCGTAAATAATTGAATTATTTTGGAGCTAGTTAACAGGTAGCTTTTCTGTCCAATGGATTTAGAAGCCGGTGGTTTATAATGTTGATGTTTTGTTATCTTCTCATATAGATGGAGTATTGTTTGGTTCATTTTTGATTTTGTATATTTGACATCCCATTTGAATGCTCTGTAATTGCCTGATATCTAATATTTGTGTTTCCGCACACAGCAAGTTACTTGAATATGTTGTAGGCTTGATGAAATCGCCTTTGATAAATTTCGAGATTATGTGTGTTCTTGATACTCTTCCACTACCAATATTTCCATAATTTAGGTGTGATACCAAACTTAAGTGTATGACTTTTTTTATTTAATGATAATAATAATAATAATATTTCTTTCAGTTAATAAAATTGCACGATACAATGTTGTACATCATGAAACACTAATGAATTTGAAAGATGTCAACGGATACATGACTTAGTACATACACTCAGTATAACACAAATCATAAAATAGTATTGAATAATAAATGATAAAATAAAATAAAAATATTAGTGGAAAAATTTGTCAATATTATAAAAATGTTTATCCAAAATAAATCTTTTCTTAAGTTTTTTTTTTATTTAAATAAATTTTTACAGCCTCTTATAGCTTCTGGCAATCTTTTATAAAATTTACATCCATTAACCAGATAATTATTTTGAAACAGAGTTTCACGATGTTGTGGTGGTAATAACAATAAGTGTTTCTTTCTTGTTTTATAATCATATGAACGTTCAGCCATGTTATTTTGATTTTCAAAAACGTATAAACAAGTTTCTAAAATATAAAAGCCTTCTACGGTTAAAGATTCGTAAAAAACAAATTTCATGGCTAACTATGACCAATTGAAAAGTGAAAAATTGAAGAAAACATGGTATGGATTTTTTTATCAAAAAAACAACACCAAATTCTGTTTCGCAATATTCTAAAACTGCAGGGTCTCAATGTTTCAATCATTTGAATAAACAAGGTGTTATCTGTAGCTAGCAACACCATTAACTCTTTTTCATCGGTAATGTTAGGATATTTTCAAAAAATATTCGATTAATACTGCGAAAAATCACTGAACTAATAGATTAATAATAATAATGAAGAAAAAAAATGTTAAACAAGTTGGACTAAGATACCCCCCGCTAAACTTTACGAGCCCTCGTTGGTATTGGTGCTATTCCTTGGCACCACACCTGAGCTTAATCATTTAGAATTTAGTATACCCATAAGATGCTGCAATCTATTGGAGATCTGGCAAAGCTAAAAAGGTTCGATTTATAATGTTAAAGTATTGATTTTTCTTAGGAATTGCGTGTGGGGAATACAATTATGACATTATTGACTGTTTCAGGCTCCGGAAGAAAACGCTCAAAAACTTCTCATTCGGTCGATGTCAAGTTGCAACTCGCAAAAGTGAATAAGCCAACAAAAAGTCAGTAAGCCACCCGGAGCGCCACGGAAAATGATAATAATAATGACCGTCCTCTTTCCGCACAAGTTTTGATTTGGGCACTCTCTACGAGTGTTTATGAGGGAATATCATAATTTTTTTCCGTAAGTTTTTTTAAAAATAATTTGAACACAATTGTATCTTCAAATGAATGTTAGTATGTGTCTTCGATAGGAGGAGGGCTAGCAGTCAATACGTCATTATTTATTAGTCATGTAAAAACAGGAAAGGTTGCATATCGGGAAATTAAAAAAAAAATAGCGCTACCAGCTTTTATAATTTCCTCTTGGTTTTACCATTTTCTTCAGGTTTCCAAGCATACAGCAGTGGTTTCCCTAATATTCGAACACATTTCATCTCATAATTCTCATCTCATAATTCTGTATGTAAAGCTGTGACGTTGAATTTTTATTCAATTACTGTGACTGGTGTTTTTCATCTCTACGTTGTATGGATATTTTTATTTTTGACTGTTTTTTATATATTTGTATACCTTTTATCTGACCTACCATATGTACCCTATTGAACATTTTTATGTCATTCACACTTCGATTAACATTTTTTTCTGATTTCATGTGCATACTCATGGTGATCGGGCTGGAATGGCAGAGATGGAGAAGGCCTTGATGAATGAGCATGTTTTATGTTTAATTGTTGTATTGTTTCATTCCCTCGTTCACTAAGGACCATATGGTGGTACTGTAGGTTTTTTCCGGGTTTTTCCCTGCAGTTGAAATAGCAAATGCACCCCATTTTTTTTATTTGTTAAGTCGCCTCGGAGCGCATATAGTAGTGGTGTTCCCTTTCATCAGGAATGATGTGCCGATGGTAGGAGGTATCACCATTATACTTTTTAAGTATTAATTTAATTTCCATAAATTTTTCAACATAATCTTTAATGCAATGAAGCTTTGTCAATAAGTTTATCAATAACTTCTGACAATAAAGAATATTTTGACTTTGACTTAAATAATAATAAATTATTATCATTATCATTTAAATATTTCGATTTTCTACTCACCAATATGTTCCCACAATTTTATTTGGCTCATATTTCTCGCATCATTATAGTTTAGCTTACTTCGAAATATTTGACAGTCCTCTTCCAAATAAAAAGTTTTTCTACCCAGGCCGTGCTCGTGGAGTTTTTCTGCGGTCACACATTGCAGCAACTTCGAACAAAGTTTTATTCTTTTCTGGGCACTTTCAATATCATTGTTTTCCCATGGCGGCGCTTGAAAGCATCCGTCGTGCCCATCACATATCACATACAGGGGTATCACAGCATTTTCCGACGATAAAGAGAAATATTCCAGAGAAATATCCATCTTTTCACAGCAATATTTGATGGTGATTTGGTTTTTACCTTCGCGAAGCTCCACCAAGAATTTAAATTTATTGTCCACCATATTTGTGTGTATGTTTGAATCACTATTCAAAATCAGGCAAACATTTTGGTCAGTCGAGGTTTGGCACGATAAGTTGGTAGCACATTGAACTGTACCAATTATTTTGATTATAGGGTACTTCACAGTTTCATGGTTGCTAAAGTTGATCACCTTCACATTATGGTTGATCATAGTCTGAAAAAGAACAAGAAAATACAAAAATGGGTTTAATATTTCCAATTACACTACCAATATCGATATACTCTTCGAATATGATATTCGTCTAGCAAGAGAATTAAAGTTTCTGTGAAAGTGCGAAAGGAAGTTATAGAGGAAGTATTGCTGGTGGTCATTTCAAAATGAACACCTTCATTGATAGAATGAAGAAAGGAATAGAATAGACTAGAACATATTTTTCGTATTTTTCCTTTTTAGAAATACATAGAAATAAGTTTGGTAACGTAAACAAATTAACAGTATACACCAAGCAATAGAGCACAAAATGAGTGAGTTTTAACAAAAATACTAGTAGGAAACCGACTCTGCCATCACATGAAAGACAGTCCGTAGTTATATTTTGTTATGTTTTCGACTCGCAACTGTCGCAATTTCTATAAACATTTAAATAATAAAAAACGTATTATTTCAAATTGTTCTGCTTATATAATAAAAACTAATAGAGCAATCTGGTTGCTCCAATGAGAAGAATTGTAGATAATTGAAATACGAACAAAATGGAATGTTTAACGACCCTGTCAGATCATTAGTGAAGGAGAAAAACTGAAAAAAATACCGGAAATTTTTTGAAAAATTCGTAACTCCGCCATTTTTCAAGAAGTGGGATTGGCCTTTCTCATGAAAATATTGTTAGGAAAAAATGCTCTATTGATTGGCCTAGATATGAATTACTGCAATAGCAAGAGTCATAGTAAGTGAACAGTAGTGTTTGAAATATGGTTCTGCCAGTTTATACCAAGTGATCCTTTAAAGTTATTCAAGACCAAAAAAACAGCATTTATTTACAAAACGATTGAGAAAAAATTGCTAATTAAATTATAAACTTTATAACATTTTTGCTATCTTTACAAATTGCCGCCATATTGGTGGTCACGTGAGGAATCTCAGAATCGATTATTAGGATTCTCAAAATACAGAAACGATAGCCTATAGAGCAGTGTTTGTAACTCGGATATATTTTTGTATCCCTGATACGTAATAAAAAAAATTCCCATATGCTTCAAACATTGGCCCACTGTATGTCTTGCTTAGGGTTTTCTAACATCATAATAAACTATTGAACCCGTCGAAAGTGAAAGATCAGTGGGATGATAGTAAAGGCAAAATCACCATTCTACTATTTCTGATGTGTTCTGTATAGGTATACATAATTTTTCAATATAGGTACAAACATTGTGCAGTCACCATTGGCGCTAGAAACATTAATTTGATTTTCATACAGGTATAGGGAGATCAAATGCACTTTCCCATTCGGCGTACTCAACATATCATTTTTGAAAATTTTAAGCAAAGTTTTCGGACAAAGTAGACAAAGTAGACAATTAACTCTCATCTCTTCGAAGGGCAGGAGGAAGTTGAATGGATGTTACAAAATTAAATATAATAATCGAGAGCGTGATGAACGTTGATCTTTCAAAATATAAGACAAGAAACATTACTTGATTTTGTTAGCTTGAATGCTATCTGCATCTGCATGTGCTTGATACAGCTCTGTATAAAGCATTAAGAACCAGCTAAGATGTCTAAAAACCCTAGTGAGTCGACTCATACCTGCAAAAATGTGGGATAATACGGAAGACAATTCGCCAGCTAGATTAAGAGGAAACAAATGAAATCGTGGTCTGTTTCCCAAATATTCCGCATTTGCGTGTACCGCCACGGTCGGTTTTCTTGTTAGGGTAAATTTACTAGAACAGGAGTTATCAAGTATTGCCGACGAATGAAATGAATAAAGAAACGTAATTATTGGAATTAACTGAATCACTATCACCAATCAGTTTTATTTGTTACATTTTCGACTCATTTATGTAATTTTTTTTACAAAAATTGCAATTAACTACAATAATAACCACGCATTTCATTTAGAAATATTGAATTAGGCTTCATGAAAATTCGCCATCAGAACCTAACAATCTTGTGATAATATAATACCTATAAGCGGGAATAGCGGGATTCCGTGTGTGATATATTCGTGCCATGATTTTCATTAAAATGTTTTCTAATAATACAAGATACTATGTGATAATCCTCATAATATGGTGGTACTAACTAGGTACTCACTTTCGGTATTGGATAATGATGAATTATTTTGTTCGTCTCCTTGGATTGCCCACAAATGATACAAAAACGGAACATGATCAAATTATTATTGTATAACTCCAAAGCAAACGATTAGATGTTCACAAATTTTATGTTTCGCCTGCACACTAGCTTCACTGTCTGATTAAATAAAGTTTGTGGAGATCGAATCGTTTTCAGTGTAGTTTGTACAATTACTATGGATCTTCATCGAGTTTAAATGCCGAGTCAATCAGAGAAATTAAATTATTATTGGATGAATGAAAAAATACAGCAAAATGAAGAAACACTAATAGTCATCAATACAAAGAAATTGCACTATAAAATGCACTTTTGAATGGTATTTAAAGTTTGTTGAAATTCCATAAAATTGACAGTCATCAATCAACATATCCCTGGAATATTGACAAGACTAAAATTCTATAAGGGCGCCATCTCCACAACCGACTAAAGAAGCAGACCATTTCATTTGTTTATTTATTGTCTTTTAAAAAATCTAAACAAATTCGAATCACTCGATTACTTTAGACAATGACACCAGGGTTTTTAGGCATCTTAGAACCAGCACTTGTGACATCTAGTTCCCGGTAAAACATTCAGATGAATAAAGAATTCCTCTACTCGCTGCGATTCTCTTTTGTCTACCTTATAATAGATGGCAGTATGAGTATCACAATCGTCGTAAACTTGCATACTATCATCAGATCAATATTTACGCGATTCACAAATACTATATCGTTTACCAGGAAAGTAAATGAATTATTATAGGTATACAGTTTTGATTAGTCATGAATATTATCTATCTATTTTCGTTCAACTTACCGTTGTTGGATATTCTCAATATTAAATACACTAGACTACTTGACACCGTAGCACTGCTGCAAAGTGCATTCGCGAGCAAATGGCGCCAGAGAATAGATTCATCAATAACTCGAAACGTTGCTGTTACATTCTATGCGTGACGTCAATAATCAAATAGCTAAATATAAGTGAAAAAAAAGTTTGGAATTTGAAAATATTGAAAGTAATATATATTTAATTATTGAATTTGGAAGTACCGAATAACTCAACTGTACACTTAAAAAAATCATATTTGAGTAAAAGTATCAACTGTGCGAAAAGTTATATTTTTCTAATTTTGATATATAAAGTGACACTTTTCAAAACGTGAATGTCATAACGTCCAACTTTTCATCACCAGTTAGGAATCGGTGTGGTATCGGCAGCGGAGGACCATATATATATATATATATATATATATATATATATATATATATATATATATATATATATATATATATATATATATATATATATATATATATATTATATACTTACTCTAGAATGCTAATCCCGCCAATTTTCTTGGCGAAAAGCATGCCGCGTATGCGATCCTTTTACGAATGTGCGCATGCTCGTCATCAGTGTAGTTTGGGTAGATCGTTGCCATGTTTGAAAATTATTTGGTGTTCCAATTCAGAGTTTTATGTCATGAGGCAATAAAACTCATGTCATTTGAAAGACCTTTTTAAACCTAAATAACCTTTTAGAGATAGATTCCTCCAAATTTTAGGCGTGAAAGAAACTTATTTAATACGATAATGTACCCTATCTTACTGTAATTATAGTGACCGTGCAATAGTGCTTTCTCATCAACAGGAAGACTTGTCACTAAGATATGTCACTCTTGACAGAGATCAAAGACGCTTTTTAGAATTTTAATTTTGTCTTGTCCTTTTGTGTAGTATTTGTTGTCCTTGGTTCTTTCATAATTTGTGAATTTGCATTAATCTTGTTCCTTTAAGATATTTTCTAATAAAACCGTTTATTCCTACAGATAAAATTGAACTGTTTAGTGTTGTAGTGTGGAAGTAAAGAAAAAGTACCTGAAATAAATTACATAATTTTGGTAGATGGCATATTTATGTACCTATGCTTTGCTCAAGATAGCTAAAGAAAATAGCTTGTTATTACTATAGCTTGACACAAAAGGCATGATTCTGGTTAATGTCTTTAGGAAGAGACCCCAATGCAGCACATTCGAGTGAGAAAAAATTATAATTATTGTCAGACATTTTCCTCATGAAGATTTATGTAGAAAAGGCAATAGAATCATTTGAAACCTAATGCCGCACCATGAATCTTTCTATAAAAAGAAAACCTTGAGCTTCTTATAATATGGACGCATCCAATTTTATATATAGATACAAATTTGAGTTTAAATCAATATTTATAGTTTCTTGTACTTTCAATTTATTTTCCAATCTAGTGCCTGCTTGAAATTCTCACCGACTACTTGGGGTGGTTCGGTAGTTTTTTGTTGAGTTTATCTACAGCTGAAAAGTGATTGCGATACCAAAAATCAATGAGTCGCTTCAGAGCGATACGTAATAAAATAACAGTACTCTACTTTCTGATGGCCTTTGCTGAATATTTGGGATCATAAATATGTGAAAAGATGTATCCAAATCGACTAAAAAGCAGTTATAAGTACCTTATTCCCCTAGATTCAGAATTAACAACGTTTGTTAATTTTTACCAGTAACATAATATTTTACTAAAACCGGGCCTGTTACAAAAAACACTAATGACGCATATGCGCATTCCGGACTAATCCGAACTTTTTACAACACTTTTGATATATGAGATTAGCATTCTGGAATGACTATATAATATATATTTCTCCACGATCATCACAGAATTTGCCAATTCTGAAATCAAATTTGATTGCAGAATGATGGAATTCTCTCTCTTGAGATTGAAGAAATATTCTGCAACACCTCTACTCCCATGCAATTTAAATGTATTTGCATTCTCTCTCTTGTGAATAATATTCTCACACTGGTTAGCAATAATAACATTAGCCTTGACGCAGTTGATTGTCATCGTAGTGGCAAAATTTGAGAAAGTGTCAAAATTATTGCTGTCACGTTTCCTATCTTTGATCGTGGAGAAAGTATAGTCTGCTACTCGGTTAGAATGAAAATTCGTGATGCTCGTGGTTCCTCACGCTCGCCTTCGGCTCGCGCTCGGAACTTTCCACTCGCATCGAATTTTCATTCTAACCTTGTTACAGAATATACTATGTACTATATACACATGTCCGACATCTCTCCGATCTTGTCAACTGTCATAAGTACTCCCAACAAGTTCGAACGCTTTCTTGCAAAGTTGTTTTCTCGTGTTCGGCAAAATGTGTACGAATTTCAATAACTGCGATATATCAATGATGACTAATACACTAGAAGAAAAAAATGAGGAAACTCGGAGGTCTGAAAGGGAAAAAACGAAGGAACTTGAACATATTTTCCATGTGTTCTTCCCAGGAGCCACTCGTAAATTTCCCTACATTTTACTCAACATCGATGTACTTTTCCATCCTATTTGAGGCTTGTATTTGAAAATGGGGCACCTAAATCTGGCACTATCTGACGGTCTAATTCTTCAGGGTGACATTTGCTATCTCGATACCTACGGCATAGGATTTCAATCAATCACCATTCTATTATTTATTACTAAGAGGCAACTATGCAGGTAGTTTCTTTCAACTTCCTTCTTTCTTGGTTTGATGCTATCATCAATATATCTTACCATTCGCATTCAGATATGAGAATGTGTTCGCATATTTTTTGAACCACTTTCGAATTTTTCGATTTCTTATATAATTTGTTCGTGTTCCTGGCGCACAATACTATTATTGTTACCTACAAGTATAATACGAATAGATAATTCATCAGGATTTGATGACGGCGATATATATAGTCCCCGAAACCTTTGTTTGAAAATGAGAAGTACATTTTTTTTATTTTGAACTTATTTTTCAGATCCCTGACAAAATTAAATAATTTCGTCAAGAAACGACTATCCTCCATAAAATCAAACTCTCAACCACTACTTTTATGATGAAACTATAAGACGTAGCTCATCATCATTCAGCCATTACTGTGGTTCTAGCGTTGATATGATAATTGTACTTATTCAATCTCATCCTTATTATACAATTCAAACAGAAGATTGAAGGCTGCAATCTTTCATGTTAATGATCTCATTTACATCAGGTAAATATTATATTCTCTTATTTATTGACGTATTGGGCAACTTGATTCATGCTTCCATAATTTGAAAAGGCCCCCAGGTAGCTACTATTAAGTCAATAACTACTCCCCACATCTATAGAGTGAGTGGTCAATGAGCCTGAGAATCGTGAGCTCTAAAAATACATAATATATTGACCTATCTATCTGAGATTTTATCCATTTTAAAGGAAAGTCTGTTTATAATCTAAAGATTGAAGAATAATGGACACCATTTCACCGAAAACCTCTATAATCACAATCATTATTTCAACAGAGTGGCCAGAGGGAGCATAATGATTTCAAGAGTACAACTCGATATTTTCTACATGATGACCGAGTGATGCTCGATAAATTGCCTACATTAATTTAGATGTGTCTTTTACGCAAAAACATCTGGATGTGACGTAGCAAGAAAGTTTATCAACCTTTCTGGTGAATTGAGTGACTTTATTAAGGTGGGCACTTGAAACTAGTTTTGATCATACCATCATCCGAAGTGTATTGCGCGATAACTTATCAATTCGATTATTTTGTCAGATTATTAATGGAAACTATTGATTCTAGATTTAGGTTGTTGCGGATTTTTGGAAGTTTGGGATTTTACGATTTTTCGGACTTGTTTGTGGGGTAGTTTAAGGGTGAAATCGTGCTCGGCAAAATAATCTCTGGTATAGATAGGTCTCTTTCACCAGTATCGAAATAGTCTATTTATAGAACAAAATATTTATTCTAAATGCATTTAGCTTGTTCAAAGTTCGGGATTTTACGATTTTCGGATGTGTTTGAGGAGTAATTTAAGGGTGGAATCATGCCCTGCAAAATACTCTCAGGTTTAGATTTAGTTCAGCTGGATCCACAGAGTACATTGGTAGAAAAAATCATTTATTTTATCTCCATTTAGCTTGTCGAGGATTTTTCAAATTTCGGGATTTTACGAATTTTGGACGTTTTTGAGGGGTAGTTTGAGGGTGTCATCGTGCCCTGCAAAATACTCTCAGATATAGATCTTGTTTAGCTAGATGCACAGGGTACATTGATAGAAAAACTCTTTTATTTTATCTCCATTTAGCCTGTCGAGGATTTTTCAAATTTCGAGATTTTACGATTTTTCGGAGTTGTTTGAGGGGTAGTTTAAGGGTGAAATCGTGCCCGGCAAAATACTCTTCGGTATAGATCTTGTTCACCAGTATCCACAGAGTCGATTAATAAAAAAATTATGGATTTTATGTCCATTTAGCTATTTGAGAATTTTTCAAATTTCGGGATTTTACGATTTTTCGGACGTGTTTGCGGGTAGTGTGAAATCGTGCCCGGCAAAATAATCTCTGGTATTGGTCTCTTTCACTAGTATCCAAAGAGTCTATTTATTACAAAAAAATTGATTCTAACTGTTTGTTGAGGATTTTTCAAAGTTCGGGATTTTACGATTTTCGGACGTGTTTGAGAGGTAGTTCAGAGCGTTTTCACACACACCGGTAAAACCGGTTCCGGTGCCGCGTCGGTGCTGGTACCGGTTCCGGTACCGGACAACAGCGTATTTCACACAGCCCGGCATATCGGTGCCGTTATTTTTTTTAGTATATGTTGAACAGTGCAGGAAGAAAGATGTATGCTGTAACTGCTGTCAACAGACGTCAACTCCTAGGTTTATTGTATCTTAGGAGAAAATACCGAAAAACCAAATATGAAAGACAGTACTGGGTACATCCCCTACTGACAGTGAGATACTTAGAAGGCTCTTTTTACACGCTCTATGAAAAACTAAGAGAGGATAATTTCAAATTCTTCAATTACTTCAGAATGAGTACAGATACATTTGATTTTCTGGTGGAACGACTAGAAAATAAAATTAGGCATCAGGATACTTCAATGAAATTACTTGTCAAAATACTATCCGTCACCGACACGTCAGAATGTGTGTGGACAAACGTACATAAGAAATCATAGAAACCGACTAATCGGAGATCGGTCCGTCTTCCGATTGTCGAGATCCCCGCCGGCTGCATAAGTAGGACCGGGCTAAGTGTGAAACTATAATTTGATTACATTGCATTCGGTGCCGGCACCGTCACCGGCACCGGCTTTACCGGTGTGTGTGAAATCGCTCTTGGGTGGAATCATGCCCGGCAAAATACACTCAGGTATAGATCTTGTTCAGCTGGATCCACATTAATAGAAGAAATCATTTATTTTATCTCCATTTAGATTGTCGAGGATTATTCAATTTTCGGGATTTTACGATTTTTCGGACGTGTTTGAAGGGTAGTTTAAGTGTGAAATCGTGCCAGGAAAAATAGTCTTTGGTATAGTTTTCTTTCACTAGTATCCAAAGAGCCTATTAATAAAAAAATATTGATTCTACCTGCATTTAGGTTGTTGCGGTTTGAGGGGTAGTTTAACGGTGGAATCGTGCCCGGAAAAATAATATCTGGTATAATAGGTCTCGTTTACTAGTATTCACAGAGCCCATTGATAGAAAAAAATATTGATTCTAACTGCATTTTGGTTGTTGAGGATTTTTCCAAGTTCGGGATTTTACGATTTTTCGGACTTGTTTGAGGGGTAGTTTAAGTAAATAGAGATGAAATATTTTGTGAATGGAATGCAATTGGTGAAAAAGTACAAATAAATCCATTCTAATTACCAACATTAAACAATTTCATTTTGAGGTCTTGTATATCAGTTTGTCTCTGATTATTCTTTGGATGGAGTCATAACTTTTGAGGCGATCGATTCTGCAGTGGAAGTGGCCAAAACTTCTATTTTTGCTGCTTTATTCAAAATACTACAATTCTTTTTTCATTGTTAGCAATGTAATCAGTTACATTATCCTTTGCAACTAATTCCAGTAATTCCCAGACATAATAATGAGTTTAATTATTATATAGGGTGTTATATAAGTACGTGTTCGAACTAGAAGGGATGATTATTTGAGTGATTCTAAAACGAAACGTTTTTATAAATATAGGTTCGGTAATGCTTCGTTCTCAAGACACAGGGTGTCTACATTTTTAAAACAAATCATTTTTTCGTAAATATCTTAATAATACTGTTTTGTTGAAATTTAGCAGTGTTAAATAAGGCAGTAACTGGGTAATTTAGCCCTAACTAGAATTATCTTGTCCATTGGCATTCCGGAAGGCACCTTAACCAATTTTTTTTGGCTACAAAAATAAGTGCGCCACTGATTTTTTTGCAATTTTTGTATTTTTCGGGCATTAAGCAACTAAAACTCAACTTTCTATTTGTTGGCATCTTCATCGAAACTCGCTTTGTTTTTGATAAAAAAACATAAAAATCACTTTAGTGCATGTCCCCGGGACAACATAATGAAAAATGTTAACGACAAATCCATCAAAAACAGGGGTGTACGGACCTGTTCTTTTTTCCATATCATCAGTCTATTCTAGTCTCAAAATTGACGCAAGCAATCAAAAAATGTATTTTTTAATTCTTAAATAATGTTTTCATTGTTGTCCATGGATATGCAATGAAGAGATTTTTATTTTTGATTAAACAATTCAAATTACAAGAAAGTCTTCTTTTGAAGTTCTTCCTTCGTACTAACTATTTTTGATGAATCAAATAACGTTATTTATTACTGCAGTGTTTCGAAAGTAGAAGAGTGCCATGGAAGAAAAAACAATTTTTCAAACAAATTTGACTTTCTACTGGGTGTTGAAATAATATATAAAAAAATCCTGAATAACCAAAAGAGGTGAACTAATATGACGTTGAAAATTGGTGACCCTTTTGAATGAATAGAAATGAATATGTTGTGCCAAAATATTTGTTTGTCTCATTTTGCCAGTGGAGTGCCGAAAATGGAAAAAAAAACATCAAACAACAAAAACTCTTTAGTAAAACCTCCTTAAAACAAACAGTACTCAATTTTAGTGAGAAAACATTTAACCATAACCATGAGTACCACAAAAACATACAATATTTGCTCAAAATATCCTCCTTCAACTTCAATGAATCCTTATCAATTGCCGAACACGTTGAAATATTTCCGGCGTATATTTTATCTGATCACATGAATCCCGGTGGATTAGTTTTCTTCAGTGTTGAATAATCCGAACATGCGCTAACTCATTTGCTTTGTTTTGAATATTTATTTTTATATATAGATCGATCATCATGTTCATACTTTTGTATCTCAATTAAAATTAGAAGAATAGATTCACGGGTTACTTTGTGAAATGAACTAGTCCTCCGTGCATAATTGATTCAATACAGTATGAAATTGAAGTGAACGTTTTGTCATTTGTGAGATACTCTGTGTATAAAGTATCTATATTATTTTGTTTTCAGCATAGAGTTTGAGTTGTGTCGATTCGCTTTCCAAAGATAGAGGAGGTAAAGATTAGATCACAAAGACATCTTTTTACCTTGATTGGGAATTGGCGCCTCAACATATTTAATATTTTATCGAGTTGAATGCTGCATTTTATTATCAATCAAAACCATTGAATTAATCTGATACAGACCTTGACTTTTACATTTCTGGTTACCATGCATCTACCTAACAATGCAATTATCTATTCGCTATGACCTTCTCAATCGAAATGGAAGTTTTTTCATCGTCTGCATTTATGTCTTTTTTTTTATTCAAATTATATCGCAAATGCAGTTTATGTTAATAAAATGAATTTTTTATTGTTCATGTCTACTCTGAGGAATCATCACCATAAATCAACTTGGCATATTGAACTAATCATTATATACACGAAACTAAACTGTCTTCGATGAAATATAACATTATCATTCAGCCACGAGAACCCTGAGACTAGAAGGAATTGATCACTTCCTAGGTACTCATATTAATATTATATGTATTAAAATTTGAGGCAATCGATCTCAGCAGTCAGGGTATTTGTAATTTTTCTTAATCATAAACTATTATACTGATTATTCTGAATCCTAGTCATGTTATTTTGATTAATCCAAATCCTAGTAATATTCAAGGCTGGGTCGACAGGAGTTCAAAACATTATTGTTGTCGCAATATTTACACGTGGAAACAATTTATACTCGTACACAGAATATTTGATGAACGAAAATTTTTGTAATCCTAAAGATGTTTTTCATTTGCATGCCCATGGAAAATGGATCAGGTAACCTTGCGATGTCAGTAACACCCAAGTGAATGAGTTGAAGAAAACTGGTCATACATAATGAATGAGATGTCATAATTTCAATACAGGAATATTCAAAATTATCGTAATCCTCAAAGTGCTCCATGATAACAGTTCTCATAAATGAAAAATGATGTCTGAAATAATAATAATTGGGAAAACCCAAAATTTCTGAAAAGTAGGAGAAACACCCATTTGGTCAAGCAAAAGGAAGAGATAATTATTGTATTTCGTGCCGAAAATTTATTATTGACATTGTGGGGATTGTGATGTAGTTTACATTGGAAGAACTTGCAGACTTTTGAAAGTTCGTATAACCGTACATCTAAATCCCAGAGAAAATCAGCCTTCGGAACTTCAGCTCAAATAGAAATTCAAAAATTTTACAGAAGGTTAGTTCCAAAAATTGCAATAGAATAGATTTTTCGTACTTCCGGGCCTAAAGTGACAACTTCACTCCCTTGTGACAGGTACTAAAGTGTCACATTTAATCCCTCCGGGATTAAATATTGACGAAACTCCCGGAACGATTAAATCACAAACAAACGAATTTAAGGGATATTTTATTGAAAAATATAATTAATTAGAATGGTAATTAACGTTAATATTCAAATTAATATTGTGACAGTTCGTCATATTGACCAGTCTTTCCTGGGTTAATGCAGCAGGTAACTGACGAGTAACAGATAGGTCCTTTTCATATTGAACTGGTGTTTGTTTCGAAGATCCTGCGGAAACAGGAAGCGAGAATGAGGACTGTGGCATAACTATAGTGGACGAATCGGCGACTTGACCAAATATTTTATCTGAAATTTTTTGTTTATTTTTAATAGACGATTCAATATATCCCTCGGCCACGTTGGAGGATTTCCATCCTCCATGTCTCTTCAGCACGTCTATTGTTGCTCCCGAATCAGCTAACAAAGACGCAGATGTGCGTCTAAAACAATGTCCCGTATAAGACGTCGCATTTTCTAATTTCAAGAAAGCTGCTATTTGCCGTGGAAATGTACCAAACATGTTTTTTCCTACTACTCACGTAGTACATTCTTTGTTGATGTATTGAACAAAAAATTTTGAATGAGTTGTCCCTGTCTTTCGCAATGCCACATATTTCCGAAATATCGCCACAAAACTGATGGCACTGTTTTCTGAATTTTTGATCACAAAATTTCGGTCAATTTTATTTTTGGTGTTTCTAATCGCAATTAGGAAGGAATCGCCCAAATCTCTCACATCTTCCACGACAAGCTCCCGCAACGCCCAAAATAAGTGCAACCTACAAAAAAAATGATTTCTTAAAATTTCTGAATATAAACAAATTTCCAAATTTACCTTAAGCATTAAATATTTATCATCCGGAGCCTCCCGTAAGAACTGATCTACCTGCTCAGACGTGAGAATTCTTGACTTCTTTGGCTTAAATCCCTCATTTCTTCTCTTCAAAAAAGCTAATAATTTTGGAAATTTACTTATATCAATATCTTCTCTAATGTTAATAACCGATTTCAGCATTGAGTAATGTGCCCAGAGAGTTGAGGCACAAACCGCTTTTGATTTATCATCGAAGTAGACTAACAGCGCATTTTCAGTAGGTTGTCTCACATTTTTTAAGCGGCACCACTTTTTAAAAGCATCGTACTGCTGCTCGTATAGTTTTCTAGATTTCGGTGGTAACAATTCTTCACCTACTTCGGCTGCTCTTTTATCAATATCAGATACACCTTCTTCACTCATGATACCAATAATTATCAATAACAATGTTTCTTTACAATGACACTAGTAATGACAATGTTTCTAAATTATAACTGTCACAACGCAATGTTACTATGGTAACTTATTTTAAAGACAGTTTATTAAATGAGTTGAAGAGAGAAAAAACTGATTGAAATTATTGAAATAATTAATAAAATCATACCGGAAGTACGAAAAGTATCGTATATACCTTGCGACTGAAGTACATTTAATCCTTCAGGTAAATTATGGCCCTCCCTGCGGTCGGGCCATAAACTTTACCTTCAGGATTAAATGTACTACTTCAGTCCCGCGGTATATAATGTACTATTATTGAAGATTTACACATAAGTAATGAATTGCTGAACAATGACTTTTATCTCAACACTCAAGTTAATTGGAACAGTTCTTACATCCCTCTACATAGACGTCTAAAATATAATTTGTTTTATATGTTTATTTTGTTTTCAACGGTTTCCCCAGATTTCCGGAGTAACTTCTCAGAAGCTCGCTCAGATTCACATGCGAGCAAGGAAGATCCAGGATCTTCAGCTCACATGATAGTGGAAGTTTTTCATCTCGAAGAAATGCGTTTCGAATGAATCAATGAAATTTTTGAATCTATGGGAATTTTGTGCATTTTCTTCCACCTTTGCACAGTACACATTGATTTAACGTCGATATGATAAATTTCCCACATGTGAATAATCCAGACATTGCGACAGAGAGTTGAACTTTGTTTTGTGGTACCAGTTAGAGAAAGATCAAATATGACGGAATATTTCCATCGTATGTTAAAAATCCCATATGAAGCGGGACATTTTTGATCAATTACAGCGAAAAATTCCCGGTGGGACATTTTCAGGCTGAAAATTACCCAGTAAAATTTCAAACTAAGCACATACATTTTTGTTTTAACCCCGGAAATATTCTACCGAATTACACTCGTGCATCAAAATAAACCTGATAATTTTCCATTTAAGCATATTGTCAGTAAAAAAACTGCATTCGGTTATTTTCATATCTTGCTAAAAGAGCCCTCCTCCTTCGGAGTCGGGCTCTTTCGATAAAATATGAAAATAAACTCATGCAGTTTTTAGACAACATGCTTTCATGGAAAATTATCGGTAATTTTGAAGCACTTGTGTAATTACTCCCGAATAACAACCATTTCAAAATGGAGTCATCTACATGCCCTTTATGTTTCCCTTCAACTAACATCAATCTCTACTAAGAATGGGTACGGTTTCTCTTCATGTGGGCCTTCCAGTAAATAACGCAGGAGTTCCTGAGCATCTTGTTAGGACAGACCACCAAATGAAGAGATACGTTTGATAAAAAGCCAGCTAGTACCAAAGAAAGTAAACGTCGAATAGGAGAGTCTAATACGCAATATAGCCAAACAGCAGCAAAGCGTCATAGTGACGTACTTGGATCTATCAAGAGAGTGGTGGCCATGACATGTCCATCACTGACTTTTTCGACAAAAAAACGTGTATTCGCGTTTTGACTTTTGTCTACTTGTGCTTCATGCACCAATAAAACGGGTGGTGCTCGAGGGGCAAGGGGAATGTCAATCGGTGCTTGAAGCCCAACTAAATGGAACGCATGGTCATACGCTCTGGGTAGCTCTGAGGATCTCCTTATGTTAAATGGGAAGCAGCTAATGACTCACAAATGTTATTTCATCTCTTTCTATTAGTAACACGTAACACCATTGTCTTATGGGGAATAGACTCTTCTAGCCAGATAACGTTTACAGGTCTACTCACTATCTTTTAACGATATCGTTAGCAGCCGTTACCAAGCGATAAGCCGTTAAATAACGATAAAATCACAGAATCGTATTCACTCTCTGTTTCTTCATAGTTATTTAACAATATATCGTTGTCAAAACATCGCTGAGCAGACGACACATATTTGGCTGTCATAACTGTCAACGATAATAGACGTGTTCAGCAAGAAAATTAATCTCACTCGTCCTTTGCAAAATTTAAATAGTAATCCAATATAAATGGATCCATTCGAGCAGGATGTATTGGTTAAAGAACTGCGAAGTAGGTGCTATGAAGGTAAATCAGATCACGTATCTGTTGTTCCGTAGAGAGTTGAATCGGAGATTCAATAGATAGCTGAGGAATATCAGCAACCCTCTTGAGACTCCTGAAGAAAATTTTCGGAAAGATCTTAGATTAACCAGAGAACTGGCGTAAGGGTTATTTAACGAAATGAGCGATCACTCTGTAATGTCCCTCAGGATTACGAGGATACCTTCAGTTATAAAAGAAAATAAAAAAACAGTAAATTTTCATTCAATGATTAATTACACAGTTTTGTTTTAGCATTGCATTTTTTTGATCATGGCAATTACCAGAAGTCTATGGCAAAAGATAAATCGTTTGTCATGTTCCAGTCTTCTGCAGGCAGCAGGTGTATTCACGAAGTATCATAAATATTGGTTGTTTATTTGGCCCCTTTATTTATATAAAATTCCCAACAGAGCAGTTCATTTTGGTTGCAAGGAGGTGCCAAGTTTCTTTGAGAATTCCTCGTTTACTTGGTTCATACTTATTTGTACGGAACCACTAGTTTTTCTTCAATTTATCCAAATATAAGGATAATTGTTGCCTTTATAATAGTTTCACAACTTTTTTTTCACAATTCCGTAATATTCACCAATTTCCATAATTGATTCAAGTATCAATAAAATAGTCAAATAACTGAAACAGGCAAATTCAAAATTTTGTTTTTATACATCATTCAATCACAAAAAAAGAATTTATATGTACTACCCGTCTCAAAAATGCAGGTTTGTCGTTATTCATTCGGTAACGATTGAAGCCGTAACGACATTGTTTACAGAATACGAATTTCTGAATTGTCGTTTAAATTGACGTAATCGTAAATTGAACTACAATCGTTAATCAACGACTCGTTAAATAACGACTTTTTAGAGAATAGACCTGTAATGATATATCGTTGCCAAAACATCGTTGAGTAGACGACAACTATTTGGCTGACGTAACTGTCAACGATAATAGCTGTGTTCGGCAAAAAATAATTCTTACTTGTCCTTTGCAAAATTTAAATAGTAATAAAAATAGAAACGGATTACTTCGAGCAGGACGTATTGGTTGTAATCCTGGAAGAACTGCGAAGACAGTATTATGATGATTTCTCAAGTTCTCAAGGTAAATAGGATCACGTATCTGTTGTTCCGTAGAGGGTAGAATCGGAGATTCAATAGGTAGTTCAGGTATATCACCAACCCTTTAAAGACTCCAGGAGATGATTTTTCAGAAATATAAAAGAGATAACTGGCGTGGGAGTTATTTAACGAAATAAGCAATCACTTTGCATTGTCCCGCCGGAACAAGAGGATACCCCGTGTAATACAAGTAAACAAAGAATTATGAATTTCCAATCTATAACCAATTGTACTGTTTTTATGGCACCAGAAGTCTATGGCAAAACATAAATCATGTGCCATGTCCAAGTCTTCAGTATTCACGAAGTATCAGAAATATTGGTTGATCATTTTGCTCCTCTATCATAAAATCCTCAACAGAGCTGTTCCAGTTTGACTGTTTGGAGGACCCACGTTTCTTTTATAATTTCTGGTTTGCTTGGTTTATACTTATTTGTACGAAACCAAATATCCAATTCATCCAAATATTGGAAAATTATAGGCTATATAATAGTTTTACTACTTTATTTAACAATTTCGTAATATTCACCAATTCCCTGATTCAAATTTCCATCAATAATCAAATGACTGACCCAACAATTTCAAAATTTTGTTTTCCTCCACCACTCAATCACAAATCATGAATTCACGTTTACTACCCGTCTTAAAAATGCAGGTTTGTCGTTATTCGTTTAGTAGCGACTGAAGCCGTAACGACAGTGTTTCCAGAATACGAATTTCTGAAATGTCGTTGATTGAAGTAATCGTAAACTGAACTACAATCGTTAATCAACGACTCGTTAAATAACGACTTTTCAGAGCTAGTCTCTTTGAGCTAGTACCACCCAACTGAGGAGGTAAGCCATAAGATCAAATGCCTTGAATGAAGATATCTGTTGCTACCGCCAGAATTCCAGAGTTTCAGCATATTTTGATGGATGGCAACTGCCATATAATGATATGTAAGACGTAAGACTAGCAGGTCACCAATTGATCTGTGCTGACGGAAACTACAATGTCGATCACTGAGTGATCACTGAGCGTTTCAAATATTTCATGAGTGTAATGTTCGGTAGTTTTTTATGATTTTCGAAGTCATAGATAACAAATAATGCGATAAGGCTGTACTTGCTGAATGCGGTATTTTTCCCTTCTAAGGGTTTCCAAAAATTAAGAAACAATATTGAACAAGATGTGATGGTTGAACTAACATTCCGTCTCAGGCAAAAAGGGGTACAATTCAGACTGAAAAACACTATGTACAGGTTTTGTTAATTCAATTCAATTCAATTCATTTTATTTTCCATTTTGACATTTTACAATGTATAGGAATAGTCAGGTTGTAAATAAATAAATAAATACACACACATTCACGTACACACATTCACATACATAAACATATAAATATACATAAAAATAAGTATGATTAGATAGAAACTTGTTCATTTCATGTCAAGAAATTCATTCAAATTATAGAAGCAGTTGTGCAATAAGAACTGCTCTAGGCTATTTTTGAATTTCTTTAGAGACTCACTTTTTTTTATTTGAATAGGTAGTTTATTAAATAATTTGGGGCCCATGTAATCGGGAGAGCAATAGGTAACTTTTTTTTTTGCTCTACACACACGAAGATTATCCTTATTGCGTGTGTTATAATCATGAATATCTTTATTGCACAAAAGCTTTTATTTATTTTTGAAAATATAAACACATAACTCGAGGATATACAAACAAGCCAATGGTAAAATAGAAAAATCTGCAAAAAATTGTTTGCATGATACCCAACTCGGTTGCTTTGCCATGCATCTTATTACTCGTTTTTGAGCCAATCTATCAAACTCTTGAAATAGGTTCATCCGGATTCTCTGGATTCATTGATAATTGTAAAACAATTATGAGACACAAAAATAGGAGCGCTAGAAAATATTACAAATTTATGAATAATTGGGAAGAAAGAGACTCAGTTTTCAGTGATTTTTCATTTCAAATAGTTTGTTGCGCAGTTCCATTGTGATAACTTAGTTTATATTATTATCAATGATTTTGTTTTTTGAGAATTTCCTTATCAGTGATGCAATTTCAGCTGATTAATATATGAAATTACTAATTATGTGACTGCACAACACATGCAAGTTGTTTTGATAAACATGCCAGAAAATATAAATGATGGAAAAAAACTCAACAAATATGGAATATTTCAATTGAATTGTGTGGTTCCAAATTTTTGCATCTTCCCAGTTCCCATGAAAATTAATATTCTGTGATGTTCAGAGAACAGCGGAAAAACAAAGACAGCTACTGCCTTTAAATTTCTGGAGGCTGTATGTGGTTGGGGTTGGAACCAGTGCTCAGTAACACTTGCCTGTTATAATGGAAAATGGTATTCATCCAACGATGTCATATACAGGGTGTTTCATAATAAATGCGCAGGATGTGATAGCTCGTCCAAAAATATGAAAAAAAGTTTCTATTAACTTACCCTCTAAAATGCACCATTTTCGAGATACAGGGTGTTGAAATTAAAAAAAAAAAATAGTTTTTTGCGAATATCTCTGGAACCGTTCATCGCACAGAAAACAGATTTCGTAGACATTTTCTACTCATAATGAGCTATGTTTAGTGTGGATTTTTTATTTTTTCAAATTCATAATTGGTGAAAATTTTGAAGGGGTAGTGGGTGTTTCTTTCTACAACTTCTACGCCACTGGAAAAAGTATAATTTTGAGCCACCCACTTGAACCGCCAATGATTTCTACATAAAAAAGGTACTCTTGGTCATAAGCTCTAAAGATGACCGTTTTCAAGAAAAATCAACTTTCATGTTGAAAAACATGGTAAATTTTTTTAATAATTTTTTTCCTAAATATACAAAATTTATTTAAACGTTAAAACAAGTAACAAAACCAAACGTTGACTTCTTAATTGCAAAATAAAAAAAACAATAACAATCATACTCAGTTGAATTGTTGGAAATGTCCGCCGTTAGCTTCAATGGACGCAGCAATTTTTCGAGGAAAAAACATTATTTAAACAACATGAAAGTTGATTTTTCTTGAAAACGGTCAACTTTAGAGCTTATGACCAAGTATACCTTTTTATGTAGAAAACATTGGCGGTTCATAACGGAGGCTCAAAACTGTACTTTTTCCAGTGGCGTAGAACTTGGTGAAAAAAACACCCACTAACCCTTCAAAATCCTCACCAATTATGGATTTTAAAAAATAAAAAATTCACACAAAACATAGCTTATTATGAGTAGAAAATTTCTACGAAATCTGTTTTCTGTGCGATAAACGGTTCCAGAGATATTCGCAAAAAACGATTATTTTTTTTAAATTTCAACACCCTGTATCTCGAAAATGGTGCATTTTAGAGGGTAACTTAATAAGAACTTTTTTTCATATTTTTGGACGAGCTATCACATCCTGAAGTCCTGCGCATTTATTATGAAACACCCTGTATAATCAGTGACTGAGGGATGAGCTGTCTTTGAGCTCATCGTATATTAGGCCAATCAATAGAGCATTTTTTTCCTAACAAAAATACTATTAGAAAACCGACTGTACCATTACATGGAAGATAGTCCGTAGTTATATTCTGTTATGTTTTCGACTCGCAACTGTCATTTATTAATTTGTTATAATCATTTAAATAACAAAAAAAGTGTTTTCCATAATTGTTTTGCTAATAAAATGGAAACTAATAGGGCAACCTAGTTGCTTTAATGAAAAGAATTGTAGATGATTGAAATACGAACAAAATGGGATATTCTACGACCCGATCGGATTATTAGTAACGTAGGAAAACCGGAAAACCGGAAAACCGGAATTTAAAAAAAATAATCATAACTCCGCAATTTTTCAAGAAGAAGGGTTGTCCCTCCTCAAGAAAGTACTGAATCATGTGTACTTTGTGTGTGCACAAAACAGGCTCTGACGGATCATTAATTTTGGCACAATAGGGAATATGCATAATTTTTTTTATTTGTTTAATTAATTTTTTACTTCGTTAAAACATGGTAAAAAATATAAATACTGTTGAAAGTCTTGGAATAAATTTTTAATATAAAATATAAAATACCGATTGAATTTGACCTGTTTGATCGCCTCGGTTTTCCGCGCGCTGTGGATGACGTCACATGGCGCGATCAGTATTGTTCTTCTTCTTCTATAGTTATGGCCTTTTACAGTGTTGTTTACAATATGTATTCACACTATTGGCAGTTATTAATTAGGTTAGGGATTTGCAGTGTTAATCGTTTTTACGATAATGGAAAATGCTAAAAAATCATTTTATAGGTATTGTCTAGTACCAGAATTCCAAAACACAATTATAAGTACACCAAATATGGTATTTTTTTCTATTCCAAGAGATGCGAAAATACGTAACCAATGGTGTAAGGTTATGAGAAGAGACGAAGTATCTCCAATATCACATTTACATTGTTGTGAAGATCATTTAATGTGAGTATATTGTATGAATACAACATTTGATGTTTGGCATGTAAACTTATTTAGTAAATTACAAAATATCATGTATTACAACAATTACTTTGCAGCTTTCACTCCTTTGACCTCAGCAGACGTAAAATTTGGATTGGATACAAAATATGCTGTCATCATATTGTGCTTTGACAAAACCACTTTCAGTCATTAGGTATCTTTACATTCACACGCAATAATGCGCGATTGGAGTCCCACGTTCCAATCTGCACGAAAGAACGTAAGTGTCAATGCTAAGAACCGAGTGATTATTAGCATTTGGAAGCGATTGGAACGAAGCGATTGGAACGTGGTGCTCCAATCACGCTTGATTGCGCGTGAAAATACTGTTTTTTTGGGCGAGTAGACCAAATTCTAGTACGAGCGTTAGCGAATCCTGGAATTCTACGAGTCCAAAAAAACTGTTTTCGGACGTGTTGCGTACACTATTTTTTCGGCAATCATGTAGAATAACAAATCAATGAGACGCATTTAGTCTAAGAGACGAAGAGAGGTCGACTTTCACCCATCTGTTAACCGGATGAAACGATTCCAAATTTGAATATTTCGAACATTTCAGTTCTTATTTGTATTATATATTGAAATTCGAACAGAAGATAGGTACCAACAGAAACACTCTGATTCTTATTTACCTTAATATTTGTATTAAAATTCGAGCACTTCCCGGCCTAGTCCGGGAAGTACGTACTTCCCGGGAAGTGCTACTTTCCCAAAGAAAAAGTGTCCGGGAAGTGAACACTTCCCGGATGGTGGCCGAAAAAATAAATTTTCTATGAAAGACTAGCACTAGATAAATTTCATAACCTGCCATGTGACGTCATCCTTCGTTTCGACCAATGGTGATGCGTTTCGCAAATTTGAATTCCGCGTCCTTATTTTGCACTTTTTATTAAAGTTTTATGGAGTTGAATACAAACTAAATGATAAACTAATGGTTTAGGTATAATGTCATGACAATAAAGTATCGGAGGTAAAAAAATCAAGTAAATCACTTGCTAATCCCCTGTTGCAATAATATCTATAAAAAAGATGTGAGGCTCAACCATAACCTCAAAGAGTAGTCTTCTGTAGAATAGTAGTCCTCCTCGCATGTTTAGGACCTCAAAAAGTCGGATATGTTCGAAATATGAAACATTAACGCCACCCGACCTAACCGATTCAAAGTATCCCAGTACAATTTTATGTGTAGAGTTTTATTGGTTTTCATTCAATCAAAGCTGTGATTTTTCTTAACTTGACAAACATTTTTTGAGGACGTAAACAAACATTTTCATTTCTAACTACATATACATGATGTCAAGAAGTCATGTTCCTAGATTCATACTGCTATAATTCATCCTTCAAATTTGGCTCAAAGTCTGTAGTTACTGAGTATTCATTCATTAGTTCGTGTCTAGAGGTAATTAACCGAAATAATGACGTTGTTTCTTTATAATCTTGTTTTTTTGGTAATATCAAGCTATTGCCAAATTATGAAGAGTGCACACATCATATTACATGTCATTGTAATTACTAAATAATATCTATCTTATCTTGTAAATGAAACTCTTTACAGTGGGAATTATCTAATAACCGATTAATCACTTCTTATGTTGCAGAAATCAAAACATAAAATGCAAGAGTTATGTATATTATGTAATAATCATGGTGATAGCCTTACTATTGGATATTATTGAAAATATCAAAACTGATGCTTGTGCCGGGGTGATTTGCTTTTTCAGCTGTAGGAAAACTTGGAAAAACTTGAGCCTGTAGATACTAGAACATCTCCCACAGTAATTAGCATTATTTACATCTGCACAGTGGGCTCTGCAGCTGTGGACTTTCTTTCGCCGGCACTCGTGAAAACTAACTGGAAAACCAAAAAACACAGAACGTCTGGGGAACTTCCAGCTGAAGGAAACCCAACCACACCGTTGAAAATGATCACCGAGAATATTCCAGTTGAATCAAGTTTGAGTGAAACCACTCTTGACAAACCTCTGGAATCCGAGAGTAGTTGGCCTTCTGGAGACGTAGCGATATTAAACCTCCAATACCTCCAAAACGTGGCATCAGATGTAAATCGCCTACATCTGAGCGACAGGAAGAATCCCTCTGGGACAAAGAAAAGAAAAATGAAGATCACGCTGGCTAAAGCAGCTGGGGAAGAAATCAAATCCAGAAAAGCCCCTGGGCTGCTCAAGTACAGTGCAAGTACAGATCCTGTAGAGTTCTTCTGAGCTGAGCTGACGAAAGTATGGAACGCTGAAGAGCTCTACAGGAGCTGTATCTGAACTATACCTGGGCAGCCCAGGGACAGGGCTGGAAGCAGCTGTCAACTCCCAAGAAAAGGGAGCAAGCCCAGCTTTGCACTCCCTCCTCTTCAGAGAGCGCCTCGCGGTTGAGGAGGCTACAAGAGGTCTGAAGTAGGCTGTTGCTCTGGAAATGTTGCTCTACAGAACGTCAGAAGATCAAGGGACTCTCCTGCAGGGTGCTTTTACTGAGAAGATTATCGCATGCGAGCCGATCCGAGCTTCCTGAACGGCTACTTACGATACATTCACAAGGGCGTGACGTGTTTGGATGAAAATACGAAATACTGGCTCCTCAATTACGTCTCGTGAGCAGTCTTTAAAGCCAGATTAGCTGAGGACATCCTCCGAACATCCAAGGTGGTTTTATGAATTCCGATACCATATCAAAAAATGGAGTCGGAAAAATTACTCCAATTCATCACAACACAGAATCTGGGGAGATTGGCACGCCACTGAGAGATAGGAGCAGAATTCTGGCCTAAAGGTTTCCTCAAACCGACGCGGGAACGCGGGAGCGGGAGCGGGTGCGGGAACGAGATAAATCCGATACTAAAATCCATAGTGGGACATACCGGTGTGATTATTCGTATTCCGGAATGCATACAAGCAACGAAATATGTATGGTATGGCAATGTCACTTCTCGTCTATTGCTTATGATCTTTCAGGCACTTATTCGATATTTACCGGAATGCGTTACTCATGTAGGTATACCGGATGTCCGCGGAAGGTGGCTCGACCCTATATTTTTTTTTTTTATTTAATTGAACGAAATTTGGACGATCTGTATAAGACATAAAACTGCGTTTTTTGAAGAATAACTCAAGTTCATGCAACTTCCGGTTTGACGGTAAGTGACTAGAACTTTTGATTTCTAAATGGAACACCCTGTATATTTTCCCCTCTCTAGCCTCCATATGACATTCTGAATACGTTCATCATTTGTCACATTGTTTGGATACTTCCAAATCACTAATTACAGTCCTGTAATTTTGTGAAAGAAACAACTTCATTGTTTCTGGTCAAAATGTATATGCTATGTAAAATTTAAATTACTACTTTTTTTGATAGCAACATGGTGGCTCGTCGGGTAGTAGAAAAGACTATTTTATTCCGAATAATTTAATATCCACACACTTTTTTTTAAACAAAACTCCGTTAAAAAAACTTAAAAAACTGCGTTAGATGTTTAAAAAAATAAAGCATACTTTGGTATTAAAATAAGCAGAACTGACTGATATAACAAAATCATTAAGGAGGTCAACTTTTTATTTTACTTCGCTTCTGGAAAAGTAAATTATAGGCCAATCTACAGGACTATCAACCTCAACTTAAATTGCTTCGCCGATATTTTTTTTTTAATTGTAAAACACAGTGAGCACATTACTTCTGAGAAAAATTATCACCTCCAGGGGGGTTGGAACCCCCTCATAAAACGCGTTGAAATTAATTTTTCAGGTAATTTCTAAATCTCTCAAAAAATTTACTTTTAATCACAAAAATAACTTAATATTCAGAAAGATCACAAATTTTCACAAAAAACTGTCCCTACCGAAATTTTGAGAAATCGCACGGTATTCTTGAAAAAAAATTGTTGAAGTTACATGCTTTCGCAATGAGGCAGGTGTTGCGCCGGCTCCCGCCAACGTGCATTTTTTCAACCAGCGCGTGAAGTAAAGTTCTATAACTCCTCACATAAATGTTCAACTCGGATAAATCTTACGTCATTTTGAAGATAAAGACCGCAGCTTTGTTTTCTGATATTATTTATATTTATATGAGCAGTTGCCAGCTGCAAAATTGCAGTTAAAAATCTTGTAATATTGAAGTTCCTGACTTCGTGAAATAATGCTTGTGATTACTGAAATAATGTCTTATCACTTGTAGCAAGTAAAATGAACAGTTGAAGAATACTTCATTGTCAAATTGCATAACGTCGAACCGGTCCAAATAATGTTAGTTTTAAATACGAGTGTTTTCAATTCTTCGCATATTTTAGGTTACAAAATCTTGAGAGAGTTTACAAATTCAAATGCTAATAACTCAGAGATAAAAGCAGGTATAAAGATGAATGAAAATCCAGTTTGCAGAAAAAACCCTGCTCTTATTGAAAATATTCATACAAATTTGGTTACTTGTACAAATTTTAAATGCAATCCAGTCAATTTTTTAAGTACTTAAAATATAGGTTACTCGGCATTTGATCGCATTATTGTTCTATGGAAAGAAAAATAAAATCAATTCTTAATGGAATATGGGGATTCGACACCGAGGAAGACAGTGCACCAAAGGAAACTGTCCCGAAGTGTACCTGCTTTAAACTCATTGAGATTCTAAAACCTGAAAAATATCGGCTGGGACCTTGTCAATGCGGCAGCTAGCGCGCCGCTGTATAGTTACAGCGGCGCGGTTCTGTCGGTGCGAAGTGGGCAGCAGTCAACGTTGTTCTAAGTAAACTTCAGATGATATAAAAGTTCCTGTGCAGAAAACACTGGATACTGGGAAAACATCGATAGTCGGAGGCGAGGAAACATCTCTTAGTGCTTTATCACTGTTATTAATTGAAAATGTTGAGTTTATTTTTGAAATATTTGTTTCATGTTCAACTCAGCTCTGTTTCAAAATATCGCAATGTCAGATATGACTTACATTTCCAAAATTCTAAAGGTCCACCTAGGAATTCAGGAGTAAATGCCAGTTTGTTATTAACATTTTATTGAATGGAACTTGGGACTAAAATGCATAAATGCTTATGATTTTATACGCTCATTCAAAAATTTACCTGCAGAATATAAATGTTTGCCTAGTTGACCAAGTTTTTTCTATTCAACGGAAAGTGCTCAGTGTTAGTGTTGTTTCAGAACTTGGCCTTGATGTTACTCAAAATTTTCAAATTTTCAAAGATCCAAGTAGGAATTTAGGGGAAACTACCAATTTGATATCGACAGGTATCTGTAGAATCTTGGCAGTGATTGTTCCGGATTGTAAAGATGAAGACGAGGAGACTGAAGATGAAGTAGATGATGAGTTGTATGAGTGAATAAATATATTTTCCTATACATTTCTCGATGGTGATTACTTGTGGATTCATTTCTCCATACCCTTTCTCGATATCACTGAAAAACACTCTCATATTTCGTTACCTCCGGTCCACGTTTGATTTATACAATAAGTTGATCTTCTCTCGAATTTGCGAATAATTTTCATAACAATACTTCTAAATCTCAATAACGACAGTTTTCAACGATTATTTACCCACATTTATATCTAAAAGTAGTAGTTTGGGAGTTTTTGCAAATATTCTCCCCCTTTCCTCTCACCCCAATGTTTCCGCGATGCGGGGGATATGCCCCGATTGCGGGGGCGGGAAAATCGTTTCTAATAATTTATATCAATTATTTTTACAAATAGTCGCTCAGTTTCATTACTCAGGACTGACAATTTTACATATTCATAGAAAATACCATAGAAAAACACGATTTCGGGAAGGGGTTGATGCCGCGGGAGGGGGTTTAATTATTGAACATAATACTCCCCCATTATTAATACCGATTTTCACTCATATTTATTGCCCAGTGCTTAAATGTCAAGAAAATACCTTCCAGAAAAAAGTTTTTACGATTTTGGGGGGGATGCACCCCCCAGGGGGTGATAACTTTATTGCTAATTATTCAACCCTCCGTGACGACCGAATTGCAGGAAAGAAATCGGCGGAGCAATTTAAGTTGGACTTTTATGAGAAAAATTGCTCTGTTTATTGGCCTATTAGGTATTTATTGTGTAATTATTTAAAGAACATGTTAATGATAAGATAAGAAGATATGTTATTAGCTTTTGGATTATTGATTTTGTTTTATCAGTTGTGTTAGTTACATGTTGCTCGATGAATTTGAATCTTATTTTCATATCCTAAGATCCTTCATTTCAAGAAATTTCTAATATAATTTTCCAAAGTTTTTTTAACGGAAGGTTGTTTAAAACCTAAAAATCTTTAGTATCAAATTGATCGTAATCAAATGCTATTTTTCCTAACCGATGAGCCACCATATTGCCATTTGAAAAAAATTAGTAACAGAAAGGACCCCGCACAAAAGCATAGGAAAATGGCCCACAGTGGGATTTGCCTGAAATTCACATATGTTATTGGTATTGAGTTTCAGATCAAATGTTCTCATGGGCCCAATCCTCTAAGACCAATGATTTAGCTCTCAGGGCCGTATTTAGTATAGGTGCCAAATAAACAATGACACTTTTCTTAAGTACATGATTTTCGTATTTCCTATTAGAATTTAATTGAATAAGAAGGATTGCAAAATCTCAGAATTTGTCTTTTAGCACCAGTCCTCTGTGAAACATGTTTTGCCCTACAGGACAGGACAGGACAGTATTTAGTAAAACTGTATGTGCCAAGTGATCCACAGAAAACTGAATTAAAATGTTTTTGTTGTAACTTTCTTATTTCTTGATCTATGTCAGTGGTTGATGGCTCGTTTGATATAGGACTTATCTTGTAGCATTTTGAGAAAGGTGATAACAGGAAAAAATATGAACTACAACGTTTTGATTGTTGAAATCAGTCATTTACTTTTTGAATTATCTAATTCTTTAATATAAATATAACTCTACTATCTTATTAAAACTATATCTAATTCATAACAAACAACGTTGAAACCGATATGTCCAGAGTGGTGGAAGAGAACAAAAAATCAAAATCAACAAAATAATACTTGAACATTTACAGATGCGGGAGTATTGCATCTTGCACTGGACCATTTGAGGCATCTTTAAAATGTTTTAACACAGAAGTCGATGGATCATTCGCATTTTGATTATGGCGTGCAAATCTCGAATACGACAATATGCTACAAATATGAGCACATGTTACTGGTGTCCTTGCCCCTGATTGTACTGCATCAATACATATTCTTCATCATTCTCGTCAGGCTTGTTTTCATGCATAGGTTATTGAATACTTACTTAATATTTTTCTCTCCTCCTGAATCGTGAATACACTCTATGTCTAACAAATCCAGGTTCATTCATTTTTTTGATGTATTGAACCTTATGAAATTATTACTCTAAGATCAGATAGTAGAGTTATATTTATATCATAGAGTTAGATAATTCAAAGAGTAAGTGACCAATTTAAACAGTCAAAACGTTGTAGTTCTTATTTTTTCCTGTTACTTTCTTTCTTAAAAAAGCTACAATACATAAAGTCTATATGTTAAGCCGGCCATCTTGGATATCAAGATGGCGACCATTTTTGTTATGTTCACAAAGAAAGCTACATTCATCTATCAAACGAGCCATCAACCACTGACATAGATCAAGAAATAAGAAATAACAAAATCAATTTGATTCAGTTTTTTGTGGATCACTTGGAAAATACAGTTTTACTAAATACGGTCCTGTAGGGCAAAACATGTTTCACAGAGGACTTGTGCTGAAAGAAAAATGCTGAGATTTTGTAATATTTCTTATTTTATTAAAATTTAATAGGAAAAAAAATTATGGACTTGAGAAAAAAGTGTCATTTTTTATCTACCACGTATACTAAATACGGCCCTGAGAGCTAAATCATTGGTCTTAGAGGATTGGGCCCATGAGAACATTTGATCAGAAACTCAATACCAATAACATATGTAAATTTCAGGCAAATCCCACTGTGGGCCAATTTCCTATGCTATTGTGCGGGGTCCTTTGAAAATGAAATTTAGCAAGGCAGATATTTTTTGATCAAAAACAGTGAGGTTGTATTATTTTCAAAATTTTAGGACTGAAATTAGTGATCTGAGGATATCCAAAATAAAAATAAAATTCTGTTACAAAAAGTGACAAGGTGCACATGGTTGTATTCAAATGGAGACAAAATAATATAGATGAAGTTGCATGAAGCTGAGTTACTCGTCAAAAGATGCAGTTTTATGTCTTATACAGATTCTTTACTTTTATCTTTAAAAACAAAAGAGTCATATGGACTAGCTACTTTTCGCGTACAGCAGGTGGAGTAAAGATCATGCATAAAAAAAGCAATTCGTCACGCCGGTAATGCCTGTTTCACAAACTCGCTTATTCTCTGGTTCACCTCACATAAAATCGAGCATTGTTCTACCGTTAGCAGTTCATATAGACCAAGCTGTAGATAAAAATAAGAGGCTCTTTTCACACAAAATAAAAGACGCAAACGGCCTATACTACTTTTGATAGGATAGTTCGTTAATGAAAACCCCGGTTTTCGCGCCAACAAAATCGCTTTGTGGAATTTTTTAAACAAGAAATAGTGAAAAAAATTACAACTTTTTTGTTTTTTTCGAATATCCCAAAAAGTATTGGAGGAATCGTTTTACAGTCAATAGCACTTTTGTAGAGAATTAGAAAACCTACAAAATGGTTTTTTATACGACCAGATCGGTGCCTTTTTCACTGAGAAAATCCGGGAAAACCTCGAAAAAGAGACCATTTTTCAAAAATTCATAATTTTTATAAATCTGTAGCTGGACAAACGATATTGCAGAAACTGATAGATCATAAAATGTGCTTCAACTGTGCGCAAGATGTTTTCTGTTCGATGTGTAGTTTTTGCACAATCGCGTTATAAACAATTTAAGGGCACATCTTGCAAGATGCGCCGATTTAAGGGAAATCGTCGTATTCAAATTCTGTAAACGGCAGGAAGTAGAGATCAATATCTATAATTTGTATATTTTGGATTTTCACCTTAGCGATTGAAAATGTGTTGAAAATGTAACTGAAAGTTGATCAAAACGCTTCAAAGTGGGTCCGAAGTCACCCGAAGTCGAACTGAAGTTAATACGAGTTCAGTTCGGGTGACTTCGGACGCACTTTGAAGCGTTTTGATCAAGTTTCAGTTACATTTTCAACACATTTTCCACCGCTCAGGTGAAAATCCAAAATAAACAAATTGTAGATATTGATCTCTACTTCCAGATGCCGTTTACATAATTTGAATAGGACGATTTCCCTTAAATCGGCGCATCTTGCAAGATGTGCCCTTAAATTGTTTATAACGCGATTGTGCAAAAACTACACATCGGACAGAAAACATCTTGCGCACAGTTGAAGCACATTTTATGATCTATCAGTTTCTACAATATCGTTTGTCCAGCTACAGATTTATAAAAATTATGAATTTTTGAAAAATGGTCTCTTTTTCGAGGTTTTCCCATTTTGTAGGTTTTATAATTCTCTACAAAAGTGCTATTAACTGTAAAACGATTCCTACAATACTTTTTGAGATATTCGCAAAAAAACAAAAAAGTTGTAATTTTTTTCACTATTTCTTGTTTAAAAAGTTCCACAAAGCGATTTTGCTGGGGTGAAAACTGGGGTTTGTATTAACGAACTATCTTATAAAAATTAGTATAGACCATTTGCGTCTTTTATTTTGTGTGGGAAAAAACCTCTATAGCTTGGTCTAATAAGGTTCAGTCTTCACAACAGTTCGTCATCAATTTGGAGACATGCCGAACATTTCTTTTCGAGATCTTGTTCCATCAACGAACGATAAAGATTTGTAACTCGTTGCTCAGGAAGGTGTTTCCAGAAGCATGTAGCATTAGATAAAAAACACTCATTCCTTTTTCCCAGATTCTCAGGATATGCACTGAGTATTACAGAATTTTCCTTTTCATTGAAACCAGAATTGAAACCAGAAGTAAGAAGAAAGTCTTGATCTCGTTTTGTCCCCATTTTGAGTTGATGCAGAAGCTCTTCTCGTTCCTGATTCCTTCTGAGTTCTTGGTCCTGTTTTAATTTTACTTCTTGCGTAATACTCTAAAAAATACACATCACGGATTCCCTCTATAAGATTACACAATAATTCAACTACAAAGAACACAGATAAAAATAAAGTTAATTTGAGTACGGAAAGTGGTCGTTTATTACTTGATTACAAGAGAAAATACCACTGCCAAACCGATAATCTGCCTCTTGTCCTAATTTTTTTTGTCCCTCTTCAGTCCCGCTTGTTTATTTGATAATTCAATTGAATGAATCTTTTTCACTTTTTCATAATCATCATGTTATCCAATCTGAACGACATATGAAAGAATTGGCTGAGTATGACTTTGATTATTATACTTTCGTGAAAAAAAAAACCTACATTTTTGCGATTCGGATTTTACAGACTGTAGAAGCAACTGTTAGGTTCCTAGTAGTATACCATAATGCTTCAAAATTTGTCTGATATTGAAAAAAAAACAGTAGTGCAGTATAATTTGCTTCTTCGAGTTCCTCGATAATTTCTATACGCCTCTCTGAATTGTTCGAATTTTATTGAAAATTTGGTTTATAACTATTTTTTGGCTTTTTTATTCAAATAACCCTTTTGACCTCCAACATTTTCTTTTGACTAGAGCTTTTCAAATTTGATAATTTTTGTAATGCTAGAGATTGCATCACCAAACTTGTTTATAACTTGATTTGTTGTGGTTTGAGCATGGTTATTTTTGTTTATCTCTCCGAAGTGTTTTTGTATTGTCTTATTATTTATCTTCTCAGTATTATGTAGTCTGCGTGAATGTTTCCTCAATATACATCGTTTATTGCCGAAAATTTGTGAAATTGACGGTCACCGATGAACAAATAATGACAGGTAAACGATTTTTAAAAATAAAAAATTGTATTTTTCAACTCATCTCGCTTCCATAAAGAATGAACTATAAACACATAAACTATTTTTATTTGAAATTTTTGAAATTAAGTTATTATTTACTGTGCGTCAGGAAGAAAATAAAAATTATATATGAAATCGGAAATACCTGGTTCAAAAATATCTCATATCTTATAGCGATATCTACGGAGGCGTAGAAGGGCCATGAACAATTTTTTTTCGGGATCCCGACTTTATTCTCGAACCCCCGACTTTAATCTCGGGATTCGACTCAGTGCTCTCAGATTCTAGAATTTTTACCAAAGAATCTCTTCATAAAGCTATAGACACAAAATGCAAAGTTATTCCTCGTTCACTATTGGTTGAAAGGATAAGGTATCTTGATTTCATTGAAAAAATGAACAGGATGTTCATAAAATCAGTTGTAGAATCATCTGCGACTGAAAGACTTATATCAGTCGCTATTTTCCATCGTTCAAGTTAACCTCTTGGACTGTTTTCATGTTGAAAGTCCAGTGTAGCTCTTGCCGGGGAAGTAGGTAGTTTTCAAAAGTTTACTTCTATAGCGTTTCAATACATGGGACATTCATTATTTGCTTCATTTCTGAACCATTTCACCCTGAAGATGAAATGATTCAAATTCGAAACGTCGCATCGATCAGAAAATATTAGTCCCAACAAACTATCTTCCAGACTGAGATCCGGAGCCAAATATATACAGGGTGATTTAGAATGAGAACAATAAACTCCGTGTGCTGATTCTTTATATAAACATAATATGATAGTTGTTGTTTGTTCAAAATTTGTTATTTCCGTCAACCGGTTGCATTCTTACGAGCAACCCTCATTAGTCTCCGGGAAACTTCTGTGAGCTAGGAGAGACCAGGCCCTTAACTTTCAACGTGTGATGCCCTTATGGTTGACAAGCGAACGTTCGACCATCACTACCATCATGAACAGATGGTTTGATTCGCTTTTCGTCTGAAATCCTGAGAAAGGTCGGGGGTCCGACTTTAATCTCGGACCCCCGACTAAACCCCCGATTAAAGTCGGGGGTCCGAGATTAAAGTCGGACCCCCGAGATTAAAGTCGGACCCCGAGATTAAAGTCGGACCCCCGAGATTAAAGTCGGACCCCCGAGATTAAAGTCAGGATCGGAGATTAAAGTCGGACCCCCGAGATTAAAGTCGGGGATCCGAGAATAAAGTCGGGGGTCCGAGATTAAAGTCGGGGGTCCGAGATTAAAGTCGGACCCCCGAGATTAAAGTCGGACCCCCGAGATTAAAGTCGGACCCCCGAGATTAAAGTCGGACCCCCGAGATTAAAGTCGGGGGTCCGAGATTAAAGTCGGGGGTCCGAGATTAAAGTCGGGGGTCCGAGATTAAAGTCGGGGGTCTGAGATTAAAGTGGACCGCCGAGATTAAAGTCGGTGTCCGATATTAAAGTCGGGGGTCCGAGATTAAAGTCGGACCCCCGAGATTAAAGTCGGGGGTCCGAGATTAAAGTCGGGGGTTCGAGATTAAAGTCGGAATTCCAAAAAAAAATTGTTCGTGGCCCTTCTACGCCTTCGTAGATATCTGAAGGAATTGAATGAAACAAAAATTGTAATGAAATAAACCAAGAAAGGAGAAAGTTGAATGAAACTGCCTGCATTATTTTATTGAAAAACTATTTTTCATTAGATATTGCAGAAAAGATCTCATTATCTCCAAACCGGATAGAAATAGAAATTTCAGTGAGTTTTGATAACGGTGGCATATACAGGGTGTTTCTTAAGTACGTGTAGAAAATATAGGAGCGTGTTGGTGACATCAAAATAAGAAGAAAAGTTCCTATAAACATATGTTCGCAAGTTATTCGTTTCTGAGATAGATAGTGTGAAAGTTGAATTCTCACTTTTGTTTTTGGTGAATAATTTCAAAATAATTTTGTTATTTGGGTAAAGTTTGGTATCTGGGAATATTTATTATTTATATTGTGCAAAAAATATATTCTTCATAGAGGTCACTGCGAGCAACTGTTTTCAAGTTATTGAGATTTGAAATAATCGTTGCAAGTGATTTTGAATGACAAGATTTTTTAATTCAAAATAAATTCTATTAGAAATTAGTTTTTTCACAACTAACATAAACTTTGATTTTGTCCTTGAAAAATCATCCCAGATACCAAACTTTACTCGAATATCACAAATATTTTGGAATTTATTCACAAAAACCAAATATAAGATTTAAACTTTGACACTCTGCATCTTAGAAACGAATAACTTACGGACATGTGTTTATGGGAACTTTTCTTCTTATTTCGACGTCAGCAACATGCTCCTGAAGTTTCTACACGTACTTAAGAAACACCCTGTATAGTCTTCGAAACGCCAAGGTGATTTGAAAAAAAAAGAAGTGAATTATAGTTGATTTAAATAAACTTCTTTTAGTTACGCAAATTCAAAATACGATACGTTACAGATAAAGTTTCCTTTTTTATTCAAGACAACAGGCTTGAATTGATTTATTTGCCCTCCTACAATTTGATACGTCATAGATTTTCTCAAATATACATTTTCAAACTGATTGTTGTTTCTATTACCATCTTGGAAAATTATGAAAAGTATCTAACACATTCAAGTCTGTTTGTGAAGTAATCAGCGATATAGAAGGAACACTCTTACAACGCTCAATCTAAATTTTTTATCTCAAAGTTATTGTATTTCTTCACATCTTCAGTGATAACTTGAGCGTCACTATTTACTACAATTTGCTTTTCAATGTTTACGTTATCATAATGATTGATTATTATTATGCAACTTGATAGTTCAACTGCGCACTATTTGCAGTGTGCTTACTATCACTGATCCACAATTACTGCAATGACCCCTAGAAATCGACCAATTTGTACACTTCCGCTGACGTAACAGATGATATTATTGAAAAAAAAAACAAACTTGCGAGCAATTCGATATTGAAAAACAGCGTAAAATTGATAAAAGCAGAAAATATCTATACAGGGTGTCAATTCGAAAACTTCCCACACTCAATATCTCATTTGAAAGCTCGTTCGATTCTCTTTCCAATAATGCAATGTTCGTATGTTTAAAAAATTGCATTCCAGACGATAATTTGCTCTGAGATTTTAGTTTTTGTTAGCTTCTATTTCAAACATTACTCATAATGAGATAGAGGTGGAAGCCACGAGAGGCTGCCCCCAGGGGCGTGTACTATCCCCACTTTTGAGGAACCTTGTAGTAGACAGCCTCCTTTCATACTTAAAAAACATAATTGTTCCTTTCACCAGAAAAAGAAACCGAAAGATCAACAGAGCTTTTCGAATATTTGGTGAAAGCCTCCACATATGTCAGGAGAGTCGATTTACTTGGGGTTGAACCTAGTTCACCTATAATAAACATCTGGAAGAGGTGCTGACAAGGGCAAGTACATCATTAATGGTGATCAGGCGTTCCTCCGGCAAAACATGGGGAATAGGACCCAAACAATTGCTTTGGCTACACACATAGATAGTAAAGTCCTCGTATAGAGCCCTTCTGTGGTGGCTAAAACTAGAACAAGTGACGGGGAGGCTGGCCCTATTCGTATAGTCACTGATGAAACGTCCAAAACTTCGACGATTAGCCTGGAGGTGATCCTGAACCTCCCTCGTCTGCATTTGCGTATTGTAGCGGAGGTGAGGATAGGCCACTCCAACCTAATGGAGATCATAGTAATCGACAAATCTGAGATCAAATGACTCCAACCAACTCCTTTGATTGAACACACACCACCATCTTACAATATGGGTGAGACTCATCAAGGGTCCTACCAATGTTGTCAAGAGGGCAAATGGTATACGGATGGCTCTAAGACAAGCAATGGGTTAGGGGCTAGAATTTACGGACAGAGGTTTTAGCCTCGGTACTCGAGCATCTATAATTCAAGCCAAATTAATAGCTATTTTCATTTGCGCAAGGTATATTCTAATGATAGATCTTAGAAACACTCCCAAAGTCATTATTTCTGACCGTCAGGCTTCAATAAAGGCCCTGAGATCATCCAGGGTTTCTACGAAATCAGTCGAATAGACACACTAAACCCCCAACGACCCTGGAGCACAGTACAAGGTAAGTACCAGTTTCTTAAGAACAACAGATTGAGGCACTCGCTAATGGTTAAAGGTAGACAACACATATGATGATGATGTTTGTTTGAAGGTTGTAGACGATGGATAGTAACTTGATTTCTAAATCAAGTAAATCAAGTGGAAGATTTTTCCTGGCGTTTCGATTTCTTGTATCTGCAATTGTCAAGTAAATACTGTACTCACCTGAAGACGATTGCAGTTGAAACAGGAAAAAGTGGAAGAAGTAAAAATCCTTCAACCTTTCAAACTAGTAAAACTATAGACTTCCTAAAATTAAGTAATCATGATGATGTTTTTCGGGTCAGAATAACTTAGAGGAGGAGGTAGGGTTAATCGTAGTATGAATCTGAAAGTAAAATTAGTTATACTTTGATATTTCAGTAAAGTGTAGACGACAGTAAGTTGTGGATTCTAGTGGGAGTATCATTCATTTAAGAATTCAGAAACGTAACAAATTCTTTGCATTACGTTATTGCAGAATCGCATTTTCATAGGTTATATGGAACATCCCGTGAAATATTATTGATATTTAACGACATTTACCTATCAACAATGCATATGTTATTGATTATTATTATTATCAGAACTGGAAGTACATCATCATACATGCTTCTCAAATACTGAAATATTGTTTTTCATCACAATAGGTTAATTTACATATCCGATAAAATTATTTATATTTGAACAAAGTTGTTGTTGCAGAAAGGCTTTCAGATTATTTATTTCACTTATTAAAAAGAGTCTTTGTGCTCAAAACGACCTTGCCTTCAGCAGTTGTATTCTTGGAGATACTAAAAAATCCGGAACGATACAAACTCTAGAGTGAAATACCGAAAAGAGTTATTAAGAGACTTAATTTTACTCAGTAAGAATGGTAGATTTAAAAAGGGAACGTGCTAATTTGCCAATGTGCTCCCTCACAAAATTGAAGACTTCTCTGCCAGTACATTAGGTAAGTCGTTTTTGAGGGTGAGATATCAACTTTCTAACGTGGAAAACAGTCAGAACTTTCCCTGTTCCGCAACACTTGTAGATGCGGAACATCTGTCAAAATATTGAATGTATCAGCATGTTGATTGATGTATCTAACATGGTAAAATGCTTACTTCACTCGAATGAATGGGGAAACTCTTGAACTTTAAAAAATTCTAATAAGAATTTAATATTCATAGCAGCAAGAGGCAAAATTAGTATTACGAATCAAACAATCACTATATTTCCATTTGAGCTAAATATGTTTTCGTTGATTTTATACTTTATCAAACTATTTACCCATTTGTCAAAATAAAAACAAATTTGCTTGTGAGGTATCACAAGAATATTTCCCAATGCCTTGTTATTTTCATTAAGTTACCCATTAAGTCACTGTAATCTATTTGCAAAGCTTAACTAGGTGCAATTATTGTAGCAGTCAAACTTACTGTTTTACTATTATTTGAAGTCATAGTCACTGATTCTCTTTTCGATTTTGGAAAAAATTGCGCAAAATATGAAGCACTGTTGAGGTTTTATTCGAACAAATATTCATACCATTAGTGCTAATCTACACTTTATTCTGGAATATATGAATCGATTTAATAACATTGTTTTTAGTACAACCCTAAGCTTGATGCAAATTTGAGTTATTATATATTTTAGGTCTTCCTGGGATCAGCGTGTGGAGAAGGTGGACGAAGTAAGGAGTATTCTAAGGTGTTGAGCATTTTTACATCATTTATTTTCTTAACTTTTCCACATATATATTGATGATGAGATAATTTCTTCGTAGTGAGAAATTCCTTCATTGTTTTTCAGGAATGTTCGAAGTAGAAGATACTGAAGATAGTGTACGAGTTCTTTAAGGTCATATATCGACTGTTGTTACTAAAACAGGTGAATCATTCATGTTTCGGAATAATGTTACCAATAGTCACATATAATCACGCCTAGACGCGTCAGTTTGTGTCAAGGCCAAAGGAAGGAATGAACTGACCTAATTCTATGATGATTGAATTTGTTATTACCAAATTTTTACTCCCACCATTCAATTTGAAGTGGATTGGTTGAATATATTAATAAAAGTCGTGTACCGAATTATGTAAATGAAAAGTACCACGTTATATCCTTGATATTAACACTACTGTTGGCCAAAATTTGATTGCATTAGACAATGATGAATGAGAATATGTTTAAGCAGATGTCATTAGATTTTGCATGAGTTTAGATTCCAAGATCTTCTAAAAATAATTTGATGGACTGGAAAAACTCAAAGAATCGCTACCTTCAGAAGAAAATCAAAAATTCGTCACGAATATCACGAAAACCGAGCAGGAGAAGACAATATCTTAGGTGAGATGGTCATGAATGAAATGCGGTGGAAAGGACACGATTCAATTCAAAGTTTGACATAACTTGATATAGCTAATTTCTGATATTGGTGAGGATATATTATATTACTTGTTATTATGACGAGCAAGTGGACCATAGAAAAAAAAATTGTATTTCCACTGTTACGGCAAACATTCTTGCATTCTTCTGGGCTCAAAAGGAAAATATAATTTTGAAACACTGAGTTTAGTATTTCAATTGTCCACTTACTCTTGCCACATGCACAATTAGTTATAAAAACATTTCTGTGAGTGACAACATATTATTTTATTCGATATATTGTTTAATGAAGGAACCATGAGGCGACTCAGAGTGGGGTAAGAGTCCCTAAAAGCTGGCATTGATTCAAAAACCAAAGTGCATTGATGCATTCGCTCTATGACACTACTGTGGACAATACTTGGGTGCATAACAAATCACATGTCTCAAGATTGGCAATGCTCCCTACTACCCATAATTGATCAGTTCAAAATAGTACTCTTTGGAGACTGCACGTGAGTTTCAACTCGGCCGATTTTTTTAATAAACTTTCCCCACGTTTTGTTGAAAATTGTTATATTTTTCACTTTTTTGCTAAGGATTCGTCAACTTCAGGTACGCATTATATTTTCTGTAATTTTTATCTCATATATGGCGGTAATATAGTTGAATTAAAACGATTTTATTTCATAATTAAAAAACTGGAAGGAAAATACCTAGTATGTTCGTACAAATAGATAACCTTTTTGTTGTAAGTAAATCGAGTCGTACGAGCACTTTGGTTTGCACTATTAGAATTACCAGCATGGGGACACATTTAAATTTTTTGCGAATTTTTGCGATTTTCTCCAAAAAATCTTTTTTTTTTTAATGTTATGCCATGGTCGCGTTTTTCTCTGTATACTATTTTTCTTGGTTCTAGGAACGAGTATAATCATGACGGGAAAAGATCTTTTCGACATTTTAAGAAGTTCTGGACACCAACAAATTCAAAACCAAATATGAAGATGATGACGATGACAATACAATATGACAATAATTATATCCTGATTCTAAAGACAGCTATTATTGGTGGCAGCTATAATGCAGTTAACAAAAAATATTTCACATAACTAATATATAACAATATATTTGTTTCATTCTCTTATTTATTCTTAATAAATAGAAATTCTAGATGACAGTTTTTCTTTTGTGCGTTCTTTGAAACTTTTCGTCTATTTATTTATAGGCTACATTTTGTACTGACATTTAGTTTTTTGGATTTCTATAGTATAAAAGGTTTCCTATTTCATCAAAGAGATTTTCGAAACTATTTTTCCGTGAATTTGGAGGTAATTTTCTACACATTCAAAATTTTACTGATAAAACTTGATTTACTTCCTTCAAAATTCACCCTATTTTGCAAAGTATTTTAATAAATTTTTCCGTTTAAAATCATCAAACATTTTGGCAGCGGGCTGAAGGCCTATGACTGTTTCGAAGTCAAGGCCACTTTTATGTTTTAACCTCCTCTTGTTGTTTTTAAGTTTTGATGAAGGCCCTCCAAACCAGCAATGTTGTTTCATAATTCATTAAAAAAGTTTTATAGCAGAGTTATAAAACATTTATCTCCGTAAAACTGAACTATTTTATAGAGGGTTTTTATTGTATTTCTGCGATATTTTTATTTCCCTTCAAAATATAATTGAAAAATGCATCAAAATTACTTTCTGTCACGTTGAATAACAGTTATTTGAAAGTATCCTTAGAAACAATTATGCTCTTGAAAGTAAATTGTTGTTTCTGTAACCATTTGATAATCATTTTATAGCATTGTATCTTTACGACTATATGAAAAACACAACAAATTTCTTATTAAATTGTTTACTTGAACATGAGAAGGCCTTCAGTAATTATGTGATTACACAAATTTATAGTAAATAGATTTATACCTATCTTGACCTAGTAAAAACTGATTATAGGTTAGGCTGAAAAAATGTTTGACCATGCGCACAGGAGAATAAAATCAAAAATTTTGTGACTTTATTTTGTCTAGGTGGAAATTATATAATTCATTTCCAGATCTCTTCCTGTCATAGATATAACTACATTCTTAAATATATTGGAAAATTATTTCAAAATCACCTTCTGTGACAGTTACATTGAAAATTCTCTAGGAATAATTCTGCTCTTGAAAGAGAATTGTTGTTTCAATAACCATCTGATAACTTTTTTATAGCATTATATTTTTTGATACTATAAAAAACACAACAAATTTCTTATAACTTTGTATTGTTTACTTGAACACAATTATGCTGTCTGAATTCACACCTACTATGAGAAAGTTAAAACTCATTGTACTCAAAAATTCATGATTCCATGCTCGAACCCAGGAGCTTTGTTTTGTCTACCTATATATAGCAACTATACTTTCCAGATCGCTTTTGTACGTAATCTACCATGTCAGCCTAATTTGCTGATTTGCTAAACTGTTATTAGGATTGATAAATAAATTATCATCGTTTATTATTTCCATGTTTAAAAGAGAAACCATACATTCAGAAAAAAAGTAGTTCAAGAGTACTGCGACCCTAGCAAACAATCAACATTGATATTTTCCAAACATTTTATACAAATTCCATGGAGGCTTCAATATCTTACAAGCCTTGTTTCCTACAAAAAGTACAAATGCATAAGGGAATGTAAAAATGTCATAATTCTGAAAAATAGCATTTGTATTAATATTGAAGATGGTAAATATTTGAAAATTATATTGCAATTTTCTATATGAATACCATTTGACCATATCACTCTTTAATTTGTTGCTTTATATTCACAAATTTGTATTTTTGTCTGTATTTTCGCTCTCAAAATTGCTACTGATATTTTTTTATTTTATTCTTTCGAACTTTTAATTTGGCTTTCAGCAACAGTATATTGCTGTTCCAACTGCTGTGCCCTTTCACTGTTAACACCAGAATCGGCCAAAAATTATGCAGACTATCGCTGAAAACCATGACCGATATATTGTTCAGGGTGTGGTAAATTAAGAAAAGTGGAAATAATTTTTGGCAGTTTACCAAAAGTATGAATTCTAACTGGTTGTTTCGTGAATTGAGAGCCAAAAAAACTGTTGATTGAGTGTCAGTTGGATGAATTTCCAGATTATTATCTTCTTTTTGTATTTGGTAGAAAAATTCTGAAAACTACTGTTGCCTTCATCTATCACTTCTTCTATTAACATATTTGTCAGTTCCTATCTTCTGCAAGCTCCACTTATTCCAATAATCATTGCAGGTTATTATGAGAAATTTTTGATTTTTTACCTTTGTAACCCTCAGATTTTGGATTTAAAAATGCAATCAGCGTTAATGACCTTTAATGACCCCTATTAATGAATGATTTGTTGATTTCGAGAAATCATACAATATGTCCCCTATTAATGGTCGATTTGTCATAAATGGTCGATTTCTGTATGAATGCATGATTGTTGCATAGGCAACCAAACAAACGAATTCGGATGTTATGGATGCTAAAATGGATATTGACTATAAATTCATGTTGCCAAATGTTGCGGAAACTGCTAAAGAAGCATCGTTAACTTTAATGCCAGAAAAAAATTTGAATTCCTTTATTTCAACAAGAGTGAAGAGTAGACGGAAAAATATTGTAATCAACTCTTATATTAAAATGCGATTAATGATCTCGAACATTAACGCGCTTGCTTCGCTCGATCATTAATCGCATTCATTAATACACTAGTTGATTAAATAACTATTAACTAGGAATAACATGAGTGCCTATTTACGTAGATTAATATACACAAAAACTTTGATTCAAAATTGATCTGGGTCTCTTAGATTTAAGGCATTTAGATGAAAAAGTAACCCTCCAGTCTTTTGATTGTTGCTGTTATTGTGAAAAAAATAGGTGGTGATTTCACCCGAAGTGCTCTCTACGAGAGGCAGATGATACTTTCGAGCCATCCTTATTGTAGCCAGCTCGACCATGGCATTGTTGAAATAAGTTCCAGAAGAGTTTGTTGATACGAAAAACTCCATTCCGACAAACTGAAATCTCGTACTTTCAGTTTGTCCACCCAGCAGTGTCAAATAAAATTGTAATGTGCAAATAAGCATATGAGCATTATATCAAGACAGGTATTAGATAACACTTATTTTTAGCACAAATTCAATATTTGTTATGAAGCAATTTGATGAGATGCGAAATCCATAAATAGTTGACGAATTTGTTTATGTAATACAATGTAGGACAGGGTCATTCAAGATTTGAAAACCAAAAGGAAGAAATCAATATAACAGAAGAGAAAAATATTTTGGGATGATTCCGTTGACCACAAGAATGCGTTCATCAATAAAGAGCTATATTGAAAGTGAACGATTCAGTTCAATCTTTAAACTGAATAATTTTCCACTGCTTCTTGCTTTTGTGAAGTGGTTAATTACAAAACTAAGTTCAAGTTGAAAAACTCATCTCCAACTCTATACTAAAATCTCAAATCTCAACCAGAATATCAATTAGGCATGAAAGTTCCATGTTTCTATACTAATTCAATGTAAGAGTTCATAGAGTCTGTGTAAGAAGAACTGATGACAACAAAATAACACTTCGATACCTGATGTTACTGCTGGCTTGGAAATATCTTGAATCTGTCTCTAGATCCCCAAAATATAAAAGTTTATAAATATTCGTCGTTTGATACTTTTCAACTACAAGACGGCCTTTACATACATCCTACCCAATTCACATGCTATTTCACTTTGACGTGTCTTCAATTGAATATCGAAAATAGAATAACAAAAATCTGGCAAGTTAGTGACAATGTACAAAAATTGGATCTACCACCACGGCTTATAATAATAATAATATTGGATTTTATTGACAGAAAATGAAATATAGAACTCTCAAGAGGCAGGATTCAATAGTCGAACTAGAAATCTAAGAAATCTAATTCACTTGTTGTTCTTTTATCCAACCATTAGATAATAATATTATTACAACAAACTGATAGTAATGTAAATATAAATATTGTGTTAATAACATTAAAGTTACAATCAAGCATATACACTAAATGCTGTCATTAATTTCAGATGGTGATTTCTTGTCATATTTTATGAAGAAAATTTCATATAAACATGTAAACTAACTTGCTTTGTTTCTGAGAAACGTGGTGTCAACGTTTCATTTAAAAATCGGCATTTCATCAATTACTCAAAAGTCTTTTTGACCATTTTGATGAAACTTGGTGTGATTATTAGCAGAAGCAAGGGGCTTTTTATGAAATTATATTTCAAATTATAAGAGGCAGAGGGTTACCTGATTGATATTTATAGTAAAAATCATTTTACCCTACTGTTTTTCTCTAAGTGTCATATTTTTTCAGAATGAATAATTCAAAAAAAACTTTCTTACAATGCCGTGAATTTGAAATAGCTAAACTTGGCCAAATCAAAGTCAGTGGCGTAGGAATGGTGATTACACACCATCAAAATTTATGTGAATGATCTTTTTTCAGATTCTCCATATTTTCTTGACTTTCTATTTAATTTCATGCACAAATGTATTGTTAAGTTTTGATAGAAACAGTTGACAATAGTAGGCCCAGGAACATCAACGACGAAACCAATAAAGGAGTTCAGGTAGAAATAAATTTATTAAGGAAATCTATGGATTGATAAAGCGTTGCTATTTCAAATGCACGGCATTATATGAGTTGAATCTGATGAAATTCGGAGAAAAACAGTGGCGTGCAATGGTACTTAGCATAATCATCAATCAGGTGACCCATCGCTATTTATAATTTGAAATCTAACCTTATGACAACAAGCCCCTTGTAACTGCTAATAGACACACCAGGTATCATGAAAATCGACAAAAAGACTTTTGGGTAATTAATAAATAACCGAATTTTTATTCAAACTTTGACAGTCCGCATCATTTGAAACCAAAGCAAGTTAGGACATACGCTTATATGAACTTTTTATCATAAAATATTACAAGGAATCACCACCTAAAATTAATGACTTCAGTTAGTATACACGCTGTATAAAACAATATAGAGAAAATAGAATATAGAAAAGATTAGAAAATAGACAAATGCGATTACACATACATCTATTATTATGATCAATATTTTGTTCGTTAGGTGAGTGGCATGAGAGTTTATGCTGAGGCTTCATGAAGGGTATTTCACGGCTTAGAAGGAAAATATGGTCCTCGAACCATTAGGAAAATCATAGAATACATAAAGAATATTCTACGTTGGATCTAGGATGAAAATTAGTGCTTCTAGATGTTTCTTTGTAATAGTTGTCCTAATAACATATTTAAAAATCAGAAATTTAAAAATAAGTTAAGTTTATGGGCCGTGGTGGCCTTGCTGGTAAAGCGTTCGCCTTTGGAGCGAACGCACAGTATCGTGCATGACATCACACGTTGAAAGGTAAGTGCTGCGTTTTTTCTAGCTCACACAAGTTTCTCTTCTGAGATATCTGAGGATTGCGCGTAAGGGTGCAGTCGGTTGAAGGAAATAATAATTTTAATAATTTTTTTGTGGAGCTTTGAAGCGTCTGACAAAAGTTCTGGTCCATAGAAAGCATCTGACTCTTTTTAAATTACTTCAGAGTGATATTCTACAAAATATATATAAAAATCAGCCATATAAATTTAAGTTAAGTAAGTCTTATATTTAGTTACCTTTCTCAACTGGTATCTGCCCAAAAATACATGAGACACTACTCAGATCCTAAGTCTTCATCTTTTTAAAAATTAGTTATGTCTGAAGGCCCTGGGATCTTACTTATAAGGAAATCTTTTATTTACTAAAATTCTGTTCAAGTCATATTTCTTTTTAAACAAAAATCCTCCCAGAGTCGAGCTTCCAACCGAGATGGCTGACCCTAAGGTGATGCGTCTGGCTGGGTTTTTACAAAAAAAAAATATTGTCGGCGACGAGATTTGAACTCGGAACTCCGGGTTGGATGCCAGTGACACTGTCCATAAATCCACCAGGCGTTGCAGAAATATTTCTGTAGACTGGGTGTTCAACTAAAGTAAGTACCTTGATTCCCTAGTATCTGAAAAATGGTCATCAGGCCAAGCTAGCAGGTAGGCATGCGATCATAGTACATAGTAACACTACTCATTTCGTTCGTTTAAAAATAAGTGACGTCTTGCGGCCCTGGGATCTTGGACTATTAAGAAAATCATAGAATACAATAAGAATATTTGACGTTAGATCCAGAACGGAAATTAGTGCTTCTCCATCAAATTCATCGAAGATTTCTAGAACAATTCGGGTATGCTTTCGTCGCATACCAGGTGCGTAACATTATTCTTTTCAGATTGGCAAATTCAGAATACGATACGTTACTGATATAATTTTGTAATTTATGTCCTGTAAATGCAGTGACCTATCGAATCATATTGATTCATACGCCCTTTTGCACTTGTATAGATTTCTTTGTATTAACATTTTTTTAATTTTCAGACTGTGGAAGGTTCAAACACCCATGTTAAAGTATTGTTTTAAGTTGAATAACAAGCAGCAATCTGTTTCCCAACCTGAAATGAGATATTTGTGAATTCTTATTCCAGATAAATGGGGGACGATGAAATTCGCAGGTTATTCGCCACAGTTTTAAAATCTTATCCGTTGTGCTGATTAGTCTGTACACTTTATTTTTTGAAAGTAATAATGATATTACTATCGAGAAGGTGAAGTTCCTAAAAAACATTGAACTCGAATATCAAATCGCTTCGTGAACTTTTGATACCCTCTGAATTTCGAATTGCATTCATCTGAACTCAATGTTGAGAAGTTTTCCATGAAATATTACAATAATAATTATTACAATCACCTATTCACTGATATGGGTTTCACAGTGCTCATTCAAACGAAAAATCGGATATAAAATATTGAAGAAACAACATGTTAACATCAAACCTTGTTCCACAAGAATTTTTGTTTTATCACGAAAACATTATTTTCTTGATTTGGGCATTGCTGCTCGTGCTGGTGGGGCGTTCGCGTTTCAAGCGTATGGTCGTGTGTTCAATTCCCAGCATAGTCACCAGTCTCTTGCGTGGCATCACACGTCAAAGGTTAGGAGGTGTGTCTTCCCTAGCTCGCACAAGTCTCTCGAAGACTGTGGGTTGCGCGTCGGGGTGCAACCGGTTGACGGTAAAAGCAGTTTTAAGCAGAAGAGATTGGTAGTAAACGTATGGGTTGGTGTTATTGGGAAAAATACCATAAGTGCTTGGAAAATTACCGATAATTCTGAAAAAAAGGGGAAAAAAATAAACTCGTGCAGTTTTTAAAAATTCGTCTTTATTTGTGTTTTATATTCCACCTCAAACACTTGAAATGTTACAAAATCGCATTCGTGAAGTTTTGCTTCAATAACTTATATGTTGCGAATTGTTATGCGAAACACCATTCTCAACAATTAGTGATATTAGAAATTTCAAACCGCCATAGCTACTCAGCTAGTTAGAAAAAAAAATGTATACAATATTTTTACACATCGTTCATAGGTTGATTGAAGTGCGTCTAACTCTCTCTAAATGCAATTTTTTTTCTTCTGATAAATCAGGAATGGAAATTTTATGTCTTAAAACTATATGAAAAAAATTGGAATTCCCAAGTTCGGGTCTTTTTCGGTGAAAGTGGAAGTAATGGAGTAGTATGAAATATTGGTATATGGTCAAGAGGGCAACCCTATCCGTACTATACAGGGAAATTTCGTGGTACCGTTCGTTATGCTAAAGCATTGTTTAAATAGAACATAGTTAGTCAATGCCTGTGGAAAAGGTATTGGACACAAACGCGAGTGTCATCTAGCGTGATTAGTTACAAACATGAATATTTGACGTCATTTTAATGCAGGTTTCTTCAAAAAACCCTGATTTTAATGCTTTTCCATTGTTTTAATCAAGTTACGACATGACTTGGAGGCCAGATCACTGAAGTTACGACATGACTTGGATGCGAGCTCACTATCTCCATCTACATGTCGCATCCATTTTGATCCAATTATAATCCCATAAGGTTGACTAACTATCTTCTATATAAACAATGGCTAAAGCTTACAGTTTCCTGATTTTGCTTTTCTTGCAAACCAGTTATTTTAGAATTGGTCTCATCAGTCAATATAATTAAATGAGAATTTTCCAATTTTGAGCAATTTTCAATGTAAAAAAAATCCTTCAAATTATGGGATAAGCATTAAGTTTTCCAATTTTAGATTTCCTTTTAACACGAAACTGTAATAGTCATTATCATTCTGTTCAGCCCCATACAAACAATCTTGTTGGTGAAATTCATGCTTTATTTTTCAAATATGTATTGCATACTGTTTCATTTCAAAAACTGGTATTCTAAATCGAAAACTTAGGACTTATTACCTAATTCTTCGATTAAGTCCGAAGCTTTCGATGCACACTGGCTGTGTTGATATTGACACCTTTCAAAATCTTTATTCTTTTTTCATTCATTCTTTATTCAAAAATAACAAATGTGATACATTTATATGTGTTAAAAATAAGTTCGCCTGTATATTTTTACAGTTATGAACCCAGGTGAATTAACACCTGTGTGTGCAATAATACAAAATAATCTTGTAGTAGTAAGCGTTGATATATGCAGACTAGTATTAATTACAAGGACAAAAATACAATAAAATAATTAGTGGCAATATTAACAACAAATAGAGGTAGAGATAATAATAGACAATTATAATAGTGAATACATTAGTATGATAGCTAGTTGAATGAAGTTAAGTAAATGAAGTAAACCTTTCACAACATTTTATGTATGCCATTACTATTTATATGAATAAAGTGTTTGTATTCAGTTATCACTTCAATTTCATTTGGTAAGATGTTATAAATTTTTGGTGCAACAGTTGTTACAAACTTTTGGTTTCCATCATATTTCCTAAATGGTATTACCATATGTTTGTTTGTGTATTGTCTAATTTGGTAGCAATGGTTCTTGAAATGTTTGTTTGTAGATTTAAAACAGAAGATACAGTTACTAAGATAGTTTTGGCAGCTGATATTCAGAATCGATTCATTATAGAGACAATTTGTGACAATATAGTCTATTTTTGAATAATATTTATTCTACCATGATTCCATAATTTAGGAGTGATTCGAATAAGGACTTGTAGATTTACAAAAGAAGTTTTTTTGTTAATATTTTGCGTATTATATAAAACTTATGAATGAATCTAATTTTGTGAGTTGTCCATTTTAGATTTTTGTCTAGAGTGATACCTAGATATTTTATGGAATCAACTTCTTTTATCAACCTAAACCTAACGTTTCATTAGGAGTCACTTCGAGAGTGATGTTTAGTGAAATGCTTTCGTACAATTTCAGCAAAATACCAGTATTAGAAGGCTTTTCTTCGAACAATATTACTGTAGAAAATTGAAGTATTATAATGGTTTTGACTGAATCCATTGTTTTTAGGAATTGTCCATCACTAGTACAGCTTGTTCAAAAATAGATAAAATTACCCACCTTCATATCAAGATGAATTGTAATTTTATAATAAATAACTAATCTTTCGATGTACTCACGAAATCATTGATTTAATGAACTTTAATTATATGTGAGTGAGAAAGTATTTGTTTACACACGAAAATTTGTTTTTCGTCGAACGAGTATTTTTCGTCCGCAAACACTTTTCTTCCGCAAACTCTTCCGTCCGCTGTGGTCACTATGATACGGCACGGTGCGAAAGCGGCAACTGAGGAGTCATTTTCGTAAATTCACGATTCGTTTTCAAATTAATTATTTACGAAATCCGCTAGATTTTACATGTGCACAAGACCGTGGTGTGAATATTAGTGTTCATTATAATCAAGAATGGATAGTGATAGCGAAATGGTTATCAGTAACACTCCTCCGGAGCTGCGGGAATTGGCAACTACAGCCACGTTGGATTTACTGAATCACGAATGTTATACGAAAAACAATACAACACATTCAAGAACTGGCGTCAGGAATATAATTTCGACAATCTATCAGAAAATGTTTTTCTGATCAATTTTTCTAGTAAAGCTGGCAATAATTTCAAGTCATCAACGCTATGGTCAATATTGGTAAGTAAAATATAATATGCACATCGGCGAAAAACTGTCTATTGTCTCGCCTGCTTGCTAGCCTCAGCTGCGCCTCGGCTATCAATTTATAGACTCGACTATAATAGATAGTTTTTCGTCCTTGGTACATAAATAACTATTTTCAGTCGAGTATAATCATATTTAACTAGAAAATTCTTCCTTCAGTGCTAATATCTGTGATTACTTCATTTAGAGTCTGTTGTTTCCATTGAAATCAATTTAATACCAACGGAAATTTGAAGTTACTCATTAGTCTTGATTCATGTATCGATTTATAATATTGATACGAAAAAAATCAAACTGGGTTTTTTGGGAGTTGCAACATAAGAAAGACAACAAATCGAAGGCCATAGAGTCGTTAACATGTAAATCCGGTTAAATCCCATTCTTGGAGGGAGAGTAAGGTATATTTGGCTCTTTAGCCTTGACTGTCACTCGTTCAAAATCTGTAATTTACAATTGTGACACAATTTTACTGGCCCAAGGTAACCCACATTTTGGTACTCAATGTGCGTGCACACACGTTAAGGTACTATGGTTGATTTTTTCAATAATTATACATGTGGAATCATCGAGAGACGTGACTGTAACAAGTTTGAAGTTTTCAGACAAGTACAAGGTGTTACAAACGCCTGAATTCGGTAAATTCGATAGGAATGGAAAAGCATTTGAATAAATCAATTCGTAGTACCTATACATAAGGTGATGTCAAGAAAACAGAATTCTTTGGTTTAGTAACGAACAGTCATTGCCGACCGATGATGAACCCTTTACTCCCATATTCACCTACTAAGGGCGGGTTGTACAATACAAGTTCACCAACAGTTCAACTAAACTGAGTCCTGTTGCTAAGGTACTATACATTTCATTGGCTAATCTCTAGTAACTGAACCGAGCTTATCTAAATTGATGGTGAACCTGCTTTGTACAACTCGCCCTAAGTAGGCTTATTATGGCAAGTACCTGTCAGAAAACAACTTCTCCCCTGGCTAAGACCACGACGGGTATTGAATTAAATCTGACAGATACTTGTGCAACGTTCCTCAAGCATCAGAGGACGCAATTGCAATTGCCCTGTGTGACCAACCAGCAGAATTATGTTTTGATTTGGACAGGGTGACCACCTGCAGACTAGTTTCGAGGTTGTTGCCTCTCATCAGTGCGACGGTAGGTCAACACAGACAGCACTGAAGCCATCTCTTCTCAGTCCAAACCATTACATACTCCGCTGCTTGGTCAACTCTGGTTCACGCGACGAAGGTACATTTTACGGTAATAACTTTCATTCTAATTAGGCATTTTGTAATTATTTCTTGTTCTCATGAATTCTCTACTGCTGGAACATAATCCAGCTATCAATCATTATTCAGCTTGAATTAACTATTGACGAGATATGTGATATGAGACATGAAGATGAGATATGAAATATGAATCCAGCTAACTGAATAAAAAGGCACTGAAGATTTAGTGAACATATTTATCTTTGATTACTCCATTTCCATATGGAAGGCATGAATCTTTAAGGAAAAGGTGAATATGGTATGACTCCTCGTCAACTGGTAATTGGTAAAATAAAAGTAACTTCTGGAATATCAATAATAATGATGATATATCGTCTTTCATGATTTCCAACCATAACACAAATACTCTTATAAATTCATTATATTCAATATTCTGGATTTTGCAAAGTCATTGTTACAAACTTTCTCAAACTTTTATCGTTCGTATGCCTGTCGGTCTGTCTTTCCATTTTTGAAGGACTTGCTGACATCGGATTGATCTGTACACGTATTAACCCAAAACAATTTTCCCCCTGCCCACTTCCGATTCCTTGATGGCTAGATAGGGAACGCGTAGGAATTCTGAAAAGTTCCGACTGGTTCGTATGTGGAAAAGTATAGCCAGAAAAGTTGTAGCAAACAAGCTTGATATGATCTTGTTCAAGAATCTTGGTCTTTTTTGGTGTGAAGGTTCGAGATTGTCTTTTCACAATCATCAATATTTAAATTTTTGTGCATTATCAGGCATTGTCCTGCAAAACAAAACAGCTTTGGAGAATTTTCCACGTCTTTTCTCCTTAAGTGTGATTTCCAGTCATTGATCTACCTTTATCGAGATAATCAATCATATATATATATACTTCATGGCAATCCCAAAAAGCGGAAGCAAAAACTTTTCCAACAAATCTTTATAAATGATACTTCTTGGAGAACCAGGAGTGTCTCCGTTGCATCGATTGCTGCTTTTTTTCTCGGTCGTAGGAATGTGCCCAAGTTTTATTCATAGTAACAACATTGCTTATGAAGTCAGCATCTTTCTTCTTTCAAATCGAGCTCAGATCGAACGCGATGCTTCTAGCCTTGCACGCGTACGCTTCTGGTCAACATTCAGATTTCAGACATTCAGGGATCCATTTTGCAGACATTTTTCTGATGCCCAAATCCACGTGAACTGTACGATGAACGCGTTCATACGAAATATTCGCTTCCTCAGATATTTGTTTTAGCCCAATTTGACGGTATGCTGAAATCATGTCATGAACTGCATCGATATTTTTGGGAACGAACACAGAAACTGACCTTTCTGATCGCTCTTCATTTTCAACGGAATATATACCTATTTTGAAGCTTGCAATCCAATTTTTCACGGTCGTATACGAAGGACATTGATCGCCAAGGGTACTAAGCATTTCTCCGTAAATCTCCTCTTAACCCCTTCAAATAAAGGTACTTGATGGTGGCTCGATACTCCAATTCTTTTATTGTCATAGTTTCGGTATACACCCCTTTTTTTAAATTTTATTGCGCAAAACTGATTTGATTTTTGACATGAAACTTTACACTGTCACTTCTGAGTTATTGATAGTTACTCTAGTGATGCAATATTTTTTTATCCATGGAATCGGTCTAGCATAACTAAAAATCAATACAACCTCGTCCCTAAGCTGTTGATAAAAATTTTCATTGCATTTAATGTCTTATGCAACACTCGATCTGCGCTCTGGTGTTGCTTTTCTTTCGCGTTTTATAAAGCTGATAATAATAATAAAACTGCCTTTATTCACCACAACAATTACACGGCTGAAAAAAAATTATAAAATACATAATGATGTGGTGAAAGGGTGAAGTTCTCCTAGGAGAAGCTTGACGTCGCTCTTCCACTCAACCCTTTCAATAGTTAACTAATAATGTATTGAAATATAAACAAAACAAAGTTTAAAAAATTTAGAGAGTGAAAATAATAATGTAACATATAATGCTCAGTCGGTCAAACAATGAAACAAATGAAGGCTAAATAGATACAAGAACAAATATATATAGGTTCGTCGAATTCGTGTGGGTGAAAAAGTAAGAAAGCAAATAAAAACCGCGATTCGGATGGGTATTATTTCTTTAACTTTTTTTTATTGGGTGAGCGTAAAGTCAATCGAATTGAATATATTTTGCCAATAAGAGTTTGCATAATTTGGATTTAAAGCAAATTGGTGAAATTGTTTTGAGGGAGTCTGGAAGGTTATTGTAATATTTAAAATTGTTGTAAAAGGAATATCTTTCAAACATGGAAGTAGACTGTCTGGGTGTAATGATTTTTTGCCTTAATCTAGTATTCAAACCGTGAATGTCATTCCGAAACGTTACTTTTTCTGAAATCGTTCAAGAATGCCCACTTCCTCGGAGCAACTTCAGCCCTCAAAATACTGTGGCAAAGCTGTGGGCGATGCCGGGCGTGAACACTCACGCAGGCTGCATATGACCTTCGATACGCTATGCACCAAGAAGAATCTGGATGATTCGATGGATCCGGACAATTCGATGGAGAATTCCAGAGCATTCGGAGAAGTCAACAATTAATATAAAAAGAACGACGCAACAGACAGACAGTCAGTCAGTGAAGTGAAAGTCGAATATAAATACCTAGTTCCGTGATTGTTATGTAAATTAGAGTATTGTGTTATTTTATCATTGTATTTCGTAAAATAAATTATTTTAGAGTTAATTGGACTATAAATATATCACATTTGGTGTTAGAAGTGCGATTTTTAAATACATAGTGTTCGTGTAAGTAGAAAGTTTGTGTATTTCGGACAATTATTTTCGCGTGTGAAATAGACAATAATAATAATAATAGACTGGTGGCCGTGGAATAGTCTGTGTGAAATAGACAATAATAATAGTAATAGACTAGTGCCCGGGAAATAGACTGTGTGAGATAGACAATAATAATAATAATAGATTGGTGACCCGTGAAATAGACCGTGAGACATAGGCTAAGACAAAATGTGTTCGAGGAAAGTTCGCCTGGTTGAATTGAAGGTTGCGGAATTGAAGCAAGAACTGGAGGAGAGGGAACTTGACACAAGTGGTAAAAAGGCCGTGCTTTAGGCAAGACTTTCTGAGAGATTACTCCAAGACGGCGAGGATCCAGAAACATTTTCATTCGAAGTTTCTGGAATTGATTTGGGTTCCATAATGAATAAACTCGATGAAAATTCCAAATCAATGAAAGAAGAACTGCAACAAAATTCAAGAAACCTGGAAGAAAAACTTCAAGAAAGTTTGAAAAATCTGGAAGAAAAGCTGCTAGAAAATTCGAATAATCTGGAAGAAAAACTTCAAGAAAGTTCGAAAAATCTGGAAGAAAAGCTGCTAGAAAATTCGAATAGTCTGAAAGAAAAATTTCAAGAAAGTTCGAGAAATTTGGAAGAAAAACTTCAAGAAAGACTTCTGGAAAATTCGAATAGTCTGAAAGAAGAATTTCAAGAAAGTTCGAGGAATTTGGAAGAAAAGCTGCTAGAAAATTCGAATACCATGAAAGAAGAACTTTGTGGCGTGGCGAGCCGATTAGAAGAAAGAATGGAAACTGTCGAGACAGAGATGGAGAAAATCAAAGATGAAATTGAGGAAGAGATGGGAAAATTGAAGGAAACAATCAGTGATGAAATCAGAGGCGGAATCGAGGAAGAAATCAGCAAAATGAAAGAAACAATCAGTGAGTTGAAAAAGCAAATTGACACTACCCACATCACAGAATCTGTCAATGAAAATTCAGTACTGGAACTGAGTTTGAACTTAGATGATGTTCAAAAGGGTTTGAAGGATGTGAAAATCAGTCCGGAAACAGGAAAACTCTCTATGAAACCACCTCAGTTTGATGGGAAAACACCATGGACAAACTACCGCCGACAATTTGAAGCTGCAGCAAAGGCGAATGGATGGAATGCAGGAGATAGAGCTGTGGCACTAACACTGGCGTTGCGTGGAGAAGCAACGAATATCTTACAAACCCTCACGGCTTAAGAGCAAGAGGACTACGAGCAGCTGATTAAACATCATTTCGTAAAATAAATTATTTTAGAGTTAATTGGACTATAAATATATTACAATACGCTACTCTAGTATTTTAGTCCGTTGCTGAGCAACGAACTTTCCCGGATCGTTTTCGGACCTAAACGGTACGGGAATAGTATATTGTGTATCTAGTAGTAAAAGCAATACATTCCCGAACGACAATGTAAATTGTTGGCCGAGGCGTTTAGCCGAGGACAACAAGCATTGCAGTCTGGGGATGTGCTTTTACTACGAGGTACACATACTATTTTTTCTGAAATAGCAATCAGCATTATCATAAATTGTGGATTTGAAATTACGTGCTTTCCTGAAACGTCAAAGTGACAACTATAAACCAAAGACCGATTTTGGCGGCTTTGGCCGGCAAAGTACTTTCCCGTATCGTTTTCGATGCGGAAAAGTATTAAACGGTCCGGGAAAGTTCATTGCTTAGCAACAGACTAAAATACTGGATTAGCGTATTTTGAGGCCTGCAGTTGCTCCGAGAAAGTGGGCATTCTACGGGTATCGGAAATAATACGGGAAAATTTTTGCCGGCTTATTTACATTTTAGACAGTTATTGAATTCACGCAAACAATATGTAGAATTCCTTAGTTTTTGATAATGCTGATTGCGATTTCAGAAAAAATAGTATGTGTACCTCGTAGTAAAAGCACATTCCCAGACTTCCATGCTAGTTGGCCTCGGCTTAACGCCTCGGCCAACAATTTACATTGTCGTCCGGGAATGTATTGCTTTTACTTCTAGATACACAATATACTATTTTTAGAAAGGTATGTCGGGATTTTATTCTGCATGATTTTATTAAATAAAATACAACTATGAAGAATACGACGCCGAGACATGTTTAGCCAACCCAATTCATCGCGCTTACATGAAATTGATTTATATTTTCGTATTCCGAATATGAATCCAATGCATGCGTTCTGGACTTTCTGAATTCGTGGTTGGTCATATTTGGTTATAGTAACATGGTAAACAGTATCCATGTAGTTGAAGTGGCATAAAACTAAAGCTTCACATAGAATGATTTTCGATTTACGATCCAGTCGATAATTACAACCATACAGTTTTTTCAGATTACAGTGGGAGATTTACTCTAAAGTTACGAGAAACGAATTCCCTCTGCATTTTGGGCCCATAAAGTATAACAGATGATTTGGATGGGTTGAGAATTAATTAATGTTGTTTTGAAACATTTTGTAAAAAGAGTAGATCTGCGTTGAGCTTTTTGAATGCATCGTTTGCATCATTATTTTTGCATGATATATACAGCCGAGTGTCATCAGCATGATAGTGAGATTTGCAAAAAGTAGCAAGTGTGTCAAATCGTGCGGTGTATATGGTATAAAGTAAGGGACCCAATATTGAGCCTTGTGGTACTCCACTGATTACTGCGAGACCTCGGAGAAGCTATTTTCCACCACTGCATGTTGAAGACGATTTGGAAGGTAATTCTGGATCATTGCAGAACCTCACTAAAACCAAAATAATGCAATACAGCAATGAGAAGACTATGATTTATTCTGTCAAATGCTTTCGAGAAGTCAAGAAGGATCAACGCAGTGACTTCATTTTTATCAGTAACCGACAAGATATCATCAGTCACCCCCAGAAGTGCACTAGTACAGATGTGGTTGGGTCTAAATCCTGATTTAGTTTCCGGTAAGACGTCAAACCTACTTATATGTTCCCTCATTTGGAAATTCATAGCTTTCTCGATCAATTTTGACAAAACGGGAAGTACACTTATTGAACGTATATCTTTAATTTCGGATGTTTTTTTAATTTTAGGAATCTGCAAATTTTTTTCCAAAGAACGATTAATAATAATAAGACACTCATGCTACAAATACCTACCTATATTATTCATTCAAACCCTTCGGTATACTAACTATTGTTCATGTAAACCCTTCCGTATAATGCTTCCATCCCGAAACTGTTAACTGATTACACGCTCCTCACGAATATCTTTTTGGGAGGTCATTGTACGGTGTCAGACTTTCAAGACCCAAGATTTATTGAGTATGGTCAGTCTGTTGTCTATCAGTAGGTAATACCAGCAAGAATTTCGCACTGTTGGAGTGTGTTTGTATTCTAGTGTATTCTTTGCTTCCAAGTTCATAATCAAATAATTTTGACAAGGTGGGCCAGAGACTACGTATTCTTGAAAGAGGTCGTCGACATAACTGAAGAGTGAAGGATATGTCCTAGACGAGTTTATTAACCCACTTCTCTCTCTCACTATCTTCGAATATTCCTGAAATGGAACCCACGGTTCAATGGTCTTTTACAAAATAGTGGAAGTAGTATCTTTATTGATAGATGGCAGATATAATGATGAATATTTAGTGATTGAATTTCCATTATGAATAAACTCATTAATATTACATACAGTGTTATCCACTTAAGATCGGAGCACCCTTATGAAATCTTCAGTTTTCAACTGATTTTTTTTCTATTTCAGCCACGTTTATACAAAATTGCAAAGTATAAGTTCAAATTTTTTTTCATGTTGAAAATTGCGAAATATCATTAGCGGTGATGTTCATGATATTTCGACTCCACCACTGTATTCAGCATCCATCAGTTATTAGGAAATTTCAATTGGCAAGAAAGTTATAACAACATGAAATATTATCGTTGGAAAATCGTAGAATTATGAACGATGTATTGAATCTGCATAAAATCCTATAAAAGAAAGAATCGATAGCACCGAAAATTTTAATAAAATAAACTTGTCTGTGCCATTACGGTCATTGAGAAATCAAAATGTTTGATATCCCTTTCAAAAACACGATCTATTCCTATCCAATCTGCAGAATGACTAAAAATTTCAATACATATTTCAATGAATACACAGAAATGCTAGTTTGCACTGTAGTATAACGATAATCTTGAAAAAATATTCTCAAACATAATTTTATTTTATTTGAATTGAAAGATTTGTTTTGAAGGAAGAAAATAGTACAATTCTTTTGAAAAGAGGAATAAATATTCTTGATTGACAAGATTACGATCCATTTTATGTTATGGGATTTGTTGAATTCTTAATCCGACAAGATTACTTTTCTAAATAAAAGAGAGGATATACAGTTTATTCGAGTATTGATTTGTATCTTTTTGATAAAATTAAAAACTTACGTCAAAATGTGTTATGGTTAACCGTAGTTTCCTGAAAAATGAATGCTGATTATTTGCTGGTTTACAAAATATTATGTCTTCAACTCAATATACTATATCAAGTAAACGCAATTTAGTGGCATTTTGTTTTTTCAGATTATGAAACAGTATCAAAAATACCTGAAGAGTTGATGAAATAAAATTATTTCGTAGTACAGCAAAATGAATTATACTTCTCGGAAAATGAAAGAAACTAACAGAAACGTCATCGGTATGTACTTATAGACCAAGAGTATCTATCTTATTTTTGAGCAACAGCCTCAAAATCCGTGAGTTAATTTAGTTTTGTCTCATTACAATCCATACATTATCCTGAAGTTTGCACAACATTTTGTTCTGGAATATTTATAATCGTAACAACAGTTATATTTTATTCTTGCTCTGGGATTTAGGAAAGAGTCCCTTCGAAAATAACTATACTTAGGAATTTGAAATTCACTTAGCTTTCAGTTGTTGAGTGAAAATAACATTGACTACAAATGGTTCTAGAGTAAGTTCAATCAAATTCATTCATTGTCAAAGTGAAAATAGTGTTCAAAACTAGATGTACATATACTTATAGACAGTATGTCTTGTTTCCTCGGAAAATAAGAAAACTTCAGCTCATTTGGCTTATTCTCAGTTGCAGTTTTGCTAAATTTTAAAATTATTGTTAATGTACTTATCAAGTTTATTTATTTTTATCAACAGTAAAAACACAAGAGCTTTTTTTTATCGGATAAGTTTTTTTTGGTAACGAAATAATTTTGCCAATCAGTAATTTTACGAGAAAAACTGACATGACAAAATCGCGAGACCGAAGGTCGAGAGATTTTGGATGGAAAAATTTTGAGTTAAAAAGAAATTTATCCTTAAAAGAAAAGCTCGAGTGTTTTTTGGCAAGATAAATTAACGACCGAATATAAATTGTCTCCATATTGACGCTTTAGTATTTTTTGTAGATTGCGGGATTGCTTTTTCTATATTTTTTGTTATTTGTTGAGTCGAAACTTCCCCAAAACGATTCATGTTGTAATGTTTCAGTATCAACAATCAACAATACTTAAACAACTGACAGGGCAGACATTAAAGTGACGTAAGCATAATAGATGTAGACGCTAAAGAGGAACGGGCGTTTTTATCGGTGTTAAAAAACGATGCACCTTTTTTATCGCTGTCAAAATGACACATTTATACAGGACTTAATTTATCATGAGTAAATATAATGGATAGATATAAGAGTAACGTTTATTCTGAATTGTGCATAGTTCTCTTTGCGGATAAATGAGTCTATCCTAGCTTTCATTGAAGACTACTTCTCTTTCTTATAGTATGATTTTTTTTCTGTGTATAACATATTCAGTACATCATTCACAATATTCAAAAAATGTATCAAACAGTTTTTTCTGAATGTTGATCCTAGTGTGATATAAAACTTGTAAGCTCTGCTGTGCTTTTATTGTTAATTGTTTAAAATTTCACTGGCTTTGCAGTTCCTTTATGATGTGAATTGAATATTAAGACTATGTCAAAATTGATGTTTATTCAGAATATGAAATCTGTAAATGAATATCAAGTGGATACTGTTTTGGGCTCTTGCATGTTGTATCCCAACCATAAGTAAATGAATGAATGAATATTTCAGACAAAATCTGAGAATTGGCAACACGGATGAAGAGAATCGTTGAGGTTTCTGGTTGTAATTGCTGATTTTTTTGTGTCTATATACACTTTTGCAGAATAATTCAAAGTCTACAACATAACAAAAATTCAGGGAATTTAACTGAAAGCCATTTTCCATAAGGAAAGTGCGGGGTCCTTTCCTTTCAAAAGCATACATAGAAAAATCTGTACCTCGGAGGTAAACGGCACTATGTCCTCCGCATAAGGATAAATTCTTTTTTTAACAAATTCAAAAACTCCTAATTAAAAACTTCCAATTAATCTTTAATATATTTCTAAATGTATTCAAAAACAATTTTTAAACAGCTGTCCTGAAAAATTAGGAAAATGGACCTCCGAGAGGTAATAAATATTCCTATACTTCTTGAAATATTAAAAAAAAATCAACATTTAATATAAATATCCTAATTGTACGAAGAAAACTGACAATTTTTGCAAAAAGCTTCAATCCCAAGGCTCTGTTCTCCATTCTGTTTCATTTTCCACCTCCAATTCATTATAAATTTATGATTCTCCTGCTTGTTTAACATCTTCTACTTTGATAATTTTATTACTGGTTTGTATTGCTATTGTTTGTCTGTGGTCCTATTCTTGAGTTTGTACGTAAGCTAATTCAATTTTCTGTTTCACACTGATACACTTGAAATATGTCTATTGGCCTCTTTTATTCGTATACGAATTGAAAGTCGAATGATTCCAGAATAGCACCCATTTACAAAGATATGTTTTTGTAAATTCGTTTTGATGAAATCAAAACATTTCACAACAACGCATCCTAATAAGAAATTTATCATTATTCATGAATATTTCAAGTATGATGAGTAATGATGAGCCGGGTTCGTATTAAAAAACTTACATGATGTTCGTGAAGAACTGAATCCTCGCATCGAAGATTTACTGATTTACACTGTTATAGCTGATTTTGAAGAAAATAAAACTTTCATTTTCCATTTTCTGATATATTTTATAGAAAATTCAAATCGCCATCAAAAGCCTTAATGACATTATAGTTTTACCTGTAGGTATAACTCAAGAAGAACAAGAGTCCCTGTTGAGTTTTTTCGACCATTGCAATGCTCTCCAAAATAGTTGCCATTTTGTCGTATTAACTGTCTGCGTATCTCTTCGGTTTAGAATATTGACAAAGGAATTAGGGTATTGTTCAAAAACTCGGAAGAGAAAATCGATCTATTCCAGGTCCCAGCATTTTTCCAAAATATCTTCATGCTCAGAAATAGTAAATTCATTTCGTACTTTACGTATATTGGAATGATTTACTTATTTCATTTGAAATAAGCATGCACCATAACACAACATTGTTCAATAATACGTTTTCGTTAATTCCTTAGGGAGGCTCGTTGTGGCACATCCAGTATACAGGGTGTCCCAAAACTCAACGTCATCTTTTGGAGTGCTGATAGTCCAGCTTTTGACTGACCAGAATATCACAATATGACCTTAGTAAAATATTGACAGTTTTGGAGATATTGACAGTTTCATGAATTTCGTGAAAATCGAAAACTTTGCTCAGAATTTTGAGTGCCACAGGTACAAAACTTAATAGTTCAAGACTCTAATTTTTGTTATGCAACCTTTAATAACCCTTGTATTGATTAAAATCCAAAATAAAAATATTGGTGCAATACCATTGGAGAAAAAAACATATTCACGAGTTAATCTATTTTATTTGCTTGCTTAGACTCTTTTTACTATAAACAAAATCACCATGCGAACCCGGCAAGTTATTTCAAAAGATTGCTCATTCGGTGGAATTTTTTACATTCACAATATTCACTATCTTCCACTTGAGAAAAAAAGATATTTAGTGCAATAGGCGCTCATTGTGAAATCATTTCAATAATTTGAATGAAAACACTTGGTGAATTGAAGTGACAGGTATTTATTGACAACTAAACAAAAGACAAAGAAAAATTAGAGAATGTGTACAAACTGACTGCCACCAAGTCGAATGCAAGCGTGTCATCATTTTAAAAACGATCTTTTCATTAGTTGTGTACTTCCTTCGGCACTTATTTGGACAGCTGCTTCAATAATACGACTTCTCAATTCATGTTCATCATTTACTGGGTGTGCATCTAGCGGGTTTAAATATGGAGACTGGGGAGGCCACAAAATGGGACCAAGACGATCCATCTCTATGGATAAGTTTGATCCAAATAATTTCTCACTGGTCTTGCGTAATGAGCTGGACAGCCGTCATTTTGGAACCACATTGCCCTGCGTATGGCCAAAGATACATCTTCTAAAAGAGTAGGAAGTTAATTCCACATTTAGAATGGCAGGTAATTAATTCATAAGGGCCAATAATTTTACCGTTCCAGATGCCGGTCCATAAATAAATAAAAAGAACATTTTTAAAAAGATGACACGCTTGCATTCGACTTGGTAGCAGGCAGTTTGTACACATTCTCAATTTTTCTTTTTTTTTGGTTAGTTGTCAATAAATACCTGTTACTTCCAGTTACCAAGTGTTTTCATTCAAATTACTGAAATAATTTCACGATGAGCTCCTATTGCACTAAACTAGGAATATTTCTTTTCCTCAAGTGAGATATAGGGAATGTTGGATCATGTAAAAAACTACACCTAATGAGCAATTTTTTGAAATGACTTGCTAGGTTCGAGTGGTGATTTTGTTTACAGTATGAAGAGTCCAAGTAAGCTAATAAAATTAATTAATTTGTGAATCGGGCAAATATGTATTTTTTTCTATAGTTATTGCACCAATATTTATCTTTTGGATCTTAATCAATAGAAGGGTTATTAAAGGTTGTACAACAAAAACTATAATCTTAAACTTTGAAGTTTTGCACTTGCGACACTCGAAATACTGTTCAAAGGTTTCGATTTTCACGAAATTCATGAAAGTGCCAATATCTCCAAAACTATCAATATTTTACAATATTGTGATATTCTGGTCAGTCATGAGCTGGACCATCAGCCCTCCAAAGGACGACGTTGAGTTTTGGGACACCCTGTATATTCACTACTTTTATTCCTTTCAATAAATCAAAGTTCAATATGAAGTTATGATCGCATGGCTTAATATTTTTCTGGATTCTGCATGTTATATAAAAATTGAAGGTTTAGAACAATTATTATGATTCATTTTGAAGAAAATGTTTGTGCTCATGTAGGTAGTAATAAGATCTTCGACCCGTCCCTGTAGAGTATTTTTGTGTACTTTTTCTAAGTTATTATTTGACATGCCAAGGCCACAATGCCTCGTTACCACATTAGACGAATAACACATAAAAACGTTAGATAAGTGATTAATTTTTTCCCAACAGATCGGATGACCCTGAACCTAGAATTTGTAGAATTGTTTACTCCAAAGCCGTAGCGTGACTATTAATTGTTTCATACATATCTAACAACAATGTGATTACACAGCAAGCATCCGATCTTGCCATTGTGTCTTTTTCATTTCCAGGTGTTGTGAATGCCTACGCACAATTATATGTAAAGTAGAACACAACATGGACACAAAAACTCTGTTTGGGAGAGGTTTCAATATCGACACAGCATCGCATAAGATATCTGGTATAACTAATAAGGTTCAGACCGGGACAATTCAGATGACAGGTTCAAATTTCCATAGCGAACCAAAATAAATGCGGAATACTAAGACGACACTAGATCCAATATACCGTTCTCAGCATGATCAGGAAAAACATATGTATCACATTATCTCAGCTGACAAGGAGAATCCGACAAAAATGGAGAGCTTAATTGTAGAAAACCTCTTACCTTTTTTGCTTGGAAACGATATGATTCCCCCTACACAACACGGTATTATTCCTGGAAGATCAACAACAACGAACTTACTTTATTGCCTGTTCAAATGGACCAAAGTTCTTTTTTTTTCTATTATAAAAGTTATAACATTTGTAAATCATAAACCCTTGTTATATTGGGCACAATAGGCTATGCCTCTGCCCTTGTATTTGAATAAATAAATAAATAAAAATCACGCAAACATTAACAATCATTAAAAAAAAATTTCAACGTGATCTTCTTGTGTCAATCAAGGATTTGTACTTGGTCCATAATTATTCACAGTGCGAATGACTGTAGTCGGTTATCTTGAAGGAATTCATGTAAATTATATAAAAAACTTCGTTTGAAAATTTCCGTTCTATTTCGAGGAATGGTGATCGAAAAAGTTTGTCGAGTATTTATATTATGTACCTATATCTCTTCTAAATATGACTTCATCATGGAGATAGTTGGGTTGCTTGTGTTTTACTGTAGAAGTTGCAAAGGTTGTGTAGTTTACGTCTGTTGGACGTAATGAGGAATTCTAATTCTACAATTTTATGTGAAATTATTTGCCTTCTATTCACACAAAAAATTAAGCCTCAAACAGCAGTTCTGATCGTTCTGAATACGCTGACTATCCATGCCATCTAAACAGGACCCATAAACGATGTCGCAATAGTTGAATTGGGAAAGAACTAACGAGTCACACAGCATTTTTTTACATCGGGGCCCAAATAGTGTCTTTTCAACATATAGCCCAGTTCGGAAATTGTAGATAGTGACTACTAGTGCAAAATACCTGATTTTCTGCGCTAGTTCATGAGCTTCGACAAGCAACGTTTATGTCGTTTTCTATTAAGTATACTTTTGTTTCAAACTGTTCAAGGTAAAGTCAAATTATTTCCACCACTGGATATCTTGCATTGTCTGTCCAATACAGCGTTATAAATTTTATCAAAATAAAAATTTTCAAAAAAAATTTTCGTCAGGCATGTGTATAATAAAAAATGTGGAAAGAAAAGTAGAAACAAGTTTTTCTCATGTAAATCTATTTTTTTTTCCTTTTTCTATGAAATTAAAAACTTTCTCCGGAACACCACACTATTTTTCCTTGTCTTACCAAATATGAAATCTGCTTAACATTTTCTAGAGAAAAGTTTTTATAGTTCGTCACAAGTTTGGTCTGGAAGAGGGTAAAGTTTGACTGCTCGAGCATTTCTCTACCTGATTGAGACTGTTGATATTGAAAAAGTTAAAACAAACATTTCAAAAAGGTACCTTTCTCGACATTTTATATTGAAACATTTTGCTTAGCACTCCTTAGAAATTTGGAATATTTCTTACGATAATCTCAACTGGATAAATCGTTTTTCAGAAATAATCAAAGTAGTGAATATTGCATATACATGTAAGCAAAACTGAGAATACACATCGACCTTGAACTAGAGACCATCGTGTCATTTTTATCTCTCTGGGACATTAATCAGAATTGCAGCTGGAAAGGTCAAGAATTTTGCATTAATAAATTATTAAAATAAGTCATCATAAAAACCACAGATAAAAAATTTCCATGTATTGCAATACAAGCAAAGTCAAAATATAAATAATTGATTCGTGAAAATACGTTTCGATTAATTTAAAGTCTTCGAATAGTTCTACTGCTTTATAACAATGATAATAAATACTACTATTAATTTTTTAGTCACCCATTCTGTCATTTGGTTTGAATTTGTGTTGGCATTTCAGAAATAGTAATAGGTCGAATGAAAAGAAAAGTAGTACACTGTTGGTTCTACTGAGTTTCTACTGTTCTTTTTCAGCTATGAAAAAATGTAGGTTCTCACCGAAGAACAATGAACGAATGGTGCCAACCAGACATATTGAAAATTCAAGGATATTTGAATGACCTGTTTCCTTACAAGATTCTCATGTTTTTGCGACTTGCGTTTGAGGTAGCAAAACAAAAAGGTTTTATTTAATTAAATTTACAATAAAAGACAGATAAATAAATAGAACTCAGTAAATCTATCACTTTGCAACAGAGGGGAAAAGAGGCAATAGTAATGATAGTAATAGTAAATTACTGTACAGAGGATACATTGTTCATTGAAAAAGTAATAGGAATGGCGAGGTAAAATAGTAACATATAGAACAATTGGGACTGATATAAATCATATTATTTGAAATGTTATGAGTGTCGACTTGTTCCTTAAAATCTGAATGCAACATCCCTCACATGCACACCTGCCGTTGCGTTGTTAATCCAATAAAAAAAACCCTTCTTTCACTATAAAGCTGAGCTTGCTGCTGACCACACAATTTGTGAAAATTATGCAAAAGGGAAATATTATAAATACCTATTCACTTGTATGAAAGTACATCAAAATTGCAAGAATGCTTATACTGTAGGAGTGTAAGGTTTTAACTTGTTTGATTGATGATCTATTTATTTTGTGGAAGTTCATGATGAAATAAGAAAAGGAAGAAAAAATATAACTTTTGTCCAGTTTCCACTAACACTTTACTACTTTATTACTTTATTAGCCGAAACCGGTCGTAATAAAGTAGTAAAGTGTTAGCGGAAACTGGACCAAAGTTATATTTTTTCTTCCTTTTCTTATTTCATGTAAGGTTTTGCTAAAAATTGTTTTGAATACAAGCTGAAGAATTTCCTTCATATTTTGCAAGTATAAACATATGCTTCTTTGTATAAATTCAGCTCAATAACATTTTTTTTACTTCACTTTTAATTCTATTCTTAAAAGTCTGTCAACGAATAAAAACATTTTTCATTTAATACTTTTTGAAAATAGCAAGATGTTCTACGTTACTTTTATTGTCAGGAGGTTTATTAAAATTTCATCTACCAATGTGTTGAGGTGAACAAGAAGTTACTCTCAAGCACTTTTTGTTGATTTTTTTTTTCTTTTTTGAGTCCTTTCAGTTTCCATGAATAAAGGGAATAATTGATAAAGAAAAATGCAGCGACAGTCCAGTTATTTGCTCAGATCTTTTTTCAGTATTGCCATGATACGGTAGACGTTTTTCAATTGAAAACAGCAGATTTTCATCGATATGCAAGGAACAGTGTTCCACTTCCACTCCATTTACTTTCATTTCGTGTACAGTACAAAAGCAGATCATCAATGTTTTAGTGAGCTTAAATTTTTTAGTTGCCAGAAATATATCTTCCAGAAGTGCTGAATCCAAACTGGTTTTATAGGAAAATGTCTTTCAAGGAGACAAAGAATAAATACACAAAAATGTCTGCTTTTTCTGTAAAACAGTCATTTTTGATATTAATCTGGTAATTCCAATAGACGTCAAATACAGGCCAATTATTTCAGGTAAACATCTTTCAGAGAAAGCCTTTCTATGATTTCAAGAAAATTGTAGCATTTTCTTAAGAATAATTGAGAACGATAACTTTCTATTTTAGAAGTCCTCGATAGACCTTTTTCAGAATCGGAACTTATTTTTATAATGTTCTACAAGTTTCCATTCATACGCGCCGTGGCAATGATTTTTTTATGATACTGATTTGAATAATAAATCATTATAAAAGCGCTTACCTCTGTTTTTTCCTGTTGAATGTCATTGACGGTTCATCGATCTCGGTTCATTCTTGTAAATTAGTTACTTGTTATTTATCAACGGGAATTTCTTAGTAATTTTTAATTAATTTATGGATTACAGATAAATAATTTGAATACAAGAACAACTTGTAATCAACATTTTCTTGCAATTCTAAATGAAGTCATCAAAATATTTTCAGAATCAGCCAGCAGTGTATTTTCCTTCTCTAACCTATTAAATATACAGGGTCAACTACGATCAATTACGGAAAATTATACAGTCTGCTCTCCCCATTAATACATCAATTTTTGGGATTTCAGAAACTACGGCTGGAGATGCCACCAACCCATCTTCATCCTTTTGAAGCCGAAGATGTGGCTGCACATTGGGCCCAAGATGCAGGGTTTCCAAAACTCACGTACCCTTGTCAGGAAAAAGTACATTTCAATTATTTTGTCAAATATTCTCGAGTTCTTTCGAAATTTTGTATGTTTAATGTTTCCTTATTCAAAAAATCAAAGTCTTTTGTTATTTTGAGATTTTCCTTGAATTTTTTGTTAGTGTGGGGGTAGCTTTCGCCACTCAAGATAGCCTGAAGCACTTGCTCCCGTGTCCTCTCAGCAATTGAGTTGGTACAAACAAAAAAACTCACAAGAGAACGTTTGTATTGGCTCGAAATACGATACATATTTATTTCTTTTTTTTATCATAAAAGAAACTAACTTTTCATGAGATAAAAGTAGGAGTACTTATTAGCTATCCTGACAGCCAGTGGAATCCATAATATTCTGGATTTTACACTGAAAAATTTTTTCAAATGAAGAAGAGGGGACAAATGTTCATAAGTTTAAATATAAAACCCGACATTCCCTTAGAACAGGAAAACCAATGAGCAGATGGCCACTGTACTTTCTACCATAGACGCTAGTGGATTTTGACTATCTCGAACAGAAGTACTGAATCTTGTAAAGACATTGTATAAATGACAATCACTAGAAACAGTAGTTCAGGTTCAGACTGGTTCAACAATTTCAGGAAGAGACAAGGGCTTTCTATAAAGGAGCCTCAAAGTGTAGAAGTAACCGGGAAAAAATCAGTAGACCCCATTCATTAATCAAGAACACTTTGAGCTTCTGAAGAAAAAGATGTAGTAGTGTAGTAGTTTAGTAGTTTTGGAAAATGTGTAGTTTCACTTCTAATGAGCTCCTCAACCCAAAGGACGTGGGTTCAAATACCAGCATGCTCACGGTCTTCTAAGGGGCTCTGGAAACCTGGATGATACCCCCACCGAAGACTAGTTGCAGAGGTGGAATCATAATCTTCGAAAATCATTTCCTTATGTAGAATGTACAAGCAACCAATTATTCATTTTGGAACATTTTCGTTATTGATTCTATTAAATAACGTTTTTTTGATATCACCAATTCGTTACTTCTGAAATAAAAGTTCATCACCCCTAAATGAGTGCTGATTTTACAGTTTTGTGAAAACGAGGAGGAATAAGAAAGGTACCCTAGAACTTTTCAAAATACAGCATTCAAATTTTTTTCAAAACTACCTAAATTCTGTCATTACCAAAGCTAAATATTTCAATGGCTATATACTCAGAAAATGTGTTGCCTTACTATCCCAACAAAGGTACGAAGTACGATTATATAAGTGTTACTAATCAATTTTGCCTTACCTTATCAATATTAGTGGTTTCGTGTTTTTTCCTAATCGCCATGTCTTGAAGGTTGCTAGTTAACAACGCTTCTCGATGCAAAACTGCAACTTTTCATACTGTCTATAATACGAATCTGTAGATTTTTCTGTTATAAATTATCATAAATTCAGCCTCCCTAGCTAACTTTACAATCTTGGATGAAAGTTCTCTTTGATTTGCAATCATTACAAATAAGAATGGGACTTTAACTGGAATGCATTATAACTGAATGAATCAGTTATACTTAGTTATAGTTTTATTATAGATATTAACAGGGATTTTCATCGGCTACATCAATAAATAATATCAAAATAGCTTGTAAACAACAATTAATGCTTTCTCTATGTTAACAATAATAGTGTATTGAAATAAACGAAAAAATCACTGATTTTAGATTCAATTCCAACATTGTTTTTGGAGACATGATACAGGTATAATAAAAAATGGCGGATCATACACGTGTTAAGCACTTGCAAAGTTAAGGACACTCCACGTCGTACCCTTAAACTCGTTGTTCATGCTAATTTAAACCCTTGTATCATATTATGCGGTAATGAAACTACTGTCTATTGTTTCGACACAAAGTGTCATCATCTGAGCGAGTCATAAACTAAATTACATAATATTATATCGAAAATATCCACATCATAAAAGTCAAATGATTGGTAGGTAATAAGTTAAAAACTTATTGAACGACCAATCAATGGAAATTCGAAATGACAATAGTAATAATTCAAGTAAAATCCAATAATATTATCAATTAATCGACCCCATTGATTCCATGGTGGCACAATTTCTTGTTTTCGAAATAAACGCATTGAAAATGTCAAAAACAGCATAAAAACTTCCTTCAGGATTATTAAAATTTTCACCATCCTAGATGAAAAGAGTATATAATTTTCCATATTTCTGCTGAATTTCATGGTGGCACCATTTCTTGTTCTCGAAATATACGCCTTGAAAATTTCAAAAACATCATAAAAATTGGTTTATAATCACTTTACGACTTTTTCCTCTGATTTTCAGAATTTTCACTATCGCAAATGAGAAGAGTATATAATTTTTCATATTTCTGCTGAATTGCATGGTGGCACCTTTCCTTGTTCTCAAGATAAACGCCTTGAAAAGGTCAAAAACAGCATAAAAACTGGTTTTTAATCACTTTTCGACTTTAAAATGTTCACTATCCCAGATGGAAAAAGTATATAATTTTCCATACTTCTGCTGAATTTCTTGGTGGCACCATACCTTTCGAGATAAACGCCTTGAGTATGTCAAAAAGAGCATAAAAACTGGTTTATAATCACTTTACCACTTTCCCCCGGATTTTTAGAATTTTCACTATCGCAAATGGAAAGAGTATATAATTTTCCATATTTTTGCTGAATTTCATGGTGGCACCATTCCTTGTTCTCGAGATAAACGCCTTGAAAATGTCAAAAAACAGCGGAAAAAACTGGTTTATAATCACTTTATGACTTTCACCCCGGATTTTTAGAATTTTCACTATCGCAAATGGAAAGAGTAAATGATTTTCCATAGCTCTGCTGAATTTCATGGTGGCACCATTCCTTGTTCTCGAGATAAACGCCTTGAATATGTCAAAATAGCATAAAACTGGTTTTTAATCGCTTTTTGACTGTCCCCCAGGATTTTTTAAATTTTCACTCGTAGATGGAAGAGTGTATAATTTTCCATATTTCTGCTGAATTCCATGGTGGCAGAAATAAGATTAAAAACTCGAAAAAACATGTTAGGAAACTAATAGAACATATTCCCTTGATAGATCAATATTCAAATAATTTTAATATACCTCAAAACTTCACCTATCACAAAATAAACAATTTTTCAATGCCTCCTTACGTACAAAACTGATAATGATATCATGAAACACCCCACCCCTATTAAATGATGCCCCGCTTTTATATTGGAATAGAATTAACTTTGACAAAAGATCTATAAGGTATTTGCTCTGTTTACAACAACAGGAAGGGATACATACCTTCGAGAATATCATCTCCACAAATCATTCGAGTTCCCCAGACTCATAAAAATGCGTAGTAGATGTTCATCAGGCTAATCAGTAAAAAAGTCAGAAATAGTTCATCACTGTCATGGCATAGACTACTAAAAAACTCGTTAGATCTACTAATTTGGCGTCAATCGTGGAATAGCGCGCCAAAGTTGTTTATCAGAAATATCGGAATGTAACCTCATGATGAAGACCTTGGCGGTATTCATACGGAAGCAGAGTCAACAACCAGCAAAGACTGACTTCAAAACACTATGTCAACAGGTGTACTATTAGTTATTACGCAGTCTATCGTGGATTACGTCACCAACCAATTTCACTCTCGATGGAAGGCAGTCTCTTGGCTAGCCGGTCTATTTTCGAGCACATTTTCCCAGGTCTCTCAATTCAGGTTTGGTCACATCAGTTAGTTCGGGGTAACAGGTAACTTATATCGATCTTGACCAATTTACGAGACTTTCAATAATAATATTGATAATGAATTGAAAGAAAGACAGAGTTGAAAAAATATTCTACATGAGAATGCTAACGAACTTAAAGCTCCTGCATCTCATTTAACACGAGAATTATCTTTCAATAGTAAAGGTATTATGTAACAAGTTTTGTAAACGTCATTTTAGTAATAAACGAATGACCAGACGAAGTTATTCAGTGCTGCTTTTTATTACCCACGTACAAACATGGAATGAAAACCGTTTCAAATGGTATCACCGCACAGAAAAAAATACTGGTTTGCACTGAAGTATAACGATAATCTTGAAAAAATATTCTCTAAATTGTATTGTATTTGAATTGAAAGAATTTGTTTTGAAGGAAGAAAATCCTACTATCATTTTGAAAAGAGGGATTTTCTTGATTGATAAGATTACGATCCATTCTATGGGATTTGTTGAATTCTTAATCCAAGTCTATAAATAAAAGAGAGGATATACAGTTTATTCGAGTATTGATTTGTATCCTTTTGTAAAAATTAAAAACTCGCGTCAAAATATGTTATAGTTAATCGTAGTTTCAACATTAGATCAAGAGAAATCAATTTTATCAACCGGAATATTTTTTCTCTATTGTAGAAACTTACTCTTGATAGAATGTTTTCAATAATTTTATCAAGAAAGAAAAATTAATTACACCTATAGGACAAGAGAAGCTCCTTTAATATCTATCTTATTTTTGAGCAACAGCCTCGAAATCAATGAGTTATTTTAGTTTTGTCTCTATTACACTCTATACACTATCCGACATTGTCGTAAAGTATGTTTTTTGTAATATAATGTGTTGAAATTTTACTGTTGAATATTTTCATTCAAACCCTTATGCCCTGTCATCCTTCTGATGTTTGCACAACATTTTGTTCTGAAATATTTATAATCGTAACAAAGGCGGAAATAGTTCCTATTTCAGGTATATTTCTTTTATTCTTGCTCTGTGATTTAGGAAATGGTCTCTTTGAAAGTAACTATACTTAATTGAAATTTACTTAGCTTTCAGTTGAGTGAAAAATACATTGATTACAAATGGTTCTAGAGTAAGTTCAATCAAATTCATTCTTAGTCAAAGTGAAAATAGTGTTTAAAACTAGTTGTTCATATTCTTATAGAAAGTATGTCTTGTTTCCTCGGAAAATAAGAACATTTCAGCTGAAAGACAATGCTATATTTCATTCAATTTGGATTACTCTCAATTGAAGTTTGCTAGATTTTGAAATTATTGTTAATATAGTATTATTAAGTTTATTTATTTTTATTATGAGTAAAGTTAAGGGATAGGTCTAAGAATAACGTGTATTTTGAATTGAGCGTAGCTTTCTTTGCGGATATATGAGTCTATCTTATCTTTCAGTCAAGACTACTACTCTTGCTAATATTGTTAATTTTTTTTCTGTGCGATATTGGCGATACTAGTGTTTAAAATAAAAAACATTGTGATTGCTTGATAGAGAGCGCGATGCTGCTGTATCTGCAAAAACTCTGAAGCTGAGAATCTGTAGTTTCGACCATCTTTAGTACGAAAAGTCTTGAACTTGTGTACTAAAGGCAAAATGATTGATTAACTTTGGCTATTTAAATCTAGTTTACGTAATTTTTTCTTTGGATAAAGTTAAATTTATAGTGTTTCAAGACTACAGAAACCAATATCTCCATTTTCACATTTTTTGTAGACACGGCTTTTTTGCTTAGGACGGCAGGATGGGTACATTAATTAAAAATATTCAAATGGCATGGTAGGTCAAGTGAAGCATCATTGAAAAGAGATATATAAATTTTTTTTTCACAATATGCACTCAAAATTCCAAGTATAAGTGCAGATCTGTTTGATGTGGAACAATGCGACAGAAAGTAATTTGAATGGTATTACTTAAACTACTTTTTGAGAGAAAATACATTGCAATTACGCGACAGATGGCGCAAATTTGAAATTCTGAAGGGCTAATAGATCGAACTTGTAAAAATTTTTTATTGAGGAAAATCTAAAAAAAATTATAACTGAAAAAATACCTTGAATTCTCTTTTCAATGATGTGTCACTTGACCTCTCATGCCATTTGAAATTTTTAAATTGATGTACGCCCTCTTTCCCTGTATCGGTCAATCACAATTTCTTTCATTTCGAAGAGTAGTATGCGCGATCTCATTCAAAACGGTTTTTGTTCTATTGTTCGTCAAACCATTCGAGAGTTAACAAGGGTGACTGACTATACCCAAGAAGCCGCATTGTATTGCTACATATCGTACTTTTTCTACTAACTCGTTCTAAAACAAAAAAATTGTATGTTATTAAGTTGATTTTTTTTTGAAAATATGAACAGGCAGTTCATAAAATCAGATGTGGAATCATCTGCGACTGAAAGACAAATTTGACAGGTTTATGTCGAAAAAACATTTTTCACCGCTCAAGAAATTGTCCCACTATTCCATAATTGCAGAGGTTTATCGGTTTTCAAATCGAAGCTATTATAAAAAAGACAAGAATTGGTAATTGTGTGAAAAAGGCATTCCTCTAACCGATAATTACGTATTTTTCTACAACTGCTATTATATTTTCATCCATGAAGAGAAATATTCATGTTTAAAATTTAATAAATTTCATAAAAATCGGTTCATTCCCAACGACTTTATTTTTCAAATAAAGTAAGTAACACATCAGTCGCCAACAAAATTTATCAAAATTAATTCATTAAATTCATTACATTTTGAAAGCAAGCACGCATATAATTAGACCAGTGCGGTGCATTTTTGAGATAAAAAAATAGCTAATAGCATGAGACCTACTGGAAGAGTAAAAAAAAAGGAGGGTGGATTGGGGTGAACTTTTAGAGGTTGAAAGTTATATTTCACGGTTTTTCGCGATTGTCAACAGAAGTAGACCTCTTATTGAAAAAAGTTACCTCAAATTTTCCGGGAAAATCGGGAAAAGCAATTTTTCAGTTTTTTCAGTTTTTTCTAGCGTAAATATTTTTTTCTCGAAATTTTGTGAAAATATAACTCATTATGTTTCAAGTGAGCTGTAATTTTTTGTAGCGTAATACAAATTTATCCTTCTTTTCGACAAATTCCGAAAAAAACGAACTCATTTTCAACTGAAAAGTCTCACCAGTAAAGTTCGTCTGTTCAAGCTCTCCAGCAGCCATTTTTTTCCGTTGAAGCGTCTACTTTTAGATTATGAAATGAAAGAGTAGCACCACTGTGGATTTTTTTCCAGAAAACGCCAGTTTGACTGTTTTCGTGTTTAAATATTTTTTCCCCACAAAGTTGGAACCTCTAAAACATTCTCCACCTGGTCTTTGCCTGTTCTTCGTTCTCTTTCTTATTTAAGACGTTTAAAATTCGTTTTGGCACCAGCCTAACTAGGAGCCGCCCCCTTTCCGAGTACTTCAAAGATGTTCGAGAAAACAAAATATTTCGCTGCAAAACAAACGTCTTATTCAGATCATTCCACAACTGACTTTATGAACATCCTGTTCATATTTTCAATAAAATCAACATGAAAAGGTATATTTCCACTAGATTTTGCGACAAACACAAAATTTTAACTTGAAAAAAAAAAAAATTAACACCAAATTAGAACGGTTTTTCCGATATTCCCGGAAAATTTGAGGTTATGTGAAAAATATTTGATACAAAAGTTGTAGAACTTTTTATTGCCAACAAATTTTTTCTTTACTTTTTTTTGTAGAAGGTTAATTTTCGCTGCAATTCGTGAGAAACCATTTTACCCCCATAAGTTCACCTCCTTTCGCCCTTCTACCATAATCAAATCCTTATTTATGTCCTTGTTTATTCTTTGTACCTATTGTGGTAACATGGAATTGATATTTTTGAAAGGTTTCAACTGTTAATTTCAATAATTTTAATAATTGAATATGAGTTTAGAACAAAAATTTAAAAATTGTTTTTCAAAATCTGTTTTTTCATTTTTTCGCGTTTTCTGGAAAAAAGTTCAATAGTAGTGCTACTCTTTCATTTCATAATATAAAAGTAGACGATTCAACGGAAAAAATGGTGGCTGGCGAGCTTGAAAAGACGAACTTTACCGGTGAGACTTTTCAGTTGAAAATTAGGTCGTTTTTTCGGAATTTAAATAAAAAAGGAAAAATCTGCATTTCGCTACAAAAAAATTACAGCTTACTCGAAACATAATGAGTTATATTTCAACCAACTGAAAAATTGTTTTTCCGATTTTCCTGGAAAATTTGGAGTAAAGTGGAAAAATGTTTGATACTAAAGTTGTAGATCTTTTCATTGTCAACAACTGTGCATTTCAACTTATTTCGATAGGAGGTCAACTTTCGTTGTCAATCGCGAAAAACCGTGAGATATCAGTTTCAACCCCTAAAACTTCACCTCCTCTGAATTATGATGGGGGAACTTGGATATTCGTCATCACGATTTCAGCCTGGTTGAAAATGTGAGATGTTCAAAACATTCACTAGAAGATTATCGAAATACAAAATCCAATAAAGATTCCTCTGCCACCACAGCTGAAATAATATATTCTGTGTTCTGTCCCGGTGAACATTTTTTAAATTTTTACCTAAGTGGAACATAAACATAACGTCTTATGAATGATGGTCAACATCATCAATATGTATCCATTTTACGTATTTTCTGAGGCGATAAGTCCCAATTTTCAGCGTTGTATCAACGTCATACTTCAATGATCATATTTCCATTATCAAAATGACGTATCAAGCTCAAAGTCCAAATAGCATATTGTAACTATGTCAAGTAACTGATTCAAAACTTATGTTTCCAATATGACGGTATTTTCTGAGGTGATAAGTCCCAACTTTCTGCGTTATATCAACGTCATATTTCATTTATCTCATTTTCATCATCAAAATGACTTATTATGCACAATGTCCAAAGAACATATCATAATATATATCAAGTAAGTGATTCAAATGTCATGTTCCCAATACTACGGTCCTTTCTGAGGCGATATGTCCTAAGTTTCAGCGTTATATCGACGTCATACTTCGTTGATCATATTTTCATTATCAAAATGACCTATTATGCATAATATCCAAAGACTGAAAATGGTTATCATGGTATATTGTAGGTACAAGCTAAGCAGCCTGAGTTTGAGATGATGCTTCGTAGCTTCAAAAGCTGCGACACCTATCGTTGGGTAGAATACTTCATATTGATTATATTGATCAATATCTGAACATATTTTTTAAGGTATTTAACTTACTTCAGGCAAAGTATGCAAAAAGACATAATTATTTGATCGTAAAATGTATCAATTTGAATAAATCATTTTCATAACTATATTATGAGGAATGAAAAATATGCACATTAGGTCTGATACCAAGAAAACTTTGAAGGGTCAATTTTTGTAAACATATATAAATGATACGTATACATTTGATTTTCAAAATGATCATCACCCAGGAGAAATATAAACGATCTAATAGTTTATATTGATTATTTTGATCAACAAATGAACATATTTCTTTAGATATTCAACTCACGTCAGGCAAAGTATGCAAAAATGTACCCAGAGTTACATGGTTATTTGTTCATGATATGGATCGATTCAAATATTATATTTTCATTACTTTATTACGAAATATGTAAAATATTCATATTTTGCCTGATGTCAGGAAGAGACAATGTTAGACAGTGTTTGGAAACATATATCAATAATATGTTTATATTTGATTTTCAAAATTACCATCACTCAAGAGATATATTCATGATATAATAGTTTATATCGATTATATCGATTATTTTGATCAATAAATGAATAAATTTTTTTAGATATTCAACTTAGGTACGTCAGGCAAAGTATGCAAAAATATATAGTGATTTGGTTGTCAAATGTATCTGATCTAATATAATATTTTCATAACTATATTAGGAGATTTGTAAAATTTTCATATTTTTCCTGTTGCCAGAGAACCTTTGGAGAGACAATGTTTGGAAACATATATAAGTAATATGTTTATGATCGATTTTCAAAATTACCATCGTTCAAAAGATATGTAAATGATATAATACTTTTTATTGATTAATTACATCAATAGGTGAACATATTTGTTCAGGTATTTAACTTACGTTGGAAAAAGTATGCAAAAATACATGGTTATTTGGTCAGAAAATGTATTGGTCTGAATGAAACGTTTTTATTACCTACCATATCATGGAAAACGAAAAGTACACATATTTTGTCTGACACCAGGATAACTTTGGACAGACAAAGTTTAGTAACATATATAAATAATATGTTTACATTCGATTTTCAAAATTATCGTCACTCAAGATATGTATTAATGATATAATAATTTTTATTGATTATTTCGATCAATAATTATATATTTTTTTTGGGGCACATAAATTACGTCTGGCAAAATATGCAATAATACGTAGCTATTTGGTCCTACTATTGATTATATTGATGAAGATGTATATACGATTATATTTAAAAAAGATAGATATTTTCATATTTATCTTGATGTCTGCAAATTATTTAAGAGATAATATTTGAAAAAGTACATAAAAAATATGTTTATATGCAATCTTCAAAGTTATCATCATTCAAATGATACATTCGTGATTATACGGTATTGATCGTTTAATTTGATCAAAAATGCAACATAATTGAAATGTGTTAAAGCGAACATTCAACGTAAAATGGTTTAATTTTGGTATATCATTTAGTCATGAGTATGACCGATTTCTGAAGTACGTATCGGTTAAGTTCATTCAACATAACGCATGAGACATCTGATGAAAACCATTATATGACTTATAATTGTAAAGTTGATTGTTCACCGGGGTGGTATTTGTGGTAAAGATTTCCCTATTTCATATCTCAGGACAATCCAACTGGCATGTTGCCGAGTGCACCAATATAAATACGAATCTTTAGGCTATTTTTTAACAGTGTTGGACCTGACAGAAATGAATATTACAGCTTTGGATCGTATTTAAAAAAAATCATTTTGGATTAACTTATTTCACGAATAATATCTTCCTGAATAGTCTCCAAACCGAAAGATAATTGATAGTCCAAGAGTATGGAATATGTAACTTTATTGGAAACAGCGCCCATCGTCCAGTTCTTCAGTAATTTTTACGTGGTAGAAATTAGTATTGACTATTTTTTCGCCTTTGCACGGTGGAAGACTTGCATAAATATTCAAAAAATGCATTGTGGCTTTGTAAAGAGAGCCTGAAATTATGTAAGCGTCAAAAGAAAGACGGATGCAAGAAATTTCAGATGCGTCCATTAAACGCAACCATATTGTGGCGTTATGGTGAGTTAAATAATCGTTGCGTTTTATCAATGATTTCCATGAAAGTCCTCATATACACACAATTGGTTATCAATTGCTCCCCATTAAACACTTCAGTGTGTTGAACACAATCTTATTTTGTTTTATAAACATTCTTGCACTGCTTCAGGTGTACATCTATTGCGGCACGTAGCATTTTCACCATTCTGAGAATTATTTACTACTAATTCGGCTCTGAGAATGTTGACTACCGCGTTTTCATGTAATACAATATTTGAATGCATTCTCAAGCCTACTCGAACCAGTTGAATCCACAATGAACTAAATATTACCATTTGTGAAAATCACATTATTTTAATGATTCAAATCAGCAATAAATGCGAATAAAGCCAGGAATACACAAACTGCCGAACTGTCAAAATATTGAACAAAATCCGCAATTGCCATTTGACACATTTACCATGATTTTGAAACATTTTGTTAATCTGTTTATAATATAGCTATTGCAACCTATTTATCAGGATTCTGTCTGTCTGTGTCAATAAATGTTGAAAGTTACTTCAAGAGTCTCTTTTAATATTATATTGAAAACATAATATTTTGGCGACGAGGATAAAGAAAAGTTTTATTTCATTCAGTTTTTTCGTTGAAGCGTCTACTTTTAGATTATGAAATAAAAGAGTGGGACTACTGTGGAATTTTTTTCTAGAAAACGCGAAAAAATTAAAAAACAGATTTTCAAAAATCGATTTTTAAAATTTTTGTTCTATAGTCATATTTGTTCATTAAAATTATTGAAATTAATTTAAATATTAATTTCATGTTACCTCAATAGGTACAAAGAATAAACATGTACATAAATAATGATTTGATTAGGATAGAAGGGCGAAAGAAGGTGAACTTTTGGAGTTAAAAATAGTTTCTCACGATTTGCAGCGAAAATTAACCACCTACAAAAAAAAGTAGGAGAAAAAGTTGTTGGCAATGAAAGAATCTACAACTTTTGTATCCAAGATTTTTCCACATAACCTCAAATTTTCAAAAATCGGTTTTTCGCCATTTTGACGGTCAATTTGAGGTTATGTCGAAAAATGTCCGATGCAAAAGTTTTCGATTTTTTATTATCCACAACTTCCTTATCGAATATTTTTCGCTAAGAAGTCACGTTTCGCCGAAAATCGAAAAAAACTGTTTTCATCCCCTAAACTTCATCCCAATTTCACCATTTTGAGTGTTTTCGTGTTTAAATATTTTTTTTCGTCGAAGTTGGAACCTCTACAACATTCTCCACTTGATCCTTGCCTGTTACTTTATTTCTTATTTTGGGCGTTTAAAATATGTTTTGCTAACTATAGGAGCCGCCCCCTTTCCGAGTACTTCAAGAAGGTTCGAGAATAATAAATATTTTGCTCAAAAAAAAACTTCTAATTCAGAACATAATAAGGTATATTTCCACTAGAATTTGCGACAAACATACAATTTTCGTACAAAAAAAATCAAACCGAATTAAAAAGTTTTTTCTGATTTAAAAATTAATATTGAAATTTTGATCCTAGAAAGGTTTCAATAATTTTAATAAATAAATATGTGTTTAAAACAAAAATTTAAAAAATTGATTTTGAAAATCTGATTTTTAATTTTTTCGCGTTTTCTGAAAAAAAATCCATACAGTTGTGCTAATCTTTCATAACATAATAAGAAAGTGGACGCTCCAACAAAAAAACTGGAAGCTGGCAAGCTTGAAAAGACGAACTTTATCGGTGAAATTTTTGAATGAAGTTGTTTTTTCGGAATTTTTCGAAAAAAAAAAAGGAAACATCTGTATTCCGCTACAAACGAATTACAGCTCACTTGAACCATGTTAAGTTATATTTCCAACAAATTTCGTGAAAAAAAAAATGATTTTTGCTCGAAAAAAAAAATGTAAAACTGAAAAATAGGTTTTTCTGTTTTTCCCGGAAAATGTGGGGTAATTGTGGAAAAATGTTTGATACGGAAGTTGTAGATCTTTTCGTTGTCAATCGCGAAAAATCGTTAAATATCACTTTCAACCCCTAAAAGTTCACCCCGTTCTACCCTTCTCCATTTTCTCGACTTCAATTTATATTTCCCGTCATTCGAACAATATTCTGCTCCTCTTCCAGTAGATCTCATGCTGTTAATAATTTTTCCCGCTTTTATATTTTTTGTCGTTCATCAGCACTGGTCTATAGTATTTTTACATAAATCTGCTGACTACCAAAATACTGAGATAACTCAATATAATCATTCATCCCGAGTTCTATGACCTACGTTATGAAATGTTATTCTAATTTTCAAGTAATACCTTTGCAGATACGTCTAAGCGAGTTTGTCGATCTCATGATGACAATAAAGCTGTGAAAGAGTACACCAAGATCAATGCCTCCTGTCTGTGGGAAAATGTGTTTTTGTAAGACGTCATTGCAACAATACATGTACCCTGGAGGCATAACAAATGAATTTCCAGAAGTTGCAAAAATATGTTATTTGAGTCGAAAGGCATTGATTACTCGTTCTTTGAATCGCGATATACTCTTCGTTATCGAAAAAAAACACCGGTTCATAAAGAACGTTTTCTGATGGTTCAAATATCGAGATTTTTCTTTATTGTGTACGCAGTTAAGTTTGAACAGATTTATAACGAAATATTTGAAAAAATGTATACAAAAGTAGATGAAATCCTACTGCAAATAATTTCAGTAAAATGCTGTCTCTGCAGTGAGATTTAATGGAAGTTTTAAAATCGGAAACAATGAATAATTTCCGTTCAACATCATCTACTTTGCCTATGTGTGATTTTCATGGAATAAGTGAAATAGTATACTGTGCAAGAAGTGGGGAAATTTAAATTTTTCTCACGAGTGTGGAAGTTTGTGGCACGAGCCTGAAGGGCGAGTGCCGCAAACACACGAGTGAGAAAAAGTACTTTCCCCACATGTTTCACACTATACTTTTCCTACAACTGCAAAAATTTGAAAAATACAAATAATATACCTCAATATTTATTTTTTCTACAACCACACTCCAAAACATGCTTTTCTGCATAGTTTTACGTTCGCAAACATGATTATTTCTCACAATAATTGAAATTTGACATTAGTGTGCCGCAAAGTGACATTTCTGTGCCACTAAGTGACATTTCTGTGCCAAAATTTTTCAGTACCTAATTTCTAAGCAATACAGTTTTCGTACTTCCGGGCCTAAAGTGACAACTTCACTCCCTTGTGACAGGTACTAAAGTGTCACATTTAATCCCTCCGGGATTAAATATTGACGAAACTCCCGGAACGATTAAATCACAAACAAACGAATTTAAGGGATATTTTATTGAAAAATATAATTAATTAGAATGGTAATTAACGTTAATATTCAAATTAATATTGTGACAGTTCGTCATATTGACCAGTCTTTCCTGCATCGTACTGCTGCTCGTATAGTTTTCTAGATTTCGGTGGTAACAATTCTTCACCTACTTCGGCTGCTCTTTTATCAATATCAGATACACCTTCTTCACTCATGATACCAATAATTATCAATAACAATGTTTCTTTACAATGACACTAGTAATGACAATGTTTCTAAATTATAACTGTCACAACGCAATGTTACTATGGTAACTTATTTTAAAGACAGTTTATTAAATGAGTTGAAGAGAGAAAAAACTGATTGAAATTATTGAAATAAATAATAAAATCATACCGGAAGTACGAAAAGTATCGTATATACCTTGCGACTGAAGTACATTTAATCCTTCAGGTAAATTATGGCCCTCCCTGCGGTCGGGCCATAAACTTTACCTTCAGGATTAAATGTACTACTTCAGTCCCGCGGTATATAATGTACTATTTCGTGACAGCAAGGTGAAAGTATATTTTGAAAATTCTGCATTTCGAAGGGATATTCGATCAGGCAACTTCAAGAATGAATAGACAAAGTCTATTGGTTTATATAATATGAGGGAAATTGTCGTACAAATTCATAATATTCTGAACAAAAATCATAGACATCACTACTGCTGTCTCAAATACCCACTTACACACTATCCATTACTAGGCAACGGAGCAACATCTATCGAATAATTTGAATGTCAACAAACGTCAAACATAAAATATTCGTAAAATATTCTTGTCCCGTCATTTTTTAATGAGATTGAACTAAAATGGATAGCGACAGTTCTGAAATTGAAAATACTCCGCCAGAAATAAGAGAACAAGTTAATTCATTGTCATTGAATTTACTACCTTCAACTTCAAGAGGAAAATATAAGAATGAGTCACTGACATTTCATTCCGTCTTATAGTATAGTATTATTTTTAGCAAAAAGGGTCTTGTAGAAAAAGTATAGTGTGTAACACGAGCAGAAATGCAATTTCTCACTCGATTGAATTGCAGCACTCGCTTGCGCTCGTGCGGCAACTTTTTCAAACTCGTGAGAAATTAGCACTTTTCTGCTCTTGTTGCACAATATACTATTTGCCTACAACTGCACAACTACAATAACATTAAAGTGTCCAACCTCTTGACAGATAAATAATTTTTTCGTATGCCAATTCATACTTTTTTTTGAAATTTCCGGAAACAAATCCAACGTAACTTTCGCAGCATTTTCCAATATCTCTGGTGGAGTATTTTTATCAAAATCGTCACTATTGTCAGTATCCATATTATTTATTATGAGTAAGTATGTCTTATTGAAATAATATTCAATAGAAATTGCGATTTTTATGAAAGCACGAATGAAAACTATCTGAAGAGTTTAAAAAACTTCTATAATCTGACAGTTCTGATAACTATCTAAAAATTAACAGCAGCCAACCACCTAGCCAACTAGTTTTTGTCGATTCTTGTTGATTGTGGGCAAAGTGCCGTGAGAAAAAATATTTCTCACAGCATGAGCAATACATCGTTTTGAAATTAAGTAAGCTATGAGAAATACGCTACTTTTCATAGCAGTTGTAGGAGAAATACAATTACAAACACCATTTAACAAGTGGATTTCCATTGATTGCACTTGCACTATTGTTATTGTTGTTGCCCTACGCGCAACCCTCAGAAGTATTCGAGAGACTTGTGCGAGCTATAGAAGACGCAGCCTTACCTTTTAACGTGTGATGCCATGCACGAGAACGGTGACCAAGCTGGGAATCGAACCCACGACCATCGCTTGAGAGGCGAACGCTCTACCAGCCGACCACCACGGCCCTTCACTGCCCACTATGATATGATTGAAAACAACTGTTCTATGATAATGCGTATAGTCTGATACTGGTATCTTCCAATATTAATCATAGTCATAATTTCAAATATAAATACAAACATATAAATAATGAATAAATTTAAAAAAAAATTATATACGACAAAATTGAGTTTTTTTTATGAGCAGGACTCTCTGCCACAATGATTTTTGATGTAATTGATAACACATAAGAATCATTGTACTTGTGCCACGTATCTACAGTAAGTCGTGTAGTGTTCAAAATCGGTAGTCCCGCTGTTATTGGACAATGCATACAGGTTGTATTGATACGGGGCTACAACGTACGCTGCATAGTTGCTCATACTCAGTTTCTCAATTTTTCTCTGAACCTATCTCTTTGAGAAGAACGTTTCAAATTAATCACTAGAATTTTAGGAAACTTACAAATGGATAGTGACATTTACTCCATCACTGTTTCCACTTATCCTTGTTTGGAAGAGGGTTCAACGGTTGATCTTCTAGGCATCACACTTTGAAAATAAAATGATTTACTAACATGAACAAAATGTCTTGTAGACTACTGGGGGTCTATTCTCGAACATCGTTCTCCTGAGAAAAGTAGGCATAGTTCTCCTGAAACTCATCAAAGCGTATTCTCGAACATATGTGATCATTCACTTCGCGTGAAAACTGGGGAACGTGATTCTCCTGCTATTTTGTGGGAGATCCCTTGATTTTGACACAGCATTTGGTGTTTACTGTTCAGTTCTCTTAGTTTTTCGTCTATTAATAAGGTTCCGTCAAACCAAAGCGGGAACGCGGGAGCGGGAACGGAACTTTGGAACCGTGCAAATTGCTATAAAAACAGTACACGTAGCCAACCATATACAGGGTGTTCATTTCAGGACTTCCCACCCTAATTTTCTCGAAATGTGTGTATTTTTTTAAAAAATCCTGAGACACGTCAACAAATATATCGAAGGGGACAAGTTTTCATCAGAAAATGAACGCGCCCCCTTTCATACCCTGCAAGGGGGAGCTACCAACTTCAAAATCTTAAATGCGAAGGGGTATCGAGTAATACCTCATTATATTTCACATTTGGCCTCCAATATATATAACACATTGTAGTATATCCTTATACGCGATTTGTTGCCAACAACGTTTAAAGAAGACTTTTATAGCCCCCGTACTTGTCCATGCTCACGTCGATACTCACTCATATGTCTCATCTAGCCAGTATCCTTTGTTGCGCGAAAGTGTTAACAACTTTAAATCGAAGCAAACGTGAAGTGACATTGTGACAATGCCAAAAAGGAAACATCATAAGGCTTCCTCCAGCAAGAAATTGAAGAAGCTTGCCAGGTTACTTGAAGATATTTCCAGCTCAACCAGTAAGTGTTTTGAATTTAGAATAACATAGGTAATTTGATAAACATTGGACAATAAAGTTAGGAAACGCTTGAATCCTACTCAATGTGGATTCTGTAAGACAACATTCGTAATGTGACTTTATGTGACATAGGATGTTACGTTTTCTATCATCCATACGATTGTAATGCCTTATTTGTCAACTTATTCAATTTAATTCAGCTCCCGATGATTCACCTTATCAAACCGCTACGTGTTTGTCAGCCGAAAACGTTTTGTTTTTGCGAGCATTTGTAAAAACACTAGGTTAAATTCCTTACTAGGCGGGACACCAGTACCTGAGTCATACTGAATGTTGACTTTTTCAGGATACAAGTTGATTTCGAAGTAGCTATACTAAATGTTGGTTACTTCAGGGAAAAACATTGTATTCAACATGTAACAAAAATCATTTTTAACGGATTTGAAAATAAGTTCATCAACTCATTCTAGTTGATGTATTACAGGCGACACAGATCGAGATTCATCTGACTCTGACATCTATTCCTCGGACCCAGCCCAAGACAGAGTACCCTTGCACTCACCAAGCCCTCGACAAGAAAACCCTATCTTGAATGAGCAGGGGAGAGGAGCAGAAGTTGATTTATCCGGTATACTCGGAATAAATCCGGATAAACCAGAAGCCTTAGGACCACCATTACACGAGGAAGTTTTAAACAGATGGACTTCCTATCTCACAAAAGGGGTAGAAAAAGAGTCACTAAAAGAGCTGGTGGACAAATACAAAGTTCCGTCCAATTGCGGGATTTTACTAGCACCTGGTGTCAATCCGGAAGTATTACCGCTCTTATCTGAAACTCAAAGGAAGTCTGATGGTTTTTTGTTCAAAGTCCAAACTGTCCTATGCAAAGGTCTATGTGCTCTAGGGAAAATCATAAATAATCACATAGAAAATCCTGTATCTGATGACCATACTCGAACTTTAGCAGACACGGCCAAACTTCTTGCGAATGGAATATTTGATCTAAGCAGACACAGAAGATATCTTATGTCACCAGCGCTGGCACCATCCGCCAGAAAAGTAGCTGAAAACCTGCCCATAGATACTCTTCTATTTGGATCAAATTTCCATGACAAATGCAAAAACGCTAAAGAGGTAGAGAAAAATAGCAGAGAGTTGAAGGCATTCCCAAAAAATCCGCAGGTACCTTTAAACTACCAGCGCCAGAATTACAAACAACGAAAGAGGCCGTCAACGATGACAACACCATCCACCAGCAGACAGAAACCTTCACAGAGAAGAACTCCAGCGGGTTGGAAGAGATACAAAGCACCAAGAGAAGAAAACCATCGACGTCAGCGCCAATAGAAATAACGTCACAGGTACGCAACCTTGGTGGCAGACTTCAGTTTTTTTTGCCTCAATGGTCAAAATTGACGAATAATAAATTTATTTTGAACTGTATCAAAGGATACCAACTCCCTCTTGACCATTATCCAAAACAGAAAAAGATTCCATCTCAACATTTTTCAGCGAGTGAAAAGATAATTATTGACACTGAAATTCGTGAATTGCTAAAAAAGGGGGCAATTGAAGTTTGTCATCATGCAAATCATGAAATCTTGTCTTCATTTTTTCTCAGGAAAAAACCTAATGGTTCTTTCAGATTTATATTGAATCTGAAACAATTCAATGAACATCTTTTCGCTCCTCACTTTAAATTAGAAGATCATAGGGTCGTTCAAAATTTATTATTCAATGGTTGCTATATGTCGACTATTGACCTCAAGGACGCCTATTTTTTAATCAGCATTTCTAAAAAAGATAGGAAATATCTAAGATTTGAATACTGTGACACCCTGTACGAATTTACCTGTTTACCTTTTGGCCTCAACTTGGCTCCGTTCATTTTTACGAAAATTTTAAAGCCAGTTGTGCAGGAGTTGAGATTGAAGGATATTTTATGTGTCATTTATCTCGATGACTTATTAATTATTGGAAATAATTCAGAAGATTGTCTCAGAAATGTCAATACTGCAAGACAATTATTATTGAGTTTGGGATTTATTATAAACAGTGACAAAAGTCATTTTACCCCATCTCAGCAATGCAGATATCTTGGTTTTGTTTTCAATACAAAAAAAATGACAATGTCCTTGCCAATCGAGAAAAAACAAAGAATTGTAAAAATGATAAATATTTTTAAAACACTTACGAATTGCAAAATAAGGCAGTTTTCTCGTCTTTCAGGGACACTAATATCGGCCTGCCCAAGTTTTACATATGGCTGGCTGCACACAAAAAAATTCGAAAGGGCCAAATATCTAGCTCTTAAGAAAAAAGGAGGGAACTATGATGCAGACATGCACCTTGACCCAAACTTACAATCAGATTTTGATTGGTGGATTGACAACATACACTGTGAAAAAAAGTTCAAGAAGAATGAATACAGTATTGAGATATTTACCGACTCCTCCTCTACAGGTTGGGGCGCATTTGCAAACGGTGAAAGCACATGGTTTCTGGACACATAAACAACTGAATCACCATATAAATTTTTTAGAATTACTTGCTGCATTTTATGGTTTGAAATGTTTTAGTAATGATAGACAAAATTGCCATATTCTTCTCAGACTTGACAATATCACAGCCGTTTCTTACATCAACCGTATGGGTGGTGTTAAATATAAAAATTTGAATTACATTTCTTTTAAAATATGGAATTGGTGTGAAAAAATAAAAAACACTTTTTGCCTCGTACATCAACACTAACGATAATATTGAAGCCGATAGAGAATCGAGGTCTCTATTCGACGATAAAGAATATGCTCCCAGCCTCGAAGCCTTCGAAAAAATCGTTGAAGTATTTGGCGAACCAGAAATGGATTTATTCGCTTCCAAATTAAATGCCAAATGCAGAAAATATGCTTCCTGGCACAGAGACCCCGATTCATTCGTTATTGATGCTTTCACAATTTCCTGGAAAAATGTGTACTTTTATGCTTTCCCACCTTTTTCTTTGATTCCACGGATATTAAGTAAAATTGTTACTGAAAATGCTACAGGTATAATGGTAGTGCCATTTTGGCCAACACAACCATGGTACCCGTTTTTTAAGAAATTACTAATTTCTGATATTTTGTTCTTCAAACCTTCTGCTAAGCTATTACTATCTCCTTCCAGAAAGCCGCACCCACTGAGTTCAACCCTTACCCTGGCTGTAGGGAAGTTATGCGGCAAGCTTTCCGGCTGAAAAAAGTCCCGGAATCCAGCATCCCAACAATAATTGCATCACTGAGCGAGAATACACAAAAACAATATGGCACAACTTTTTCGAAGTGGTGGAATTTTTGTAATACTGAAAAAGTGAATACGTTTCAGCCAAAGTCCACAGAATTGTTAGAATTCTTACAAAAAGAAGTCCACCAAGGCGCATCCTATACATCTATCAACACTCATCGATCATCCCTCGCTCTTTTATTCCATTTTACCGTAGAGGAAGAGAAGCTCATTAAGAGGTTCTTGAAAGGAGTATTCAGAACTAAACCTGTTTTTCCAAAATATTCATTCACGTGGGACCCGTGTAAAGTACTAAATCATCTCTCCAAAATGCACCCTTTGTCATCTCTCTCTAGAGCAGACTTGACTCTCAAGCTGACAATGTTATTATCTCTCACTTCTGCACAAAGAGTGCAAACGCTAACTAAAATTAAAACTACAAACATGCACATAAGTGAGGGCGAAAAAATTGAAATTTTAATTTCTAGTATGATTAAAACATCTGGACCGAGAAAGGAACAGCCTTTACTCGTCTTTCCTTTTTTCAAGGCCAGACCTGAGTTATGTGTAGCATCCACAATTGTCTACTACCTCAATGCCACAAAGTCCTTCAGGACAGACCAAATCAACCATGAATTACTATTAACACACAAAAAACCAATCCACCCTGCTACCCCACAAACAGTTAGTAGGTGGATTAAGACTGTTCTGAAGGACAGCGGTATTGACACGGAGGTATTTACGAGTCATTCAACAAGACACGCCTCCACCTCTGCTGCTGCAAAGGCTGGATTAAACATTGATTCCATCAGGAGAGCTGCGGGATGGACAGAAAAGTCAAACGTTTTTCAAAAGTTCTATAACAGGGACATCATTACAAAACATCACGATTTCGCGAATCAAATATTATCTTTAGTTGAGTGAGGGAAAAACTAGTATTGCGTTCAAAATTCTTTATTTTTCTCTGGTTTCCCTTCATTCTTCATTTATTGTATTATTGTATATTATATATAAGTATTATATATAAGTATTATATATAAGTAAGCTATTATTGTTTACTATTCTTGGGGGTTGTTATTTCTATCGTATTACTTCCCGGAACATTTCCGTTCTTAGGGTTATCCTTATGGTTACAATGAATGTATTTTGTTTATTGAAAAATTGAAAATAAAATTATTTACCTCTCTATAGTAATTTACTTTTGTAACGACACATTTACTAATCTCTCATTGTCAACACTTTCTGTTAGATCGTTTCTCTAAACATCTACAATGTGTTATATATATTGGAGGCCAAATGTGAAATATAATTTAAGGATTAAACGACTTACCTTAAGGAAGTTCAATCCAAATTATATGAACATTTGGCCTCCAATATATATAACCAACCCACCCACCACTATTTCAGGTATTGTTTTTTCTGTCACAACCCCTTTTACGATCTAACCACAACTGATACTGGCTAGATGAGACATATGAGTGAGTATCGACGTGAGCATGGACAAGTACGGGGGCTATAAAAGTCTTCTTTAAACGTTGTTGGCAACAAATCGCGTATAAGGATATACTACAATGTGTTATATATATTGGAGGCCAAATGTTCATATAATTTGGATTGAACTTCCTTAAGGTAAGTCGTTTAATCCTTAAATTTTAAAGGTCTTTTTAATTTCTATACGTCGGTGTTTCTTTTTTTTTTAATTGATCGATCCATTGTCGAGATATTTAGGAAAATCTGTTTGCTCCTCCGTACAATTGAAATAAAAACTGTAACTGTTTATTCTCATTCCTTTTACTTCAAACCTAAATTACATTATTTTATACCACTGTCACTTTAATAATTGCTCAAAATGTTGTCCACTATTATTGCCCAAACAATGGTATAACCGCTGTTCAAAGGCGTCGCGCACATTTTCAAACACTTCTGTTCGAAGTGCTCGACATTCTGCAGAAATCCTTTATTGAAGCCCTTGTAAATTTTGAGGCGGAGGTGTGTAAACAACTGATTTTAGATGTCCCTATAAAAAGAAATCACATGGTGCTAGATCCGGGGACCTGGGTGGCCACTCTATATGTCCTCATGGCCTTCTTCCCAAATATAATTGGCATTAATGAGTGTGTTTTATTTATTATTGTCATAACTATCGATTTTCATCAAGTAACGGCCACGTCAGTCCAAACATTTTTAATACATTGCTTTATCACACAACTGGTAACTATGGTAAACAATTCAATATGTCTTTTATTTTCTTCAAACAAGTACACTTTTAGAGTGCATTTTAAAGAATTATTAAAGTGACAGTAGTGTAAAATATTGTAATTTAGGTTTGAAGTAAAAGGAATGAGAATAAACAGTTACAGTTTTTATTGCAATGGTACGGAGGAGCAAACAGATTTTCCTAAATATCTCGACCACGGATAGAGATTAAAAAGAACTTTTAAAATGAGGTATTACTCGATACCCCTTCGTATTTAAGATTTTGAAGTTGGTAGCTCCCCCTTGCAGGGGATGAAAGGGGGCGCGTTTATTTTCTGATGAAAACTTGTCCCTTTCGATATATTTGTTGATGTGTCTCAGGATTTTTTAAAAAAATATATGCATTTCGAGAAAATTAGGGTGGAAAGTCCTGAAATGAACACCCTGTATATTTCGTTGCTTGTACGCATTTCGGAATACGAATAATCATACCCGCTCTCGCGTTCTCGCGTTGGTTTGAGGAAACCTTTAGAAGGAACAGGTGCAGTATTTGAAGTTGTTCTCAACAATCTCCGAAGTAAGATTTTGACAAAGTAACATTCGTGCTGAAGGCCTTTAATCTGTTTTGCGTCGTGACTCTCAACAATTCCCGGCAACCGATTCTGTTTCTTATATTGTTTCAAAAGCAGAGGGGCAAGCAAGCAGAGCGCCCGCCCCGAAAAATGTTAGACTCATTAAAAACCTCACTGGCTTCTTGATGGAAATGTTCACATTATATCTACAACCACCGAAAAGTAATATAAATAAGTTTTAAATAACTTTGTTGTTGGAGGTGCTTGTAACTTTGAGATTTTATGCTTCAGGAAGTTATCAGAAATGGAATACAAAAAATTTCTGGTATAAGGTAGGTACACCGGGGTAAGTGGAAATCTGGGGCAAGTGGAACCTAGGCCTATTCCTTTAAAATTATTTTCTGTAATACAGCGCCACCTATTGCACACTAGCCCTTACACATCCTTCAGATATGTGGGATATGGCGCCAACAGCGATTCATTTACACTTCAAATTCGGCAGTGGCGTAAACTTTGGAGATTTACGTCGCATGGTGAGCTAGTACGTTTATATTGTTTTTGTCTGTTACGACCAAGGAATTCGTGGAAAAATTTAAATCGATTCAAGTAAGGACTTCATAAACAATATCTCTTTGCATTTTAAACTCATAAGAAACGTATTTTAAGGCACGATAAAAAAACATGCATGGGCTACACTTGCCCCAAAAAAAGCACAAGTGGGGCAAGTGTAACCTACGATAGTTTTCACTTGCAAGATGTATGTAGGCCAGCTTACCGAAAAGTTAACATGTCTAAAAGTGAAATTTTGTAGAAGAATCGGAAAGACATCGACATTCAATTGGCCTCATGTTGAAGACAGAAGCATTATCAACGAATGGGAGATTTTTATGCATTTACCTTCGCCTACAATAGATAAGAGAGGGAAAATCAAATACAATATATTATTTGACTCTTATAATGTAGGATAAATGTCAATTTTGATATCTGTAATAAATTTGATTCGCAGTATATAACAAGACTAGTTGTTTACACCTACCTCGGAAAACTTTATTCAGTTATGAATGCTAAAAAGTGCGATGGGTTACACTTGCCCCGGTACCACCGGGGCAAGTGTAACCCAATGATGACGAACAGGAGAAAACTCATAGAAAAAAATTGATATCCATGGTGATTTTCTATATTGGTACAGACTTAAAAGTAATGTATCTGCAATCAGCTCACTAAATATGACGGATGTTGAGTAATGAGTTTTCTTGTTTAGTCGGATCAAAGTGGAGGTAATGAAATTCGCGGTTCCACTTCCCCCGGTGTACCTTAAGTCAATCAAGCACTTCCGCTGCATTTTAGAAGTGACATATGCAAAACAACTAGAAATTTCAAATAACTGGGTAAAACTTGCAAACAATATTCAAGAGTTAGAAAATTTGCGCAGAAGGTACCTATGAAGATACGTTTTTTTAAGAAATTAGTACCTATTATTCAAGAAGCTAGAGTTCAGCTCAGTGGATAATAGGTAATATAATACACAACACATAATTATTTGATTCAATTTAAAAAGTTGTTTATTTTCTAACTCTTCTTCCTTCAACCACTGAAAATTTAAGGCTTTTACCAAAAATCGTCTGGCAACGTTGTGTCAACGGTTCTCTCGAAAGACTGTGATCACATGCGTTCAAGTATACCGATTTCTAGCGCGAGAACATTGCAGGCGATGTGAACAGTCACATCCAGTGATGGGAGCGTTCCGTTCTCCTGAACTCGAGAATTGGGGTCCTCTCAAAATTACACATTTCTCTCTCTTTCATACTCACAGCAAATAAGTGTGGAAATATGCTATAAGGTAACTGGAGAAACTCACCCAAGGCAATTGCTTTGGAAAATAAACTAAGACAATAATTGAGAGCGCAGGTTACAGATAAAGTAACTAAAAATACTTCTCATTTTCAATATATTTTTTTAAATCTCTACAGGAATCATATTTAGATATATTTCCATGTCGGTGTATGGCGCAGTTAAATTGTTGTTGTTGTTAAAATTGTTAATTCCGTCAACCGATTGCACCCCTACGCGCAACCCTCAGAAGTCTTCGAGAGACTTGTGTGAGCTGGGAAGACGCAGCTCTTACCTATTAACGTGTGATGCCATGCACGAGACCGGTGAATCGGTGGATCGAACTCACGACCCCACGCATGCGAGGCGAACGCACTACCAGCCGACCACCACGGCAGTGGTAAGAACTTTCGACGCTGGACCCAAAGGTCCGGAGTTCGAGCCCCAGTTAGGGCTGGGATTATTCAAATTTAATTTGACCGATTAAATTATTAAAATTTCTTGGCTCGACGGGGAGAGTCAAAAGATATGTTGAAACTTGTTTATTGATTTGAATATTGAAAAGAATGGCGGATTTATATTCTGGTGTTCCTTAAAAACTGTATTGATTGGTGGTTAGTGAAAAGTTCTTGACTATTGAATATTTTTCAACTTTTCCTATTCACGTTATCCATAACTTTCAACAACAGTTTTCCAAGTTCCATATATGATAAGCTTATGATTAAGGAAATGTTTATAAACTTAAATCTTGAATAATTTATAGAGGTTGTGCATTGATGTTTCCGAATATTTTTATTCAACTACCCAACTAGTTGACTTTTTTTTAGTGAGAAAATGGGTATTCTCCTAAATTTCCATCTTTTAATCACAACATTGCAAAGTGAAGAAGGTAAAAAAAAATGAACCTATAGCCGTGGTGGCCGTGCTGGTAGAGCGTTCGCCTCTCAAGTGAAGGGTCAAGGGTTCAAATCCCCGCATGGTCATCGGTCTCTCGAAGACTTCTGAGGTTTGCGCGTAGGAGTGCAATCGGATGAAGGAAATAACAATTTTTTTTTATCTGTATTTACGCAACATATTTTCAGACTAGAGCACAACAAAAAAAATTAAGAAAAACTTCAGATCCCCTTGATCTTCCCGAAATTGTTTTCAAATCTGTATGTTGATTCAACAAGGATACGGCGAGATACCTAATAAATCACGCAGAAAAATCCGCCAGACTGATTCACCACACTTTCGCAGTCTGAAAATCGTGGTACTTGACAACCCGATCGTAGAACAAATCGCAGCTCCGAATAGTAAGCTGTACATTTACAAAAGTGAACGTGAACAATTAAATGTGGTTGAATATTTCGTGTATTAGTGGATAGATGATACTGAAATTAAAGTTACTTTGTACCATAACAGTTTAGCCTATTGAGAATTTTCATAGTTCTCCAAATATTCTGGTAAATAAAACCATCTCTCTCCGGTAGAAATCGCTCTAAGATGCGTTATACTTCATCATCCTCTCCTGGCAAAAACGTAGTCGTATTTATTATTCCGCTACCAGTATTATCAACTAAAGTTGATAACGGCAGTTACCGCCCGTAGAAGAAAAGAATTACTAACGATTTTGTGTTTATAAGGGATAACAGTAATAATCTCAGAAAATCTGAACTCGAATCAAGTTTTGAGATTACTTTTCATTCAAGGTGGATATTATTCACCTGAATTCATTGCGTTTTGAAGTAATACTTACAGAACAGAATGGTAAAAATAAAGTTATATTTGTTAAAATTATCGTTCAACGTTCAGTTGAGTTGCCGGGCTATTCCGGTTGAGAGAGGGTTCGTACACCCATGAAGATTTAGTGAAGTTTAATTTTTATAGGAGTTAACGTCTGAGTGGAGAGGTCTGAGTATATTATTATCGTGAGTGATCAGTGTAATTTATTACTACTCTTGAAGGTGAGTTTCATGTAAACAGAATTTTCTGAATATGGATTCTATAATTCTATACGGTTTTTACATTTACCATTCGAATACGATTTGTTTTAGCTGCTTCTCTATACGTCCAATGAACCGAAGTCAATAATTGAACATCATATTGTGCTCATACATAAGCTGAACAAGATTTCAGCGAATGACTGCATAGTGTTGAAGAAAATTTAGATGATGCAATCCTTACTAGACGTAAATTGAATGTAAATACTTCCATGAGCTGAACAATAAGAGAAAGTGAGATAAAAAATTGATAAAAGTCTTAAATCTCCAAATTTGTGTTCCTGTTTCAGTATACCGATCATCAAGGTGGCGGAAGAGAATAGCAACTCTGAACAATAAACAACCTGATTATGAAAAACAGAATTAAGAAGACAGTTGGAATTCATTCACTTCCTTCACTTGAAGGTATGTAACTAGTTTACTTTTCACATTATTGGGTCGAATAATATTTCTTGAATAATAGAACTGAACAATTCAGTGAAACGACCTTTTCACATATTATGACGTTGTTTTTACTGCTCCTGTAGTGGTATTTATTCCGCTTCTTTCTCAAATTACCAGGAGTCGTACTATATGATGAGATTGTTGTTTGTACTGTTACTATCGTGGTATTCTATTCTGCAATGATTTTGTGAAGAACTGAAATAACTAAAATCTGAGAAAATCATCAGGTATTATATTGGTAGAAGTTTCGGCATATTTTCACAGGAAGAAACGCAAATTACAAACAACAATTTTTGATAATGAAAGAAGCAGACACTATTCAGGAATAATTCACATATTTTAATAAAGTAGACAAACACTGTATAAGATATAATCATGGAGCTGCTGATATGAACCATAAATGACAATGAATTTTTCAGAAAAACTAGAGATGAATTCGAACTAAAGACAAATGGAGTCGTGAAAGCAAATTCGTCAAATAAGATCAGATTGGTAAGTATACATTTTAATAACGAATAATTTAATTTTTAATAATAATCGAAAATTTCAATTTAAACTTTCCTTACAGACTGTACCTGATCTGAAACAGAACGTGAAGTAGTTATTTCAGATATGATCATTTATTTCTTTTCTGATCCTTATGCATATGGACAAAAATTGGATATTGATTTAGTCTAATCACCTTCTAGAATAGTTCACTACTGAACTATTCTCAAGAGAACAGGAAGATATAGCGTGGTTGACTCCAGCCTCCAAAGAAAAGCCCAAATCAAGATATAATTGGAAACTGACCTGCGTTCGAACATCAACTAAATTAATATAGTTTGGTAAGTAGCTCTACAAATCCATTTTTAGGCAAAGTCTGAACCTTTTTTTTCAGTTTAAATAACACCTCCAGAAGATGTTAGGAAGATATAACAACATATAAGAATCTCTACCTGAACAGACCTTTGAAGAAAAATGAGCTGTTAGATATCTTGATGTCTACCAATATAAAACAAATCAAGTTTCCCAGTTTTCAAGGAAACAGCCAGTAATGAAGTATTGCTACCGTTTCAAAGACTGTATTCACAGAGAAAATAAGGAATACTAATATCAGAGCAAGGGACTTATTCTTTTTGTTGAGGTAAATATAAGTGAAGCTCTTATAATTTATGGTGAACTTAGAATAATAGAAAATATCCATACCTGCCATATGTGTGTGAAAAAGATTTAAAATGAAAGGTTTTTCCAAGAAAACTCCTAGCGTCTAAGTTTTTTCCTAATTTTTGGACCATATTCTCATCCAAATTTATTCGATTCAATTCCTATATGTTGGATTTCAATTTTCAGGCTGTTCCAGTATACAGCCCAATTTGCTCTATAAATGAAACGAATATGTCACGTTGAAATTAGCTATTCAACCGATACCAATATTGATTGCGCACAATCAATATTTTGTTTCTGAGGAAGATGATGTTTGCACTGGACAGAACATGTTATGTTTAGAATAAGCTGTTTTTTAAAATTGTGATTTCATTTATATTATTATTATTTGCCTACCTATGTGAGTCAAGTACAAGTACATGTTTTACATAAACTTTAGTTCTGTATATTCTGAATGTTATTGAATAAATGATAAATATCAGCTGTTGGTATTTTTTCAGGTTGTTTAACTCCATGATATTATAACAGTTCAGTACTCAATAACATATCAAAATGTACCATTTGCTATTTTTCATATTAGTTTCAGTCTGGTTTCAAACCAAGAGTATGGCAGTAATAGTCACGAATTTTGAGGGGAAAACATAAATTTTGCCATACTCGTGGTTTGAAACAAGACTAAAACTGATACGGAAAATAGCAAAAATGGTACATTTTGATATTGGTATTGTATACTGAACTGGGATACAATATCATGGGCGAGAGTGTGGTAAACTGTTCGATAATCAGTCTACTAGCTAGTCGTGGTAAAAAATACTCTACAGGCGATATTACAGATGGAAGAAACATATATCGCGAACTTTAGTAAACAATTCTCTGATCAAATCTAACAGTTGAATAGGTGAGGGTTCCTATTCCAGATTCACTAATAAATTGTAGTAAAAAATAATCAGCGGGTAGTTATTCGATTTTATGTAGTCGTGGTAAATATAACCACGATGATCCGTCGATCGATTTTTGTTTTTCGCGATCAAAATTACTGCATTACCTAGCAATAATTTCTCATGGTTGTATAAACATTTTTAAAGAGTACATCTCACTATGGTCAAAGTTTGTCCATATTCTTAACGTTTTTCGTGGTTAGATTATTGACGATTCTAGTAATTTCTACGATTCTTTTCTCTGCGTGATGAAATAGGACCATTTATACGCGATTCAGAATGATATGAATTAAAAATCCCCAAATCACAAATAATGTTATGTGCACTACATTTTTATGCCCAAAGGACATATAATCAAAAATCCACTGGACAGAATATGAACTGTTCCATGAGTCAATCTTCCGTTACCAGGTAAATTGACATGGTAACAGACATCCTAATTGAACACTTTGGACACTCAAACTGATGGAGAAAAAATTAGGAAAGAGGTAAGTTTTTAACAACTTCGGTGCATTTCCGGTTGATTATTAATAATAAATTAAATATATTTTCTTGGTTTTATATTCGTTACTAGTGTTCTTTTTTCTCCATTGTCAAATACAAATAATAAAATGAATATACCTTTCATAAATTCCCCAACCGAAATAAATATCAACATCAACAAAAATTCAACAATAAACGCATTTATCTCTCAAAAATGTGTCATTTGACCAAATTGCCATCGTTGCCAAGATTGAAAACTTATTTCAATAACAGTGTTTCAAGAGTGACACCTGGATACAAAAATTTCCTGAAATTGAAAAGCTACAATATTCATTATTGAAAAATATTCGAAACTCATGTGGATACCTGTATATCATTGTATTTTGCTGAAGACTATCATTTAAATGATATGAATACGTTAATGTTCTTTGAAAAATAGAAGTATTTTTTAGTTAATATCAACATCAACAAACATTCAACAATAAACGCATTAATCTTTCAAAAATGTGTCATTTTACCAAATTGCCATCGTTGGCAAGTCTGAAAACTAATTTCAATAACAGTGCTTCAACATTCAAGAATTTGACTTTCAAGAGTGACACGTGAATTAAAAAATGTCCTCAAATTGAAAAGCTACTATAGTCATTGTTGAAAAATATTCAATATTTATGTGGACACCTGAATAAGGTTGTATTTCCTTGCATTTTGCTGAAGAGTAATCAATTAAATGATATGAATAAAATCTAAAAACCTTTCTGAAAAAGAGAAGAATTTTTAAGTTACTCTGAACATATTTTTTCAGATAGGCAAACTCAGAATACTATAAATTACTGACACATTTAATTATTTTTTTTCCGGACAACAGTCTTGTAAAATCAGAAACTTACCAGAAAATTGATTGAATTGAAAAGTTAAAATCGCAAAAAAACCATGTCAAGAAACGAATTTCATCCAAAAAATCAAAATTTCAATTAATCTTCTACATTTATACTATTAAGGTGACTCTATGTTCTATGTATAAATCTGTCTGAATTTTACCAACATTTTTATCTATAGTCTTGATTTGACTACATTTTATCCACAATTCGCTTTATACTTTTTATTCTACTAAGTACTTTATGTTTATAATTTTCTGCGGACATCTATATTGTTTTTACACAATATTAACTGTGAAAAATCTATTTTTCACACTTAATTTTATCTTTATTTGATACATATTTTTTTCACATATTCATAATTGTATCTATAAGATAGTTTCAACTAATAATATACAAAAAAAAATGAAATAAATCAAAAATCTCACGCACAGGCTACTTGTCTTAGTGAGACCCTAGGTCTATTGAAGTTTCAAAATTCGGATATACCATTTTAAGTATATGATTATTACTCAATAAACTATATATTATTATATTATATTTATATTATATTATATTCGCACAACAACTAACAAAATACAAGGACCACTATTAAATTAGGCTACCGACGCAATTTACGCAACATGGTGGATGTGAAATTATATACCAAATTGCATTTTGTATAATAATAACAATTAGTGAAGTTCAAAGGTGCGATGAAGAAAAGAATGTTCTAGAATAATCTCGTTTCCGATGTCCATCATCCAAATGGGTTGAAGGTTTTCACGATATTTCAATTGTTTTTATTTGCAATCGTCATCGAGTGAATACTAATGATGATTGTAATCAAATTATCACATCGTCTACAACCTTCGAACAATCAATATGGGAGGTTTAAACTCCAAACACTACTACAATACTAACACTGGTGCTGCATGTATAGGTTCCGTAAATTTTCTGTTTTTTGTAGTAGTTCTTTTCTCTGTACCTATATACCATTTCAATGAACTTTTTCTTATATACTGAGCGAAAATTAAGTTTCAAAGTCTAACCTGCTCACACTTTCATTCCGTCCACTGTACGGGTGAAAATAACATAATCCAGTTGTTCATCAGGAGCTAGATTTTGCATTAATAGTGAGAGATTAGTGAAAACGTAATATTTGTTTATGAAAGAAAACAAAAAACATATGCAGTGAGCAGTGAGTCGAGTGTTGTTCAAAATGCTTAAATAGGTTGCAAAGGTTCAAGTGTCAATTTTTCTATACAGTGTGGCTTTTTATAGCTCCCCCCTCTGTTAAATTTTGAACGGTTTGATATACGAACACGAAACAAACCCATTTGGAATGGTATCACTGCTACTAATCTTTGAAACAAAATACATTGTTATTGTGCGATAGAGTGGGCGGGGGAAAACATTAATTTTTGTAGTAGTAGTACATCTTTATTCAGTAGAAGAACCTAATTTACAAACACAATTACACAATAATAAAAATTTATACATGAAATAAACATACAAGTACTAAAAGATAAAATATGAGAATATAAAATGCTGTAAAGTGACTAAAAATAAATGTATACATATATTTCAAGTAACTCAAATTTTTTAGTCAGTACAATTCTGCTAATTCTGTTCTGTTAATATTCTGTTAATATTACTAAAAAAACAAGTAGGTAAGTATAATTATAATATTAAAAACAAGAAAATCAACTCCTAATATGACTCAAAAGATTCTGTTTGAAATTCTGAATGTTATTAGCATTTTTTTTTACAATTTGACAATTTGTTATATTCATTTAATCCTTTGAAGAATAAACTATTCCTGCCCAATGCTATATTTATTCTTACTATATAGAAGTTGTTACTGTTACGAGTATCATGGTCATGAATCTCATAATTCATAGTTACAAACTCCCTAAAGTATGGGGGTAGTAATTCCTTAACAAGCTTGTAAATAAAAATCATAGCGAAAAAGTATAGGCGTTTAGAAACTGAGAGCCAGTTCAGTGTATTCAGCATATTTCTTATAGGAACGTATCGGTTACATTTCAAAATAATTCGCATTCCACGATTTTGCAGATTTTCCAATTTTGATATTTTGTTTTGATTGAATAAATACAACAAGGTAGCACAATAATCAAAATGTGGTCGAATTATACAGTTATATGTAGTAATTTTGGCATAATTACTCAAACATTTGGAAACTCTTGAGAAGAAAAATAGTTTCTTAGATAATTTTTTAAATTATATATTCAGCATGTTTATTTAAAGATAAAGAGTTGTCAACAATAAATCCCAAATATTTGATTTCTTGGACTAATTCAATCGGTTCACCATTAATGTGAATATTAATTAAATCCAAGTCAATACTCAATAGTTTGTAGCTGGATGCGATGACCATTGCTTTGGTTTTATTAACGTTGAGTTTTAATTTATTAACTTTTAAAAAGTCTTGGATATGCGCCAGCGAATTATTTACGTTGTGGATGCAAGCTTCTAAATTATTGTCGGTATAGAATAATAGAGTGTCGTCTGCAAATAAACTAAGTGAGTGGGAACCAGGAACATGATACATGTCATTCAGAGATATAATAAATAAAAGAGGTCCCAACACGTTCCCTTGAGGGACTCCTATATTATTTGACATTTGTTCAGATAAAGTATAATTAATTTTAGTCATTTGCAAACGATTACTCAAATAACTCTCAAACCATCTGAAAACAGTGCCATTTATACCATAATACCTCAACTTATCCAACAATGTCTTCTGGTCGATAGTCTCAAAAGCTCTCTTGAGATCAAGAAATTTAAAAATATCAAATGTCATGGGGGCAATGCAATTACTCGACAAATAGCGCTATGGGCACATCAAGTTGAAAATTTCGAAAAGCAAATAGATCGAAACTGTTAAACTACGTATTAACGAAAATAAAAAGAAAATATTACATGATTGGAAAGAGAACTGAATTATCTTTTCAACGATATGTAATTAGGCCCCCCATGTCATTTGGAATTTTTAGATTAACGTTCTCCCTAACCCCCTCCACTCTCCATCGGGTAACCAGAATGTCTTTCATTTCAAAAAGTAGTATCGGTTATACCATTCGAGATGGTTCTTGTTCCATGTTTGACATCGAACAGTTCAGTAGTTAACAGGGAGGCACCAAAAAAGCCGCACTATATACTCATGAAAGAGGTCACTAGTGTGAGCGTAATGACGTAATTGATGATTTTTGTACGTGGAAACAGTTATCTTGTGATGCCTCATTTGAAAGGAATAAAGTTTAGGAACTCTATTCAACTGTTGGATAACTAGTTGGTGAACAAAAAGTATATTGTATTTCAAATAACTTGAGGACAATAATATGACAATAATATGAATAACTGAAGGACAGGATCTGTCCTTGGGGGAAAACGGGTTAATTTTTTGGAATTTTGTCAAGAAGCAGAATGCTCTAGTGCCAAAAGCTGTATTTTCTTGCAGTATGGTCTTTCTGAGGGAGGGGTTAATAACCCCGATTACGCCCCCTTGACTGCGCAAACATTTCGAGTGATTTCAACACTTCACAATCCGGCAATGTCTGACGGTTATATTCCGTAAAAAAGTGAATAATTTAGTCTTTAAATAAATAAAACAAAAAAAATATTCTTTAAAAATGTAGTAAATAAACTTTAAAATTTTTTGGATCAAATCACTTTTTAAATTCATTCTGTCCTCATGTCTTTTTTGTCACCTCTTCTCAATTTCGTATGAAGACAAGGATCGCCTATTCCTAGGTGCCTCCTCTGGAGACAGGCTTTTGCTCCCCGCTGGTCACGATACGTACGCTAGAACGATGGATGTTCTCGATTCGAAACGAAATCGAAATTATGAAATTTCTTTGAATAGAGATAGAATGGAATTTGATATCGACTCAAGTTGCAATATATTTTGAATTGTATTGGTTTTCATAATTGCTCAAATCTGACATAAGTCAAACTCGCGACGGATCGAGTGTTCATAATTGCACCCCAGTACTACTCCACTGCAGCAATGGGTTCAAACTGGGGATCACGAAAGAATTATACTCTGCTATTCGAATGGAGTAGACATACGATTGCACTCGCTGAAAAGTTTTAGTATTTAACAAGGAAAACGCGAAGTGAAAAAGTAGAAAATTTCTGCTTCATTGAAGTGGTATCTACCAGTCTGCTGAAAAAGTTATTGCACATCCAATCAAAAAACGCAGTAAGTTGCAAATCAATTTCAATTCATCATGACTACCAGAGGAATCAAACGGGGCGAGGACGAACTGCAAGAAACAGTTAAAGTAGCAGTATCTAAACTATGTAGCTCGGAAGAGTTCATCAGCCAGCTGTCATCGGCCATCAGGAAGAAATTGAGTACCTTAAGGTCGAAAATACCCAAATGAAAAAGCAATTACAAGAGCAACAAACAAACATGGATACACTAATTGTGAGACAAAAATTAATACTTTGACAGATTTTGCAGAAGACAAAAGTTGATATTGCATGGGATCCCGGTGAAAGAAAACGAAAACTGCAGTCAGGTGCTTCAAATTCTGGTGTCTGATAAAATGGAAATGAACCCTGAGGAGAAAGAAATTGAGAAATGTTTTAGAATTGGCAAATTCAAAGTAAATAAACCGCGTCCGTTATTGGTTTCCTACATGGTGGAGGAATAAGGTTTATAGAAGCAAAAAGATGATGAAAGGTTCCGGTATCGTGATTCAGGAAGATTTAACTAGTGCAGAAAATCATCTTCAAAGCAGCCATACAAAAGGTTGGTAGAGACGGCAAAGTATGGACCAACCTTGGGAACATTTTCGTTAATTATAAAAATAATGAGTCTAGAATAATTAAGCTGAATAACTTAACTGACTTAACAAACTTATAAATTATCCTTGTGAAATATGTATTTGATAATTGATCCAACTTCTTATTATGGGTGCAGTTGAGCCATACTCCGAAAACATTTGTTTATCTTTATTTCTCTTTATATTCTTTCAGTTTTTTCAATTTAGTGTGAATAAAAACTGAATAATTTTTTATGTGTCAGATGAAAATAGCTTGTTTGAATGTGAGGTCGTTATTGCCGTCCTTAAATGAAGTTAAGCAAATTATCACCAATGAAGATTTTAATATATTTCTCTGTTGTGAAACTTGGTTACAAACAAATATTTCCGATGATTTATTGAGAATCGATGGTTATAGTTTGTTAAGAAAAGATAGGGAGCAAAGAGGTGGTGGACTTTGTATGAACATAAATAGCAAAATCAAATATGAAAAAATATATTTGAGATCAAATCACCACGAACAACTTTAGATCAAAATCATCATAAAAAAATAAGGTTATTGCGGTTGGTGTGCTATATAAATCACCACAACAAAACACAGCTGAATTTCTAAGTGAATTAGAAGATAGCTTTGGATATATTTGGCCTAGCGTAGATGATATTATTTGAATGGGAGATATAAATATTAACCTTCTTCATTTAGCAAATGTTAGTACTGAAAATATTTTCTCCATCTTAGAATCTTTCAAACTGAAACAATTAGTGGGCCTACCAACTAGAATAACATCAACTACGGCTACGCTTTTGGATGTTATCATTACTAGTTGTGAAAAGGCAACAGGTGGAAATCTGGACAGTAGCGGCATCTCTGATCACCAAATTGTCTATCTTAAAACTCAAATTGAAAAAATAAAAAGGGAACCGAAAATATGCATGTATAGAAGTTTCAAATGAACCTCTTTGAATAGGCACGCTCCAATTGTTACGTCGAGAGTAACAAAACCCAACAGCCCTTGGTTAACTGAAACTCTTCGAGAAATGATGTCGCTTAGAGATAAGGCTTTAATGAGATATAAAAAAAAAACGATATCTGATGTTCATCTAAAATACTACAGGGACCTGAGACAGTATGTAAACAAAGCCATAATAAATGAAAAAAAAAACTTATTTTACACATCAATTCAATTCATGTGATAGTAACAGTTCTGGAAAATACTAAAGGCAAATAATTTTGTAGCAAAGAAATCATATGAACTACCAGATAATATGAAAAGTGTAAATGAAATTAATGACTATTTTGTTAACTCAGTTTCTTTTGCAGAACCTCCAAATGAACTTTTGAACTTTTACAAAAATTGCTGTCTAATCAATGAAGATCCCTTTCAATTTTCAGAAATAAATGACTTATTCGTGTATGAAGCAATCTGCAACATTAAGACTAATGCCAAAGGTTGTGATGAACTAAATCTGAATCTTATTAAAATGTGCTGCCCACATATTGTACCTTATATAACACACATAATCAATTTTTGCTTAACAAATGAAGTCATTCCACAGGTCTGGTAAGTAGCAGTGGTGCGAGTACTTCCTAAAAAAGCAGAACCAAGCGAACTCAAAGACTTACGAGCGATAAGTTTACTTCCTACTCTATCTAAAGTACTAGAAAGAGCTATAGAATATCAGTTGAAAGAACATCTCGAGAAGTATTCATTACTTCCTAAAATTCAATCTGGATTCCGTAAAGGTTATAGCTTCACCACTGCTCTTCTGCATATAGTGGATGAAATCATTAGGGCAAGAGATCAAGGTTTGTGTACTGCTTTGGTACTCCTAGATTTTAGTCGTGCTTTCGACACAATAAATCACTCCCTCTTATTGGCTATTCTACATTATATGGGCTTATCGGAACATGCGATAAAGTTATTTGAGAATTATCTATTGGGTCGGAAACAAAAAGTTTGTATTGACAATACTTACTCTACAACTTTAAACATCAGATCAGGTATACCACAAGGTTCAATTCTTGGCCCACTTCTGTTTAACTTGTACACCTCTACCATTCTGAAATCACTTAAACACTGTTCAATTCACTGCTACGCAGATGATACGCAAATTTATTACAATTTTGAATCAATTAATGCTGAAGCAGCAAATGCGTTGATAAATGAAGACCTGAATGACTTCATTGAAACAGCCTCATCTCATTGTCTGCAGATCAACACAAGTAAATCAAATGTAATGATATTTGACTCAAGAAATAATAGAGTACGTGATGAAATAGACATTACTATAAATAATGAGGTATTAACAGTAGTGAATCAAACAAAGAATCTGGGAGTTATATTAGATATTGAATTAAGGTTTGAAATGCATGTGAATAAACTTGTGCAAAGAGCATACTTAGCACTGAAGACTATGTACGGTGCTAGGCATGTTCTGACTCCTTCTATCAAATTATTATTGTGTGAGTCGATTATATTACCGATATTTAATTTTGCTGACTCACTATATGGCCCCAATCTCACAAAACAGTACAAAAAAAGATTAAAAAAATCCAAAATTCTTGTTTAAGATTTGTATATGGTATTCGTAGACGTGAAAAAATATCTCATAAACTGGTTGAAGCAAATTGGCTTAATATGGATAGACGAATATTGTTACATGCTGCTTGCCTATTTCATAAACTTATATTAACTAAAAAACCAAGTTATCTTTATCGTAAGTTAACATTCCGCACGGATGTCCATAATCTAAACATAAGGTATAGAGGTACTTTAACACCACCAAAATTCAGAACGGAATACTTCAAGCGTTCATTTTCTTTTCAAATATGCAAAACATATAATTCCCTTCCACTGGATATAAAAAAAACTAACATTAACGAATTTCAAAATGAAGTTAAAAAACCATCTTTTCAATGAACAATAATATATTTTCACGGATAGAAAAGGTGATGGCGATCCTCACATTCATAATTTAGACAATGTTCCATATGAACACTAAAGACATTTATTTCATAGCAGGGTATGTTTTAGGGTTGAGCGGAAGAGCAGCCTAAGGGAGTACTCTATTCCCTTAGATTGAACTCCGTCCTTTTCTTCTGATAATAAAAAATGTATATTATGTTTCTGTAAATGTTCCATTTTGAAGAAATAAAGGCGATTATTATTATTATTATTATTATAATAATAATAATAATAATAATAATTATTATTATTATTATTATATTTCTTGATATTCTTCGAAGAATATTCAGTGTTCTAGCTTATTTCCCGTTTTGGCATTTTCTCTATTATTTTATCGAAGTTTTTTTTAGGTTCCTTCACTTTTTGTTGTATTTCTCGTGGTGTTTCTAAGCAACACAGTTTTTTGACAGCAAGTTGAAAATATTTTTCTAAAATTCTGAATTTTGTCGGAATATTATAACTGAAAATTTGATCGGTAATTTATGGGCAAATCTGCTCTACCCATAATGGAATCTCGATAGTTATAACATATTTCGTATGTTGATTTTATTGAAAATATGAACAGGATATTCATAAAGTCAGTTGTGGAATCATCTGCGACAAATGACTTTATTTCACAATATCTATCAGATGTAGTTCAATGTCCAGCGTGGCTTTTGCCGTGGAAATAGTTTTTTTCTGTAAGCTATTACAAAAAATTGCTTCTTTTAATTTCAACTATCTGAATGGAAATGCAAATTTCCACTTTCAGATTTTTGTCTCAAGTTAGGCCTTTTCACAATATCTATCAGATATAGTTCAATGTCCAGCGTGGCTTATGCCGGGAAAGTAGTTGTTTTCTGTTGGATATTACAAAATAGTAACTTCAATTTATCGTATGGTTTTTTCCATTTCCAAAGGAGTAATGTTTTGGTACAATCTTCAATTGAGAATGTTTCTCTTTACAACATATTTGATATGGTTGTGAAATCAATATGGTAGAATTAATTTTGTATCGCTTTGTATGACATCTATTCGACCAACTCCTGTTACTATGTACTTTATAACACAATAAAATATTTAATCAGTATCTTCTAAATATTATAAATGTTAACTGCTAACTCAGACTAATTTTGTCGAAATTTTGCTGAGCAAGTTTTTCGGGTTCATTTTTGTGAACTGCCTGCTGGTATATATTGTTTATGCAATAGTATTGATGCTGCAACATGTTTTCAATATGATGCGATATCTTCATCGGTGGACTGAATATTCGGTTATGAATTTTGGAAGATAACGTCATGATTGATTTTCCTCATTATTTTATACTTCTACAGCTGGCAGAGATATCGTTCTTGATTTGGGGAGTGACGACACTCACTCGTCAGAGTTATAGATTGTAAGCTAATTCCATCTACTCGTATACAGGGTGTTTCTCAATTCTACTAGAAAAGTCTAGAGATAGATATGAACGAGCTTATGAGAAATTTCTCAACCGGAGAAGAATAAAAGAAATCTGAAAATGTGATCCTAGCATACATAGATGAATTATCTAAGAAGTTACGATAAAATATACTGTGGTCTCTATACTCTATGCTGCACACTACTTTATACATAAATGATAACGTAGATATCTCAAAACATCAGCTTTTTTAAAAAAGAAAAAATAACGGTTAGAAACCAAAAAAATCAATGATCTTGACAACCCAGCAGATAAATCTGTTTATTACAACAGCTCCTGATGATAAATTTCTTTTTATTAAAATGAGGTTAAAGGAATGTGATATTCATTAGTTTACTAATAGAATTATGTTAACTCACAGGTTGCTTTAATTTTTGGTATATCAGGAGCATGTCGCAAGCAAGAGTTATAAAAATTACTGTAGACGACATTGAAGATCTAGGTTCAGCAGCAATAGTTATGATTAAAAATACTAAAGATAAATAGAAAGAAAATTCTATATTACGGAGGAATTTTATGAAAAATATAAAAAATATGCTAAATTAAGACTAGCAACCCACGAAAATATGTTTTCAATAGCAAATACCAAAAATACACCAAGCAAGTGGTGGGTATCAACAAAATGGGGTCTGTACCCACCTTAGTAGCAACATTTTTTAAACTTGAAAATCCAGAAACTTACACCAGTCATTGTTTCCGAAAATCCTCAGCTACGATCCTAGTAGATGCAGGAAGAGATATTACCAATGACATATTACGGATAGACTCCGCTTATTTCGAGGCAATTATCTTCTTATATACATTGTAAATAAGCAGATAATACAGTAAAAACTTAGTTTTGCCGAATTTTGGGTTGATTGGCAACTGTTTTCCGCGAAACAAGATACAATAAAAATTGTGCTTAGAATGTGACTGCAGATCAAAGTGTAAATAACGAAGTCTATCCTTAATAAGTCATTGGATATTACCACTCTCAAGAGACACGGAGAATGGAAATCCTCTGCTGTCGCTGAGGGGTATATAGATGATTCTCACACCAACAGAATGAACACCGCCACTAAAATGGTCAGCGCTGTGCGTGGAACTTCGGAAGACACTAATGCTCGATCAGCCATATCAGAAAACATAAATTTAAAACCCTCAACTTCTTCGATGAGCACAATAATTACAAGCAGAATCCGAGATAATATTGAAAATACCGTTACAATTTACAAATTGTAACAATAACCAATTTACTTTTAATTTTTATGGTTTCAAATAATTCAATTTTTTCCCCAATGGTATTTAATTATTGTAATTTATTCAAATAAACGTTAATTATCGTTATTTCATTATTTCACTATAAAAGAAATTGTAAATTCATGTGCACTTTTTTATAGAAACAATATTCAGACATAGACTGTCAAAAAAATACGAGCCTAGTTACTGTAGCAATAAAGTTCAGCAATATTTGCATTTTTTTCATACGAATAATTGAAAACAGTTATATATTTTAATGTGCCAATCAGAATGGATTAAGGAAAGGAACCACATGGCCAAAAAACATTTTCCGGGTATTCAGGGCCGGTTTCACTCCAGCAATATTCCTCAACTTCCTTTTTATGGACTCTGCCATCATCATGATCTAGGAAAGTTCTCAGCATAGAGTGCGGAAAAAACCACATGGTCAAAATAATTTTTCCGGGCGTCCAGGACCGGTTTCAGTCCAGCAATATTCCTCAACTTCCTTATTATGGACTCTGCCATCAGCATAATCTGAAAAAGTTTTCAGGATGAGGTGCGTAAAAATACCATATTTTCGAAATAATTTTTCCGGGCGTCCAGAACCGGTTCCGCTCCAGCAATATTCCTCAACTTCCTTATCGTAATCTAGGAAAGTTTTCAGGATAGAGTGCGGAAAAAAACCACATGGTCAAAATAATATTTCCGGGCGTCCAAGGCCGGTTTCACTCCAGCAATATTCCTCAACTTCCTTATTATGGATTCTGCCATCATCTTAATCTGGGAAAGTTTTCAAAATAGAGTGGGGAAAAAAACCAAATGGTCGAAATAATTTTTCTGGGCGTCCAGGGCCGGTTTCACTTCAGCAATATTCGTCAACTTCCTTATGCCATCATCGTAATAAAGGAAAGTTTTCAGGTTAGAGTGCGAAAAGAAACCACATGTCCAAAATGATTTTTGTCTATTTTTCGAGGTTTTCCCTGATTTTCTCAGTGAAAAATGCACCGATCTGGTCGTATGAAAATCCATTTCGTAGGTTTCATAATTATCTACAAAGGTTTTGTTGATTGCAAAACGATTCCTCCACTACTGAGATAATCGCAAAAATACAAAAAAGTTGTAATTTTTTTCAATATTTATTGTTTAAAAAATTCTACAAAGCGACTTTGCTGGAACGAAAACCGGGGTTTTCATTTAAAGTATGGGCCGTTTGCGTCTTTTATTTTTTTCGAAAAGAGCTTCTTATTTTATTTACAGCTTGACCTATAATGCCAGCACCAACGAACAACTGTAATTTGCATTCTTTATGTTTGGATGAAAAAAACTTGATAATCTGAAAATATTCAAACAAAAGTTAATTTAAATTTTATAGAAAATACAATAGGAAAGTATGATTTTGATATGAAATTTGATATACCAAGTTAATGTCCACTTCGGATCGTGCTATGAGGATCATATCGATGACAATATTTTCATCGGGTTGGTAGCCCTCGAAAAATCCTCCATACAATTTTCCAAATTTTTATTACTGGTAGTTCTCGTAATACTTACGGCTAATGGACGTTTTGTGTGAATATGCTTGAATAGTTAACTCTAAGCTTCACCAACTCCTAAATTCAAACGATTAACGATCGATGTTTGTTCTGCGTATGGAGCTTTCGAGTAGTTAATTATATTGCTGGCCTACACTAACAGAATATTCATTGGTATAGGTTAGTTGTGGAAAACCCCGTTCGTTGTTCTATTTTTGATTTTTAAGAATATGTGACGCACTCGCGCGATTACATTCCTTATTGTGTCCATAGAGTAGCGAGCCTTACATAAAATGAAAGGAAAGTGGTGAGAATGACGAAACGAAACCAATACTGCATCATCTGTGGTTGGATTGAAACGAGACGAGATACTCTGTACGAAATGGATAATTGATTGAGGGCAGTTCATCAATGGAATTATTTTGGTAAAGAATTTATTCAAAATTTGATCTTTTCCTCAACTGGATGCAGCCTTATGAACAACTCTCAAAAGTTTTAGATCGACTTGTGCGAGCTGAGGAAGACGATAACGATGACCTTCAACGTCCGATCCAAAGAAAGACTGAGTAAATCAGGTTTATCAATTACTGTCCGATTCAAAATGATCAAGAATTAATTTGGAATGAAATCAAGTTCACCAATGCAATTCACTATTACCTATATGGGAAAGTTATTTCTGCTTGTTTCATTTTATGTAGATGTAAATGTACCACAAAATTGTGCGAACAAGAAAAACCTGTCATATTTTTGATGAAATGAATTCTTGAAATTGGATATTTAAATTATGAACATCTGTTCTGTAAGTGAGTTTGTTATGTAAATAGGGGGTTTTTTTAGTTATGCAAAGTGTAGAGTTCGTCGGTTATACATATTCAACCAATTCATTTCCCTGAACTTCCCTGAGATGTGGTGATATTTTCTTATTCCATGAACCAATCGAACACAAGAATTTTGAAGCTTCTGAATTCGTCTGGAATCATTACTGTCTAAGCAAGGACCATACACTTCATCGCAGTGATTGAAGTGTGATAGTACTAGCGAATCACATGACATTTTTTTATTTCACACGAGAGAAATTGCCGTTGGGAATAAATCATTTTCAGCGAGGCATATGCAATTCCGAGTTTAGAGGATATATGTTCTTTAAATCTTAATTTGGTGTCCAGGACAAGACCTAAATTTTTGCAATGAGTTTCGATTGGAATTGAAGTACCTACAATTGTAAGACTCTATCCTTTACGAGCGCTGAAGTATCATCATTACAAAATATGAGAGCTTTCGATTTTTTAGGGTTTATTTTTAGAGAGTGTTGTCGCGCGGTGCTCGATAATTCTTCAAGATCTCTGTTGATGCATTTAATCGCTTCCGATACATCAGAATATTGAAAAGAAAAATATAGCTGCGTGTCATCTGCATAAAGGTGGTAGTCACAGAACTTGAGCGAATCAGGGAAGAGTGATGTATACAAGGTAAAGAATAAAGGGCCAAGAATACTACCCTGAGGCACTCCACATGTGAGACTCTGAGATGTAGATTTCTGAGTATCGATTTGTACAATTTGTTTTCGGCCGTTCAGATACGATGAGAGAAGAGAGCATACTGTTTCATTGAAATTATAGTATTTAAACATAGCTACTAGAATATCATGATTCAACATATCGAAGGCTTTCGAAAAATCTAACAGTATCAGCACAGATATTTTTCTATAGTCAATGGCTCTTAATATATCGTCAACGACATCACCAAGTGCCGTGGCGCAGCTGTACCCCTTTCTGAAGCCGGATTGCTTGACTGGTAAAATGTTATTTTTATCAACGAAGTCTCTAATTTGAGATTCAATTGCTCGTTCAAATACTTTCGAAAAACCTGGCAAGATACTAATTTGTCTCAGATATTCTTTGGGTGAACTAACTTTAGGGAGTGGAATCACTTTAGCAAATTTCCAGTCTGAAGGAAAATATCCGACCTGTAAACACACGTTAATAATGTGTACAATGATGGGAATGATAAGGGGACAGCATAACCGGATAATAATAATATTGAGTTCATCATTTCCAAAAGCTTTACTATCAATGTTATTTATAATATTAGTTATAGTTTCTTCATTTACTAACTGAAATATGAATTCGTTCACAATATCCCTTTTTTTATTGTTTTTATAATAATTAAGCAAATTATTGTCTATCGGTATGTCCCTTGTAGCATTTATGAAAAAGTTATTGATCTCTTCAACGGAATTCAGATGAGAAGGAATTTCCGAACGTTTTTTTTTTTGATATGTTAAGTTTTTTCAGTTCTAACCATTTGTCTCTTGAGCTACAGTTTTATAATTTAAAGTTCAGATATGCTTTCTTTTCAGATTTAATGGCGTTAGTTGTGAAGTTTCTTAATTTCTTGTAATAAGACCAGTGTTTAGGTAGCTGAGTTCGTCTGAATTTTTGTAGGGCTTTATCTCTGTACTTCTGCATGATTTTGATGTTATCTGTTATCCAGGGTGAATAGCTAGTTTGTTTTCGTGGCACTAACCTTATGGGAGCATGTTTGTCTAGAACAGTATGTATATTATAATTCATGATAGTAGTAACTACACCCCTGGCTAAAGGGCCAGGTAATCGAGTGGTTGAAGCGTCAATGTTTAAATCACTTTTGGCTGCCGGTCGCTGGTAACCACAGCAACTGCAGAAGTTTTTCTGATGGTCCGAGAAAGTGGGATGGTAAGATACAATGGGCATCTGCCTACGTGTCATCGGGTCAGCCTACCACGCACGATGTGGAGTGTTTAGGGGGATTCAATTCGGACTCGGTGGACTCCCATACTCCCTTATGGGAGGTGTGAAACAGGCCGGATAAGGTGCCCATGAAGGGCACCTCGTTCAAATAATGAAAAAAAAACAGGCAATACCACAGTTGGCATCGAATTGTTCACTAGCAGAATTTGGATAGGGGTAGCTCTTACAGACTAGTTTCGAATAGAAAAATCCTGTAATGTGTCGTTATTAATTCCAATCCGTCGTTGATAAGTTATCATTGTAGTGGACGAATATCAGGAATGTGGACAATGATTTCGTTCTTTTCGGGGTCAGCAATATTGCATTCTTATATTGGTTTTTGATAAATCAAGACTAGAGTTAAAGCGAATATACTAGTACAAAGACATTTTTATTAATTCTCCTTTGACAACCATTTGACATCCCCAAACTCTTCTAACTTATCAAACTAATACAAGGTGAGTTGGGAATATTATATAAACATAAATATTCGTCCACTACAAACATCATCAGGAGCTATAATCGTCCTTCATCATTCTTGATTATAGTAACTTTGTTAGAAAAAGTACAGTAATAATTTTAGTCCAGGAGGCAGCGTTTCATTTTTGATTGGGAATTCAGGTCGCTAATTTTTTTGTGCAGGCGATAGTCTAGATATAGTTAGCAACCGAAACAAGCTTGAACTGTCAGAGTCATTGTGCACCTGGTTGTAAGGAAATGTCAATTATGACAAAAATAAATCTAAAAATGAAATCAGGTCATTTGAATATTTGCACAGCTTCTATTTATACAGGGTATTTCTTAAAAGTACGTGTAGAAACTTCAAGAGCATGTTGCTGACGTCGAGATAAGAAAAAAAGTTCCCATAAACACATGTCCGTAAGTTATTCGTTTCTAAGTTACAGAGTGTCAAAGTTTAATTATTATATTTGTTTTTTTGTGAATAAATGCCAAAATATTTGTGATATTCGAGTAAAGTTTGGTTTTTGGGATAATTTTTCAATAACAAAATCAAATTTTGTGTTAATTGTGAAAAAACTAATTTCGATCGATTATTTCAAATCTCAATAACTCGAAAACAGTTGCTCGCAGTGACCTCTATCAAGAATATATTTTTACACAAACTAAATAATAAATATTCCCAGATACCAAACTTTACCCAAATATCAACATTATTTTGAAATTATTCACAAAAAATAAAAGTAAGAATTCAACTTTGACACTCTGTATCTCAGAAACGAATAACTTTTTTACATATGTTTATAGGAACTTTTCTTCTTATTTTGATGTCAGTAATACGCATCCGAATTTTCTACACGCACTTAAGAAACACCCTGTATAACGAAGATACTCAAAGAATTAAGTGAGCTGAAAAGTTAATGGGGGGTCAGAGATTAATACGATACTGTACAACTGCTTTTATTAGCTCTTGACTTGACAACCATGTACTATACTTGTCACTTTAAATATTTATTAATCATCAAATGTCAATCAATTCAATATAAAGAAACTATCCAAACACCAAAACTACGTCATAATCACACTCGACGCTCGTTTCGCAAACAAAGTTACCATCTTCAGGAGCTTAAAGCTTACTGAACTACTTATCCTACCATACTTATATTTATACCACTATTTCTTAATGGACGTCAAATTATCTAACATTTTGAATCTACCTACTCTACCTACTACTTATCTGAGGGCCAACCGCACTCAAATTTGCCAACTTTTATTGTTTACTAATTCTAGTAATTTACCTGCACTAAATTAATTTTAATGTTATCCTACTTGTTTTGGATTTGATGACACAAATTTCTGGGAAAAACAATAACTTATGAATTTAATGTGAAGAAGAGAAAATAAATCATTTCTCAATATACTTCGAACTAAAATGATGGGCTGTAAGGACTAGGACCTTTATCCATCCATACTATTGTTACACTTTCCAGGCTTTCGAATGCATCGAGAAGTCCATGGTCATGAACATGTCTAATTAATTTTAAGCTTCTGTCATCAAATCGGTGGTCGTGATCCAAAGCATGTTGGTCCACACTCGATTTTTCAGGTCTTGAATATCGGATATGAGCAATGCGTTCTCTGAACCGTACTTTCATGGCCCTTCGGGTTTGACCCAAATACTTTTTCTCGCAGCTAATTTCATAAATCCCCGACTTTTCTTTTTCATCTGTTTTATCTTTGGGAAAGAGGTGGGTTGAAAATCTCAAATTCTGTGAGATATGATTCCTAGTTCCTAGAAAATTAGAGCCCAACGTTCTCAATTATTATTATGTTTTAAAGACTCCACCACCCGGTCTGATCAGTTGTGATGAAGCTCTATTTAATTATAAAATCAGCTTTTGTTACAGCATCTTGGATCAACGGTCTAGTAACTATCTTCTCATTTTTATATGAAACTTTTATATTGTCGTTGTTTAGTACTGCACCCAATTTTTTGGAAAAATGTTTAACATGAGGAAATTTTATGGTTGTTAACTGTTTTATCATTTTGATTTGATAGAGATTTTGAAAAATTCAACCTGTTGGACAGCTTGTTTGGATAATCATCATTTAGTAAGTAGGATTTTGATAGTTGTAGATTATCTTTAACGAAAATGGGGCTGCATACCTTTCTGATTCTTCGTTTTGAAATCATGAAAATATAAATTCTTTGAGAAAGTTGGTTTCCTGAATGAAAGTTCAGGTTCCATTCTGAAAAGCTCAGTTAATGTTATTGATTGACTTAAAGTTCACTTGGAAGAGTTTTAATGACTGATGTATCCCAGAAGGGCGAACAATTGTGTTGTTCAGTTTCCAGTAAAAATTTCAACTTAATACGGTACGAATTGATGATTACTAAAACTTCATTTTATTTTTCTTCCAGTATAATTTCGAAAATATCGACCACATAACAACTTCAAAACGATATTTGTTTAGGAAAAGCGACTGGAGGTAACACTCACAAAGTTTGAAGTTTTTTATCTTAAAAAGAAATGTCGATGTAAGTTCGATCAATCTTGCAATTATTAAGCTACTTGTAAGATCGATATAGCAGTTAAGCTCTAATTGCAAGACCAATCTTGCAATCAATTAGCCACCAATCTAGAAATTGAGTCCTACTTGCAAAAGTGCCTTTCAATCATCTTGCAACAAAGCCCTAACTTTTAAATCGATATTGCTATTAGCTTAATTGACAGATATTTCTTGAAATTCCGCACCTCTGATTACAGAAACCGAATATTGGGGGTTTACCCACTTTATATAGTAACCAACCCACCACCGAGACAGAAAAAAAAGTTGCCTGTTCCCTCTCGGATCCGCATGAGTAGCCGATTGGATTTTGCAGCCATTGATCGGGTGAGTGGTGTCGCACACAACTCACCAGAGCCCAAATCTTCAAGGCTGCCTCCCTGCCTAACATCATGATCATATTCTAAATAATTGACCCAATAGTTGTTTTTTCGTAATGTTTGACTAGAGAATTGAAACATCATACGTCATCGTATTAAAATGATATGCGAAATGAAAGTGTCGTAAAGAAAGTCCTGTATGACGGCCTTCAATTGTTGGAAAAATGTCAAGTTATCTGTTCAATTGTAATAATCAATTATGACTGAACAAAATATTGAATTGCTATCAAAACAAAATCTTCAGAACGTACTTCAACTATTAGTATTGCCGTGTTCCAAATATAATCGCATCAAAAAGCCGAAAAAAATTATTTGGTCTACATAATAAAAAAATTGGGCACACAGAATACTAAAACAAATACCCTAGTAACCGAGTTCGTCAACCTTTACTGTGAAATCAGTAGTAATTGCTTACAATGTTTTGCTTACCTTTTTGTCGAAAATGCATCAACCGATGAACCTATCAATTTGGCAAGATTAGTTCTTGACTTGGGTTCGATGAACTAGATAAGATCTTTTGAATGTTCGCTTTTTTGTTATATTATCGTACCGATTGATAACGCAATCTAAATCCTAATGATAAAACTTGGATGTAGTAAAATATTCTCCGCTGGCCTTCTTCGATTCGTTCGTACGTTCACATCCATTTCTTGGAGAGATTGGTTTTATATTGAAAATGACAACATATAAAGTGGGCTACTACCTATTTCCCCGCGAGCATAGCACCTTCATTATTGAATAGAAAATTACTCGATTAACGTTATTTGGTGTGAACACGACTAGGTTTGGCATAGTTACGGAAATAGTATATTATGATACAAGTTTTATTAGACACCATTTTGTCGCACGCGTTGTTTAAAGTACGACGAGCGAAGCGAGGAGTGCTCCAAGAGAACAAGTGTTTCATATACTATTTTTTCTATTTGTCATCTTTTGTAGTTTTTTATTGGACAAAATTGGATTTAATATTAACATTAATAGGATTGGTAACATTGATGAAATATTTAAAATTTGAAGTATGCTGTCAGGTAATTCATTTGTTCACATAAATTATTTAAATTTTGAATGCAAATATCATTAAATTACCTTTTTAAAAATGACTGATGAAACAAACTCAAGTTGCACCCCTACTGAATTGAGAGTAATTGCTCAAAAGTCTGTGAATGATTTGTTGCCCAAAAAATCTCGTTCGGTTTACGAAAAGGAATTTCATAGTTTCGAAGTATGCGATGCCTCACCACCCTCCCACTGCAGTCAAAATAACTTTTCAAACAATCAGACCACTGAGCATAATTTTGTAAACCCAGTCCAAACCACACCAGCTAATTTAATTATAAACGCCCGAGAAACCAGTCATGTAATAATCAAAGTTTATAATAACTGCAGCATCCAAGGCAACAAATAACACCACAACATTCAATGTTTATTCTTCTTCTTTGTTTAATATCTGAAAATCCCACCCCTCTTGTCTGACGTTCATCTGACAGTTGATGTTACCATTGTTACCAAAAATTTAAAACACGTATCGAAATAAAAGCCATTTCGATATGCATTTGAGTTTTATAATGATTCAAAAATGGTAAAACATCATTTTGTGTAACGAAACGGTTTGCGGGACGTGTGAAGCAAATTACTGGAAAATGTTCATTCGTTAAATGTTACATACAAGGTATTTCTAATTTGGTCCATCATTGTCAAAACAACAATATTTTTTTCAACAAATTTACTAGCAGACCAACCTTTCTGAAAATATAACACCATGGAGGTAGCCACAACATTGTGGCAGAATATTATGTTGAAACCTCGAAAGTTTCCACTTTAGATTTTATTGAAAATATGAACAGGATGTTCATAAAACGAGGTATGGAATCATCTGCGACTGACAGACAAACTTTAGTCGTTATTTTCTATCGTTCAAGATAACCTCTCTTGGAAAGGTTTCATGTTGAAATCGGAAACATTCCAGTGCAATTTTTTCAAAGTGTATTACTCACTCGGATGGCCATATGCGAATAGAATCGCAGTAATCATAGATTACAACAATGACGAAAATAAACTTGAAAACTCGATTCTTCTTTTTGAAACTGACGATACTGAAATATGCTATCACAAAGAAACAGAAAACCAAAAAATCACCAGGTTGTGACAGAATTCGTGCATAAACCTTAAAGTGAATTTCATTGGTAAAACTAGTCTTGCACTAGTTTTGCACCAGTGTTGCATTGATACTGCCTTGGTTTTCTCCAAAATATGAACTAGTTCATTCTCAATGGAATACAAAATATTTGACAGACAAGTAAAACTTGTCAGTTTCCGTTTTCACAACCATGATAATCAAATCATAATATAGAGAGGTTACTAATAAATTGCGTTGGAAATAAATAATAATTCATCTTCGTGCCTTAATCTGGAAAAGGGCCAATGAGTGTCTGAGACATATGCCAAAACTTTGAGACACATCTCTTGTAAATGATATATTTCCTGCGTACCTATACCTATAATAATGAAAAAATAACACCATTATGACACTAAAAACCGTATAAACTACATCGATCGCAACTAAATATCCAATGTGGATTTATAACGAATGAAATGCCAAGACTATGTGGCTGTTGAATTCATAGGGTGTCGACATATGTTTTGCGATACCATATGGTATCCGTGGTCCCTAATGGGTTAATAGAGCTTTTTGCATTCTCACTACTCCTTCCCGTGATGAAATAGAGCACTGAATGTCTACCTCCGCCCACTGGTTCATGCGGATTTTTTTGTGTCAATAATGAAACGGAAATTGCGCGTTATGATTCTAAGGATATTTTTTCTGAGTTATTTCAAGCGTTCACCATTGAACCAGGAAAATAAATTGGAATCTTCCTGTATGAAACTGATTGGATCACTGGACAATATTGAAACGCAATCACAAACAAAATATATTGGTTACGACCCAATAATCTCCTTCCCAGAAGTAACGATATCTCTGAGCAATAAAAGACATAGAGGTGCCATTTCTATATAAACAACACATATTAATGTGAAAGCTGCATACCGCTATCCTTTGTTATGATTTGTAGGTGAGGGAGAGATTTGTTACTGTTTTGTATAATATGTTGGGTTTGACGCCTATAGATTATACAATACGAAGTTCAAATTTGAAAATCCAACAAATATTTTTCACAGGCAGTAACTAAATGGAAGTGCGATCTTCAGGTTGGAATCCCTCATCAATTCTTCATCAATACTACCCTCAAAAAAAGTTCTTGAGAGGTCAACCTCAAGGACAATATTCTCTATTTATTTCACTATTCAATTCGAATAATTCTCTCCTTCTATTACACCAAAATCCACTTTGATGAGTCTCTGCTGGTATATATGATTTCAGCCCCTATGGCATGTGTTTATTGAATAAAACTGTGATGTTCTAAAGTAATTCATTATTTTATAAGCACTATCTCTGCTCATCCGGAACTGGAAAAATATGGAGCATGCAAAACAAAATTAAAAATATATTTTTTACCTCTTCATCACTGAAATTACGGACATTTTCTACAAAATTGTTAATTTCATAACGTGGTATGCTCTCCTTTATTAATTCGTAAATGTCTTCATCATTGCTTGACGACGATGTTAACAAAATCGCTACAAGAAGTAGCCTGTCTTTTTGAATTTTTGAGCTTTCCGCCATTTTCACAAATGCACTGACTTCGCTCGACCTTAAAGAGCTCGTGCTGAAATTATTGCACTGAGTTCAAAACTAGGTGCACCAGATTCCCAATGGAATACAAAACTTTACACCAGTTTTACCGATAGAATACAAAAAATGCACTCGGTGCGCACCAGTTTTACCAATGGAATTCGCTATTTATCTCAGATAGAATCAAAAGTCAACTAACAATCTTCACTAACTCAGGATACTTTCCGAAAATTTTCAAAATAGATATAAATAAACTCTTAGAAAAAAGAGACCAACAGATATGATCAACAATAGGACCAGAACACTGATTTCGAATATTGCAAAAGTTATCGAGGAAATACTGCAAATACGACTGGGCAACTTCACAAAGAAGTACTGACTGATTGTTGATCAGCAGTATGGTCAGAGAGGAGATATCAACTGAAGATGCAATACTTACTTACTTACTTTTATAAGAAAATTAATTTATAAAAAAATCCAAGTTTCGATCCTTGTCGATGTCTCCAAAGAATTTGACACGGTCAACACTAGTATATATTATATACTATTAGCAAAATTGGAAAACTGTGAAATGCGTTCATGAACATAGAGTCCTTGTCGATAATACGCTGGGCTGGCTACAAGGAGACATACTGGAATCATTCTTACCATCCATTTGAGTGAACTGCTTTTTCTCAAAACGAACGAAAAAATATATAGGTTTGCTGACGATACTGCGATTATTTATAAGAGGCACTAACTAGCAGCAAATGAGGACGGTTTTCTCAAAACAAGCTTACCATAATTCTGAAAAAACCAGATACTCATTTTCCACTCCACCCCCATGGATTGCCTACTATGGGACCTCTGAAAATTGACAAAACTCACTATAAAGTATAAAATAATCATAAAGATTTTTTCTTAAGCTTATTGCCAATCGACAAAAACTTCGAAAACTTGTCAACTTATTATTAATTCATTTCCATACTCTTGTGAAGAACTCACTATTTAGAACCCCTTCCATGTTAACTTTTGAACGGTTTGACGTACAGACATGGAAGAAAACAATTTTGAATGGTATCACCTATACTACTTTTTGAAATGAAAGACATTGTGATTGTTTGATAGAGGGATTGGGGGGGAATCAATTTGAAAATTTCTTATGGCATGGGGGATCAAGTGATACATCGTTGAAAAGTGTTATTTTCAACCATCTAATTGTTTTCAGAATTCGTTAATGTTTTTGTTTATCATGTATGAGGATATATTGAAAAATGCTTAGCCTACTATAGAACCAAACAAAATTTCAATGTCAAAATATTTTATTACTCAACATGTTCTCCTCTTAATTGGATACATTTATTACAGCGAACCTGCAACGTCTCAAGACCTTAAAAAAAATGATTCTTCTTGCTCTGCAAACCAGACCTCCACAGCTTTTATTACCTCCTCGTTGGAAGAAAATGTACGACCTTTTAAACTTTTTTTCAGTTGAGGAAAGAGATGATAGTCGGACGGAGCTAAATCATGGCAACATGAGATTGTGTGCAGGGGCGTTGTCCTGCAAAAACAAAACACCTTTGGATAGCTTTCCGCGTCTTTTCTCTTTAATTTTTTCCCGTAGAGTGATCAGTAATGTCGAATAGAAATCTCCAGTTATTGTTCTACCCTTATCCAAAAAATCAATCATGATTATTCCATGGCAATCCCAAAAAACTGAAGCAAGAACTTTTCCAGCAGATTTTTGGACACGAAACTTCTTAGGTATTGGAGAACCGGAGTGTCGCCATTCCATCGAAGGCTGCTTTGTTTCTGGATCGTAGAAATGTACCCAAGTCTCATCCATAGTAACAATTCGGTTTAAGAAGTCTACATCGTTTTCAAATCGAGCACAGATCGAACGCGATGCTACTACCCTTGCACGCTTTTGGTCAACATTCCAACATTTGGGGATCCATTTTGCAGCAATTTTTCTCATGTCCAAATTGACGTGAACTATATGATGAACGCGTTCGTATGAAATATTCAGTGCTTCAGATATCCGTTTTAGCCCAATTCGACGGTCTGTTAAAATCATGTCATGAACTGCATCGATATTTTCGATAACTTCAATGGAAAATTTACCTCTTTTGAAGCTTGCAGTCCATTTTTTCAAGGTCGCATACGAAGGACATTGATCACCAAGGGTATTAAGCATATCTTCGTTAATCTGCTTATAGTTTATACATTCCTAATTGGAACGGCAATAAAAATAAGAGCACTAGAAGGGGTGTTCATAATCACTGCCCGGCAAATGGCAAATGTATATACTACCAGTGCTTTTATTTGCAAAGCGTCCCTGGTATAATCATAAACATGTCTGGCCTGTAGCCCCTAGTCGCCCAGATAGTTAGTAAACGTGCCATCAAGGGTAGGTGAGGAATAAAGGCTCGGCTAGCTGGACTGGGTGAATACAAATTAGTTGTCCACTTCAGAATATTTCTTCATCAGTGCCGTGTGTTCGTTGTAAATAATGAGTATCCAGGGTGATTATTCGTGTTTTCATTGTATTTTAGTGTTTTCGACTCGGAAATCAAGTACCTGAAAATTCTAAGATTTTCATAATTACTCAGGATGGAAAGATTCAATTGAGATACCATGTGTCTACTTTGACATTGGGCGATCGATTGCTATGATTGTAAGAATAAGTAACTAAAGAAATACCACTGAAAAATAATATACCGACGCCTATGTCGAGGTGGGAATTCCTTCTCTGTTCCAATTGGTATTGGAAATACTATACCTCTTAACCCTTTTAAATACAGGTACTTGATGATGGCTCGATACTCCAATTTTTCGATTTTCACAATTTCGGTGGACATATTTTTTCTTTTAATTTATTGCGTAACTCTGGTTTACTTTTTTGACGTCAAACTTTACACTGACACTTCTAATAAGTTATTGTTCGTTGCTATGGTAACGCAATATTTTGTTTATGCAGGGAACTGGTCTAGGCTAACTAGATATCAATACATCCTCGTATACTCGAAATATCATGTATTAGTGTGGATGTGAATGGTAGTCATATCTCGAAAAATTTGAACGGTTTGATGTGGAACAATGGGAAAAAATATTTTGAATGGTAGGTATTCGATACTACGCTTTGAGAGAAGATACATTATAATTACTCGACTGATGGCGCTGGGGGCACATCAACTTGAAAATTTTGAAAGGCGAAGACAAAGAAATTGTTGAAATACACCATCAAGGCAATTCAAAACAAAGTATATGGATGTAAAGATAATTGAATAATCTTTTAAACGATGTGTTATTTGAGCCCTATACCATTCAAAACTTTTCAAAATGGTTTTTGTTCCATATTTGTACGTCAAACTTTTCAAAATTGTACAGCAGGCGAGACTAAAAAAGCCGCACTGTATTTACCATGGATAAGAAAGCAAACTTAGAAAACTGTTCTGTTCTTCAGTTTGATTCAGTTGATAATACTGTCGTAAGGGGCAGTAGTTGTTTTCTGTTGGAGAGTTGCCGACGATTTTACCTATAGTATAGGTGAAGGCAGAAGTCTGGATTGCCTAATCCATTTTTATTATCAATTTAATGGGCTTCTGCCAAGTAGTGTATATTTTTCGAGTCGTTGGGTGAGCTGTCGTGCGCTGATGATTGGCAAAACCATGAAACCGGTCCGTAGGTGTTCCCCCACGTGGGTTGAGAAATGTTTTGGCAATGAGATTGGGAGAACATTGTAAAGTAGTTCTTGTAGAATACTTTACCAATAATCTAACAGATATAATTCAATAGTCGTAAGGGGCAGTAGTTGTTTTCTGTTGGAGACTTGCCGACGATTTTACCTATTGTATAGGTTGAGGCAGAAGCCTGAATTGCTTTATCCATTTTTATTATCAATTTAATGGACTTCTGCATATTTTCTTTGGAAACATTTTTATTTTTATTGTCACAACTGAGATAATCTGTTCTTATACTCTCATCAGTTGCCCGTTTGGTTCCAAATCTAGATAGATAGATAGATAGATATATATATATATATTTATTTCAGTAGAGTAGTCTACACACAACATACACAAAGCACATTCTATAAACACATAGTCTAAGAAATACGTCAAGTAAAAACAGTAAAAACATTTCGATAAAAATCATATATGAATGAATCAAGGAAGTTACTACACTTTGCGGGGAAATAGATGATCCACCTTGTATGTGTTGACGTGGGGTGAAAGCTTTTGAAAAGACCAGTCGGTATAAGAAGACAAAGTCAAGCGTTGCGTACAGTCGAAAAGAGAAATCGAAATAAAATAAACACACCGTGAAATACGCATATTATTTAGACAAACGATTACCAGTTATATACCCAGTATTCGAACATTTTTTATTTGTTCACAACTATGATATTCTTGCACACATTGCAAATTTTTTATATCGGTCACTTCAGAGGGAATATCGCATTTACGATAGAGGCTTCTAATCTTTATTGTCTCCTCGACTAGAAATAGGGTTGTTTTTTTTTTCATTAATTATCAAGAACTGAGACACAGAATGAACAATCGCAGAAGAAGTTATCGCAGATTATGTCTGAGAGGTAGTTAAGTAGAAAGGGCAGCAACAACCAATTCACCATACCGAGTACCTAAGGACCATGAAAAGAGATTTATCATTGATTTCATTATGATTAGGGGACTCTGGAGCAATTCTTCATATACTAAAAATACTTGTCAGCCATTTTTCATTTTCTTTGGTTCATGGAATATAGTCCATTGGAAGTTTCCGAATTACATTGTCACCCTATAAATGGAAATCCACATACTGTTTGTTTTTCAGTTTTAAGGTATCGAGTAAAAATCAAAACGAGTATTCATCTACTTATATATCTATTGCCATACTTTACTGTAACACCCTTTATTAGATATTGTTTTTTATAGGAATTCAGGGATTCATAAGCTATAACTTAGTAGAATACTCCTGCAAAAACTGGAAGCATATGGCTTCAGGTGTATTACTTTGAAGTGGTTCGAGTCATACCTATCAAATCGTCATCAGATTGTTAAAACAAATCATTACTCACAAATCCATTCTATTTGCTGTGGTGTACCCCAAGGTTCGGTACTCGGTCCTGTGCTTTCCCTATTATATATTAATGACATGACCAATTTGAATATATCAGGTAGTTTCACTTTATTTTCCGACGATACTACCATTCAGTGGCATAATGAGAATGAGGCTAACCTATTTCAAACCGTTTCTAGAGATATTGACCGCATTAAAGAATGGTTTGATTCAAATTTAATATCAAAACGAATATACTAAGCCTACGTTGCAAGCTACCTGTACTATTACTTGGCAATAATAGTATAGAAAGTAAAGAAACTACTAAATTTATTGGACTTGCCACATTGAAATTCGATACACACATTTCAAATCTTAGCAAAAAGCTCGCTTCGGGATGCTATGCAATGCGAATTATTTCCAACAATTTGGGATACTGCTACCAAGTCAGCATATTATGCTTTTATTGAATCGCATCTAAGCTAAAGCATTGCTTTCTGGAGAGTCTGTAGCAAAACACTTTTTAAAATAATCTTCACTCTACAGAAAAGAGTCGTTAGATATTTGTGTAAAGCAAAATTTATGGACTCTTGTCGGCCTTTGTTTGCACGTCAAGGTATTCTTACTCTCACTACACTTTTTATTGTCGAATCAGTCAGTCTAATTCGCAAAAATAGAATTAAATTTTAAAATAATTCATCAGATCATACAGTGTGTTCATAAACTGTGGAAACGCTCTATTATCTTACGAGTTGATTTTGTATTTTAGTTTTCCACCTTTTTTTAGAAAAAAATAATTTTTCCCCTACCACCTTTCAAGATATGACGTCATCGATATTTTTTTTTAAATTGAAAGGGTATATTTTTATGTAAAAAATTGAATGCCCGTATTTTTTTGAGTTCAACCGTACCACATAAGTCATATCTTACACTTCGAATTACAGTATTCTGAGTATAAAGGAAACCAGTGTTCATATTTCTCAACATTCATTTCATTATTCATTTTGCAACGTAAACCTAAGAACTACTCAGTAGTTAGTACGAGTATATTGCTACACTTGAATAGTAGGCTGAGCAAACATATGAAAGCCCTTAGCAACCAGACAATAAGTTCTTAGTTACCATTGCATATGTCACACTGGTTTTCTTCATACTCAGTATACTGTGATTCGAACTGTAAGATATGACGTATGTGGTATAGTTGAACTCAGAAAAATATGGGCATTCAATTTTTGACATAAAAATATACCCTTTCAATTTAAAAAAAAATATCGATGACGTCATATCTTGAAAGGTGGTAGGGAAAAAATATTTTTTTCTAAAAAAAGGTGGAAAACTAAAATAAAAATTCGACCTGTCCGAGCTTTTCCTCCGAAAGTAATCAACTCGTAAGATAATAGAGCGTTTCCACACTTTATGAACGCACTGTATAACTCGGCAACAAAATCATATGAAATTACCTTTACCGTCAACCACCTTGATCAAATACTCGGTTATATATAATGGATTAAAGATGTATAATCACCTACCCACTTATATTAAGGAAATGACTGACAATAAAAAATTCAGAAAGAGTCGCAAACAGTTATTTGCTGAAAAAGCCTATTATGAATTGGAGGAATATTTTTGTGAGGTGTTTTAGTCTTCATTCTATGAATTTCAATCAATACCTACTCCACATAGTCAAACCCTTTCATAACAGATTTTATTTTTAACATTATTTTAAAATTGTATTATTATATGATATGCATGTTTTATATTTGATATATTGTTTGTTACATATTTGTTATATTGTTTGTTGTATTTTTACATATTATCTTTGTCTATAAGAATAACTTTTCTTCTGACAATAAAGAATATTCTGATTCTGAATTCATTTATAAGAAAGTTATTCTTGGATCAGAGAACAAAAATCAAATCGATGTACAATACCCAAAACGGCAAACATCGAATTTTTGACACCCAAAAACTAGTAATAGTTTCAATCTGTAAATTGGAGTATACAACAAGGATGTGACATTTAACAACACATAAAAATTAGAAGAAAGCTATTTTACATGGAAAATATACGGGCCCATATAAAGATATTTTTGGGGTATTATAATCAATAATCACCCGGTACACCAAATTTAGAATGAATTCATTATGAGCGAAAACAAAGTACTCGTTCACCATGTATAGTGAAAGGATATTCTTTCGATGAGATTTGAAGGTTTGTCCAGAGGTTATTAGCCTTTAGATAACGAATTTGTTACAATGATACACGCATGATAAGTTTCAGGTGGGATATGCACATTTGTGCTGTTATTTTTGCAAATATCTACGATATAATATAACATAACAAATCACTTGATCGGGTCATTTACCTCGTGTGGTTCCTGCATAATACTTCATTAATTTTCTTTTCATTTATCCGAGATGCAATTTACATAAAACAGTTTTATGTTGCGGGTTCACTGACTCACAACACAATTTACATTTGACATAATTGATATTAAATTAAATGTATTGATTCGACATCTAGTCACTTACACCTCTATTTGCATTGAATAATATCGATAGATACATTTAATGGTAGACTGCTCGACATATTTGTTGGCACCAATACAATGTATATTATTCTTTGTTTGAAAGTGGTTGACAATGTATTAGTGTTAGTAGAATTCTTCTGGACTTCCATTGTCTAGAAACAAAAAATATAAATTCTTTGCATATGTTAGAGTCACGACGTTTCAACATCTACTGTCGTTATCAAGTGTGTGAATGCGACAAGATATCTCGGATACTGATTATATAGCATGCAACTAATGTACTTGCTATAACGGTAATTATGATCTTCGTGGGGTCTCTCTCAGGTCATCAATGCTAATTAATGTGATACAACGACCTTTTTTGGTGAGTGTTATTATTGATGACCGATCTTGACAGGTCTTGATACAGAGATTTTATTGAAATCTCAATCGATCTAGCTGAGTGATAATACCTCAATTCTGAGTCAATGCATCATGCAGCGACGAAGAGAGGAATTATCCGCTCGTTGGTTGACCGGGCCTACAGCCTCTGTAACACCGATGTGAGTCTGACCAACCAATTGAATAACATCAAGAAAGATCTGCGATGGAATGGGTACTCCGACAAATATATAGCAACGGTCCTTAACCGAAGAAGAGGCAACACCGAAAAATCAGATGAACCAACACAGCCTACCCTATGTCTTTCCTATGTGAGAGGTTTATCGGATAAGATAAGGCGAATTGGATCGAGGGACAACATCCGAACATGCTTTAGATCAAGTTATACCATTCGTAGCCAACTCACAAAAACGAGACCACCCAACAAGAATAGTGACTCCAAAAACTGCATTTACCGTGGGACGGGATGGATTAGGTAGGAGAAACTAAGAGGCCACTAAATATGAGAATCGGTGAACTCGGCGAGGAGAAACAACGAAGTCGGGAATAGCAGATCACGTATAGACTAATCAGCACAGCATCGCATGGTCGGAAGCCGAAGTTATTCACAAGGAACAAGAGGAATAAGAGAAATTTTATCGAGTCGGCTTATATTCAGAATAATGACGTGTTCAGTCAGCCGAGCATAGAGATTCGGAATGTGTAGAAGCCACTTATCACTCAGCTAGATCGATTGAGATTTCAATAAAAACTCTGTGTCAAGACCTGTCAAGATCGGTCATCAATAATAACACTCACCAAAAAAGGTCGTAGTATCACATTAATTAACATTGATGACCCGAGAGAGACCCAAAGAAGATCATAATTACCTTTATAGCAGGTACATTAGTTGCATGCTCTATAATAAATATCCGAGATATCTTGTCGCATTCACACACTTGATAATGACAGTAGATGTTAACTGTTGAAACGTCGTGACTCAAACACATGCAAATAATTTATTTCTTTGTTTCTAAACAATGGAAGTCCAGAAGAATTCTACTAAAAGTATATTGATCTGTTGATAAAATAGTACAATTCCTCCATTTTAGACTTTCTATGAGATTTTATTTTTTCTATTTTTTTACTATTTTTTCGCATGATTGTCATCATCCATTTCAGTATAATTTCAATAATACATAATTATTCACGATTATTCATAGTGACCAAATTCTTAGTAGTATATACAAACAAAATTTGCAGTAAAATTTTGACATTTATCAATAATTATTTGAAAATGAGTCGATTTAAAGGAATATCTAGAATGTTCTGGAAATGTGAATGATTGACAATATGGTTTCCGAAATCAGAGATGTCTCACATATATGGTAGCTATCTATTATAAAATATGTTGAAACACTGACCAGTCGTCACTCTGGAGACATTCCAAACATATTTTTCCAAGGGCTTGTTCTCCCAACGAATATACAAACATGCTTATTATAATAATTATGATATGGTTAACATTTTATGCAATGATATTGCATTGTCATCCAGTGCTGAGCTATGTACTAACATTATTATTATTATCAACACATTATTGTTTCATATTGTACAATAATATTGTACTATTCTCCAGTTCTGATCTATACTCAGAAATTCAATTCTCTATATCACTGGATAAATATGATTAGTATTATTATTGAATTGTTATGCAGTTCTGAGTCAAGTACGAATTTAGTTTTAAATTGATTACATGATTTGTACCGAACAGAAAATTGTTTCAACATCTGCAATAATATTGCATTGTGATCCAGTTCTGAGCCTTGTTTGAAGTCAGTTTGAAATTGATTTCATAATTAACATTATTATTATTCATCATTGAATTATTGTCATATATTATGCAAAAATATTGCCTTGTCATCCGGTTCTGAGCTATTTTCAAGTGTCTATGTCATCAGATAAACATTATTTTCATAACAATTATCATTATTATTATAATTTGAAAATAAGTTTATGGCATAGCAGACGGGGAAATGAAAATCAGAACTGAATAAAAAAATGGGGATAAACCGGGATTCACATTTATACAGCAAGAATTTTCATTTTTACTATTCAACTTTTTGGGCCACCATCATCAGCTTTGCTTCATCTAATAGGCGCCATATTGCATAACATATATCGATTTGTTGTAACATTATTTATTACCTGTTACGTGCTGTTACGTTAAAACTAATAAATCACGTAGAGACATATTTCAGAAAGGAGAGATAATATTATGATGAAACTGGTTTAATGAACTTCATTGAAAATCGAAATAACACAACATTTACCTAAAAACATCTGAAACATCAAAGCAACTGCTCCAAATTCTTGTGGTCCTGAATTTTATTTATATATTTACAGATAAAGATACAAATACCTCAGACTTAGACACTTTCCTTCCAGCAGGAAAGAAGCAGTAGTCATCATGATTCCGAACCCCAACAAGAACCACACGTTTTCGTAAAACCACCGGCCCATTAGCCCAACATCTGCGATGAGCAAGTTAGCAGAAAGGGTGATCAGGACTCGACTTGAGACAATGACTGAAGAATTGAACATCCTACCAGATGAACAATTTGGTTTCAGACACGAACACTCGACAGAACTCCAGGTCACCCGGATAGTGGACGCCACCATCCAGAGCTGGAACCGCTCGAGAAAAGGACATCTTTCAGGAGCAGTCTTCCTTGACGTCTCCAAGGCCTTCGATAGAGTTTGGCACGATGGGCTGATCACAAAACTGGTTGATGCCGGATACTCCACACCAATGGTCAAGCGGATAAACTCCTTCCTAAGAGGTCGACTTTACCGATGCAAAGTCGGAAATGCTCTCTCTTCACGAAGGAGGCTAGAAGCAGGAGTACCACAGGGAGCAGTACTGTCGCCACACCTGTTTTCGATCTACACCGCAGACATACCTATGTCGGACAATCCCATGACCAAACTGGCACTCTATGCAGATGACACGGCAATCTTTGCTGAGTTATCCCATGAGAGAGGAGTAACATCGAAGCTGCAACTTCAGATCAACAAGCTGGAACCGTGGTTCAATCATTGGGAAATCATGATCAATGCAGACAAAAGCAAGGCCATACTGTTCACGAGGCGACTAGGACACCCGATGGCTATGTTACTATGAACGACGAGAGAGTTCCACGGGTAGACAAAGCCGTATATCTAGGAGTAATCTTGGACGAAAAACTCACGTTTCAGAGGCATATCTCCCACAGATTAGCTCTAGCGAAAGCCGCAAAGCATAAAAGCTATATCCACTCATCGGACGTAGGAGCAACATTGCACTCGAGTTGAAACTACGCGTCATCAGGACAATCCTTCTATCAATCATGCTGTACGCGAACAGTTATAGGCAGAGGACGCAGGCCTTCTTCAATGTCTGCCTGAGAATGGCAACAGACGCACCACGATATATGCCTAACAGGTTTATATATCGAGACTTGGACATCCATCTGGACTACATCGACAGACTGATCAGGCATCATGTGGGAACTACTCTGGACAGATTAGAGACCCACACGAACCCGCTGCTCATGGAGCTCATCGAGAACAGACCTGAGCAAGACGACAGAGACAAATACAGACGACCAGTGAACCAGGGAGGCAACGACACCCCTGAAGAAGTACGACGGAAGCGAAACCTTCGACGACGCCAACGTCTACTTCAACAGGCTTAAATCTCGATAATCATGCTTTTATGTTTCAGATTCCATGTTGAAATCAATAATTCTGATATTGAGGATTTTCTTATCATTAATTTATATGTTATGGGTGAATGGTGATGAAAATACGGCAATCTTACAAGATCAGCACGATGAATGTGAAATAAAATAATATTGATAATAAAAAGTACTTTTCCGCTTACTTCGTATTAACATGTCTGTTTAATGTTCTTCAAAGCAAATGAAATGGTTCATTAATAGGGGTCATTAATGAACGATTTGTTATTAATGCATGATTTAAAGAAATGGTCCATTAATGACCCCTATTAATGAACGATTTGTCAATAATTATCGATTTCTCTATGAATGCATGATTATTGCATAGGCAACCACCATAAACGAATTCAGATGTTATGGACGCTAAAATAGATATTGACGATAAAATGTTGCCTTGCGGAAATTGCTAAGGTAGTATCTTTAACTTTATTGTCAGAAAAAATTAGAATTCTTTTATTTCAACAGGAGTGAGGCAGACGGAAAAATATTGTAATCAACTCTTATATTAAAATGCGAATAATGATTTCGAAAATTATCCCGATCATTAATCGCTTTCATTAATACACTAGTTGATTAAATAACTATTGACTAGTCTCGAACAATATTTAGCAGCTTTCGCTACACTTTGACCATAGAAATATACACTATGTCCATAAAGTAACCCCCCTCTGTTAACTTTTGAACGGATTGGAATTTTCGCATAAAATTTTTTTTTGGAGGAATGGCAGTTCATAAGGTACTTTCTGACGACAAAAAAGAATGTCTATCTTTCAAAATAGCGGCCCGACGCCATTTTGAAAGAATTTTTCAAAAAGCATGGGGGTTGAGTGATACCTTATTCGAAACGTCTTACAATTCTCTATACGTCCCCAAAATTTCAAACAAAAATATACATCCAGAACAAAATGGCGGTATATAATGTTAGAGATCTGCCATATAAGGATCTTTTCAATTGCTATTAATGAGCTCTAGTAAAATCATCAAATCTTTTTTGGTATCATTAAATGAAAGTTATTTTGCTAAAAATGATAAAAGAGTGCCATCTTCGAATGAAAAGTAGTGACAAGGCAGGTGATTGTTTTATTGAATTTCAGCAAAATTAAGAAAACCATCCAGAAGAACAATGTTTATTTAACATAAATATCTGGAAAATTGAGAAAAAAAATCAAAATAAATGTTCGAAATGTTCGCCATTGACTTCCTGGCACATGAAGAGACGATTCTGAAATTCGCTTTTTACATTTCCAAACATTTCTGGTGTAAGATTCCTGCATACATCTCTTATGCGTTCCTCCAATTCATTTATCGTTCTCGGAGCGGTTCTGTACACTTGAGATATCCCCACAAGAAAAAAATCCAAAAGGGTCAAATCAGGAGAGCGAGCTGGCTATTCAATAGGACCCCTCCTACCGATCCATCTTTCCGGAAAATTTTCATTTAAAAAGTTGGTTACTGGCCTGAAATAATGAGGAGGTGCTCCGTCTTGTTGAAAATGAATATTTTCTATATTATTTCCAGCTACCTGAATTATTTCCGGAAAGATGTTTTCTTGTAGCATCCTCAAATATCGAACTCCGTTCATATTTTCTCTCAAGAAATATGGACCTATGATACGGTTGCCCAGTATGCCAGCCCAAACATTAACTTTTTGGATGTACTATGTGTTTCCCTGAACTCATGAGGATTTTCAGTGCTCCAATAGCGGTGATTATGTCTATTCACATGTCCATTCAAGAAAAACGTGCTCTCATCACTGAAACAAATGTTGCTCACGTAAATTCTATTTTGACGTAGTTTCTCACTCATCAGATCACAGAACTGAATTCTACGATCAGGATCGTCTTCAGAAAGTTCGTGAACCAGTTTCATTTTATAGGGATGTAATTTTTTTTTGTAGTATTTTATGTACTGTCGAACGTGGCATATCATTTTCATCCGCTAATTCAGTTGTGGAATGTTGAGGGTTTTTTTGAAGATCCACCAAGATATCAACCTGCTTGTTTGGAGAGACAGATGGTCGTCCACTTTTTTTCATATTACTCAGATTCCCAATTTGTTCAAATTTCCTAATGAGTTCTCTTAAATATTTTCTGTCAATGGGATTGCCTGGATACATCTCATTGAATAATCGCACAACTGCATGAGCATTCGCTTGAGACTGGTAGTAAAATTTAACAGCAAAAACTTTTTCCTGGTGCAAGATTGAGTTAACAACTATGAGTTGTAATAAGGAAATTTCTTATTTATACCTTAACACAGGTACCATATTATAATGACTAATTGATGGATTGTTCTAATTTGAGAAATTATTAATTTCATTGAAAATATGAACAGGATGTTCATAAAGTCAGTTGAGGAATTACTTTTAATTAAAGGATGTTATTATAACTGATTGCCCCGATTACCTGGGTCGATATTAATATTATTCATTTTGCTTGATTATCTGTTTGTTGATAATAAATCAATTACAGAATACTTTTGTGAAAGGGTACCTAGACGATTTGATGATTTTTCCAGAACTAAAGTATCCGAAGGATCCTCATAGCAGAGCTCTAACATTATGTACCGCTATTTTGTTTTGGACGAATATTTTTGTTTAAAATTTTGTTATTGTGTAGAGAAATGAAATGCAATTCAAACGATGTATCACTCGACCCCCATAGCCTTAAAAAAAATGTAAATGTCCGACCGACGTCATTTAAAAAAAAATATTTTTTTTTTGTTGTCAAAAAGAAGCTTATGAACTACCATTGAAGCAAAAAAAAATTCAAAACAGAATTCCAATCCGTTCAAAAGTTAACACGGGTGGGGTTACTCTAAGAGAGTTCTTACATTATGTACCGCCATTTTGTTTTGGAAGTATATTTTGTTTGAAATTTTGGGGACGTATAGAGCATTATAAGACGTTTCGTATGAGTTATCACTCGACCCCCCATGCAATTTGAAAAATCCTTTCAAAATGGCGTCGGGCCGCCATTTTGAAGGATAGACAATTTTTTCGTCGTCAGAAAGTAGCTTATGAACTGCCATTCCTCCAAAAAAAAAATGTTATACGAAAATTTTAATCCGTTCAAAAGTTAACAGGGGGGTGTTACTTTATGGACACACTGTATATTGTATACTTACTCTATGTAGGTAATATATATTTCTATGACTTTGACCCAGAATTATTCTCGACTGGTAAAAAGGACTATGTAGTGTAATATACAGTGTAGGCCTTTAATTTTGCAACATACAGGAAACATTTAGAATATTAGAGTTTCAAAAATCGGAACAAGCAAAGATACGCGAGAGAGAAAGTAGAGCGTCCTTAATCTGTGTAATAGAGGATTTTCAAACTTCGAAGCCTGGCAATACTACTTTATGAAATATTTATTGCAGGCAATACTCTACCATCGCGTTTATCATTAAAATATCTGATATATACTTCGATTGGTTAACAGATCAGACCATTCTATTTACTTACCTGTTCTTACCTACTTGCCAGGTAGTCATGATCAGATATGAGTAGGCAATAGGCATATTCTTTTTAAAATAAGGTATCGGTTACAACGAAATTCGTTTGGTTAAGAAATGGGTGCAGCAACTGCAGTAAAGTAAAAAAAAAACTACAATTAATTAAATTACAGATAGCCACATTTTGATAGGCAAGGCATTTTAGGAGTATTCGTATATTTATAAAACTTCATAAAAAATATATTTCATCCAGTTAACAGATGGGTGAAGGTCAACCTCTCTTTGGCTCTTGGACTACAGTTGTATTACCAATTATAAGAGAAATTTGATAAGTTGATGGTCTAATGGTACATTTGGAACTATTGGCAAATTTCCAATAGCAGTAATGCTATGAAAGTGTTCTGTCAATGTGCCATCAGGTTAGATTCGTTACAAGCACTCAATCAGTAGAAATGCAAACAAAAATTATGATTATTTTCTTCACAAAACAAAACATGGGTTATTCTTCGTTATAATAAAAATAATGTTTATTTGCATAAAAGAAAAACAGATACAATTGATTAAATTAAAGAAATGTTACAAATAAACATAGGTGAGCCACAGAAGTGTACAACAGTTGTTGTTAGCTGTCATACTCCTTATGCGTGACTTTACTATAATACAAATACTAGTTGTTATGAATTACAAAATGCTATAAATATTTCCCAATAAGTTTTGCAAAACGAACGACTCAGAAGGGAACCCATTAGGACCGATAAGGTTGATCATGGGTTTCTTTGATCGTGCCTTTCGAGTTTATTGCTATAGATATGCTGAAGCGTTGCGTTGAATAATCGTATGATTGATAATATTTAATTGAAAAGGACATCAAACAAATCTCCTTCTATTAATAGAATATAATTTTTAAATATTTTTATTAATAATCCAATGGAATTTATTGTTTCTATATAAGTTTTGTACATTTCAGGAAGTATATTGTATATTTTCCTGAATAGAAAAAGAAAGCAACGTTGTCCTATGGACTTATTACATAATGGTATTTGACCTAGGTTCTTTTTCATAGTTCGTGTGAAATAAATGTTATCTACCTTTTGTATGAAATGATTTATTTTTATACATGTTGATGATTATATTATACGTATATAGTTGCCTTAAATCCAGTACACTCGCCATTGTAAATAACAAGTTTGAGGGGTAAGTATTTTTTTGGTTATAAATTATTTTAAGTATATTTTTTTGTATTAGGTATATCTAATTGTTTCAGATGAGTATTTGTAGCGCCACCCTAGCTCAATATTGCATACTGCAAGCGCGACTCCACTAAAGAATAATACACTATTTTCAACTGTGTAAGGTCGAGAATTTTCTTCAGGTATTCGAGTTTCGGTAGCAGACACCTCAACGTTTTGGCAACGTTAGAGATTTGGTAATTCCATCTTAGATGCGAGTCTATGATAATCCCCAAGTAATTTATTTGACTGACATTTCGTATTTCGGTAATGTGTTGTTGTTCTCCAAATGTTAGTTCATCATAGCTTGGTAAACCATTCTTGTAGCTGCAGAGTGGGAGATAAAATGTTTTATCGAAATTTATGGTAAGTAATTTATGTCGAAACCAATTTATTATATTTACAAAATCATTTTCAATTTTTGATTTCAGATCGATCCAAGAGTGTGAGGAATATAAAATAGCTGTATCATCAGCAAAACTTATCACTTTTCCAGATGTTTTCATGGTTAGCAAATCATTAATATTTACCTATAGACGAAGCTATAGATGATTTTTCCCCACAAAATAAAAGACGATATTGGCCTATACTAATTTTTATAATATAGTTCGTTTATGAAAACCCCAGTTTTCGCCCCAGAAAATTCGCTTCGTGGAATTTTTATACAAGCAATATTGAAAAAATTATAACTTATTTGGTTTTTTGGAAATATCTCAAATATCATTGAAGGAATCGTTTTACAGTCGATGAAACCGGATGGAACCGGACTCGATGCACCGGATCGGTGCATTTTCCACTGAGAAAATCTGGGAAAACATCGAAAAAGGCCATTTTCCAAATATTTATAATTCTTATAAATCTGAAGGACAAACAATATTGCGGAAACTGATAGATAATAATATGTGGTTCAACTGTGCGCAAGATGTTTTCTGTCGGATGTGTAGTTTTTGCACATTCGCGTTATAAACAATTTAAGGGCACATCTTGCAAGATACGCCGATTTAAGCGAAATCGTCGTATTCAAATTCTGTGAACGGCATCTGGAAGTAGAGATCAATATCTGCAATTTGTATAATTTGGATTTTCATGTGAGACGTGGGAAATGTGTTGAAAATGTCACTGAAAGATGATCAAATCGCTTCAAAGTGCGTTGAAGTCGAAGTCGCACTGAAGGTAACTCGATTTGTGTTCGGGCGACTTCGGGTGCACTTTGAAGCATTTAGAGTAACTTACAGTGACATTTTCAACACATTTTCCACCTCTCAGGTAAAAATCCAAAAATACAAATTGTAGATATTGATCTCTACTTCACAGAATTTGAATAAGATGATTTCCCTTAAATCGGCGTATCTTGTAAGATGTGCCCTTGAATTCTTTATGACGCGATTGTGCAAAAACTACACATCGGACAAAAACAAACTTGCGCACAGTTGAACCACATGTTATTATCTATCAGTTTCCGCAATATTGTTTTTCTTGCTTCAGATTTATAAAAATTATGAATTTTTTGAAAATGTCCCCTTTTTCGAGGTTTTTCTGGCTTTTCTCAGTGAAAAATGCACCGATCTGGTCATTTAACAAACGTTTTATAATTCTCTACGAAACGATTCCTCCAATACTTCTGAGATATTCGCAAAAAATCAAAAAAGCTGTAATTTTTTTCACTGTTTCTTGTTCAAAAAAATTCCAAAAAGCGATTTTCCTGGGCGAAAACCGGGGTTTTCATTAACGAACTATCTTATAAAAAGTATTATAGGCCGTTTGCAACTTTTATTTAGTGTGAAAAGAGCCTTTTATTTTTATGTAAAGCCTGGACTTATAGTGCAATATTAAATTCAAATATTAGTAGGTACTTTTTATTAGATATAATTCAACAGCAAAATTTCTTCACTTTTCTTCACAAAATTCTAAAAAAATATTCTCTTCGAATATGCCTAATTCCACTGGATCAAAACTCAGTGTTTGTTGTTATAGTTATCATCGAAGCATTGTTTTATTGAATGTTGAAGATTGGTAAACATTTACTACGAATTACAAATGCGAAAATATTCTTTGATTGTTATGTTGTTGCGAAATGAATGTCATAATAATTTTTAAATCCCACAACCTTGAGTTTCTAGCAGTCAAGGAAGTTTAAATGCACTTCTGGGTACGTATTTTGTTGTAACTCCATAACATTGAACACATAACACATGTTTCTATTATTACATTCGTTTCCACCTTCGGATTTGCGATCGTCACCAGTGATATCGTGATTGTCATGTGAAGGAAAAAACCAAAACCACTTTCATACACCCAAATAAGCAGACTATTATTTCAACCAATAAACAAATAATCCGGTCATAGTCCTATCATCAGTGTCTTGTTTTTAAATCCTTAATTGTCTTTTTCGCTTACCGACCAGAAAGCAACGATATCAACGAGTAATAAACCTCGATACGCAAAAAACAAATATTTTGTTGTATTCAAATTATTTTTTTTCGTTTTTTAGGTTGTTTGATAAATGTTGCCTGATGGACGATGAGGAGCAATTTTCTGTTGAAGCAAGCAAGTTCTCTGTTGATTTTTTTATAATCAATACTGTTAGCCACGCCAACAAAATATCCGCAGAATTGGAAAAGTTACTCGTTACCTGTTCCGAAGAGATGAAAGCAGCTTAACAGCACAAACAGAGATTTAGTCAAGAAGTAACCTAACTATTGTACTACTAGAACTATAAGAAGATCATAAATCACCAACCACTTGATGTATCAGCAGGCGGTCTGGCCGTCCTTTCTACGCAGAGTTGTACCTACCTTAGCCATTAATTTTTTTCAATCAAATAAAACAATATTCTCAAAATAAAAAATGACTACCATATTGGTCTCATGTAGATTATAAAATCCAAGTTTATATAACAGAAGATTTTCGAAGAGTTTATAAATGCCAAATTTTTCTGTACCAAGAATTTTATTACTTGTATAATTCTTTCAATAACAGATTTCCAGTGTATATGTAGGTACGAAAGAACTCTTATGGAGTTTCAAAGTTTTGGACAAATTCTGCCAATCAGAATAACCTTCTTTGGAAATCAACTTTGATTTTATTTTCCGTTCCTGGAAATAGTTTGCAACATAAACAATACACAATAAACAATCACTTGATTGACCTATATGTACCCCGCAAAATCATTTCTGAATCGAAATTTCCCCCTTGGTTCTCTGCACGTACAAAAAATGTAATCAAGCAAAAAGAAAAAATTCACCGAAAATGGAAAAAATGCAAAAACCCTGGGGATTATGATAACTTTTCAAATCTACGCAAAATCGTCAAATCAAATATTGATGATGATTACAAAAGCTATGTTCAATCGACGGAAAGTAATATTAAAACAGATCTTAGAGTCTTCTGGTCTTTCACCAATAACAAAAAAAATACGAAATCCTTGCCAGATTCCTTTAAATTGTATAATAAAACTGCCTCTGATGCTGAATCGATGTGTTCCTATTTTTTCAGAATATTTCCATAGCGTTTTTGAATCTGACTCATCACGACCCGATATTTCTGTTGATGAAAAGTGTCAATATTTCTTTGAGCATCATTACCAAGGAGGAAATCCGGAATGCAAATTTAGATCAGAATAAAGGGCCGGGACCTGATGCTATCTCCCCTCTTTTCATCAAGTCATATGTTGAAACTTTAATAGATCCACTGTTTACTATTTTCAACCAAAGTTTAACTTCTGGCAATTTTCCGAAATTATGGAAGATGGCATAGGTTGTCCCAGTGCACAAAAGTGGTGATAAAAGTGATGTCACAAACTACAGGCCCATAGGTATCCTTACTCTACCATTTTGCGAAAACTTTTGAAGTACCTAATAGTAACAAATAACGTGTTCTTCCAAATCAAAATGTCTATCAATCCGAACCAGCATAGCTTCTACGGTAATAGATCTATAGTAACTAACTTAGTTCCGTTTATTCAAGAGACACTGGATAACATGGATAATGGCCTCTCTACTTGTGCCGTGTACACCGATTTCTCGAAGGTCTTTGACAAGGTTCACCACGCGAGTCTTGTTGTGAGGCTTCGGAATGTCGGTGTGCATGGCAATCTTCTTAATTTTCTCACGTTCTATTTAGCTGATGTTAACGGCTCTCATTCTGAGTGCACCCAAGTTACATCAGGGGTGCCTCAGGGTTCCCATTTGGGCCCCCTGCTCTTCAATATCTTCATTAATGACATTAGTACCTGTTTTACACACACAAGGATTGTCCTTTATGCGGACGACCTAAAAATTAACAAGACTTCAATTTTTTCTCAGAATATTGCAAACACTACAAACTTCACATGAATTTGAATAAATTTTATAAAATATTGTTCACCCGGAGTTTTTCTCCCCATGCTTCTGACCTCTTTCTATGTGGAGAGCCTCTCAATGAATCAAATCTTATTAAAGACTTGGGAATTTTTCTAGATACTAAACTCACCCTTGACAGCCACGTTGAGAGAATTGTTTAGAAAAGTAGAATAAATCTTGGTTTCATTCTAAGAGCAACCAGAAGCTTCTCAAGACCTGATGGTGTTATTGCTCTATATAACTCCATGGTGAGATCGACCCTAGAGTATGGCTCCATTATTTGGAACCCTCATTACAATGTACATTCCGACCGTATCGAAAAAGTCCAAAAAAAATTGCGAGTGTACTTAACTTTAGATTCAATAAACAACGTCACCACTTCTCATATGAACATAATTTGAAATACTATAAAATTGAAAAACTTGATATGAGACGGAAATTTTTAGAAATATATATGATTTATAAAATAGTCAACAATTCAGTCGACTCATCGTCCCTTCTTAGTAATCTCAACTTCAACTGCACACAGTACTTTGTTAGGAATAGACCTTTGTTCATAGCAGGCCACAGCTCAACAAATGCACACTTGAACTCACCATTCATCCTATAATTCTGTTGTTGAAAACAATTCTGATTTGGATATTATTTCCACTTCTTTCTTGAGCTTTAAAAAACATTTGAAAGCAATAATGTTTTAAATCACGGATAAAATTTTTATTAATTTTTTCTCATTTTGTTCTTTATAATCTTTGAGTACTGTAATTTCAGCTTTTCATTCTTGGAATTATATTATGCTATAGTATTCCTCTACTAACATGTTGATGAAGGGCTGAAGCCACTGTTATTTTTTGGTAGCGTTATATACTTAGTTGATACTTTTAATAACTTATTATTATCATATTTAAAAAAATGTCTCGAGTTTTGTATACTACAAAACACAATTATTATTTAGTTTTATATTTCAGTTTTTGATCCCATTTATTGTACCTACTATGTTCACTTTTCGAAATGACATTTATAAATTTATAATAAGTTACTCCTAATCATATGTCACATTCATTTCCGAACTGAGTAACTTCTTTTTTCTTGTTAATCTCCAATCAGTACTTTATTGTAAACTTTCGCAACTAATAATTTTATTGTTTTATTTCGAGCTACTCTGTAATTGGATGGGTAAAACCATCTGTTGAGTAGCATATTCATGTAAATAAATAAATAAATAAATAAATACACACAATCAGATCGATAAGAATCAACAAGCCAATCCCTTTTAATTCCTTCAGAATTTGCTAGAGTTGGTGTGTAATATTTATTATTAACTTTCTACCTTTCTGAATCGATCCTATGTATCGCCGAATTTTCTCGAAAGGGACCTTGCTCACTAATATTTTTCTAAATTCATCGGTCAACTCTGGCCATTATGATGAGTCACGATAAATTTAAAAAGTTTGTAATATAGGGCCTCTAATGTCACCATTACTAAATGAGACACCCGGCTTTCGGTTGAATTCTTGGGATAACTCTTCCTAGTGATAAACTCTGAAATCAACTTCCACTCTCCCCTCATTTTTATACTGATGTGATGAGGAAGCCAGAATATATTTTTTTCCATCTTTTGTGGAAACACATGATGAGGATGAAATGGACCCTGCTGCAGTCTCAGTTTCTGTTGAGAATGGGACGATTCGCCTTTGTCAGTGAATCTTTTCAGAAATTTTGCCAGATTTCCTCTTTGTTTTTCTGATTATAAGTCTCTAGGAACCCTTCGTTTCCGGTTTTCACACCCTAACAAATTTTTTCTCATCATCTTGATTGATACATAGAATTCTGAAATGATTAGGAACTACCGTCAGCCATCCCGACGAGAAATTTAAATACTTATCAAATATTACCTTATATCCACACAACTGCCAATTGTTCACCGCACAGCTGTCTCTAACTATCCAATAGCAAATTATACGATACCAATATTAACCAATAAGGTCAAATTGAATATTTCAATCAATCAACTTTATTTCCCCAAGAAACATTACATGTTTATGGAAGGGATAAAAAAATCTTAAAAATAACATGAATAAATAAGCATACAAAGATGTGATCAATAAATATAAAAAATAATAATAATCTGACAATATATTTGCTCAAAATACAAAAACAATGTGGTGAATATAAACAAAATAATAAATATTGAAATATAAATAAATTCAACAGTTTTCAACTTATATCGAAACTATTTCAAAGTTCTAGTGGTCAAATTCATTGAATAAATCACCTCAAAATTTCTTTTTTCAATTTGATTTTGATTTTCTTTAACGAATTATAAGATTTTATTTAGGAATGAAAAACAATGAATTATGGATCAGGATGCTAGGACACTACTGACTAGATCAGGAAAACATCGATAATGAATTAGCAAAATCGCCAGAGAAAGTTTCGAATATTATTCAAATATCTGAACTTATTTTGGCGCCCCTTGGCAGGTGCGCCCTCATGCTGTGAATTAGCTGCATGATGCGTTCGGCCGGCCCTGCGCCGTTCTAGGAATAACAAAAGTGTCCACCAACATGAATATCTGAGAATTCATTTACTGGGAAATAACCACGCAATTTCGGTGTTGATTGCCCAAGCCAAATTTGTTCAGGAATAATATATCGATTTATCCTTCAGTAGAAAATCTGATAATATCAAAATTCGGCCATGAACCAACGAATGATTCTTATAAAAATTCATTAGTGGAAAAAATACTACTATTTTGCGACCTCAACGTGATACAAAAGTGATAAATTTATATTTCGTTAGTCTTTATGAAGAGAGGCAACTTATAACTTTTCCACTCTATACCAGGCCTAACTCACAATTGCAGAAACCTTCACTTCACAACGTATTATTTTTTAAGTTTTTGTTATCACGAAGTGGAAAAAGTAGGTAAGAAATACTAGTTATCTTTCTGAATTTCTGCGGGCTGTATGCCTCAGGGTCCAAGGTAAATTTAACAACACGGTTAGGGAAAGCATGCAAATGGCACTAAATCTGGTCAGTACATGGATAGATAAGGAGGGCCTAACCATTAGTCCCTCCAAATCAACCATTGCAGCGTTTACCCGAAGAAGGAAATTAGAGAGCTTAGGACCTCTGACCCTCCAAGGTACCCTCATACAGCTGTCGGGGAAAGCCAAATATCTCGGGGTGATTTTAGACTGGAAGCTCACTTGGAACCAACAGCTGGCAGAAGTAAAGAAGAAAGCCGAGGCGACGTTGATGATAGTCAAACGGGCACACGGGAAAACATGGAGGCCAAATCCCAAAATGTTGTATTGGATATACAACATTGTGGTGAAACCCATGATCACGTATGCATCTTTGGTATGGTGGACAAAGACAACACAAAAATAGCCGCGGCTGAGTTCAGCAAGGTACAAGGACTTGCATGCCTTAGCATAACGGGAGCTATGACAACAACACCAACATTAGCCATAGAGCACTGTTGGACCTCCCACCGATTGATATATCGGATCACAACAAGATAAAGGATATAGTGGGAGGCACCATTCTTGAAATGGAACTAGCGGACCACATGACTCCTAGATACTTCTTCAAGATCAAAGGGAATGGTCAGATGACAACATCAGGGGCAAACCTGGAGAGAGGATCTGGTATACGGACGGATCCAAAACCAGGTAAGGAACTAGTGCTAGAATATACAGTGAGGGAAAAAACTCCCAGATAAGCGTCCCACTAGGAACAAACACCTCCGTATTCCAGGCAGAGATGTATGCTATCTTGCAACATGAGGGACATGCGTAATGCAAGGATCAAAATATGCTCAGACAGCCAGGCGTAGCTGAAGGCTCTTATAAACCCCAAGATGACATCAAGACTGGTATGGGAATGCCGAGAAGAACTCTCAGTGTCCTCTCAGAACACAATAAAACATCTTTGATGTGGGTTCCAGGACACTGTGGCATCGAAGGCAATGAAAAAGCTGATGAACTAGCCAGAAACGTTTCGTCAACTCCATATCTTGGCCCAGAACCCGCACTCGGGATTACTAAATCCGACATTCGAGGATGCATTCGGGACTGGATCAAACGAAAACAAAGGGAGAGGTCGAGCGAAGCCCCTCTCACTCACCACGGGAAAACATACATTAAAGAACCGTCAAAACACAATACTGAAGAACTACTCAAGCTGGGCAGGAATCAAGTTAGAACGATAACAGGAATCTCACTGTTTGTTTAAAAATTTGAATCAAACTTTCAGATGAAATGATCTAACATGGGATCACAATATCTGTCACTATTCAAGATGATATTTTCATATTTGAGTTCCCACAGAAAAGACCGAGGGAATGAGTAGGAATTGATGTTATTCATGGATTTCTGGGGGTTATAAACTTTAATTCTCATCACATATCCAATAATCGATAGGCACTTAAAAAAAGTATTTGTATTTTCAACTAGGTATTTCCGAATAAGTCGACACAAGCATAGTAATGATAATAAATAATAATACTTTATTCATCCTTTTTGATCTCACATGATATGGGATATGTCAAAGGGCAGAAGTGCCTTATAGTCTAGGTTGAATATTAATCGCATAATCATCTTTTAAGAAATGAAAACCCTAGATGCACCCACTGCTTCACTCCAAAGAATAATATTGTATGAAATGTGGAAATAAACAATAGCTTAGTGATTCGACATAAAAATATTTTTTAGTTGTAATATAGCAGAGTAACTGCTGTTAATATTTTTGCAAATATGATTAACATTAGTGTTCCAACCCACATTACTGTCAACAAATACTATTAGAAATTTGGTAGATTTTGAAAAATGGACTTCGATATCATTTACTGATATTCTACTATTTTCAGAGATTTAATTTTTGGCGGAAAATTGCATGAAAATGGTTAGCAGAATTAACAACCAGATTATTCCTCTCACACCACGTGGTGAATCGGACCAAGAATCGACCCTTGAGGAACACCTTCATTCACTTCATGTGGAAGAGATCTCTGATCGCTAATTTTTACTATAATTTTTCTGACCACAAGATTTGAAATCAGCCACGAGAGGAATTTACTTCGGATTCCCAGTTCACTTAATTTATTGATTGTGATATTATTATTAGTTGAGTCGAACGCTTTTGGGAGATCAAAGAACAGGACATCTTCATATTTTTCATATTCGATAAGGTTGGATATAGTTGAATAGCTCAATACGTTGATCTTGCCGTTGATCTCCCCGACAGAAAGCCATTTTGATGTTGTTATGACATTATTCTTCGAAAAAAAAATCATTTGCTTATAAATATATTTTTCGATTATTTTACACATTATACTTACCGTTATTGGGCGAAAATTGTCAAGACATAATTTATTATCTTTTTCAAAAATTGGATTCTCCTATCTTGTTGATGAGCCCTTTTTAACTGAAAACTTGAATATGTTTGCTATAATACCATTTATATGAAGACCTAAACATTTGATTACCTTTGTAGGGAGACAGTCAACCCCTTTACAGCTCACATTTCTAGAGTTAACTGCATCGGATATCATCGAGAATACTGAACGTACCTATGTACCAATGCAAAGGGTGACTCAAATTCCAAAAACTAGTTGTATGGATATTTCGAAATCAGGGTTAGAGCGATAGGTAAATAATTATATGAAGGAAAATTGTGCCTTGTGATGAGAATCCATTAAAATACCTACATAAACGTAATCACCAGAGATAACTGAAAAAAACATTGGTGTTTTAATTTATTTTCTCCTTACTTACACATTCGAAACATTATTGAACAAAGATTGGTTCATTTCTATATTCTGTCATTGAAATAGGCTGCTTTACTTTCCCTCAGTCATTTTTTTCAAATGTTAGCAAAATAGGATATTTTCTTTTCAGCGTCCATCTATTATTATAATAAAACTGGAGATGATTTCGAAACAGCTTTTTTTCTTTGAATGATTGCAATGGTTGTCCATTGTTGAGTTGAATAATATGATGTACACCACTGCTTAAGAAACTTCTCCAAAATTTTCTTTGAATTTGGCCAATGAACCCAAAGAATGACACATGAACATATCAATTCATGACCAATAAATACACTTTTTAGTCATTCACTCTGGAAGGTCTATACATATGAAGTATGTTGCTGCAGGTAGATATGGTTTGTTATTTCAAAAATATTTGAAAGCCATTGAAGATATGAACTTCATTTTGTAGAAACATAAGAAAACTTGTTACTGAAAAAATTCGCAAAGTACCTCATTCCAGTAACAGAATCGAATTCAGGAGAAAACTAAATTGAAATGCCAAACTTACCATTTTTTTCACTTATCTCAAGAAATTATCACCGTTTGTTTTGAACCATATCTCTATGGGTTTCACCCTTTTATACATTTTTATCCCCAAATCGTTGTATTTTTCAAACCAGGAATCCAGAAGAATTTTCGAAACTGTATCAATTTACCGTTATCAGTGGTCATTGCCGTTACAATTAAAGACAAACCCACTCGATAATCTTATTACCTTCTCAAATAACAAGTAAACACGAGTGACCTCCAACTGAATCAAGGACAATTAAAAGAAACTAATATCAAGGCGAAAATTACGCGGAACTTCAAATCAAAAGCTTTGGTTGAACTTGATCGTGATTTTTTCGAGAAATTTTTTGTAGGACATTAGAAATCTAGCAGCACAGCTTCCTTCGCTCTTCATATAAAACTGAGGAAACTGATGAATGAAATGCATCTCGGTTGTAGCGCACGAGTGGGAAACCATATCAGCAGCTGATTGGACAAGGAACCTCGCTCCTCCTTGTAAGACACTCCCCACTATACCGTCTTAAGTTAGTAGTAACCCGGTATAAAAGCATTGCGAGGATGACGCTTCTGTAGATAGATACAGTGCAATACTTGAAAATATCAAGTGCAATACGCGATCGAAAATTAATTCATGACTTTAAAATGTTCGCTCAAGGCAGTACCGTGCTTTGGAACTTCGCAGTGGATGAATATGCATTGTCGTCCTCGATGGCAATCATTGTAATAGTGTGTTTCCTCGTTCAATCCTTCCAAAGATGGCGCGAAGCGGAAAGTCGTCTTCCTCCAGGACCCTCCGGTTTGCCGTTTTTGGGCATACTGCGTTCCATAAAAGGCCCACAGCACATACACTACAGTGAACTCGCAAGGAAGTACGGGCCAATCTTCTCCTGTAGACTGGGACAGCAACTGATTGTGGTTATAAGTGATTACAAAATGATAAGGGAACTTTTCCGAAAAGAAGAATTCACCGACAGACCAATCACCGAGTTCACGAGCATCCTAGACGGCTATGGTGAGTACTAATTAAATAATTCATGGAACATTATAAAGCATTTGTGCAGTTCTATAAATAAAAGTCGTATATGATTGACATACTTTGCGGTGGCCTTCGCAGGTCACATCTCTAGTAAAAGTGATCGTTTTTATTATCTGCAATTGATATCGTATCATTATAACCTAGTTTGAGAGCGTTGGAGAAGAAAATCACATAAAAACAAAGTTCAATGTTTACTTATTTGATAGTATTGCAGATTTTTTTTATTAAATATACTCCGAGATAATCAGTCAATAAATAGTGTAGATTCTACAATATTGATATAATTTACTATGGAATATTACAATATAGTGTGTATCATCGGTTATATTTGTTCAAATATTTAACACACTCCTTTCGAAACCTATATTATCACTGCAGAACTAGCTATAATTGAAACACACTTTCTGAAGTCACGAGTTTGCGTTATTTTGTGATATATTAACCTTAATTAGACTTTAGAAAGGAAGGATTTTTTTGGTAGTATAACAATGATACGTGAAATTGAGTAATATTCAGGTTTGAAAAAACTATTCTCTTCATAAGACCAAAAGACTTTTTCGGAATAATTTGGTATTGGGTTTTTTGTAAAAGTATTTTTGAAGCTATGGTTTCGATGGGACAGACTATCACCATCACAATTTATAATACATAATAATTGAAATATAACTTATTATATTTTATTAAAGTTTATTTCGACTTTGACAATCATTCATGTCCTCGACCAGATGAACAGAATCACAGGACATTACACAATTATTACAGTTCCAACAGTTAAGCTGCACATTGATACAACAAATAAATCGATAATTGCATAAAATTGAACCTAGTGTATATAAACTCATTTGTGACTAATTTGGTAGAATAAGCATGTAAGATGTTTTCCTTGATTGTTGTAGCTGATACCTTACTAATAAAAATCCACATTCGCTTTTGTAAGGAAACTTCATTTTTATTACGAACCTATAATTTTATCGTAGAAAATATGGATATCATCTTTGAATATTGCCTGGTCAACACTGAACACGTAATAATATGATATAATGCAACTTGTGGCCATAGCATGAAGAATTTTCTTTGAAATTAATTCTTTTCTATTTTTATATTAACTAAAATAATTGACAAAAACGAACACCACAATCAAAATGTAAAAACTCGGAAATAAGTTTAGTTTCCAAATTGTAATTGAATTTATATGAAACCAATATAACTTAATTTCTGCCTAGTATATTTCGTTCGAAGCTCTGGAAGGAAAACCTAAAATAGAAAAATTCTCTCCTACTAAAATTCCGGAAATTTGAAGTAAAATTACTACTTAAAACTCTAAATTTTAACATTTCGAAATATAACTCCAAATTTCAGTCCGAGTTATATCTCAGAACTTCAAAATTTCGAGTTGTAACTCATAAGTTTGAATGTCAAAATTTTACTTCAAAATTCCGAGTTATATCTGGGAATGTTAAATTCCGAGTTATGATATGTTATTCCGAGTTGTAAGTCGGAATTTTGAATTTCAAAATTCCGAAATATAACTCAGAATTTTGGAATTTAAAATTCCGAGTTAAACCTCGGAATGTTAAAATTTCGAGTTATGTTATGAGTAGAAATTTACTTCATATTTAAAAGTTGTTACTAGAAATTTAAAGTAAAATTCCGAGTTGTAACTCGAAATTTTGAATTTCAAAATTTCAAATTACAACCTAAAATTTAAAAAATTCCGAAATTTTGAAATTAAAAACCCGAGTTCTCGAAATTTCAAAATTCCTAGTTATGTTATGAATAGGAATTTAAAGTAAAATTCAGTGTTGTAACTCGGAATTTTGAATTTAAAAATTCCAAGATATCCTGAGATTTTAAATTCCGAAATAAAATTCGGAATTTTTAAATTTAAAATTCCGAGTTGTATCTGGGAATTTTAAAAATCCGTATTAAATATGTTGAGTAGGAATTTACTTCAAAATTCCGAGTTGTTACTAAAGATTCTAAATGAAATTTCGAGTTGTAATTCGGAATTTTGAATTTCAAAATTCCAAGTTACACTTGAAATTTTAAAATTCCCAAATAAACCTCGAAATTTTCTAATTTAAAACTCCGAGTTATAGATACTTCTTAATTTTAAAATTACGAGTCTATGTCAGAATTTCACTTCAAAATTGAGTTATAACTCGGAAAAGAATTTTTTTAGTTTAGTTGTCCTCACAGAGCTTCGTAGAAAAGAGTGACTTTCCTATTATTTCAATAAATGAAGTGATTGTAAGAATGCCTTTCGATTACAGGTGTCATAAACATTGATGGATCTTTATGGAAGGAACAGCGTAGATTTCTGCATGCCGGCCTCCGTGAATTTGGAATGTCATGTCTCAGTTCGAAGAAAATTCGCATGGAAAAACGGATCATGACCGAGGTCGAAGACTGTATGCGTTTTATGAAGACGCAAAATGGGGTGCCATTGGACACTGGGGAGGTGTTTGCTGTATCCGTGTCCAATGTCATATGTGGTGTACTGATGTCGGTTAGATTCACTCGAGGAGATGAACAGTTCCGGATTTTCATGAAAATGATTGCACAAGGTTTCAGACTGTTTGGATCTTTGGAGGCATCCCTCTTCATACCGGCGTTTAGATACTGGCCAGGGCAAGCGGAAACACGCCAAAAACTTGCAGAGGTAAACATATTTATCCACTTTTCTCATGTAATTCTTCAAAAATTGCAAATACAAACTCAAGCACGATTTCTAGATTGAGTCGCACCCGCAGTCGTTGCAGTTGACGTTGCCGTACGAAGATAAATGTGGCGTTGCTCATGTATACGTTTATAGATCCACTGCCGTTGCAGTTGCTGTTGTCGCTGCTGCAGGTAGTTAACTAACTTTTATCTTGTACGGCAGCGGTAGCGGAAAATGTCATGAAACTCAAAATGTCCTTGTCAAAAAAGAACGAAAGGTCACATAATTTAGGTTATTTGTTTATATAGTTTGAAAGCAAAAATTAATTTTATTCAGAAATGTTAGAATATGAAGAAAATATAGATGTTGAAGTAGGCGTATACCTAAACATACTTGAAGGATTTCTATATCTATATAATCTGAAGGACAACAATTATAAAAATATGTTCATGGTGGAAAACAGTTGGCGCGTTGAACACAAAATAAAACTATAAATTGGTCATAATTTTGCCAACGGTTACGGCAGCGGCAACGGCTGCCACACAATCAATAAATCCAGCTTTGTGAGACAATTGGAAATCAATCTCCCCCAATAACAGATATTAATGAAAGGGTTTCTTTTTCAGAATCGTTTGGATATGGGTAATTTCTTCCAAATACGCATTGATGAGCATAGGAAATCCTTCGACCCAAGTAATATGAGAGACCTTGTTGACTTTTACTTGAACGAGATTCAAAAAGCCAAAGAGGAAGGCACTGAGGATAAGCTATTCGGTGGGAAAGATCATGGTGAGCAAACATATCTTCAAATAATGAAAATGCAACGAATTCATAAGCTGTTCCCGTCACTTCAATTGTAACTGTCAACACTTCAACGAAAATTTTTCATTTTCAGATCGCCAAATTCAACAAATCGTGTGTGACTTATTTTCCGCCGGAATGGAAACTATCAAAAGTTCACTTCAATGGGCGATCGTCCTCATGCTGCATCATCCAGAACACATGAAAGCTGTCCAGGAAGAACTGTCTCAAGTGGTTGGTTGCAAAAGGTTACCAAAATTAGAAGATATTAGTTACCTTCCCGTTACTGAATCCACTCTCTATGAAATTCTGAGAATTTCGAGTATAGTTGCAATGGGTACCGCCCACGCTCCTACTAGGTGAATATAATTCATTTATTTATTTAGATATAATAAGTATTCATTTTATAATTTAATTATTTACCTTTCGATAAAACTTGCTGTCCGTTGAACAAATCACAATAAACTAGCTTGGACAATAATGTTAAGGAAATAGCGTCACTTTAAAGCAGAGAGACAAAAGCCCAAGTCATGTTTTGGGGCCTCTATGGCAATATTTCTGTGTATTGAATCCTGAATGACAACTTTTTATATAATAAAAGACAAATCAGAAAAAAATCAGTAAACGAGATTTTTTTTTGAGTTTTTTATTTTGACTTATACAGTTTGTCCCAAAAAGAATACAACAAATGGAAAACTTTTTACTACTGATTTCACAAAAAAATAATTCGCCATAAAATAGAGAAAATCATAATGGGTGTTGACAAAATTATGTCTTTGGTTGAAGAAAAATGTGTTTTATTCGAAAATTCATCAAGAAAAATGCAGCTTTACATTTGAAAATAAAAAAATCATTGGGAATATTGCAACAATGATAGAAAAATAAATAAAAAGCAATGTATCTCTTAGATATTGATATTTCTGTAACAGAGGAATCTCATCGAAAAATTTTTAGTCTGTCAGTACTATGATATTTGTCCGAAACCAAATCAATATTCTTTTATTCGGGAAATATTCCAATGACTAGTGCATAAAAATTACCAGATAATTTGATATTCAAGCGTGTTATTTCATGTAAAATGCACCCGGTTATTTTCGCTCTTTCGCCAAAATATGAAAATAAACTCATGCAATTTTTAGATAACACGCTCTTTCGCAAAATTATCGGTAATTTTCTTGTACTTGTGCAGTTATAACCGAAAATTATTTAAATGATGAGACCATGACTCACCGGTGGAATGTTTATCAAAAAAATCATTGAGATAATATAATGAGGATATCTTAGATATTCGAAATCTGAATGGATCTTCAGATGTCAAAGAATTTTTTTCCGTATTTTTAAAAGTAGAGGAAGGTACTTTATTTTTGATGACGTATCGAAAATGATTTTTTCTTCTACAAACCAAGGATATAACATAACTATTCGAACACCCATTATGAGTTTCTCGATAAGCACCAACGTCTAATGAATAATGATGTCACCATCATTAGTTAATAAAAAAGTTTTCCATATTTTGCACACTTTCTGATACACGCTGTATATTATTTCAGAGATCTCGATTGATTTTATCTCCTAGTTCTTCGATGCTAATTTTCTTTGGGACGCTCGGTACATAGCATGCGGCTTCAGCCGCACAGCAATTTAAAATTCGGCTCTGCGAAAAAGTGAAAGCCATCGGCCTAAAAATTATTTATATTTGTCGGTCAATGAACTTTTAATTCGGACGATTTCTTAAATATTTCGTAAGCACCCGAACGATTGTTGAATATGAGACTATTCTTGAGGGTTTATGTAAGATTTCAATATACGCACTCTTATGTAAATCGATTTAAATCAGCCAATAAACTGCATCTGGCTTAATAAATCTACTGATTGTTTGATTACATGAAGTAATATTCTATATTTGTTACAGAGACGTCAAGTTGGGCGATTATGTCATCCCCAAGCATGCGCACATCGTGCCTCTGCTTTACTCTGTGCACAGAAATTCTGATCACTGGAAGGAACCAGAGAAGTTCAATCCGCAGAGGTTCATCAACTCAGAAGGCAACGTGACCAAGCCAGATTTCTTTTTACCATTCGGAGTCGGCAGAAGGATGTGCCTTGGAGAGATTATGGCCAAAATGGAGCTGTTTCTATTCTTTTCCTCGCTGCTACACTGCTTCGACATATCACTACCAGAGGGACAGAAATTACCCAGTTTGGAGGGTAAACCGGGCATTACAATTACCCCAGAACCTTTCAAAGTGTGCCTCAAGCCAAGACCTGTTACATGGGATAGCGAAGATTCGAACCACAGGACCAATCTTGGTTCCGGTTCAGTACCAGAGTGATGCGAATTTCATTCATAACTGGAACACTGAGAATTGTTCAACATACAGAGAGTACAAAGACAAGTCATAATAGGATGGACAAGTGAATATATTATTTATTTGTTCAACAATTAGAGTATTTCAGCCGTTGAATGCCGATATTTATTTTCAAATTACGAAACCCTGTAGGAGAGCACGGTTGAGTTTGTTTCCTAATCGTTAACAGGGAGACAGTACTTATACATCAGAATGAATTTTTCAAAAGAAGAATCAGATCTCCGATTTTTTTCGGCTGTGCGAAGTGTTCAATATCATTTTAGTATTAGTCAGTAATGATAAAGGAACTAGTCAAACATTTCATTCCATGCGACTCCAAACGTTGTTCAGTACCTTTTAAGTTTTTACCATTTTGACAATATATACCTATTATTTATTTTTATTACTCATTTACATTTCAGGTTTGGAGTATCATTTTCATTCATGTTACCTTCTGTTTACCAGTGAATTTTATGAACAGACAATTCGATTACTAAGTAATTGTTTTTTCGGACTTTTCATCATTATGTAAACTGTGACGTAAATATTCATTTTTCATCATCATATAGTATTAGTTCGTGTTGTAAATATTAGTACATTAACTTGCTGGTATATATTTATATATTATGGATATGGCAAGTTATATTAAGGTCTTGTTGTTATATAATATTACTTCAAAAGATTCGTAATCTGAATAAAACAATTCAATCACATAATTTGTTTTCGTTTTTTTTTCATTTCAGTTCAAACATTTTTGGGGGTTTCTGCTTTAAGCAGAATCAATGATGTTCAAAAACATCGAAACAAGCAAATCAAAATAATCTTATTCTTACTATGCTAACATTATTTTCTGTGAGATAGTAATGAGTGCGAAAGAGGTTGAATGGAAAAAACCACCATAGTTTTGAAAATTCAGTCACACCTACTATTCCATTACCTGAGAGTAACCATACAAATATTTTCTCACCAGCTTTTCTATATTTTCAAAAAATTTCAATTTTTTTCCAATATTTTTATATTTTACTTCATCATTTTGGATTTCTTAACACTATTTCAGAGGTCCTGAATGTGGAACTATTTTCTTATTTAACCTTTTTCGCACCTAACATCTAACTTCAAAAAATTTCTCTTCATTATTTACATCGATGATTTTTATGTCAATACATGGAACATGTTACAAAATTTGTTTTTTTCACTGATGACACACTACTTGTTTGCTCTGACTACCCTAACCAAATACACATCTGAGAGTCTAACTTTGGCCAAAAATGCAGGTTTGTTGGAAATAAACTCAAATTAAATGGAAACACTGCTCAGAATGTTGTATTTTCTTCTAACACATTGGAAAATATGTAATATTTAAAATCATGTAGATCTCGTGCTTTGAATCTTTTCTGGGATTCTTTGAGACTATTGAACGCTTTCACAAATCCCATTATTTTGGGTATGTCACACCTACCATTCCTTTTTGGTATATCACTTTGGGGAAATTCTACAAATGCTATAGCAGTTATCAGATGTCAGAAAAAAGCTTTCAATATATTAGAAAACTTGGATTTCACTGATATTGTACTTGATATCATTCCCCTGCCCGCTTTAAACACATTAACAGTTTTCTTAGAAATTCACCAAAATGAGAGAAAATTTTCCAGACATTTCGACCTACACCGTATAATACAAGATCTGTCTATCTTCTGACTATTACTCGTCATATATTACCAGTTATCTGCGAAAATTCATTGAATCTCAACCTTCACTTCATTTTTATTTATTTTTTAACTATTATGGATATTTTAGCTTTGTTAGTGGGAGTTCCAAAAATGGGCTTATTTATTGCATTTATTGAAAAATATATTTGAAACACTATATTCTTTGTTATTACTTGGTGGTTTTATGCAGGAGGTATTAGAAAAAATCATATGTTTTACAATGGAGTAAAGTGTCTTTTCCTCCGTTTGCGTTTGCGGGATGAAAAGTGACACTTTCCTACCGAGTCAGGTCCACCCGGAATAGTTGTAAAATATTGAATATCCAATTAGATGAATTTCATCCATTTTTATATACTATCAACTTTATTAAATTCAACGGAATTACAATCACAAAATAGCATGTCAAATAAAAAGCGAAGTATATCCAATAAAATTTTATTGGTCCGTGATTATTACACAGACATTGGTGCTTATTTTCAGTCTGCATTCAGTTATCATTCCATAACTTTACGGAACTTGATTTTGTGTGGTTTTGGTGTCAAAGTAATTCCACAATCTCCGGTGAAATCCATTTCTTCGTTTTCCAATTGGAAGGAGAAATTCTGAACGATGCTCGTCCCAAACAAAAACAGTAACATTCTTGCAAGTTCATCTCCTACACATACTCGTTTTCCTAAAAATATGAATATTTCTAACCGATGTAGTGTGAAAAATGATAGATTGTGACGAACAATTGAGTTGAGCTGAATTTAAATAGACGAAGAAAAACTAACCGATGAAAAATGTGGACCGACGAGAGGATTTCAACCACGAACCAAAGGCCAGTTAAGTTTCGAATGATAAACACATTAAAAACAAGTGTACATGCGTTTTTGTCTATTATTGATATTTCGATAACCTTGTAGGCTTGATCAGTAGTCTGAGGTTTCAGGTTCAAAGTATAGCCGGCCTGCATTTTTCTCTAGTATCTATTCGTCTATCTATCAATTTTCTTGCATTAATATAAAGGAACTACTTCATTTTTCATCCAAATATCATCATCATATCATTTCCCAGATATGTGAAAATAGATCATTGTCATATAAGTAAAAATTATATTATTTTGTGGTTCACTAGAAATTATTCAAACGACTATTTCTCGATGATCATTGGATTAAAAAGTTACCTCAAGATCTAATCATACGCCAAGTTGAAGGTACCGTTTATTCCTGACTACCCGTGTATGTATTGAACTCCCCTGTATACGCTACTAGGAAACTATAGAAATTCGATGAAAAAATCCAGTTACATTTTCCAATATTGACAAATTTTTCAGAGAATTTAATATCATTGACTAGATTTTCTGCCACTTAATGTCTCTATCTTCAATTCTACAATTGAAATACTCTCCAAAAATAACGCTTACCTGTTTGAAATGGCATGAAGTTACCACTTCTGATGACTTTGCCTTCATCATCCAAAAATCTCGACGGATCAAATCGCTCAGGATGTTTCCAAATTTCGTCGTCCATATGTAATGCCCATTGCAGCGGTACCAACATGGTTCCTTTAGGAATTCTGTAGCCCGCGATGAATAATTCTTCTGTAGTACCATGTGGGATACCCACAGGCACCACAGAACGAATTCTTTGGGCTTCGCAGATAGATGCCTCTACAAGCGGAAGATGGGGCATATCTTCCAAAGTGGGAGGACGTCCCTGTAGAACCTCCTGAATTTCCAAGCGAACATTTTCCTGCGTTGATCGATTTTTCGCCAAATATAGTAAGTACCACCTATTTCAAGAAAATTAATAAACATTGAGCGATGGTTATACTCAAAGGTTATTTTTTAAATATATCGCATCAACCACAAGGGTAATTGGCGCTTGTAGTAGTAGAGTAGTACAGTTCATGCAGTAATGCTACGTCAGAAAGAAAAAAACAGATAATTGGGCAAACATTACAGTTTGCTACTGAGAAATCATTAATATTTGTTGGTGAATGATGATTTTAAAGTCTCTCCACCGCATCCTTTAGATATTTATTTGGATAACATGCTTGTTGAATATTTTTTCTATTTGTTTAGTGTTCCACAGATCTCGATATTTTAACTTGTATTAAAATGTTATGTCAAGTTGACGAGAAATTGAAAATCGAGTTGAATACGTCAAAATTGTTCATCAATTTTCTCGAACCAGCCAAATATTGACCTTTTGAGAGACACTCTGGAGGTATACATTTGCAGTCAGCAACATTGCTGAAAGTTGTTGAAAGTTCTGTCGAAAACATGAGTGTCACTGAGAAGACGATACATTGTTGCGTTCCAACTAACAGTGCTGCTCCTAAGGTGGCGCATGGAGTTAGTAACAAGGCCTATCCAGAACACGGGGCTAATGCCCATAGCAGTCGATGCCTAAACACCAAAGAAAAAATACTAGTAATCCAATTAAAACTGCCCCAAGCGGAAGCAGTAGACTCCAAGCCAAAACATTGGACCATTTATCATATCACGGTTCAAAAATTGACCATGCAGATGGAAAGTTTAGTCTGAAACTTCCCCCAAACGGTGCAAACAGGAAAACCACTAGTGTAATGTAAATAATGAAGACAAAAAATACTCTGTTATAAGATTGTTCGGGAAAACAAAAGCTGAATTGAAAGCCAATGCTGAGTGAAAGAAGTTGGAGATGAAGTTAGAAGCCGAAACACAAATAGCTGAAATTGAAAGAAAAATTCATCATGATAAAGATTAACTATGCCGTGAAATTTTATTGAGCCTTCAAAATATGACACCAGAGTAACATTTACCTCCATTCCAGGATCATAAATGGACAAATTGTTAGACGAAGATCCAGCCAGCATATAGTTTCCATACATGTGGAAAAAACTTCAATGACGACATACTAGGAAATATGGTAAAGAAGGCATTCTAGGCAATAGTGACTTATAGTGTGAACCATCCATGGTGGAGGTGTGAATATTTTTATAAATAGAGGGTAGTTCCTGTAATTGAAAATCATCCAGGCATTGTACCATTTTTTCTTGGATGGTGGTCTACCTCTACGAGTATTCTTATGGGAAGATCCTCAGCGATATGCACGAGTGGATCTGTGGTAGTTGATCTGAGACAGCATGTCATATGTTCAATACTTTCCATCTTCTTGTTAATGATGTTTCACCCATGTCTTCTAAGATGCTTTCAACATGAGTTTTATAATATGCTCCTTATATAAACCTGAGGGCTGAGTTGTGGACAGAGTTTATTGATTTCAGTAAGGAAGATCTAGCTGTATATTATACAGAATGAGATATAGATCCGTAGTCAATCTTAGATCGTACAAGAGCTCTGAAAAGATGTAAAAGTGTGCTTTATTCTGCTCACCAAGACTTAAGAAGATTCAGTCCTTTCTGGCAGGACTTCACAAGCGTATTCATGTGTTATTGTCATGACAGATTTTCATCGAATTTAATAACAAGAAAATCTATAGATTTATTGCATTGAATTGTTGAGGACCCTAATTATTCCAATTATGGTTTCGAAAATTGACGGTGGTATTCCCAAAGCAGCAATGGGAAATGCATCCTGCAAAAGAAAAGAAGACACCAATTGACTTCTTTTGGTGTTTGGTTTAGTATACTGTGATCTCATGTTGAAATGTAAGGCTTTCTTTCTTCCAACTCATAGAACTGTAAGGTTTGTTCAAGAAAGCAGACAAAAGGAATCCCTCTATAGAATATGCTGATCAGTAGTCCATAGGACTTCAATTGATTACTAGAACATATTTTCCAGATGGTTATGTACAATAAAAAGAGAGGTATATTATTGTAACTGAAGAGTCGCTGTTCAAAATGTAATTCACCCTATGAATGAATAATTTTCATTTCACTATACATCATTTATAATTGAAATGCTCATTTATACTTGTAAGAATCCGGTTTTTCAACAACCGGAGTGCAATTGCAAAATTGAAGAAATCAATGATAATTACTCACCTCAGAGTGGTCAAAGTGGTATCCAAACCTGCGCCAAATAGGTCAGCCAACAAGTGATAAAACTGCTGGTCATTGTAAAATTTGTTGACACTTTCTTCATCTTTCCGTCCTCTCTCCAAGAGAAAAGCTTGTAAAATATTAGTAGCACCTATATCGGAGTTGAGATCACTTGCCTGTTCATCGATAATTTTTTGATAAAGGTCATGTGTTTTATGTTTGCCATTCAGAAGAAACGCCATTGTCTGTCGATATTTCGGTAGATATCTAAGAAGAAATTTAAGTTTTGAGTACGTGAAGGACGAAATAACGATATACAGGGTGTCCCAATATAAAGGGGGCAAACTCCGACGGTGAAATCCTCACTTCATTTCAAGGCTAAAAGTTTCAATAAACATATACTCTAAAGTGAATATTAACTGAGATACAGGGTGTTGAAAGTGACAAAAAAAAGATGTTCTCAAGAATAACTCCATAATAGCTCAATTTTTCCTAATGAAATTTGGTGTCTCACATGACAGCATTCAGTTCCAAATTTCAATGCAAATCACATGTTTGTAACTTCAAACAGGGGCGTATGGCAGACGGGTACCCCTAATCGCCCCTCCCCAACTTTCACACCACTGGACTAATATCTATTTCATCTTCTTTTTCTTAATTCTCGATATTTTCTATACAGAAAAGGGTTAGGTTTCGTTATAAAAATTGTCAAGATATTCGAAGTTGAATAAGTGCGTGCGTATGTGATTCCGAAACTCATTGTTGATTGTTTTGTTAGAAGTTGCTATGTAATTTGTTTCAAATATCGGAAAATTTTTGTGAAAAGATCCCTCATAAATGCAAATAATTTTCGTTATATTTGAATTTGTAATCATTGCATGGTGTGAAATCTCTTTGGGTTATATTGTTATAAATAGTTATACATTCCTTTCAGAAATGAGGAGATTTTTGTTAAATTTTAAATGTTTTTCGGTACTACAGTTTTATGGGTTGCTAATCCTTAGTAAGTAGGTAATGCTTTAAATTTTTTCCGCCAACTTCTGAAATTTATCAAGAAATACCACTGTGGGCACAATATATTTGAAATTTCACCATAATGCCATGATTTTCAAGACAAAAGACATAGCAACGTTTAACAAAATAATCAACAGTGACTTTCCTTATCACATACGCACGCACTTATTCAACTTAAAAAATCTTGAAAACCGTTGATATTTTTTGTAATGAAACCTATCCCTTTTTCGTCTAGGAAATGTTGGGAATTAAGAAAAAGAAGATAAAATCGACATTAATCCAGTGGCGTGAAAATTGAGGAGGGGCGATTAGGGGCACCAACCTCCCGTACGCCTCTGTTCGAAGTTACAAATTCATGATTTACATTGAAATTTGGAACTGAATGCTGTCATGTGACATACCAAATTTCATCAAGAAAATATGAGCCGTTATGGAGTTATTCTGAAAAACAAATTTTTTTGTCTTAGGGTATATGTTTATTGGAACTTACAGCTTTAAAATGAAGTGAAAATTCTACCATCGGAGTTTGTCCCCTTTATTCTGGGACACCCTGTATTAGTGAATAAGTCATTTGCGACTTGAGTATTGAAAAACTTTAGGCTCTTTGAACTAACATTCTGTTATTGATGGGAACATGAAAAAAGGAAAGCACCTTGGTTGATTCAATATGAAGTAATAATATAAACTAGTTAGAGCTTCGAAGGGTCGAAAAGCATATTCTTATAATTTCCATTATGTTTGAATTACATATGATCATGGATAGGATAAGGTGAAAGTGTGAATACTACAAAATTGTATAGTATACTTTCAGCTTCTTTCTTTTCAGTCATGTTACAAATCAGTGGACTTTTCATATGTAAGGTAGTTTCAAAAAATCCAGAGAAGCTCAGTCGCATCTCGGCAAACTAGGAAAGTCCAAAAGAATTTTAGGTTCAAAATCATATTTTAAATGTTAGGATGAACTTGATGGCAAGAAGTTTCTTAGTAGACTTGCACTCAAACTTGTTAGGAAACACCATCAAAAAAGTGTTAACACAAATATTTATTGAAAATGATGACTTTATCATGAATGATAGAGCTCCTTCACATTACGATTATCGTGGTCGACAATATTTGCATGCAACATTTCATGGTGAATAGAATAACAGAAAAGGTGCTTTAGAGTGGCCTGCACGGTCACAAGATTGATTTTCATTAGACGACTACTCATAGGGTAACTCAAAAAATCAATTCTTGAATCCTAACCTGACTTTTTGGATGTTACAAAGACGGAGAGAACCTAAATGAATGGAGTTGAATAATCACAATGAGGGACAGAAATATTTATGACGTGGTGGGTATATTATGTTTGCATCCCAAGTATTATGATTTCAGATATTATGTCTTGGCGCATTGTAGTGGATCTCCAAAAAAGAAACACACTCTTTTCTATGTAAATGCTGACCAAAAAATCCGAAGACCATCCAAGTCGACTGGATTGTAGTGCCATATGCTGCTCGATGATGATGAAAAAGAGCAAAGAGTGGAGAAGAGGTTGTGGTCAGAGTTCCCAAATCTACCAGACACTTTTATATTGTATGGATCAGGATTGGTAATGAGAAAACTGGTTGTTGAAATGTGTGTGTGGATAGCTATGTTAGACGTTGCATATAAATGAAATATAATTAGAAATGGTAATCAAACCTCAGAAACGGCAAAAAGTTCAGAGGTCCGGCCACTCCAATGTGTTTGGTACCCTCTTCTTGTATCGTCTGCAACCATATCCAGGTATCACTATCCGACGCCCATGATTTTCCGAAAACAAACATGTTTATGGCAGATCCCAAACAGTGTCGTAGTGGTTCTAAGGGGTCAAGCTCGATACCATCTCCTAGTTTCATTATATTCTGCAAAAAATGGCGATTGTTGAAAGCCTTTCAAACGAGTTCTGATGCACTTTCTCATTGTGGCATACGAAAAAGGTTGATTCAGCTGGCAAGCAATAAAAGTGAACTTTTTAAACGAGAAAAATCTCTTTGACATTTTCAATATCGTACAAAAACAGTCATGGCTTAGTGCACAAATAATAGCTGTGGAGGTAAAAAACAAAACTCCCTCTCTCATTAACCTTTGAAAAATAACCCCATTTTTCCTCATATGCCGTTTTATGCTGAAGAAATGAGAACATTCGGAAACAATTACTATTAATTTGATAGTAGACTTATTTATTTTTTATTTTTCAAGACTGTAAGCTTCGCATAATATCTCGTTTAGAGCTTTGCCTTTCATTGAAAAAACAAATACTGAGAAAGAGTTGTTTAGAAAGTTTTTCATATCAAATGGGCTGGAAGACTGAACTTGTTGGATCATCTTTGATGAAAATTCTATATAAGTTTGGTGCAACTGATTTTATTTCTGAAAATTATTGAATATTACATACGAAAGAGAAAGAGAAACTCTTTCTCATAACTCGATTTACCCAAGCAGAAATCTTTTAGCATTGCACGGTATATTTCGAGCAGTACTGCGCAGTCAGGTTGGCAACTGAATATGTAAAATCACTAATTACTATAGCAAAGGCGACCTTTTGTGATTTCTGAAATTGGTACGAATCTCTTTGAATGAAACGGAATTTTAACTACCTTATTAAAAGCACTGCACTAAATTGATTCTGGTCATGTATGTATCAGTACGGACTGGAATTTTTTGTTATACTCTTGTCCGTTAAATTTTGCAAATGCGCTAGATTGATCTTATTGATTAAAAATAATATAAAATCAGATAAATAATCAAATAATATATTAATGATTCTCCCTCATAACCATCAACTGAGTTCACCCATGCATGGTTCTGGGCTCAGAGGAGTCTAACTGATGTTTGGTGGCGTATTCACTTTTCATTTGTAGGAAAACCCGTAAAATTCAACATCACCAACCTATCGCACCAATCTGATATCAATCTGATATCAAAACTGCTTTCGTGATATCTGGATGGTAATATTTCCATGGCAGCCTTCTGGTTTCAAAGAGAAGACGAAAGCTTGTGAACATAATTACTTGTTGATAGGTTTGAAATGAAGTTCGAGGTACTGGAACAAGAAATTCGAAAATTTGTTTTTTGATCTATAAAGAACTCTATTTCGACAATGACTTGATTATGTCACCATTATTATTGAAAAAATACTATTGCTATAAAATTATATTTTTCTTGTGGACCGCTTCATGTAAGTCTCTGAACATATTGATTTCAATATCACAAATACTTTTTCCAATGTCTCACTATCTCTTTCCTCAACCTAGCATAATTCATGGTAAAGCTCAACTAGAGCTCAGATCTAAAACAGTTGAAAACATTTAAACAAGAGCGGTTCTAGAAGGTGAATTATTGGCGAAGTTGCCAGAATTTCAACGTGGACTTCCAGAATTTCAACGTGGAGATACTGAAGTTGATTGATAGTTACAAAGTGTATAGGTTTGTCTAAAGTTACTTTCATAGAACAATTTTTTTTTTCGAAGATTCCATACCTCTCCATTTCTTGAAAGTCAAATAATTATTTAAAGTTCTAAATAATTATCATCAATTAAACCCCTCTCGTACATCACTGACGATATATTGCACTCATCAAATGATAAAATTCAAATATCCATTCTGCCATTTGACCACAATAAATCTCACCTTGCTACTCTCTAAAAACTTCTCCAATACGAATTTGATCAGAACTCTTCAAATAATTTTCAGTAATTTTCAAGCAATCCGGAATAACGTGTCTACGAAAATTCGAACAAGTTTGAATGTTTTGCCGGAGAGTGCAAATAAATGATAAGAATAAAATCGACAAAGTCGAAGTACCCTTCTCTCCAAATATTTCCACAAAGTGGAAAATATGAGGCAGAAATCTGACAGAAAACAACTACTTCCCTGGTTAATGCCACGACGGATATTGAACTACATCTGACAGGTATTTGTGCAACGTTCTTCAAAGAAGACTCAGTTGCAAGTGCTTATTGTAGACAAACAAAAGATTATCCTTAATTCGGCTGGGGATGACCAAGGAGACTAAACATTATTTAACAGGAGAGTCTAATCTCCATAAGAGAATGGGGACACTAATAGAAAGAGATGAAAGAACATTTGTGACGAAATGACGTAGTTGGACATGTCTTGGCCGCCGTTCTCTCTAGACAGTGACGGACTAGCTCTTGGTATATGATATGATAATGATAAATTATTAGGTGAACAATAGATTGTTATTCATTTGGCAGGGACAAGACAACTCAAAGTTGTCGGACCTACCCTTGCACTGATGAGAGGCAACAACCTAGAAACATGTCTGGAGGTGGTCATCCCCAGCCGAATTAAGGATAATTTTTTGTTCGTCTACAATAAGCGCTTGCAACTGAGTCTTCTTTGAAGAACGTTGCACAAATATCTGTCAGATGTAGTTCAATATCCGTCGTGGCATTAGCCAGGGAAGTAGTTGTTTTCTGTCACATTTCTGCCTCATATTTTCCACTTTGTGGAAATATTTGGAGAGAAGGGTACTTCGACTTTATCGATTTTATTCTTATCATAACGTGTTTATTTAAACGATGCTATGCTCAAAGAACTAAATATACTGCATCGTGAGCCAAGGTTCAATTTTCGTACCTATTATTCTTACCTCATTGGCTTTCCCATTTTCTTAAAGAAACACTTGTTTTCATCAATATCCGGTAATTGAAACCTAGTGGCATAGTGAAGCAAGTGGTTTAAAACAATTTTGATAAAGTTACATTTTTGTTCAATCAGAATTTTTGTGGAAAAAATGCAGAAACTGAAAGTTGGAACAAACATCTAATCATTTATTTCAAGCGATTATTTGAAGAAAAAAAACATTTTTTAGGTAGCGAGAGTCACGTGATCCCGTCAGATTAGTCCATTTTTAAGGCAAAACTTAACGCTTGAGTTGATTCCTACTCTTTGAAGGAAGCTGTATACTTTACCGCCATTATTAACACTGTAGGTGCGTACCAATATCAGAGCAATAAAGATACAATGATATCATCAAAACAATATTTATCAATACGAATTCATGTGGATTGTTGTTTGTTATTAACGTCATCCTGTTGCACCGCTACGCGCACCCTCAGAAGTTTTCGAGAGACTGCTAGGAAAGACGCAGCCCTTACCTATTTACGTGCGATGCCATGCCACGTGATGAAGTAATACATTTTTTCAGAAATTCAAACCATATTGCCCTAATTTTGAAGCCACAAGCATAAGAGGTTCAATCAATTTTGCACCATTGTTGATATTAGTATACTACTTTTTTTAATATTTATTATTATTGTTTCAATATATTTTTTCCAGATTGAAAAACCTACAACCTGGTCCACTTTGAATCAGTGCACCACTCTAAAATTGTTATTTATTATCCGATTGAAAAGTGCCTTTTTTCTATGGATAGTACATCAATAGCTTCAGTTCAGTGATTCAATTTTTTTTCATTGCCAAAAATCCAGAAAAATTGTTAGCTATTTTTTTAAAGAAATCTGTTTATACCACTGGACTTGCATAACTATAAAATTTAAAATTTCATAAAATATATTGTATCATAGCGGTAATGAAACAATTAAAATTTCAATGCACCTATATAAATATAATGTGACAAGAAGGGAAATCCTCACTTTTCTTATGTATGGCATTACGCGTTAAAAGGTAGGGGCTGCGTCTTCCCTAGCTCACACAAGTCTCTTGAAGACTTCTGCGGATTGCACGTACGGGTCCAATCGGTTGAAGGAAATAACAATATTAACAATTTTTTTTTTTAATAATTATTGTTATGAAAATCGCCCCTTTTGGGCTTTTGCCGACTTTATCAATACGGTGGTCAAGCAACAAGTGAAGAACTTCTTTTTACAGCTATGTCGGCATTGCCATTTTTGTGCGAAGATGCCAATCTACCCTTCTTTTGAAAACATTTCCATATCGGTAGGGTCATTTTACAGGCGAAAAAAAAATGTCGACATTCTGACTCCTTTGCTGTTCAACATGAATAATATACATTCATTTGTGAAAGACATGACCAAAAAAAATAACTGTTTATTATTTAAAAATAATGAAATTTTTTCTAGGAGTTACGTGTATTGAGAATTTCGAATCATAGAAGTAGAAGTATTTATTTCACTACAATATACAATAGTATTAGTAGAACCTCAAAAACAAAACACAAGGAATACATACATATAGATGTAAAAACATGGTGTAAATAAACATAAACATAATAAAATATAATTTGAGTTGAATGAAACTCAGGTGTGGAGAGTCCATCACATGTATTCAAATTCATTTTTGTTTAAATCGAGATACTCGTTTACACTATAAAAACAATTTTTCAATAGAAAAGTTTTGATTTGAAACTTAAATTGAATGAACCCCAAACTCTTTATCCTAGAAGGTAGTCTGTTGTATATTGTATATATGTATGATTAGAGAGTTCTTTCGCGAGATCTGAAGTCTGAACCTAGGAGTTGAAATTGTATCAGCATGGCGAGTGATGTAATGGTGGATTTCGGATTGAGCCGAGTATTTATGCGTAGTTTCATGAATTTCAAGTAAACACGAATATATAAATGAAGTAGGAAGTGGCATTATTTGAAAAGTTCTGAAGAGAGGGCAGCAATGTTCACGATAATGAACTCTGATAATTCTCTTTTGAAGAATAAATGCTTTAAGGGAGTGGCTCGAGTCACCCCAACGAAGAATTCCATAAGATAGATGACTATGGAATAAACCAAAATAACATGATTTGAGGACATATATACTGACGAAATTTTTCAAACGTCGAATCAAAAAGGTAATACTAGACAGTTTCCTTGCTAATACCGCAATATGTGGTCCCCAGTTGAGTCTATCATCTAGTTGCATGCCAAGTAAATTCACACTTCTGCCTCCAGTGAGATTTGATTTGGAAGATGTAGTAATGGACTGATTCTTTTCTAAATTGAGTTTTAGTTTATTACAAGTAAACCAGGTTTTGGCTAAATCCACTGTCTCATCTGATAATGTGGACAGATGTCCAATATTATCACTTTGACATATGAATGTGGTGTCATCGGCAAAAAAACACTTTTCGTTGGTAGAATGTGAAAATATAAATCATTAATATAGATTAGGAAGAGAAGGGGACCCAGATATGAAATAAAATTGCAGAAAGGAAATATTGTGACTATCCATTGTTAATTCATTTCTATTAGAACACGTTGGGAAATTAGGGATTTTACATACTGCGGGTTTTTAATCTTCTGCCTTACTGACTGAAAAAAATTAACCTAGAAACCAGAGGAAAGCGAAGAAATCATATGGAGTTCTATTATTATACCTTGTCGATTTTGAAGAATAATGATACTAGTTGGACTTTGATTCTATACTATTTCAATAAGCAACATGATGCATACAAAATTATAGAATCAAATGAATATTTGAATTACTTTGGAAGCATCAGACTCGAAATAAGAGTAGTTGTGATTATGCAATAGAGTAGTTTGAGAGGTTAACTTACGTTAATGAGTTCGTTAACGTGTACCATGATCATACTTTCCATTTTGGTTCTTTGTGGTCCTATTTTCGACCCTCCAAACTGTCTTAAGCAGTTATGGACGAATCTTCTTTGTTCTTTCCATAGTTCTCCCTCTGCACAAATAAGACCTGAAACAATTGCAACGTCGAAAATATAACAAGAAGAAATGAGAAAAAAATCAAATAAGATGAACTCAGTCTGAATGAACCGAAATCGCATAGTAATAGGTAGTGTTTCTAATGTGAAAGGAATGGGGTTCTTTGATTAAGTATCTTCCACGAACAATTGTTTTTTTGTATTTCGAAGGTCTATAAGTAATCATTTTTTTCAAAATATTAGTATTTGTTTACTATTCATATATTCAAAAATTCTATTAGGACCAAGATCACCTCCTCTCCACCCGATGTTTTGGAAAAAAACAGGATGAAAACGATAACTTATTCTCGAAAAAGATCGTATGCTGTTAAACAAGTGTCTCCTGGATCATGGCATAATTATGAATATAAGTATAAAAGATATTTCTGATTTGCACCATATCGTTCTAATAATGACAGATGAGAAATTGAAGGGAGGAATGATATGCTTTGGTATATATTCAGGTCTTCATAACTGCCATTGTCTTCAATAAATTGTGACCGCAACTGACAGATATATGAAATATGAATTAAAGTAAGTACATAACAAGAATTCAGTACGATTCCAAACATATTATGGTCTGATTCAGAGGAAACCAGTATAATTGTAAGTACAACAGCTACTGAACTGAGCCGAATCAATTCAGCAAGTAAATTATTTCCATGAAGACAGCCTTTCGGGCGATTCATATTTCGTTTTCCGAATTATACCGGATTCGGGGTTTTGCCCCTTAGCAGTGTAGGGTAGGTCTTACATAAATACACTGTATGAAACATGAATCATATTCGTATGCTCATGCACATGCCCAAAAATATATTTACAGAATTAGACTGAGTTGCAACCTTTATATATTCATGAATTCTCACAGAATGAGACTGAGTTGCAACATTTGTATATTCATGAATTCTCATTTAAGATATTTTGTCACTGAAATGTCTCGAAGTTTGTTTAGGAAACATTATTATTTTCAGTTACAAAGGAATTATTGATTATTCAAGAAATCGATGAAATACTATACTTCGAACCGCCCATAATTCAAACCTTGGCATTCGCGAGGTAGGCACTGTGGAACTTCTTGATCAAGAATGACTTATCTACAATATGTCAGAAAATAAAAAAAAATTCACGGATAATTTTACTCAAAGTTAGATATTTGGTTCAAATGCAAAATATGATCGCCCTCTCATGTACTGCAAGTAACGTCAATTGCACATGAATCTGCAGGAAAACGAATATTTTGTCGAAAAAAGTACGATAAAATATACCAAAAACAAAGTTTAATCCTCTGTATACCCGCCAGTTTTGATTCTAGAAACTTTTGTCATTCGAACTTTTTGATCTAATCTATTCGATGAAAATGAAATTCCGGATTTTTTGAAAATTCTTCAAAATATCAAACTTTGACCCCCTGTAGAATCCAAACGCCGGCATTCAGAGAGTTGGCGCAATGGTAACTTTTGTTCAGGATAGCAAGGGCTACATCATATTGAAATTTCAGCAATTTTTACCGAAACCGGTTTTCCATAAGATTAGTGCGGTGTCCTTTGGAACCTCAACGTTTCCACCTGGTCACTGCCTGTTACTTTTTATTTTTCACAAAAATTATAAGCACCATGGTTGAGTCAATTATACGTATTTGTTGTGTGAAAAACAAATTCCCCAGCCAAGTCGTATCAGATTTGGAATTCCATTCAAACGTCATCGTTCATTTCAAAGTTGAACGTTCACGTGTTGTTCTGATGTCTCTGGACGTGTCGACCGTCACAAGTAATCTTTGGTTGCCCTCCGATGTTCTGGAAACATCTGAGGAACGTTAGCCTCTGCGGGTCGCAGGAGGACAAGGACGCGATGACGAGACTCCAAGAGATTAGTCGAACCATCAGGGAATTCTACTCACGTCCGGTTCGATGACTAATTCTGTGTTCTGGCGGGTTCACTCTCACTATCGTTCTCAAGAGGTATTTATACTCAGCGCGGGAATGGCCAGTGCCGTGGCGCCAGTGTTGCCGTTTCGTATATTAGGGTATTCTCATTATTAAGTCCATCAACATTATCGAGGTTTCCTTGTTCTAACGAGAACACTCAGTAGTTAATAAAAAGTTTGTTTTTTTTTGGTTGTGACTGACAAGTTATCTTTTTTAACTTGGAATATTGTCAAAGTATTTTCTGCTCAATTGTAAACGAAGTCGCCTTCGAAGAATATATATTTATCAAAACAGAACGCCTTTTAGTTACTTTTTATTCAGTACAAATTAGAGTAGTTTTATTTGACAATACTTCATAGTCAATTCCTCCTTGTTTTCTCAACCTCATAATCATAGCAACTCAACAACTATTAAATGAAACTAAATACAGAGTCTCTATAAATGACGAATCTGCTACATTCTCCCCCTTGATGACGAATCTAATTCTCATCTGGGTCTTCCGTCTTCAGAGGGCACAGCTTTGAAACAGGTCAACTATACACTCCATTTTGGGTCTTCACAATTACTACCCTTACCCTTCCGTCAGGCCCGGAAAATAACTTTTGTACCACATCTAGTTTCCTACAATTTCTTGGAGCGTTTTCATCAACGATAATTACAATAGCGCCTTCTTTCAAAGATTCATGGTCTTCATTCCATTTTTTTCGACACGTTAATTGAGGAATATATTCTTTCACCCACCTACGCCAAAAACAATCAATTATTTTCTGTGATTTTCTCCATTGCTTCTTCAAATTCCTTCCATCTTCGAACGATTTCATGATATCCTCAGGTATTTCGTTTTGACTTGGCTTCCCCATAATGAAATGATTCGGTGTCAGACAATCCGGATCATTTGAGTCCACTGAAACATGTGTGTTAGGCCTACTGTTAATTATATTCTCAACTTCGCTGAACAGTGTCAAAAGAAGTTCATCCTTGAGAGTCTGGTTATTTAGAATGGCTTGAAAAGTCTTCTTGACTGATTGTATGAGCCTCTCCCAGGTACCTCCCATGTGCGGTCCACCAGGTGCTATGAATTTCCATTCAATTCTTCTTAATCCCATTTCTTCACCAATTTTAGAAGAGTCAAATTCGTCGAGAAACTTGCGTAATTCTTCCGATGCTCCTCTAAGATTACTGGCATTATCTGACAAGATCATTTTCGGGGTCCCTCTTCTAGAAATCATCCGCCTTAAAGCCATAATGGTTGAATCAGTTGTCAGAGTGTGAGCGACTTCTAGATGTATGGCTCTAACAGTTAAACACGTGAAAATTACACCCCATCGTTTCTCTTTTCTTCTTCCAACTGAAACACTCACGGGTCCGAAATAATCGAGTCCTGTATAAGTGAAAGGAACTACGTTGAGTTTCAATCTTGGAGAAGGTAATTGTCCCATTATCGGAATCCTGGGTTGTGCCTTACGTTTTCTACATTTCAGACATTTAGAAAAAGTTGTTATTACTACTGATCTTCCATCGATGACCCAGAATTGCTGTCTCAACTCACTCAGAACGAGTTCGATCCCTTGATGTCCACATTTCTCATGATAATGTTGAATTAATAGTTTTGTGAAAGCATTCTTCGGATCCATTATATATGGTTGCTTAACTGTTGTGTCTAAATCTCTTGCTAGGTCTAATCTACCTCTGAGAACCAGCAAACCTTCATTGTTGATTTCAGGGTTTAGCTTCTTCAATCGACTTCTTTTGATCGGAATTTTTCAATCCAATATGGGCCGTGGTGGTAGAGCGTTCGCCTTTGGAGCGAAGGGTCGAGGGTTCAAAGCCTCACATAGTCAGCGGTCTCGTGCATGGCATCACACGTTAAAAGGTAAGGGCTGCGTCTTCCCTAGCTCACACAAGTCTCTCGAAGACTTCCGAGGGTTGCGCGTAGGGGTGCAATCGGTTGACGGAAATAACAATTTTATAACAATTTTTATTTTATAACAATTTATATCCTCGGAAAAGCTGTCGTACTGACTCTTCTCAATCCATTTTAATTCAGCTTCTGCCATTTCACCTGCAGTCAAATATTCTGGAAAATTATTGTTTTGTTTTCTAACTTTGTTAATCCAAATTTTGCAGATCCTCAAAATCCAAACAGTCGTACGGATCAGGCGAAACCATTTTGAGAATCTTGTTATGACAGGTAGAATTTCGAATAGGTTAATTTTTGATATTAAATGAACGGAGACACTTTTTATGTTTTCTTTTTCATCATTTCCAACGAAAGATCGTATGGGCCATTTATTACAATCTATCTCTTCGAGAAATGCAGGTCCACTGTACCATTTGTCGAAGTTCATCTGTTGAATACTTGCAGAATATGTTCGTGTAGCTTCATCCGATATGTTAGAACTAGTCGAAATCCAAAACCTATCCGAAGAATTAGTCAACTCTAAAATTTCTCCAACCCTGTGTGACTCAAATTGTCCAAGTTTTTTTCCGATTCCTTTTATCCAATGTAATACTGTTGAAGAATCCGTCCAAAGGTAGTTTTTATCAATGGTTATCTCTAGTTCTTCGTTAACACAATTTGCAAGGCGGCTTCCCATTAGAGCTGCTTGTAATTCAAGTCTGGGAATTGACAAAGACTTATTGGGAGCTATACGAACTCTGGCAATTATCAATGAGTTTGTTACTTTCGGTCCTGATAACACCCTCAAGTAGGCAAGAGAAGCGAATGCTTTTTTACTGGCGTCACAGAAGACATGTAACTCAATTTTGTCAGAATTTGGAATTATTAATGAGTAACATCTAGGAATTTTTAAATATGGTATTGTCTCTACTAAATCTTTTTTCCCAAAGTGTCCATGTTTCATAACTTTCGTCATCAATAAAGTCATCCCATCCTATACCAGATCTCCAAATGTCTTGTATCAATATCCTTCCACGAATCGTAAAATTTACAATTAATCCCAGTGGATCGAAAACTGACACAACTGATTTTAAAATTTCTCTTTTTGTAGGTTTTTGTTTTGTAGAATTTTGGTAGTCACTGTAAGTTGGATTGAATTTGTCAGTAAAATTCATATCCCTCTCTATTCTGTCATATGAACCAAGTCTACTTATAACCTCTTTTGAATTAGAAATCCAATTAACTAACTGAAAACCACCTAGTTGTTGAACTCGTTGAACTTCAAGGATAGTTTTTAGAGCTTCTTCGTCAGTTCTTTTACTTTCAAGGAGTCATCAACATAATGTTTCTTTAAAATAGCATTCAATATATCTGGAGAGTCAGTTTGTTCTTTGGCGTTTACATTTTTAACAAATTGAGCACATGTCGGTGAGCAAGTTGCTCCAAACGTCATCACCTGCATTTGATATACCTGATATTCCTTGTTGGGGTCTCCATGTCTCCATAAAAATCGTTGAGCACATTGATCATCTGGTCTGATTCTTACCTGATGGAACATTTCCTTGACGTCAGAACAAAATGCAACTCTGTATTGTCGGAATCTCATCACTACTGCCACTAAAGGAGTTAATAAGTCAGGTCCTGCAAGCAAATTATCATTCAAACTCACACCGTGTGATCTGGCCGCTGCGTCGAAGACTATACGAAATTTATTTGGCTTATTAGGATTTTGTACACCGAAATGCGGTAAATACCAACAGTGAGGACCTTCAATGCTAGCTTCTCCTGGAGACAATACTCTGGCATACTTTTTGTCAACATAGCTTTGAATTTTCTCAGAATATTGCCTTTGGAAGTTATCATCTTTGGCCATTCTCTTTTATACACAATGTAGTCGATTTATTGTCATTGATTTGCTTTTTCCATTTCTAAAGCTAGTTCCCGTCTCCTCTTGATTGAGCTTACGGTACTATGTCGTGAATGTCTCGATCTTTGGGATGTAGTGTCAATTGTCTCAAGATTTACTGCTTCACCATGAAGTGTTTGTCTTTGAAATGGTTCGTCTGTTGAATTCTAGATACAAGGTTGGGATCCGCATCTAATCTGATTTGTCGTATCAGTTCGAGCGTTGCTTTCTCCCGAATTCTGAGACCATACAAAGTCTCTGTCCAAATTTCTATTAGTACCTGCTCCTGGTCGTCTCAGCAGGTATCTTCTAGAAGTCATTTTGGCAGTGCTTCCAAAGACTGGTTCTGTAGGATCGAAGGACCAATGTAAACGAAGTCGCCGTCGAAGAATATATATTTATCAAAACAGAACGCCTTTTAGTTACTTTTTATTCAGTACAAATTAGTGAAGTTTTATTTGACAATAATTCAGAGTCAATTCCTCCTTGTTTTCTCAACCTCATCATCATAGCAACTCAAAAACAACTATTAAATGAAACTAAATACAGAGTCGAATCTGCTACAACAATAAAATAGATTATTCTTTCGATTTTCTATAATAAACTAAATATTTAAAAGCACTAATCCGCATATTTGGATCTTTTACTTAATCAGAGATTCGGCAAAAGCAACATTTGGAGGCCCCGACGAGATTCCTGCTGAAAAAATTACATGATGACAACTCAGGAAATTTTAACATTGAAACTTTTGAAAACTTCGTTCGTTCGTTCGTGATTTAGAGGAAAAACTGTCTGCTTCAACTCCGCATATGGCTAAAGTTCATGGAACCTTCAAAATTTTGGAAAAACTATACGATGCGTTCGAAGAGGAATCCAACAAATTCATACATAGCATGATTAGTGATAATAAAAGCGGATCTCGTGGCTCGACTGGGGTGAGTCCTGCACGATTCACTGTTGCGTTCCAATTAACAGTGCTGCTCCTAAGGTGGCGCATGGAGTTAGTAACTAGGTCTACCCATAACACATGACTAATGACCATATCAGTCGATGCCAAAACACCAAAAAAAAAAGCAGAGATAGTATCGCAAAAGTGATGAAAGAGTCCCACGAATCTACAATTAGGTTTAGTTCTCTTACCTTTACTGTAAATAAAGTTATTTCTTAGCAGAATTTTGATAAGACCACCATGTCCACTGAGTGTTTCCTGTTCGCTCTTCGTCGTTTTATAGCAAGACGTGGCCGGCCATCTACCATATACAGCGACAAGGGTAGAAATTTTGTATGAACACAAAACGCATTTTCTATGCTAGATTGGAACGAAATAAATAGGAAAAGTACTGCTGATAGAATACATTGGAAATTAAATCCTCCTACAGCAGCCTGGTGGGGAGGATGGTGGCAGCGTTTGATTGGAATTTTAAAACAACTAATGAAGAAAATTTTGGAAAGAGCTGTTCTTACCTATGAGGATTTAGTTACCATCATCTGTGATGGTGAAGCTGTTGTGAATCAACGTCCCTTAACCAGTTTATCTGAAAATCCAGAAGAATGGCAATCGCTGATGCCTGCAATGTTCTTACAAGAAGTGCAAGAAGTTGGAGTTCCAGATTTAGACCAGGTGGAAACAAATGATTTGAGAAGAAGATATAAATACAGACTGAGACTTCGAAACGAACTAAGACGAAGATTTGAAAGGAGTATTTGAGCATTTTAACTTTGAAGAGTCGAAAGAAATATAATGACAGGTGCATTCCAAGAATTGGAGATTTGGGACTAATAGAAATTGAAAACTGCAAAAGACTTGAATGGCCTCTAGCAAGAATTCTTGAGGTACTTCCTGGTAAAGACGGATCGATAAGGTTGTTGCGATTGAAAATATCCTCAGGTGGTCAAGTCCTGAGATCTATTCAAAGGTTCTATCCCATAGAGCCCCAAGTACGATATGAGGTTGAGTCCATGAAAAAAATTTTATTGACCAGAACAGTCGACGACAAAGAAGAAGATACATACCTACCTCCAGAAGAACACTCTGCTTTTCATCATTCAATCCGAGGTGAAGAAAAGAAGGTGAAGAAAACAAGATCTGGAAGAACAGAGGTGCGTTTCAATATTACGTCCGACGTGCGTCCGACGTACAACTTTTCTTATGAAGCGTTTCGATATTAGAACGTCTTGTCCGACAGACAACTTCATTCCATCGTTTCAAAATTCTTGAGTGGAACGTCCGACCACAGATTACATACAACCCATGTAATCTGTGGTCCGACCGTCAATTATTTACCACACGATTTAGGAGAGCGTTTCAAAATTCAATCCGACAGATATCGCCCGACGAAACAACTATGACGTCATACATCGTCCGTTACCGGACGACAGATGTTAAATTGAAACGCACCTCAGTGGAGCGTCCTCAACGACTCAACTTATGAAATGAAAAACAAATAAATTCCGAAGAAATCATTTTGTCTAGGTGGGAGAATATCGAGGTTTCCTTGTTCTAATGAGAACACTCAGTAGTTAATGAAAAGTTTGTTTTTTTGGTTGTGACTGCCAAGTTATCTTATTTAATTTAAAATATTGTCATAGTATTTTCTGCACAATAAAATAGATTATTTTTGTAAGTTTCTATAATAAACTAAATATTTAAAATCAGTAATCCGCATATTTCGATCTTTTACTTAATCAGAGATTAGGCAAAAGCAACAAACTTGTTTTAAATACTGAAAGTGTGGCTTTACCCTGACTGCAGTGTGGAAATCACGAAACTGCAGGTTGGGAAACACGTGATTCCTTATTTAATAATGATAATAAATTTTTTAAATCCTTTACGTCAGACAACAAATATACATACATACGTACAATCTACATTTATGCATAATTTATTGAAATACTCAGTATTACTATAAAATCAAACATTAATCAAAAATTCTTTCAGCTTTGTTTTAAAAAGATTTTCCCTTTCTAGATTTTTCGAATCACCAGGTAAGTGATTATAAAATTTTGCTCCCTGATAAGATGGAGAATTTTCAAACAAACATGTTGAATGTTTCTGCAGCCGTATCAATTCATCGTGACTAGTAGGATATGCATGAAAGTCAGAATTTTGATTGTAATTCTGTATTTGTTTTTTGAACAACAGAATGCATTTGTAAACAAATACTAGGTACGCACATGACTTTATTCCTTATAAAATATTGCCTACAAGATTTTCTATAGTATATTTTATAGATTAGGCGTAACACCTTTTTCTGGGAGACAAATCTTTTGTTGAGTTTTGTGGAGCATCCCCAAACTGCAATATTATAAGAAATATGGGAATATACAACAGCAAAATAAACGTTTAAAAGCTGGGCTTTATTGAAATAGGATCTCAATTGTCTGATTGCATAGTACTCACTGTTAACTTTCTTACGTACATGGTTATACCTTTCTCCCAGGTCATGTCACCATCGATATAAGTACCAAGAAATTTGGTGTTATCTGATGATTCAATTATTTCGTCACCCACTCTAACATGAAAATCAACAATATTTCAACTTCTACTGGAATAAAACTGCAGCAGAACCGTTTTTTCCACATTCACCACTAAAGAATTTTTACAACACCAATTTGTAAATTCTAGACTCAAATTGTTCAATTTTTCTTGAAGCTGCTTTGGGTTATCGGCATTTGCTGCTATGGTTGTATCATCTGCATACAGAACTATGTTGTCTGTGCTTATGTGATTTGGCATATCGTTAATGAACAGAAGAAAGATGAGTGGGCCCAATATATAACCTTGAGGAACCCCAAGATCAATGTCATATTGCTGCGACTGACAATTGTCAACTTTGACATGTATCTTTCTGAGAGTCAGGTATGATCTGGTACCCAAATAGGACTCGAACACCATGTATCTATTAGGTATCATATTTTTCCAAAATTCTCAATGCATCGTAACTTTTTAGATAACGTTGTCTCATGCCCGCAATTTGTAATTAGGATCAATTTTCATCCACATCAACTGCCCTTACAAATCTTACTCTTACAGCGAGAATTTGACTGGGGAGTGAAAATACTAGTGTATTATAAGGGAAAATACTTACTATTTGTTCTCATAAAATTGTTCATTGTTTGTCATCGCAATGACATTTTGTTTTTGACCCTGGCCACTAGAATTATGTGTTAGTGGGTCATGTTGAAGATTGTTCATTTTTCTTTTGTGAACAGATTATTATCGGTCACGTCACTGTGGTTATAACTGAAAAATACTTTAAAGATCTTAATGTCATCGAGTCCAATACCAGGAAAAAAATTATTACATGAACGTCGAGACTTATTCGCATATCAGTTTTCATGTCGAGTCAACTTGCAATTTGCGAAAAATGTTTATTAGCGGGTCGTCTTTTTTTAGGGGGGCACTATAGTTATTTATGTATCTAGGGCTTAAAGTAGTCGTTTATGGCTTGCGTCGTGAATAATGGCCCGATCATGATGGCCGATTGATTTTTTCTCTTCTGAAATATCATCAATCGTTCCACCGTGAGTGGTCCCATTGAGACTGACCCGTCGATCTCAGTCTTCACATCGCTTGTCGTCACTTTGGAGACATGCCGAACATCTCTTTCCGTGGGAACTAAAACATAAAAAATAAGGTCTTAATATATATTCCATTGATGTTCAGTGATTACTTTGCGGAGTAACAGTCGTTGAAACAATTTACAGCTGATGGATTCGAAAAAACCGTTCAGCTATTTTATTGTGATAGTTTGTAGGTGCCGACAATCATCAGATATCTCTTTTTAATTTGCGGTTTCCCAAATTGAGAAGAAAGCATTTCACCTGGCTGTGTGTAACGGTGGTTCGAGAACCAACAAAAAGATTCATCGGTAATCTAGGGTATTTGAACTGTTGTTAATCTTGTAAAAAAATTAGGTTGACGTCTTTATCATGGCTCTTGCATTATAAGGCACCGATCTGCGAATACAAAGGCAGGCAATATATTCATAGTCCATGTAAAATAGCTATAATAGAAACATATTTGTGCAGATTTAGTATCACATGTAGGTATACAGAACGAACAAGTGTTTACTTACTGCTATTACTATATTCAAAAGCTTGCTGCTTTTTGTATTGTATGACTAGGTAGGTGAGTCGCTCTATATAATAATAATAATAGTAACCTTTATTAACCATAAGTGTATGAAATACAACAAATGGAAGAATTGTATGGTTAAAAGGAGCCTGATCAGTCAAGGCTGGTCTTCCTCGGAAACCCGTGATACAAACAAAAGAAAAAGTCTCACAAAAGTAAGTTATGTGATTGTCCTAAAAAAAGAACAGAAAAAAAAAGAAAAAAATAATAACGTAATAGTGAACCTAATTAACGAGAATTTTCTGATGATTACCTACATATACTTATATATTTAAACATTGTTCCTCGAAAAGTTTTTTCTGTAGAGTATCCGGTAGTAGATTGTATGCTTTGATCAAATTGTATGAGAATGATTTTTCGAATTGTTTTGTGCGGTGTTGGGGAATTGTAATGTTTTTATTATGCCTTAAATTCAAATTGTGAACGTCTGTCCTGTATCTGATTTGTTCTGTGAGATAAGAGGGGGTTTTATTTATTATCACTTTATGTAATAAAGAGAGGCCGTGTAATTTCCATCGATTACTCGTAGACAACCATTTTGTAGTCACCAAGGTATGAGAGACTCTTTCGAACTTCCGGATGCCAAAAATCAGTCTTAGGCAGGAGTGTTGCAGTTTTTGGATTCTGGATGCATCTCTCGCCGTCAGACAGGGTCCGTAAACATAATCGCAATAGCTGGCTTGGGACTGAAGTGACCTACTCATAATATGTCGGTGGCCATATAACATTTTCAGTTTAGCGTAAGATTTCTGAAGTATAAAAGATACATGTTCCGAGAATTTTAACTTATTGTCGATAAAAATTCCCAGATTTTTTTACTTGTCTGTTAGTTGCAGTTAGTTGATTTCCTTCTATTTGTATGTCTATATCAAGTGGGTCAACAGGTCCAAATAACATAACCGACAATTTCGACGGGTTTATAATCAGGTCGTGCTTCTTAGATATCTCTACGATTTGAAGCAAGTCTTCATTGATTTTCTGTTGAGACTCTGCCAAAGCGTTTGAATTGAAAAAGGAGTAAATTTGGGTGTCATCTGCGTACATATGTATTCGCGAGTATTTTAGATAATTGGAGAAATGACATGTATAAATAGTGTAGATCAGGGGACCGAGAATAGAACCTTGTGCTACCCCGCGTGATATCGATCCGTCGTCAGATAATTCTCCCTGTAATACAACCCTTTGAGATCTTCCTGTGATATAGTTTCTGAAGAACTTGATCGCAACATTGTCTAATCCTATGAAATGAAGCACAGAGAGCAGTATATTGTGATTAAGCGTGTCGAATGCTTTACTATAGTCTAATAGTACTAATACCCCTATCATTTGCTTGTCTAATCCCCTGAAGAAATCGTACGTTATATTTAGGAGCGCTGTGCCGCAACTGTATCCTGGTCTGAAAGGATCTTATATTTATCAAGGTGTTCACGTAATTGCGTTTCAATGACCCTTTCTAATACTTTGGAGATAGTTGGCAGGATGGTGATGGGTCTTAAATCATTTAGACTATTGGGGGAATTGACCTTTGGGATAGGTATTACGATCCCCCCCTTCCAAAGTTTGGGAAATACTCCATTTATAACACAGTGGTTTACTAAGTGAGTTATGTAAAGTATAATAAAGGGACACATTAGCCAAATGAGGGTTATGTTGATTTGGTCAGCTCCTCATGCTCGTGTGTTCTCCCGCAATAAAATATGGGCAACCCTTTCATCGGTGACGGGCTCAAAAATAAGTTTCTGTTCAAAATTGGTTTTGACATTATTGCTATAAAATTTGATAAGTTCTTCATCTGCCTGCGTTGTTATTTTCAGAAAATGATTATTCATTTCGTTTGCAGTCGTGTTAAAATCGATTTTTTTATTCTTTCTTTTACCCATTGAACAAAGATCTCCATAATCCTATGAGGTTACGTTTGGCTCTATGAATCGAGACTTCAATTATATCTAGCCGACGCCGATGTGTCTTAGATATTTCTATCCATTCCAACACAGAATTTGTGAGTCATTCATTAAAACTCATATCAGTACATGACCCACAAAGATTATCCATCAAATTTTGGGACAATGCTATAATTTGGGAAAAAGTAAAGAAAACGGTAACCCCTCAGATTTTGATGAAATTTTTACTGATGATTGAGAGTATATATAAAATGACAAAAAACCAATTTTTTTTTTATTCTTTACCGACATTTCGCATATTCACGCGTGCGGATTTGCGAAATGTCAGCCGAGCGCATGCGCATTTTCCTTTTGTCCTTTTTCTTGATCTTCATGAAGAAAGCTTAAGTCTGTTGTGATTCCTTTAAAAATTTGCGAACGCTTTGCCAACAGTTGGTAGGCCAAATGCAAGCGTATTTCTTTTCCACTTCATCTATTCTTTTGATCTTCATGAAGGAAGCCCAAGTCTGTTGCGAACTGTCGGTCTAGCGAATACACATTACCTTCTTCATATTGTCCTTTTTATTTTTCTTCAAATAGGGAGCGTAAGTCTGTTGCGATTTCATATTAAAATTTCAAGGGCATTGCACTTGGCAAAACAGCGCATGCGCATTTCCATTGTGTCCATTCTCTTGATCTGGCACTTGGTCGACAGTTGGCAAATCAGCGAATGCGTATTTAATTTGCTGTTCATGATATGTTACGATTCCGCACAAAAATTTCCTTTGCTGTGATGTTTTTATCATGTCAAAAATCATGTGTGAGTTATATACGAGTTATGTGAAAGAGAAAGATAGGATATTTGTCAATCGAGAATTCAGACTGCACTCAGGCACAGAATTGCAGTTTAGGTAACTTTTTCGAATAACATTTTTCGTTATTCTGCCATCGAACCCAACTTCATTGTTTTCTTCGTCTTACCGGTGATCATGTGAAATTTCAATTAATTTTGAGGTTATTGGACATGCACAATCCATCGCCTATAAAAGTTTTTTCAAACCTCTAATTATTTTTTCCCAAGATGTTGAAAACTTCAGCTATGAAATATGCCCGTAATAGGCACCCGGAAAATTTTGGGAATGGGTGGAAGGAGGAAAACTAATCAAAAATCCGGACCCGAAGCGCCTGGAAAAATTGAATATATTGATAATTTCATCCGGATTATCGGCTGTTTCTTCATTTGTTTCTGAAGTAATCGAGAAACTTCATTGAAACTCTTTGTACGAGGATGTATTGAGATCTAGTTAGCCTAGACCAGTTCCCTGCATAAACAAAATATTCCGTTACCATAGCAACGAACAATAACTTATTAGAAGTGCCAGTGTAAAGTTTGACGTCAAAAAATTAAACCAGAGTTACGCAATAAATTAAAAGGAAAAATATGTCCACCGAAATTGTGAAAATCGAAAAATTGGAGTATTGAGCCATCATCAAGTACCTGTACTTGAAAGGGTTAAGAGGTAAGCAGATTTACGAAGATGCTTATTACCCTTGGTGATCAATGTCCTTCGTATGCAACCGTGAAAAATTGGACTGCAAGCTTCAAAAGAGGTAAATTTTCCATTGAAGATGATGACCGATCGGGAAGGCCAGTTTCTGTGTCAGTCCCCGAAAATTTCGATGCAGTTCACATGATTTTAACAAACCATCGAATTGGGCTAAAACGGATATCTGAAGCACTAAATATTTCATACGAAATTGCTGCAAAATGGATCCCCAAATGTTTGAATGTTGACCAAAAGCGTGCAAGAGTAGTAGCATCGCGTTCGATCTGTGCTCGATTTGAAAACGATGTAGACTTCTTAAACCGAATTGTTACTATGAGACTTGGGTACATTTCTACGATCCAGAAACAAAGCAACAATCAATGGAAAATTTCTCGCTTCAGTTTTTTGGAATTGCCATGGAGTAATCATGATTGATTTTTTGGATAAGGGTAGAACAATAACTGGAGATTACTATTCGACTTACTGACCACTCTACGGGAAAAAATTAAAGAGAAAAGACGCGGAAAGCTATCCAAAGTTGTTTTGTTTTTGCAGGACAACGCCCCTGCACACAAATCTCATGTTGCCATGCAAAAAATTCGTGATTTAGGGTTTGAATTACTAGAACAACCCCCTTATTCACCAGATTTGGATCCGTCCGACTATCATCTCTTTCCTCAACTGAAAAAAAGTGTTAAAGGTCGTAAATTTTCTTCCAACGAGGAGGTAATAAAAGCTGTGGAAGTCTGGTTTGCAGAGCAAGAAGAAACATTTTTTTTGAAAGGTATAGAGACGTTGTAGGTTCGCTGTAATGAATGTATCCAATTAAGAGGAGAATATGTTGAGTAATAAAATATTTTGACATTGAAATTTTGTTTAGTTCTATAGTAGGCTAAGAATTTTCCAATACATCCTCGTAGATCTATTCAAGACTATGAAACTGTTTTTATTAAATTTTTCAATATCTCGTGATTTTACAGAGAAAGTACAATTTTTATAGTTTTTTTTCAATTCGTTCAACATTTTTCCACTTTTCAGTCGAGTTGGTGAAAAAATAATTGGAAATATCGATGTGGCTTGTAAAGACGCATATGCAGCAATTTTAAGATTTTCATTTATTCTATTAGTATGGTCAATATCTCGATTTTCCATTTAATATTTCCCGGACTATTGATATAACGGGAAATTTTTTGTTGATTTTCTGAAGGCGTTCAAAAAAGATGTCTTGGTGAATTGTAAAAGTATGAACCAATTCCGAGATATTTCGTATTTTCCAAAATGCAAATTTCAATTTACGTTTTCGTTAAAAATAGTTCTAGCAGCATTTGCTCAACCATTCGAGTTCTACCTGTCGCATTTTCGGAACTCAATTTAAATGAACAGATCGGCGTATTTAGATTTTTTTTATTACGTTTTCTGGAAAATCTCCGGAAAAACCCTGGAATTTTCCGATCATTCTCCAAAACTATACACTGTTGTAGAACATATTGAAGTATGTCTTCAAAAAACACGGAATGGATCAAATCAATTCCAGAACCTGTATGGAAGTAGAGATGAAAAAACCGGAAAATCTCCGTAAAACTTTTCCAGATTTTCCAATCGCGAAATAATTGAAAATGACAAATAATACTGTCCACGAGTTATTGAAATGATTCAAATTCCAAAGCGATATCTCCAAGGGTTAGGAAATGGGAGAGTTTTGAATTGCCACGACATCTAGATGGACAGACAGAAATTTCCCGCTGTATGAAACGTAGTATGCAACTCCTCATAACGTCTTGTATAATAATGAAAGATGGATTAGGTAATATAATCTTCCGCATAAACCTACACAATAGCTAGTTCCGTCGGCAAGTAACTTACTTCTCTGTATGGATAAGTTCAAGGTAAAAATATCGATCCAACTTAATATTATGGCAGACATATAGGAAACTAGAAAGGAGTGATTGTTGAAATCGATGTGGTGACCGCAGTGATAAAGTGTTTCCCCCTGTAAACGAGTACGACTACAACTAGCTGAAGACTATTTTTCAACTATGAAACCCCTTCCATGCATTCCATTATATCACCAATTACTTTGCATTCTACGGAAGGTTCACTCAGGCCGTTGGACCATATTTGACCGACCAAATATGGGGATATGGGGAACGCAGTTGCGTGTTAGAGAGTTGTGCGTGTGCCTTCACGACAATGAAGTGACGTAAGCAGTGTTGGCACACTGACCCAGAGTGGGCCAAAAAACGACCTCCGAAAACCGAGCTGTGGTTGAGCAAAGGTGAACGAACTTCTTTCACGCAGAATTACGAACAGAAGAGAGAAACGGCCGACAGAAGTTTCACCGAAACAATTTGGGATTAATGACACTTTAATGGTTGGACCACATCAAAATTTTGCGTGTGCCTACATAATGTATACATGTAACACCTGGAATATGAAATCGATTTCCAATGGTCGGGGAAAGGAAATTGTCAAAAGTTGAATTGAATTGAATTTTGTTTCATTAAAATGCTGGCTCGCATTTCCACAATATAGTATGTCTCGATGGAAACTGTTCACCCGAATAACTTTGATGGTACATATTGGGTAAATATGTGATCGACGGATTCCGTCTAATTTTGTTTTGTTCCATTGACCATTCTGCAAATAAATACAGACACTTCAATTTGATGACGTAGCTCCTCAAAGGGGTGCTTTGCAAATAAAAAATTTCTAACACCTCCTTTGAAAATTGTCTTTTCCTCCCTAGTTTTAGGGTTGAAAGTGACACTTTTCCTCCCTAGAGAGAGGAAGTTACATTTCTTCCATGAAAATTAAATGAAGTTTCACATAAATACAAGTATATTTTAGTTTATATTATCATTACTAATATTTTATTTGCTAATATCATATAGGTATGACTAGTTTCCACAAACCTCTTCATTTTAATTAATCATTTATTTTTTTATTAATCTGTAACTTTCATCGACTGTCATTGATCTTAATTCACCTCTTTCACTCGCTTTATTTGGTTTTAACCCTTCTTCTTATTGACATAAATATTGCCCCAAATTTTGATCAATTTGTCTCCTGTTTTGACAAATAATCACACTGGGAACTTTTTTAGATCAATTCATTGTTACATCGGTAGATTTTATTTTATTTGAAAGTGGGAAATTAGAGAATCAATATTATTTTTTACACCTCCTTTGAAAATTGACTCTTCCTCCCTAGTTTTATTTTTTAACAAGTGCATTAACAAAAATTTACAATTTTGATACTTTGGGACTTTGAAGTTTTCACATCTGTCAAATGGGCACTATTTGAAATCTTTGAAATGAATCGACCCTTGAAAGCAGGTTTGATTCTTTAAATATTTCAAACTTTAGTACAACCTGTTGAGTTGGCAATTTGCTTCACCTATCAAAATTAACTCCTTGAAAATAAATGATTTTACAACTTTTTGGTGGATCAAGGAGCCCTTATTGAACAAAAAGCACGCTCTTCAGGACTTCATTTTAAATTTAATTCAACGCGTATATTTTTCAAAATTATAACCATACATTGTGAGCGACAATTCCTTATTATTATAACCACGATTACTATAATTTGGTTCTTATTTTCCAGAGCATTGGATAAAGTTAGTACATATTTTCAATTTTTTCTATTCTCCATTCTCTCATGGCATATATTATCAACTCTTTGTACATACATACCATGTAATATTCATAACATTTTGTTGCAGTACCTTGAATGCCTGGAATTAGGTCTAAAAATGGATTCTGCTGAATCAGAAACAAGTACTCCTTTGTGCTGATGATTCTACCAGACTACGTGCTACTTCTCTAATATGTTTGAGTAAACTCTAGCACGAGCATTTCAATACCTTTCTAATGATGTATAACTTGAACCACGTTTCCTATGGTAGGTTAAGAACTAACAACCTCTCTTCAGGAAATGGAGTACGAAGGTAGACATTATCATAAAAACTTTTCCCCTCGAAGAAAAAGTTTACGTGTCTTAGCGTTTTTATTTAAACTTATTATTTCTCATAATATTTTGAAAACGCCCAGTTTGCTGGATCACCCTATATATATATATATATATATATATATATATATATATATATATATATATATATATATATATATATATAAAAATATAAGTAGAAAAGTTATTGGGTATAACCCTCAAATTGTTCTGCAACCGTAGACACGTGTTTCGAGCTTAAGCTCTCATCAGTACGGTAAAATCAAGTGCGAAGATGTACAACACTTGGATGTGAAAATAGAAACAAAGGAAGTCAACAACAGGAAGCCAACCACACATTTGTGGCTTCGGTTATACCCAATAACTTTTCTACTTATATTTTCAAATATTGCCCCTCGCTAAATCCATCCTTATTTGTATTTTCCTGGGTAGGATTGTCACGCTGGTAGCTATAGCTGCCTCCGTGGCGACGTTAGTTGTTGCCTTGTAAGCACAAGGTCTTCTAACCGAAGCCACAAATGTGTGGTTGGCTTCCTGTTGTTGACTTCCTTTGTTTCTATCTTTACATCCAAGTGTTGTACATCTTCGCACTTGATTTTACCGTACTGATGAGAGCTTAAGCTCGAAACACGTGTCTACGGTTGCAGAACAATTTGAGGGTTATACCCAATAACTTTTCTACTTATATTTTCAAATATTGCCCCTCGCCAAATCCATCCTTATTTGTATTTTCCTGGGTAGGATTGTCACGCTGGTAGCTATAGCTGCCTCCGTGGCGACGTTAGTTGTTGCCTTGTAAGCACAAGGTCTTCTAACCGAAGCCACAAATGTGTGGTTGGCTTTCTGTTGTTGACTTCCTTTGTTTCTATTTTTACATCCAAATGTTGTACATCTTCGCACTTGATTTTACCGTACTGATGAGAGCTTAAGCTCGAAACACGTGTCTACGGTTGCAGAAAAATTTGAGGGTTATACCCAATAACTTTTCTACTTATATTTTCAAATATTGCCCCTCGCTAAATCCATCCTTATTTGTATTTTCCTGGGTAGGATTGTCACGCTGGTAGCTATAGCTGCCTCCGTGGCGACGTTAGTTGTTGCCTTGTAAGCACAAGGTCTTCTAACCGAAGCCACAAATGTGTGGTTGGCTTCCTGTTGTTGACTTCCTTTGTTTCTATTTTTACATCCAAGTGTTCTACATCTTTGCACTTGATTTTACCGTACTGATGAGAGCTTAAGCTCGAAACACGTGTCTACGGTTGCAGAACAATTTGAGGGTTATACCCAATAACTTTTCTACTTATATTTTCAAATATTGCCCCTCGCTAAATCCATCCTTATATATATATATATATATATATATATATATATATATATATTCACTGATTGCTAGTTCTTTCTCATACATACCATATCCTTTCATTATTCCATGAGTCAAATATAAAGGAGCCCGACCTGTGGTTGAATTCATGGAGAATAGGGTTTTAATAATTTTTGGATCTGTGAGAACTACTGTGTAGACACTTCCCAGACTCAGCCCGTATATGGATCCATACTGCTTGGATAAATTCGTCAAAGTTAGATATGGAGCGCTTGCATCCAACCATGGTAAATACCCGAAAATTGGAAAACCCCATGGTCCAGGAGGAAGACCGCGTTTTTTCCACGAATGATAGGTCAATAGCAGCGTCAAAACTGCAATGATCAGCAGGTATATCACCACCTGCAACATAAACATGAACATGTCGATTTGCAAAGAAAGAAGGAAATGCACAAAATCTCTATTGATTCATAAATTCCCAAAAATTTTGGTACGCCACTTTGAAAAGGTTTACTCAACAGACAGATTTCGAAGAAAATTAAATATCACCATTCTTTTGGAAGGATTAGATATGAGCAACTACACAGCAGAAAATAAAGCCTACCACATCACTTTTAAATCGGTCTAGCTGGAGGTTTAACAACCAAACTATTGTTTTGCAAATTATTTTGGGTTTGTAGATACTTAAAGAACATATTAAAATATTTCGAAAACAAATTATTCAGCATTAGCGTCTGGCTCAGTTTGAACAACGATAAAAATATCTGGCAATAATTGATTCATGTGTCGAAGAGTTCGATTAAAATGTCCTCTTTGTCGAACGAAATCTGAATATTCTTATTCTCAAATGTCGCCATCGCAAACTTTTGATAGACAAATTGTAGAATTGTCAAAGGCAGTAGACAATTTATGTCGAATGCGAGATTTCATCAGATGCGAAATTTTTAAGTTGGGTCCAATAGTTTAGTCAGTGTCAAAACATTCTTTGATACTTTTCCAGAGATTTTTTTTGACGAGAGAGAATGACAGCTTTAGTAGTAGCTATAGAAAATGAAGCAAATCAAAGAATTTATCAGTGGCCTCTCGAGAGAAACGAGGAAAATATATATTTATCTGACTTCTTTTCCTGATACCTGCCCTTCTAACTAGAACATAATACGTATATGAATTAAAAAGGAAATTTAACATCAGGGCAAGAAATATATTAGTCAAATATTTATTTTACATAGAAAAATAGGTAAGCATGCCTATGAATTTTTCAACGACACTCTTTCCTTTTCTCATCATAATATAAAACAAAGGTAAAGTAACAAAATAAACAACCTTAAAAACAGAAACAACATTCACCAATACAAAATCTCAACAAATCTCGTAAACAAAAAGAATATCTATTGAAAAAAATTAGGATGAAATTTATTGTCTCATATACAAAAACAGTTTGATACTGAAGCCTGCCGGTGTGTATTATACATAAAATATAAGTTATACAATACGTTTCGTTGTTTTAATACGTCCACCAAAGTATCCACAGCTTCAACTTGTCTTTCAAGTAAAACAAGCTTTTTGGCATAGTACTACTTCTGTACATCCAGTGTATTTTTGCTAACTTCTGCAAAAGTGGATGCAGCAAGAGCACTGGTGTGCAGAATACTTTACTTCTTTCATTTATAGGGACACTAGTTGAGATAGGGGCAATATTAATCTGTTTCGATTATAATTTGACATCCAAAACAATCTCAACTTCATTTTTAGAAAAGACATTTTCTGGAGTCTGTAAAGTGTCCACTGGGTTAATCTTAATTTAAATCAGAAAAAACAGTCTGATGTTATCGCTTCCTCCTTCCAAAAGTAAATGCCATGATTGCCATGTCATTTTACAAGTGAAGAGGCATAGAACACGATTTAACATTTTACATCGAAAATTCGGTGTTGCCAGCTCAGGTTATTCGACAAAATTTATCTCATGCGACTTTAGATGTCGAACCCATTTGAGAATGCCACATGTCAATGTTGCGCGACAATTTCCATCAACATATGTCGAATACGACAAATGTAACTCGACATTTGAGAATAGGCAGTCTGGTAAAGAAAGACATTCTTGAAAGGGTTTTTCAGAAACTTACTCAGGGTTACTAACCCGATCCAATAAATTATCCCGAGTCAGTGATCGGCGTATGCTGCACTGAAGTTTCCGAACGCGTGTTGGTAACTCAGATGAGAGACCTTATCAACCCGAGTAGGTTTCCGAAAAACCCTAAAGAAGGCCCCAAGCATTGGCCTATTGTCTTATTTGCAGGAGTATGTTCTTCTGCGCCGCTTTTATGGGGTCTTCTACCTATTAACGGGTTCCAACTCTGTGACACCTCGTTTAGTGTCGCAAATGTGCCCAAATTCGTCCACGCGGTGTGTTCCTTTGCCAAAAAAATCATCCGCTCCCTGCTTTTTCCTGATCGAGACCATGCTGAGAAGGAAATCGCTATTCCTGATAACTTTACGATACTACCATTATGTTGAGGTTATTCATGAGAAATGTATGATTGAATTATTCATGCCTCCGGTTGCATCGGACAATGTCAATAACTATATGCAGAAAATAAGTGATAAAAATTGACCATTCTGTATGTTTTCAAATAGTTTGGTAGGTAACCGGGGAAGTGGTTATCGTCATTAATTGAAGGATGAGTTAATGTATATTTCATGCGAATAAAAAGTTTAATGAACGCGAACTATTTACTGCCCACAAATACTTGAATTGAGAGTTAACATAAGTAAACCCCCTGCATTATTACTACCATTATTTCAATTATTCAATGTCATATAATTTTGGAACCATATGTTTTCCATTTATTACTGGGACCCAATGACTTTAATTTTTGTAATAACATTAAAAGAGTTTTGTAGCTGTCATCATGTAATGAGGAATATTATTTTCACTATACCTATCTGAAAACACTATATTTACATGCTTATTGAGCATACTAAAAAGAGTTTTTTCCGTGCCCCCGCATGGAAATTTTTTCCGTGCGCTGGTGTCATTATTTGCCTATTTAAATTAAACAATATGTTGTTGACAGTTCTCTAGAAATCGCAAATTGTTTGAATATTTCCTTACCAACAGGGTAAATAACTCTTGTTTTGTGGCAATTTCTGGATATTTTTGTACCATAAATACTTCAATTAATAATAAATGTTTTTTTTCTTTCATCATTAAAAATAAATGTTTCTTAACAATCTGTGGTTTTCAGGTAGATATAAAGAAAAATATCGTTCATAACTCGTCCATGAATGCTTTTTTCGTGCTTGCACGATTTCCCGTGTTCGGCTTCGGCTCCCACGGGAACATGTTGCGCACGCACGGAAAAAGCCCATTTTCTGAACTCGTAATGAAATATGGATGATTCAATATTCATTTTATTAGATGTCTTCGTTTGACTATATTCCAAATTCAGAGTCTTAATAAGTGAATTTCTCCTTCATCGTCGTTTGTTGCGTAATTTTGATTGTCACAGCAGTTTGGCAATGTGTTAATTTTGGCATCAATAACCTCGCATCTATATTTGGAACTCTCGAATTTCTTCCAAGAAAAATGTTGAAATACTGCGAAAATCGGCGATTTCGAAGAAACACGGTGTTTCCGTTGATATTTGAACGCGCGTGTTAAGAAATCTGCAGACAAAATTATCTAATAATTTTTTTCCCTGCGGATAAAAAACTGTTCTTGTTTATTTGCTCAGTTTGATCATTGTTTATATAGAAGATATAGTTAGTCAACCTTATGGGATTATAATTGTATCAAAATGGATGCGACATGTAGATGGCGATAGTGAGCTCGCATCCAAGTCATGTCGTAACTTCAGTGATCTGGCCTCCAAGTCATGTCGTAACTTGATTGAAACAATGGGACAGCATTAAAATCAGGGTTTTTTTGTAGAAACCTGCATCAAAATGACGTGAAATATTCGTGTTTGTAACTAATCACGCTAGATGACACTAGCATTTGGGTCCAATTCCTTTTCCACAGGCATTGACTATCTTCCATTTAAACAATGGTTTGATATTAGATCAAGCTATAGAGGTTTTTTCCCACACAAAATAAAAGACGCAAATGGCCTATACTAATTTTTATAAGATAGTTCGTTAATGAAAACCCCGGTTTTCGCCCCAGCAAAATCGCTTTGTGGAATTTTTTAAACAAGAAATAGTGAACAAAATTTAAACTTTTTTGTTTTTTTGGAAATATTTCAAAGATTATTCAAGGAATCGTTTTACAATCTTTGAAACTTTAGTAGAGTTTTATAAAACCTACAAAATGGCTTTTCATACGCCCAGATCGGTGTATTTTTCACTGAGAAAATCCGGAAAAACCTCGAAAAAGAGACCATTTTTCAAAAATTCATAATTTTTATAAATCTGAAGATGGATAAACGATATTGCAGAAACTGATAGATAAAAACTTGTGGTTCAACTGTGCGCAGAATGGTTTCTGTCCGATATGTAGTTTTCACACAATCGCGTTACAAACAATTTGAGGGCAAATATTTCTAAATGCGCCGATTTAAGGGAAATCATCTTATTCAAATTCTGTAAACGGCATATGGAAGTAGAGATCAATATCTACAATTTGTATATTTCGGATTTTCACCTGCAAGGTGGGAAATGTATTGAAAATGTCACTGAAAGGACCCCGCAAACTCCTTATGGAATTTGGGTCCCGGTGGAATTTTTTGAATTTTTGGTATGATGTAGTCCATGTAATTCTCAACCAATGTTACCCTTGCGCCAACCTAAAAAAATTAACAGTTTTGCTGCTAGGGGGCGTTGAAATCATCCCTTGCGCAGATTAGACTATTTATTTTTGAACCCGGTAATAATATTTTCACTTGTTTCATTGTTGCTAATGTTGCACAATATTGTGCTGTTTTATAAAAAAAATTCTTACCCCCCCCTTTTTTCCCACAACTCCTATTATGAAACGAAAAAAAAATATTTCTCGAGTGCCTTCAAATGTATCGTCGAATGTTCAAATATGCCTAAATAAGAGAAATAACAGTTTTTTATGATTATCCCCCCACTCCCCAAATGACACAAAACGAAAAAATTTCGATGGATTTTTCTGAATTTTTGATATGATGCAGTTCAAGTTATTTTGAATAGGAATAAATCGGATGACAAACCCCAAAATGAATAGTTTTGATGCTAGGGGGCGTCGAAATCATACCGTGCTTAGAATAGACTATTCTTTATTATAGGCGGAAACAATATCTCTACATATTTTTGTTTTATTTTATGCCGAACAATTGTGTAAATTTTTATAAATTGAAAATCTAAAACCTCCCCCTTACCACCAACCAAACCAAACCAAAACACGAAAAAAATTAATTCAATCACCAACTCAAATTCAAATTGTTGATGTGTAATTTTTATTTATTTTCAAGACATTCGCCCAAATAATTTATATTTAAAAATCATGAACTACGCCCTACTAAGAAGTCAGCAAACTCTACAAATATTTTTCTGAAGGGAGGGAAAGGTGGAATTATACAACTGTACGATTTCCTCAATTTCAGCTGATTAAAACATTTATTTTGATAAAGCATTTACAAGTAGTCGGGAATACATTTTTTTCATGTTTTAAAATAGGGGTATGGGGTGAGGAGGAGGTTTTAGATTTTCAATTTATAAAAAATTACACAATTGATCAGTATAATCTAAACCAAAATACGTAGAGCTATTATTTCCGCCTATAATATTGAATAGTCTATTCTGAGTAAGGTATGAATTCAACGCCCCCTAGCATAAAAACTATTAATTTTTTGGGGTTTGTCATTCAATTTAGTTCTATTCAAAATAACATGAACTGCATCATATCAAAAATTTAGAAAAATCCACCGAAATTTTTTCGTTTTGTGTCATTTGGGGGGTGGGGGGATAATCATAAAAAATTGCTATTTTCCTTATTCAGGCATATTTGAACATTCGACGATTAATTCAAAGGCACTCGAGAAATATTTTTTTGTGTTTCGTAATTGGAGTTGGGTGAAAAAGGGGAGGGGGTAAGAATTTTTTTTATAAAACAGCACAATAATGCGCAACATTGACAACAATGAAACAAGTGAAAATATTGTTACCGGGTTCAAAAATAAATAGTCTAATCTGCGCAAGGGGTGATTTCAACGCCCCCTAGCAGCAAAACTGTTCATTTTTTTAGGTTGGCGCAATGGTAACATTGGTTGAGAATTACATGGACTACATCATAACAAAAATTCAAAAAAATCCACCAGGACCCAAATTCCATAAGGTGTTTGCGGGGTCCTTTACTCTAAATGGATCAAAGTGCACCCGAAGTCGCCCGAACTCAACTCTTATTAACTTCAGTTCGACTTCGGGTGACTTCGGGTGAATTCGGACGCACTTTGAAGCGTTTTGATCAACTTTCTGTGATATTTTCAACACATTTCCCATCTCTCGGGTGAAAATCCAAAATATGCAAATTGTAGATATTGATCTCTACTCCCAGATGCCGTTTACAGAATTTGAATACGACGATTTCCCTTAAATCGGCGCATCTTGCAAGATGTGCCCTTAAATTGTTTATAACGCGATTGTGCAAAAACTACACATCGGACAGAAAACATCTTGCCCACAGTTGAACCACATGTTATCATCCATCAGTTTCTGCAATATCGTTTGTCCAGTTTCAGATTTATAAAAATTATGAATTTTTGAATAATGGTCTCTTTTTCGAGGTTTTCCCGGATTTTCTCAGTGAAAAGGCACCGATCCGGTTGTATAAAAAACCATTTTGTAGGTTTTATAAATCTCTACAAAAGTGCTATTGACTGTAAAACGATTCGTCCAATACTTTTTGAGATATTCGCAAAAAAACAAAAAAGTTGTAATTTTTTTCACTATTTCTTGTTTAAAAAATTCCAAAAAGCGATTTTGCTGGCGCGAAAACCGGGGTTTTCATCAACGAACTATCCTATAAAAAGTAGTATAGGCCGTTTGCGTCTTTTATTTTGTGTGAAAAGAGCCTTTTATTTATAACTAGAGCTTGGCTTATATTGAGTACCTATATCCATGATTCATCATTGAATTATTCTCATCATCTTTGCGCAATAGTATCTGATTTTTTGCGATCTCAATCATTTATTCATTTGAATAAATTGTTTATGATTGTGAGAATCACATGAAAGTAGAACGTGGGAGAAATATTAATACATTTGTGTTTTGTCGAGATCTATCGAGTTTTGATGAAGGTGTCAAGTCTCCAGCATAACTGATTGATGGGAAGACTAACATCGTATGGTCATTATCAGTGGAACTGCTAAGGAATACGATGGAAAGAAATTTTCTTAGTGCTTAGAGTTCTTAGGGATAAAATATTGATGATGCAAAAAAATTACGAGGAACCAAGAAAATTCGTAAATATTTTGAAAAAGTATCCGAAAGATAGGAACTAGAAAATGGGAGATTGTATAGTACAGTGAATGTCACCAAAAAAAAAAAAAAAAGATTAATCTTTGTCATCTCTACAACAATGCGACAGGCTATAGTTATTGACTATCATGAAATGGGACCTTTCTCTTTTGACAGAACTACATTTAGAATTTTTTTTTTCTGTTAGATATTACAAAAAAGTAACTTCAATTTTATCGTAGGGTTTTTCCATTTCCAGAGGAGTCATGTATTGATTCAATTTTCAATTGAGAACGTTTCTCTTCAAAACATGAATCCCTTCCAAGAGAGGTTATCTTGTACGATGGAAAACAGCGACTAAATTCCAACTTTCAGTCGCAGATGATTCCACAACTGACTTTATGAACATCCTGTTCATATTTTCAATGAAATCTACATTTAGAATGTTAAAAACTTATTGGTTCATAAAATATGAGAAAATGTGTGAAAAACTCCTTATGGTAAACAACCCTGACAGTTTCATCCCATTCCATTAACATCTTCCCTAGCTGGCACAAGTCTCTCGAAGACTTCTGAGCAGTGGCGTAGCCAGAATTTTTCTTTTGGGGGTTGCTAGTATAGACCATCTGCAACTGACGTTACAATCTTCAAGGTCAGCTGCTTGGAGGATGAATATTGATGGCAGTTGTATGTTTTACGTGTGTTTTGGTTCTAGTTAAAGTAGTTAAAGCTTTTGATTTCTTTATACAATCTCTCTGTATGGTAGTGAATTGTGGCAGTAATGGACTGGGAGATGAAGTAGGATTTTATAGGATTCCATCAGGGTATGATAATCATAAAAACAAAATGATCTAGCCAAGATAAGAACAGATTCGTCAGACACTAAACTAAAATCATCTGCCTACATTTGAAACGAATGATGATGATGATGAAGAGCACTGCAAAGTAGTTCTTGGAGAAAACTTTGCCAAGAATTTAACATATATAATTCAACGGTCGTAGGGGGTAGTAGTTTTCTGATAAAGACTTGACGAAGACTGGATTATACAATCCATTTTCATCATTAGAATGATAATTTTGTGAAATCGCACACTTATACATGAATCTAATTTCAAAGATATATTTAAAACATAATTAAGCCACATAATTATTCCTTTAATATGGTTAGGTACAATTTCAGGTACTTTACGTGTAGGGAATTGGATTACGAAACCCCTTATCAATTTATTTGGTTTAATTTGCCAGCGGTCATACCACTATATGGCTCCGAAAATGCATAACTCCATACCTCTCTATATACAAAAAATTAATAATTTGATATAATATAAGAAAGAGTTGAAGATCTTCATTCACAGCCAACCTAGAGATAAAGTTGATGAACTGCTAATGTGATTACTATTTTTCAATCTTTGTAAACCGAAATTTTTTAAATATTTTTAAATGTCTTGCTAAGCTTAGTATTATATGTATATACCTATATTCTTTGATTTGAACTGACTGACTATTTTTCTTTTTTTTATATATCTGATTCTACTGTAAATTTTAACTCGTGTAGTTCGTATATTATAATATTTCATTAGGTGATTGTTCTTATATTCCTAATATGATTTATAATTTAAATTTGATTATTTTTGATTATTTTGAATGTTTTTAACATTTTATTCTAAACAAGTGTGTTACACACTTATCGATGCACCCGATATCTATTCATCATTTGTTATGTACCTGTCCATTCGTGATTTAGTGATTTGAATAAATATCTGTTATTATTATTATTATTTTCAATTACTTTTGGTCATAGACATTCTCTAAGATCTTATAATCCTGATTCACATAAGTTACTCTGAGCTTTTAATGAAACTGGTAAATTAAAACATGGAAAAAGGTTTTCAAACACATTTCACCTATTTAAAATGCATGGAACCAGTTTGGATGGTTATCATCCAAGCAAAGATTCGCCTACTTTATCACGTGCAGATGCTCTATAAAAAGTCTAATACCAAATAATAAATTTTATTTTACAAAATGGCAAATTGCCAAATCGTCGAAACTTTGGAAGATTTCGGGGGGAGAAGAGGCCGGGCCCACTGCTCCCCCCTTGGCTACGCCACTGCTTCTGAGGGTTGCGCGTAGGGGTGCAACAGGTTGACGAAAATATCAATTTTTAAGAAAAGATATTTTTTTGAATGATTCAAAAAAGTTTGTATGAGTTTTTTTGCAAAAGTTCAATAAGAGAGAGTTATTTTGAAAACATAGTTTTAACTCGGCAGGAACCTATATGATTAATATGGACAATCAAACTGGCTCGATACATCAATATCATTACCTAGATGTAGTCAAATATTCTAAAGTGTCACAATTCAATGTTTCACTATGTTTCAATACAGTTCGTCAATGAAAACCTACCTACTATTTAAAAAGGTTCTAATGAAACTTTCCAATTTATTCACGTTACTATGTATTTGATTTCACATGCCCTCCGGGAACTCCCAATAATAGGAATCGATGGGTGTCATATCTGGTAAACGAGGGGTTCACTCAACATGAACATCGGTAGCAATCTATTTGTTTCTAAAAATAGTGGAACAATGAACAGTGACAACAAATTGTGACAATTGAGAATATTTTACGACATGAAGGTGATATTAATGATTTTTCAAGACAACTTGATTGCTCATGTTAATCTTATAATTTATCTGCCGTATTAAAACAATTTTTTTACAAATTACTCTTTCATTCAAAACTTTAGCAAGAAAACTCATAGGCACTTTTTTGTTGAGAATGTGATCAAGAATCGAAATACACGATAAAAATCCGGGGTGTTTCATTTAAAACAATATGATTTCATGAACTATTCTGAGAACGCGAATGTCAATTACTATTTTTCTGTCTTCAGCATCGAGATGGCTGTGAAAAATTGAACTAGTTTGCACATTTAACAGAATTCGTAGCTTCAATGATAACAAAGTTAGCAATAGTGCCGACATAACTTTGAACTGGCTGTATATCTCCTCCTCTTTTCCGTCAATGGCGGCTAGTGATATTCAACCTAATAATGCTTTTAAATGTTTTTCGACCCCGGTAGGATTAGATTTGAATAACAGATTTGTCCCAAACTCAACATCAAGGTCAGTGAATCCAGACGCTTGAGACAGACACTCAACTTGAATTTACTGGAATTGAAGAATGAACGAACAAGAAGTTCACTTCTTGGGTCCCAATGCAATTAGGCAGTTCAATGATTTGTTGCGAAAACAGTTTGTAAATTTTTTTAATGAGTATCTAAATAAGTAAATCTTACCATTCTTAGTCTTAACACAACACCGTGCTTTAACGCATGGAAGACATACGATTCTGCCGACTCTGCTGGAAGCGCTGTTCAGTTACCAGGTAGGTTCAAATATTACTTGGCCAGCAAGAGGGTTATTCATATTCCCTTCTTGAGACAGGGTCGTATTGGCTCAAGGTAGCAAGTCAAGTAATAGGTGAAAGTTAGCAGATATTTGTATTTGTAAATTATTCAGTGTGTTTTGAAAAGGAAATTATTATTGGTTTATGAGACATAAAAAAAGAATAACTTTTGAAAAGTTACATTGCAACATAAAAAATTATGTGAGATGAAATGAGTTTGTTGTTGCCATTCGCCTTTATGATTTTTAATTTATTGCCAAGTGATGTAAAGAAATTGTCATCAAACACTTTAAAAAAAAATTAAACTATTATATCAGAAAAATGTTTTTATACGGTAGATGAATTTACACTTGCAATGCACGTCCGTATTTATTCTGAAAATTTTAATGTATTTTAAATTGTTCTTGTCTCAGTGTACTATGTTCTTTATCATATTTATGTATATATATTTTTTTAAATCTATATTTTTTGTCCAAACATATTCTCATCAAGATCGAGTACATAGCTACATGATGACTACCTGTCAACATAATTCATTTTATTCTTGAATGTCCGGTGTCGTCATATTTTATCTATACTTTAGATTTGTAAGTATGTTTATATGAAAGTGCCTGTAGAGCTTATACTAATTACTTTATTGTTACTGTATCTGTATAGATATACATAAAACTGTGACTTGTCCCATTTACATAACCTGTAGCAGAAATGATTAATAAATTCTATATATCTATCTAACTACTAATTCCGAGTTGTGAAGACGGAATTATATTTTCTAATTATCTGTGGCCCTTCCAGCTTTCGCAATAACCACATATTTTACGATACAATTTTTGAAACAATTTTCTTTTGACCAAAATGAACAAATTTCTTTTGACCAAGATTAATAAATTTCTTCGACTTATTAACACAAATCTTGACTCGGTATCTGTATTAGACCAGTGCTGTCGGACGACAAATAATATAAAAGCGGGAAAAATTATTAACAGCATGAGACCTACTGAAAGAGGAGCAGAATATTGTTCGAATGACGGGAAAAATAAATTGGAGTCGGAAAAATGGAGACGGGTGGAAGGGGGTGATTTTTTTCGAGAATTGCAACAAAAGTTGACCTACTACCAAAAAAAGTTGAATAGCAAAGGTGTTGAAAATGAAAAGATCTACAACTTTTGTATGAAACATTTTTCCACATTTCCTCAAATTTTCCGGTAAAATTGGAAAACCAATTTTTCAGTTTTTAATTTTTTTCTCACGCAAAATTCAATTTTTCTTCCACGAAATTGGATGGAAATATAACTCAACATGTTTCAAGTCAGCTGTATTTTTTTTTGTAGTGGAATACAGATTTTTCCTTTTTTTTCGGCAAATTTCGAAAAAACGACCTCATTTACAACTGAAAAGTTTCACAGATAAAGTTCGTCTTTTCAAGCTCGTCATCCGCCAGTTTTTTCACTGAAGCGTCTACTTTCAGATTATGTAATAAAAGAGTAGCACCGCTTTGGAATTTTTTTCCAGAAAACGCGAAAAAATGATAAAATAGATTTTCAATAATCAATTTTTTTAATATTTGTTCTGAACTCATATTTATTTATTAAAATTATTGAAATCAATAGCTGTAACCTCTCGAGAATAAAAATTACTACAAAAATAGACAAGGACATGAATCAGGATTTGATTATGATAGGAGGGCGAAAGGAGATGAACTTTTGGATGTAAAAATGGTTTATAACGATTTGCAGCAAAAATTAACCGCCTACAAAAAAAAAGTTGAGAGAAAAAGTTGTTGACAATAAAAAGATTTACAACTTTTGTATTCAAGACTTTTTTACATAACCTCAAATTTTTCGAAAAAATCAGAAAAACCGTTTTATTTTTTTTTGAATGAAAATTGCCTGTTTGTTGCAAAATCTATTGAAAATGTACCATTTTATGGTCTGAATTGGGTGTTTTTTTTTTGCAGCGGAATATAGTTATTTTTCTGGAACCTTTTTGAAATACTCGGAAAAGGGGCGGGTCCTAGTTAGGCTGGTGCCAAACACGAAATCACTCAAAATGGTGAAGTTGGGATGTAGTTTAGGGGTTGAAATGGTAATTTTTTTGAAATTTGTCGAAAAAAAAGGGAAAAATCTGTATTCCGTTACAAAAAAATTACAACTCACTTGAGACATAGTAAGTTATATTTCCACCAAATTTCGTGAAAAAAAAATTTTAAGCGAGAAAAAATTAATAACTGAAAAATTGTCTTTTCCGATTTTCCCGAGAAATTTGAGATTATGTGGGAAAATGTTAATAAATAAATAAATAAATAAATACATTTATCTTCCAGAAGATGTCAAATACATATAGGAATAGTCACAAATTGTTACTAAGTAGCAAAAAATTCATCCAAAGTATAAATATTATTGACTAAATAGGTTTTCAAACGAATCTTAAATAGTGATACATTAGCAGATTCGCTTACGTCTTTTGGAAGTTTATTGAAAATCTTTTGTCCTAGAACGCGGGGAGTTTTAGATGAAACAACGTATTTACACTGGGGAACTTGTAAATCAGTACAATTCCTAGTATTGTATGAATGAATTTCCTTATTTATGATTAACTTATGTCTATTTGTAAATATATACAGGCACATTTCGAAAATAAGAATACCAACAAGTTTTAAAATTTGGAGATTTTCAAAAATTGGTCTGCAAGAATCCCTTCTTGTTAAATTGGAGATAATTCTCAATATACGTTTTTGCACAATGAATACATCAGGTGCTCGAGTGGAAGTACCCCAAAAGCATACTCCGTAGATACAAAAGTTCTAGTCTTTTTATTAGCAATAACTTTCGTTGCAATTCTCGCAAAACCGTGAAATATCGATTTCTACCCCTAAAAGTTCACCCCGTTCCACCCTTCTCCATTGTTTCGACTTCAATTTATTTTTCCCGTCATTCGAACAATAATTTTCTCCTCTTCCAGTATATATATATATATATATATATATAATTCAGGATGGATTTAAAGAGGGGCAATATATGAAAATATAAGTAGAAAAGTTATTGGGTATAACCCTCATAATGTTATGCAACCGTAGACACGTGTTTCGAGCTTAAGCTCTCATCAGTACGGTAAAATCAAGTGCGAAGATGTACAACACTTGGATGTAAAAATAGAACAAAGGAAGTCAACAACAGGAAGCCAACTACACATTTGTGGCTTCGGTCAGAAGACCTTGTGTTTACAAGGCAACAACTAACGTCGCCACGGAGGTAGCTATAGCTACCAGCGTGACAATCCTACCCAGGAAAATACAATTCAGGATGGATTTAGCGAGGGGCAATATATGGAAATATAAGTAGAAAAGTTATTGGGTATAACCCTCATAATGTTATGCAACCGTAGACACGTGTTTCGAGCTTAAGCTCTCATCAGTACGGTTGGCTTCCTGTTGTTGACTTCCTTTGTTATATTTTTATATATATATATATATATATATATATATATAAATAAGGATGGATTTAGCGAGGGGCAATATATTAAAATATAAGTAGAAAAGTTAATGGGTATAACCCTCAAAATGTTCTGCAACCGTAGACACGTGTTTCGAGCTTAAGCTCTCATCAGTTGACTTCCTTTGTTTCTATTTTTACATCCAAGTGTTGTACATCTTCGCACTTGATTTTACCGTACTGATGAGAGCTTAAGCTCGAAACACGTGTCTACGGTTGCAGAACATTTTGAGGGTTATACCCATTAACTTTTCTACTTATATTTTAATATATTGCCCCTCGCTAAATCCATCCTCATTTGTATTTTCCTGGGTAGGATTGTCACGCTGGTAGCTATAGCTGCCTCCGTGGCGACGTTAGTTGTTGCCTTGTAAGCACAAGGTCTTCTAACCGAAGCCACAAATGTGTGGTTGGCTTCCTGTTGTTGACTTCCTTTGTTTCTATTTTTACATCCAAGTGTTGTACATCTTCGCACTTGATTTTACCGTACTGATGAGAGCTTAAGCTCGAAACACGTGTCTACGGTTGCAGAACATTTTGAGGGTTATACCCATTAACTTTTCTACTTATATTTTAATATATTGCCCCTCGCTAAATCCATCCTTATTTGTATTTTCCTGGGTAGGATTGTCACGCTGGTAGCTATAGCTGCCTCCGTGGCGACGTTAGTTGTTGCCTTGTAAGCACAAGGTCTTCTAACCGAAGCCACAAATGTGTGGTTGGCTTCCTGTTGTTGACTTCCTTTGTTTCTATTTTTACATCCAAGTGTTGTACATCTTCGCACTTGATTTTACCGTACTGATGAGAGCTCAAGCTCGAAACACGTGTCTACGGTTGCAGAACATTTTGAGGGTTATACCCATTAACTTTTCTATATATATATATATATATATATATATATATATATATATATAGTATATAGATATATATATATATATATATATATATATATATATATATATATATATATATATATATATATATATATATATATATATATATATATATATATATATAGTATATAGATATATATATATATATATATATATATATATATATATATATATGAATAAACAGTTTGTTCCTTACTAAAATTGTAATTTCTTAAATATATAGAGTGTTTCATAATATATACGCAGGACTTTAGGATGTGATAGCTCGTCCAAAAATATGAAAAAAAGTTCCTATTAACTTACCCTCTAAAATGCACCATTTTCGAGATACAGGGTGTTGAAATTAAAAAAATATATATAATTTTTTGCGAATATCTCTGAAACCGTTTATCGCACAGAGAACAGATCTCGGAACAGATTCTGTAAGCATTTTCTACTCATAATGTTTTGTGCGCATTTTCATTTTTTTAAATTCATAATTGGTGAAAATTTTGAAGGGGTAGTGGGTGTTATTTTCTCTATCTTCTACGCCACTGAAAAAAGTATAGTTTTGAGCCGTCTGTTTGAACCGCCTGTTTTCTGCACAAAAAAGGTACTCTTGGTCATAAGCTCTAAAGTTTTCAAAAAAAATCAACTTTCATGTCATTTAAATAATTTTTTTCCTAATTATACAAAATTTAATTAAACGTTAGAACAAGTAACAAAACCAAATCACATCCTGAAGTCCTGCGCATATATTATGAAACACCGTTTATAACAAACTGGAAGAGTGAAAAATTAGAAAGGTACCCGACAAACAATCATTCCAATTACCAGAAAGACAAAAAACGACTTCCTCCGCAGAACGTTGAATAGTTAAAACAATTAAGAAATTGAAAATTCCCATCGCCTTCGAGTGCAGACTTATTGTCTATATCAATCGGTAGACGAGAGGGACATCAGCACGGGATCAGCTGAGGTCAATTACCGCGGGTGCAATGTGACCATTTTTATGAAAATCTAAGGCCAACCACTTCTGGGGTTCAACGTTTCTTCGCTACGCAACTGATAAAAAATATATTGGCATTTCGTTTGGAATTATCTTGAAACCGCCCCAGGCTTTGCCTAACGTTCGCGTATGCAATCTCATTAGCATAAATGAAATTCGTTTAATGACTGTTCCTAGGCGTTACGCGTGCGAATGTGGATAAAGAAGCTTTGCGAAATTGTTGTATTATCTCTGTAGGCGACAATTAACCAAAATGCATAGTGCATTCGATGCAACTTTATTGGAATCTACTGAGCATGCGCCAAACTCGAATCAAAATATTGTAGTTCAACATAGCGGGGTGTGTAGGTGACAAAAAGGCTAACTGAATTGAAGATGCGTGAATTTGGTTTTTCGCTCGTAATTGCCACACAAACCTAACCTGAGCAAGCTAACCTAGCTTGCGAGATTCGAAAATGCGTGAATTAGTTTTTCGCTCGCAATTTACACACAATAAACTAACTTGAGCAAACTAACCTACCTAAACAAACAGCTACATGCAAGACGAGTTGTGAATGCGTAAATTACTAGCCAACCATACTTGACCTGACTAACTTCACCTAGACATAATGGCAATACAAAATAGTTTTTTTCCCTTTCGGATGCTGGTCCTGTCACCAGCTGCTCCTCAGCCTCTTGGGCTTTTTGTGCATTCCAATTGGTTTCACAGCACCCACTCCGTAACTCTAGTCCCCTGTACCAGTCTGTACAGGTCCTTCACCGGTTGACTGTTGTATTCTTCGGGAGTTAGCCTGGGTTTTCCGAACATTGCCTGTCTCTTGCGGTCTAATGCCTTGCACTCTGACAGTGCGTGTTCAGCTGTTTCTGTCCCTTTACCGCATTATCTGCAGGAAAGTTCTTCGTTGTACAGCCCCATTTTGTGCAGGTGATTTCTCATTGGGCTGTGACCAGTGAGAAGGCCCGTTATCGTTCTAAATTGATTCCTTCTCAGCTTGAGTAGTTCTTCAGTTTTGTGTTTTGACAGTTCTTTAATGTATGTTTTCCGGTGGTGCATGAGAGGGGTTTCGTTCCACCTCTCCCTTCGTTTTCGTTTGATCCAGTCCCGAATGCTTCCTCGAATGTCGGATTTAGTAATCTCGAGTGTGGGTTCTGGGCCAATATATGGAGTTGATGAACAGTTTCTGGCTAGTTCATCAGCTTTTTCATTGTCCTCGATGTCACAGTGTCCTGGAACCCACATCAAAGTTATTTTGATGTATTCTGAGAGGACACTGAACTCTTCTCGGCAGTCCCATACCAGTTTTGGAGACACCTTCGGGTTCATAAGAGCCTTCAGTGACGCCTGGCGGTCTGAGCATATTTTGATCATTGCATTACGCATTTCCCTCATGTTGATTTCTCTTGCCCATTGCAAGATAGCGTACATCTCTGCCTAGAGTATGGAGGTGTTTGTTCCTAGTGAGACGCTTATTTGGGAGTTTCTCCCCACACTGTGTATTCCAGCACCAGTTCCTTCCCTAGTTTTGGATCCGTCCGTATACCAGATTCTCTCTCCAGGTTAGCCCCTGATGTTGTCATCTGACCATTCTCTTCGATCTTGTATGATAACCTCGAAGTTAATGTTGAAGAAGTATCTAGGAGTCATGTGGTCCGTTGGTTCCATTTCAAGAATGTTGCCCCCCACAATATCCTTTATCTTGTTGTGATCCGATCTATTACTCGATTTTTGTTGCCTTAGAAGTCCCATTCTTGCCTCTCCCATAATTGTTATATCAACAGTGCTACCATGGCTAATGTTGGTGTTGTTTTCATAGCTCCCGTTATGATAAGGCATGCAAGTCTTTGTACCTTGCTCAACTCAGCCGCGGCTATTTTTTGTGTTGTCTTTGTCCACCATACCAAAGATATAGGTATATCCATTACATCATTTTGGGATTTAGCACCCATGTTTTCCCGTGTGCCTGTCTGACTATCATCAACGTCGCCTCGGCTTTCTTCTTTATTGTTGCCAGTTGTTGTTCCATATGAGCTTCGAGTACAAAATTGTTACAATATAACGACTATTTATCCAAAAATTCAGAAAGATCATCGGTTGCACTAGCCGCTAGTATTTTTTTTTGGTTAAATTAACGATACGCCATAAAATAGAAAAACTGGATAAAACTATTGAAATGATCGCTATAATTATGGAATTATCTTCTTCTATCACGGAAGGTCAGGTTTCGAAGCCCCTGCAGGTAGGTTTCTCAGTTTGGGCTCTTTGTGCACCCACATGCTTGGCTTCAATTGGCGGCTCCTCCAGATATGCGCGGTCCTCTGAGAGGTTCCCCCGCTAAATTGTGTTTTGGGTGTACAACTGGTTACACTGGTTCCCTTTTTCGAGGTACCAACCTTTGCACCCAGGGCTGCCACCTCGGAGGTACCCTAGGGGGTTCATCTGGTCGGCGACTCTAGGACGGTTGGCTTGGCTTTCGTCGAGTGGGTTCCTGAGGTCCCTGTTTCGATTTCTAGTAGCCTCTCACGACCTGGGATCTATTCATTTCAGCAGCGAGTTATTACGAAGGTGGTTTTAGTGGTTCCCTATTAACTTGTGTTTGGAGGTACCTTCGGTTGGTCTGGTTACTTTATCCGGGGTATCTGCCTCTGCAACTATGGAAGCTACCTCAGAGGCACACTTGGATATTACTCTGGACGGCGCTTTCGTAACGGTTGGCATAGCTCCTCTGTAATGGGTTTTAGAGGTCCATACTTGAGTTCCTCTTGTTGATGTGGTTTTAATTGTCTCTTACGACAGGCAGACCGTACCTAGGATATATTCTTTCTAGCTTCGAATACCCAGGAGGTATGAGTTTATTTAAACGTCGGGTATTCCAGAAGTTATATTCCACTGTATAAGTTAGACGAATGTGAGATTTGGGGGAGTAGAGGAGGGGCATTTGGAGAAACAAGAAGCCATATCCAAAAAAAACAAGAACATGGGGAAAAAGTACTCCAGTTATATTCCGCTATATGAGCCAGGCGATTATGAGATTTGGAGAAAAGTAGAGAGAGTATTTGAAGGAACAAGAAGCCAGAAGAAAAATTCAAGAAGAAAGGAAAGAATTACTCGAAATAGAACAATAGAAACAAGAAGCCAAACAAATACAAGAACAAGTTAAGAACCCTAAAGAAAAGAAGAACTATAGGAAAGAGGTCTCAGGACGAACAAGAGGAAATCCTTGAACAACTCGAAATGGGAAGAACACAATATCAAAAGGAGCAAGAGTTTAAGTTAATCTAGCAATTACAACAACAGGATGTTGATGCCATAATGATGCCATGCACGAAACCGGTAACCGTGCTTGGATTTGAACCCACGTCCATATGGTTGAGGAGCGATTGCTCTACCATCACGACCACCACGGCCCATGGAGTAAGCGACTCATCAATTTGTCACCGAAGGAGGTTATAGAACAATTTGGAATTCAGACCTTCACCGATGGCTTAAATGATACTGACGTCTGCAAACCCTAGCATTTTTGGAGTTGCTTCAAGAAATATGAAGCCTGGGTCACGGGAAGCTATACTCAGCAAAGATTCCTCTACAAGCGATGCGCGATTGAATGAGTTATTGGACTCCATATCAGCGTTAGGCAAATAGGAGATAGAGAAAGATACCCTGCTAAAAATACGGTAAAACTGGCCATCTACTGAGAAACTGTTGTGTGAGACCCAAATTCAGAATTACAAGCCATGAAGCAAGATCAAATTCTACAAGCCTATAGCCTCGGACAACTGAGAAAAGACTTTTATCCGAAAAACGATCTCGACATCGAAGAAAAGCAGACAAGGCCACTTGAAAGATCAAAGATGCACCTCCACCGTAGATACAGGCGTTTCAAGATCGCTCGTTCTCCCTGACCACGTCAGGCTGCTGGATAAGAAGGAAAATAGATTTTGAAACGGCTACAAGACAAATCGCACCGATCATTGGAGAAACGCTTGTCTACATCCAGAAAGGTTCCACTACTAAGAAGCATTCTACGTTGCTTGCAGAAATAATGGACACATGTGTTTTGTGCCTGGATATCATGGAGGAGGTCATTTTTATCCTTGATATCAGAAAGGAATATTCCTGAGCAAACGTACTTTGAAAATCCAGACAATGGAAATCTATGTTGAGGAAGACATCTAAGTTCCTATAAACTCTGGAACCATCAACACGGCCTTACTGGAGAGCGATTCCAGAGATATAAGCCCTGGAATTATTGAAAACGAATAAGTCAACATTCCCAACGTCGAGCATTGCAAGGAAGTGCTGCAAGCTACCACCGTAAGAAAATTTTTCTATGTTCTGGTTCCAAATTCCCACGAAAGAGAACATACTGTTATGTTAAGATAATATCGGGAGAACCAAGGGAAAGTAAGTAAAAATTGGTGTTTGCTTTGAATACAGATCTACTAGTTTTGTTGGTATTAAAATCCAGCAAAATGCGTCTCATAGTTTGTTGGCAAAACGAAATCTCAGACATAGGACTGTCAATGGAAGTGATATTCTGGGGTTGTTTTCCCCAATAATTGAGGATAAAATTAGCCGCAAACATGACATTGCATAATTCTTCCTTTACCTTTTTTCTGCTTAACATATTGGCTTCTACAGGCTTAAGAGTCCATACTAAACCACAAGTTTTTACTTAATTTGTACTAACCGATGCATTGCTGGATTGACTTAAAGTTCCCTACAATCAACCATAGAAAACTACTTGAAAACAATGTTGAAAAACACCTCCTTACTAGTATGATACATTATTTTCACGTATTTCACTAACGAACCCATTCTGCTATGAAGTACTTATTGAATTATTAATGACTTCATTAAAATGGCAACGAACGTGCGAGAGAATAACTTGCTGGTCGTTGAAATGGATTTAATTCATTTACCTCGGACAAGTAACCTTTAAAAAGTAAAAATTGAAACGATCACAATGACCTTTGAGTCCAGCGTAAATCGCACCAAGAAACAAGTTCTACAAATTGAACGATATAGATGATATTCAATCCAGTCACATGTCCGAAGAAGGGTCAAAATACTAGAAATTACTTAATTGAAAGGCACTGTCAGGGTATCTGATTTTTCATAAATGTTATGACAAGAACGGAGAGTATTCCACCAAAGCGTAGATACCATACTAGAATGATAATAAGAATTATACTAGTATTATTGCCACTACGGTATTTTCTGTCTTTCGGGATTGCACGAAAAGGTTAATAGTTCGGAAAAACATACGGTAGGGAAAAAAAGAAGCTGTTTTCAAATCAAACCAAATAGAAAATCCACCAACTTTTCAAGAAAAAACAAACTTGTCATTGAAAAGCTTCATCGTTTGCTATTGGATTCTTTTAACAACTTTCACACTTATTATAACACTATTCTCGAACTATCGCGGATTTATTTGTGATTTTTTAATATACTGGACGAATTCACCAAGGAAACTTTTCCAATATTTGTCTCTGAATCATGGCCAATTCTTAACTAAATTGGATCTGTCATAGTCTAAGAAATATCAGAACTTATTTGGAAGAGAAAGTGGTAATAATGACACTAAAATCTGTAAAACTGTATACTGGAAGAACTATAAATTGACACATGCTGTTTCTTGCTATCGCCTCGATTAACTTCTACCAACTATCTACTTTCCAGATCCAGCGCCTAGCTATCCTTCTACGTGACGTCACTCAGACAGCAATAGTTTTCGCAAACTAATGGTGGTTCACTCTTTTTGTTACCTAAAACCTAATATACCTTAATCTTGTAGATACTTTCATGAAGTCTTTCTCCAGGATAATGTTCATTATATCTGCCAGCTCTATCTGGCAAACTGGGTGATGTCAAATTGTTTGTGTCCATTGCCGGAACAGTACCGAATATGGTGTTCATATGTTTTGGTGTATTTAAGTTTTCAGTAGTAATCCCGACTGAGATGTCTAAAAACCATGGTGTGTCGACTCATTCCTGCAAAACTGTGGGATAAAACGGGAGACAATTCGCCAGCTTGATTAAGAGAAAACAAATGAAATCGTGACCTGTTTCCCAAATATTCCTTATTTGCGTGTACCGCCACGGTCGGTTTTCCTAAATTTACAAGCACAGAAGTTTTCAAGTATTGTCGACGGATGAACTGAATAAAGAAACCTAATTATTGAAATTTACTAAATCACTATCACCAATCAGTTGTTTTATAATTTTTTACTGAAATGCAATTAACTACAATAATAACCACGCATTTCATTTGGAAGTATCGAAATTAAGCTTCATGAAAATTCACCATTAGAACCTGTCAATCTTGTGCTAATACTGCTAATATATTCATGAATGGCGGGATTCCGTGAGATATATTCGTGTCATTATTTTCATCAAAATGTTTTCTAATAATACAAGATATACTATGTGATAATCTTCATAATATGGTGGTACTCACTTTCGGTACTGGATATAGATGAATTATTTTGTTCGTCTCTCTGGATTGCCCACAAATGATATTCACAAATTTCAGTCAATGTTTCGCCAACACAGCAGCTTCTTCACTGTCTGATTGAATAAAGTTTGTGGAGATCGAATCGTTTTCTGTGTATTTTATACAATTACTATGGATCTTCATCAAGTAACGGCCTAGTCAATCAGACAAATTGAATTATCATTGAATGAATGATGAATTTCTAAGAAAATATGCAGCAAAATGGACAAACACATTAATGATAGTCATCAATACAGGGAAATTGCACTATGAAATTTAGATTCCGTCACAACTATTCATTTTTGAACAGTATTTGAAGTTTGTTGAAATTTCATAAAATTGACAACAGTCGTCAATCACCATATCCCTGGAATATTGACAGTACTAAAATTCTATAAAGGCGCCATCTCTGGGACCGATTGAAGAAGTAGACCACTATTTCATTTGTTCATTTGTCTTCTGAAAAATCAAAACAAAATCGAATCACTCGACACACCAGGATTTTATACATCTTAATCCCGACAAAATGCTGAATTTTCAAAAAATACTTTTAACTTGCTGTCACGAAAACTGTGTTGCCTAGAAACACCTCGAGAGCTTGCTCGAGTGGTGTTTTGTACAGCAACACAGTTTGAGCGACTGTCAAGATGAAAGTATTTTGAAAATTCTGCATTTTGAAGGGATATTCGATCAGACAATTTCACGAATACATTAAATTATTATGGACTAAATGCGTATTGCAGGAACGGTTCATCTTGTGTCATTAATGTCAGTTGAAGAGTTGAACCGTCAAACTGACGTTTCTCTATTCACAGAAATTGTTGTAACTATGGAAACGTATAAATAAGGAAGAGCGAAACACCGATTTGAAAATACCACGAGCTGGAGACAGTGTTTTCGAAAAGTACTTTTCTCATTGGTTTGAATTCAAAAAATGGTTGGTTTATATAATATGAGGGAAATTGTAATTCAAATGTGTTTGAGGTTGAGTGGAAGAGCAGTAATATAAACAAATCACTATAATTCAATGTTATCCATATTTTTCAATTTTGTAAGCTGAACTCCTCCTATTATGCCGTTATTTTTCATGTATATAAAAAATAAACTGGAATGGACAATAAAGACGCTATTATTATTATTAGTGAGTTTGCATCGAATTGTAATTTGAATTTGTTTTAAATGTTTTACTGTTTCTATTCTTACGAGTGTATTATTTGCCTTAATTTGTGTGACTGTTTATATTCTTAAGTGTATATGTAATTTGTTTTAAATTTTTACTGTTTATACACTCACTTGTACATGTTTACAGTGTACAGTGCGACGCTAAATTATGGAACAAATTCATTATTTCTGAGTATAAAGATATATCGGAAAAATCCTCGGACAGGTCAATTTTCTTTTCCGATGGGCCAATTTTTGAACCTCACCCAAAATATATAGGGTTATCCGCATTTGAGGAAAAGCGACTTTGGTGATATTTTTAAATGGGACACCCAGTATATTTGTCCATATTTGGTTAGGGATCGTCATTACAAATCCAGTAATACCAAGTTTGATGGGATTATGTCAAACGGCTGCGGAGATATGGCCAAAAAACTTATCCATATACCCAATGAGTGCGACAGAGACTTTTAACCTTCTGGATCGTGTGGAGTCTCGCAGTCATACTCATTAGACATACGAGGAAGTTTTTTGGCCATATCTCCGCAGCCGTTTGACATAATCCCATCAAACTTGGTATCACTGTATTCGTAATGACGATCCCTAACCAAATATACTGGGTGTCCAATTTAAAAATATCACCAAAGTCAGTTTTACTCAATTGCGGATAACCCTATATATTTTGACTGGGTTTCAAAAATTGGCCCACCGGAAAAGAAAATCGACCTGTCCGAGGATTTTTCCGAAATATCTCTATATTCAGAAATAATGAATTTGTTCCATAATTTAGCGTCGCACTGTATACAAATTTGTGTGAGACTGACTGTTTCATTTATTTGATTTTAACGTGATTGTGACAATTTTTCATATTTTTTCTTTAAGTTACAGTCATATTCAAATCTATTTTTATATTCACTCGCTTTGTCAATAAAAATTATATTCTTCAGATAATCATATTTGATTGATTGTTCATGATAATGAACATTTGTACGTTTTGTCAAGGTTTCCGAAGAAAATTCACCACGATGTCTGTGAAACAATTCTTTGGCCTATTTACTTTTTACTGGAGTTAGGTGCTGTATGTTTTCCACCATATTGTCCATTATTGATATTGGATGGCTGTTGGCTTTTCGAGTGACAAGTTTGTGAAATTCACCATGTTTCCATAAAACCTATCGTTATCTGTTGTTGGTAACTCACACGGCAAAAATGATGAAAGTCCATTTTTTGCCAAATTTATTTGTATACATTGTATACATCTTCTGATACCTAAAATAACGGGAATATCGATAACAGTCACATAGACAACATGCATTTAAAATTAATACACATACACAAAAAAACGCTCTCCTGATGATTTGTTGTTTTTGGACATCCATTCCATTTCCCGTGCGCTCTTCATTTTGTATTAAGTAGCACATTATCAGTGAAAATTCTAAATAAAAATTAAACTTGGTGAATGGAGTTACTACCACAAAATATAATGACGAAAACGCATCAACTGATTGCCTTGTTGAAACATAATCCTAGTGACATCTCAGAAGAAGTTTTAGATTCATGACTGAGGTTCGATGAAGAGCATCAGTTACTATACAAAAATAATGTCTATGCTTTGAACTAAATAGCAGAGCTGTATCCATTATCATCAACAATTTCATCAGTACTTAACAGTTCTTGATGTTGGTGAAACTGATTCATGTTAATGGAGGTAACCGAGTTTAATCCTTCTACCATTCATGTTTGATAGCACAAGTAAATCCACCTGCTGACACTTGTGTAATTATGAAGCTCATGATGACATGCAAATCCATTGATTCGATCACTAGCTAAGTAGTAGTATGTACGTTTAACACATTGGCAGATGAAATAAATCGAATCGTTCTCAAAAGCTGCGAGAGAGAAATTAATGGTAGTACCATAAAATATGGTACTCCAAATTACTGATGTAATTGAAGAAACTTAAAAACTGGTCTATTGAAATTTCAGTTGTGCGTATGTCCATTGAACTCTGACTGAACTACTTTCTAAATTTAGTAAGAACAATTTTGGTAAATTACCAATCCACTTGTTTTGTCCTTTACATTTTCTCACAAATGACTGAAACTGGTTAGTTCGTTTCGTAATATTCCTTTCAGAAACCACACCATTATTAAACAGACATCAAACTTACTTTGATGAATGAAGTTGGTACTCTTAGTTTAAAATCAGTATCAGACATTTGTGAAAACCTTCAAATAGGTATTGTCACCCAGAATATATCTCAAAGAAAAACTAAATTTTTGGACATTGAATAGAATCTGGAGAATACTATGCAAGGTGACAATGAGAAGGAAAATATGTATTCCATAACCATTAGGAAATGACACAAAGGGCCCATAGAGGCCGATTTGCTTGGCTGCTATAATAACTATTACTACCACTAATCAGTTAGAAAATGCAATAAATTCGAACAAAGAGTGAGCCGGAGAGTATCAGACAAATGATGCAAAATACCCTTCTCTCCACAGATTCTCACAGAGAATGAGGCATACATTCTTTTTTGTTTCAGGTCTGTAAGGAGGTTATCTACGACGAGATTCCACAATAGTGGGAAAAGTACGCCCCACTGAGGACAGCCTCTCGTGGCTTTTACCTCCCTTGTGTCCCTTGTCTCTGATCCGATGAGAGTTAGTGTTGGCGTACCACAAGTATCCATATTGGGGCCCACTCTGTTTCTCATTCACATCAATGATTTACTGAAACAGATGAAGCATGCTACTACTCGACTCGTAGCCGATCATGTGAATTATAATTTGAGTGAATGGGTTGAAAAAATTGTATATGCCTCAATTATGAAAAATCAGTATAGATTACTTTCAGAAGTGGTCATTCTCAGGTTGAAACCCCAATGCTATTGCTCTGAACAACACTGATACCACAAAGACTTTATGTCTCAGTCTCCACTGCAATTTGAAATAGGACACACATATCAAAAACTTGTTCTCGAAGCTTGCTAAAACCTGCTGGGCACTTTGTATATCATCTCAATAATGTAGCAAGAATATTGTTAAACACTTATATTTTGGCTTTTTCTGGGGGAACCATACAGATGGAATATTTATCTTGAAAGAAAGGGCCGCTCGTATCGTGTCAAGGATCGAACCATTGAAATCATGCAGAGATCAAGAGAATCTCAATTCTTACAATGATATAGATTTATATCTTTGAAGTTGTTGTTTCGAATCTGAAATAGTAGAGCAAACCTATGAAACCCGCATGTTAACCAGATTGCTTCCATCCCAACATTCATACAACATATCAAGGGTCTATCTTATAATGGTTGCAAATTATTTGATGAGCTATACAGAACTCGAGAAATGAAAGAGTTATTATTCGTTAGAATAATTTTATTGTGACTTCTGATCATAATGAGGTGGAGACAATTCTTATCTATTTCAAAATCTTTGTTTTTATTCATTCCTGTATATGTCTTTGACTGTTAGCACGTCATTATTATTACTTTTTTAATTACTGTTTTAGATTGCTGTATCTGTCTACCTTTTGACATTGTCACATAAGTGTATTGTATAGTTATGTAATATATTTCTGGTTTACTGTTAGAACAAAACTCCACACTTGATAGGCATATCTTAAATAATTTTAACTATCTTTTGAAGAGATGGAGATTTGGTTTGAAGAATTTATTAAAATACAATAGGTTCTCAAAACAAATTCAAAAAAATGTCCAGTTTTGAAATGTGTGCCTAGACTTATGGAATAGAAGAACAAGAAGCAAATCAGATTTCTTAGATTTCTAATTCGTCTATTGAATCCTGCCTCTTGATAGGTTTGTATTTCATTTCCTGTCGATAATTATTATATTCGTTATAAGCTCGTTCTTAATTTTTGCGCATTTGCAAAAGTTGATATACTGAAAAGTACCGAAATAAATCTAGAAATAAACAATAGAAAACATCTGTTGATGGTCAGTCATCATTATGTATTACAATAAGAGTTTCAAATGAATAACATTTACTTTCAAGTTCAATAATGATATTACTGTTATCATTCATTATCTTCATGGCAGTTTTAACAAACACAAATGTTTTCTTCGACGTACTCATGGGAGCATTGGAGTGTCTGAAGATAGCTCTAACTACATGAACAACGTATTTTGATGGATATTTTCAAAAATAAATTGATTAACAAAATTTAATTAATATTTTGTTGACAAGCTTCAAACAACATATACGGCTTGAAGGTTGTAGACGATGTGGTAACTTGATAAATCTTGAAATACAACAGAGCATAGAGCTCGACTATCTTCTGGGAGATCATTAAATAACATTAACGTCAACAACCAAGGTTTTATACTTTTTTCGGTTCACAGTGTAGGGCAAATACTCTTCTAGCTAATACTACGTATTATCTCAAACAAACACTTGTGCAACAACAAACAAAAACATCTTTTGTTGTTCATTGTCAAGGACACTTTACAAGTGCTTCCCGTATCCAACTGCAATAAGCACTTGCAATCGGGTTCTCTTGGAGGAAGGTTTCACGAATATCTGTCAGATGTAGTTCAATATTCCTCGTGATATTAGCCAGGAAAGTAGTTGTTTTCGGACAGATGTTTGCTTCATATTTTCCACTTGGTGGAAATAATTTGAGAAAAATGGTACTTCGACTTGTGGGTGAAACATATTGCTAGCAAGGATTCGAACAAAGTTAGAAAATTTTGACGACGAGTATCAACTAAATGCTTTGAGTAAAATCGACAAATTAAATACATATATACCCTGACGACACAATAAAATTACTTTTTCAGCATTAACTATAACAGAAATTATTAATGAACGATTATTCAGCATATATGAAAAAATACATTTACAAATTGTACAATCCCCATAGATTCCTTTCAAATCGAATCAAATATACTTCAATTTCTGAAGAACCTAATTCTTATTAACAAAGTCCTTCACAATGAAACAGAAGAAAACAATAATTATTAGGTACCATTAGATATGATAAAAAACAGGAACAACATAAATAATAAGTATGAATGAAAAAATAAATTTAATAAATTGGCACACAAGTAAATAAAATAAAACTAGTTACAACATTGCTGGTAACAACAAACAAATATCTAACAAATATAAAACATAAAAATACAAAAAATAGCAGTAGAAAATAAATATTAAAATTACCACATTAGAAAATAGCTTTGTATACATGTATAGTTTTGGTGATTCAATAAAACATTAAAATTGAATCCTTCATTAATATGAAAGTTAAATTTCACGACACTAAAAGTTATCACAGTAGAATTCATTAAATGAGTAGAAAGCAGTTGCCAGAAGATTTTTAGCGGAATTTTTCAATTTTGTTACCCATGATATCAATCTCGATCGGAAAGTGATTATTGTATAATTTTTTACCATTATAAATTATAGAATTTTTTTTAATGTGTTGATGTTGGAATTTCAGAGGAGTCATGTTTGGTTCAACTTTCAATTGAGAATGTTCCCCTTTTCAACATAGTAATATTATATTCAGTGTATGCCAGTACATTTTTAAATTTTCTTAGAATGAAACATACAGCTTCTAAAATAAAAATGCATGATAGTGGTAAAATTTATGTGTAATGAAGAGTGGCCTGCAAAAATCCTGGAATTTAGCAGTGCACATTTACCTACTTGCTGTTTTTTGCAAGACAAATACCACATTGAAAAAAAATTTGATTACATGATCCCTAAAAACAAATTCAATTTCTTAGATGTGAGTCGACAAATGCATAATACACACTTTATGCAATATCTTCACCAAGTTCCCATGAAGTGGTTCTAACTGCAAAACATCCTGTTGCCAATTATCTTCTGAGCTTTTCAGTATGATCTTCGAATTTCAATTTACCATCAATAATATTTTCTGGCCTTTAGCTTGATTTCCCAGATGAAGTTCTTGAAGATTACATTTTTGATGTATTGAAAGATAGCTTATTAGCATCACACGAATCCTTACTGGTATCACTCTCAATCATTTGTTTCAGCTTTGATCATGCCAAAATATTGTGGTGCCATCTACGAATTGGGTGAACTCTCCGGAAATATCAATTGATGTCATATCATTTATGTAAATTAAATTAGATGATGGTCCCAGGATTGAGCCCTAAGGTACTCCCCATTTAACTTCTTGTTTGTGCGGTAAGCTACCTTGAAGTGACACGCTTTGAGTTCTTCTAGATAAATAGGACTCAAACCACTGAATAATTCCATTTCTGAATCCATATATCTTCAATTTTTGCAACAAAATTTTGTAGTTAACACAGTCGAAGGCCTTTGTTAGGCTACAAAAAACCACTGTAGCAACTTCTCTATCGATAATTTCCAGGTAAACATTTTGTAGAAGGTTAACAGCAACTTCTCTATCGATAATTTCCAGATAAACATTTTGTAGAAGGTTAACAATAGCATCACTTGTTCCTTTTTATTTTTAAAATCCAAATTGAGTAGCATCAATAGTATTGTGTGTATTCAGAAAAACCATTGCTCTTTTTTCCACGAGTTCGTCTATTATTTTCGAGAGTCTGGGTAACATTGAAATGGGTCTGAAGTTTGCAGGATTTCCAGTATCTCCCCCCTTGTGTAATGGAATGGAATGACTATTGAGTTTTTCAAACATGATGGAAAAACTTCTGTGAGAAATGAAAAAGGTTCTGCTTCGACTAGTACCATAAGGGCGGAGTCGAAGAGATATGAAAATATTTGTAAAGATAAGTTATTCCACCTAGACGTATTTTTTATTTTTGTGTTTAGTCCCTCATGAGATGAATTGTCAACAGGCTGACAACCTGTCATCCCTCACCTATCATCTCTCACCAGTTCACAGACTTGTTGCTGTTCTGGATGCCAGTATCGACTGATTTAGAATGCTACCTGTTGACTCAAGTTCTCGAAAAAAGTCCATTTTACTACTCGAAGACTTTATCGGGCCCTTCTTTATTAACCATGAATTCATTTTATTACAATATTCTTTTTGTAAAAAATGGAGACGATAGCACAAAAGTTATTCAAAAAACTCATATTTTAAGGTACCTATCATCTCAAATTCGTTTTATTTTCCAATAAATTATGTTCAAGATTTGGATTGTCTTAAATATTATCAAGATAGCATATATGTTTTTCATGTAATATTGGCACGTGTATCACATTTTGATAGTGTCCGTTGATTATTTTATTATATCTTATGCAAAACTATTGACTGATCAAACGAGAAACTTGACCAAAGTGTAAGCGAAAATAGGTCAATAACGACGATGTTATGATCTTTGGTAAAAATATAATTTTATCAAACTAGTCGATGCGACGGAAAGAGATCAAAGTCAAGGATGAATGGAAAGTAAAAATAAATTTGTTCAGGGTTGAAATGATAAAATTAATTGGGTCGACTCTTTCAAGATTTGAAACTTATCAATTCGTTAATTATCGATCTGGGTCAACCGCTCACTTCATTTTTTCGAATGGTGGAAAAAATAACATCGTAAACGTTATGTACATGTGTGTAATCTGAAAGTACACATGATATGGACCAAATTTTTGTACAAGAGCAGTAAAAATTTCCTTTTTAGGATGATTTATTGAACTTTCGGTATTCTGACATTTTTTTGAAATCAAGACAGTAAGTGTGTAAACATTCGTCATGTAGAGGACCTCAAGGATCACTTTATTGTTCATTTACAATAATAATCAACTGTGTCATCGAACTCTTGGTGGAATGTAGTCAGCTTTTCAGACTATCCCAGGTAGCACATCATAACGGCTGAATCTTGGTTCTATATTGATAAAAAACTATATTGGTCCAATGTGGATGAATATTCAAAAAACAATATTATAGTAATAATATTGGTGGAATATGGGTTGAACAATTTCTACCCATATCAATAATACAATATTGTCTACATATTGTTTTCAACAACTAGAATAAATATTGCAATCCCAATATTTCAGTCATATCAATTCTAGGGATAATAAACTATATTGTATTTTCAAGTTTGATAGCACATTGGTTGTATATTATTTCAACTATATTCAACAAATTATAATAACTTATATTGGGTCAATATTGGTTCAATGATATTTACTAATATCGATAAAATAATATTGTTTTCATATTGTTTTCAACATCTGGAATAGATATTGCAATCCCAATATTCCTCTCATATCGATTCTAGAAATAAAAACTATATTATATATCCAAGTGTGATTACACATTGGTTGAATTTTATTTCGCCAATATTCAACAAATCTCATTATCTTATATTGGGTCAATATTGGTTCAATGATATTCACCGATATCGATAAACCAATATTGTATGAATTTAACATATAGGCCGAATATTCAATGAACTATATCAGAATTATATTATGATCAAGCCTAGATATAAATCCGCTAGATGGCTCTTCATATGGACCGTCTTCTAGCACGGAAATATATTGAATACTAAACATAACTTGTTTTCAAGACAGCTTACTCAGTGGCTAAGGCGACCAAAAGGTAGACTCTGGTGTCACCTTGACCAACTAAAAAACATTTAATAATTCACCAAGGCATATTCACTTCCACCAATATATCCAAATGATAATTGTACCAATAACGATGAATATTTTTAGGACATTATTGCTTCACGAATATTTCACCAATTCTATGTTTGAAATGTCTAAACAATGTTGATTTCATTGAAAATATGAACAGGATGTTCATAAAGTCAGTTGTGGAATCATCTGCGACTGAAAGTTGGAATTTAGTCGCTGTTTTCCATCGTACAAGATAACCTTCCAGGTAGCACATCATATCGGCTGAATCTTGGTTCCATATTGGGCCAATATAGATATATTGTAAATGATAAATCAGTATTGGTCCAATATGGGTGAATATTCAAAAAACAATATTATATTAATAATATTGGTGGAATATTGGTTGAACTAGTTTTGAAAATATATATGATATATTGGGTCAATATTGGTTGAATAATTTCTGCCGATATCGATAATACAATATTGGTTATATATTGTTTTCCACATCTAGAATAAATATTGCAATCCAAATCTCCCTTGCTCGCACAAGCTCTGCTTTTGAGGGGTTTTCTCCGAAAACATGGGAGTTTCGTAAAAAATAAATATTCCTGTCATATCGATTATAGGGGAAAAAAACTATATTGTATTTCCAAGTTTCATGGTATATTGGTTGAATATTATTTCCACTTTATTTGACAAACTGTAATAACTCATATTGAGTTGAATGATTTTTACCAATATCGATAAAACATTATTGTCTTCACATCGATTTTAACATCTAGAATAAATATTGCAATCCCAATATTCCCCTCATATCGATTCTAGGAATAAAAACTATATTGTATCTCCAAGTGATTACACATTGGTTGAATTATCATTTCGACAATATTCAACAAATCTTATTAATTAATATTGGGTCAATATTGGTTCAATAATATTTATCGATATCGTTAAAACAATATTGTATTCATATTGTTTCCTACATCTAGATTGAGATGAAATTTGAATATTGACCGAATATTCAATGAAACATATTGAAATTATATCATGATCAAACCTGGATGAAAATCCGCTAGGTGGCTCTACATATAGAACGTCTTCTAAAACCTACGGAAGTATATTAAATACTTCCCATAACTTGTTTTCAAGACAGCTCACTCAGTGGTTATGGCGATCAAAAGGCAGACTCTGGTGTCACCTTCATCAACTAAAAGACATTTAATAATTTACCAAGGTATATTGACATCCACCAATATATCCAAATGATTTTGTACCAATATCGATGAGTATTTTGAGGCCATTATTGCTTCAAGAATATTCCACCAAAACTATTTCTAAAATATTTAAACAATATTCGACCAATATCGCAAAATGTTCACATTTTACTTCTCGACAATATAACTTTTGAATATTGTGCTAATATTGTCAGAATATTGTATCAGCGATATTGTACCAATATTGCCGAATATTTTGAGGCCAATATTAGTTCAAGAATATTTCGCCAATATTATTCAAGTAATATTGGACCAATATCGCCGAATGTTCACATTTTTTTTTCTCGCCAATATTGCATTTAAAATATTTCGTCAATATGTTCACAATATTGTACCAATATTTTACCAATATAGGTGTGCTACTTGGAGCTCTCTTAGAAGGGATTCATGTTTTAAAGAGAAACATTCTCAATTGAAAATTCAGTCAATACATGACTCCTCTGGAAATGGAAAAACCTACGATAAAATTGAAGTTACTTTTTTGTAATATCTAACAGAAAACAACTACTTCCCCGGCAAAAGCCACGCTGGACATTGAACTACATCTGACAGATATTGAGAAAGAGCCTATATAACTTGAGAGAAAAAATCTGAAAGTGAAAATGTGCATTTATTATTTATCGTAGGTTTTTCCATTTCCAGAGGAGTCATGTATTGATTCAATTTTCAATTGAGAATGTTTCTCTTTAAAGTCTAAACAATATTTGACCAATATCGCAAAATGTTCACCTTTTACTTCTCGACAATATAACGTTTGAATATTTTGCCAATATTTTCAGAATATCGTACCAGCGATATTGTACCAATATCTCTGAATATTTTGAGGCCTATATTGCAATATTGCTGGACTCCAAACTTTCATGGAGGCCGCACGTAGATAGGGTTATTCAAAAGTCGGTAGCAATCCTATGGCAACTGCGGAGAATTGTAGGAAGCAATTGGGGCACCAACCCAGAGATCATGCGTACACGGCAGTCGTAAGACCAAAGATCCATTATGGGTCAGCTGTGTTGTGGCCAGGCGCACTGGGCAGCACAATAGGCCGAAAACTTAGCAAGGTTCAGAGGTTGGCCTGTTTGGTAATAACGGGCGCAATGAGAACAACTCCAACCGCAGTGTTGAAGGTGCTGCTGAGACTGCCACCGCTTCCAATCTGGATCGAGAAGTAGGCAATGGCAGCACATTTAAGGATGCAACTCGGGAGTCTCGGTAAACGAAGGAGCGATGATAGGTCATGCGGAAATCGCGAAGTGGGCGGAGTGTCAACCTCGGTCAGAAATACTAAAAGAAAATTTTACTCGGAGACTATATCTGGGAGCGGAGCTCCGATAGGCTCCGCCCACCAGCGACTTTGCTTCGGCATTGGCCGGAGAAAATGTCAAGTTTATCTATTTAAGAAGCCCGTTTTGGCTGTTTTAGGCAGTCATCCGGGAGCCACAGACCAGAGTGTAGTTGTCCTACCGAGTGGTAGCCCGGGTGGCTCTGGTGTTATTAGTATTTCTGGCCAGGTCTTAGCTTCCTCTAGAAATCTACGGCCTGGCTTAGATAGATGAAGCGTCGTTGGTTAACACCAACAACATTAAGAAAGAATTCGTACTGTTCCTGACTGATCCTGAAAGAAGAGTTCCGGTGTTGCTGGATAATTGCGACGATGCTGCACTTGGAGACGCTTGAGCTAGCCGGATGAGGCAAGGAGTCCTCCAATTTCCGATCCAAGTGCACGCATTTGTTGACAGGAGCAGGAGATCCCGATCTGTGCCCTCAGAGTGAAAAGCGTACTGCGATGGAATAAAGAGTTTACTCTTACTATTCCGAGCAGAGAACAATGGGAAGGAAACAAGGTGGAGTTTAGCACAGGAAGCCTAATATGTTATTCGGACGGTTCGCGTCTGACTGACAAACAGGCCTCGGGTGCCGGAATCTACCTGGAGGGAAGAGAAGTGCGAGATAGCTACGCTTTAGGCAGATATACAACAGTTTTTCAAGCTGAAGTGTTCGCCATCAGTACCTACGAGGCAAGAAGTGAAAGAAGGGTCCGAACAGATAATATATATCTGTTCGGATAGTCAGGCAGCGCTCAGAGCCTCCCCAAAGAACTACTACTACTACTACTACTACATATTGCTTCGAGAATATTTCGCCAAAATTATTCAAGTAATATTGGAACAATATCGCCGAATGTTCACATTTTTTTTCTCGCCAGTATTGCATTCAAAATATTTTGCCAATATGTTCACAATATTTTACCAATATACCAATATAGGTGTGTTACTTGGGATACTGTAATTTTTCGCTGCGCTCTGGAATATATGCCAAAAATTTTCCTCAAAGACAACACCCTCAAGATATATGCTTTGAATATTGAGAGACAAACTTGAGCGCACAAAAAGTGTAAATTATAAAAAATCTTCATGGGAAATACCATTTCCTATTTCCTTTCACTTGGTTCTTTCATTGCTATTTGTACATTACATAATTTCCTTTTTCGTGGTAACCAAAAATAAATAAATCTTGGCGTTCTCCGAATCTAGGAAATATGTTTGATTTGGAAATTCTTGAAAGCAGATGATTTTACTGTTAACACTATCATTTTCATCATTTACCTTGTCGTTTAAACCGTTGCATCTCCTTCTATATTCATGATGAACCGATGAAGCGAAAGTGCAATGGCATGTAGTAAGCGCCAGTTATTGAGAAAATGGGTCACAACACACATTCTCTCTAAAAATCAATAATAAACTGCATCTGAAATTTCACCTCATTATAAATAGTAAGTAGTTTACGGAAAAATGAATGCGGAAAAGCGCTCCACATTCGATGGCTAAAAAATGTAAACAAATAAATTGATCTTGGCAGTCATGTTCAATAATTCATGAACGTACGTGGATATTTCAATTGGGTGGATATTTGCTGATATTTTCAGTGTATGATTGCACTTTCATAATAGATACTCAGATAGATAGATTTATTGGAGCTTTCAATTTAAACAACTGAAGAAACTCAAGTCAAAAAAATACAACAATATAAAAATATCTCCTAATATAAACAAAATGTCACTTGATATAAGTGAATACAATTATTATGTAAAAAAATATATACATATAAAAGTAAATAGTAAATATATGTATCACAATCGTAGCTTAACGAGTTAAATTAATTTAGGGTTACAAGGAAAATTAAATTTAATCCAAAACTGTTATTTTCATTTGTCCATAAATTCCTTTAATGAATTCGGCTCAATGACACACAACAGATTGAAAACATGTTTTTTAAAAATTGATCTTGAACGAACTTCTTTGATAGTCAATGGTAAATGGTTGTAGAATTTTATGGATGCGTAATATGGCCCTTCCTCTGTATTTTTCAATCTATGCTTAGGAACAATGCAATTGGATTTCTGTCTGGTGGAATACTCATGTTTATATTTGTCCTCTTCAAGATTTGATTTATTATCATAAACAAAAAGTACACAAATATAAATATATATCGCATATACAGTAATAATTTTATTAGCCTTGAAGGTACCACGACAAGTATATGTATATTTCATATTTAATATTGTTTTCAAGATACGTTTTTGAATGATGAAAATACGATCTAGTTGTGTACTCCCTCCCCACACTAATATACCATATTTCAGCAGAGAATAAACAGTCCCATAATATGCCGTTTTCAGTGCATCGATTTTTAAATGACTTCACAAAACTCTAATTGCATAACATCTACTTGCAAGTTTTTTTGCCAGATGGTCAATATGTACCTCATAATTCAATTTCTCATCAATGTAAATTCAGGTTTGTACTAGCTGAAATAGCTAATCTTTCAGTACTGAGCTGAACATACTCCGGAATGAAAATGTTTTTGTGCACAGTTTTGAATATTATGCAGTATATTTTAGAGGTGTTTAAAAATAATTTATTGTATTGTAATTTAATGTGGCATAGAACTGGTAATAAGGACGGGATACACTTTTTTTTTGATGGTACATTGTCTATACCACTGCTCATTTTATTTTTGAGTTTGCCGCTAGCTTGAATTATTTCCTCTTCTGGATAAAGAAATATAGAGTTGTGCTTTGATTTTTGCTGTGATTTATTAATTGACTCTCTCTAGAGGGTGCAGAATTCAAAAAATGAACATTGAATTTATTTCCTAGATTCACCCCATCCCCATGATTATCAGGAAAAACAGTTTTGCTATTTCCAGCCTTGTTGTTGAGAATATTCATCACATTCCAGGTGGTTTTTGATTTTTTGTCACTTTCTTGAATCATGTTATTGAAAAAGTCGCTTTTTGTTTCATTCAGAAGTAGTCTGTAGGATTCCCTGTATTCACTGAATAAATTTTTAAAGTGTTCATTACCAAGAGCCATTATCTGCAAGGTGCTTACTTTTTCTTTCATACTTTTGATTTCTTCACTCAAAATCCACTTTTCGTTTTTCATTGTCTTATTTTTGATTTTTTTAATTGGAAAGGAAGAGTTGAAAATATCACAAAATTTGCTAGAGAAAATATTCCATTTCAAATTAGTATCAGCTTCAATATAAACCTGTTGCCAGGTAAGTCGTCCAATTTCGGTTGTGAAATTACCAATAGTGTTTTCCGAAAAAAATCTGTTATAAATAAACTTAGATCGTCTATTCAAAGATGTACTTTTGCATCAATTGAAATTTTTCCTATTCGATTTGCAAATTAACATTAAAAACATATCCTTTATTCATTTAACTTGCTATATAAATTGCATAGATACAGATTCCAAGGATTCCTCTTAACTTTTGATGACAGGAAAACTATAAATCTACTTTCAAAAATGAGATACCAGCTGTGGATTCAGGCAACAAGAAGGGTATATTTGATCTCTGAGAGATCTCCCAAAATTAATCTATAAATTATGCAATTATTACATGATTTACACAATCACTTACATGGCATGAATATAGCATTTGTGTCCCAAATTAAGATTCAATTAGAGGTTTGTCTACCCAGAACTATATCAAGTGGACACTGATGAAGATTGTGTGGAAATAATTAACCAAACAGCAGGTTTATCAATTCTATACGAGGATGAATATGAAAGAGATTCGTTTAATATTTCATAACTGATTTTTTTCAAGTCATATTTTACTTCCTGTATCTCGAATACCTTTAATACAATAATCATATGAAAAAGCCAGAATGATCCACATTATCACTGGTAATTTTTTTCAACTATTTCTTGCTTGTTTGATGCATACATCTCCGATGGAACTCCTACATTTACAACAACGCGGAGCATGGAATTGTGAAAAGAAACAGTGGTTTTCTGTTTGTCGTAGACTAGTCTAGAGTAGACACAGTGGGTAAGGTCGATGTACCCCGAATATATAAGAAATTCCTCTAGTGAAGGTGGGGGAGGATTGAGAAAGTAACAGACAATGACCTGTAGTGAACTCAAGAAATACCTACTGTCGGACGCGATGTTTTTCTTATCAACGATCAATATAATTCGTCAAAAAAAGGATAGAGCCTAACTTTTGTTTAAATGGAATGAGTCCCAATCACAAACAAATAAACACGTCACTTCATGATTTTTGTAAATCAATATTTTTAGTAATCCCCCATACTGTTATTTTGATTTAAGGGTATTCAGATGACTTATCGCAAAAAATGCAGCAAATAGCGAAGTACCTCCATGTAGGAACACAATTGTCCAGTCCGATTTCAAAACAGTCGTGAGAAAAATATTGATCAATTGTTTAAAAAAAAATTGTTTAAAATTGTTTTTTCCGTTAACCAGCTGTCGTCCCCTTACGAACGGCAGCCCTCAAAAGTCGAAACTTGTGCGAGCTAAGGATTAACGAGGTCTTACCTTTTTACGTGCGATTCCAGCACGATCCGAGGAGAATATCGAAGAGAGGTCCGTTGGTCACCCATCCAAACCATGGCCTCGCATAGCGTTGCTTGGCTCCAGATATCGGTGAACCGGCGCTCTCCGTTCGAGCTATCCCCGCGGAATAGTTGGCAACAACAATGGAATACCAGTGGGTCAAAGTTGAGCGAAATGAAGATGTCAGTCAGTCCATGGAAATACACCCCAATGCCCAGAAGACATCAGGTCCTTTTCACAAGACTCCGCATAGGACACACATGACTTACTCATGGATACATCATAGGAAAAACAGAAGAACCACACTGTGTTATTTGCCTAACAAAAATCACTGTGAAACACATTATTCAAGAATGTCCATTATATTACCAACAAAGACAGGACAATAACATCCCAGAGAGTATTATCCATACCTTCAGGAGAATGTAGTGTTACTGAAAACGTGTTAAATTTTCTGAAACACAGTAACCTTATGGACAAAATTTAGTATGTTAACAAAACTTAGTATGTAGACAAAACTTAGTGTGTAGACAAAATTTATAATATCAATGTCAACTGAATGTCTCTGATAACCCTAAGGGTTGATGAGACAATAAATAAAGCTAATTAAAAAAAAAAGATGACAAATGAAAAGTTAATGTTAACAGCCTCCATACGTTAACATTTTTTACCGGCCGGCGGCCATTAAGAAATCACTTGTTAAAATATTTTTTTTGAAAACTTTATTCTGCTTAAAATAACAGTAATTATAATAACTATTTATAAATATGAAAAGTAATTTGTCACTTGCTATTATTTGAAATTTCTTTTCCGTCGATGAGAGATTTACCATATATAGCACCAGTATTTGAACTTGTCGGTGTTGCCTATCAAATAGTTGTCTCGTTATCTTTATTCTCTTTGAAACTGAATTTTCAATATACGACTCCGCCACCGCAGAGGAGTTCCAACCTCCAAGTTCTTTTACCGATAGTAGATCGCCACCATTTTCTACAAGCATAGTAGCCGATGATCTGCGAAACGAGTGCCCTTTGTAGAGCTGAGGATTTTCCAATTTTAAGAATGCTGCAATTTTCTTCGGAACAGCACCAATAGTATGAATGCTCACAGCTTGTTTTACACATTTGCCATTCCTATAACCAATGAAGAATCGCCGATTTTCCAAATCTACGTACTTTTGGTATAAACCATGCATAGGCATCAAAAGGAAGTCCTTTTTTGGAAATGACAAATACCCAGTTTTTTTTGTTTTTAGTACCAAAACTCTGGTACTAGTGCTTTCAAAATCACCCAGTCAGCTTAAGTTCGTCACGTATACAGGCGCCAAAAATACCACACATTAATACAACCTTTTCAAGCAACCATGGTTGATTTTACTTCTTCAGACAAAATTTTGCTTTCTTTGGTGTGTATCCATCAGACTTTCGTCTCAAGAACAAAAATTAATTTCCAAGTCTGAAAATACCATTTCTGTAGGTAATACTAATATGATAGTGATAGTAATATGATAGTAATATGATAGTGATCTTTACAATACTAGTTTTCTTGATCCTTGCTTATCGGATCATTCTGGGCAACTTATGTGTTTTGACTTTGAAAAGAGGAAAAATATTAAATATACTAGATCAATTTCTCGTTCGGGTTTGGAGGACTTGAGACAGGTTCTGAGCAATTACAACTGGGGCACTTTCCAGAACGAATCACCAAACACTGTGATGAAGAATTTTATGAGTATGCTGAGCTGCCATATCAAAAAGAATTTTCCTTTGAAGAAAATAATAGAGGTCATAAGGCGCCTCTTTATGCCTTATTATGGACATTTTGCATTTTGGTGATTTGTAACGAAAAAAAAAAATTGTAATTAATCAAATGTAGGAGAATGAATTATACCGAAATCATTTTTGACACCAAAATAATTTTTGATAATTTGTTGGTTAAAATTTCTTTTAAATTTATTTATTTATTTTTTGGTGATATATTTCTGTCATCATTAACTGCTAGTTGCTAAGTTCATTGACTCAAACCTCACATCCTTCACAGGATCTACACGGCGGTAATCAAGACCAGAATCCTATATGGAGCAACGGTACGGTGGCTGAGAGTGGACCACATAACCACAACCAACAAGCTGGGACAAATTCAAAGACTAGCTTGTAGGGGAATAACCGGCGCGATGAGGACGACCCCCTCGGCAGCCCTAGACGCCCTGCTGGGTCTGCCGTCGCATCCATATATATATATATATATATATATATATATATATTATATATATATATATATATAAAGAAGGAAGCGATGGCGTCCTATCTGAGAATGCGTGACTCAGGGGGCTGGCGAGGAGAGGGGTACACAGGGCATACCAAAATCGCTGTGGTAGCGGAGAAAGAAATCCCACTATCCGCTATCAAAGTGATACAGACAGAGGATGAAATAAGGTGGAAAATGACGATCTCGCTAGAGATCCCAGACAGGAGAGAGTGGGAAGAGGAAAGGGTGATATTTCCCCCAGAAAGCCTGGTCTGTTTTACAGACGGGTCCAAACTGGAGGAAGGACAAGCCGGAGCAGAAGTTTCCTTGGAAAACGGAGAGAAAAGAGCCTATGCGTTAGGTTCTCTGACAACAGTTTTCCTGGAAGCAACCAGAATGGAAGAGGTGGGGTCCGGCACAGAGATACATGTATATGTCTGCTCGGACAGTCAGGCCGCCATCGAAGCTCTGAATGCAACCAGAACCAGATCAGTACTGGTTCAGGAGTGCAGAGATGCCCTAGATAGTCTTGCGACTGAAAAGGAAATAACTCTGTGGGTCCCGGGCCATGCAGGGATTGAAGGCAACGAGCTGGCGGACCAGCTAGCCAAGCAAGGAGCCGGACAACCCTACTGCGGGCCCGAACCCGCATTCGGCATAACAAGGAGACAAGAAACAACGGCACTGAATGAGTGGGCCGTTGATACATTAGGAAAAGAGTGGAGTGCAGGCAGATGATATCGGGACCCGACATGGCAAGGACGGCCAAGATACTGAAGCTATATAAGCCGCAAAGAACTCCGACTGTTGGTGGGAGTTCTAACCGGCCACTGCGGCCTCAGGAGGCACCTGGCTCTCATCACAGTTGAGGCAGACCCACTATGCACGGAACGTGGGGAGGAGGAGGACTCCTTCCACTTCCTGTGCGAATGTGGTATTTATGGCAGGCTCAGACAAAACGTCTTCGGAGCTGCCACTATTAAGGAGGAAGAATTGCACTCATTGCAATGGAAGAACATTTCGACTTTCATAAGAAGGTCGCAGAGGTTCGAGCAGGTATCCGACATGGGATGAGTGAAGATGCCGGGGATTGCGAAAAGTGCCCACTGGGCCTAGTCGCTGACGCTTGCGTCTTCCACCCATTACCATTACCATCAAGTTCATTGAAGTTTATACATTGAATGATCAATGAGAAAAAAATTCAAACGAAAAAGATAACCAGGAATAAACAGAGAAAAGAGAGGAGTTTCAAAGGGGTGGGAAACGGCAAAAAAATGGCCAAAATGTCTTCCCATTTAAAATGAGTTTTTCTGGCTCCTAAAAAAGCTCCTTGTAAAATTTGGAAGCTTAAGATTGAACCCAAGTGCAGTTTTTGATATTTCAACACCCGAGTTTTTCAATTGGTTTATTTGGTCAACTCTGAGGCCGGGCCGTACTTAAAAAAGTCTCCCATTCGGATTTTTCAGATGTAAAGACCATAAGAAAGTGAAGAAACACTAAATTAAGCATATAGGAGACGTCGAATTTTTGCGAATATCGATTTTGTCGTCCAAAATTTTCAAAAATATGTATCGAGTAGTGAGCCTAAACCAAATCATGTTCCGCTTTGTCAAATGCTTACTAGTCACTTTCCAAACAAAATTATCATAACGGAAGACATATAGAAATCGTCGAAAAAGTCAATACACATTTTTCATTCGTATTGGAGTGGGCCCTGCCTGATTTCAAAAATATTTGGAATTTGGGGATTTCGAGGGATGGACTTTCATCTCATCAAATGTTAACGTTTATAAATGGTGGATTTTAGCAAGATTAAATACAGAAACAAACAACAACAATTTAGATTTTGCGTAAGCTGAATCAGTAGAGGTTGCTAATTTCTTATTTATAATGCCACAAGCATTATTCACTAGTAAGGGAGGAAAATTGTAATAAATTACATGGCTTCAGAGATTTGATCAAGTTGAGAGTATCCATAGAAAAAGCAACGGGCCCAGGATAGAACCTCGAGGTACTCCTGATTTCATTGTCAACTTTTCAGATTAAACTTATTAAACTTTTACACACTGTTCACGATTATTTAAATAGTTTTGTAAATGAACGTTGGCCATTTCAGAAAAACCTAATAGCATATAGGAGCACGCCTATCAAATAAATTTATTGAACAATTCGTCTCCATTTCAACTAACACGAGACTAATATGCTAGCAGAAATTCACTGCCAGGTTTCTCATAGATATAAATTGACGATATTCTTCTCGCTCCTTTTTTTTCTGATGAATGGTAAATTCAAGATCCTTTTTGCTTTCTTTCTATAGCTACCGAACATGTCTGTTCATTTATGTCATTGAACACAATTTACAATGTTGGAAAATAAAACAAAATTTACCAAACTCAACGAATTTTTTCAATATTTCATACTTACATATAGCCTTCAATGGTTCAAACGATGTTACTCAATCATATCTCGTAAAAAATTCGGAGTATATTGAACTCAATTTAAATGCTCAGGGACGCATGAAGTCACACTTTCAAATTGAATTCTGGTAAACCTTGCCAGCTGATTTATGCTGGTAGACAGCAAGAAAAATAAAAATGTCACAATTCCGCGACGCAAAAAAACATGTCCTTATGAATACTGATATTTCGAATCCTAATGACGGCGAAGGTATGAATATTATGATGAATCTGAAGAATTACATGTTTCTAGAGAATGTTCTTGTGATCCAGAATATAATAATAATAGAAAAAGAGCTTCTGAATGAAAGTGAACGCCGTGGAAAATAATAATTCAAGATATGTAAAGTCTGTGGACCATCTAGAAGGCAAAAGTTTATTATTTTTCAATCACATTGGCTGTGATAAAAGTTCGATTGGAATCCTGCAGAATCAAGGAAAGTGATAATTTTTAGATCCAGAATGTAGAAATGTTGAAAGAGTATAAAATGATACCATGGAAACTGATAAACTTATGGAAGAAAATCAACATGAATAAAATATAAAGTGACTAGAGGACAATATCAGTTATTATATGAACTGTACCGAGAAATATATTGGAATGTGTATTGATAGAAGAAGTACAATAAATAGTACCTACATAAGCTGCTTTTTTGCAAAAACTTTCCTGTCCTCTTCTGATTTTTATGAGTTCATATATTGTGAATCCAAGATAAGGTTGTCCACCACGGTTATATCTGAAACAGATTTTGGTATTGGTTAAATTGGAAAAAATTGCGAAAGTGAAGGGTCATCTATATAGAAGTGAGAAATTTCCAAAGATATTTTTCATTTTCATATTATTGTGGCATTTCGTTAAGGACCAACCTCAGCAATTTTTTTTCAATGCGGACCAGATTTACTTGTTTTTTAAACAATTTTTTTCTGAATTTAATGATTCAGGTATCATTTACGACTTGCCACGTATCACGTCATAGAAGAAATATATGAACATGTACTATGGCGTGAAAAAAAATAATATTCTGTATTAATTTTCTGTGGTATAAGTCTAATAGTAAAAAGTTGAAATTTCAACGTCTTTTATTTCTCGAACTAATCGTATAAAATACCATATATTCAAACCAGAAGTTACGTATTCTGTTGCATATCCAAGCTCAATGAAGAACCCAAATTCCAGGGGTGTACGTAATTTATTCATGGTAAACAATTGATAATAATTCTTATAAAATACTAAATGAAAACAATAATAGTTTTTCATCCAATAACTTGTCCGATATCTCTCTAATATTTTGAGAATAATATCTAACACTGGAAAATAATTATAAAAAACCACCCCCACTTCATAAAAAATTAAATGAATATCAGATTAAAAATAGACATAGTCTGGTGAGGTTAATATTGAATGCTTGTTCTCAATCGTACCAATCGGAAAAACTCCCAAAATTGTCGAAATCTAATTTGTTAAAAAAGATCTGATTTCCAAATATTATACGAATAGAGATTTTATAATGCAGACAGATAGTCACCCAAACAATTACGCTTCTGGAAAAGAAGTATTTTTAATCCTTTTGAATGTATATTTTCAGGTAGGCTAATTCAAAATACGATTAGTTACTGTCAAAATTAAATCTTCTTTTACACGCTTTCTATTAGCTTGACTTGTTAGTAAGTTTGACTGTTATGGAATTTTAAATTCAATTTTTAACTACTTCCAGTAGTCCAAATAATTTAAAATTTGGCACACATGTCAAGGACCGATGACAATATAATTTATTTTAATAATAATCTAATATACTTTGTAATTTTTTTGGATTCAATATTTTGATAAAATTTGTTTTAATTTTGAAAATAATTATAATAATAATGTCTGTCAGTTCGTTTTGCAAACGTTTTTAGACGAACTGTAAACGTAGCTCAGAACTGGATTACAATGCAATATTACTGCATAATATGCTAATAATAATGTAATAATATAAAAAATCGTTTAAAAAAACTAAAGAAACACGCTTTTATAAAACGTGATATGAACTAAATGAACAAAAAGATGAAAAATAAATTTTGGTTAAAAAAACAAAGAATCGTGTATTTATAGTAGTATGAACTAAAAATATTCTGTAAAAATCAACTTTAGTTTTAAAAAAGTGTTGGGTTTTCACGTATATTTTCTTAATCACAGTATTTATGAATATACATGGCAATAAAAAATAAAGATATCTAATATCAATAACCCCAGTCGTGTTTAGCATCAAATATAATATTGAATACAAGTTTCAATTTTTTGATCATATAAAAGAGTGCTTCTCAATTATTTTCTTAAATATTTTCAAACCAAGTATTTTCAAACCCTAATTTTTATTTGAAGACGACAGTCTCGTAAAACCAATAACTTATAGGAGTGAATTGATTCGTTTGCCCTTCTATACTTGAATAGCCTTCCTTGATCAAACTTTTTTTTATTTTCAGAAGGTTATAATACCAAAAAGACCATGTCAAGAAACGAATTTCCTACTCAAAATCAAACTTCTAATAGATTTCTATAAATAATTCGAACATTTCTCAAATGAAAAATCATTAGTAGTACTAGTTTTTTTGAGAGATTGTTAGATATCTTTTTTATATTGGAGTAGAGTTAATAAAAACATAAAAGTTCGTGAAAGCACTTTACTTTTAACAAAAATGAATTCTCTCAAATATCACTAACCTGTTCTTCATAATGATACAACTTGACTGCACATTTCTAAATGGAACTGGAAACGTAAAGCACTGTAAAAACACATTGGCATAATTGCCACAAAATCACAGAAACTTGAGCACTGGCTGTAACTATCAGATTAAGGAATCTTTCATCAATAGAAATGTTGAGAAATTGGTCGTAGCAATGAGAAGATAATGGCCATAATATTCCGGACAGCAGGATAAAACGATTTTTTTAGTTATTTTTCAGAATTTTGTAATAATAATCTAATATATATTGTTATTTTTTTTGTATCCATTATTTCAATAAAATTTGTTTTAATCTTGAAAATAATAATAATGTCTGTCAGGTCGTTACAGATTTTGCAATCGTTTTTAGACTAACTGTAAACGTAGCTCAGAACCGGATAACAATGCAATATTATTGCATAATATGCTAATAGTACTGTAATAGTGGTACGCAATAAAAGAAGAAATGCTTCTAAAAAACTAAAGAAACACGCTTTTATATAACGTGATATGAACTAAATGAACAAAAAGATGAAAAATAAATTATGTTTTTCAAAAAAAAACAGAAGAATCGTGCATTTATAGTAATTTGAACTGAAAAGTGAACAGTATTCTGTAAAATTCAACTTTAGTTTTAAAAAGTGTTGGGTTTTCACGTAAATTTTTCAAATTACAGCATTTGCGAATATACGTGGCAATAAAAAAATTAAAGATAACTAATATCAAGAGCCCCAGGCGTTTTTAGAATAAGATACAATTTAAATTTTTTTTGATCATATGAAAGAGTGCTTCATGAGTAAACCATAATTTTTATTTGAAAACGACAGCCTCGTAAAACCAATAACTCATCGGGGTGAATTGATTCGTTTGCCCTTCTATACTTGGATAGCGTTCCTTAATTAAACATTTTTTCATACCAAAACCACTATGTCAAGAAACGAATTTCCTACTCAAAATCAAACTTCTAATACGAGGATGTATTGATATCTAGTTAGCCTAGACCAGTTCCCTGCATAAACAAAATATTGCGTTACCATAGCAACGAACAATAACTTATTAGAAGTGTCAGTGTAAAGTTTGACGTCAAAAAATTAAACCAGAGTTACGCAATATATTAAAAGAAAAAATATGTCCACCAAAATTGTGAAAATCGGAAAAAAAGTATCGAGCCATCATCAAGTACCTGTATTTAAAATGGTTAAGAGGTAAGCAGATTTACGAAGATATGCTTAATACCCTTGGTGATCAATGTTATTCGTATGCGACCGTGAAAAATTGGACTGCAAGCTTCAAAAGAGGTAAATTTTCAATTGAAGATGATGACCAATCGGGAAGGCCAGTTTCTGTGTCAGTCCCCGAAAATATCGATGCAGTTCATGACATGATTTTAACAGACCGTCGAATTGGGCTAAAACGAATATCTGAAGCATTGAATATTTCATACGAACGCGTTCATCATATAGTTCACGTCAATTTGGACATGAGAAAAATTGCTGTAAAATGGATCCCCAAATGTTTTAATGTTGACCAAAAGCGTGCAAGGGTAGTAGCATCGCGTTCGATCTGTGGTTGATTTGAAAACGATGTAGACTTCTCAAACCGAATTGTTACTATGGATAAGACTTGGGTACATTTCTACGATCCAGAAACAAAGCAACAATCGATGGAATGGCGACACTTCGGTTCTTCAAGACCTAAAAAGTTTCGTGTCCAAAAATTTGGAGGAAAAGTTCTTGCTTCAGTTTTTTGGGATTGCCATGGAGTAATCACGATTGATTTTTTGGATAAGGGTAGAACAATAACTGGAGATTACTATTCGACATTACTGACCACTCTACGGAAAAAAAATAAAGAGAAAAGACGCGGAAAGCTATCCAAAGGTGTTTTGTTTTTGCAGGTCAACGCCCCTGCACACAAATCTCATGATGCCATGCAAATAATTCGTGATTTAGGGTTTGAATTACTAGAGCACCCCCCTCATTCACCAGATTTGGCTCCGTCCGACTATCATCTCTTTCCTCAACTGAAAAAGAGTTTAAAAGGTCGTAAATTTTCTTCCAACGAGGGGGTAATAAAAGCTATGGAGGTCTGGTTTGCAGAGCAAGAAAACATTTTTTTTGAAATGTCTAGAGACGTTGCAGGTTCGCTGTAATAAATGTATCCAATTAAGAGGAGAATTTGTTGAGTAATAAAATATTTTGATATTGAAATTATGTTTGGTTCTATAGTAGGCTAAGAGTTTTTCAATATATCCTAGTAGATTTCTATAAATGATTCAAACATTTCTCAAGTGAAAAATTATTAGTAGTCATAGATTTTCTTCGTTTTTTTTAAGAGATTGTTAGGTATCTTTTTTATATTGGAGTAGAGTTGTTAAAACCATAAAAGTTCGTAGAAGCACTTTACTTTCAACAAAAATTAATTCCCTCAAATGTCACTAACCTTTTTTTCGTGATGATACTGCACATTTCTTAAAACCCACGGTAGGAATGATTAATATGGAACTGGAAACGTAAAGCACTGTAAAAACACATTGGCATAATTGCCAAAAAATCACAGAAACTCCATAAAATATCCAGAGCACTGGCTGTAACTATCAGATAAAGGAATTTTTCACCAATAGAAATGTTGAGGAATTGGTCGCAGCAATGAGAAGATAATGGCAATAATGTTCAGGACGAATTTTTGTTTTAGTTATTTTTCAGAGGCTTATCCAAGTATCTCGATGTTCAACTGAACCTTTTGTTATACATAGTTTATTGCGGTGCCTTCAACAACCATGCAATTAATTCCGCTGAAGATGGTCCTTGTAGAGCAATCGAGATAACCGCATACCCATTCAATTACCATCGTAGAACGTGTAGTGAGATCAGCGATCTAACGTCACCCTTGAACTCTCGAGACCTTGCTACCATTACTCTTAATATGATAAAAACGCATAACCCAATTCATGCGATCAAAAGTGGGTCAGCGGCACAGATTTAAATTTCTGAAAAGTGATTGCTATTGATGTACTTTCTTGTAGTGTGCCCAAGTACAGTGACCCCCTGATTTCACTGTCATGCCATTTCAACGACCTTTCTCCACCGGGACGTTGCCCCTCCGAAGAAGATTATTGAAGATGAAGATTATAGTGTCTAACACATAGGCGTGTGGTACTTATTATTTTCGGTGTGTGGAAATTTGTTCGGCAACATTTGTCCAACAGAAATTTGTTCGACAGCATTTGTTCGTTAAATATTTGTACTAGCGGAAGTTTGTTTGAACGGAAATTTGTTCGACCAGCGCTTGTTCGACCTACATTTCGTCGAAAATTTGAGAATTTTATTTGAAAAAAGCTGTTACCCAAACTGCTGCAATAAAAGCTTTTGACATGAGATTCAATTCTGGCCTATTCAATTTGTGACATTACTTTATCTAATTTTAATATGTTTACGAAATATATTTTATAATTGTATCTCTTCAGAGTTTTTTTTTTTTAAATTTGTTATTTATAAATTTTTTTACCCACCAATTGGGTTATATCCTACTCTGACTTATCAACTCGATGTACACGTTGGAAAATGATCATTAAATGTATATCTATCTCTCTATCTATCTATCTATCTAAAGAAAATTTAAATAATATCTAAGACAATAATATTCTGACCAATAATAACCTTCCAACTTGCGAGCTAGGTTAGTTCGTTCAGGATATATCAGACTAATAAAATACTTCCCTCAGAATAAATTTTTACCTCAACTTTCAAGATCCCAACTTGCGAGCTAGGTTAATTCGTTTAGGTTAGATTAGCCAGAAAATTTGTCGAACAAATTTCCGTCGAACAAATCATCGAATATTTAAGATTTTGATACACATTTCTCTGGGGAAATAACCCAAAGAAGAAAGTTAAATAGTTCAATATATTCAATTTTCTATCCAAAATATCTAGCTCAGTCCAATGGTTTTTCTGGTGTAACATGCTAAGTTTCTCCAGAGAATTTCATCAGTTACAGAAATATATATGATTATTTTATTCACATGTCAAAATCTGACAGTTTGGTGGTTTCATTATTCTAGCCAATCATTTGGTATTATACCGAAAATTTCGCACCTCTACTTTTTAACCTTAATTTTGACTAGTTACCAAGGAAACTAAAAAAAATTCCGGAAAGTTTTTCGTGGCGCCACGATATTTAAGTGGAAATTTTTTGACAGTTGAAAAGGTAAACATATGATCTACAACCACTAAATATTGTAGATATACCTGTGAATAAAGCAAACTTTCTATAAGAATTAACATTATTATTCGCTATAAAGTTTCATTAAACAGAAAACACAAATTTGTTTAATTATTATGCAATAATAATTTATATTTCAAAAAACGTAGGATCTACAAACATAGTAAGATATAAATATTGCTTGAATTCTAACCCATCCTCTCTTCTTAATGGTGAATAGGAAGGTGACGAATTAATTAGATGTCTGTGTTTAAAGACTTATATGTAATATTTTGAAACAATTCTTTTCAAATCTCTTTTACGCAAAAGGCCATATTTACTTGACATCTGCAGCAGACTTTCTTGGATTTTCGTAAACAAACCATTCGACTCTAATGCTTCCTGGTCGCAATCTTCCATTAAATTCGTTAAATATATTAATTTTGGATGACATATTTGCACTTGACTTAACTCTTTGCAGAATTTACATAAATTGTACTTTTCAAAGAATTTCATGTTTCTCAAATTGTTTAACACAAATGCTTACAAGAAATGTTTTACATAAGAATATCTTTGTTTGCTGGTTTACTATACAGTAACTCAATGTAATTTACCAATATAAACCTCATCTGTCAAAAGCATGGCCGCCTATATCACGGCCACCTACTGCAACAAACCATGTTAATATTATAATTTTTTCATTAGAAGTGTTATGGATTACTTTAACAAAAAATACATTTCTACCACCTTTAGTAACCTTAAATTATGAAAGGGCGATAGACTGATCTAATACCCATCTGAGTTTAAGCATTTGGTGTTACTAAAGTTGGTAATATTTTTTATTTAACGAAACATGGTGCACTTGACAAGCAGTGAAATTAATTTAAAATGTCAGATTGGATTAATAATTTTTTTTCAAATTATGATGTGAAATTTTCTTACCGAATACCACGCAAGCTTAAATTATTCCTGGAAATTTTCTTTCGGTCACGAATATTTTAAGAAATATTTTCAAAATATTTCAAAATATTCGTGCCCTCAAAAAAATTTCCGGAAATAGTTTAAGCTCTTGTGATATTACAAGTGACAATTTCCCTCATATTATATAAACCAACCAAATGCCATCATTTTTTTAATTCAAACCAATGAGAAAAGGATTTTTCAAAAACACTGTCTCCAGCCCGTGGTATTTTCAAATCGGTGTTTCGCTTCTTCCTTATTTATACGTTTCCATAGTTGCAACAATTTCTGTGAATAGAGAAACGTCAGTTTGACGGTTCAACTCTTCAACTGACATTAACATGATGAACCGTTCCTGCAATACGCATTTAGTCCATAATAATTTAATCTATTCGTGAAATAGTCTGATCGAATATCCCTTCAAAATGCAGAATTTTCAAAATACTTTCACCTTGCCAGTCGCTCAAACTCTGTTGCTGTACAAAACACCACTCGAGCAAGCTCTCGTGGTGTTTCTAAGCAACACAGTTTTCGTGACAGCAAGGTGAATGTATTTTTTGAATATTCAGCATTTTGTCGGGATATTACTACTGATAAAACTGCTTCCTCATCGATAATACCTTGTTTACATTGAAATGTCAAAATTTTACCTTGAATTTGTCATTATTGACAGCTTAAAGTGCTTCGAAGTTTATCAAAATATGAACACAAACCGATTCAATGCCATCAACCAAGAGAATATTGAACATACAATACAAAATTCCACTACACAAATAATATTAAAATAAAAACACATTTGAATTCAAAAAATGTATATGGAATCAGTTTGAAACATTTTGCAGAATCAGAAACTACCAGCTACAAAACGATACGACTATACAAGAAATTGCAAAACTCTCGAAGACTGGGCATCAAATATAAAAAAAAATGTAATGGCGAAGATTACAAAGAATATAATCCTTTTAAATTATTGAAAAAAATAATCTTCTCAAATACAACTCGTTCATCAAATTTTATCAGATAATTTTTTATTTTCATCACTCAAACTTCTTTATTTGTGGCAAAATCATTCAAACAAACCGAATTTAGATTTTATCAGTCGGTTTGCTTTCATATTTTTGCCAAATAAACGAGTTTTCGCGGAAAAGAAGAAAATATCGATGAAATATGAAGCACTCGTGGTATTACCTTTGAGTATTTCATTCACACATGGCTGCACCAATAAAATTTCATGATTGAAGTCACATGATGTGTGATATGAGCGGCTATTTAGGTAATCACGGCTATTCATGTAAAGAAAGAAATATTAGCGTCTCTCTTTTGTTTGTATAAGTGTCAAAGTTTGACATAACTCGGTCACTCAAAATTGAAATGTCTCGTTTTGAGTTGTCTTCTACTACAGAATGGTTGTTAAGAAGAAGAACGAGTATATGGATGATTTTATTCTGTTTATGATTTAATATTCCTGAATATCACTCGACCATGACAAATAGCGACTATTATTTTCTTAAATTTATTAACTTGTATTTTGTGACAATTCTATTCGACCATATGAAAATTAATAATCAAAGAATTACTCCATCAAGCTAAAGCTCTCTGGAGTTATTCAGATTATGAATGTTCATATGGTCTTATTAAAATGTCTAAATAGAAGGTACTCTCGATAGAATTATGAATAAAATAATAGCCGGCTATTTGTCATGTCTTGGGACGTTACCTACGACTATTTCATTCATTGATATTTTGACCGTTAGCATACGTAGTCTCATTCAAAAATCAATCCAAATTGAAAGTAATTCCTGTTCATCGATACCTGCACTACATCAATAGCCTCATAATCGAGTAAAATTCCTTTATCAAGTTGACAAAAATTATTAAACAATTATGAAAAGTGTGCCATGTAGTCCTGGACCTGGACTAGGGTCCTGTGAGAAAATCGAGTATGTAGAATGTTTCTTCAGGAATGCCTAGTAGGTGTCCCAGTGAGTACTTTGGACTTGGGTGGACATCCGCCACCTGGTACATTTTCGAGCTATGACGTCATCGAAGGTGGCGGCCGTTCGATCATACAACTGCTCATATCTCAAGCAATACTTGACCGTTCTGCAACTTTTATACGTATTTGTCATTCATGAATGTAAGTAAGAGGCATTCGGTGCAAATAATAGATATAGATACTTGAAATCACTGAATTGAAGGTGTTAATTGTTCTTCGTGTTTGTTTCAGGTTGCTAAAATGAAATAACGATATGAATATTATAAAATTCAAGGGAGTCTCAACAGACAGTGTCAAAAATTGTATTCCTGCCGGTAAAGCTTCCTAATACTTAACACAATCTATACTGTCGAAAGCACTGGTTTCACATGACACAAAGGAGAAGATACAAAACTTATTTAAAATCGGTGATGATTTGCATTCTACATTGCGCAAAACACGATACGAAGACAAAACTGAAAAGATCTCAAGTACCATCCACAAAGTCAGGCTTCCAGCATTTCATAGCATTAGAACACAAAGTGGGGAGTCTACAGGGAAAGCAATAAAAAAAATCTAGTTCATCCCACCGCATGATACAAATAGTTCAAGCTCGTGAATTTGATATTCAAGAGCTCTTTCAATATGATCTATCTGATAAGTGTTCATTGTTTAATGATCAGGGGTTAATGATAAAACCACAAAAAAGTTCATCATTAAAAGTGCTAGAAACATCGTATGGCATCTCCAGAGACGACAAATTGTTCAAGTCTGATGACAAGACCTGTTTTATAGTAGATGTGATGAGTTCCATTTGAAAAATTATGAGAATTGTAAAGAAAACATTTGGCGAAGCAGTTTCTGCTTTTTCGTCGTTTATTGGGGGCATAACAAAGAACTGTGGATTACGTTTTCGACAGTTATCAAACGCTATCACCGAAAAAAACCTGAGAGAATGCAAAGACAAGGTATATATAAATAAACTTTATCACGCTGACAATATTTTTTTTTTTTATTTTGATAAAAGAAGTTGCATCGACCACAGTGGGTCATTAGCAACATTAGGTACAGTTACGATACGAATACATTATCAATACAATAAATACAGTACAATGTCTAATTCACAGTATTCACACTGTGTTTCTGTTCCCCGTCAAATTTTGGATGTTATTTTTAGTTCGTTTAGAAAGTTCATGAGGTTGGAGGTGTCGTGGCGTTCTCCCAGTAATGATTTTAGATCTCGCTCCAAGTTATGTTTCCGCCTTATTTCCTCATACCTGGGACACTCTATAAGAAAATGTTTAACACTCACTAGCACTTGACAGTCATCACAGGTTTTTGCTGGTTCCCCTTTGCAGATATGTTCATGGGCGTATCTTGTGTGGCCCAGTCGCAATCGGGAAAGAACTACCTGATGTCTTCTCTTATGAGGAAACGCCGTCCATGGTTTCACAGCGTTTTTGATTTCATTGAGTTTGAAATTTTTTTGTTGCCACTCATTCTGCCATTCTTCCCAGACCAACGACTTAATATGGCTTTTCAAGTCTCTACTCCAGATCTGCTCGTTTGGAGTTTCCGCCCGTTCATTTGCCGCTTCTCGGGCCGCCAGGTCTGCCTTTTCATTTCCGGGAATACCTATGTGTGAAGGTACCCATAAAAGGACAATTTCATTGTTGGAGTTGCTGGTATGGTTGTATATTATTTCCTTCATAGCCAAGATATTCGGGTTGCCATTGTAGATTTGCTGTATGCTCTCGATGGTGCTGAGTGAATCAGTGATGAGGAGTGACTTCTGTATCCCATCACTAGCAATAAATTTGAGGGCTTTTCGAAGGCACCTTCACTCGGAACTGAATCAAACTTTGAAATCATTTATCAAATTGTATATTTTTTTGATAAATAGGGAGGAAATAAATACTTCCAATAATTTACACTTGAAAAAATATATGTAAATATATGCTGACAATATTGTTTCGACACACGGTGTCATCATCTGAGCGACGAGTTATAAACTTATATATAGTTATAATATTTACAATTGTTTATTGCCATTACATTGATTTCAACTGAGACACCATCTAATACCAACCACACCTTTAGCGCTTTTTATGGTGATTAAGAAGATGAAATCATCTTCAATTGCACTTCTGTGCAAGGTGGCAGGCAAGAGAACCATCCAGAATTAAATTGTAGGTCGGTAGAGGAAGCAGACTTCAGAATGCTGATTCATTTGAAACAGTCATGTCTGAGAGGGTTCAATAAAGTCGTTCTCGTTAGTGCTGACACTGACATAATTGTGTTAGCTTTGTTTCACTGGGTTACTCTTCATGAACTTAGTGTTGAGGAACTTTGTGTGCGCACTGGAGTTGGTGATTCCACGTGACTTTTGCCTGTTCATGATATTCACAAACAAATTAGACGAAACTTATGCTCTTTGCTTCCAGCCATCCACGAACTATCTGAATCAGATTTGGCACCAAAAAAGCAGCTCTCAATAATGAATCTTTGGCACTCTTGGTACACTTTGGCGTATCATCTGACATGGAAGACATTGAACAAATCCTCAAATCTGCTAGTATTACGAAAAGGGTCATCTTGCAAGTCCTTAGACCAATTTAGATTGTGGCTGTATTACCATACCAAGAATATGGACATTGAAGATTTGCCACCAACAAGCAGAAGTGTTAGGAGTCATTTGTTCAGATCATTTTCCTACACATATCTTCAGCGACATTGTATTGATGATGTGCTTGTTGGCTTAGACCCATGTGATTTTGGTTTTATACTAATAGAAGATGATTTGGTGTCCAACAAAAACTTGCAAAAGTGTCCCTCTGATTTTATTGATGCTAGAAACTGTTTAACTTGCGCCAAATTCGACTGCTTTTCTAGGAAAAATGAAGTTAAATGTTGCTCTTTTTGCAATTGTGTTGGTAAAGGGTAAAACTGTAACAATCCTTGTTGAATACTTCTTTACACATATTTCCATTGAAAGTTTTTCTATTCATGATATTGTGTATTTCTATCCATGATAACCACACTCAGTTAAAATGTATTTATGTGGAAATGAAATCGACAACAGAATAAAAAATTTCTTGTGTTTATGTATAGTAACAGTTAAACCACATTCCTATTCATCTTAGTAATAGACAATAGTAATACTAACAAATTAACCCAAATTGCATGCAAGTCGGTCAAGTTTTGCCTCAGATATGAGCTGTTCTATGATCGAATTGCCGCCATCTTTAATGACGTCATAGCTCGAAAACGTATCAGGTGGCGGATGTCCACCTACGTCCAAACTACTTGCTAGGACTCCTTCTAAGAATTTCTGAAGAAAAATTATCCATACTCGAATTATCCTACAGCATCCTAGCCCAGGTCCTGGATTAATGTTCCCGGTGAGTAGCATATACTATAGTTACTTGTTTATTATATTTAACCTATGGAAATTAAATTAGTTTGAACAATTTGGGAAATACCAATTACATGAATAGCATATTATGTTCAAACAACTTCAATATGCTGAAAGGGATTTCTTGAAGTCATCAGATTTTCGTCAGCAGGAGAATAATTCAGTCAGTTTTCGAGAATGCCCTGAAGGTGTTGAATCACATCCTGTCACTTCTTCAGAACAAAAAAAGGGTGTCAAACGAAAGACTATTCTGTTATAGCACTAACAGAAATATTTTGTTAGGTATCAAAACTTACAAGCCAGTGAAGCTGACGAAAGTTTGCAGTTATTCTCAAGAAGAAATGTGCCTCAGAATGTTTTTGAATTGTATTCACACTTAATTTGGCTATTTTTTAACTTTTCAGTTCCTCACTTCACCAAAATATTTTTTTAAACCCGACGAACATTTCACTAACAATTCCAGCATGATCATGATTTTACCATCACTCCTGATGATGCTAACATTTTTAGAGGAACTTATGTCGAGCATAAATCCCATTTAATAGATATAGCTAGTGAATGCAGGAGAAATACATTTTCCCTTCTGATTAACAGTTTTTTCTGTTACAAGTTGTGAATTCTTATTAATTTTGACAAGTTAAACCACTAGTATATCTTTTTCAGGATTACTTCCTTTCACTAGCACAGGATACTGGGCATAAAAGCTGTAATAAATAAGAAACTAGAGTATTTCAGTCAACTATACCAAATTTTGTATTTTTTTATGACTGTATCCAATGTCTCAAACAATAACAAGTACTAACTAAGGTTTGCTGGAAAATATTTGTTCTAGTGAAAAAAGTTACCCATATGCCCAAATTTGGGTCATATATCAGAAATATCGAAATGAATGAAAAGCGGTTCTTTAAAAAAACCATGTAAGTAATATTCCATCAATAACCTCAAAAACTTTTGATGTTATTATTCCACAATCAATTTTGTTCAGTAGAGAGGAGTTTTTACTATACAATTTCGTAATTTATTTTTATAGGCTATTTATTTTTATCTCATATCTGGCGTCATAACTATATCCATAATTATCATTGTAGTGAAATAATTCATCTAACCTTGATCTACATTTCATATTATAAGAGAGTCGTATTTTTACAGTATGAGCAGGATAAGTTTTCTGAAAGAAATGCAATTATTCCATATTGAATTTAGTTTTTTACACCCATTCAATTAATCCATATTGAATAAAAATTTTTAAACTGATTTACAACTTGAAAAAGTAGAGTGTTGGCTGTTATACTCCCCCGCCTCTGTTGAAATGTTTCCAGCTAGATTTGTTCCGTTTTTGAAAAACGGTTCTCAGAAAGCATTACCTTAGAATTAGAATGCTACCCGAGTAGCACAAATTGCTCTTCGAAAACGATAAAAATGTTTATTCAGCATTTCTTATACAGTGTGGTTTTTATACCCTTCCACCCCCATGTTAACTTTCGAACAGTTTGACGTACGAACATGCAACAAAAACCAGTTTGAATTGTAACGCCGATACTATTTTTTTAAATGGAAGCTAGATGCTAGAAGGCTTCAGGGATCAAGTGACACATTGTTAAAATGAGAATTCAATTCTTTTTTCAACCATCTAATTTTATTGATACTAAATCTTCTTTGTGTTTAATCTCAACTTGAATAGAATAAAAGTAGGAGAATGTTCATATGTCAGAGATAGGCATTCTATGACAGCAGATTGCTAATGATCTTGAAATTGGTGCCAAGTACAAATTTTTTCAATTTCTTTTTGGACAAATTACGCGAGTTTATTTCATATACTTCGTGTTTCTGTTTTTCGGGAAGAAAGTTAAACGCTTTAACAGAAAGGTAAGTATCGGTGATACCATTCAATAAGGTCCTATGTTTGTACGAAGAACTGTTCAAAAGTTAACAGTGGGGAGGGGTCTATAAAAGTATAAATGAATGTTATATAAATTGAAGTTGACAACAATATTTCAGTACTTCCAAATTAGTCACAAATAATACAGCCTTGGAAAGATCTATAACGGTCACATTAATGCTTGTGTAGCAATATGAGAACTTCTTCACTTTGTTTTATAAACCACGTTATAAAGCTCCTAAGAAGCTGCCGTACAACGTCTGTAAGTGAGCTTTTATAAAGCAACCGTATTATAGTTTTCGCATCTGATTTAGTGTAGTAACTTTTTAGTGTTTCCAAAAAGAGATCTATATGAGTTTGAAAAGCAATTTGAAGATTTACAAAGGCAATTAAAAATTACTTGGTTTTACTTTCCAACAGATTTATTTGTGAATACTTTTTGCCCTATTATCGCTTTGTTAGAGATGTTTTCGGAAGGTATTAGATCATGGGCCGTGGTGGTCGGCTGGTAGTGCGTTCGCCTCGCATGCGTGGGGTCGTGGGTTCGATCCACCGATTCACCGGTCTCGTGAATGGCATCACACGTTAAAAGGTAAGGGCTGCTCACACAAGTCTCCCGAAGACTTCCGAGGGTTGTGCGAAGGGGTGCAATCGGTTGACGAAAATAACAATAACAATCTCAAGGTCCAAGACCATACTGTTATGGTGTACATATCTATAAAACTAACTGAAGAATATGTACCCACTTTGGCTTCGGCAAAAAGAACTGGCTACTCTTTCATTGCTGTATTATTGCCGTATGAGTAGCAATGTGAGAGGGATTGCTTGCTGTTGTTCGTAGTGTTGTTGCTATATCAGTAGATAGCCAAGATTGCTTTGCTATTAGAACTAGAACACCATTCTCGTACCTATTTTTTTGTGAAAACTTAAATGCACTCAACAAGAGGGTGTTATAAATTCAATCACCTACCTACATACAGTGCCTATATGTATATTCGTAACATATGTGAGAAAGTTCATTACTGGAATATTTGAGAAAAAAAAATGTTCGATCGAATGTGCACCTTCGACAACCTGTTGATAATGTTCAAGTTCATTTGCGAAGTGAAACGCTCATAAATAATATTGATTTTGAGATGAAATATTAGTCATCCTAGCTGTAATTTGATGAACCTTTGGCAGGACCTGAGAAATCAGACATAGAATGGTAGATAAAAATGATCTATATGTCGGGGCGTGGCGCAGTGGTTAGAGCGTCCGACTCTGATTCGAAAGGTCCGGAGTTCGAGTCCCAGTTGCACCTGGGATTTTTTAATTTCATTTAAACGATTAAATTATTAAAATCTCGTGGCTCGACTGGGATGAGTCCTGCACGATTAACTGTTGCGTTCCAATTAACATGGCTAATGGCTATATGGTCATTAGCCAAAATACCAAAGAAAAAAAATATATATATATATGTATATATATATATATATATATGAAGGTAATGGGTTCTACAATAATTTTTTGTTTCATTGCCAGTATTATACCAATCATCGAAATTAATGACTTCATTGGTATAGTGACATGATATTACAGTATGACTGTAAGATCAAATTTCCTGAAAAAGTTAGATTCTTAAATTTTCTTTGCTTCAGTTCAGTTTTACTGAGCTATTAGATAACTATTCTAATATTTATTCAACCTCTTGTTTATAGCGTTCACAGTCCCTCTCCTCCATTTTTGAATCTGGATCCGTTGAATTTCAACTGATATATTGAATTTCAAAGCTTTGAGATATTATTCATAGACAATGAACAATAAATCAGAGCAAGTAAAGAATGAGTTTAGTTCCGAATATTTGATAAACATTTTTCAATCTTCTGCGTACATACCGAGATCTCATCAAGAGATAAATTGTCTCAATCTGAATAGAAAGTAGTACAGAGGAATTTACCGTTATCTATCTGCTTTGATAAAAAAAAGCGCACGTATACAGAAGCCTCAAGTAATCCGAATTGATTGTACTTACTCAACATTATAAGGTTTGGGGATTCTGCAAGTTATCTTCGATATCGATTGGGCAAACGGACATATGATTTTATCAATCGGTTTGTTTTTATGCTGTTTCGTGGAAAATGAAAAACTGTTGATGTTTGAAGGACTCGTGGTTTAACCTTTGTTAATTTTTTCACATGTCTAAATCTGACATTTTGGTAATTTCTACTAATAGCATTGCATTATTCTTACCAATCAATCTGTTTTATACTGATAATTTCACAGGCTATATGAAACTCTAATTTCCTGCGATATAAAGTCCAATCAAAACGGCGTGCCTTGATAGTACACAGTTCCTTCCTTTCGTGTCGGTAAGACCACTTCGACACTATACTATCGAAAATTCAGTCAGATATCAACGAGTTCAAATTGCTTTGATGTAATACCAGGCAATTTGATATTATTGATTATTACGAGCAGTCGTGGTATTACCCCAGGTCATTCTACTTATTGAAACTTGCATCTCCTGCGATATAAGTACCAATGAACACGGTGTATTTTTTTTTATTCTCCATTAAGACAATTACAACTGTATAGGAGTCGTCATATAAGAAAAAACTTAACCTAGATCCTAACCTAATATCACAATGTTTCAATATTGACTAAACACTTATTCACAAAAATTCTTTCATTGAATAATAAGTCTGACGGACAAGCAAATCCTTCAGACCTTTTTTGAAATATGTTTCCGAAGAACAAGACTTCATTTCGGGAGGTAGTCTATTAAATATGAGAATACCCACGTTATTAGGTGACTTACATGAAATGACGGACTTTGTTAAAGGTACATGGAAGTTATCCTTTATTCTCGTGTTCAAATTGTGTATTCCATAATTTTTCGTGAAATTATCACGATTTTTGAAAACATGGGTACATGTTTCAAGGATAATTAAACCTGTGAGCGTTAAAATACCCAGTTCCTTGAAAATGTTTCGGCAACTGACATCACTTCGAACACCAGCAATCGTCCTGATTATTCTCTTCTGAGCCAAGAACACATCACCCGAGTTTGAAGACCAACCCCAGAAACCAATGCCGTACCTCAGTCGTGAATCAACTTGACCATAATAAACGTTGATCAACTGTTTTGTGGTAAGAACTATTTTCAGATTCTTCATCATGAAATTTAGTGTGTAGAGTTTCGATACTAGAGAGTCGCAATGTGTTTTCCAATTTAGACAGCAATCTATGTGGAGACCTAGAAATTTAACACAAGATTTATGAAAAAGGCATGAAACGTCCTCGTTATCGGTAGTTATTTGTAAATTATCACATGTTTTCTGGTGGGTTCTAAACCTCATATACTGGTTTTTTGTGTTGTCTAAGTGAAGGTGGTTAGAAGAAAACCATGCCGAGATTTCACTGAAAGTTTTATTAGCTTTGTGTTCAAGAATAGTGTCAGATTTATCAGAAATGATCACTGATGTGTCATCGGAATAAAAGGTGAAATGAACATCATCAATACACTTTTCTAAGTTGTTAATATAGATCAGGAAGAGTATTGGACCCAGAACAGATCCTTGTGGTACCCCAGTCGAAGTGTTAATTAAAAACGATTTCACGTCTTTCTGGAAATCATTCTCATCTGTATTTCTAATGGACACATACTGCTTCCTATTATAGAGAAATGTTTCAATCCAACTGAGGGCCGCATTATTAATACCATATCTTTTTAATTTGTATTTATATATGTATACATACCTCGTGTCTCATTTGAAAATCGAAAGTTCATGTCACTTGTGGTGAAACAGGAAGTTGTATGAAGCTGAGTTACTTGTCAAAAGATGCAGTGTTATGTCTTCTACAGATCCTCTAAATTTCATTCCATTATCTCCAAAAACAAAAAAAGTTATAGCGGACACCCGGTATAGTCTGAATTTCAAGTGGATCTGATGAATTTGAATTTCCCGTGAATATTGAAATTATTTATTTAAAAAAAAAATCTGAAATCTCCGACAAGGTTCAAAAAAAATTTATAATTTCTTGCTGTTGATAATAGTTTATAATCAGAAACAAAACATCTAGTACAGTCAGCTGTTGTCATCCAATATCCTTCTTAACTTCTAGTAGCACGGACAAGTTAACGAATCCTATAAAAAAAGATGTCGCTTATGAGATCTTAGCGTGAGAGTTGAATGGCTACTCTCAGGTATATGGTTCTGGCTAGGAAAATGACCTTGCAGGCCAGACAGTGGCCTACCTGTTCCTTGGCAAGATTCCACTACCCACACAGAACGTTGCCCGCTATCCCGTATATGCTCAACTCCTTTCTTTCCACCAAGGTACGGTAAATGATTTTTTTTTTATAAATAAAAAATATTTTTACAATATGGTTCCATTTCTATGGATATTTAAACTTTTTTTTATTTTCAGATATATCATTCGAGTGATAAAGACAAGCAACTTTCGTATACAGTGCGCCTTTTTTACCCTCCACCTCCCCCCTGTTAACATTTGAAAGGTTTGAAATACAAACATGGAACAAAAACAATTTTGAATGGTATCATCGATACTATTTTTAGGAATAAAAGACATTGTTGTTGCCCAATAAAGGGTGTGGGGGGAACATAAATTTAAAAATTTCAAAGGTATGGGGGGTCAAATTATACTTTGTTGAAAAGATAATTCAATTCTCTCTTGAACCGTTTATATTTGTTTTAATTTTCGGTAATACGCATCTTTACAAATTCGATACCTTTGCCTTTCAAAATTTTTTCCGTTGCCCCCTGCCCCCTGCGCCATCTGTCTAGTAAATGCAATGTACACCTTCTCTCAAAAAGTAATATTGGTAAAACCATTCAAAATATGTTTGGTCCCATTGCTCCAAGTCAAACCGTTAAAAAATTTCTAGATAAGTTGTAAGTTTCGAGTGCATATGGTGAAAAAATATTTACGGAGTCCCAAAAAATTTAGATGACCAAGTATTTGAATTGATTTGCTCCCCCACCCCCTCTATCAAGCAATCACAATGCCTTTTATTTCGAAAAGTAGTATTGTTGATACCATTCAATATGGTTTTTCTACCAAGTTTGTTTGTCAACCCGTTCAAAAGTTAACAGGGGGGGGGGCTAAAAAAGCAGCAATGTGTAGAGGTTTTTTGTGGCTTTACACAACTGCTAAAATGCGATGAATGTCAAACACATACATTTTTTTTACTAGTGTGAATTTTCTCTGAATTTCTGGATATAATGTTCTTCAGACAAAGCTGATTGACCTTTACAAAACAATTATTTTGTGTCTATAGAGGCTGAGAAAAAAATGTTAAATGTCGAACACCTATGAGATATTCTGTCTTCTTGGGGATATGTTATTGAATCATTATCGTTATTGAATTATAGATTTAATACTCTATCAAATTTATTTCGTATCAGGGAAAGTATTTTTGATTTGGACAGGGTGACCAAGGTGACCAGGGTGGTCACCCTGTCCAAATCAAAACATAATTCTGCTGTTTGGTCAGAGAGGGTAATTGCGTCTTCTGATATTTTGAGGAACGTTGCACAAGTATCTGTTAGTTTTAATTCAATACCCGTCGTGGTCTTAGCCAGGGGAGTAGTTGTTTTCTGTCAGGTGCTTGCCTTAATAAGCCTACTTAGTAGGTGTATATGGGAGTAAAGGGTTCATCATCGGTCGGCAACGACTATTCGTTAACGTGTCTCTTGTTTTTGACAATAAATCACTGGGAACTTTTTCACAACAATTCAACGTTACATCGGTGAACTTAATTCTATTTCGAAGTATACAATGGAAATTGAAGAAGTAATATCATTTTCATCAATTGCCAGCATATATTCGCTCCTGTGCATTTCTGTTTTTCTTTAAACATACAAAATTGGTTGTCTCTAACAGAATAGGTAAGAAAAATCAAAGTTAATTCGGATGCATAAATGGTTCCATGAAAATACAAAGTTTCAACATCTTAGTGAAAAAGGATAATGAAAGTGAAGATACAAATTAATGAAAAAGTGGTGTGCAACTGTGCATTCACTTTAACTTCGTTAAATGCCTTCAATATCATGAGAAGTCATACAAATATCATAGCAGCTGATAACTGCTAAGGGCTGGTTCTTCAGTCAGAGAAAATCTGCAGTTTTATGTGAATCTTGGTTTGTCGAGTTGTTCACTGCATAGTTAAAACTTGAAACCTGGTTTTATTCCAGGTTTCGCTAAACCATCAAAGTCGGTGGATCAAACACCCAACAAAGGTTTGACATAACTGACTGTCTGACTGACATAATAACATTAGGACTGCCATATGAAATAATTTTGACGAATAATCAGAAATCACCCCACAAAAATGCTCATGACGATGAAATAACTGATGATAAAGATATTAATGAATTGGTGAATGTCCTAGCTCCTGTACTCACGTGAAAATCATTTCGTGAAATGGTCACAAAGCATTTGTATATAGGTTAAGATTACAAAATATATTGTGAGGATTATTGTGAACATAGTTTCTCATGAAATCGCTAATAAAACTAATTGGTAAGTGTATTATGCAATTTGATACTATCAGATATTTTTGTGATGATTCCATTACTGAAAATTAGTTTCTGGTTGACATAACATATCCATCATATCTACCTCAAAAGAACCATCAGATAGGATGGTTTGCTCATGATTTGTATTCTTTATTATTGTTTGATGTTCTTTCAATAATTCCATTTTCTACCTAGCTTTCCAAAAAATGAGTAAGATAGGAAAATGTTTGGTTACATTCGACATGAATTAGTTAAATATTCTTCCATTCCATGAAATAGTTCAGATGAACTACATAATCTTGGTTTTTATAATCTATGGTCGAATTTCTACTGAACAATGCATTTGATGGTAACGGATTTGATTCCAATCCAAGTTTGTTAAATCTTTAGATTTTACCATGGATTGAACAACCGGCCCTAAACTTACTTTGTGAATCTTGTCTATTTGCATTTTGTCTTTGTCTATTTGCCATGCGAGTTATAAATCACTTTTATCAACGAAAATGTATGACAATGAACATCACTATAATTATTATTATAACCAGTAACTTCTTGGCATGTTCTTTATTTGATTTTGTTACAGTGCATTCATTCACTGTCTGGCATTTTGATTGAAAGAATTCTCTCAAACCGTGGTGGAATGGAGAACGCTCGTACTCTTCCTAAGATTATCACCACCAGCGGCATCAAGGAGCATAGTTATAATGGTAACAGGTTGGATCAATGCACTCGGATGCGGCCAAGGGGACGTCACTGACCACTACTAAACGTCTCCGTTCCGTGATTTGCATGAGAATGGGACCGAAGATGCAGGCCATCAACCCTCACTAAATACTTTGAGGGTTGACGGCCCTGACTCGGTAAATAACCGTCAGAAACTTGTTCGTGTTGAAGTACAATGACGTATGGTATCAGTAAGAGATATTTCTATGGATGAAAACAGAGCAACACAACATTCTATGGTTGATGATGATCGGAAGCCTGGCGATGAATAATTAAATTTATTGTTCAAGATACACTATCCATTTGACCTTATTAAACTAATATCCTTGAAATTTTATAATAGACCAAATAAAGTCTTAAGTAAATAAAATTTTTATTGCAATTTAAGTAAACCAAGAAGCTTAAGTTTTCTTCTCAAAACGCACGTGTATGTTATGAGATCTCATTACGTGCATGTTATATGTCATTTACAAGGAATGTTGACAGTGCGATTTTTGACGTTTAAAGACATGGGAGTAGAAAAAATAATGTAATATACACGGAAAAAAATGGTCCAAGTAAAACGTTTTGTGGTAAGAAAATTAATACCTATATTAAAAAAAATTACCTTTTGTCTCTAAAAAAATGAGTATTCTGAACGCATGAACTTGTTGCTATAATATTGTTTACATACAGCAAGTGCTTTGAACATTAGATAATTCACTTTGTATAATGTCAGGTCAATATTTTACTAGCGCTGGAAAAGTGTATATTCATATTTATCTACTTTGTGTTTCTGAAAAGTACATCATAACAACAGAGACTCGTGTTACAGGCATAATACAACAGTTTATTTGCAATAGAGCTAGGTGTTCCTACGATAATGAAACTGTTCACCTACTTGTTGATATGTGACCAGTTCGGGATCAATCGGTAGTAAACGTTGCACTGATCATCAACGTTTTCGCAAAACTGGCCTCATTCCAATTCCAGCATTTGAGTTATTAGTTGTATGTGGGCGTGTTACTTCGTGTGCCGGAATTATACTATTATTACTGTTGTGAGTTGTGTGAATAGTGTTAGTTTGATTTATGTATTTTACTTGTTGGTATGTAGAATGTGGATTTTTACCTAACATTTCTAGAATATTGACATTTTATGTATAATAGAATCAGGATAATGTTCCCAAAAAACTGAACAACAGTTTTGTTTCAATAAAAATATTAAAAATGTACATATTTTCATTTCATTTCTTCATTAGGCATCTTTTATTTCCAATTTTCAGAACGTTCTAATTCTACATCATGTTATGCATAACTTAGGTTTGTTATGATCATAATGAGGAAAGACATTAGCATTAGCATTCATACTGATAAATACAAATTTTCGGAAGACCTTAGAGATGAGGAGGTTTACTGTAATGTGGCGTCAAATGTGTCCGTTCTTTGTCTGGAATAAAGGTTTTGTACTTCGTCAGAGTACTGTAGATTTTCCTTTCTATCGAAGATGTTGGATCCTTCTGTAAGAGTTTGTAGTTTCCTGTTTCGAGTACTGCTTCTAACTTGTCATCATACGTCTGGGTGTCCATGATGACTGTGGCATTTCCTTTGTCTGCAGGAAGAATTTTGATGGTGGAGTCCAATTGCAGAGTTTTCAGGGCCTTCTGTTCTCCAGTGTTGATGTTTTTTCGAGGGATTCGCTCCTTCTCCAAAACCTCTTTCACTTTCCATCTAAATTCTTCTGCATGGACAGGGTTCATTTTGTTGCTTGTTGACTCTACCAAGCTCACGATGTCCAAGATAGGTATCGTTTTTGGTGCAACTGCGAAGTTCAATCCTTTTTCTAGCAGGGACTCCTCTACTTGAGTCAGGGGTTTTGATGAGACATTGATTATGGTACTTTTAATTTCTTCGTCGTTGGTTTGTGGTGGCCATGTTTCTCTTGCCAGTCGGTTCCATTTCTTCTGATGTCTCTTCTCCTGGTTTTGGCGAAATGTCGTACAGTTGTTGTTAATTTTCGCAAATATAGGTTGGTTGTCCTCCTCCAAAACGTATGGAAACCGCTCATGGACCGTTTTGGAGGGAGAAAAAGCGCGAAACCAAGCGCGCCACAAGACCGCGCGTAATTACAACGTAATTACGCGCTAATGATAGACCTATAAAAGGTCGCGTAGCATCTGATTTTGTCATTATTCACCAGAAGACGATTGCGGATTCAAGCAATTGAAACGTTGTGAAAAATTTGAAAGAGATACAAATCTTTCAACCATTAAGATGATGGACGTCCGAAATCTAAGTAATCATATTTTCAAATCTCTCGACACGATTCTTAATTTCTCGTGCTCACGGCCCTGATTGTATACAACCCCTGTTTACTACTAATAAACTTGGAACATAATTTGTAACATAATTTTTAGGAAAAATCGATCATTCTGGCAACACTGTATTATAATTTCTTCATTGACAGGTGGAGTCGCTTCACTCGCTTCTGAAGCCATTAGCCGTTAGTTATTTGTTTTGGTTTTTACGTTGAATGTGAGTTTAGAAAACAAAACGCTGTGGAATAGTAGCAGTTCTAATCAAGGGTGAGTAGTATAGTTCTTTTGCAGTATTCGAATAGTGTGAACATATTTTTTGTCAGCTAACATCTAGAAGGAGAAGAAAAACGCTAGTCATGCCTAACCTTCAAAAACATTATGTGCGCACCAAAAGACGATGTTAATTTTTCTGTGTTATTGGAAAAAACTAGTATATTTCGCGATATATCATTGTTTGGTTTAAATACTAAAATTCAGTGGGAAAATACAACCAATTTTCATGTGTTTTTTTATTATTGCTGCACAAAAATCTGGCGTGCAAAGGATCACAAATCCACCGAAGCCTCCATACAGAGCTGGTTGAAGAGATCTTCTGAGAAGATTAGTGCTACATAGAAAAAAAATTTAAGTTTGAAAAATTGATGTCAAATTCTATTAATATATAAATAAAACCTCTTACTCTACAAAAAATGTTTATTTTTGACTACTTCCTAGGTTCAGACTTGAAATTGACCTGAATCTCATGTCCTACAGACGTCCTAATGACGTTCGTCGTACCTAAAGCGTACGTACGATGTACGTCCTCGAAAGTCACCAAATGGTCCTAACAGACCCGAAACGGACCTAAATCGTATGTACCAGGGACCTCCGATTTTGTATAACCGTACGTCCCCCAAACGTCCCAAAGACGTTTGCCGTACATAAAACGATCGTACGATGTACGTCCTCGAAATGTCCTCAAATGGTCCAGAACAGACCTGAAAAGGAACAAAATCGTATGTCCTAAGGACCTCAGATTTTGTAACATCGTACGTCCCCAAAATGTTCTTGAGAGGTCCGCCGTACTTGAAATGGACGTCTTCTGGACGTTCGAAATGCCCGAAGTGAACGGCTTCAGGACGTCCTTGGGACGTATTTGTGCTGTCGGTTATCCGCATTTGAGAAGAAATTATATCGGATGATATTTTTTAATAGAACATTCAGTATAAATTGCCATATCTGGTTAGGGAGTGATTGTTGTTAATAATTCAATTATGAAAAATATATACTTGGTGTCCAATTAAAAAATATCACCAAAGTAATTTTCTCTCAAATGCGGATAACACTTTATCACTTTATATTTGGGGTATGGTTCCAAACTGACTTATCGGAAAAGGGTATCGACCTATACGAGGATTTTAACAAGATATCTTGATTTATAGAAAGGTTCGTGTACCGTGTATGTCTCTTCAATTATGAATTCACCAATTATTTGTTTTCATCAGAATATTGGCATAACTGAATGATTTTTCATCTACTTTTTTGTGTTGTTTTATTTTATCCCTTGTATTGAATTATTTGCGACGATCTGCTGAATAGTGGAGTGTTTGATGGCATCATTTTTATACATATCAAAGAGACAATCTCAATGAAACAATTTTTTTGAGGTCAGTTGATATCTTGCCTAAAGATTTAATTTAATTTTTCGGTGGCGTCAGCTTGAATTTTTTATCTACCTATTGTTCGAATTTAGGTTGAATTATATTATACACTGTATTCCAAAAACATTTTCTGAAAACTGGTTGAAACGATTTTGATTTTTCCATTTGCCAAATCAAACTACTGATGTTTTTGAAGTATTTTTAAAAAAACTATAGTTTTCAACAATATTCTACAAGAAATTACGGTCCTTTTTATTTTTCCTGATTGGAAGTATAAGTTGACGTTAAGATTGCATAATTAGCATGATATAGTGCCGAAAAAATTTGCAAATAAATAAAGGTTTGTTGCAGTTACTCAGTTGCTTAACACGTTGAGCGGTAAAACTTTCTTTTACACATGACACGACGTTGACAGACGTCTAACAGATTCATCTTCGATGACATTGAAGCAGTGATATCAAATATAAGCATAGTCCAAGCAGAAGAAGATAATGACTTTGGGGAAGACATCACTAGAAATTGTAGATTTCGTTTTTTCCTGTATATCTCTGGAAGTGGGAGGGCTAGCTCAGATCTTTCAACATCATAGTAATGAGCTCTATAAAACGCAACTTTACCTGCATTTAACCTTGTCTGTAGCTCTTACCGTGTCCGGGATCCCCATGCATCTACTCGAATTTCACTCACCCGGTATAAATTACAAATGTCAGTGAAAGCGAAAGATTAATTTGAAATCATAAGAATATACTGTTCTTGGTATGTGTCATCGTTGGTGGATTTCGTGAATTTTAGGGCCGCTCAACGTGTTAACCAATATCAAATCAATTTTTCACACAGCATAAAATTTAATGAAAAACGGGTGTTTTTGAGGCCGGATGGCAGATAAAAATGTGAAACCGTGAAAAAAAACGAGATGAGGAGTGTGTTGATGACCTTTTGCTCTCAAAATAAGACGTTTGCTTCTTCACTTACGAGGGGTTTTGTGAAATCGATGTATAATAATAATAATAACAATATTTATTCATCGTTTTCGATACACTAGGTACATATGGTAAGTCACTTTTGAGAAAGTTTAAATAAAATAAAAATTAAAACTAGCACCGGTTTACCTACATATATATACAAATACTCACATACATAAAATGCATGGGAGCATTTTACAAAAAGTTACAAAATTGCCCCTTAGTAAAATTGGGAACACTTTGGTTGAAGTTATTTGTGAGATTGTCAGTTAGGAAATCTTGGTAATTATAGTAGCATTTCTCTAATACAGTCATGGAATATCTTATCACTTCTGATTCTTTTGACTGCAAGTGGTAACTTATTGAAGCACGTAATGGCATTATAATGAGGGGATTTTTATAATTTGACATTTGATGTTGTGGGATTCTCAAAACATCACCTTTTCTTGTATCGTGTATCCATGTTGAAGATTAGCCTTATGACGCGTTTCTGCGCTAAAAAAACTCTGGAAATGCTCTTGCCCTGCCCCAGGCCATAACATTTGAACTCAAAAGGGAATACACCATAGCATAATATATGTTGAGTAAGCCAGGTTCATCCAAACTGGATTTCAACTGCTTTATGGCATAGATAGATAGATAGATTTATTTAAAGCTTTCAATTTAAACAGTTGAAAACCTCAAGTCTTATAAAATCATCAATAATATACATCACAATTATAAATAATACAAACACAAAGTACAAATGTCTCTTTATATAACTAAAATACCTAATTACAATAAGTATAAAAATATATAGAGGAAAGTCGCCTATTTTCGGATAGTTTCCCAATTTCGGATACCATTGTTTTTCAGATATTAGATTGTACTAAAAATTAAAAACCCCTTCCTGTCGAAGGTAAAGGGTAAAGGAATCTGTATATCTCCTAATATTTTATATTTCGGCACTTCTGTGTAAGATGGCAGCACAGTTGTGAAAAAGCGTGGAATCAAATTTTTATTTCCTTATCGTTTTATATATAAAAAAAAATTGACTACCACAATTTAAGTCTAAAATTTATTGAAAAAGAATGGCTTTATAATTGTGTCGACGTAAACAAAGTCTTTACAAATCTTATGTCAAATATAAAAGAAACCCTTCTTAGTGAATATCCTCAACAAACCAGGAAAGTCATAAAATCAAAAGAATGGTTTAATGAAACCGCCAAAAATGCTATATTTGACCGTAACTGTGCTTATAACAGATTCATAATTTATAATTCTGAAGATGATTGGCTGTTGTATACTCGAAAGAGAAATGATGTTGTCAAGGTCATTCGTAATCTTAAACAAGCTTATTATGAAAATAAAATTGATAATGTTAAAAATAACTCACAATTACTATGGAGAACATTAAAATCATTAATAAATACAAAACCTACCAATCAGGTAACAACTATTTTCAAAAATAATGTTGAGATTTATGAAAATATAGAAAATGAACTCAACGATTATTTTGTTTTGAGTATTGAACAGATTGTCGGCGACTTAATGAATGGTGAATTTGTTCTGAGCGAGGTTTCGTACTTCGAAAATCGAGCGATACATCCAAATAATCGACTTGACAATTTCAAAGAACTTTCACATGGAGAACTCAAAAACATTATTTTTGAGCAGCAGAATAAATTTTCAGAAGACGAAATAAATTTTAAATTAATAAAAAATACTTTTGATGTTATTGGTTACCCTCTCTTACATTGCATTAATACCTCTTTACAGGTCGGAGAATTTCCCTATAATTTAAAAACCTCAGTTGTAATCCCAGTACCAAAGATAACCAGCACTAGGAATATTGAAGAGTTTAGACCCATTAACACCTTACCTTATTTGGAAAAAATATTAGAGCTGTCAATCTATAAACAATACACAGCATATCTTGATACTCAAAAATTGCTTAACCAAAACCAGTCAGGCTTTCGAAGCGGTTTCTCTTGTGAAACCGCACTGCAAAAAGTAGTGAATGACTTTAAATATGCTATTGATAAAGGCAAATGTATTGTAGCGGTTTTATTAGATTTACGTCGTGCATTTGAAGTTATAAATAGGTCAATTTTATTAAAGAAACTCAAATATTACTTTGGAGTAAATGCATCCGCATACAAATGGTTCGAGTCATATTTAGAACATCGGTATCAAAAAACTAAAATCAATAATAAAATATCACATAAAAGAACTGTTTTAACTGGAGTACCACAAGGTAGTGTGTTGGGTGCTATGCTTTTCATATGTTTTATTAATGACATATTAGATCTGGATTTGGGCGAATGCAAAGCAAATTTATTCGCAGACGATACTATAATTTACATTATGGGTGAGAATATTAATAACTTGATAGGAAAATTAAACCAAATTCTTTTAAAAATTTGCGACTGGTTCAATAATAATAAGATCGTTGTTAACGTAAATAAATCTAAATATATGATAATTAAAAATAAAAGAAAAATGCAAAATCCAATTTGACGGAAGAGATCTTGAACAAGTGAGCAGTATTAAATATTTAGGTATAATCATTGATGAAAACCTCACTTTTAGTGAGCACATTGATTATCTTTCAAAGAAAATATCTAAAAAAATAGGTTTTGCATATAGAATTAGCAAAACAGTAACTCAATACACTAGACAATTAATATATAATAGTATAATAAAACCACATTTCGAATATTGTTTATCTTTACTTTTTATGTGTAATAATTCAGATATTCATAAACTACAGATTCTGCAAAATAGGAGTATGAGATTCTTACTAAATACCAACAGATATGAAAATATTAACAGAATGCAAATAGAGTTAAATTGGATGTCAGTAAAAAAATTAATTACATTTCGTACAATGATCTTTATTCACAAACTTATAAATAATATATTGCCAGAATATTTGTCCACAAATTTGCAGTTTCGCAATGAAATACACTCTTATAATACCCGCCAAAAAAACCACATGAACGTACGTCAAACTAATCTGATGTGTACGAAAAAAAGTATTTTTGACGCTGGAATGGTAATTTATAATAACTTACCTGACTTCATTAAATTGTCTCCTAACATCAATATCTTCAAAAGTAATATCCGTCAATGTATTTTACAAGATCAATTCCAGTAATGCAATTTATTCTATTTGTTGTGTTCAGATTTATGCAGGTATAGTGATCATTTTCAAAGCTGTGTTATGCTCCGCCACTGCTTTATTTTAATTAACAACTAGGATTTTATAAGACTTTATATATCTATAGATTTACTAATGTTTATATGTTAATGTTCCTTTTTTGTCTTGTTACACGTTAACATACTTCATCTTTTATTTATGTGATAAAACGATATTGTATTAGCAACGCTAAATAAATAAATAAATAAACATATCTTATTTTTGTGTAAAAAGATCATTTTTAATTTCTTATATTTGAGCTTGGGTAAGTTAATATGTTACTTAATATGACTGACTAGTCAAAATTAATAAATTACTAAAATGCAAAAAATTACAATTATCTAACCTAAAAAGTTTGATGTGGCCTAATTTCGGATAGTCGAGGGTTCCCGATTTCGGATATCCAAAATTAGGAACCCAAGAGTATCTCTATCGTCACGTCTACCAGTAAGCGTAAGTAACAGCAAAAAATTATTCATTTCAGATCAAAATGCCAAGAGTCCATATGAAACATAAAAAATGGGATACCAATCTGATGAAATTGGCGATTAATGCGGTCCGAGGTAAAGAAATGGGACACCTTAAAGCCTCCAAGCAGTTTGGTGTTCCTAAATCAACGTTAGAGGATTACGTCAAACAAACCAATAAAACTCCTGAGCAGCTAGTTGAAGGTTCCATTGGAAGAAAGCCGACACTTTCTCCTGAATTAGAAGAAGATTTAGTTGCGTATTGCTTAGAAATGGATAGGAGATTTTACGGACTCGGTCTTGGAGATATGAAAAGACACGCCTATCAATTAGCCACAAGAAATGGTTTACGCCATCCTTTTTCTCGTGTGAATGGAGCTACTGGTAAAAAATGGTTACGAGGATTTTTTAAATGCCATCCAAATTTAACTATTAGGAAACCACAAGGTATTTCGATAGCGAGAATAAAAGGTTTCACTCCAGAAAACGTAAATAAATTTTTTGGTCTGCTTGAACCACAAATGCAAAAAATTAATCATAATCCTAAAAGAGTTTTCAACGTCGATGAAAGTGGCATAACAACTGTGCAATCCAAGAATGCTCGTGTTGTGGCTTTGAACGGAAAGAAGCAAGTTGGAGCGGTTACTGCTGCTGAAAGAGGGTCACTGGTGACTGTCGTTTTTTGTATGAACGCAGCTGGTGGATTTGTTCCTCCCTTATTAGTTTTTCCCAGAAAAGAATATGAAAGCTGAATTGTTAGATGGAGCACCCCCTGGGTCCATCGCGGCGTGCCATCCATCAGGTTGGATTCAACAACAACACCCAATGGCTGCAACACTTCATTCAGTCTGTTAAACCATCCCGTGATGATCCAGTGCTTCTGATACTTGACGGCCACTATAGTCACACAATAAATATTGACGTTATAGACATTGCGCGAACAAACTACGTTACAATAGTGTGTATACCACCACATACCTCACATAAGCTGTAGTCCTTGGACTTATCATTTAAGTATGTCACCTTTTAAAACCTATTATTCTCAGCAAATAAAAATGCGGTTGAAACAAAATCCTGGCAGAATCATCAACTCTTACCAAATTTGTAAGCTTATGTGTCCTGTTTATTTAAAAAGTGCCACTGCGGAGATTTCGGTCAATGGATTTCGCAAATCTGGAATATGTCCATTTAACCGGAATATATTTTCTGATCATGACTTTGCAATTGAAAAACAAAGAGAAAGAACACCTCCACCAGATATTCCGGAAAATAACAACGAAGTTACTCCCCCCAAGAGATGTGATACATGAACAACCAACAAGACAAAATGGAAAAATGCCCCCAAAACAAGGAAATGCACTAAATATCATCGAGGAACCTAAAGAAGATATCGTCAGATCGGAGGATATCAGCCCATTACCTTCTCATAGTGGCACTTCAGGATCTAATAGGGAAAGAAAACCTAGACAAGGCTCTAGCCACGTGATCACAAGTACGCCATACCAAGACGAGCTTGAAGAAAGCATGCGAGAACAAGAGAGGAAGAAAAAGGTGAAGGAAAAAGGTGAAGGAAAAAGGCAAAAAACCGAAACTCAGTTCTGAATTAGCAGAATGCAGTAAAAAGAATGTTGTAAAAGTCATCAAAACAAATAAAACTTAGCAAAAAAATACAAAAGGAAAGGATTATTGTAGTGATGATGATTCATCAGATTCTGGAAGTGAGCCAGTATCGGATGACGATTCGGATATCGACGTAGACGATGAGGACGCAGAATGCATATTTTGTAACGGTTTATACTCTGAAGATGTACAAGGTGAGCAGTGGATTCGTGCTTTAAGTGGACTCATGAAGCTTGCGCTAACTCAGACAAAACGAAAAAGTATGTGTGTGACTTTTGTTTGGACATTTAATTCTCTGATTTCGAAGAATTGACCCTAATTTCGGACACTATCCGAAATAAGGAGCCTCTTTTTTATTTACATGTAAATGTAAAAAGAGATAATCAATTATAATTAAATGTGTTTATATTAACTATTGTTTCATTACAACCTATTGCATGGAAGTTGCATAGAAAAATCGTTAATAAATTATTTTTTATAAGTTTTTTTTGGTATTATCAAGACAGTATCCGAAATCAGGCGACCTTCCTCTATATTTATATATATATATATATATATATATAATATATATCAGGATGGAATTCTCGAGGGACGATATATAAAAATATAAATAGAAAAGTTATTGGGTATAGCCCTCAAATTGTTGTGCAACCGTAGACACGTGTTTCGAGCTTAAGCTCTCATCAGTACGGTAAAGTCAAGTGCGAAGATGTACAACACTTGGATGTAAAAATAGAAACAAAGGAAGTCAACAACAGGAAGCCAACCACACATTTGTGGCTTCGGTTAGAAGACCTTGAGCTTTCAAGGCAACATAAGCATTTTGTTGAATTTGAAGGTACCACGACAAGAATCTGTATATTTCATATTCAACATGGTCTTCAAGATACGTTTCTGCATGATGAAAATACGTTCTAGTTGTGTACTCCCTCCCCATACTAATATTCCACATTTCAGAAAAGGATAAACAGTCCCATAATATGCGGTCTTCATTGCTTCGAAATTCAAGTGTTTTTTCAAAACTCTAATTGCATAACATTTACTTGCTAGTTTTTTTGAGAGATATTCAATATGTATCTCATAATTTAGTTTATCATCTATATAGATTCCTAACAGTTTTGTACTGGTTGAAAAAGACAATCTATCGCTTTCGAGCTGAACATAGTCCGGAATAGTAATATTTTTGTGAACAGTTTTTAATTCAAGATTGCACTAATATGGTCCAATTGCTTTTCCCATTTCAAATTGTCGTCTAGATAGGTACCTAAAAATTTATATTCTTCAGTATTTTGAATATCATATTGTGTACATAGACCATCTGGAATAATTCGCCTGAAGTGAAAATTTTGCAACGACTTTAACCCCACCTATACATCGTAGAAGGTTTAAAAGGTTAAAAGGTCTTTCGGTTATCAGATTTGCAAAGTTTATAACGGCATCGAAATGGATCTGAAAAAATTAAGTAGACAACAATTTAAATATGTATATGAAAAAACACTGTTAGAATCCAACATGGATGATCACTTAAAGTTTAAAATGTAAGATGTTTTGGTAAACAATGGTTTATCACATACAATTGGACATGTACAGGTATCAGAGGGTTAGGCCAAACATTGTTTGACCATTGTGTCTAGGTTCAATTATAATCTTTTTTCTTTAGGATTTTTACTTTATATTGGTTTTTTTTTATGGTTAAGTGGAAGATCATGTTGATGAGATACCTGTAACTTTGTCAAGATGAACTTCGCCATTTATTTCCAAATGCTGGTGTGTAATAAGTAATAAATGATGATTTATTTTGTTTTGGGAATAATAAAGACGTTTATTAATTATTATATTATTATTATTTAGACGTATTCAGGATAAGCCTATTTTTTTGGTACTGATCAATGATGCGTTCTGATTTGCTGATGAGTTGCTCAGCGTTTTCTCCCGATATGGTTCATCAGAAGTCATCGTATTTGTGCTATGCAGCTGCATAGGCTAGGGGTGTCTACAGTTTACCGTACTCGAAGACAGGCGAGAAAAAGCCGACAGAGACAAGTACAGAAGACCAGTCAACCAGACAGACGACACCCCAGAAGAAGAGGGACCAAGGCAGGAGCTCCGGCAACGCCACGGTCTACTTTAATACGGCTTGATTCCCTTTTATGTTTTAGCTCATAAGGACCGACACAACAAAAATTAACAGTCAGACAAGCCAGAGCAATCAGTCCTGGTAATAGGGCTTTCAGACAGTTTTAGGAGGGCACCATGCACAGTAAAGTCATTGTTAGTAAAAAGTCAACTCATGTCAGATATAAGGGAACTTCAAGCACGTAAAGGCTGAGCACTCCATATCAAAAGATCAGAATATGTTCTGCTGATAGCCAATCAATATGATGAGGGCGAGGGCGGTGGATGGGGGAGGGGGTTCGAGTACGTAGTGCTGGGGGATTTCATCCTTCCAGGCTTCAACCTTAGTAGTGCATGTTGTTGATGATGAGTATACCATGTAATGTAGAAATGGTTTTATAGAGCAAGTTGTAGGTACTCTCAGGTGAAGCTTTCCTAGGTCCCAGATGATAGAGACAAATTCTACACTCAGGTGCAAAAAAATGGTCACCTCGAAAAGTTAACAAATCTTTATCATCTTTATTTTCATTCCGATTTTGATAGTTTGTACAATTAATGGAAACAAATTCATCCTAGAATAATTTATATCAAACATATTTCCTTATACAGTTCGAATTATACACATTATACAAGGGAAAATAAAGTTATGTTTCTATCATCTAAGTTTAAGACACCCTGTGGTGGAATATAGCTTTTGAATGACACTCATAACTATCCTGTATGTAAGCTTGCCTCTTTCATTTTGATTTCACGATTTGTTGGAAATTTATTGAATAACTATTGAATAAAGTAATGCATTTTCTTTGCATGATTTTTATTCTTCAATATGGAAAAATTAACAACTAAACGATAACATAAGTAGCGTACGGTTGAAAAGAAAACACTCGACCATTATTTTAATATCGGGTGTTGCCTCCTCTAGCTTGGACGATAGCTTCCATTCTCCGAGTCATTCCACGAATTAGCGTTCGAATATACTCCTGGGGCATGTTATTCCAATCCTCTATGAGCGCAACACGAAATTCATTTTTGTTCGTAGGTGGTCTTTCGCGACTTACAGATCCACCTAGATAGTACCAGGCATGCTCGATAGAATTTGCATAAGGAGAGAATGCTGGCCAATTTAATTTCTTTATCCCAACTTCAATTAGGTATTCTGTAACACACCTGATGGAATGTGGCCTCGCATTCTTTTGCATATAAGAAGGAAGTTGTCTCCTATAAAGTGTGAATATGGGACAACGTAGTCAGCTAAAATTTCATGTCTATGCTCATCTTCAACAAAAACCAGCTCAGTACGACCTTCCATTGATTTTCCAGCCATACCATTAGCCATACTCCCGCACTAAGACGGGTGCTAAAAGTACACTCCTTAAATCTTTCACCCGTTCGCCACTAAACGCGATTCCTACCATCCGGAGAATGCACACAAAATCGTGATTCATCCGTAAACATAACGTTTTGCCACTCGGCATTTTTGTTTGCACTGATGATATGTGTCTATTAATTCAAGGCATTTAAAACAATATACCTGTTATCAGCATTGGAAGTCCTAAAGTTTGGACCACTTCCAGGCCTGCGTTCATTTCTGCCTGTTTCTCTGAATCTCTATTTGATTCTACGTATAGTAGAACGACTGACATTTAATCATATCGCAACATCTTGATAATTTCGTCCCTCTTCTAAAAAAGTTATGGTTTTCACAGTGTTCTTTACTCAAAAATAAAAGTTTTCTCAAACTAACGTTATAACAATAACACAACTGTCGGATAATAAACAAAGTTGAACGTTTGTTTTCATGGTAATCGTGCTCATTGCATATGACGAATATGTAGAGAAAATGCAATGCTTTATTCTTTAACTCATAAATTTGAAACGAATCGGGACATCAAAATGAATGAAGAAGCAATGTATAGGGAATGAACCAAGCTTGCATACAGGATGGTTTTGAGAGTCATCCAAAAGCTGTATTCCACCACAGGGTGTCCTAAACTTAGATGATAAAAACATAACTTTGTTTTCCCCTGTATAATGTGTATAATTTGGACCTTATTAGGAAATATGTTTTAAATTAATTATTTTAGGATAAATTTCCTTTCATTTATTAAGAGAAGTATCAAAATTGGACTGAAAATATAAAAAGTTATTCAAGATCAAAATTTGTCAACATTTAAGCTGGCCGTTATTCATGCACCTGAGTGTAGTTTGATGCGGATGCGTGTTTTACATGGCAACGATTTAGTTTTTTTAAATCAGGATTCAACTTTCAGTGAACCTACAATTCCAATACGTTGTTAATAATGCTGTAAAATTTCAATATATTTTCAACAGTTACACTCCTCTTCGACATAAGTAATATTCTCTAAGTTATTGTTATCTAGAATTTTCTAAAAATACTTTCACCTTGCTGCCACGAAAACTAAGCTTAGAGTTCTGTACAGCAACACATATGTTGTGTTACAAGTTTTCCGGGTTTCCCTGCATCATTGAAATCAAATGCGCGACTGTATCCCAATAACTCCTCCATAGAGTATTTTTTTTGTATTCGAATTATTATTATGCTTTTCTTTCAGAACAAAGATTTGTTTTTTTTACAGTAAATGGCCAACCCTGTACAATAGAGACGCAGAAAATGCCTCTGACAAGACTTTCAGCATCCAATTTCCAGTTGATAGAGTCAATTATTCATCTAATGAATACTTTAACTCCTTCGGAGCCGACAATGCTTTTCACGGTGCTAATTGCAGACCACAACATTTCACTGTCAGGGGTCTTTGACATTTCAAGTTTCACCTATTGTGCTAGATACGTCCGGAAAATGGGTCATCTTTGTGGTAATATGTTCGAAAGCTCCTCCTACACGAAAGAAGTGTCGAATCTGTCATTGACCTTTCTCATTCTCTTTTATCGTACCACTGAACGACGTGAAGTCCTGTTTCTTTTTTATAAATGAGAGAGATTTTACTACGGCGAGCCCACTGAACGTAATGAATTTGTGATTGCGAGAGCGATGTACAGGCGTTTTATGACATCGAGACTCGCAGTCAGAACATTGAATTGTGTAAAAGACGTTTCATGCGACACAAGAAAGCACACCCGGTTTCACATTATTTTCGGAAACTTGTTGTTTTAGATGAAAACAGTACCTATCCAAGATTTAAAATAAAAAATTCTAGGCTTTCATTTTCAAACCAGAACAAGTACATTGCATTATGTGTAAATTTTTTTTTCAAATTAATATATTGTTTTTATTCACAGATCATAGTTGAATGCACTTTTCACTCACGAAATATTGTCTTGTCCATAGGCAAGTCTAATAACCTCAAACCTTAAAAGTTTAAAAATGTTATGCAATTATTTCACCTCAAATGAAGGATGCATAGAATGAAATGTCTATTTGTGCAAAGTACAAACTATGGTGCGTTTTATTGTAGGCAGAAATGTCCCACTCGTTGAAGTAGAATTTAGCATATCTGTTTTTTTCCACTTTATCTACTTTCCCTACGATCAAATTTGAGGGTAGCAAAAGTAGATAATTGATTGAAAACGGAAAATTCCTAAATCGTAGCAGAAAATGACACTAGTGACATTGGAAGTAGTTTGAAACTATGGACTTAATTTCTGTTCATATCAGTTTGGTTGTATTTTGAAGCCCAAAACACTTACTCACATTAAAACGATTTTGGTTGTGAACAGCTTCTAGTTGAAATAAATATGAGTGTTATGGACCTATAGGTTTACAGTGAGTTTCATTTATATAATAATGATGGTGGGTTCAAATTGATTCTCAATTCATTAAAACCTTCATTTCCAAATCATTTTCACATTTATAGAAATGGATACTAACGAAGAAGATGATGATCCCGAAAGTAGCGAAAGTTCAAAAACATCAGTGGGATGATATAGAAACATTGTGTCAAATCGAATCGTGTATGATAGATAAAAATTGTCCAGATAAATATCAAAAAAAAAATCAGTTCCTATTTGTTCCCAACCTACAAATATGCTCTCATTTTTTAAAGATAATTCCGGCTTATTTGCGTTCACTCAAAGCTGCCTCAAAAGTGGGGTGTTAAGGTTTAGGTATCACTTCTTCATAATGAGTTTTACATTCTGAAAAAGTTTTCTGAAAGAAAATTATTAAAGGAATCCAAAGATATGAGTTTATAATTGCTCTTGAAACATTCCCGCCTAGATCTAATCTTCGCACAGATAATAATACTACTCGTGCCTTCTTCCATGTCTATTTGGGCTGTGGTAGTTGTTAATGCAACCAAATTATAAGTTTCAAACTGTTTACAGATATTTAGGAAATTTTAGAATTATCTGTCTTCTTTGTTTGAAAGTGGTTGACAATGTTTCACTTTGAGTAAGGTTATTCTGGACTTTCATTGTCTAAAAAAGAACAAAGAAAAATTCAATTATCTGCAATTTTTAATCACAAGCTTGTTAATTATAGTGCCAGGTCCCTCCGGTACGGCATTGTTAATTCTTATCGCAATTTCAATTGATCCATGCCACTAATTAAGGGTTTCCACACATTACGGATTTCTATGCTAGCTTTACTAAAAACTTTGTTGTTCATAATATATGCACTCTCTTTAAACTTCCTTCTATACCAGCCCTCTTCTTTATGGATGACTTCGGCTTCAGTCCATTTTATGTTGTGTTGGGTCGTCCAGACATGATCCGCTATTCCTGACTTTGATGTTTCTCCTCGTTGAGTGTTTCTCTTGTGTTCAGCGAGTCTAACGCTAAGTGGTCTCTTAGTTTCTCCAAGATAAGCTTCGCCGCATTCACAAGGGATGCGGTAGATGCAGTTTTTAGAGTCAATGTCAGCGTTACGTGGTCTGGTCTTTGTGAGATGGATGCGAATTGTGTTACCTGACTTGAAACATGTCCATATTTTGTATTTCGACCCAATTCGCTTTATTCTTTCCGATAGACCTCTAACATACGGAACGCACAGGGTGGCTTGTGTCGGCTCATCTGGTTTCTTGTTCTTATCCCCCCTGCGGGCTAGAACCTCTTCTATATGTTTTTTGGGTTACCCATTTCGTCGTAGATCTTTCTTGATATTGTCCAATTCGACGGCAAGACTTTTATCTGTGTTACATAGGTTGTAGGCACGGTCTACCAGCGATCGAACAACCCCTCTCTTTGTAGCACCATGATGGTTCGATTCGAAGTTCAGGTATTGTCCGGTATGAGTCGGCTTTCTGTATACTGATGTTTGACACTTATCATTGTTCTTTTGAACTTTCACGTCTAGAAAAGGTAAACCGTCTTGGGTCTCCTTTTCCATCGTGAAGTTTATGGACTTTCTGATGTTATTCAGATGTCCCAAAAAGACGTCAAGGTCCTCGTCTCCGTGGTTCCATATGACAAACGTGTCGTCAACATATCTCAACCACATCTGAGGTTTCTTATGGGCTGTCTCTGTAGCAAAAGTTTCAAACCATTCCATATAGATGTTTGCTACCAAGGGCGATAATGGGGATCACATCGGTAGTCCGTCTTCCTGGGAGAAAAAGCGGTCTTTTTCTTGAAAGTAACAATTTCGCAGGCAACATTCTAGCAGGTCCATAATGCCACGTACTGGTAGGTTCGTCCTGTTCTTCAGCTCTGTGTCTTCTTGCAGATTTTTCCGAATAATTTGCAAGGCCTCTTCTACCGAGACGTTGGTGTAGAGACTTTCCACGTCAAAACTGACGAATTGGTCTCCTGGTGCTACTCTGACCCCTTCCAGGGTCTCTACAAAGTGCCTGGAGTTCTTCACGAACGTCGAGGTATTGCCTTGCAGTGGTTGGATAATCGGCAGTAGGAACTTGGCTAGATTGTAGGTAGCTGAGTCTCTGGAGCTGGTTATTGGTCTCAAAGGAACTTCTGCCTTGTGGATTTTTGGTAGTCCATAAAGGTGCGGTGGCTTGCTGTGGTGTGGAGTCAGTATTGATCTTTCTCTATCTGAGAAAAATTGTTCGAATTTTTTTAGCGTCTGGTACACCTTTCTTTCTATCGTTGCAGTGGGATCTTTAGCCAATCGTTTGTATTCGCCTTTACCGAGTACCTCCTCGATTTTTCTCTCATAGAGGTCGCTGTCCATGACGACCGTTGCGTTTCCTTTGTCCGCAGGCAGAATCTTTATTGTGTTGTCTTTCTTCAGATTGTTCAGTGCTCTCTGTTCTTCCCGGCTGATATTGTTTTTCAGATGTGGCTCTTTTTCCAATAGGCCTCTCACCTTCCACCTGAATTATTCTGCTTCAATCTGGTCGATGCGCCCACTGGTGGATTCTATGGCAGCGATAATTTCAAGAGTGGGTATTTCCTTCGGTGTCATAGCAAAGTTTAAGCCCTTCGCTAATAGGGATTCTTCGGTGTTTGATAGCGGCCGGGAGCTCACGTTGATGGCAGTATCCTTTCGTTCGATTTGTTTTACGAATTCCTGTTGGTGTTGTTTCTGTGCCAGTTTCTCCCACTTACACTCGTGTGTCTTTTCGGCATTCTGACGGATTCATGTGCACTTTCTGTCAATTTTGGCCAGGATAGGTCGATCCCTGAAATTGTCGCATTATACATTTGATAACGACTGTAGATTTTAACAGTTGAAACGTCGTGATTGAAAATTGCAGAGAATTGAATTTTTCTTTGTTCTTTTTTAGACAATGAAAGTCCAGAATAACCTTACTCATCTGTCTTCTTATTGGAAACCCTGAAATTATATTTTTATGATACTCTACTTCTTTTACTAGTAGATGTAAACTCTAGTGGTCAATAAAACGCGGCAAATACTCCACAGGATTTTGGTGATCGTTTTTTTGCTGTCAGGTTGGTAATAAATTTTGTTTTCAACTGTTTGAAACACTGACATGTGTCAACAATCTCAAGTTTAATTTTTAAATTTATTGAAAAAATATTTCCAAAAAAATCAAGCTTGTTGCAAATGCTGTGTTCCATTTTGCTGGAATGTGGAAGAAATACAAAAAAAAAATTCACAGATTCCCGAAAACTAAAGAACTTCCGCGAAAATGGTTGTTCCATTTGAATCTTCCCATCGACGAACTAGAATTCTTTTATCCTAAAACAATTTTAGGAGATCATTTCAAGGAAAGTGAAAGATTAGGAAGACACCGTTTATGTCAAAAAACGCTGATGTTGTTGAGTTTCATTCTCGATGTTCGAATTCGAAATTTGAGAAAACACTTTCCTTTCTAGACCCCATTATCTGAGAATGTTCAACCAAAGAAGGTGAAAGAATAACTGATGATTCTGTTTCTTGTAACTCTGAAGTTGGTAAGATTTACTTTAGTAACTCTGATATTGGTGTGTTACCTAAATTTTAGGCATTTTCAGTTAGGAACTGTTAATGAAGAAGTTATGTAGAGGAAGATAGCCCATATCACACCGAACCCATGGATGAAACTGTTGACTGTTGTCTTTTTTAACATGGTTATAGTTGTGTACTTCCTTGATAGTTGATCCCTGACGCTGAGTGAAGCACGCAACATAGAAAATAAAACAAATCCAGATTGTGCTTCTCAAATTTGGAAAGAAAACGAATGACTAGGATTACATTTTCCAAACTTGGACCCATGATCAAACAGAAGTCCTAAATGATAAATAATAGCAGCCATGAAATCTGGGTTGGATAATGAGTATGAGGGTGTTGCAGCTAAATATGAAACAGAAAATGCAGATTTCACATGTTTCTCATGTGGACTTGTTATTAACCCAAGAATCCCTTTCTTGTCAACGTCTCCCGACAGAGTTGTTTTTGATACCAGTACATATATCTTGTTGGAAATGAAAATATTTGTATCTAAAGGATTGAAAAAAAAAACATACACTGTAAAACATTGTGTGGAACAGGAGTATTTCTTGACAACAGTAAGGGAGTGTTACCTTAAAAAAAATATCAATTATTCGATTTTCACAATTTCGGTAGACATATTTTTTCTTTTAATTTATTGCGTAACTCTGGTTTACTTTTTTGACGTCAAACTTTACACTGACACTTCTAATAAGTTATTGTTCGTTGCTATGGTAACGCAATATTTTGTTTATGCAGGGAACTGGTCTAGGCTAACTAGATATCAATACATCCTCGTATCTTATAAAAAGTAGTATAGGCCGTTTTCGTCTTTTACTTTGTGTCTTTTACTTTGTGTGAAAAGAGACTCTTATTTTTATCTGCTTGGCCTAGAAGCGTACCTACAAGAGGTGCCTTTTCAGAGCATCATAGTGGTATAGTAAACATGGTCGAAAAACGTGTTCTGTGGGGAAAATTAAATCTTATCAATGAAAATAGATATGGTGAGTTTATTTTATTAATGAGAAGTTTGAATGAAAATTATAGCGAACCGACTTTCCGCCTATTTTCCAAAGACAATGATTTAAACTCATTTCTGAATTCATATGACCTGGCCATATTGTAATCTGGATGAACATGATATTTTTTGAAAAAAAGATATCGTAAAAATTTATTCTGAACGTTCTCTGATTCGATTAATTTCGATTGATATTCGCAGAACCATATGTTGCAGCCAAACTCCAGTTTACTCCTGACAAGTGTGTAGTAAAGTAACTTAAGCGTATGAATATTGGCAATATTTCTAGTTTGCCTGATTATGAATCCCAACATTCTTTTTGCGGATATCCTTGTACTATCAATGTGGGTTGTGAAAGTTTATTCCAAAGTTGTACTAAAATATTCCTGATAATGATTAAAATTGTTTGGTTGTGTGATGGCTATACGAATTAAATGTAATTCGTTAACCAGCACCTTCACCATATATTAAAGGATTCATCAAAGTATTGTATGTATGGCTGCTAAGATTAATCCTTTTGCTTTCGAAAAAATAAGGTAGTTCCCCAAAATGCGAAGCGTCAAGGTGAACTTCATTTCGGAAAAGAGATTATGAATTCCGTCAAAAATGTTGATTAATCATAAAATGCAATTTGTTTCTGTCATCTGTATTCGTATCGTTTAACAAAACACAGTTCTTTTTCTTTTGAATATGCGGCAAAGGAAAGAAAATACATGAATGTGCATCTGTCACATTCACAGCATTTCTAAATATGCGTGAGGAGTTTTGTGATAGACTATTTACTAAGTTGCCAAAAAGTCCAGGAAGAACATTTTGAACAACATTTGTGATAACTTTGATAAGTATTTCAAGTTAGTTCTTTTAAATTCCAATCATTAAATCGCTTATAACTTGAGATAGATCAGTCGATTCTAGGTTTCCAACATAATTGAATAGAGAGTGAACAGATCTTTTCGAAGATGCAACCCCATTCCAACATACGATTATTAGATTGATTCCAATATGTACGATTATTAAATTGATACTGCCCCTGGGGCCACCTCGGAATTTGAGATATCGAATCTTGGTATAAACATTGTGTATTCAATCACCCTCATGGTTTCAATCATCCATTTCTGGTTCTATTGTTACAATCAATCAATCAATTTATTTCAAGAACGGCAGTGGTTACATAAATATGTACATGTAAAATGGTGAATTAGGTACAAGAAATAAACAAAAACCCTACAAAAGATAATCTTGTCCGTAGGGATTGATGTTAATTTTAATTTCTAATCCTAAATGTGTCGTTTGTGCTTTCTCGAAAGAGTGAAATTAACAGGATTTCACTGCTTACGTGAAAAGTGATAAATATTAGTAATAATTCTACATATATAAAATATGGTTAGTATGAATAATAAATCTAAACAGTAATAACACCTTTCACATGATAAATATTGAAGAATATTATGCATATTTATGTAAGTTATGGTTAGTAAGTAGTATAGCAATAAAAAGTAATAACACAATTAACATCAATATATATTAACGACAAATTTACAAATATACGTTTATTTTTTATTTATTTTTTATGATTCATAGGCGTTTTTCATATCAATAAGGTCATGTAGTTTCATTCGATCTATACTCGTGATATGTTTCTTTAATTTTTTTTTAAATATGAAAAAGGAAGATGATTGTCTAAGTTCTGAGCTCAAGGTGTTGAAGAGTCTGGGTCCAAGGTAAGAGTAGCATCGTTGCCCAATAAATTTATAGGATAAAGGTAGAGCTGAATTTTTGTTGGTGTTAGCTCTTGTCTGATAAGAGTGCGATACTAAAACAAGGCAGTCTTTATTTCTGTATTGGTGTATTAAAATTTTTTGATAGAATAGCTGTCTGATATCAAAAAGTTTTGTTTCATTGTAGAGGAGATCTGTGGAGTAACATCTATCTTTTTTGAATATTATTTTGATCAACATGTTTTGCAAAGTTTGCAATTTCTTTAAATGTGTGCTAGCTACGCCTCGCCAGCCTGAAATGCCATATGAGAGCCTGGATTCGACGAGTGCAAAATAAGTTGTGATTAACTCAGGGATATCCAGTATCAATGGGAAGATATTTTTGACAAGCACTGAAGAATATGTATGTGAGTAGTAAGGATATGTAAGCTCGTAGCTCCTGATGATAAATGATAAAACAGAAGTAAAAAATTAACATAAAAATAAAAGGGTAAAAAAGTGAGGTAGATAGTTTTTCGAACATCAGAATTTATGAAATTTGGAATTGAGCAAAATGAATGCTTCGATTGATTATTTAACTCTATTGAGATCTGAAATATTTCCCATGCTTGTTGCAGAAGATTGAATGCTTTTGACTCATGATGAACAGGGTGAAAAAGAGAAGAAGATAGTTTGTTCAAAATCTATTCAATTGAATGGGTCGAGAATTTTAGAATTGAGCATGATAAATGTTTCGATTGATTGTTTGAGTCTATTGGGATCAGAAATTTTTCTTATGCTTGTTGCAGGACATTGAATGATTTTGGCACGTGATAGAAAATATATTTTTGTGTGTAACTTTTCTATATTTTGGTAGGTTTATGGATGAATTTGTAACCAATCTTGTTTTTTGTACTTATCGATTTAAGTGTGGCCTTGTTTATGAACATCCAAGTTCATAAATTGTTTCTAGTATTTGCGTTTTCTTATAAAGTGTTTTGTAGAGAACAATTAAGGTTTTTTGAACAATATTTTCAAGACAGTGTTTTCAGTCGATTAAAGAAGATTCAGGGAATTGTTGGATTAACTCACAAGATAGTTTATATGGTCATATCATCTCATATACTGACCCACCACGACTCCTAGATATTCAATAAATTTTGTTCAATCCTGGATTTGCTCCAGTTGGTCGTTTTGCGATAAGTTGAATAATATAATTTTTTTTTTGACATTATGACTCGAAATGTTATAGTTGAGAGGTATCTGGATATATGTATATAAGTACCTTTTCTGCTTTTCCCAATACTTCCATCCAGCATTCAGCTGTGAATATGAGTGTTGTATCGTCTTGTACTATTGATATCAAAACCAAAAGATGATTTATGTCCTAAAACTCTTCCTTGCGGTACTCATGTTTTAACTTCATTGTCTCGCTAGGGTCATTGTCAACACCAACCTTTTGTGTCCTATGTGACAGTCTTTCAAAATCTTGGAACGTATACGGATACCATATTCATGCAGTTTTTAACATCATGCTTTGTTCTACATTGTCGAATGCCTTCACCAGATCTAGAAGTACGGCTAATCATTTTTCTGATCTATCCAGGCTCCAATAGTGTTATAAATAATATCTAGCTGGGCCATCATATTTTTGAAACTTCAATGATACCGAATTGTGTGTCGGTCCATATTTTTTCAATGTTGATATGATTTTGTAAGCCTACATTTTGGAGATTATTCTAGGATTGCGCCAAATTTGTTTATGACATATATTGGTTTGATTTCCAATGTCATCAGGTTTACCAGTTAAATATATGGGCGTGATAATTTTTTTTCTTATTTCACGGCTAAAATCGGAGCTTCAGTAGAGAAAGCTGTACTATTATCAGCAAAACTGTGCACTGGGCATGAGGTAGCTCTCTACAAATCTGATTTTGGGCGTTGTAGGAATATACTGAGCGCATATGGAAATCAAGTTTTACAGTGAATTTGTTATGATAAACTGTTTCATCGATATTCATTACTTTTTTCCCATGAACTGATGTGACTAATTAAGTGATTTTAGCAAAGGCGTTCATTTTCATAACACAAATAGACATAAGTTTTTTTATAACAACCAACATTTAGAAATAGTGAATAATTATACCTACTCACCTAGGGGTCGAATTTTCATCATCTGTTGTTTTTCGTGAAATGTCCAAAAACGCGGTGACAAAATGCAAACAAGCCTTCGCTGTGAACTGATGGCGCGAACAAATATGAACTATTGGCCTTTAAGAAGGAAATTGTATCGTGTAGCGTTATTTTACCCTCATTAACACAAAGCATAGGAATTTGGGGTTGTAGATACGATGACCTCAATGAAAGGATACAAGTGGAATTTTTCAAGAAACTCTCATTTGGTTCTCCTTGAAACTAACTCAATCAAATTGTCAGTATTAATTTTAAAGACGGCATTGGGCCTTATTCAGGTGCACCTTGAAACTTGATTATTGAATTCAATATTGAAAAGTATGGCGGATGTCTATTCTGGTGCTCCTTGAAAAGCCATATTGATTGTTGGTTATTGAAAAGTTCTTCACTATTGAATATTTTTCAATTTTTCCCATTCACGTGAGCCAAAACTTTCAACAACAGTTTTCCAAGTTTCATATATCACAAGCAGATGATTAAGGAACATGTTTATGAACTTGAATCTTGAAAATGTAGAGGTTATGCATTAATATCTCCGAGTATTTTTAGTCAATTATACCCAACTAGTCAACTTTTTTAGTGAGAAAATGGGTATGATCTCCTAAATTACATTCTTTTTATTACAGCATTGCAAAATTAGGGAAAAAGGTGAAAACAAATGTATGTTTTTAGCATTTTTCTGTATTTACATAACATGTTTCCAGACTAGAGCACAACCAAAGAAAAAAAAATTACCTTCTTCAGATTCTCTTGTTCTTCCTAATATTATACAAATCTGTATAAGTATCGATTTAAAAAGGATACGGCAATAAGATACCTAATGAATGAAATGAATTGAAAATCCCCAAATCAAAAATAATGTTGTGTCCTATACTTTTATGGCCCAAGGGACATATCAGAAATCCACTGGGCTGTCTCATGTGGTAATCTTTCGTGCATTGATTAGTAACTCAGCCCTGAACCAAAGAGTCTGATCTAATCTTCGGCAGAACTGTCATCATAAATGAACACTTTGGACATGAAGTTCATTTCTCTCAAACTGATGGAGAAAAATATAAGGAAAAGTTAAGTTTTTTAACAACTTCGATGCGTTCTTTTTATCTCCATTGTTAAATAATAAATAGAATATATCATAGATTCCCCAATCCAAACAAATTTGAAGTATTTTAACAAACGCATTAATCTGTCAAAAATGTGTCATTTGACCGAATTTCCAACGTTGCCAGTCAGAAAACTTATTCCAATAACAGTTTTTCAACATTCAATAATCTGACTTTCAATAGTGACACGTGAATACAAAAGTTTCCTGAAATTGAAAAGTTGGAATATTCATTATTGAAAAATATTCAATATTCATGTGGACACCTGAATAAGGCTGATTATCTTGGTTGTTCAAACTAGCATCAATGCCCGCCAGTCGGCTTCCAAAAATTTGTTTTCTACGACTCAAAGCACTTGACCATGGTTGCCCTAAAGTATAATTGGATTCGGCAAATAAAAACTTATTTTGGACAAATTGGCTAAGTGAACTTTTTGAAAGTTGCCTCAATGGAAGGGTTCGTTCTAGGGCAACAATTCTTGAGTTAACAGAAAGGTTCCAAAATATGCTCATCCAAAGGGATGTTGACCTTTTATTTCGCTCATCGTTCTTGCTGTTTGCACCAAGCTCAACTTACACCAACTTATCAAACTATCTGTCTTTGAGAATACCAATTTACCAACTGAGAATAATTTCACAACTCAGAGCTTGCAATAAGAGGGACTTGAAATTAACTTGTTATCAAGATACCCACATTATTCAAACTAACGAAATATGCTCATTTGTAATTTATTTATAGATGAGATTATTAAACCTATTGAATCTGTTTTTTGAATGTCCCATTTATAATAGCTTCCGTGAAAGCTTCTTGAATAAAAATGGTTTAAACAGTATCAGTGATCTGGCCACCTCATTGGACACAAACTCCTTCCAAACCATATCCGCAATAACCAACTTTGTTGTCAGTGCAATGAAGGTGCAATCGTTTCTTCGAAATGAATAATGTTTTTTTTATTTGTTTGTTCTTTAATTAATTACCTTATGAATATACCTAGTTCATTTCTGTTGTGATCTTGATAGACTGACATGTTTAAGATAATACTTACGAACAACTATTTGCTCCCATTGTTAGATATATTATGTAAGTGTGACTTTTACTTCATACATGAATATTGTAAATTGTAATCAACCTTGTAATGAGGAATTTAATTACTTGAATACAATTAAAGCTAATCTAGTGATATTTATAACTTTCCTCGCAACTGGTAATGGCATCGCTATTTTATTGTCAGAGTAGTTTTCAGTAGTTTTTGAAGAATCTCCTTTGATAGTCCATTCCAACCCTGACATTTTTCACAAACGCAAAGTGATCAAGAACCACGACAGACTATGTGAAGGCAAAGCTGAAGGTTGGGAGTGTAAAAGGATTTCGAGTTCGTTGACTTCGCGGTTGAGAGCTGCGGTTATTCACCTACTAAAAGTTGGAGTGTCGGATTGTCGGATAACCCGGCGCAGCGTGTTCTTACTGACCCACTGTCCGCTGCGACACGATCGTATAAATCCTATTCAACAGATTGTACGAGATTTCTCAGTGTAGGGTGCTGAAACGTACAGAGTGGTTTAAGTATCTGCTGGAACGTGACCGATGGGTCTCAAAAAGTTAAAAAGCCATTTAATCTGTAATAATAATGATCAGAAAACTGCAATATTTCAAACATGATGGAAGAAACTTTCATTTCAGTAATTCTACTGCATGGAATATAATTTTCTGCACTCTCGGACAAAAATATTGCAGCGGTGGTTCTATGGGGGGGGGGGCTACAGGGGCTTTAGCCTCCTTCCCTCCAAGTGGGACCCACTAAATAACAGCGGTCATAAATTTAAAAACAACAAGCTTCAATGTTTTCCCCCCTGCTTACAGATATTTATAACAAACATTGAGGCATTCACCATTTTGCCATAGGCTTTTCTTATCTGTAATTTTGAATGAGTTTCTTTGTCCTCCAATATTATATTTGACGAATACGTTTGATTGCATGATTTGTACCGTGCATTTGACGCCACTGGAACCTCGCCTGTGGAATGTTTGTTTACTATCATTTGTTTTGAAAACAAAGCAGTATTTCGACATTGTGTCTCACTAAACCACTGCACTATTTTGAAAAATATTCCAAATGTAACTTCAAGTTGTTTAAGCAGGACAAAAACCACGAAAACAGGAAAATTTTAACAACACTTCATCAATACAAAACACTTGCACTTGCGTTCTCTGAAGCTTTGAGGAACGTTGCACAAGTATCTGTTAGATTTAATTCAATCCCCGTCGTGTTCTTAACCAGGAGAGTAGTTGTTTTCTGACAGGTACTTACCATATGAATGAACTGGTCCAAAATTTAGGAAGGATAATACTCAACAGAATGAACAATATTTATAGATGTTGGAGAAGGTTTCTTAACTCATAGGGCCAGTTGCATAAAGAATTTAACAGACAAATAAATATTTGATTTGATGATTACTATGGCAACGCATGTCTGAGCTCACCAGTTATGTTACCTACGTTAACAGAAGGCTTTATGCAACTGGTCCATATTTATTCAAATATTCGTATTGAGACGTTGAAACTTGATCTACACAACATAAACCCCCAGGCACCAAACTTGAAATATAGTCAAGGAACTTGTTAAATCTCTCGAATTAATTACTTCAGACCATACATAATGCTTTATTTTTGATAGTTGAAAACTCCTAGAATCCAACTAAGGAAAGAATATCATCATAAATCACAAAACTAATCCGCTATCTTGAATCCCCAAATTTTGATAAAAAGTTATTTGCTGCTAACCCCCGGCTTTTTATTGAACCTAGGAATTTTAAGACAAAACCGTGACATAACTTGTTGCAGCTCACAGGTACTGCATTTGCAGACGTAATTTTGACCCCCTTAAAAAAGCACGGCACTGTGCTAGAGGTGTTGTGTTTTGGTTCGAATGTCAAAAACCCGAAACAAAACAGTTTTCGCAAGAATTATCTTCGGTTCAGTGAATATGATGTTTACTTAGCATCGGGCCAATCTATGTTTACTTATTGATCTGAGCTCTTGTTTACTTATTGATCTGAGGTAGAGAGCTAGAGAATGACCAAGAAGCCAATACTTCAAGCAAAGCTGCTATGTTTAACCTGTGGTAGAAGTCCATTGTATCTCGAAGTGGAGTGGTATGGATTTACGATGTAGTAAAACACAAAGTCATCTCCACAATTTTAATCTCAACCTCAAAGGTTATGCAAATCAGGTGGAACAGCGACAACTATCTGTCAGTTGAGCGGTATTATTTAGAGTAGGTAGTACATGTTTCGAACCTAAATAGGTTCATCTTCAGGTAATTTAAATTATGGAGAAGAAAAAATAGTTATGTTAGATTATATGCAGAAAGAGTAAAAAAGTGTATGTGTCACCACATTGTACCAATACATAGTGAACAACATACTTGTTTTTAATTTAATTTAAACATGAAGAGCTATGTTTAGCTCCTCGTTGAAACGAAGCGATTTTATTATCTTCATGGAAGTGACAGCTTATTGCCTATCTCATACTTTATTCAACATTAAGTAAATGTTTGCAAAGTGTTGAACAGGATCTATCGAGTGCCCTATCAATCCTATGTTAATAATATAAAATCAGTGTTTCAAAATATCAGGGTAAAAAGGGAATTTAGATTACTATATAAACAGGCAAACAACCTTGCCCGTGAAATTGGTGCGACCATTTCTATGCCTCGAATATGTAACCGGCAAACTGAGAGAAGCAATATCGCATCATCAAGTATAGAAGAATAACACAGAATCAACCTATTCATACCATTTATGGATTATATAATTGCTCAAATTGAATTCCGTTTTGATCGCATATGCAATGTTATTGCAGTCGAAGGCTTAATTCCAGCATATCTTCACGAATATGAAGATGCACAAATACTTGAAGCATCTGCTGTATACGAAATAGATATGCCCGGATCGGTTATGGAATTAAGTTTTGAGCTAAAAATTTGGAGGCGGAAGTGACAGGGTCAACAAGCAATTCCAAAAACTGCTCTGGATGCTCTAAAAGAATGTCATCCTTCCTTTTTCCCAAATTTAGGAAAGGTGCTTCATATTTTCATTGTATTACCGGTTTTAAGGAGGCTCAAAACTCACCTTCGAAGTACAATGGATGAGGTAAGGCTGAACGAGTTAGCATTAGCTAGTAGGAACTCATCGCGCGAGCTTGATATTATATTGGTACTGAACCAATGAAAAGCGTTATATTTATCGATAAATTAGTAATTATTTATTTCTTAGGATATAATGTGTATAAGGTATCATATTTTATAATGAATACAAAAAATGTATTGGTACCTATTATTGTTTTCATTGATCTTTTTACTCTCAAAATGTAACATTTATGAGTTTTTGTTTTTGATATTTCCTATGGTCAATCAAGCCCCCCCCCCCATGACAGCATCCTAGATCCGCCACTGAAATATTGCATATACGTAAATTTCCATTTAGTATAGATAAAAGAATGCTTGGACATAGTCGCTATAGCTGAATAAGTAAAATAATGGTACAAATTACAAACTTTGAATAGTGTGCCTTTGCCACTATTAATGTCTGTTGTTTTGTTTATTGTTGTCAGAATGACATTTTGAGAACTTTATGTCTTGTAGTTCTCTTAGTGAGATGCCGCATTTATGCGAATTGGTTTAGTCAAAGAGGGATTCAATCAAGAAGATATTGCGCGGAGATTGCATATCCATCAATCGACTGTTTCTCGAGACAGATGACAAATATTTGAAAATTCAATCTTTGCGAAATTACATGCTTACATCTCCGCATTTCAGAAATGATTTACTGAGCACAAGACAAGTTTTCATAAGTGTCAAAACAGTAATAAGAAGATACAAAGAAGTTGGTTTAAATCCAAAACGCCCTGCCTAAGTTCCTAGGCTCCTCCCACGTCACAAATCTAGACGGTTACAATTTGCCATAGCCCATGTCAACTGGAATGAACATCAGTGGTGAAACAAGAAAACAGTTATGGATACCAGATGGGCGTGGTCGAGTATACAGAAGATCTCGAGAACGTTTCGCAGAATGTAATCTTGTACATAACGTTAGCTTTGGTGATGGTTCCATTGATGGGGTGGCATTAGTTGGGACAGTCGCACCGAGCGTATAGAGGTGAATTTAAGAATGAATGCTGAATGGTTCATACGCAACATCCTTGAAGAGCATGTTTTACCTTACGGCGGCTTCATTGGTTACGACAATTTCGTGCTAATGCATGAGAATGCTCGTGCACATGCTGCAAGAACAGTCACCCAGTATCTTGAAGTTGTTGGACTTGAGGCAGTGGAGTGGCCATCAAACAGTCCTGACGCAAATTCCATAGAACATATTTGGGACATCCTAAAAAGACATATACGAGCACGAAATCCAGCACCTAACTCAATTGCACAAGAGACCATCAAAGACCTTTTGGGGAGTATGCCCCGGAGGATGCAGGCTATCATTAGAGCTAGGGGAGGAAACACTAAGTACTAATCTGTTATTATGTTGCCTCAAAGAACTTTAATTTTGTCGCCATTGTTGCTTGTATCGATTAAATATTATTACCAAAATTAGTCTATTCCATTACTTCTTCTACAAGTGAGTTATAATGTTTCAATATTTGGATAATTTGGCAATCAATATACGTTAAATACTTCAGCATAAACCATTTAGTAATGAAAACTGCATCACGATTCAGACAAATAGAAATGAACATGAAATCAAGGCTTAAAATAAAGTATATACTGCAACCCATAATATTAGAAGAGAGGAAAAAGACTGGCATATACTTACCGTGAAAATACAATAATATTTTATACACTAGCGGGCGGTAACGTACACTTTACCACCTGGTTTAACAGGCGTAAAGTGACACTTCAGCGCTAGAGGGCACATTATGGCCCGCGAGCCGTGAAGTTGGAAATGTTCTTAAATTGCCCATATTTACACATCAATTCATGCAAAACCTTTCACGGAACAATCAATTTAGTTCAATAAAGAAATACTCATTTATATCTAAGTGATCTGTTCATAATTTCCTACAATAATTACGTTACCAGTTTATGAAAAAATCCTTACAGTTAAGGGCCCATTGATGGATTATCTTGATGTTAATAATACAACAATCAGGTTTCAGAAGTCCAAATCTAGAAACTTTTAGGAGTTTATATTTATCAAAATTGAAATTTGGTGTTCACTTCGATCACAAAAAAACAAAAATGTCCAAGAAGGTTCACTTTTTAAATCGTATGAGCAATGAAGAAACGGGTATCACGAAATTAACTTTCTATACTATTATATCCCTTCAGATCGACTGTTTGAGGTTGAGGTCTTTAAGAACAATGAACATATCTTGAATAATTTGATCTATAAACAAGACCTATGACAAACTAAACAGAGCTGCAAATTAATTTTACATTACCAGAAATAATGGCCGTTGTGATACATTGCTATTTAAGGAATCATCATTATTCAATATAGTCTGCCTAGGGATATGAAAAAATTGTACTGTTTGAATGAGTTTAAATCAAAATGTTCAGAATGAGTCAAGTCTAAGTACTAATATGTTTTGTTTAAGTCTAGTTTGTGAGTATTAAGAAGGTATTTGTTTGTACATTGTGAGAGCAAATTTTACAATAAAGAGTTATATTTAAAACAAAACAGTGTTATAACATTTTTGCAATAATCATTCACCATTATCATACAGTTCATTTTTTATTACCTAAGGAACTATAATAGATCTCTAACAAGTCACTTATAAAGGACTATTTTCTATTTCGTAATAAAACTTTTCTATCGCGCACGGAACACAAATAAGATTTAGCAGTTTTTCATCAATTTATTGTATAATTCCATGGAAAATAAATGATCCTACCAATCTCACAAAAGTTATTTGTTAGTTATTCCCGAGACAGTGGTAAACATGTCAGTAATAAAAATGTCCACAACGGATTGTAGGTCGCCTATGAATATATGTATTTTCATTATTAAACTATATCTATAACAAAATAAAATTTTGCAATTTTAAAATAACATATTGGCTTTTGATATTAGTAATATAACTCCAATGGAACTGAATACTAGACAACATGAATGATGCTTAATAAATCACTTAGTCACTTACGGAGTTCCACAGGGGACGGTAGTCGGGCCACTTTTATTCATAATTTACGTAAACAGCTGAATCTGCAGGTAATCTCATTAGCTTCGCAGATTACATGGTCATTTTATATAAAGGGGAAACCTGGGCAAATCTGAAGACAATAGCAGAACAAAACTTGAAACGAATATGTGACTGGTTCAAATTTGACACGCTAACTATGAATAACAAAACATATTACCTTTCTTTCACTTCTTATTCTAATCACTTACCCAATCTAGGCCCCTTAATAGTGGACAACGTCACAAGCATTGAAGAAAAAGACTGGTCAAGGTATCTGGGAATAACAATAGACAGACATTTGAGATGGGACCTTCACACCGAATACGTGAAAAACAAACTGAGGGGTTTACTGAATAAATTCAGATACCTCGCAGAATATCTAAATGCGAAAAATCTGAAAACATTATATTTTGCTCTCGTACAATCACAGCTGAATTATGGAATCCTGGGTTGGAGAGGCGTGACAGAAAGTAATTCACATAACTTGAGTATTGTTCAAAAATGTTCAAAAACCGATTGAACATCAATACGACACCCGAACAAAAAAGAAATCCTCAGTTGTACCCAACAGAGAAAAAACTATTGGCCAAGGATCCGTTGAATTTCTAGCACCAAAGAAATATAATTTATTACCTGACAATCTTGAGAACATGAAAAATTTCTAAGCATTCAAGTTTAACGTTAAAGTATGGATCACAAACACCGAGAGAAAATTCCTAAATGATCTCATCGACTTGAAGTTTATTAATTAGTTTTAGTCCTACAAACCAGATGACCACACCCGATTGAATATTTACAAGCCTACTTGGAAACCCTCATACGAACAATCAAAAATGTCAAACTAAACAGGATGCGAACCAAAATACACAAAAGCGTCAATACCCGATTGCGACTATACCTACCCGATTGAGAATATTTATACCCGATTACGAATATTTATATCCGATTACGACTATGTTACTCAACCTTATTATGAACACTACTCAAATATGATATATGGGACTTAACCCAACGTGAAAAGGATTTATTTCTCCTATGTAACCTCAAGTAAGAACCTATCTGAAAATAAGCTCGAACTTTATTTTATGAAAATATTTATTGTTTGCTCTTACAGCAGGTAATCATTATTATTTGTTAATTAGTATTAATATCATTAAATTATGTACATGCCTTAGTAATTTATCATTACTAGGTATTATATCACATACAAGCTTCAAGCTTCAGTGATAAATGTTTATTTTTCCTGTTGTATTACATTTTGTAAAAAAGTTTTATTTTGTGGAAAATAAACATTAATATTATTAAATTTAGTCTGAAATCCTTGACGATTTAGACGTTTGCACGAAATCATCACCCAAACTATAAAAAATGTAAAACCTAATATGAATAATCAATATTTCATTTGGAGGCCGACCATTAAACTGCGCCCAAATTTGGAATATTTCAGATCTATTGCCATTTGGCAATAACGGTCGCTGAACTCTTTCGAGACAATTAAGGTCCTTCAGTTTCATCGCCATTATAATTATAAGATAGTATGGACGTCACGAAATTATGAATCGGAGAGTCATAGCCAAGGCCAGGGTCAGTGACTCGCTACAACTGTACTCAGTGTAAATACAACTGTATTTGTAGTAGAGCAATTCAAGTATCTTCTGTGGGCAGCGACTAACATTTTCTACCACATCGAATCCAGTGAGCTAGCAGAATGAGCCTACTGGCAGGAAATACAACATCGTACGAATTCACGAAAGTTTTGAAATACAAACGGATCATGTTCACGATAAAAATTGAGAAAAATTATGTTTAGAAAATAAATAGAGAACGAAAATAGGCTAAACAAACATCAGTGAGATTAAACATCTGGGTGTCACAATAGACACAAAATGGACTTTCAACAATCATATGAATCTATGATAATTAATGAAAATATAAAAAGAGTAATAAATAATTCCAAAATTCGCAATCTCCATATCTCAATCCATACAAATCGCAACTCATTTTGTTTGGGAACGATCAATATAGGTCACTAATAACAACATAAAGATTGAAAAAAATTGTGGGTGTTATAATGGACAAGGAATTGAAATTCTCCGAACACGTTAGCAAATGTATTCAATGAGCCTACTGCTCTCTCAAACTGTTATATGCTGCTAAAAAATTTATAAATAGGAGTTTGAAGCAATATCTATGTGAGTCCCTTGTACTGTCCCACTTTAATTATTCTGATGTTGTATGCGGCCCCTGTATTGATTCATTTGATGCGTACAGGATACAAAAAATTCAACATAATTGTGTGAGGTTCATTTTTGGATTGAGAAAATATGACCATGTCTCTACTTATCTGACGTCACTCAAGTGGCTGAATATGGAACAGCTTAGAAATATTCATTGTGCAGTTTTCGTTCATAAAATAGTTCTCACGAAACAACCTTCTTATCTGAGCAGGAAGCTGCTTGCTCGTGTTAATTTTCACGAAGTCAACATTCGGAATAGAGGTCAACTACAAGTACCTAAACATTATTCGACCAAAAAGTATTTTTTTTCATTCAAAGCTCCTGCTGTGTACAATCGCATTAATAATAATATCAAATCTTCAACATCTATTGCTGCTTTCAGAAACAAATTAAAAATTTCAATGATGAACACCTGAATGTTAACTGAACTACTTTTGATGAATGTGTATATCATTTTACTCCTTATTTTCGTTTCTGTGACAAACGTAAGTGTTGCTATAATATTAATTTTGATCATGTTTGCTTATTTCTTATTTCTGTACTCTAATGTATCAATGGATGGTTATGTTTCACAGGATTCTGATATAAATACATACCCATTTGTCTAGAATAAATGTTCTTGAATCACATTTCATCGAAAATTACTCGTTATACAGGGTGTTTCATAATAAATGCGCAGAATTCAGCTCGTTCAAAAATATGAAAAAGAGTTTCTATTAATTCAACATTTTCGAGATACAGGGTGTTGAAATTTAAAAAAAATATAGTTTTTTGCGAATATCTCTGGAACCGTTTATCGCACAAAAAGCAGATTTCGAATGCATTTTTTACTCATAATAAGCTATGTTTTGTGCAGATTTTTTATTTTTTAAAATTAATAATTGGTGAAGATTTTGAAGGGGTACTGGGTGTTTTTTTCTCCAACTTCTACGCCACTGCAAAAATGTATGATTTTGAGCCATCTACTTGAACCGCCAATGTTTTCTACACAAAAAAGAAACTCTTGGTCATAAGCTCTAAAGTTGACCGTTTTCAAGGAAAATCAACTTTCATGTTGAAAAACATGATACATTTTTTAAATAATTTTTTTCCTAATTATACAAAATTTATTTAAATGTTAAAACAAGTAACAAAACCAAACGTTGACTTCTTAATTGCAAAATAAAAAAAAAACAATAACAATCATACTCAGTTGAATTGTTGGAAATGTCCGCCGTTAGCTTCAATGCACGCAGCAATTTTTCGAGGAAAAAACATTATTTAAACAACATGAAAGTTGATTTTTCTTGAAAACAGTCAACTTTAGAGCTTATGACCACGAATACCTTTTTTGTGTAGAAAATATTAGCAGTTCATATAGGAGGATTAAAACTGTACTTTTTCCAGTGGCGTAGAAGTTGGAGAAAAAAACACCCACTACCCCTTAAAAATTTTCACCAATTATGAATTTGAAAAAGTAAAAAACCACACAAAACATAGCTTATTATGAGTAGAAAATGCCTACGAAATCTGTTTTCTGTGCGAAAAACGGTTCCAGAGATATTCGCAAAAAACGATTATTTTTTTAAATTTTCAACACCCTGTATCTCGAAAATGGTGCATTTTAGAGGGTAAGTTAATGAAAACTTTTTTCATATTTTTTGACGAGCTATCACATCCTGAAGTCCTGCGCACTATTATGAAACACCCTGTATACTTTCTATATGTTTTTCTCTATTTTTGTCATAGTACTTTTGTTTTTTATTATTTTTTTTCTGGCAAGATTAAGCAACATGTGAACTTTTTATGTTTACTGTATAACCTGAGTTAAGTGTAAGAATAGTTGTTAAACTAAACTTCGCCCAATAAAAGACGATTCATTATTATTATTATATAAGATAAACTGATTGATGCGACAAACAGGATGGAAGCACTCTTCGCAAAAACGATTTTTTCCTAATTTTGATCAGCATGTAAGATTCGATCATATGGTGTGATACATCGTTGTAATCAGAAAAAAAATACTTTTTAAAAAGGCAAAAATCCAATATGGCGCTCATAAGAAAAACCAAACTTGATTGTTGTAACTCTAGCATCAACAACGCCTTGGAAAATACGATGATAGGTATAGATTCCTTGTAAAAAAGTGTCTCAAGAACATTCTAGTTAAAAACGTCTAGTTCTTTTGGTTTTCGCTTGATAATAAAAACGAAAATTACAAATTTCCGTTTTTTTCCAATAATTTAATAACTAAAAATGACATCAAATTTTCTTTCAGATAATTGTTCAGCATGAAAACGCCCAACTTTGCTCCAATTCAACCGACCTCGTATCTCTTATAATAACTGAGATGGTGGAGCTCGAAGTACGGGCACCCGGTATTTATCTTATAGGACTAAGTGCCTCTTTTTCTACTGAGAGATGAAGATTGGAAAATATTGAGAGAAAGAACAAATTAATTTGATTGGTAAACAGACCCGAAAATTCCTAATTTCAAATAATAAAGTTCCACCAAGAATACACTTATATAAGCTTTCATTGAGTAAGGTTATTCTGGACTTTCATTGTTTAAAAAAGAACAAAGAAAAATTCAATTCTCTGCAATTTTATTCAATAAAATTCCAGATAATTGAATTTTACTTTGACTTTTTTAGAGTGAATGAAATTGCAGAAAATTTAATTTTTTTTGTACTTTTTTAGAAAATGAAAGTCTAGAATAACCTTACTCAAAGTGAAACATTGTCAACCACTTTCAAACAAATAAGCTTTTACATTTCAATTTAAATGAATTTATGTTGATCCATGTGTTATTTTTTGAACCACGTTGTAGCGATTGCCTTCACTGAAAGATCTGGGACTCGCTTGTATAGAATTATTTATTGTCGATCGTTGAGGTTCATTGAACCAACGACGTGAACCGAAATGCCAAAATTTACGACATATCAGTAGTCACATACTGGAACAACTTTCCAAAACTGTAATAAAAGGTTATGTTTTGGGAGTTTCCAAATTTTATTTATTGATCCGAGCCGATATTAAAAAGAGAAATGCAATTTCAACAAATATAATTGGAAGAATATGCAGATTGAATACATCAAAAACATCTTTGGAAGTGATATTGCGAAAAATGTATTCTCCAAGAAGAATATTTCATTTGAAGGATCAAACTCACAGTTTTTGTTTCCGACATTTTTCTTATTCTCTCTATTTCGAAAGAAAGTTTTGCCCTCCAAGAACAACAACTTTGTTCTCTAGAAAATTAATTATGTTTCTTCTGGAGACTAAAAGCTTTCTCCCTAGAACATTTTGTTGAAAAAGAGACCTCGCAATAAGAATGTTGCGGTTAATATCCTCTAACAACAACTACTAATTCTGATGAATATTGAAGCAGCATTCCTTTTGGATTGCTGAAGCATATAAATACAATAAATTGTTGAAGCTTGTACGTACTATACAGTACTGAAGGATTTGATGTATTCATCGTTAGGTTTGATTATTCTGTGATATATGTATGAGAATCCCAATATTGATGAGAAATTATAAATAAATTCTCTTGTTGGGTTTCCTTATTGAATGTTAGTTATTGAAGCGGAGCGGTCGTGGTATTACAGCGTTTGCCTCCCACACAGACGGCTCGAGTTCGATTCCCACCGTCTGCCACGGAGCTGAAGTGGTTCGGAATACACGTAAGCCGAAGGTCCCTGATCTCCCTTGATCGCACAATCTCTGCTTTCGAGTGGTTTTCTTCGAAAACCTAGGAGATTCGTAAGAATAAATTTTACGAATTTCTGCTTCATGATTGAAATGTCGAAAAAGTCATCGAACATCTGGTAATACATCCAAGTTATTTGATCATTTGAAACGGTGTCTTGGTTCTTAAATAAAAGCTGTCAAATCACAATCATTTCGAATTTTAAAAAACATCTTTTCCTACATCGAAAGCCATTACTGCAGTTGGACAGTATACAGAAATTGAAGTACCTACTTGATCTACAGGAAAATCCGATTAACTATTGGAATTTAATTGAGGGCAAAAATGTTTTGAGAGATTTAGCTTTCGAGTATTTATGCATACTGAAAACTACCAGATAGGTTAAAAGGAGTTGTGCAAATTGATGGGTATGCAGCAATCTTTGAACTACAACTTAGACAGTATCTTGAGTATCAACAGTATCAGTACTGAGACCGGTTCTTTCGGCAGACACGAATTGAGGTCCAAAAGAAAGGACTACTCAAAACTTATTTTTCTACCTCTAAATTCTAACACGAATTGAGGGCCAAGTTACTATTAATGATTCAAAATAACCTTATGCAAAATTATTCCGTCCAATTATTAGTCTGATCTTACCTGAACGAACTAACCTGGCTCGCAAGTTGGGAGCTTGGAAGTTGAAGAAAAATTCATTTTTGAGGGTGGTATATTATCAGTCTGATCTAACTTGAACGAACTAACCTAGCTCGCAAGTTGAAAGGTTATTATCGGTCAGGATATTGTTGTCATAGGATATTATTCGACGGGGGATTTTTCGCAGGAAATTTTTAATATACGTGTCTGTTTTAAAATTATTTAAAATATATACAAACATATACAAAGAAGGGTGCATTACCTGGTATTAATCCAACCCTCTACTTATAATCCCTTCGGTGGTCCGCAATTCGGTGCTGGTTTTAAGGGGTTCCAACTGTTGGTCCTCAATTCGGGTATATCGGGTTCTCTTTATCATTTACATGAATAGCTTGAACACTGAACTTTTTTATAAATCGAGTACGTGAAAAGAAGTAATAATACAAATTGAAACTGATTTTCCTAGAACTGCTAAATGGCAATAGTTCAACAAACTAGCTTTGATTTTGAATGAGTCTCTACCTGCTATTCTCATCTAACTTGAACGAACTAACCTAGGTTAGGTTAGGTTTGAACGTAAGTGGGCCCATATCAGGCCCTCCACTGCGTCCAATGGCCTATTGTGGCTCACCCTATGGTTATATTTCTCCCATTTTATCCAATCTCTTGTCGAAATTGAGGAATTCATTGGGAGAACAATTTACCAGGTTTTCTGGCCTTACTGTCGTATCGCCAAATATTGAGAATCTGGTTCTGGCCGCTGCAGGGCATGTACACAGAATGAGTTCAGCCGTTTCATCATCCTCCATGCATAGCCGGCACTCTGCAACTTGTGCAAGTCCGATTTTATGCATGTGATGTTTGAGTTTGCAGTGGCCAGTAAGCAAACCTACTATAACTCTGAGATGCGCTCTGCTGAGTTCTAGCAGTTTGTCAGAGTCCTGTTTTTTCCTTGTACAAGCAATACATGCTTTGGAATGGGCTAGGCCCGGTAGACTACGCCACGCCAGTACTCGAGTCTTTTATTGTCTGCCCAAGCTGTTATGACTTTCTTGGCAGTGCTATATGCTAAACCGATTACCGGTTCTGGTCCAGTGAACGATGTAATTCAATATTCGTAGGGGGAAGTAGTTGTTTTCTGACAGATACTTGTCTCACGTTCTCCCACTGTGTGGGAACTGTGGAGAGAGGGTATTTCGACTTGGTCGAAATTTTTCATTTGATATGGAACTCTCCTTTGAGATGAGCACACTTTTCGAACTTTGTTCGAACTTGTGTAGCATTACTCTTCCCGGAGATGTGCAGTCGAGGAGTGCTGCTTGCTCTTGGGCTTTGGGTGTTGTCGTTCGTTGGGGGGACAGGATGACTCTAATGTTGTCTGACCTAACCTAGCACTGATGAGAAGTAAGAACCTTGAAACATGCATATATGCAGGTGGTCATTTCCAACCGGATGGGGGATGATACGCATTGCTTGGGAGCAATCAGCACTTGCAATAGTGTCCTCCTATGAGGAACATTGCACGAGTAAATGTCAGATGTAATTCAATATTCGTAGGGGGAAGTAGTTGTTTTCTGACAGATACTTGCCTCACATTTTCCCACTGTGTGGGAACTGTGGAGAGAGGGTATTTCGACTTGGTCGAAATTTTTCATTTGATATGGAACTCTCCTTTGAGATGAGCACACCTTTCGAACTTTGTTCGAACTTGTGTAGCATTACTCTTCCCGGAGTTGTGCAGTCGAGGAGTGCTGCTTGCTCTTGGGCTTTGGGTGTTGTCGTACGTTGGGGGGGACAGGATGACTCTAATGTTGTCTGACCTAACCTAGCACTGATAAGAGGTAACCTATGAGGAACATTGCACGAGTAAATGTCAGATGTAATTCAATATTCGTAGGGGGAAGTAGTTGTTTTCTGACAGATAGATACTTGCCTCACGTTTTCCCACTGTGTGGGAACTGTGGAGAGAGGGTATTTCGACTTGGTCGAAATTTTTCATTTGATATGGAACTCTCCTTTGAGATGAGCACACCTTTCGAACTTTGTTCGAACTTGTGTAGTATTACTCTTCCCGGAGTTGTGCAGTCGAGGAGTGCTGCTTGCTCTTGGGCTTTGGGTGTTGTCGTTCGTTGGGGGGGACAGGATGACTCTAATGTTGTCTGACCTAACCTAGCACTGATGAGAGGTAAGAACCTTGAAACATGCATGTATGCAGGTGGTCATTTCCAACCGGATGGGGGATGATACGCATTGCTTGGGAACAATCAGCACTTGCAATAGTGTCCTCCTATGAGGAACATTGCACGAGTGAATGTCAGATGTAATTCAATATTCGTAGGGGGAAGTAGTTGTTTTCTGACAGATACTTGCATCACGTTTTCCCACTGTGTGGGAACTATGGAGAGAGGGTATTTCGACTTGGTCACACCTTTTGAACTTTGTTCGAACTTGTGTATAATTATATTTCTAATATAGTGATGACGTTTCGACCATCTATGTAATTATTGAATATGGTTGTTGGGGTTACATCGTCTTAAAGAAAAACCAGTATTTTTCAACAGGTCAACGTTTTGGCAGTATATTTTCCCGTCCTCAGGGCTATAAAATATAAAATTATGGACAAAACTTACATGTATATAAATTATAAATATAAAATTTAGGAAAAAATTCATTTGAATTTTTTAATATAAAATAACGTCTAAACGTGTCTGAAATAAACTAACTAACAATACCATCCAAACTCAGAAAACCGTCTGAATTTTATTTTTTAATATTTATAAGGTAGACTGACGTGAAGGATTTTAGTATTCCTTTGTCAAAATAAAGTAAAACACTTAACATAAAAATAAAATAACTAGACACGCCTAAAATTCAATACAAGTTTCCTCGAAATTGGAAAATATCGCCGAGCATTGCAAAGCAAACTTCGATCGACTACTGAAGTGAACATGGGTCGGGTGCATTGTTTCATGAAACCTAAATGGGACTTTTCATTTCTTTTGCACAATCGATTAAATTTAGATAGGTATGCGCTGTTTATATTTTCAGTACCTATCTTTCCTATAATTGACCGAATCATATTTCACGATACTAATCATCACTTGGAAGGTACGGTTGGAAAGATAGTTTTGATTGCCCACAATTTCAACTTTGAGAACACAAAAGTGGTGGGTAATCAAAACTATCTTTTCCAACATACCTTCCAAGAGATGATTAGCATCGTAATATGTGATTTTGTCAATTATAGGAAAGAGACTGAAAATCTGAACAGCGCCTATCTAAATTTAATCCATCGTGCAAAAGAAATAAAACGTCCCATTTAGGTTTTTATACACCCGACCCATGTTCACTTCAGTAGTCGTTCGAAATTTGTTTTGCAATGCTCGGCGATATTTTCCAATTTCGAGGACACTTATTCAATTTAAGTCATGTCTAGTTATTTTATTTTTATGTTAAGAATTATACTTTATTTTGACGAAGGTAAACCAAAACCCTTCACGTGAGTCTACCTTATAAATATTGACTGGTTTCTGAGTTTGGCTGGTATTGTTAGTTAGTTTATTTCAGACACAAACGTTTACACATTATTTTATTTTTAAAAATACAAATAGATTTTTTCCTAAGATTTATATGTGAGTTTTGTCGATAATTTTATATTTTAGAGCCCGGAGGGTGGCAAAATATACTGCCGAAACGTTGGCCTGTTGAAAAATTCTGGTTTTTCTTTAAGACGACCTAACCCCAACAACCATATTCTACATTTATATTATTATTCGATTCTATTTCAGTAATGATTACTGATTTCAGGAAGAACATAGGGTGCTTCGACTAAACTACGTGAGTATTCCCTAGCCATTCATAAAGAATACCTCTCACTCTGTCGATTGGAGATTTATGACTTCTAGGAAATGGGCCATAAATAAACAGCACTCAAACGTGTGCCACTCTGTAACGACCAAACTTCCAAAACAGGCACTCGTATAAATTGTTACGTTCGCGGCACATTCTGCAATAAACCCGCAGAGCCGTATTCTTCATATGGATGTCAAAGTACCGCATCCTCACCAAAAATCGCTCATCGCGCCATCAAAATACCTCTAACGATCGTCTACCTATGAGAGTGAAAGTCTAGTCGTGTAGTAGTGCCCGTTATACATCGAGTCTCATATCACCCACTGAGCTCATTGACCCCTCGCACCAGTGATCTCACGAACTCAAAATATCACCTGCTGGCCCGGTTGATGTGTTCTCGGTTGAGGCTCGGGCTTGGAGACGGCCGGGCTGTTGTGTATTGAGAAGGACTGATCTTTATATTCGGGCCGTGTTGCTTCGACTTTTCATAGAGGTCAGATTTTGAATGATGATCGATATTCAGTACATCTGTAATAAATTTTATTTTTCGGCAACCATTCTGGAAGTGTTCACTTCCCGGACACTTTTTGTTTGGGAAAGTAGCACTTCCCGGCCTAGTCCGGGAAGTACGTACTAGAATTTGGTCTACTCGTCCAAAAAAACAGTATTTTCCGTACTTGTTACGTAACTTACTATTTTCACTTGTCCATTACTATAATAATAATAATAATAAAAAGGTTTATTCACAAATTTTTTCAGATAAATTTCACAAAGTACACAATAATACAAATACAATATTTTTTTTAAGGTACATATAAAATATATATATATATATATATACATATATATATATATATAAATAAATAAATAATGTAATATAATTAAACAATGTTTGTGAATGAACAGGGACAAAATCACTGAAGCAGTCATAATGCTGCTTGTGCGTGACATTTAAAAATAGAATAAAATATAGTCTCAATCGTGTGTCTGGCGTCATATTCGGTAAGTACATCCACTTTCGGTATTTTTTTTTTTTGGAAATTATTTAATTGGTCACAGTCGTTTGCTTGGGTGGGTCACATTTGGTAAGTATACTGTCACTTTCGGGTTTTGTCTTATTTCAATAACTTATGAAAAAAACTACGCTCCTTCTCCATTATCCATAACTTAAGTTTACTTTTATAGTAATGAAAGTTTAAAATACTTTTTAGGTGTGCTGGTATCAGCGAAAATAGTCGGGGCGCTACATAATTCGTGCTTCTTTGACCAATTGTTTTTTCACTTCGAGGAAAAAATATCTCATCTTGTCTTCTCGTATTGTGAGTATGTTTATGTACCTTCAGTATTATTTTGCTGCTTTTTAGAAACAGGAGAATTTTTAAACAGAAAAGATATCGCGGGTCCATTATTTGCGCTTCTTAATACAAACAATTAGATGAATAACTGATGTCTTTTTCAAAAATTATTTTCAAAATCCATTTCTGTAGTATGTTGATTTTATCCAAAAACCGGTCATTTACACCACCCCATCTCAAAATACCATATGTAAGTTGTGATTGCGCCAATGCGAAATAAACTGTTTTGAGATGTTTTTGATCCAAAAAATCTTTCAAAAATTTGAATTTTGGAAGTACCCCTCGTAATTTTTTTGACAGGTGTTTCATTTGCAGGTCCCATCTCAAGTGTCGATCTATCATTATACCAAGATATTTTATGGATGGTGCTTCGGGAATTTTTGAATCCAAACCAACATCAATATCTCCCAATTGTGGTAATCCTGTTGAACACGAACAGAATGGTAGATAACAGCTTTTATTTAAGTTGAGAGTAAGTTTATTGAATTGAAGCCATTTAGCAATGCTAGGAAAGTCATTTTCAATATTTTCTAGGAGTTCATTCCAAGTGTTTGCTTTATATGTAACAACAGTATCATCTGCGAAACTAATGATTTCCCCCAAACTACCTATTTTAAATAAACTATTTACGTATAGAATAAATAGAACTGGTCCCAGAACAGACCCTTGCGGAACACTATAAGTTACTTTTCTAGGGCTACTATATACCTCATCAATTCGCACCTGTTGAGTTCGTCCTGACAAATAATCTAATATATTGTAGACGTTTCCTCTGATCCCATAATATTTCAATTTGTTCATCAATTTCTGGTGACTGACTGTATCGAAGGCTTTCGAGAGGTCAAGAAAAATTCTAATTGTTGGCAATGATTTATCTAGGGACTCATAAATTGATGTTGTAAGTTTGTATATAGCATCTTCCGTTGATTTCCCCTCTCGAAAGCCAAATTGTATTTCTGACAAAATATTGAATTTTTTTAGGAACTTTGTGAGTCTAGCTTTTATAAGATGTTCAATAATTTTTGAAATATTGGAAATTAAAGAGATGGGCCTATAGTTATCTACTTTAATTTTTTCCCCACTTTTATATAACGGCTTGACGATAGCATGTTTCAATACCTTTGGAAACGCTCCTACTTCAAAACAATAATTGATCAAGAAAGCTAAAGGTGCAGCGATTTCGTTGGCAACTTGTTTTAGAATTTCAGAACGAATATTATCATGCCCGGGGGATTTTTTTAGTTTCAATTTTCTTATTACTGCGATGATTTCTGTTTCATCCGTTGGATTCATATATAATGTGTTTTCAAGACCGCTCATATTTTCATTATAGTTATTAATAGGAGGAATTTTATTTGCTAGATTTTTTCCCAGATCACTATAATAATTATTGAATGTATTAGCAATTTGTAATGTATCAGATATATGATCCCCATTTTTTGCTTCGATAATTTTAATACTTGTTTCAGTTTGTGTTTTCCCACTGACCTCATTTATACACTCCCATAGGGCTTTTGAACTATTTTGATTTTCTTCAATTAATTTTCTACAGTAGTGCTTTATAATACCTTGTCAACGGTTGCTATTAACAGACCCACAACGCCCGGGGCGTTATGGAGGGCATTATGAATCATAACGCCCACTTAATGTTTTTTTTCTGTAGTTCAATAAATTAATTACTCAGAAAAGTTTAATTTATAACTGAACATAAAAAAGGGTCTAATTATTTTCTCTCAAATAGAAGTTACAATTTGCAAATTTTCCTGAAAAATTAGTATCAAGGTTAAAGTTCTGTGAGTTGACCGATGATGAACTCCTCAATGTGCATTCGGTTTCGTTCGGAACGTTAACATTTTCTTTTTCAGAAACGGAATGGGCTATCATTGTAGCAATTTTGATCTTCGAGGAGATACTTGTTTCAATATAGCTCTCCGATACCGTACTACTCTTCCATTTGCCATGTAGTTTTAGTGCTTCAAAGGAAGCACCACCTTGAACAAGAAGCGTGGACGACGTTTGGCGTAGACAATGTCCGGTGTAACCTTTCGGATTTTCGAAATTACAGTATTTCGCTACTATAAAAGGAACCCTTCTTATAGTATTTTTACCTACAGGAAACTCAATGCATTTAATATTTCTGTAGGTTAATAAAAACATACGTTGTTTACATCCTTTTGGTCGTAGTGCAATGTACTTTTTAACTGGTGGCCGTGGTGGTAGAGCGTTCGCCTTTGGAGCGAAGGATCGAGGGTTCAAAGCCTCGCACGGTCATCGGTGTCGTGCATGTCATCACACGTTGAAAGGTAAGGGCTGTATCTTCCCTAGCTCACACAAGTCTCTCGAAGACATCCGAGGATTGCGCGTAGGGGTGCAATCGGTTGATGGAAATAACAATTTTACAACAACAAAAAAACTGAGTTAAAGGCTCCTATTTCGCTTTCTTCAACAATGGTGAAACTTATTGAGGTGCAGGTCTTGGTTTCTGGTACCTTGATCAGTAAAATGGCTCCTCTGTCTTCAATGTCATCAATTGTCATCTTGACCATTTCATAACGTCTTAAGCCTCCAAATACGCCCATTACCAGAACAACTTTATGTAGCAGAAAAGTATCATCTGGAGCTTTTCTTATGAAAAGTAATACTAGTCCACCTTCCAACACCTTTCAATTTTTAGGAATGTATCCTTTTGATTTAACTTTCAGCAAGGCCATCAGTTTACTGAATGCTGATATATTATTGTTTTCTTTAACAATCAATGTTGATTTCAGCTGTGAGTATTTGGTCCATAGACTATTTGCACTATATATTTCAGACTGAAATCATGTAAAATAAATAAAAAATATTAATATTTTTCATGAGATAATTTCACCAGTTCCTGGAAGTATGCCATAGCCGCGATTCATTGACTACTAGAGTTTACATCTACTAGTAGAAGAAGTAGAGTATCATGAAAACGTAATATCAGGGTTTCCAATAGAAGTCAGATAATTCTTAAATTTCCTGAATATTTGTAAAAAGTTTGAAACTATTCCATTATTATAAATGATACATTCAATATGAATAATTTGCTTTCATTAAAAACTACCCCAGCCCAAATAGACGATGGGAGAAGGCGCGAGTAGTACTATATCTATTCGAGGAATAGATCTAGGCGGGAATGTTCAAATGCAATAATAAACTCGTCATTCCTCGAATTCCTTGAATAATTTTCTCTCAGGAAAACTTTTTCAGGATGTGAAAATTATTATGAAGAAGTGATTCCTAAACCTTCACACCTTCCACTTTCGAAGCAGCTTGGGTGAACTAGCAAATAAGCCGGATTTATCTTTAAAAAATGAGATCATATTTGTAGGTTGGGAACAAATAGGAACTGAAAAGTATTTCTTTGATATTTACCTGGACAATTTTTTCAATTAATCATACATAAATCGATTTGACACAATGTTTCTATATCATCCCACTGATGTTTTTGAACTTTTGCTACTTTCAGGGTCACCATCTTCTTTTTTGGTATCCATTTGTATATTTGTTTCGGATATGCTTTTAAAATTAAGGTACAACAGAGGTTTTCAATGAATTGAGAATCACTATGAACCCACCTTCTTTATTATATAAATAAAAGTCGTTGTACAACCTATACGTATTCAAACATTTCCATCTATAATTTTTGTCACGTCAACAACACTCATATTCATTTTTATTTCAACTAGAGACTGCTCACTACCAAAATCGTTTTAATGTGAGTATATGAAGATTTTTGAGCTTCAAAATACAACCAGACTGAAATGAACAGAAATTAAAGTCCATATATTTCAAACTACTATCAATGTCAATAGTGTCAATTTCTGCTACGATTTAGGAATTTTCTTTTTTCAACCAATTATCTACTTTTGCTACCCTCAAATTTGATCGTAGCGAAAGTAGAGAAAGAAGATATATTTGGTGTCAAAAAAACAGATGTGTCTAATTCTACTCCTATGAGTAGAGCATTTCTGCCTACAATAAAACGCACCAAATTGAGACAGTTTCATTTACGGTATTCACTCTGTTTTCATCTTTTCATTTCAAAAAATGGTCATACTCCTTCTCGTATAAGTATTTGGATTTCACAGGCAGTAAAGGACCCCGCACGGTTCTTATGGAAAATGGGTAACAGTCGAATTGGCTAAAAATTTAGTATAATGACTCATGATGCCCTGATCAAATGTCTCCGTGGGCACAACGAGATCTAATTGACAGTTTTTGAGATACAGGGTGTCAAACATGCAGAGGCAGGGTTGTTACTTGCCTCTAGAAAATCAATAATGTGGCGATTATTTTGTTACAAAAAGTTAAGGATAATAATTGCAATCTTAAAATTGTACACTCGAGTTGTAATGAAAAGTTCTAAGACTCTGTATACAGGGTTATTAATAATTACATAATGATGATGTAATTCTTTGAACAAAATCAGTCAAACGCAAAAGGTCGTAGACTTGAAGAATAAGTAATTATCATTTGATTTTGATATATAGTCTGATGTAACTATTATACAGGGTCACTAAACATTTTTTTCTGTTGTTTTATTTATTTTAATGTTTTTCATTGAAAATATTTTTTACTAGTTCATACCACGTCTGATGTCAAGACATTGTTATTTCGATTATGTACGGATTATATTTGTTGATGGCTAACATACGCCAAAAACCATACCACATTAGCGTTATGTGGAAGGTACCGACACTTCCGAGCACCAGATTTACAAGTGGAATGATAACGATCTAGGGCATTTTCTTTTTCGTGTATAAACATTCAAATTCATTGTCACTCAAACTACTCTCGTGGTATATTCTCGTCAGATTTTTTGATATGTCATTGTAACAATGACAAGATTTCTCATCTTATGATAGGTAAATTTAACGTAATCCAATTATTACTATACCAAATGAAAAGTTCTGAAATATATCCTTGCCCATCTTTGCACATGTTTCAATCCATTCGGAAATATAGCCACATACTCGAAAGATAATGAAAATCTTCATCGCCGATACATACCGTGTGAGTCACGAATGATAAGACATTTTGGGCATTTGCACCATCTTGTACAGCATTTTAACTTACCCCAGTGCTTGTCCCAATTCTGTTATCTCGAAACTTTTAGCTGATTCCTCAGCATCAATCCTATAGCATCTACTATTGTTAATTCTAATTCCAAACTTCAAGAGTTTTATATAATTGCCGAAATTCCAAATCAGCATAAGTGTACAGGGTGTTGTAGTGTAATAAAAAAATTATATATGTCTTGTAATTGTGAATACTCCTGTGTGTGTAAACTGTATACTTATTTAATTCGAATATTTAAATGAAGTGATTTTAATTTAATATAAGTTTGAAAGTGAATATGTTATAATTATTTGATTCAACTCTTTTTTGATGACGTTTATTATGGCTGATAATGAAGCCGATCGTTGAATTTAATGAAACATCTTGTATATTATAACGAATCAATGTATCGCCGGTGTCCAGCCTTAATCCAATACCCTGTACAAAAAATGAAAATATGCAGCGTACGATGTTACAAGGTACGGTGCTACTAGATACGATTAAATCAAAGATACAATTGGAAATAATTTTTTTGACAATTAATGTTGATTCTGACACTCTCATTAAGTATCTGATAATTACAGCAGACTTATAAACAGAATACCTACTTAAATATAAGTGGTCATAACAAATAGAAATCACCTAACTTGTTTTGTTTGTTATGGGCGAGTTCAACCACGTTTGATGACTAGAAAAGATGGGGATGAAAATGGTGCGAAATGTGGAAAAGCTTTCCGAAAAAAAACAAGAATGTTTGATGTAAATACCAAATAGCCATCAAATGTTGATCTTAATGTATTTAGTTTGTATACATGTTTGTATAATTACAACTAAAAAGAAAATTTTGAGTGACCCTGTATGATAGTAACCTCAGATCACCCGATATCAAAATCAAATGATATTTACTAATTCTGCAACTCTACATGCTTTTGCGTTCGACTGATTCTGTTCAAAGCAGAGCCGGAACTAGGATTCTAACGCCTGTGGCGAACTTTCAAATTGTGCCCTTAAATAAATTTTATTTTTCAATTAATACATGTTTTTCATAATTGACATTTATTGACCATATTTCGAAGAACTTTTTTATTACCAATAATCTCCCATATTGCTTATAAAGTAATGAACAAAAACTCAATGAATAAAATAAATGGGAAACGATAAAAAAAACAGTTATTTATTCTCAAAACAATATATACTGTTATACATAAGAAATGAGTGAACGAATAACTGAAAAATTATTCAAACATAAAGAATTCCAACGAAGTTAATGAATAATGATAAAAATCATTAATATATTCTTTGGTAATCAATAAACTGAAACCCAACTCTTCTTTGGTTTTTGCAAGAACAATAATTCTAAGAACAAATATTCTTACAAAGTAAATAAATAAGTACCCTCATCGACAAAATACATAAAAAATAATTAAGTAATAACAAAAATCTTCAACGTATTCTTTGGAAGTGAATAAACTGAAATTTAACTCTTCTTGCTTTGGTTTCAGCGAAAACATCATCATCGTAAAATTATAAACCGCTAGCAAATCGGTTCCTCTCTATGGATATAAATGCCAAATTGGCTAACCTCTCCTATGTCCAATCGAGGACCATAAGTTAGTTTTAAGTAATTTCAATTCACTAAACGAACCTTCACATGTTGCTGTGGTCACTGGTAACGTTAAAAATATCCTAAGGGCTGTATTCAGATTGGTATATATTGATTGAAGGAACAATTCACGCATTTTCCGAAGAACATCAAAAGCATTCATTTTATCCAGGTCCGTAATCATTGCACATGCTTGAAATTTGAAGCTCTCCAATTCGTTGGCGAATATATACGGATCCAAATCGGAACAATATTTGAATGCAAAATCCGCAGCTTTCTTCTCAATTCACCAAGTTAACACTCTTTTATAGATTCTTCTCTCAAAAAATGAAAGTCTTCATAAACTTCTGACAGCGCAGTAAATCTTTCTCTTAGTTGCATCGATATGAAGTCCAATACATGAAGGAGTTCCTGCTTCATTAAACTTTTCCCATTCATATTGAAAGCCTCATCACTAGCTTCTTCTTCTGGCACTTTTTTATTTTACGTTTCCTCTCTCCTCCAAAATTCGGATCGAAATTGATTGTTTCAACGAATGATTCTGAAGACTCTGATGGAGACTCGAAGAAATCATATCTATAATTATGAATTTTTTTAGATAACCATTTTATCAATCTTGTACCATCCTCAACAAATAATCTTTGGTTCTGTAGTGCCAGATTAATTTTATTATTCTTTAGATGAACTACATGCCAAAAAACAGAAAAACAAACAAGTAAATTGCTTCATGGGCTTCAGCAAAAGCTTTGCATCTTCTGATGTACCTCTATTCCAATTACTGCCATTGGACATTACTTCAAGAATATTTATCACAATTTTCAGTTGCGTTCATAAAGTATGAACGGAATTATATTTGGTCGACCATCTTGTGTCACTAGATCCCTTGATACTTACTTTTAATTTCTTTCTAAGTGAATCCCACCTCATAGTCGAACTCACAAGGAAGTTGAACACTTGCTGAACTATTAAAAAAAACTCTTTATTTTGGGTGAGACCTGGGCAGCATGAACTCGAACTAAGTTCAGACTGTGTGCTGAGCAGGAAATGAATCTTGCGAATTCTTTGTTCTTTAAAATTCTGGTCTTCACACCTTTATATTTGCCTGCTATATTTCCAGCATTACCATAGGATTGGCCTTCAATATTTCTTATGTCTAATCCATCAAATTCAACTTCGTCATCCCTTCTTAGCTATTTTGTATTATGATAATTGTTCTAAGGTTTATTTTGTATTGACATTTTCCTAATTTTTTTATATATTTTCTTATATTTTTCTTCTTATATTTATACATTTTTGTTGTTGACGATGAAAATTTTCTATAAATTTTTATTCTAATTACCTGTGTGCCAATTATGATGTATTTTTATTTATTATTCAATTTGTACTGGTATTTTTATATTTTTACTTGTTTGTAGTTGACCATTACGGTGAAAATATCGTACCAATTCTATTTTATTTACTTTTGCGCATATTATGTTGTTTTTAATTCATTATTTATTTTGTACCTGTTTGTTGTGCATGTGTGGTATGTATGCGTATATGTATGTGTATGTATATATATATATATATATATATATATATATATATATATATATATATAAATAAATATATTTATATGTAGAAACACAATAATTATTGTTAGGAATTTTCTTTTATGTGACTTTGTCAATAAGAATTATGTTCTTCAGACAATAAAGTATATTTGATTTGATTTGATTTGACATACACTTAAAGTTTTTCTCGATCAGTTTGGCAAGAGCTTCTCCAGAATGTTCATTAGTTGTTATAAAATCAACAAAACTTTCTTCAATACTAAATCGGTCGCTTTAACCATTTAGCGACGTCCCGACATACCTGATTTTTGTTATGTGTATCTGTGTGATGTTTCATTTTAGTGTCATAATAGCTTATAAGCTCAATTGTGCTCAAAAACTTGCCACTCTGAAATATGGAGCTTGTAGTCAAGGAAGCATTAAAAATGAAAAAATTTAAATTTTGCGCCCCCAGGTCGGTTGCGCCCGTGGCAAATGCCTCCTTCGCCACGCCCTTGGTCCGGCTCTGGTTCAAAGAATTACATAAACATTATGTAATTATTAATAACCCTGTATACGGAGTCTTAGATCATTACAACTCGTGCCGACAATATTAATATTGCAATTATTATCCTCAACTTTTTATAACAAAATAATCGAGATAATATTGATTTTCTGAAGGTAAGTAACAACCCTGGCTCTGCATGTTTGACGTATGTCAAAAACTGTCCATCAGATCTCGTTGTGCCCATGGAGACATTTGATCAGGACATCATAAACTACATTATATTAAATTTTTAGCCAATTCGACTGGGACCCATTTTCCATAAAAACCGTGCGGGGTCCTTTCCTAACGCTTTTTCAGCTTTGAGCGTCACATTCTGTGGGATCTCCATAATTATTATGAACACAACCGTTTTAGTTTCCTCCACTAACAAGCTTGTCAATTCTTACAAAAATGTCATTTTATTGAATAAAGAACCCTTAGCAACCTCTTCAATGTCTTCAAGGCAATTGCATAGAAGCTCACTTGTGCTCAATTGCCGACCAGAACGCAGTTAATACTATGAGAAGAAATTTATGAAGTAAACAACGTCGTTTAAGATAGTTTTTTCGTGAACAACAAAATCGTGTATGCACCACGAGTGTTACTAGATCCTAACGCCCATCGGGCAACATTCATCCCTCGGGTGAATGTTACCCTCCGGGCATTAGGATCCATTTAACGCACTTGGTACATAAATAGCTATAATCTTGGGTGGGTCCACGCCTCTACTATGATTTTTTGTATGGATCCACTAGACGAACGCGAATAATTTTGACAATCAGATCGATTCTTTCGAATAATTTCGATTTTTTTTGTATCGCAGATCTGCACAGGGATTCTCATATTTCGATTCGACACGTATCGACTAGCTATCACCTTTCGACAGTCTTCTCGACATATATAACTCAAGTTATATAGGGTCTTTCTCAATATCTATCAGATGTAGTTCAATGTCCAGCGTGGCTTTTGCCGGGGAAGTAGTTGTTTTCTGTTAGATATTACAAAAAAGTAACTTCAATTTTATCGTAGGGTTTTTTCCATTTCCAGAGGAGTCATGTATTGATTCAATTTTCAATTGAGAATGTTTCTCTTTAAAATTTGATAATTCATTCTTATCTGTTTTAAGTATTGGTCAGTTCCTGGAAATTATTAACAAAAACACAAAATGAATATTGAGGATATTGCCAATCGTTAACAAAATTAGACGTCGCGCCGGCACGAAAATGTTTACTATTTGGAAGGAGTCGACGACGGATTTGAAGAGAGTTCACGTTGAATTTCCAGATGCCCGTTTTCAGACATTACTTTTAATAAACAGATATTTGTTGGCAATTTGTGCAATCTTTTGACACCGTATATTCCTTAACCCCGGTATAGAATGGTCGAAACCGACATATCAGTCGCAAACAAATAATATTGGTATTCTAGCTTTGCACTTTTATGCGACTGGTTTGGTTTGGTGAAGATTTTAACCTGGAAGTAAGACAGACGAGTGTACATAGGAAGAGCTTTTGAGTTTTACAACTATTTATGTTGGAATATCCAATTTCCGAGGTCAAAATGTGGTGCTCTCACTTCAAAGGTCAGAAAAGGGCATATTCTACCTTCTTTTTTTGTTTCAACGGTGCAATAGCAATACTGACACGATCATTTCGTTTCTTGAAAACAAGCAACAAAGGTCAAAATCCAACTCAACTCAACTCTTTGAATGTTTAATGATATGAATTGTTGTCTTATTATCAAATAAAGTAAAAAATGGCTTATTTTCGCATGAAGCAAGGAAAGTGTATTCACACGCACGAGCGAATGTATTGCGCATACGCAAATTTGCGAGTGATATGCAACGGGTGGTCTTAACATGCGTAAACAACCATTTCGAACAAAATTTGACAGTACGTTGGATAGATGTGACAGAGGTTTGTTTCGAAGTATGAAATCGTGATGATGGCAAATTTAGAAGAAGTTGCTTATTTAGCCGCGTTGGCAGATCTAGAAGAGGCTGACATATTTAATGCTCAACCCGCAAGACAATTTCATCATCGAGATGATCCCTTCGAAATGTCTGATCAAAACTTTTTGAGAACATATCGACTAACAAAGGATATGACGTGGAATTATTAGAGCCCCATACACAGGCACCATCAAGGATGTCTGCGCTGGACCTAACAGTAAAAGTAGGTTCATACTTTTATTGAAAAGTTACCTTGTGAAATCATTATATTTTAGGTTTTTACAACTCTGAATTTTCTTGGTTATGGGAGTTATCAATTTAATATAGGTCAAAATATAGTTAGTCAGTCATCGGTTAGTAGAGCAGTTACAGAGGCAACTGACCTACTGAATCGCCCAGAGATCTTCAACAGATACGTTTACTTTCCTAGAAACTTACAGAGGGTGATTTTTTACCCACTTGTGCGAAAGAGTATTACTTTACGCACTGTCACCAGTGCGTAAAAGCTTAGTTTATGCACTGTTGTAGAAAAATGACATTTGTAGTCGATACAGTTATTTTTTTTTAGTTTTTCTTTTTTTTTTTCAACAAGTGCATTAACAAAAATTGACAATTTCAGGACACAGTAGTGTTAGGTATGTTATTCGTATTGCAGTTGAAAGAAATCGTAGAGTGATGAATTGTCAGTTGTAATATCACAAGAGAGTGGGAATAAAGTGAAAATAATTTGACAGATTTTTCGAAAACTTATTGCCAGGCAATAGACAAATGGCAACAGGTTTGAGAAAAAATCTAGAGAATTATTTTCTACTTTATCGAACTCTCGTGTGGTATTCGGTAGATTATTTTTTGATGCCCCAATCATAAACACATTCTCTATATAACATTTTTATTCATTACGGGTATATAAATCACTATAAACGGAATGAAGTATCGAAATTAAACTGCTTTAAAGTTTTGAACATGAAATATACAATTATTATAAATGTTTTGTCCTTGAGTGGATGATTTCGTAACATTGTTTTGTTCTGTTGCGTTGAAAGTTACTGCTGTCTCTCTGTCCCTTAGATTATCAATTAAATTTGCATGATGTTCATTATCCAACTGTAGGTAAGGTTTTAAGGAATGTGATCATCTGTGATCCGTAATTTTAATAATTTCCTGCTCATTGACTCCTGCTTTGGCAAGATGAGACACTGCAGTTGACCGTGCGGAGTGTTTCGTAGCTTTAATTCTTTTAGTATCCAATCCTATCATCTCTGCAGATTCCTTCACCCACTTTGACATTATGTTAACTCCAATTGGCATATTTTTGTACCATCCTGAAGAATATGGTTTATCCCAAGCAATGTTCACAGTAAGAAAAAGTCTGTCACTCTCAATATTTGCATTTCTCTTACTTATCTCTTACTTAGTAACTTCTTGAGCAATCTTTTTTTTTTGGTGCGTGGAAATGCATCATGCACGCTAACCGCTAGATGTCAATCGCGAGTCAGCAGTGCCGGACTCCTACCGGCTAAAACAACCCCTTTGCCCTCTCTTGTACCCGGGACTGTCGTAAGGACATACGTCAGGTACAAGCGGCATTGCCTATGTTATGGAAGTGTGTCATGTGGCTTTTTCGTTTCTTTCTAAACTGTCATCATGGTGCGTTTTGTTGGTGGGCTCTCTCTTCTGTTCCCTTCTGTTTAATCACTTTTCTTATGAATTCTGCTCTCGCTTTCCAATTCGACTTACTGCTTATCATTTCCTCTATCAGGTTGTCGGTGTTTATTTCGTGGCATAGCATTACTTCCATATAGTGCCTCTCCTCAGTCCATCTATTGCAGAAGAAAAGGGTGTGTTCCGGATCGTCCCGTTGGTTGCAATATATGCAGTGATCGTCCTTTACGTGAAACTTCTGAACGATCCATGTCCACTCAGGGCCTGGGTGATAAAGTAATCAGTGGTCTTGAAGGAACTTATATTTGATATAAGCCGCTTTGTCCACTGTGCTGTGTTTGTATTCGTTTCCCATCTACGTTGCCATTCGTTTATTGCTTCTTGTCTGCTCTGATTTTTTTCCTCTCTAGTAATGATGTTCATGTTAGCTAGATTTCTTCTTTCTTTCACGAGGATGTCAATGGGCAGGATCCCTACTATCACCGACAAGGCTTCCGCAGAGACGGTTTTATAGGCAGATGCTACTCTTGCAAGCATTTTTTTCTTAGTGGATGTAGCCATTTTCTTATACAATTGGAAGTCCATCGCTCGCCACCAAACTGGCGTGGCATATAGCAGGACAGATTGTACTACTCCGTATAGTATCCGTCTTTTTCCCGTTTCCTGTCCGCGAATATTCGGGAGAATCTTGCATAGTGCTGCTACCTGTCTGTCGGCCTTTTCACATGTCCTTCGCACGTGTTCGTTAAATATTGTCTTATCATCTAACCAGACACCTAGATATTTAACGAACTTCTTTGGCTTTATTTGGGTACCAGCCAGAGTGAAGTTGATGTCCTCCCTTTTCCTTGGGCCCTTGACTATGATTGACTCTGTCTTCTCCGGCGCAATTCCAAGACCGTTTCTGCCCATCCAGCATTCTATAAGTCGTAGGGCGTGGTTTGCCTTCAGAATTAAGTCTTCCTTCTTCTCAGGCCTTATTACCATTGCCAGGTCGTCAGCATAGGCCGCAGTGTGACATCCCTGTGCATGGTAGGTTGATTTTAAGTACCCCATCGTATAGCAGGTTCCACAGCGTCGGGCCTAGGACAGAGCCCTGTGGTACTCCCTGCGTTAGTATTATTTTACCTTTACCGCATGTGACCTCTCTATCAGTTAGATAGTTTCTAATTGTCCTTGCTAAGTAATTGCTTATTTCGAGTCTGCTTAGACTGTCCACAATTTTTCCCCATTTCGCTGTGTTAAATGCGTTTCTTACATCAATCATTATAATTGCGCCCCACTTTGCTCTATTATCGCTCGCCTTGTCTAATACATGCTTTATTGCCTGGAAGGTTGATTTTCCTTTCTGAAAACCAAACTGCGTATTTGCAATTCCTCCCTTGTCTTTTAGTTCTTCTTCTAGTCTGCTCTTGATTAGATATTCGAAGAGTTTTCCCAGTCCATCTAGGAGGAATATTGGTATGTATTTCGTATTTACGCCCTTATGTTCCCCTTTAGGGATCAACACTACCTTCGCGGACTTCCACTTTGTTGGGAAGGCGCATTCCTGGAGGAGCTCATTCATAATTCTCAGTATGATTTGTGGTCCTTTCTTCGCTGCAAGCTTGAGGGTTTCTGGAAGTATTCCGTCCGGGCCGGGAGACTTTTTGCACTTCACACGTTCGGTTGTTGCTTTGAACTCCGCCATGGTGAAATGCAAAATGGGGTCGTTTCTTTGTTCTATTCCCGCCGTTTCTGGGCCAACGTATGCCGGAAATAATTCCTTGGCCTTTTCAAGTTTTGTTTCAGGGTCGAGGTTAAATGGCACTCTTGTGTGTTTTATTGTTTGCATTACAATTTGGTACCCTTGCCCGAATGCGTCCTCCTCCAGTCTGTCACATAGGGTTTTCCATTGCTCTTTTTGTGAGGTGTTTATTTCTTTCCTCAGGTTTCTCCTATGGTTTTTGTACTCCCTCTCCATGAGCAATCTAACAGGACAAATATCAGAGTTTTTGGTATTTGGTATTAACCATTTACTGTCGGTACATCTATGTTTTCCACCTTGCGCTGTTTTGGAGAATATCGGGTTATACTCCATTCTTCCAGTGGCTAAACCTGCGTTGCTCGTTTCGTCTTTGAAATAATGCACTAAACATTGAGAACCTTCTCCACCACGCAGAATTTCTTCTGCAAGCCTGACGGTGTGTTCTCATCATAGCGTTTTATTATTTCTAACATTTCTTCTTTACTTAAAATTGCAGAACTTTGCTTTCTTTTATCAGGTTCTTTTTGTAATAACTTACGCTTTGTGTTTTTAGCATCTCTCGCGGATTTGAATTCGATATCCTTAAAAGGGTCAAATCTTCTGCTGAATTTGTCGTAGTACATATCTTGCATCAATTTGGCAGTTTTGTTCCACATGGTTTTAATAACAGATTCTTTATAGTCTTCTCCAATCTGTTTTCTCATATTGAATGCATAGTCCTTCAAAATGTCAGCCAATTTTGTTGTTGTTGTATTCTCTTCCAATTTGTAGCAACTTTCCTCACAAAATGATCGAAATTGTTTCCAAATTGACACGTTACTTATAATAGTATTCTTACATGAATTTTCGTTGATTTTCTCACAGATTTCATCGAGTGACGACGTATTAAACCGTTTTTGATTCATTTTTCAATTTGCATGCAAGCTGATGACAGACGTCAAATCAAAAGTATCAGATGTCACACAATAGAAACAAAATACCACAAAAATTCCCGCGGCAATTATCTAAGTAGAAAATTTCCACTATAATAATGTCACAACATTGGCTTGAACGTACATCATTGTTTTAAATTGATAGTTTTTATTGGTTGCAAGATATGTCAAAAAATAATCGATGAAGGAGTTGATTCTGTTGTTGTTGCAATTCCTGAAATATTTTATAACGGCTGTCATAACCTGTCATAATTTGATTTGCAATTTGACTTTTTTTTACAGTTGACTGTTCTACATACCTATCCTTCCGCCATGCTTGTCGAGCGTCAACCACCAGTAAAATTATCTCTTTCCTCATTTAAGAGAGACGCAGATGTCAGGAATATTAAGAAGAAACGACTATGATTCGTTTCCGCTGGTCTTAGAGCTGCATACTTTTTGATGATGTCAAGGATGTTGACATTGAAATAAAATTACCCTTGCATATCTTGTATATCTTCAAGGGTCCTATTACATAATTCGTCACATCCGCAAGTACCACAAATCGCAATTATTAAAACAACCTAAAAAAAATAACCACAGTAATAAAAAACATACCAATGACTAAAATATACCTTTATCATCAATTACTGTTCATTGGTATTTCGACGTTAACCTTATTAATCTCCTTTCTGGAAAAAACAACAGCTTTCTTGGTCTTATACCCAGCTCCTAATTTCTTTAAAAAAATTATCAACTTGGGGTACGTTATATCTATATCTTCCTTTATCATGATTATAAAACGGAGATTTGAATATTTTGACTATAATGTGGGAGGTTGAGGTCTTTGAGAGTTCCAAAATTACCTCTTCACCCCTTTTTTTCACTCTTCTATTCCCCATCCAATTCAGTAGAATATCATACTGTTTCTTCGGTAAAACTTCAGTTACATTGAGCATATGAATTTCCAAAAAAATATGTGGATCTTACGCATTTCGGGCTGCTCTACAAAAATCCAAATAAAATGTTTGGCGGTCTCGTCTATTTTCGAAGATATAGGGCTATTTTGTTGAGAAACTTCAGCATTGGACAGATCGAATTTATGACAAAATGGTTAGTTAAGGCTTGCGCGGCCGAAGTTTTCATTGTCACAATTTTCACTCGGGTTTGAAGGCCGTAGTTTTTTGGAATTTCTTCCTAACGTTTCGCTAGCTGAGATTATTCATGATGTATGCCATGATGTATGCCACTCACGCTAGCGAAACGTTAGGAAGAAATTCCAAATTACGACGGCCTTCAACCCGAGTGAAAATTGTGACACTGAGATCGAATTTATGTTATTGAAAACACATTAAAATTTGTCCTTCTTCTGTCAAATTATTACACACACTCTTATTTCTTGGTTGTCATCCCTTTTTAGCAGAAAAAACTATATTATTTTCAAGAAATTCATCCCTCTTCAACTCGTAACAATTTGTAGCTATTTCATTGTCCAACACTAAATATCTGGTATTTTTTATTTTGATAATGGCAACGTGATCATTCTCAGTGTTTCGTCGGCTTTCGCCTTCTTTTCGAATTCAAATTGAATGTTAGTTTGGGCATGAAGATTTTACAATTGTTTTTCAATTATTTATTAATTAAAACTTCAAAAATGTTGAAACTAAATGAATATAGTACTATTGTTCACAATAAAAATGCGCAAACTAAACATTCAATTTAAGAAAGAATGACAGTCATGTTACCACCTTTATAAAAAATACCATTATACCATTATAAAAAAATACAAGATATTTAGTGTTGAACAATGAAATAGCTAGAAATTATTACGGTTTGAAGGACGAATTTCTTGAAAAAAATAATATTTTTTTCTGCTAAAAAGTAATGAAAACCAATAAATAAGAATGTGTGTAATGTTTTGATCAGAAGGACAAATTTTATGTTTTCAATAACAGAAATTCGATCTGTCAAAATATGTAGGTTTTTTTTGGAAATTCAAATGCTCAATGCGGAAATTTTACCGTTTTTTCATACCAGAATCTTGATTTTTTCGGTAAAAAAGACTCGTCAGTAATTTTGCGACCTCCTGTCTGTCGTCGGGTATAACATTTTCTTCCTATTCGTCCATATTTATATATAAATTCATCGAACTCAGCATCAAATGGGTAAGTAAACTACAGTCAATATGTTTGATGTTTATTATACGTAACTAGGAATACGAATTACACTAACAACTAGATTAACTGGGTTGAATTTATTTTTCTTTTTTAACCTAAGGGCTATTTCAGCTTTGTTATCGGGTGCTCCAATAATGTGCTTATTTATTGTATTTACTAAAAAATATAAGATCGCTCAATATATTTCAAATACGATATTATTATTTGGTGGTTCAATGCTGAAGGTGTTAGAAAAATATCACCTATTTTACACTGAAGTGGAGTGTCTTTTCATTTCTTTGCTTTGGCTGCCCACGGGCTCTACGACAGCAAACCTCGCATGTGGAAGGAAAAATTACACTCTCCCACCTACCTAGTTCAACAAAAAACTATTTCATTCTCAGACTGTGAAAGATTGAAGTTCTCAAAATGCAATGTCAAGAAACTACGTACTGTTCCATTACGTATGATCCGCAACCTGAAAGCAAATGAACATGAAAATATCCATTTTTACAATCTTAACTCAAATTTTATTACAAAGCCAATATCACTTTTCTATATCATCGTATTTTCAATATGATGAAGGGAGGAATGAAGAGATATTTAATAGAGAATATAAATGTTAACGTTGGTATATGTTGGTCCACTGACCGACTTACAACAAATCGAGTATTTTTAGTCCCACCACAATTTTTTGGTACGGGTCGTTCACCTCTACTGACTGCTAACAACCGAAGAACTTGGTTACAAAAAGTTGTATTGTGAAAGGACAATTTTTTTGGCTGCGTTACATTCTCTCCAGTAATAGGTATGCTAAATCAGAATCGATCTCCAATTATTTTTTTATTTCGAAATACCTAGGTTCTGATTACGGAAATTATCGAACATAGTGTCATCAATCCGTTCATTTGATGTTATTTTTTTGTGAAATGTTGCCTACAAACGAAGCTTGATTGTCTGCCAATTGATTGGATTTTTTTTACATCTAACTCTTGAGAAATTGATTAGCGAAACCATCGGACTGAATAATAGGTGGATCTAGAGGGTATTGATCTTTGAAATGAAATTGATAGCTTTGTACTAGTTATATGTTTCGGTTTTTTATCGATGAAGCTACGTTTTTCTTCATGAACAGTGAACAGATATGAAGTGGTAGTGTGTAATACTTTCGAAGTTCTGAGAGAAAATTCAGATATTAATCAAAACCATTGTTCTGTTCTCTGTTTTTTGTGAATATGTTAGTTTTTGGAACGTAAATCGAAATTTTCTGTTGGGGTTTTACCAACAATAAAACATAATAATTTTTATATTCCAAACAAAATAATCTTTAACAACATTTCTGAATATTTTTATATTTTTATTTCTTTTTACTTCTCAAAGTCAAAGAGCCTTCGTTCGATTATAAATGTTCATATGGGGAAATATTTAAATCCTTTAAAATAGTTTCTGAACTTGGAATTTCTGGTAATCGGATTACCCACGATGCGAAACCCTGACAGCCCTTTCGTTAGCCGGAGAATTTGGAAATTTGGAATGACATAGGCTGGGTTTTTCTTGATGTTTGGCCTGCAATCAAAAGAGGGAGTTCAATGGATGGGAGAAAATAGTTAGTTAGCTGAGCTTCCAAGCCGCGATATTTTCCGTTTTTCGAGCTTCTCGATTGCCTTTCATCTGGTCGAGCTTGTTCAGAGTCATTCATTAGCAAACTGAATATAAGTTTGATTGTTAAGTGTTTTTATTATGTAACACGTGTGAATATATCGTTATAGTTACTTATTGTTAGAAAAAATTGTTAAAATGTTTTTTGCCTTAACCAGCTGTCGTCTCCTTACGGACGGCAGCCCTCAGAAGTCGAAACTTGTGCGAGCCAAGGATTAACGAGGTCTTACCTTTTTACGTGTCTAGCCTATCACTTTCTTGGGTCATCAGAAAAAGTACTGCAGTCGCCATGGTTTAAAGGTAAAAAAAGTAACACTGGGCTTTTTGTGGTAACTTCATGAAGAAGTCTTTGTGATGTTTCACTCGAGGACAAATGGTGTCGAAAATAAAATGCTCATTACAAGTACGTGTGTTATTTTTAACTTCACAATTTGTTCCATTGACAATTATTTGCAGAACACCTTGTATGTACGTCCAAAGTGGTGACCTGGACACTGACATATTACGGCTAGACTCAGTTATTTACATTTCGAGCTGTGGTCACATTCTTAGCACAATTTTTAATGCCGCTTGTTTCGCGAAAAATGATTGGCAGTCAACCCAAAAGTCGGCAAAGGTGAGTTTCTGCTGAATTATCTGCTTAAATACAATGTATATAGGCAGATAATTGCCGCGAAACAAGCCGCAGTCAGTGGCGTAGCCAACACCGCCGCAACCCCCTCGGCGCGGGAGGGGGACACAAGCTTGTCAGGGGCGCAAGGAATCCAAAAATTTTGCACCAAATTATAACCAGAGCTTCAAAGAGGTCCCTGCGGGGGGGCGCGCTCAAAGTTAGTTACGCTACTGACCGCAGTAAAAATTGTGCTTAGAGTCTAACGGTAATATGTCATTGGTCCTGGACTAATTCTGAACATTCAAATGGATGTCTAGAAGTTCCATATTCAACGTACGTTGTACATCCATTGTACGTACATATTGTGAAGACTGTGTGGGTAATGACTATTGATGTTCCCCACCAAAAATCTAAAATCTGCTTATTGATGTATACGCATTTGTATATAAGGAGTTATGGATACGGAAACTCGAAAACTCGAAAGTAATGCCTTGAAAAAAACTGGTAATGAAATAAGGCTTTTGAGTTCAGAAACCTTGGGAGGCACTGAACAATGCCTTTTGTTTTTTAACTTGATTACAGTACCTACCCAGGGCCGGCTCAAGCGGGTGTGCGAGGTGTGCATTGCACACCAGCAGGACAGAAAGGGGAGCCAAACGTAAGGAAAAACGAGAAAAAAAATCCTACTTTCAAATAAAAATATTCATTGAAAAACTGACCAGTTCCATTCCAAACATGCCACCGAAAGGGGGTCAGGACAGGGGGGTAAAAACAAAGTACGGAATATACTACCTTCATCAGTTGGTTATCTTTCATGAAATTCTTTGTCGGCACGAGCACGATTCCATAATGTGTTTGTTGCAGTCCCTATAATTGGCATAATTTTTTATCTTAACAATTCGCAATTCGCTTTTTGAAAGCCGCTCAGCAACACGAGCTTAATTTTATTCATAGTCGGCGTTTTTTTCACCCATAGATAATTTGCTGTAGGGGATTGAGTGGGGTGGTATATTAGACAAAGTTCAGGAAATATAATATATTATATATCATAAAGGTGTCATTGTCATTGTCTTTTAATCTACTTCAGTGATTCAGCTCGTTTCATGGTCTCCACCTCAAGAGTTTGTGTTTCTTTGAAGAAAAAAATATTAAAACTAGAAGTGGAAAGATGAAATGGTGAGTATAGTGACTGGAAATATTTCATTTGCGTAGTCAATTTGATCATGAATTCAATGAATGATGAGAGAGAAAATCTAAAGAATTATCTGGAGCACAAAATAAAGAGAGGCGAAAGAAAACATCAAATAGTTTGATTTTATCGCGTCAGTTTTCAGTTTGTTAATTCAATAGACTCCAATAGAGGCGCTACTTTGGGATTTGCACACTAGCAGACAAACCTGTAGAGCCGGCCCTGTACCTACCTACCTATGTATTTTGTAATGTGTTTTTATATTGTAGGTACCACCCAATATTTGCTTACTTTGCTGACCCGGAGTTTCCAGTTAAGATATTTCTTCGAAACTGTAAATTACGAATTCTCAAAACGTAATTTTTAGCCACTATGGACAAAATTAGGATCCACCCCCTCACATAAGGAAAGTTTATTCTTGTGATTTTTTGAAAAACTTCTCTGACCAAGGGTTTCCAGTGAAGATTTTCCATTCAAAGAGTAAATTATGATTGCTCAGAATATAGTTTCTCCACGATCATCACAGAATTTGCAAATTCTGAAATCAAATTTGATTACAGAATGCTGGAATTCTCTCTCTTGAGATTGAAGAAATATTCTGCAACACCTCTGCCCCCATGCAATTTAAATGTATTTTTCTACGTTCATGCAAAAAGCAAAACTTTATTGAAATATATTCAGTGGAAAACGAAGTTCTTTATTGCACTAGTGCAATAAAGTTTTTATTGCACTCATCTGTCATTCTACTTCAACGTGCTGTCATCATGACAAACATAAACGTTTAAACCTACTACATATTTAGCAGATATTCTGCGAGATTGGCAATAGGTACTTCACTACGAAATATTCATATTGAAAATTGCACCAATTGTTCATTCACTTTCAACATTGAGGGTAAAAATTAAGTTTGAGTTAAATTGTTCGTAACGTATTAGTTCATGTTTCAATGCAAATCGATATTAACCCTAATAGCACCATGAAGTCCGTTGGTAATCCATAGGACATCCTCTCAGGACATTCGGGACGTCCTTAGGATGTACAAAATTGGTACCGAGGACGTCCATTGGACATCCGTGGGAAGCACCAATGTCTCGACTTCTCACCAAAATTAGACGTTCTATAAGGATATCCAATGGACATCCACCTGGGATGTTAATCGGACGTCCCCGAATTACATCAATCGAAAGTACATCTTGGACGTCCTTAGGACGTGCAATATTGGTACGTCCTTAGGACGTGCAGTATTGGTACCGCGGACGTCCATTGGACATCCGTGGGAAGTACCAATGTTTCGACTTCTCACCAAAATTGGACGATCTATGAGGATATTCAATCGACATCCACCTGGGATGGTCATTGGACGTCCCAGAAATACATCAATCGAAAGTACATCTGGGACGTCCTTAGGATGTGCAGAATTATCAGATGTGTTTGCTCCTACATCTCTTTCAGGACTAAGATTATGATATTGTTGTAGATTACTGGAGATAACAATTTGGATGGAACCAGATTTACTTACTAAGTAAGCTCAGCACTCTCCCAGAGTCATTCAATTCGGTTTTGTACATGTTTAAAATTTACACACAACTCTACTTGTCTTACGGAAACATCTTTTTCAAAACAGTGTTGAATAGGTTAGTAATAACTATTGAATAGTATAACAAAACTTTTATTTTCATTTAAAGATATAACTACACAGAATGAACGCAAAATAACTTACAGAACAGCCACTAAACGAATTAATCACAAAAGACGATAGAAAAGCCGCCATAGCTGGTAAATACTTAACAATTGTCTGTCAATTCGTCAACACTTCACTTGAACACAGAACACAAAACACAGAAAACAACTTTATGCACGGAATCCATATATAGAGGAATTGTTCGGTTTCAATCCGTATACGAACTAGAGAGACAAACATAATTTTTTTATTTTCATTGTTGTGAAACAGTGAACCTTATTGGCATAAGCACAAACTCGAAAATATGGCCCCTGATTACCTCAATGATAGTGAAAAGGGTTTTATTTCAGATGGGTTGTTTTCGCTGTAATGTTTAGCCCTATTGTAAATATGCGATCCATTTTATACCTCTTCTGTAAAACCACTAGCTGGGATGTATTCTTTGGATGGATGCACCTAGGAAACATTCCGAAAAATGTTCAATCCAGGACATCCCAAGGAAGTCCTCGCTGGGACATTTTCTGAAACTCACTGATTGGGATGACGTCCGATGTACATCCATCAAGGACGTTCCAGAATGTACCCGTACCAGGACCACCATAGGAAGTCCTTTCGAAGACATGCCAAATACATGCCAACCAGGACATCCAATGGATATCCTAGAAAATTCTACAAAATATATCCGAACCAGGACATCCCAAGGAAGTCCTCGCAGGGAGATATTCTAAAATTAACCAATTGGGACGTCCAATATTCATTCATGCGGGATGTTCCTAAATGTCCCGTACCAGGACAACCATGGGACGTCCTTTCAAATACATGCCAGAATACTTACTAACAAGGACGTCCGATGGATGTCCTAGTAAACATTACAATATATATCCGACCCAGGACATCCCAAAGACGTCCTCGCAGAGACGTTTTATACGATGTACCGATTGGGACATCCATAGGAAGTCCTTTGGGGAAATTCATGAAAATGCACTGAATCGGACGTCCCATGGACAATGATTTTAATTCTCGGACATTCGGGCATGATTTGTACCAAATTGGGACGTCCCTGGGACATAGTGTGCTATTAGGGAATAATAAAGTATTCAAGTTGCGCTTTTCATTTTCCTACGCCTAGTGCCGCACCTCAATAAATCATTTTTTGCTTTTTGCATGAACGTAGAAAAAATGTTATATGCAACTCGTGCAAAAATTGTTTATTGCACTCGACGAGTTGTCCAACTCGGTCTGACGACCTCGTCGGACAATTTCACGTCGAGTGCAATAAACATTCACTTTTTGCACTTGTTGCATAAATAACTATTACATTCTCTCTCTTGTGATAGAATAATATTCTCACACTGGTTAGCAATAATACCATTAGCCTTGACTCAGTTGATTGTCATTGTAGTGGAAAAATTATTGCTGTCACGTTTCCTATCTTTGATCGTGGAGAAAATATAATCTGCTACTCGGTTAGAATGAAAATTCGTGATGCTCGTGGTTCCTCACGCTCGCCTTCGGCTCGCGCTCGGAACTTTCCACTCGCATCGAATTTTCATTCTAACCTTGTTACAGAATATACTATTTTGTACCACTATCGCAAAAATTCGGATCCGCCCCCGCATAAGAATAGTTTATTATTCTGATTAAAAAACAACTTTGCTGACTAGTGCAGATGTTTAATTGATATACTTTTTGAGCTACCATAGAAAAAATTGGGATCGGCCCCCACATGGGGGTAGTTTATTCTTGTAATTTTTTGACGAATTTTGCTGACCGGGTGTTTCTAGTGTAGATATTTCATCCAAACAGTAAATTATGATCGCTCAGAATACACTTTTTGTGCCACCATAAAAAGAATTTGGAACACCCTGTATACTAAGGTTCTGTTCCTCAGAATAATTTTCTGGTCAGCAAATGATCCACCTATATTTCATGTGTTTTCGTATTGTTTCAACTGTCCATTGCAACTTTGTAAATTTGAGAATTCAACGCACTTATAAAATGTTAATAAAGTAACGACTTTTCAAACTCAACCATTGAAATAGAGTAGTTACAAGAAAATTGTCCGTTTCAACTTTGTAACTTTGACAATTCAGTATACGTTCGAATATGGTCAATAAACACCAAGCGTTTTACCTACGTATTTTTCTATTTTCATAGACGATTTAATTGTAGTTTGATGACCAGGACAATGTGATGATGATTCAATCCGTTTTACTGGTTGCCTATGCTTAGTTACAGAAAGCCGATATCCTTATGATTATTTATTCATTCCACATAAGTACCACGACCAAACCGCGAGACTGCTCTCGTATTGTTGGTTATCTAACTTTAAAACATTCTAGTTGTTCAAATCAAATCAAATTTATTCATCCAAAGAACACAAGTGGTATAGAACATGTCAAGAATTTGGAGTATGGAGACAATACAAAATTACAGAGTGAAAAGTCAAATATATAAAGAATAATTAAAACATACGAGGATGTATTGATATCTAGTTAGCCTAGACCAGTTCCCTGCATAAACAAAATGTTGCGTTACTATAGCAACGAACAATAACTTATTAGAAGTGTCAGTGTAAAGTTTGACGTCAAAAAAGTAAACCAGAGTTATGCAATAAATTAAAAGAAAACATACGTCCACCGAAATTGTGAAAATCGAAAAATTGGAGTATCGAGCCATCATCAAGTACCTGTATTTAAAAGGGTTAAGAGGTAAGCAGGTTTACGAAGATATGCTTAATACCTTTGGTGATCAATGTCCTTCGTATGCGACCGTGAAATGTTGGACTGCAGCTTCAAAAGAGGTAAATTTTCCATTAAAGATGATGACCTATCGGGAAGGCCAGTTTCTGTGTCAGTCCCCGAAAATATCGATGCAGTTCATGACATGATTTTAACAGACCGTTGAATTGGGCTAAAACGGATATTTGAAGCACTGAATATTTCATACGTCAATTTGGACATGAGAAAATGGATCACCAAATGTTTGAATGTTGACCAAAAGCGTGCAAGGGTAGTAGCATCGCGTTCGATCTGTGCTCGATTTGAAATCGATGTAGGCTTCTTAAACCGAGTTGTTACTATGGATGAGACTTGGGTACATTTCTACGATCCAGAAACAATGCAACAATCGATGGAATGGCGATACTCCGATTCTCCAAGACCTAAGACCAAAAATCTGCTGGAAAAGTTCTTGCTTCAGTTTTTTGGGATTGCCATGGAGTAATCATGATTGAATTTTTGTATAAGGGTGGAACAATAACTGGAGATTACTATTCGACATTACTGACCACTCTACGGGAAAAAATTAAAGAGAAAAGACGCGGAAAGCTATCCAAAGGTGTTTTGTTTTTGCAGGACAACGCCCCTGTACACAAATCTCATGTTGCCATGCAAAAAATATCATCTCTTTTCTCAACTGAAAAAAAGTTTAAAAGGTCGTAAATTTTCTTCAAACGAGGAGGAAATAAAAGCTGTGGAGGTCTGGTTTGCAGAGCAAGAAGAAACATTTTTTTTGAAAGGTCTAGAGAAGTTGCAGGTTTGCTGTAATAAATGTTTCCAATTAAGAGGAGAATATGTTGAGTAATAAAATATTTTGACATTGAAATTTTGTTTGATTCTATAGTATAGGCTAAGAATTTTTCAATATATTCTCGTATGTAATATCCATAATGCACAGCATTGTAACTTGTAGCAATCTGTATCTATGTTTTTCAATAAATGAATATGTTATCTATCTTCTATGTGGTATTTTTAAATATAAATATAACCCATATACAGGGTGAATAAATAAATGTGCGGTAATAGGCTGTCGAAAATTGCAAAATCTCACTTCACCTCATTATTCAGAAACAGTTGAAGATAGGTATATAATATCATTGTTTAAATAGACCATAGTTAGTCAATGCCTGTAGAAAAGGTATTGGACACAAACGCGAGTGTCATCTAGCGTGATTAGTTACAAACATGAATATTTGACGTCATTTTAATGCAGGTTTCTTCAAAAAACCCTGATTTTAATGCTTTTCCATTGTTTTAATCAAGTTACGACATGACTTGGAGGCCAGATTACTGAAGTTACGACATGACTTGGATGCGAGCTCACTATCGCCATCTACATGTCGCATCAATTTTGATCCAATTATAATCCCATAAGGTTGACTAACTATCTTCTATATAAACAATGATAATATTAATAAAATATTTAACCTAAAATTCAAATAGTTATGCATCAGAATAGCATCTACATTTTTTCTTTATCTTTTTGGGTAAGTAGTAACCCACCACATCCTCAAAAGAAGTAGGTCAAAAAAATAACTCCAAGTGTATACAAATATTGACTAGTTCAAGTGCACTATGATTAAATTCAAAAGGTGGCAAGATGTGTGGAAGAAATGATGAAGTATGGTTTCTGGGATGTATATTTACAGATATTACTCTGTTTCGTAACCAGAGTGTTGAACTCCGTGAGCTTTTGTAAAATGCACATACAGTGTGTTTCATTTCTCATGGAAACACTCTCGTATCTTCCGTAATTTTTTAAATGAACTCACAGCACAAATGATCATCCTACGTGATCCATACTGCACGTCAGCAGCGACGGAAAAATCATCGCTGCTGGCATAGGATGACCCCTTTGATGGAGTGAGTTCATTTATGGTGTATCTACCGATACTGCAAATTTCACGGTTCTACGTCAAAAATTATGGAAGATACGAGGGTGTTTCTATGAAAAGTGAAACTAATTCGAATTTTTCAGGACTGTAAATTTTTCAGGAGACAGGTGTATTAGTAGTAATTTGGGGATCCTTAACACGAATCCGAAGAAATTTCGGGTAAATTTTGCACCCTAATATAACTTTCCGGAAAAATGGGTGGTTCCATCGGCTCTGGCGTGCAGTGTCTATCACGTAGGATGACCCCTTTTGTGCAGTGAGTTCATTTATAGTGTATCTATCAATCCCGAAAATTTCACGGTTCTACTTCAAAAATTACGGAAGATACGATGGTGTTTCCATGAGAAGTGAAACAAATTGTAATAATAATAAAAACAATAATTATTTATTGAAAAAGGCTCACAAGAAAATGTTTCTAGGTTTACAATTTAACGTTGGAATAAATTCGTGAACGTCGAGCACTTATAGGGATAAGCACTAGACACTGTGTGCGAAAAAATATGATGATTCAGGTTTATCATTAAAGTATAAAAGAATAGTATATTCTGTAACAAGGTTAGAATGAAAATTCGATGCGAGTGGAAAGGCGAGCGGGAGGAACCACGAGAATCACGAATTTTCAGTCTAACCGAGTAGCAGACTATACTTTCTCCACGATCAAAGATAGGAAACGTGACAGCAATAATTTTGACACTTTCTCAAATTTTACCACTACGATGACAATCAGCTGCGTCAAGGCTAATGTTATTATTGCTAACCAGTGTGAGAATATTATTCTATCACAAGAGAGAGAATGTAAATATATTTAAATTGCATGGGGGCAGAGGTGTTGCAGAATATTTCTTCAATCTCAAGATAGAGAATTCCAGCATTCTGTAATCAAATTTGATTTCAGAATTGGTGGATAAAATGATATAGGCATAAGGTACAAGCTATATAAAATACAAAAAGTTACGAGAATTGAAGTGTCAATACATATACCAGGTGTCCCTAAAACTTTTTTGTTTTTGAAGATAATGGAATGAAATTTGGAGGATCTGTATAAAACATAAAACTGCATCATTTCACAGGTAACTCAACTCATGCAACTTTTGATTTCACCGGAAGTGACATAAACTTTCGATTTTCAAATGAGACACCTGGTATACATTCACTTCTCTCGTCTCCTTATAACATACTGAATACAACCATGTGTTACTTGTCACTTTTTGAAACCTAATTTTTTTTTCTGTTTTGAAAGGACCCCGCAAACTCCTTATGAAATTTGGGTCCTGGTGGATTTTTTGAATTTTTGTTATGATGATATTATTTTCAACCAATGTCACCATTGCGCCAAGTCAAAAAATTTAACAGTTTTGCTGCTAGGGGGCATTGAAATCACCCCTTGCGCAGATTGGTCTATTCATTTTTTAATCCAGTAACAATATTTTCACTTGTTTCATTGTTGCTAATGTTGCACAATATTGTGCTGTTTCAATAATAATAATAATATTTATTCATCATTTCGATTCACGATATACAGGAAAGTAATATAATTAAAGCATAACATTGTACATAAATACGAAATACAATAAAGTATAGATGAATAAATTGGTATCCCACTGAGGGCGAGCCCTCTGTGTGGGTGAATATTTTCGTAAACAAATAACAAGTAGTATAAACAAGTAGTATAAAACACAATATAAAATATAAATACTGTCTACGTACAATAAACGGGTAATACAATATTTTAGTTACTTATTATAATGTTAATGTGATTAAATGATAATAAATGTAAATTAAAATAAAATTAAAAATATGTATTTCAATAGTTTCGATTGTTGGTACCTATTTTTTTCTTTACATGCTAACTGAAATTTATCATTAAAATATTTCTTGTGTTATTTAGCCTTCAATCATTTTATGGATTTCCTTTCTTTCATTCTCCTTTACGAACATTTTCAACTGTTTTTTGAATACCAAGAAGGAAGTTTCAGTCTTCAGAGAGTCTGGTAGGAGGTTGTATAGCTTTGGAGCAATATAATTATAGCTTTTTTGGCCTATTGTCTTTTTCATAAATGGGGTAATATATTTATGTTTTTGTCTGGTAGAAAACCAGTGGGTCAGAACATTCAGCTCTGCTTTATTCAGGTGTTGCATAATCAGTACTTGAATGGAATACAACTGTCTTATATCGACCATTTCTGTTTCAGCATATAAAGAGTCACTAGGGTATCTGTAGTCTTTCTGTAGATTTCAAGCATATTCAAGTTGGTTCGTGAAACCCGAGCCATCCAATAAACCCATAAATCAAGTGAGACTCAACTGAGCTTTGATAAACAATTTTTTTTGCTTCAAATCAAGATATGTTTTTACCTGCTTAAATCTATACAGAATACAGCGTAGTTTTTTAGTGAGGTACCTATATGATATGTTGATTCCATCTCAGGTGAAGGTCCAAGAAAATACCTAGATATTTAATTTTTTTGACAGGTCTAATATGCAAATTTTGTTGAATGGTTGAGTCAAAATCTGGAGACGTTTCTGTACTACTGAATTGCAGGTCTGCTATCAGACCAATCTTTCAAATAATTCAGATCATTTACAGTTTTTGTCTTCAAATCATACCAATTATTTTCTTTATAAACAATGACTGTGTCGTCAGCAAACCTCAATATTTTTCCAGAATTTTCTTGCAAAAATATGTTGTTTAAGTATATTGTGAACAACATCGGTCCAACACTGTCCCCTGAGGTACACCACAAGTAATCATTTCTTCCAAGCTTGTATCATTTCTATAAAAAAATTCTTCCCTCCAACTCCTATTACAAAACGCAAAAAAAAAATTTTTCGGTTGCCTTCAAATGTATCCTCGAATATTTAAATATGCCTGAATAAGGGAAATAGCAGTTTTTTATGATTATCCCCCCTTTCCCCAAAGGACACAAAACGAAAAAAATTCTGTGGATTTTTCTGAATTTTCAATATGATGCAGTTCATGTTATTTTGAATAGAAATTAATTATGTGACAAACACCAAAAATTAATAGTTTTGATGCTAGAGTTGAAATCATACCTTGCTCAGAATAGACTATTTATCATTATAGACGGAAACAGTATCGTATTTTGGTTCTGATTATGCTAAATATTTGTGTAATTTTTTATAAAAAAAAAATATAAAACCTCCCGCTTACCACCAACCCATATTTTAAAACACGAAAAAAATTAATTCTCGACTACTTGTGAATGCTTTATCAAAATAATTGCTTTATTCAGCTCAAATTGAGGAAATCGTACAGTTGTTTTATTTCACCAATCCCTCCCTTCAAAAAAAAATTGATTGATTTCGCTGACTTATTCTAGGGCTTAGTTCATGTTATTTGAATATAAATTATTTGGGCGAAAATATTGAAAATAAATAAAAATTAGACATCAACAATTTGAATTTGAGTTGGTGCCTGAATCAATTTTTATCGTGTTTTAAAATAGGGGTTTTTTTATAAAAAATTACACAATTTTTCAGCATAATCTAAACTAAAATACGTAGTGATATTTTTTTCGGCCTATAATAATGAATAGTCAATTGTAAGCAAGGTATGATTTCAACGCCCCCTAGCATCAAAACTATTCATTTTTGGGGTTAGTCACCCAATTAATTTCTATTCAAATTAACTTGAACTGCATCATATTAAAGATTCAGAAAAGTCCACCGAATTTTTTTCGTTTTGTGCCCTTTGGGGGAGGAGGGATAATCATAAAAATTGCTATTTCCCTTATTCAGGCATATTTAAACATTCGACGATACATTTAAAGGCACTCGAGAATTTTTTTGTTTGAGTTTCGTAATAGGAGTTGAGGGGAAGAAGGGGGGTAAGAATTTTTTTTTATAAAGCAGCACAATATTGTGCAACATTAGCAACAATGAAACAAGTGAAAATGTTGTTACTGGATTCAAAAAGAAATAGTCTAATCTGCGCAAGGGGTGATTTTCAACGTCCCCTAGCAGCAAAACTGTTAATTTTCTTGGGTTGGCGCAATGGTAACATTGGTTGAGAATTTCATGGGCTACATCATAACAAAAATTCAAAAAAATCCACTGGTACCCAATTAGGACGCGAATAAAAAACCGGGTAGACGCGATTCTGCGCCTTGAGCACTGAACGTGTTAAACATCTTGCATCTATTATAAATTATTGAATTTTTGATCAGAGTACTTTAAGGGATTGACAATTCCACTTCATTTCTTTTATCTTGTGATATGATCAGAAGAAGTACCAACAGTGGATCTGTTGCTGCCCATTTAACCATGAGTTGGAAACTCCTGCCAGTTCCAGCCCAAATTTTATACTTTGGTCAAGATAATTACGGAAGTTACGGGGGTGCTTCCATGAAAAGTGAGACACACTGTATATATTTATATTAGAATCGAAAATTGAGCGTTCAGATTATAAATTTACTCAAACATAATTATAATTCGGAGAATTGTTATTAAGGTGAATAAAATTTTCCTGTCATTCATTTTGTCTTGTTATGAAGTATAGCTCTTATGATGATTTTGAAATTTTTCGGAATCTAAAGATCATAGCGAATACCTACAGTCATTTCTATTGTATTTCTTACCTGGGTTTTTTCCCACCTGTCCACTATATACATTCTATTCTTTGAGTATTCATCTGTTTAGTATAACAGTATCGATTTATTTTCAACAATACGAAGAGATAACAATTAGAACAATAAAGGTGCAATATTCTTGCTATTCACAAAAAATTATTATAATTGAAAAAATTTCTGCACTGAATGAATTTGTGCTTGAAGATTCTTGACACATATTTTCTAACCTACATTTGAAAAAAGTTTCATCCAAATACCTAAGTTTATTTTTAATAATTTTGCAGAGGCTTATATATTTATATCGCTATGATCTTTAGATTCCGAAAAATTTCAAAATCATCACAAGAGCCATATTTTATAACGAACGAAACGAATTACTGGAAAATTTTATTCGAGAATTAGGTCACCTAAATAATAATTTTCCGAAATAATTTTTTTTTCCGAATTTTAATTATGTTTGAGAATATTTATAATCTGAACGCTCAATTTTCGATTCTTAAATATATATATATATATATATATATATATATATATATATATATATATATATATATATATATATATATATATATTAGTACCGTGAAGGCAATACAGATATAACAGAAAGTTACTTATGACATCTACAGTCACTAGTTGAAACTTAATTTGACACGAACCAAGGAATCCAAAGTAGAGGTTTGTCTACAAATTGACAGGCAGCCAACACTTCTTTGTTCTGACCAACTTGATTGAACCTTGGGTCAATTTGTATATACGCTTTTAATATCTCGTTTCGTCAGAAAACGTACAAATTTTATACCTTTTTTTAATGCTTTCAACATTCTTCCACTTTTTGATGGAGTTGGAGAAAAATAGTTTATAAATATCGGTGTAACTTGTAAAGACGTATACGAAGCAAGTTCAAGATTTTCATTTGTACGGTCAATATCTCGATTTTTCATTTTTAAAAATATTTCCCGGACTATTGATTTCAAGTAAAAAAAATTGTATATTTTTGGTAGATTTAAATGAATAACCCTGTTATCATTTACGCGTATTTTTGTATCCAATGTTTTAATAAAAACGAAAAATAAACTATACCATTAGAAATTTCAGATTTCCTAATTGAAAATAGAGTATTTGAAATTCCAATTCAAGATCTCAAGTACGTAGCTGATTAAAATGTAATACGCCCGGTTCTGAAAAATAGGTCTTCATGCGGCTGACCAGGCATCCCGTGCGTGGTATGCATAAGTACCTAAATGATTTTTTTTGCTGACAAACTATAGAAGTGACAAAAAAGTGCGGTATTTCTTTTTGGTAGAAAAAAACTTTCCCTACAAGATGGTATATTTTATTTTCCATTATATTCATCCCAGCCCAAAATATTCTAGGATTTTGAAAGCGAGATTGCTAATTACTTGTTCTCGTGACCTCCGCCAACTGGACTATATTAGAAGCCTCTAAATATCAATTCCACTCCAAAATCTAGTACAGCTTGATAAAGTTTATTACCTCATGATTCATGCCATAGCATTACTAACTACGAGATAATAGAGATGGATTATACACGGGTCAAATATTTATTTCTATAATTTTTTTCAAAGCCAATATTTTCCATTCTATATTTGACTCAGTATTGTAGCCACGTGAATGATGATATCTAGTGATCAATCACTTTTTTTTCAGGGTCAATCAACATGTTCAATTGAGATTACATCGGCTACTTACCGTTTCAAATGTTAAGAAACAATGGCAGTTATCAAATCGGTATATTCAATCAGCATGTACTCTAAAGAAAAGATACTGACGAGATAAGTACAGTATGGTCTTCATGAAATAATCTTCCTTAATATTACTCGACCATGACGAATAGCGACTATTATTTTCTTTAATTCATCTCGAGTAACTTGTATTTTGTGACAATTCTATTCGACCATATATACAATACACAAGACATAAATGAAATGATGGACACACTCATACATACTTTAAAACGATATATACAAAAACATACAAAAACTATAAAAATCAAAAATAACAAAGTAAAAAAAGCCTGGATAACACCAGAAATATTGAAAAAAGCCAATGAAAAAAATAATATGGACATTCAATTACGTTCAGATCCCCATAATATTAGGCTGAGGGAAAGGTACCGAACTCTCAAAAACACTCTTAGACAAACTACAAACATAGCAAAGAAAGAATATATGAACAAAATCATAGAAAAGAGTCCGAACACATCCAGCGGCTTATGGAATGCTATTAATGACATTTGTCCTAAACAAACAACAAATACAAAAATAGAAACTATAGTAATTAATGGAAAAATCATAAAATCTAAAAAGGAAGTCGTGGATCAATTTAACATTCATTACAGTGGACTAGGAGAGCAATATGCAAAAGAAATAATCAAACCTACTAATTTCACAGACAATATTGACAACATTGAGAATAGTATATACTTGAAACCAACTAATGAAAAAGAAATCATGGACGTCATCAATGACCTAAAACCCAAAAAATCATCTGGATGGGATCTAATTAGATCTGAAACAATCAAACAACTGAGTAATCAAATAGCTGTTCCACTGAACTTTATAATTAATAAATGTTTTGAACAAGGTAAGGACCCCGCACACCTTATATGGGAAAATGGCTCTCCGTCAAATTTCTTGAATTTTTGATATGTTGTAGAATTGATCATTCCGATGAAATGTTTCAACGGGCGCAACACGATCCTATGACTAGTTTTCGAGATACAGGGTGTTGAATATGAGAAACATTCACTTTTCATCACTCTGTATCTGCCAAGTTACGATTTAGTTCGGATTTATCTTTCGTGGGATCATCATCACATCCGTGTATGATGAATTCATGAGAAATTCATTTCCAAATCTTTTCGTAGTACAGGGCGATTTCACTTGAAAACAATGCTATTTTGAGACTTTCATAATTTAGTTGTTTTATAAAGAGAAAATGCGAGAAAAGGTAGAATTATCACATAATATTATAAATTCATTTCATCTAGCATCACAGTTGATACAATTCATACAAGGTGATTCACAAATATGGAAACAAAACGAATTTTGGTTTTTGGGACACCTTGTAGTAATAAACCAACCTAAAATGACAAAAATTCACTTGAAGAATGTTAAATGATATGTTCCATCGTATACAGAGTCGAATGATATCAATTTGAAAAATTAGTTATACTTTAATAAATAAAAACCTTGATTTTTAAATCACCCTATATCTCATAAGGGAGTCCGAAAAGAATTCAATATTTTTTCATGGGAGAACTCGAAATACTTTCATCCATATTGTACAAAATTTTCAGCGGAATCCCATGACGGGTTTTTCATATACAAGGCGAAAAATGTATGAAAAAAGCTACGATCTGTACATTTTCCCATTGCTATATTTTCAGTCCAGTTTTCGGCGGGTTTGCTGTAGTTCTTCCTCGTCCGGCCGCTTTTACTCGAAATAAAAATATTTCAATAAAATAGTGATCAGTTATTATACCGTACAATAGCGTACCGCATCCCTCGAAAAAAAGCCATAACTCGAATTATTATCTGCACAAGCATCGTCTAGTAGGCGATTCAATGGAAAAGTTATTTTTTCATGCTTAGTGTTTCTCAGAAGTTATATTATACTTATTACATCCGCAGAAGTTCGTTTTTTCGAATTTTCACTCTATAAAACAATAAAATAGTGAAAGTCTCAAAATAGCATTATTATCAAAGGAAATCGCCCTGTACTACAAAAAGATTTGGACATGAATATCTCATGAATTTGTCACATAACGAAAATACCACATAGGATAAATCAGAAAAAAATCATAATTTGTATGTAATTATTTCTATCGGCTTATATAGATATATATTAAATCAAATTCTCGGCATATTTTTACACCAAATTAACGTTTTATGTTTCAATTATGTTCTTGTATCTTCGAATCGTATATATGTTTGTATATAGTATATACCCCCTTTCAGAGAACGTTTCTCTTTCTTTTTCTTGTATTTGAAACATCATCTGAATCATCTTCGAATACCTACTTATTAACATATTCCTCTTATTTCGTAGTAGGCATGGAGAACAATTCAAAGAGGATAAAATCAACAAAATTCTTATGTCAATAGTCGTTTTCTTGTTGTCATAAAGCCCGAGAACTCTTTTTGGGTTATTGGACTAATTGAAGTTTCTTTTTTACTGTTCAAGTTTATGTGATTTTCAGTGTTTGTTGAACTTTGCTGAACAATATGGCCTTCGCAAATAGAGTGAGTTGTTATGTTTGTGACCGAAATGTTATTCCTAGACTCTCAATGCGTTTGAATAGAGGAGATAATATTGATGTTTTGCAAATTGCAACATATCGAAGACAAACTGCGGGAAATCCACCTATTGATATTCAGGATGATACAAAAATATGTTTCAATTGTAATAACACAGTAATGAATGACATTATTGCTATGGAAAATAACCCGAATTGCCTTCGTCTCAATGTGTTGTCCCGCGTATCAAGTCGTGCGTGCATTATTTGTAATGCTCGTCAAAATATTCAAAGACTTTCTTTAGAATGTAGAGTGGATATTTTTGTTGCTTCTGATATCTATGTCCCAGATTTCTTGAGAATTTGTGGTCACCATCTTGATCATCAAGGTTTCTTTCCAAATTACTTGCATGGAGGTTTGAATTTTGTGAATAAACCATACATAATTTCCAATCTTCAACATTTTCTTCAAAGAATGAGGACATTTGCTAATAGAAACAGGCCACTCCGTAACTGGGAAGATATCAATTGTTTCACTGAAGACGAATTTAAGTATCTGACATCAATCTCAAAAAATCATTTTCGACAATTACTAGAATTTTGTGATATTGTTGAACAAGGTGGCAAGAGAAGAAATGTCGAAAGAAAACATTTGCTGACATTTTTGATCAAAATGAAACATGGAGTTTCAGATGAGTTTTTGAAAATATTGTTCAGTTATCCTTCTCGACAAACAGCAAGCTTCATTATTTCTAATGTGAGATTATCTCTTTTACAAAGGTTCGTATCGAACAATATTGGATTTAATTCAATAACAAGAGAAAATTATATTAACAGTCATGTATCCCCTTATACGAATCAACTGTACAATCCCACACCAGATATTCCCAAAGCAATAGTTTATATAGATTGTACCTACAATAAAATAGAAAAGAGCAGTAACTTCCGGGTATTGAGGCAATCATACTGTTTCCACAAGAATGAACACTTGGTCAAACCAGAGATCATAGTTGCCCCCGATGGATATATCTTAGCAATCAACGGGCCGTACTTCGCAGATGCTAGGAATAATGATGCAAGTGTTCTAAATCACGAATTACAAGTTGATTTGAATGGAATGAAAACATGGTTTCAAGAAGGAGATATTGTGATAGTCGATAGAGGCTACAGAGATTCAATAAATAGTCTACAAGAACTTGGCTTGCTTTACTATATGCCACCATTTCTACCGCCGAATCAAAGGCAATTAACGACAAATGAAGCCAATCAGGCACGTTTAATAACCACTACTAGATGGATTGTTGAAGCTAGAAATGGACATTTTAAGTCAATTTTCAAATTTTTTCGTCAACCCATTACAGCAATACATGCTGCGAAGCTACATGACTATTACCTGATTGCTGGCGCTCTTATAAATAAATTCCATCCATTGATAAATATGCCTGGAACGTTGGATACGGCCACACAAATGTTGGTTGATTCCGATGATGTCAACATTGTTCAGGCACGAGTTGAAGCTGAAAACCTCCGAACTAGGAATGGTCGATGGATTCGTTTAAATCAATATCATATACAATCGTTTCCTCGCCTTGATATTGAATATTTAAAATTACTTACTGGAACATATCATTTACACTTGGCTGCGTCATATATCCAAGATACAACTCGTAGAGATGGTGAAGTAGACAACATTTTAGAAGTCGATGAGTTACATGGGGAACCCAATTTCCTAAGATTCAGAATATTTTCTCGGTTCAGGAATGCTGCTAAACACATGCTTTGGGTTGTTTTCACTGAAAGAGGTGACGAAAATCTAGAACATCCTGCTCTCCCCATTACGGGGTATTATTGTACTTGCTAGGACTTTAGGAACTTGTGCGCATGTTGCTAGCGTGATATGGTTTTTGGGGTACGCTAGATATCAAGAAAACATACATTTTCCATCCAATCGTCTTTTAGATTCCATAGGAGATGCTGCAAATATAATGCTTCCAGAGGACATGGATATCGGTCCAGAAATAGTTTAATTTTATTGGTTATTGGTAAGAATCTCCTTCTAATTCGTATTTGATAATGTTTTTTGATTAGGGAAAAATTCAGTTATCCATCATGTATTTTCCTTGTTGTATTGTCATGCACATGCTCGTGCCAACCCAATATCCGAAAGATATATCACATCCCGTTGAACTTCTATCAATTTATGTATAGATTATATATATATATATATATATATATATATATATATAGAAGTAAATAGAGTTTTGATTCCGAGAGCCACCATCATCTGTCGACAGCTGTTTCGTGGTTTCCCACTCATCAGGACAGCTTTATGGTTGCTCTCGATTCCATGGTTCGTGCCAAATTAAGTTTCAACTAGTGACTGTAGATGTCACAAGTTACTTCCTGTTATATATATATATATATATATATATATATATATATATATATATATATATATATTCACTGTTTATAGAACTCATTAAATTAAACAGCTGTTTCAGATTACTTATTACTAAGGTATCAACTGATATCACTAGTATCCTACGACATACCTCCATAATGACATGTGCCTGAGATTTATCCACTTGAAATGTTCCTTATATCGTTACATTCAAACTATTTAGCAGACATCTTGAACCTCCTGCATTATCCATGACGGGCATCTTTAAGACAGGCATACATTATGCAATTTCCATGCAATGCAAGTTTGGTGCTACGCAAGAAATTCTTGCATAGCTATTGCATATCTCTTGCCGCGCACATTACATTATGCTGTTTCAGTGCAATTCTGATTTGTTTTGACATTTTGACATCACTGAAATTAATGAACATGTCTTGTTTCGTCCCTTTTTCCAGATGATGACCAAAATCACGTAATTAAGATGCCTGGTTACACGTAATCAATAGAGATACACTCTGCTCAACATATCAGTCACAACACAATGAAAATAGCTAGAAGATAATAATACTGTTTTTGAAGTTCACGTTGGTGACGCTGTTACCACTAGAAAAATTACTAGAATTGCATAAAACTTGCATGAAAAATAGAGCAGATGCTATTTTCAAAACTTGCATGGAAATTACACGCGCGCAAGCACGTTAATGTAGTTTGGACCATAATCGCCTACTTTGCGCCCTTGATACATAAATAACTATTATAGCATACCTATAAAGGCGTCGTTTACTTGGTTAGTTTAGAAGGCAAAATAGTGGTATTTGGAACAAAAACGTAACGGTATGTATGCAATAAATACTAGATAAAACATTTTTATAATAACCGTTTATTGACCAAGTTTGCCCAATGAGACAATGGAAATGTATCATGGGAAAAAGCATTAAAATTCTTTCAGTGCCTTTTACATGATCACCCCTAAACCAAGCTCAAAAAAAAACAATATGTGGCAAACTCTAAAATAAATAAAATCAAGGTAGGTAAGTTTGTTCTGGAAAAATTGTTTTATAGCTTTAGAAGGTTCTATAAGGTTTCTTATAGAATACAATTTTTTTACGTTTTTATTGACACATAATTATTGGATAACTCAACTCTATATTTATTTGCGGATTAGAGCATTTGCAAGTGGCAGCCATTGTTCACGAAAAATAATTTCGAATATAAAAACATATATTTAAAACAATTGTGTACCTTCAATAAAAATATAGGGCGTTATATTCTATTTATTTTTAATTAATCGATCATTATTCAGGTATTTCCGATTAAAAGTAATACCTTCGAAAAATACAGTACATATTTTAATATGTTTAGCCGAGTGGCTAAAGCGACATTGTTTCAATCACTTTTATCTCCCCACGTTATGTCAACGTTATTCGATTTAATCATTGGTAAATCGCGTCTCTAAAGAAATAAAATATCGTATAAAATTTCACTTTTGTTCATCTATAGGACGCTGACCAGATAACGTTATGTCATTCTCATAAAACAAGTTCTTTATGTTCGTATAGCTATTTATGTACCAAGTGCGTCAGGATCTAGTAACGCTCGTGATGCATACGAGATTTTATTTTTCACGAAACAATTATCTTAAACAACGTTGTTTGCTTCTTAAATTTCTTCTCATAGTATTTACTGCGGTCTGGTCGGCCACTGAGCACAAGTGAGCCTCTAAGCAATTGCCATGGAAACACTGAAGAGGTTGCTGAGGGTTGTTTATTTAATAAAATGACGATGCATTTTTGTAAAAATTGACAAGCTTGTTAGTGGAGGAAACTAAAAACGGTTGTGTTCATGATAATTATGGAGATTCCACAGAATGTGACGCTCAAAGTTCAAAGCGTTAGGAAATTTACTGCCTGTGAAATCCAAATACTTATACGAGAAGGAGTGTGACCATTTTTTGAAATGAAAAGGTGAAAACAGAGTTTATACCGTAATGAAACTGTATTAATTTTACATTATTTCATTCTGAAAAATATAGTGCAAATAGTCTATGGACGAAATACTCACAGCTGAAATCAACATTGATTGTTAAAGAAAACGTTAGTATATCAGCATTCAGTCAACTGATGGCCTTTCAGAAAGTTGAATCAAAAGGATACATTCCTAAAAAATCAAAGGTGTTGGAAGGTGGACAAGTATTACTTTTCATAAGAAAAGCTCCAGACGATACTTTTCTGCTACATAAAGTTGTTCTGGTATTGGGCCTATTTGGAGGCTTGAGACGTGGTGAAATGGTTAAGATGACAATTGATGACATTGAAGACAGAGGAGCCGATTTACTGACCAAGGTACCAGAAACCAATACCTGGGACCCTATTCTAAAACCGTGACATATTTTGTCGCATGCGAGATATGCTCTTTGTCGAACGAAATCTGAATATTCTTATTCTCAAATGACGCCTTCGAAAATTTTTGATAGACAAATTGTAGAATGGTCAAAGGCAGTCGACAATTTATGTCGAATGCGAGAATTTTATAAGATGCGAAATTTATAGGTTGGGTCCAATAGTTTATAGTAAATGTCAAAACATTCTTTGATACTTTTTAGAGATTTTTGTAGTGAGAGAATGGCATCTTTACTAATGGCTATAGAAAATTTAGAAAATCAGGAAATTTATCAGCGGCCTCGAGAGAAATGAGTAATATTATACAGGAGTGCTTTTACATTATCATCTGAGAAAAATGTATTAAAACGTTCAGATAAACTAAAGAATTCTCCGATAAAAGAGGCTCATTTTCTTTTTCTTTCATTATACTTTTTAAAGTTCTCTTTTGATTTTGGATGCAATCATTTTTTTTTGGCTTCTCTTTCCATGTTTCTACTTTATTTTTCTGATGTAATCTTACTTCCAAAAGCAAATGTCATTTTATTTGTTATTATTATGAACGTTTTACAAGAGAAGGGGCATAGAACACAATCTTACATCAAAAATTCGGTGTTGCCAGCTCATGTTATTCGACAAAATTTATCACATGCGACATATATGTCGAACCCATTTGAGAATACCACATGCCAATCTTGTGCGACAATTTCCATCGACAAATGTCGAATGCGACAAATCTCACTCGACATTCGAGAATAGGCCTTCAAAAATTTTCACCATTGTTGAAGAAAGCGAAATAGGAGCCTTGAACTTAGTTGAAAAGTACATGCACTACGACCAAAAGGATGTAAACAACGTAGGTTTTTTTTAACCTACAGAAATAATAAATTCATTGAGATACCTGTAGGTAAAAATACTATAGAAAGTGTCCCTTTTATCGTAGCGAAATACCTTAATTTCGAAAATCCGAAAGGTTACACCGGACATTGTCTACACCGAACGTCGTCTACGCTTCTTGTTCAAGGTGGTGCTTCCTTTAAAATTACATGGCAAATGGAAGAGTAGTACTGTAGCGGAGAGCTATATTGAAGAAAGTTTCTCCTCGAAGATCAAAATTGATACAATGATAGCCCATTCCGTTTCCGAAAAAGAAAATGTTAACGTTCCGAACGAAACCGAATGCACATTTAGGAGTACATCATCGGTCAACTCACAGAGCTTCAAACTTGGTACTAATTTTTTCAGGAACATTTAAAATTGTAATTTCTATTTGAGAGAAAATAATTAGTACCCTTTTTTTGTACAGTTATAAATAAAACTTTTCTGAGTGATTAATTTATTGAACTACAGAAAAAAACATTTAGCGGGCGTAATGATTCATAATGCCCTCCATAACGCCCCGGGCGTTATGGGTTTGTCAATAGCAACCGTTGCTAAGGTATTATAAAGCAGTAATGGACAAGTAAAAAATAAAAATTGTTTTAAATCGCTTTATAGGATCCCTAAGAAGTATAAATATAATGGTTGTGAACCGCATATTTGGATAGGCTGTATAAATAATTTAATAGACATACTTCTAAAATAGTTTTTTAACCATCACATAGAGTCACTTTATTGAGAGGTTATAATTAGTTATAAGCTACATATTAAAGAACCAAAATTTTTATAATTTTGGCCTTTTTTGGTTGTATACGTATTGTCTTAGAGCTGTAACGGGCGTTATAGGATATTTGTGGCTTTATTAGATTTGTTGTATAGCAGTTTATGAAACTCTTATAAATTAGTTTTTACATTCAATTCAACTACCAGTAGTATCTCACAAGAGTTTGTCCTTGACTATTAAGGCTTAAATTTGTTTGTGTCCAAAATGGTTTATTCAACTGCGGACAGAATATCAATAATTGAACTTTATTATGAAAACGGCAGGTGCGCTAATATTACAGCACAGGTAATGAACAGAATCCAGATAAGTATGTTCATAGAAAATATGTTATTGAAGTAGAAGAATCGCTCCGAATAGAATAGTGGGAAACGAAGCAATGGAAGTGGCTGTTTTGGGCCACGTCAATATCGATCCTACGTTGAGTTGCCGAGACCAGCAAGCATTGATACGGTTTTTCTAGGTCCACGACTGTATACACAAGCCCCAGCGCCTGAGGGTGTTTTTGAACGATCTGTGAAACAACACTTGTCTGCCCTAAGTAGTACTCCTTTCGGAAAATCCATTCGACTCTATATGGAATTAGGAAGGTATAAGCAAGGTAGTGGCATGTACCTGTCAGCCAGCAGTCTGCTAGGCTCTGTATAAACATGTTGAGTGCAACTAGCAATGTGCATATTCTGTATATTGTTCCATCCAGCCTGTCTCTCCAAAAGAATATGAAGAGGGGGTAAGTCTAGAAGGATTTCCATAGCAGCTGACGGTGTGGGGCTGAGAGCTCGCCAGAAAGGTCTGTCTATATACAACCACCAAGCAATCGCTTCATATGTAATCATTGGTCTAATAATAATCAAGGGTAATATAACAAGACCTTGATAAATAGTCGACTATTTTTATTGCATCTAAATTTCGACAGTATTTTATAATAATTTAACGATACATTATTTTGGCATTAATAATCTGCTGAGAGCCCGAGAGCGAAGCTCGAGGGCTTTCATCTCTGATTATTAATGCCAAAATAATGTCGAGTAAAATTAATAAATACAAGAGAAATTTAGCAGCAATAAAATAGTCGACAATTAATCAAGGTCGTGTTATATTTGTGAAGAATATTTCTTGAATCTACTTCTTTATATCAGTCATATGAATGAATGAAAATTAAACAATTAGGAATAATTTATTCAAAATATCAAGAACAAAGCACAAAATCTAAACAAAAACAGCACCATCTTTATAATTTATCAATTGAAATTAAAAACACAATAATTGTATGTGACATTTCCACCATGCGTAATTTGTGACATTTGTTCAGCTTTTGAAGAACTTGCAGTATTAACCGTAGAAGGTCCACATTCATTCTCTTATACAGCTTCAACACGATTGATTTTATTTGACGTTTAATATGTATTTATTTAGAGTACTGTCAGATGCTCAGGCTCCTTGATATGAGTATCATGCTGAATAGTCGGTGACTATTGTGCATCATGTAAATAGTCGCTAATAGAGCGTGTTGATTGGTCCTGTCAAACAGGAAACAAACGTATGATTGGTTGATGACTGATATTTAATAGACGAAGGAAATAATCACATATATCCAGTAGGTTTGTTTGGGGCCTATACCACAAGATTTTCCACAAATCCTTTGTCATGTCCATGAGTACAATTTGGACTTGTTCAAGCAAGCGTTCTGTTATGAACTGGAGGCATTCTTATTTTTTTTTTTTTTGGTGTCTTGGCATCGACTGCTATCTTAACTTACTCATGTCCATTATTAATCTCATTAATTCAATTATAAATTCAGTGACTCACATATTATCGAAACGTCAAAATGTTATTTGTGTTGATAAATTATTGTTATCGAACCAAAGAAGATACTTAAATTTTTGTCAACTCCATTATTGTGTTCGTGTAGGTTATACATGAAAAGAGTTAATATGAATGGTTACCCCATCGATGGTACTCTCGAATGAAGTCAAAGTACCATTATGGTGCCATTTGAGAAAAAGGAGTTTCGAGTAAAAAACGTTGTGGTTTGCTTTTTTTGGCACGTATTTCAAACCACAATACTATTTTCGGCAACCATCCGGGAAGTGTTCACTTCCCAGACACTTTTTCTTTGGGAAAGTAGCACTTCCCGGCCTAGTCCGGGAAGTACGTACCTCCCGGACTAGGCCGGGAAGTGCTCGAATTTGAATACAAATAGTAATATAAATAAGAATTAGAATGTTTCTGTTGGTACCTATCTTCTGTTCGAATTTCAATATATAATACAAATAAGAACTGAAATCTTCGAAATATTCAAATTTGGAATCGTTTCATCCGGTTAACAGATGGGTGAAAGTCGACCTCTCTTCGTCTCTTAGACTAAATGCGTCTCATTCATTTGTTATTCTACATTATTGCCGAAAAAATATGGTACGCAACACGTCCGAAAACAGTTTTTTTGGACTCGTAGACTTCCAGGACTCGCTAACGCTCGTCCTAGAATTTGGTCTACTCGTCCAAAAAACAGTATTTTCCGGACTTGTTACGTAAATTACTATTTTATTCGAAATTGCGATGGTGTAGCATAATTTTCTTTATTTTGAATAATTTTAAGTAGTCCGTGGCTCTCTAGATAGAAAAATAAAATGGGTGATCTTACAAATGAAATATCAACAAAAGGTATTATTGTATTCAGATAATTATGAAGATTTCAAAAATGTTATAACATACTCGGTGTCTCGTATGAAAATCAGAATTTTCTGACAAATATGTCAAAGAGTGCCGTCTAGTGAGCATACTCAATGTTCCAAATTTCAGAAATATTGCTAGAGGAACGAAGGTGAAAAGGGGGTGTGCCATGAGTCTGTGCCATATGCTATAGCAATTCTGTTTCACCGCATTGTTGAGGAAAATTCTTCCCAGGAAATTATTGAGTCTCTCTGACATATTTGAAAACTAAGAGGAGAGTATCTCCGATATGTAAAATTCTTTTTAGCTCGGAATTTTGCAGATCGAAGAATTTATATTTCACCTAATAACAGTAGATGATGAATTAATCTAAATTAATATCCTATTTTGTGAGATTGTGGAGTTTGATATCCCAAAAAATTAGAGAAAGTTTGCCTTTGTTATCTTTAACAATTGAATGATATTTTCTAATGAACTTTGAGTTATTCAAATTATGGTCTTATCTGAATTGGGTATAATCATAGGTCGAGTGTTCCCAATAGTTTTTTGGCTATATAAACGAAATTCCTATTGATCCCTCCTTACCTTTGTGAACTGTGATCCACGAAAGAACTAATAATGATTGCATTGAGAGTTTTCTTGGTTGTTGCTTTGGCATTCACCGCATATGGTAAGACATGAAAATTATCTAACCTTTTTTCTATACACTAATAGTTTTTGTTAACATCCATCACGTGGAACATTAATAAACTTTTTTTGTTTTAATTTGACAAAACAGTGTTTTGAAACGAAGTTTTGCTTTTTCCGTTTCAATTTGGCAAAACAGTGTTTTGAAACGAAGTTTTGTAATATATCAACAATTTTGTTTATAATATGCCTTCAATTTTATATCTATATCTCACAAACTACCATGGATTTGAAAAATTTATCGAAATTTGATATTTATTCAGTTATCATCGCCAAAAAAAATCACGAATTTTCCAAATCAAATGCCGACCATTTAATTATTTTTAATTTTTTGAAATTTTTTATATGTTCGACTTTGCAAATATGAAAATGATAATACAGATAAAATATGTTAATACAATATTCAACAGATGCAATCCAGTCTTCAAGTTATCCTCCTGAACATTAGCTATTTATTATTGAATGAAGGCTAGGATTTCCATATTCATTTGTTTTTCTCAGAATTCTTATACATAATTGTAATATTCCTAAAGCTTTCAAAATATACTCAATATATTTCTATTTTATTTTGATTTCGAAAATGTACACCCTTTTTTCAAAACTGCCTTTTATCTCCATTTTTCAATGACAAATGGGCTGCTTTTCACTTAATAGATTATTATTTCAAATCTAAAAGATATTAAAATTATACAAAATGAATTATACAAACAAAATATTCGCTATTCACATTTCAAAAAGCAAAAGGGCAAAATATACAGTTCTGATAGAATGTACAATGATTGTAATGTGAATTTTGTCTTTTCAACATGAATTTCAAATGTTTTCTTTATAATGTAAACCACGTTTTTTTTTGATATTTCAAATCAATTCGAATGATAGCTGAATGAATATAAAATGCACCAGTATTTATTGCTTTAAATAATATAAATCTTCTTTATTTTGTTAAAGTGACAGGAAGTTTCAGATGTATAATCTTAAATATTCTGAAGTACGAAATGTATTTGATGCGATTATTTTTTTAATAAATCTGATCACTCGTTTATCACTTCTAATGATAAAGCACCGAATCGACTCATTTTCGACAATGATAAGATAAACGTCAAAATTCTAAGACGCGCTTCGTTTGTATGTAACAATATGAATTGGTTACCTACTATGGAAATTTCTGATTGGTGAGGTTATTCTATATATGACCACGTATATTCGAAATTGTACAAGATAACTTGACTCAATTGGACGTTCCAATTGGTTGAAAATCATACGAAAAAATAATCAGTGTTATAAATATTATGCTTCTACCAACTCTCCTTCTAACACTAGACTGAATTCGTTGGCTGCACTGTTTGGTTGGTTGATTAAAGGCTGACGAGCGAGATACCGGGTTTACCTTTGAGGTTTCCCTTAACACTGAGACCAGCTGGGGTCTATTGTATTGTTCTGTCGTCAGTGGTTCCTAGTTAAATAGGTCTGTGTTTTTCTCCAGGATGAGTAGTCTATTCTCTAGGTGTTTCGGATTCATGCCTGTTTCCAGGTTGATCTGTCCGAATATTCGGTTGCGCTTGTTGAGCAGCGCGTCGCATTCGAAGATGATGTGGGAGGCTGTTTCCTCCTCGTCACCACAGAGTGTACAGTCCACGGTTTCTCAATTTATTCCAATGATGTGTAGGTGTTTCCTAAGGCCGCAGTGTCCGGTTATTAAGCTGGTGATCGCGCGTATCTTAGATCTGTTGAGGTTTGTGGGGTTCCTCAGTCGTTCTCTTTTGCACCATTCCTCTACGTTCCTCAGTGCATTTTGCAATAGCTCAGAGGTTATCTGGGCATAATTTCCCTGTACGTGGACTACTATGTCGTCCGCATAACCTTTGGAGTAGTATCCCTGATTGTTCAAAGATTCCAAAAGTTCGTCTACTACCATGTCCCACAGTAGGGTGAATAGTATCCCTCCCTGTTGGATTCCTCTGGCAATTTCCAGCTTCGCGGAGTCTTCAAACATGTTGGTATGGGCCTGTCGATTTTGGAGCATTGACGTTATCCACCTGCAGGCGGTTTCGTCAACGATTCTCCTCCTGGCCGCTGAGGCAGTACTTTCGAAGGATGTATTGTCAAAGGCTCCTCCGACGTCTAGAAAAGTGCATAGTGCTATTTCTTTTTATCCTCCAACCTTGACACCAATTGGTGCAAGACCGTCTCGCACGATTTTCCTGTTAGATGGGCATGCTGGTTTATATATAATGACCGGTCTATGAGAGCTGCGTATGTCCCTATCTATCAGTTCTTCTGGTCCTTTCAGGAGAAAGGATGATAGGCTCATTGGTCTATAATCCTTGGCCTTGTCGTATGAGTTTTGGCCAGGTTTCGGAATGAAGACCACGTTCACAGATTTCCTGGTTTGTGGTATCCAGCCAAGTGCTAGACTCATCCTGTACAGTCTGCAAAGTTCTGGTGCTAAATCTTCAATTCCCTGCTGTAGTAGGACAGGGAATATTCCATCTGGTCCAGGGTATTTATATGGGCTGAAAGAGTTTATTGCCCATATTACTTAAGATCCATATGTTACAATCCGCTTAGCCACCTCCCAGTCAGCCCTGTTCGCCCTAAGTTGAAAGTTTACAGGGTTTTCAATGCTGGGATTTGTGACAATGGTAAATCCTGAAAAGTGGCTGCAGCCTTGAAAATAAATGCTCCGGACCATGCAGAGAAGGAGATCTAAACTCTTGACAACTTTACAGGCTCCATTCGGTCATTAAGACACTTGAAATTGAAAAGTCCATGTCTTCCCTGTTATCTGGGGAAGTATAACAGTGGAACGGACGATTTAGGCAAGCATATTGGTTGCAGCAACTTTATTCTTCCTTGACAAATTTGATAACCAGATCTGAGTTTATGCTGATACTTGCCGTGAAGAGAGTTTTTAACTGTGATAGCCTCTTAGAGCCACTTTGTTCCACCCCTAAGTAAGTATACGTCCCCTTTTGAGATGAACCGTGTCATATTTGTTCATCCCGAATTCTATGCGAGTACTCTTTCACCACCCTTAAGGACTGATGTTGATCCTTTTCTCCTGAGACACACAATTTGAGGTCATCCAAAGAAAATAAATGGGGCAGCCTTATGCCTCCGGTTGCTGGGGTTGCCGAAGTTGTATCCACTGGTTTTCCTGATTGCAACGGATAAAAAATTAGAGAGATGCAGAAGAGAAGAGGGCCCTGAGAAAGTCTCTCTGAAACGCGCCCTTTGTAAAGATTTCTGTTTGGACTCTGACTTGACCAGATCTTATGGTGAAGCGAGTCAGTTGTCCAATGCATCTCACTATTGGATCAGGTATCGATTATTATTTTCATTTCTTAGTATAGTGAGGACTCATTTGAGTCAATTTTAGTACTGAGTGGTTGTAAGACCATAACTTTCATTTTGATATCCCAAAGTTAGTCGATATACAAATGGAATTATTGGGTATTAGTGAATGAGAATCACCGATAATTTTACGAGAATTTATTTTCATATTTTGGCAGTGTTGCCACCACTTCGGAATTTAACGTAATGAATTTTGAGTTAGAATATCAATAGAAAGTAATAGATTTTATTTAAACAGTTTTTTTAAGGAGGCATGCAAGACCCATTCTTGATAGGAAATTGTAGATAGTGACTCATCGGGGTTTCAGAGTGCTGAAACCCTATAAACTGGCGATGAATGCTGAATTGCTGATGCTTATGAGCTATAATGTTTCAATTTCAAACAGTCTCTTTATTTTTACTTGGTCGATGACATCAACATAGTACATGAACATAATAGCGATCAAGAATCAAGGCACGGATCTTGTTTTGTAACAACAATCTACATATCTACTGAATGTGATCTGTTCAGAATTTGTTTGTTCTGTGTTTCTATTGTTCTATTCGATTTCACAAACACAAAGCACCATGTCGTAGATAGTATGATAGACTATGTGACCTTGGAAGAAGTACGGAACCAGTTCAGCTCGTTTGGATTGTTCAGAAAATATGACGAAATAGTAATAGTATTTTGTTCAATAGTAATAGATCTATTACGAAAGCAATAGCAGTGGCAACCCTGAGGAGAAGGATTCTTTCACAAAAAATAAAAGTAACCAAGTGCAATTTTTATAAGATAACAGGCTCAAATGAAAATTATCTGGTAATTTTTGTGCACGACTGTTCATTGAAATAGTTCACCAATAAAGAAATATTGATTTTTTTTCTGTGAAATTTCATAATACTGATAAATAAAAGTTGTGCTGATACGCGACATTTTGTCCCGCAGGAAAAATATTGATTAAAGAATGTGACTAATGTTTGACTCATATTTTCCACTTGGTGGAGATATTTGGAAATAGGGGTACTTCGACGTTGTCGATTTTATTAATATGATTTGGCATAACAGAGGTTTTCAGTTTCATTTATATTCATTGATAACGAATACAAATTGTATGCTTGCTATCTTACCATGGACTTGCAATAGACTTTTTGTATGAGTTTATAAAACCTACAAAATGTTTTTTTATGCTCCCAGATTAGTGTATTTTTCACTGAGAAAATCCAGGAAAACCTCGAAATAGAGACTATTTTTGAAAAATTCATAATTTTTATAAATCTGAAGATGGACAAACAATATTGCGGAAACTGATAGATACTAACAATCACGTTATATACAATTTGAGAGCAAATCTTTCTGAAGGCGCCGATTTGATTGAAATCATTTTATTCAGGTTCTGTAAACGGCATGTAGGAGTAGAGATCAATATCTACAATATGTATATTTTGGATTTTCACCTGAGAGGTGGGAAATGTGTTGAAAATGTCACTGGAAGTTACTCTAAATGCTTCAAAGTGCACCCGAAGTCGCTCGTATTAACTTCAGGTCGACTTCAGGTGAGTTCGGATGACTTCGGACGCACTTTGAAGCGGTTTGATCAACTTTCAGTGACATTTCCCACCTCTCAGGTGAACATCCAAAATATACAAATTGTAGATATTGATCTCTACTTCCAGATGCCGTTTACAGAATTTGAATACGACGATTTTCCATCGGCGCATCTTGCAAGATATGCCCTTAAATTGCTTATAGCGCGATTGTGCAAAAACTACACATCGGACAGAAAACATCTTGCGTACAGTTGAACCAGCTTCAGATTTATAAAAATTTAAAAAATTTTTTTGAGGTTTTCCCGAATTTTCTCAGTGGAAAATGCACTGATCCGGTCGTATGAAAATCTGTTTTGTAGGTTTTATAAATCTCTACAAAAGTTCCATTGACTGTAAAACGATTCCTTGAATAATATTTGAGATATTTACAAAAAACAAAAAAAGTTGTAACTTTTTTCACTATTTCTTGTTAAAAAATTCCACAAAGCAATTTTGCTTGGACGAAAACTGGGGTTTTCATTAACGAACTATCTTATAAAAATCAGTAAAGGCCAATGCGTCTTTTATTTTGAGGGGGGAAAAACCTCTATAGCTACTATATACTTTGTGAATATTACAAGAACCCATAACGCAACAAATGTATTTATTTTTTTGTTTTCAGCTGGAAAAGACGAGAAATTGGCAGGCGATTTGTCTGAATGTCTCCGAAAAGCCGTTTCTGTGGGCATTCCTTCTGTCCATATTCCAAAGCACAATCCTCTCCATATCAACAAAAACTTTTCTTGGCACGGAGATATTGGACTAGCTAGGTAACATAACAATTTTTATAATAGTATGAAACAATTTACATGCATCTTGTCCATTACTGCCTTATAATACCTTGGCAACGGTTGCTATTAACAGACTCATAACGCCTGGGGCGTTATGGAGGGCATTATGAATCATAACGCCCGCTAAATGTTTTTTTCTGTAGTTCAATAAATTAATTACTCAGAAAAGTTTTATTTATAACTGTACGTAAAAAAGGGACGAATTATTTTCTCTCAAATAGAAATTAAAATTTTCAAATGTTCCTGAAAAATTAGTACCAAGTTTGAAGTTCTGTGAGCTGACAGAAGATGAACTCCTCAATGTGCATTCGATTTCGTTCGGAACGTTAACATTTTCTTTTTCGGAAACGGAATGGGCTATCATTGTAGCAATTTTGTTCTTCGATGAGATATTTTCTTCAATATAGCTCTCCGCCACCATACTAGTCTTCCATTTTCCATGTATTTTTAGTGTTTCAAAGAAAGCACCACCTTAAACAAGAAGCGTTGATGACGTTCCGCGTAGACAATGTCCGGTGTAACCTTTCGGGTTTTCCAAGTCAAGGTATTTCGCTATGATAGAAGGAACACTTCCTATAGTATATTTACCTACAGGTAACTCAATGCATTTATTATTTCTGTAGGTTAAAAAAAACCTACGCTGTTTACATCCTTTTGGTCGTTTTAACTAAGTTCAAGGCTCCTATTTCGCTTTCTTCAACAATGGTGAAACTTTTCGAGGTGCAGGGCTTGGTTTTTGGTACCTTGATCAGTAAAACGGCCCCTCTGTCTTCAATGTCATCAATTTTTATCTTGACCATTTCATCACGTCTTAAGCCTCCAAATACGCCCATTACCAGAACAATTTTATGTAGCAGAAAAGTATCATCTGGAGCTTTTCTTATGAAAAATAGTGCTTATCCACCTTTCAACACCTTTGATTTCTTAGGAATGTATTCTTTCAATTCAACATTCAGAAAGGCCATCATAGTTGACTGAAAGCTGATATATTGATGTTTTCTTTAACAATCAATGTTGGTTTCAGCTGTGAGTATTTGGTCCATAATCTATTTGCAGTATAGTTTTCATACTGAAATAATGTAAAATAAATAAAGAATACTTATATTTTTCATGAGGTAAACTCACCAGTTCCTGGAAGTATGCCATTAAGACAGTTTCATTTACGAAATTCACTCTGTTTTCATCTTTCCATTTCAAAAAATGGTCATATTCCTCGTATAAGTATTTGGATTTCACAGACAGTAAATTTCCTAACGCTTTTTCAGCTTTGAGCGTCACATTCTGTGGGATCTCCATAATTATTACGTTTTAACCGTTTCAAGTTTCCTCCACAAACAAAAGCTTGTCAATTCTTACAAAAATGCATTATATTAAATAAACAACCCTTAGCAATCTCTTCAATGTTTCTATGGCAATTGCATAGAAGCTCACTTGTGCTCAGTTGCCGGGCAGAATGCAGTAAATACTATAAGAAGAAATTCATGAACAACATTCATCCCTCGGGCCAAAGGCCCTCGGGTGAATGTTACCCTCCGGGCGTTTGGTACATAAATAGCTATTTCGTCCACCCCAGAAATATAAAATGTAGTAATGGAATAGAAATTTATTTATACTGAGCAACAAACAGAATAATTTCCACTTACATGTTACACAGTTGTTAAGAGTTTCTCAATACATAATATTCATTGAATACAATGGTACATTCAAAAAATACAATTATAAAGTGAAAGATACAATAAAAATACAAAATACAATACTACAGATAGAGATACGATAATATAGTTAAGAATATCATAAATCATATCGGGGCGTGGCGCAGTGATTAAAGCGTCCGACTCTGAGTCGAATGGTCCGGAGTTCGAACCCTGGTTAAATTATTAAAATCTCGTGGCTAGACTAGGGTGATTCCTTCACGATTCGCTGTTGCGTTCCAATTAACAGTGCTGCTCCTAAGGTGGCGTATGGAGTTAGTAACAAGGCATATAAAGAACACATGGCTAATGACCATAGCAGTCGATGCCGAAACACCAAAGAAAAAAAATACCATAAATCAGTTAAGAACACTAAAATTAAATATGCCAGAGAAAATTAGGTACATTTGAGCATTCCAAGGAGTTGTCCCTCAGTAATATTTAAATATATTCAGATCACAGTCTTTCACCATTTCGTTAACGGTCTCAAGACATTGTTGTAGAGGAGACAATCTGTTCGAGACACGAAATAGATTGTCTCTTCTTCTAAGTCTTATGTCAGTTACGATAAAATCAATGGTTTGGAGAATTTCAGGTGCTTTCAATGTTCTAAGAACGTTAAAAACAAAAATTACTTCCGAGGACTCACGTCGATCTTTCAATGGTTGGACATTAAATTCTAATAGATGGCTAGAGTAAGATATAAATAAGGGCCAGACCTTGTGTTTCCTGAATGAAAGAGTTATTAGTAATCGGTTTTGGATTTTTTCTATCATATCGGAATATAAAAAGTCTTTGGATTCCAAATGACACATCCATATTCTAGGTTAGATCGAACAATGGAATTGAAAAGTATTGAAGAAGTATCAAGTAATAGCTGGCTCATAGACCAAACTTTCACTTTTACATCATATTTTACTTTTACTTCAAAAAAGTTGGCACAGTGGATTTCAGTAGTAGCGTTCATACAACACATTTTTACCTATAAGGCGAAACCTAGAGATTCATGCAAACCCTTATTTATTGCTAAAAAAATATTGACATTGACATGTATCTTTATTCTGGAAAGTGTATTAAACATACACTTTCCAGAAAAAATATTACAATAATATCCAATCTTTGTCAACTTACAAGACGAGAAGTTATAACTTCACGGTGTCCCTACCAATTCCCGAAGCTCCTTGATAAAGGGGTCAATAATTTATAATGCTAAAAAAATGTTTAACACGTAGAGTGCCGTATGTATCCAACACGGATACACGCGACTTAGTGTTTCAATGGCCGCGTGAATCCAATGCAGATACACAAGTATTTCTGTAATTTCAGCCACATGTATCTGCGCTGGCTGCATGCCTTGCGTAAATCTTTATGGGAGCGTTCTCACTATGGCCTGGCATACCTAATAGCATATTTGGCCTGTGGATTTTATTCACAATTTTTCTTTGGCGCCGAAAATAAATAGTTGGCCTGATATACACAAATTTACGCTCCCACGGCGGCGTTCGTTCAACGTGTTAACCACCTGCCTTCACATATTGGATCCTTCCCAGGTAGCACATCATATCGGCTGAATTTTGGTTCCATATTGGGCCAATATAGATATATTGTAAATGAAAAATCAATATTGGTCCAATATGGGTGAATATTAAAAAAATAATATTATAATAATAATATTGGTGGAATATTGGTTGAACTAGTTTTGAATGTAGATTATCACATGAAATATTGGGTCAATATTGGTTGAATAATTTCTACCAATATCGGTGATACAATATTGGTTATATATTGTCTTCCACATCTAGAATAAATATTGCAATCCAAATATTCCAGTCATATCGATTATAGGGAAAAAAACTATATTGTATTTCCAAGTTTGATAGCATATTGGTTGAATATCATTTCCACTTTATTTGACAAATTGTAATAACTCATAATGAGTCAATATTGGTTCAATGATATTTACCAATATTGATAAAACAATATTGTCTTCTCATCGTTTTCAACATCTAGAATAAATATTGCAATCCCAATATTCCCCTCATATCGATTCAAGAAATAAAAACTATATTGTATCTCCAAGTGTAATTACACATTGGTTGAATATCATTTCGCCAATATTCAACAAATCTTATTAATTAATATTGGGTCAATATTGGTTCAATAATAGTTATCGATATCGTTAAAACAATATTGTCTTCATATTGTTTCCTACATCTAGATTGAGATGAAATTTGAATATTGGCCGAAAATTCAATGAAACATATTTAAATTATTTCATGATCAAACCTGGATAAAAATCCGCTAGGTGGCTCTACATATAGAACGTCTTCTAAAACCTACGAAAGTTTATTAAATACTTCTCTTAACTTGTTTTCAAGACAGCTCACTCAGTGGTTAAGGCGATCAAAAGGCAGACTCTGGTGTCACCTCCATCAACTAAAAGACATTTAATAATTTACCAAGGTATATTGACGTCCTCCAATATAACCAAATGATATTGTACCAATATCGATAAATATTTTAAGGCCATTATTGTTTCAAGAATATTTCACCAAAACTATATTTGGAATATTTAAACAATATTCGACCAATATCGCAAAATGTTCACATTTTACTTCTCGACAATATAACTTTTGAATATTGTGCCAATATTGTCAGAATATTGTATCAGCTATATTGTACCAATATCGCCAAATATTTTGAGGCCAATATTGGTTGGGGAATATTTCGCCAATATTATTCAAGTAATATTGAATATCGCCGAATGTTCACATTTTTTTTCTCGCCAATATTGCATTTCAAATATTTCGCCAATATTTTCACAATATTGTACCAATATTTTACCAATATAAGTGTGCTACTTGGGTTGGTTGCACACAATAGATTTAGGAAGGCTGTCAAGGAGTTACTGCTAGATATAGCATATTATAATTTGAAAGAACTCTATGATGATGTATTTTAAGTAATTGAGTTTTGATATCGATTTGTATTGTTAATTTCGCTTTAGATGTGTATCTGTTTATATGTGACGCTGTATATGTTATATACAAATTTTTATTATATGTGATTAGGACTATTTCATTGATCTTGACATAATTGTGACTTTTATACAGCTATATTTATATGTATTTTATAATTACTTTCTTCTCGCTTTATCAATGAGAATTCAGTTCTTTCGATAATAAAGCATATTTGATTTGATTTGATATGATATAGGTACTTTTACCGTAACAAAAGTTCGTAGGATTCAACTTTTGCCAGTAGGAATCGTTGAAGTAGAATGATTTTCACGTTCAGTGCATGAGTCATTAAAAAGTGAAGCCAAAGTAAAAAAACACTGCTGTGTTTCATTAATTTAAAATATCTCTTTCAAAGGTAAAATGTAAATACAGTGAGTCCAAGATGAGGTTGTCCACCACGGGGATATCTGAAACGGTAATATATACAGTTTTGGTTGAATGGAAAAAAAGTTGCGTAACAGAGGGGCCATCTATATGGAAGTATGAAATAATTTTTTTTTCAATTTTCAAGTTAATTTGGAAAAACTGAATTTTTTGATTCCTTATTTTATTTATTTCTGGTGTTATCGTCAGAGTTGGAACAGAATATAAAATACTTCTTTACAGAAACTTTTCATAAGCTTCATTTAAACGATATCAGTTTTACTGTCCGACGTTTCTTCAACGAACAACCACCATCAACTTCATTTTTTTAAATACGGCCCTGTTTTGAAAAAAACAGTTTTTTCAATAATTTTTTTTCCTGAATTCAATGATGTATCACATACGACGATTACATTATGTTTCTCGTCCTTTTTGGCCATCATCACGAATTTTTTAATAAACTTTTGAGTACGGACCTGAATTTAAAAGAATTCACCAAAGTTGGGTATCGTAGATCAAGAAAATCAAAAGTTCACGTTGACTTATTGTAATTACCTATTACTAAATTAAACGAGGAAATGCCAAAATGATGAAAACTTTCCCCATAAAATTATTTGGTCGGATGAGAGTATGGTAAACAATAATGGTGTTTTCAACCGGCGAAATACTCATTATTGGTCAAGAGAAAACCCCAGGGTTCACCGAATGGGTAGACATAAACACCGTTTTGGCTTTAATATGTGGACTGGAATTTTCGGCACACGATTGATTGACCCTTATTTTTACTACGACCAACTTACCAAGAAGCGTTTTCGCACATTACTTCAACGAGATTTGGAAGAAGCCCTAGACAACTTGACACTTGTCAATATTAGAAACTGTGGTTCCACCAAGATGGTGTGCCTGCACATAATGCCAAAATGGTAGAGGAATACTTATCGAGTAGATTTCCGGACAAATGGATAGGTATACATTCAGCAGTTTCCTGGCCACCACGTTCGCCGGACATCACCCCGCTAGACTTCTTTCTCGGGGGGTACATTAAGAATAACGTTTACCAGCATATTTTCGAAACGGAAGAGGAACTAAGAAGACTAGTTCTTCAAGTTTTCGAAAGCATTACACCCGATATGTTAAATAAGGTTTTAAATTCAACAGTTAAAAGATGTTATCTATGTTTGGAGAATAATGGACATCTGTTTGAACAGTTTTTCTAATTCCTGATGATGGCAGGTATTTTTTATTTAATTAATTGTATAAGTGTGTGACTGATATTGTTATTTCATGTTTTTCTTTTGTTTTAGCATTAACTAAAACAACTTTTGATTGTCCTGATCTTCTACGATACTCAATTTCACTAAATTTTCTTCAATTAAGGCCCACACTCGAACATTTTTTAAAAACGTTATTAAATTATCATAATATGTGATACATCATTGAATTCAGATAAAAAAATACTTCCAAACACGGTATTCTTCAAATTAGGGCCGTTTTTTTTAAATAAAGTTGATGATGGTTGTTCGATAACGAAACGTTGGAAAGTAAATCTGATATCATTACAAGAAAATGTATAAAAAGTTTCTATGAGTATTTTTTATTTCCTTCCAACTCTGACGAAAACACCAGAAAAAAAAATTAGAAATAAAAAAATTCAGTTATTCCAAAATAACTTGAAAATAAAAAAAATCATTTTCAATTTCATACTCCATATAGATGGCCCCTCTGTTACACAACTTTTTTACCATTTAACCACTGTATCTATTACCGTTTCGATTATCCCCATAGAGGACAACCTTATCTTGGACTGTATATAGTATAATAATTGAGAATGTTCATTAGTTGGACTGGCTGTTCCATAAAAAATAAACTTCATTAAAATTAAATGCAGAAGGCTCACCCCCCCCCCCTTTTCTCGAAAAAAGTTGGAAAACTCGCAAAATTAAAATCGAAAAAATCCGTAAAAATAGTGAAAAATATCTGACCGACGAATATTACGGTTTAAAAAAAATTCACCCCTGTTCTTCCTCAAAAGCTAGATAGAGAAAGCAAAAGAATTAGGAAAATGTTTCAACAGTTTCGGGAATGAAAAGTAATAATAAAAAAACCTTACCTGTCACGAAAAAAATTAGGAAAACTCTTGAAACAGAAATCTAAATTATCCGTGAAAATAATGAAAATTATCTGACCATCGAATGAGATGGTTTGAAAAAAATTTAGCCCTCTTCTCCCCTCGAAAGCTAGTTGGAGAACGCGTAGAAATTCGGAAAATTTTCAAACGGTAAATTAACAGGCAAGCGACCGTGCAACAATGACGAATCAATTGAAAGAGAACTAAAAAATAAATAAATAAATAAATAAACTTGAAAAAAAAATCTTTTCATTTAAATGCACTAAAAAGAAAAAAATTAATTTTAAAGTGAATTAAACCCATCATTTTGCTACATTATGAAATATTTTGAATGATGTAAAGGCTGGACGCGAGAATAAATCTTGAGGTAATTTTAAATTTAATTTACAATAAGAAATACATGGAGACTTCTCGCTTTAATATCATTTAAAATTATATAATGTAATAAATGATGGGTTTAATTCACTTTAAAATTCATTTTCTTCTCTTTAGTGCATTTAAATAAAAGTTTTTCCCTAAAAAGTTTTTTTTAAGTTATTTTATTAGTAATGACCTTTTTGAACAGCAGCATGAATACCAAGTAGTAGTGCATTTTTTCTCAGTCTCGATGCTTTCACAAGTTTTTCCGTAGTTTTGGAATTTTCTAACATTTTAGTTCGTTATACTGTAGAACAAGTCATAATCATTACATTATTTAATTTTTCAGCGCCACTTTAAATCTCACCAAAGTAGTATGGCACGGAATTCCTACTTGGAATGCCACCATCAAGCAACTCAGTGAAGACAGTGATGCCGTAGCCAGTTTTGATTACAGACTATGGTGGAACAAATTCGTTCTTACTACGCAGTACACCCTTGAAACAAATGTTGCTCTGATTCCTGGAAAAATCAGTGGAGACTTGAAGTAAGAATTGAACATTCAATGTTTTTCTTTTTCAGCATGCATGACTCGATGGTAAAAGCTTGGCTCGATTTGAAAATCAAACTTTTCGCAGTAAAGTTCTTGACTGGTTTGAAATGTTTTTTTTTTCATTATCGTATTGTTCAAAAATTGTATTTGTCATGAAATTGTTTTACATCAGACTGGTTTATGTGAAAAAAAAACAGTTTCATTGATAATTTAGTTACATAAGTATACAATGCGTTCTTGTTTTCGTGAATCTATTTCATTTTCACAGCACACACCGACCGAGATTTTCTAAAACATCTGGAGGAGATTTGCGGCATTTCATTTCAATAATATCAACCTATTTCTTACCACAGAATACTTATACCTGTCGTACATTATTAGGGTTTATTACAAAACATTACTTTGTAGATATCGAATTTAATGATCAGCGTCTTCAACTCTGAAAAAATTATTTGTTCGTCTGTCACCCGCTTAGAAGTGACTTGCAGTTAGCTGATGAATTCTGAGAAGCACTGGATCCAGTATAGGTCACAAATTTCAGAGAATGGTATATTCGATATTTTTAACGAAAAATTTGTTTAAGTAACAACAAGAAAGTTATCTTGCTGGTAGTTATCGATTAGTTCCACTGATAACCTGAATATTATCTCAAAAACATAAGAGATACAAAATTTACATATCAACAAAAATAACATGATAATCAGAAGCTTCGAAATATATCAAATATAAAATAACTTCATTCAGGCAACCCAAAAAAAATCTGAATTATAAATTTAGTACTTATCACGACTAAGTAACACTACATATAAAAATCCTCCTGATGAAGATAACATACTTTTAAATCAATTGTAATTTTTTGTTTTTTTTTTTTAAAGCATTACTTTGGATGGCAATGCGTGGTCAGGAGAAGTTAACTTCACCAAGCCAGGTTTCAACTTAACAGAAGGAATTAAAAATCTGGATTTGGTATGGACCGCTGCAGAAGTAGACGTAAGTATCTTATCTCATGCGTTGAGCCCCACCACTATACATGGTGATTCGCGATACTGCAACTTTACTATTTGAAGAAACAATCGTAACATACGTTTCACGTTTTTGAATGGTTTATTGAAACCATTTAAATTACTGACTCCAATTATCCACATTTTTCACAGTCAAAGACTTACATGTCAACCTTTTTTTGCGAATTAATTGTCATATTTTTTATTGTAAATTGTAAAATAGGCTGCCTTTTGAGTTCAACTATATAAAACATAATCCATTTCCTTCATAATTACGACGAGAAAAATTAATTCTTCTGAAATTGAAATGATTATTTTTCATGCACTATTGGACTAATGCTCTAGTTTGTGAAAAAATATCTTCCGTCGTCATTTCAAGTCCCACTACGATAACAAAGGGCGCTGCAAAAATGGAAGAAAGTATCAGACATTTTTTTAGCAGAGCTTCTATTAAAATATTCGGTTCGAAGCTTTTTTTAATTCCTTAGTTCAAAATTTCTTATTCCAATAAGTCAAAAATGTGTAATTTTTTTTGACTTTGAATGTGAAAAGAAGGTTATTTTTGAACAGAGTGCAATTTTTTTTGCTGTACCTATGGCATGCAAAAAAGCACATACCTAAGTTATTTTAATACAGTTAGTACACAATACCTACTCTTAATAGTAGAATTGCTATTATGTTGATTCCAAACGATAAAAATTAACAATACTAATTAAAAAACACAAGTTTTATTCAATAACTCTAATTAAAAATTTTGAAATTATGAAAACAAACAAAATTTTAGAGTGCATCAATCGATCGATGGTTGGATTGAAAATTGTTTATTCTTGGAATTATTTCCTGAAGTGATTATCACAACAGGCCGAGTTCATTCATTGGAACCGTCATATCCGATGAGGGTAGTTTTTTCATCGAACAGTGTGAAGTCATTTTAGGATTCAACAAATTGGGAAATATTAAACTATTCAAGATATTTCATTTCAAACGACGTAGGTCATGTCAACCTTGGTATTTTAGCAATTCAAATATTTTTTTTCGGATTGATCTTTTACACAAAATCCTCTGTACAAAGTTTTATAATTCGAATTGGTAGTTCCTTGGGAACTTCTTGTAAGTGGCAAAATTAAGGAAAGGAGAGCAGTGAATGTGCAATGATGTTTCACGCCACTAACATACCCCGTAGCTCAGTTGTCGTGGATTTGACAATGAAATTGATTTCTATAAGATTGAAATATGGGGTTTAATTTTCCGGAGCATCACGGATTTATCGACAGTGATAAACCCGAAAGCACCCTGACGGAATGGAACAACCTACTGCTCTAATATTACTAAAATATTGAACAATAGATACCTATATTAAAATGGTATAAAAATAATATGAAATGAAATACGAAATTTTTGTAAAAATTTGTATATGTCTGTAATACTATGGATTATGTAGAATTGTATTTTAAAGTATTTCACAATAGTGTACCTAATTGAACATTTTTGTTTTCAGTTGAACTTCACTGGCCTAGGAATCATCAATGAACCAGTTTCCAGGTCATTGACCAATCTTGTTCAAAGCTTCTTCGACGCCGGATCCTTCACTCTTGGCGCCGCACTTCAAGAGCGACTGAACACAACCTGGTTTGAGCACAATGAAAGAATTGACGTCATTTTGGACTTCTGTAAAAATGCAACTAATACTACAAGCTACTAAGCCAAATCAGAATATTTTCTGAATTATTGAAATGAATAAATGAGTTGCGATGCATTTTTTTGTTTGATATTTCCCAAACCAAAACACAATGAGTAATATTCTTTCTCAGAAAATGCCACCAACCCAATAAACATTTTTGCAACTGTTACGTAAATGGAACATATTCGAAACTTAACGTTAAATTTTCAGCGTTGTATCCAACGTCATACTTCAATAATCATATTTTTATTATCAAATTGACGTATTAGGTATGCTCAATGTCCAAGAAGAATATCATATTATATGTCAAGTAACTTATTCAAACCTCATGTTTTCAATACGACGGTCTTTTCTGAGGCAGTCCCATCACCAAAATAATCGTCCCCATGACAAAAAAATAGTTATCAAGGTAGATTATAGATTGAATGAGGAGTTGTACATGCTGTGCAACCTCACAAGCACTTCGATCTATCGTATCTATTAGATCTATTGAACATATGTTATCATGGTAATAGTATAAGATCCGAATCTATATCGACCTTCACCGAGCTGATAACAGAATCAAACTTATTGGTTCTAATTCGATATTATAATTAGTGGTTCGAATTATGTAGACTTTATCAAAGTAAAGTAAAATTAAATAAAAGAAAAAAATATATGTAATTGAGGATAACCCGGATGCCCTATAACGCCTTACCGGTCCCGTAGACGATCTGTTGGTCTGTCTGTCTCGGTGTCCCTTCTTCTGTCGTCTTCACAAAGGGCCCTTTTGGATGGAAAGGCGAAGAGGGTCTACTGATGTTCTGCCTGTTGGTGTAGTTCACCGGGACGATTGAACACTCCACGACACTTAGAATATTGAAGGAGGAACAGCGTGCAAGTAATAATTAATGATATAAGCAAAATAGTTTGTTGTTAATCCAAACGGGAAATAACTCTTTAACACGTAGCGAAATATTGATGCGAAATATATCGATCACCGATACGCGATGAACCGATGCTAATTAGGTACTGGTATTGTTCGCAGGTTTCTCGGGAAACAAAAACTCACGGAATGTCTCTACGTACCGACGATACAGGGCGTTTGAGGGCAACATATCTGTTCGCGGTACAATGACAATAATTAAATTAAATGATTCACTGACTCTTTCCGGAACACTTATTTTATAATAAATTTCGTATATTAGAAAATATATTAAAAGTGGGTTATCTAAAAAAATCCTGGACAGAATAATTTTAATTATTTTTTGAAAAACGATTTTTCATAAAATTTTGCAAGATCAAGATAATAAAAAAAAAGTATACTGGACTTAAAGTATGAAACATGTAGAATGTGCAGACATAGGGTGTCTATTATTTACCTGGACGAACTACTGGGTTGCCAGGTATGTCGATACCAGTTACTTTCACTAGATGTGATAATAGAAAAAAAATTATATCAGCATAAGCGCTTTTTTATTATGAACAAGTTGATATAGGGTTGTCTGCGAAAAATTTCAACGCCTGTGGAAATGAGTGACAGAGATCCGAGATAAGAACACTCATGAAAAGAAGATAACGCAATTAGAAAAACATATAAATGACTCGAGCAAAAAAGATTGTATTTCTTTAAACCCAACAGAAATCATTACTGAACTGAACGAAATAAGACGTCGAGAAAAAAACATCTTAATTTTTGGAATCCCTGAAAATGAACCTAATCTTGAAAACTTCATACAGGGTGTATTAAGCTCGGTCCTATGATGGTGATGGACAATCTAAATTTCAGTAGATTAGGAAGATTACCTCCTAATGATCCCAACAAATGTCGCCCCGTGAAAGTCGAGTTACCGGGTCCTACCCATGTTCTATCCTTGCTCAAGAGAAACAAAAAATTACAAACTAACAGCAAATATCAGGACATCTATTTTCGTGCAGATCAGATTATTAAACAACATGAGCATTTTCTGAAAATTCGTCAGGAACTCAACGAAACAACGCAATGGCGAAACAAATTTAATCATTAAATACAAGAATGGACTTCCCACAATTTGTTCAAAAAATGCTTAAATACATCCAGCAGCTCCTAGGAATCACAAGATACTTTAGTAATATGTTATCAACACTGCCGTGGCCTCAATACGAAGACTCATACTTTTTTAAAACACGTTTGTGAAAATAACCATAACGTAATTGATGTTACTGAAAGTTGGCTCAGAAGTGACGTTGTCAATAATAGTGAACTTTTTACCGAAAACTATTCTGTATATCGTAAGGACCGTATTTACGGATCTCGTGGAGGTGGTGTACTGCTAGCAGTAGACAAGGACCTATTCAACTCGGAGGAGTTTCCGTTAACGTGTTCCATAGAAAAAATTGATATTTTAGGAGTCGAAATTTTCAGAAAACGCACCACATCAGTTATTATTCTCGTAGTCTACATACCACCGAGTATCTCCTATGATGAATATGATGAGTTATACGAATTTTTCGAGAACTTTCAAGATAATCATAAAACCATCATCATCGGTGATTTTAATATAAGTGAGCTACATGATCTTGAGGATTCTGATCACCAGTCCAATCTTGTCTCACGCTTCAACACATTTCTGAATTATTGCGATTCTACTCAACATAATCAAATTTGTAATGCCAATGATCGAATACTTGATTTAGTTATCTCCCCAAGTGAGTATACCCTTGAAGTGTCACGAGATGAAAATCCACTGGTTCCCATTGATCTGCATCATCCAGGACTCCTGGTGAACACTCTACTTGAATGAGAAAAGATTCCAGCTTTCTCATCAAATTCGCAACGGTTCAACTTCAAGAAGCAAACATTCAAAAACTGTCGCAATTGTTTGGTGAAGTGAATTGGTGCGTGTTAACTGATTTTCCAGATATAAATTCGGCCTCCCTCTTTTTCAGAAATACCATCCATCATATATTTGATCAATGTGTTCCTTTAAAAAAATGTTGGTCAGTCAAATATCCAGTTTGGTTCACAAGAGATATTATCTCTAAAATGAAAGTGAAGAATCATTATCTGAAAATGTATAGAAAACGTAGATTTCTATTTTACCTAGAACGCTTGAGGAACGCCCGACGAACTCTAAAAACAGCAATAAACCGGTCTTACAGTCTGTTCGTGAAAATTGCAGAAAAAGATCTGAAAGTACACCCCCAGAATTTTTGGAACTATATCAATTCAAAAATGAACAAATCGCGTATACCTGGTAGAATGCTCTACGAAAATCAAAATTTCTCAACACCTAACGCCATTGTCAATGCATTTGCAAAACACTTTGAAAGTATTTATCTACCCTCTACTACCGCAGATCATAACGACCCTGATGATGTAGAACAGTCAAGCGCCAGTCACAACTTTTTCAATATAAATTATATTTCAGTCCAACAAATACATAATGCGGCAAAACAGCTGAAGAATAAATTCACCTGTGGACCCGACAATATACCAGTCAAATTTGTAAAAGACCGTATTGATCTAGTTATCGAACCTATTCACATTATCTTCAACATAATTGTCAAAACTAAAACTTTCCCCTCGTTATGGAAAATTTCTCGTGTGTGTCCGGTATTCAAAGCTGGAAAACAGACCGACATTACAAATTACCGGCCTATTGTCCTCATTTCAGTATTCTCCAAACTGTTTGAGATAATCCTTGGCGACCTTATGTATGCACACGTGAGGAATTTTATCTCAGACTCTCAACACGGATTCGTTAAAGCCCGCTCTACCTCCACTAATCTGTGTACTTTTACTCAGTTTGTTTCCGAAGCCCTCGACTCTAGAGGTCAAGTTGATGTTGTTTACACAGATTTTAGTAAGGCTTTCGACCGGGTTTCACTTGAACAATTGCTAAGAAAGCTACCATACTTTGGCTTCTCACCTGATATTCAACACCTTCTAAAATCTTACTTATCAAATAGAAATTTATTTGTCGAATATGAAGGAATCAAATCATCGACATTTATTGCTACTTCAGGTGTTCCTCAGGGTTCTAACTTAGGACCTATTCTATTACTCCTGTTTATTATTGACATAACACACTGCCTAAATTCACATAAATTATTATATGCTGATAACATGAAAATTTTCAGGAAAGTAGATAATTTATCAGACTGTAACTTACAACAGGAGGACATAAAAAATCTTTGTGGTTGGTGTGAGAAAAATAAACTAGGATTAAATATTGATAAATGCAAAATGATGTCATTCACTCGGAAACAAATTCCAGTTAAATTCAATTACCAAATCTACAACTCGGACTTGACCCGTGTTTTCGAATTTAAAGTCCTGGGCGTATCATTTGATCCTAAGTTAACGTTTTCAAAACACATTGATAATACCATCTCAAGAGCCGCCAGGTCATTGGGATTCCTGATAAGGAATTGTAAGGAATTCACCTCAACAGATACTCTACGCACCCTGTACTATTCTCATGTCAGAAGTAAGCTAGAATACTGTAGCTCAGTGTGGAATCCCAATCACATGAAGTTTATCTCAAATATAGAAAGTATTCAAAAGACATTTTTGAAATTCTGCTATCTCAAAAAGCGGGGACGCCATCCTGAAAGAGGGTACAGCTACAATTTGCTTCTTGAAGAATTTGGTCTGTGCTCTTTAAGAAAGCACCGTGGAAAAGGTGACTTGATATTTATGTACAAAATTGTCAACAACTTAATAGATTCATCAACCTTACTATCCTTTCTTAACTTCAATGTGTGACATCTAGATCTCGACTTTTATTCAACATTGGGATTCCGCACACGCTTCATCATTTTCACTGTCCCATCTCAACAATGTGTCGAAGTTATAGTAACTTAAGCAACGCAGATATTTTCTTTTCCAACCTATCACATTTCAAACGCACGATACATCACCTATTACCCAACTAATGGTACAGATACAGTTTCATGTTCTATCTTAGCTATTCAAATTTTCTTTTCATTCTTTTGCAATACCTATACCTACTTATGAAATCATGTTCGCAATAGACATTATGTACACCTGTAATTGGGTTTTCGAACCTGCTGGATGTATTCAATAAATAAATAAATAAATAATTATACTGTGTAATAATAATGGACCGAACATCGCAGCCGTGTCTGTTGGGACCCTGAATGTAAGAAAGTGCTCATGCTCGGTACGTGAACTATGGCGAGTAGAGGTACCCCTACTACCCTCCATATTGTAAACAGTACGGCGTTATTTTGGAGTAACTAGTGATTTATAATACTATATTGCATCGAAAACACATGTTATTCTGTATTGTTGTGATGAAAAATGGCTAAAAAGTGTTTTTTGTGTGGCTCGGACGATTCTTTAGGTTAAAGCTAGTTTTTCGTAAAAAAAGAAATTTAAATATCATGAAGCTGAACTAACTGAAGCAGCACTCGATTTTGTTGTTTACTGTACCACGTGTTACAAAAAAAATAACTGTTTTAAGAAAAGAATACAATGAATTTAAATTTTTCTTACATAGTATTCAGTAAGTACATAATATATGATTCTTTCAGTTATTATCTAATAGAATTCGAAATAGCACAATGGACCTTTCCAAGAGATATGAGGTAACACTGAAATTAGAAAGTAAATACGCTAATATCACTCGGGATTTTTTTTTTCTGACCGCTAGTTTATCTGCAATCAGAAGAAAAGTGGTTTCGTGACGTCACGTTCATCAAAACTAAACTTGGCAACTTTGTTAAAGTTGTGCACCAAATTCTCATTCAAATATAATGTGTCGTATGACAGTTGTCATTTGATACCAGATGGGTTCTTTCGTCTGTTTCACGGTGCGATCAATAAAAATAGTTTGTCTCTGTCTAACTCATTTGCCTACCCATTTGATTCAAGTGAAGCAGTAACATCAGATCTAAACTCCAACGAACACTACCTTGATTTATTTTTTGAGGTTAATGGGTTTTCTAAGTTTTGAGAGCTTTTGTTTTTTTGTGTTCTAAAATTTGTTATTAATTCCTGTATCTCCAGTACCTGTATCCCTGCAATAACTGAACATGTCGAGAAGGTGCTTTGTACCTCGGTAAATTATGCGAACTTCCCTCCACGAAGCCGTGTTCCATATTTTTAATACACAATTACACAAATAAATTCACACCAAATCGTTTATGATAACACGTCACTACACTATTATCGAATTTATCAGTTGAATGTTGATTGTTGAATGCTGATTGTTGAATGTAAATAAAATAAACATTAACCTCACATCTCCATATAACTTTTGACAGTTGAGAACTGTCATTACGATTTGCTGTGTTGTCAATGCTCGTTCTTCATCAAAAGGATGGTCTGTTCAGAAAATTTGAAAGTTACAAATACAATAAAAAATAGCTAATATGTGGATTTTTATCTATGAGTTGATCAAGTGACAATGTATTGATTATTTCTCGACGGCTTATATCATGCTAAAAGTTATATTTTTAAGGAGAACGGTATTGGCTGTTTCGGAACGTGGATTATGGTGGGAGATATTTCCGATGAACACACTTTCAAATGTGATATTTTTTTAAAATGAAAAAAAAAAATGAAACTTTTTGTTAAATGGACTTTTCAGACCAACAACTATCGTTTTAAACGAGTTTTGTAATTTATTTTCTGTAAATGTAAAGGTCCATTATTCAACCAATATTGACCCAATATTACAGAACAGAACAGGTTCAACTAAAATTCCACCAATATTATTAATATGTTATTGTTTTTTGAATATTCACTAATATTGGACCAATATTATTTTTTCATTTACAATATATCTATATTGGCCCAATATGAAACCAAGATTCAGTCGATATGATGTGCTACCGGAGAAAAAGAAGGAAAACAGAGAAACTGAATGTTTTCTTGAGGCGATATAGTTGCATTTCAAGTTGGATTAACAATAACCCCTTGACATGAATTATCAAATGTTTTTTGGTAGATGCAACATACTCTACTGAAACCTGAAGGATGATTGAAATAACTTAAAAAATAATTAAATTTATATATTTTATATACTATTTTATTAAATTCACCACCATTTCACATTTTGAGTTCATTTTGTCTGCAGCGGTATGCTGTGGGATGATGAGAAAATATGCTTTCAATGTCAATGTCATGTCAATAAAATAACGTCTAAGTTTAGTAACACTATAGCAATATTAAAATTATTCTACGCTATAGAAGGTTTAATCAATTATAAAGTCTTGCAATATTTTTATAAAATTCGGATAATGACTCGATATTCCATTATGAGTGGTTATATATTTTACAACGATTTTATACAAAAGAATTTTCATTATTGAGTATTATCAATATAAACTCTTTTTAGAGGCGGAATTTTTGTCAGTAAAACGCATGACCAAATAAGGAAAGTATATACTGTTATACACATTGCTGTTTCACGACATTATCAAGGAAAAATCTTCTCAGGAAATAACTGATGTTCTCTGATATATGGGCCGTGGTGGCCGTGGTGGTAGAGCGTTCGCCTTTGGAGCGAAGGGTCGAGGGTTCAAAGCCTCGCACGGTCATCGGTCTCGTGCCTGGCATCACACGTTGAAAGGTAAGGGCTGCATCTTCCCTAGCTCACACAAGTCTCTCGAAGACTTCCGAGGGTTGCGCGTAGGGGTGCAATCGGTTGATGGAAATAACAATTTTACAACAATTTTTACAACAATTTTATATTTAGCATAGTATTTTGAAAATCGAAACATGTGTATTCCACCCAATAACAGTAGGTGATAATTAAGTAAAACCATACATTGATATTAATTTTTTTTAGATTATGGAGATTGTTATCCCCGAAAATTTGAGAAAGATTGTCTTTGTTATCATAATAGAAGGGTATTTTTTGATGGACTTTGAGTTATTCAAATCACGGTCTTATCTGAAATTTGTATAATCACAGGTCGAGTGTTCCCAATAGTTTTTTGCTATATAAGATCCCTATTGATCCGTTCTCATCGTAGTTTGTGAACTGTGATCCACGAAAGAACTAATAATGAATGCATTGAGACTTTTCTTAGTTGTCGCTTTGGCAGTCACCGCGTTTGGTAAGACATGCTTCCTTTATTCAGCACATACAGCTAATTTCTAATTGTAAACGTAAAAATATTAAAATATTTATACATTACAATTCAATTACAGTCTTCTAATTATTTGAAACGCACTATGCCTTTATGGAAAATAGATTATTTTTAACTTTTTTTGTTGAGATTCATATATCTGCCATTCTTCATGTGTTGTAGTTGTGCAATCTGTTGTCGAATACTAATTTAGATTGTTAAAATTTTTGTTAAAATTGCTTTTACCGTTAACCAGATGTCGTCCCCTTACGAGCTGCAGCCCTCAGAAGAACTTGTGCGAGCTAAGGGTTAACGAGGTCTTACCTTTTTACGTGCGATTCCTAGCACTTTCTCGGGTCATCAGAAAAATGTCTACAGTCGCTAGGGTTTGAACCTTTGACTGGCAGCCAAAAGTGATTGAAACAATTTCGCCTAAACCACTCTGCTACCTGGCCCCGTATGATGAAACTGCCTTAGGCAGTTTTCATACACACCGGTTGCAACCGGCCAACGTTCACCGGGCGGTTTTTTTGAAATTCGGAAGTAGTCTGTCGGAGCCGGTGTATGTGAAAGACGCTATTGTTACTATTGCATCACCACAATATTGAAAACCGTCCAGAGGGAGTCTGGCCGATCGCAACCAGTGTGTATAAAAACAGCCTAAGGCTGTTTTCATACACACTGGTTACTACCGGCCGGACGCTCTCCGGACGGTTTCCAATATTGTTGTGATGCAATTGGAGCAATAGCGTCTTTCACATACACCGGCGCCGCCCGGCTACTTTCGAATTGCAAACCGGATGCAACCAACCGGTGTGAGTGAAAACTGCCTTAGTCCGCTGATCGACCGGCCACCCATACTCCATATTTCCCATATTCCCCTATTGTTGAACCACATCAGATTTTTAGACTAATGTGGTATGAATATCTTAGATATTCGAATGATACCTGAATGAATTTAAAATGCACTTATTTTTATTGCTTGAAATATTATGAACAGATAGCAAAAGTATCATGATTCAGGAATGGAAACAACAAATTATTTTCAGTATTATAAATATTATGCTACTTCCTATGTGAATTTGTAGAATATTGAACAATAAATATAGGGGATGAAGATAGGGGTTAGGTTAGGTTAGTTTTGAACGTGAGTGGGCCCCTCCACTGCGGCCTATGGCCTATTGTGGCTCATCCTATGGTTATATTTCTCCCAGTATATCCAATCTCTTGACGAAATTGAGGAATGCATTGGGAGAACAATTTACCAGGTTTTCTTTCCTTACTTTCGTATCGCCAAATATTGAGAATCTGGTTCTGGTCGCTGCAGGGCATGTACACAGAATGTGTTTTGCGGTTTCATCATCCTCCATGTATAGCCGGCACTCTGCATCTTGTGCAAGTCCGATTTTATGCATGTGATGTTCGAGTTTGCAGTGGCCAGTAAGCAAACCTACTATAACTCTGAGATTCGCTCTACTGAGTTCTAGCAGTTCGTCAGAGTTTTTTCCTTGTACAAGCAATAAATGCTTTGGAATGGGCTAGGCCCGGTAGACTACGCCAGTACTCGAGTCTTTTATTGTCTGCCCAAGCTGTTATGACATTCTTGGCAGTGCTATATGCTAAACCGATTACCGGTTCTGGTCCAGTGAACGTTGTTTCGGCCCCCCTTTTGCTAGGGCGTCCGCTATTTAGTTTCCTTCTAGGCCTGTGCGACCTCGTATCCAGACTAGGGTAACGTTGTTGCATTGCGCCAGTCGGTTTAAGGTGTCTCTGCAGTTCCATACTGCCCTAGATTTGAAGCATCTGGATTCAAGCGCTCTCAGTGCTGCTTGACTATCTGAAAGTATTTTTATTGTTTTACGTGTGTGATGTCGATTTTCCAGCTCCCTGGCACACATTTCAATGGCATATATCACTGCCTGAAATATCGCAGCTAGTTTACCCATACTGAACGAGCGTTTCACTACTGGCATTGTTTATATGGAACATAGTTAGTCAACCTTATGGGAATATAATTGGATCAAAATGGATGCGACATGTAGATGGCGATAGGGAGCTCGCATCCAAGTCATGTCGTAACTTCAGTGATCTGGCCTCCAAGTCATGTCGTTACTTGATTGAAACAATGGAACAGCATTAAAATGACGTCAAATATTCATGTTTGTAACTAATCACGCTAGATGACACTCGCGTTTCGTCAGGCATTGACTCAAGAAGACTAAAAACAAGGAGTGTTTGATTCCCATAAGACAATGGGGACACTAGTAGAAAGAGATGAAAGAACAAATGTGACGTAGTTATACATGTCATGGCCGCCGTTCTCTATAGACAGTGACGGACTAGCTCTTGGTATATGAGAGTTACTGCTGACAGTTTTGTTGCTTGATTCGAGTGCGACTCTGTACTCATACCCAAGTACGTCACTATGACGCGTTGATGATACAAGTTTCTGATTGGCTAGAGCTTATTAAACCCTCCTTGTTTTTAGTCTTCTTGGCATTGACTATCTTACTTGATACTTCTATATAAACAATGCTACTGGGTTCATCCCATATATTCCGGCTCCGACGCCTTCCAGAGTTTTGGAACCATTGGTGAACCAACGTTCATTTACACTACATAGGTTGATTTCATTCCGGACCCAGTCTTCTATTTCGGGAAAGACCACAGTGTAGGACGTGTGAAGGTTGCTAGTTTTAGGCATGATGTCTGAGGGCATTCCTAGAATGTTGTGAGCATGCTGCTGGAGGGCATAAGATGTGACTTCAAAATTGTCGATTTTATTAATATAATTTGGTCTGTCAGAGGTTTTCAGTTTGTTTATTGATATTAAAAATATTTTCAATATTGAATAAAAATTTCATGCTTGCTATGTTTCTTCCTACATTAGGAGACAACTTGTTAGTTATTAAGTATATTTTGTAACTTTGTGCTGTCCTGTTATTGAATGAACTCTAATAGGTTCATCTGTTGGATAGCCATGAAACTCTAATAAATTAATAAATAAATAAATATGATTGACTTCATATGTTCGAATTGTTTTGGTTCCAAGTCCGTGTCCGAGTTCGATCCCCAGTCGCCTGTCACTGAGCTGAAGTGGTTCGGATTCCACTTTTCTTTGAACTATAGATCCCGGATCTCCCTTGCTCGCACAATCTCTGCTTTTGAGTGGTTTTCACATACCTTTGGAAATATGACAAAGATCCATAATGCAACATATGTATTCATTACTTTGTTTTTTGTTTTTCAGCTGGAGAAGACTTGAAGAAAGCAAAAGAATTGTCGGAATGTCTCCGAGATGCCGTTACTCAGGGCATACCTTCTATCCACATTCCAAGTCACAATCCTCTCCGTGTTGACCGCAACTACTCTTGGCACGGAGATATTGGAGTTGCTAGGTAACAGCAATTTTTGAAAAATAAAATGTACAGTTTGACAAACATAGCAGAGATTGTGAAATTTCCACTTCTTGCGCGAACATTCACGTGAATATCACTGGATAGTCCGTCGTACGACGAATGCGCATCATGGGCGTGAACATTTTCACAATTGCAGCTATGTTTGCCAAACTCTCACTTTTACTTCAAGAAAGTTGATACAGTAGGTTTCAGAAGAATCGTTCATACAACATACTTTTACCTTTACTTTTACCCTATCAAAAGTTTATAGGATTCAACTTTTGCCCTAAGGAATCGTTGGAGTAGAGTGATTTTTACGTTCACTGCATGAGTCAGTAAAAAATGCAGCCAAATTAATGAAAAAAACTGCTGCGTTTAATCATTTGAAATATCTGTTTTTGAAGTAAAATGGAGAAAAATGGTACAATAACTGAGAAAGTTCAGCAGTTATTATAAAAATGAAATGATGACAGACAGAAAACAATCAGAATTTTTTCAAATTATAACACCCCAAATTAATTAATAAGGCGCATGCGTCACTTTGAATGAACGGTCGATTTCACTGCCCAAAGTTAAAGTAAAAGTTTGATCTATGAACAAGTCATCGATTGAACAAGTCACTTCTCATCATTATTATTGACTTCATTAAAGGGCCGTTTGAATACCAAATTTTTTTCTCAGTTTCGATGATCATATCGTTTGTCCTTTTGGATCGATCTGGATTACTTTTGGAGAAAGCAATACTTTGAAATTTCCACGACTAATACTTAAATAATTTTTTTTCAAAATTGTATGAATGATCCTACAATTCTTCATTATCGTATTACGTTAATGATACGTGATCTGAAAAATTTGAATTCTCCATTTATTATACATTATGTTATTGATGTTCTCTATTTCTGTTGTAAGAACAACTATCTGCTATTTTGTAATGCATGTGCAGATGTATGAATTTGCTGCATTATACTCTGAAGATGTATATTATTAACAAGTGTGATTCAAAATTCGATGTACATATTTCAAGGACGTATTGTTGGCATCAAAATCAGTCAAATAAACATGTGTCGTAAAATGCACCCCCTCCGAGCTACAGCCACTGTAGGCTAGATCAAATCTTCTGAAAATTGGCATTCCCCTGTTTTTTAGGCATCCATTTTTGCTTCAAAAATTATGTAAACCCAGTTTTGGGGGAGTAAGGTTAGATTAGGAGGTCCACACTTTTATTAGCCAAAATTTTATATTCAAAAACAAAAACTCTAAATTCGAATAGCATTATCTTGAGGGCCATGAACAAATCTAAGAATTCGGTCTCGTGCATTTTGTTTATACAACTAACCATTTGCCTGAAAATCATTATCAACGAAGGGGGGTATTTTCATAATTTCAAATTCACAAAATTATTAAACAATCATTAATTAAAAATTTAATATGTTGGAAATGTTCTCTCTTTGCTGCTATATAACCTTCCATTCTTCTTTGCATCTTTTTTTACCAAACTTACAGTGGCTGTATATCGGAAGGGAAACCATACGGAAGTTTCCAGAAAAATTTTAATTTTATTTTGTTCTCCGTGAATTTCGCACCACACTCTAGTCTTTTCTAGAATGAAATTTGTTTCCTATTAGAAAATTATTTATGCATTTTCTAGTGAAAATTGTATTCCTAATAAAATCGTTATCATTTTGATTAGTGAGTAATTAGTTTATAATGCCTTTACAATTTATCTAAAATTTTGGTTCTTTAAACATTTAAAAGAAGTCATAATCATAATATTTCATTTTTCAGCGCCACTTTGAATATATCCAGTTTAGTATGGCACGGAATTCCTGCTTGGAATGCCACCATCAAGCAACTCAGTGAAGACAGTGATGCCGTAGCCAGTTTTGATTACAGACTATGGTGGAAAAAATTCGTTCTTACTACGCATTACACTCTTGAAACAAATATTGCTCTGATTCCTGGAAAAATCAGTGGAGACTTGAAGTAAGTATTGAACAATCATTTTTGCTTGGCTCGATTTGAAAATCAAACTTTTTGCAGTAAAATTCTTGACTGGTTTGAAATGTTCTATTCCCATCATCGTATTGTTCAAAAATTGCATTCGTCATGGAATTGTTTTTCATCAGCTCACCTCAGATTACTACTACGGCGTATTGGCGCCATCCTACCAGTTTAAATTTTTATTGAAATTTAAAAAATAAGAATTTTTTTCTAAAAGTTTCGACTCTTATTCTCAAAATTTTGACTTTTTTTCTCAAAATTCTTATTTTTTTCTCATAATTTTGACTTATTTTGAAATTCTGACTTTTTTCTCAAAATTTCGAACTTTTCCTCAGAAAAAAAGGCAGAATTTTGAGAAAAAAAGTAGAAATTTTGAGAAAAAAAGTCGAAATTTTGTTAAAAAAAAGTCGAAATTTTGAGAAAAAAATGTCGAAATTTTGAGAAAAGAGTCAGAATTTTGAGATAAAAAGTATTACACCATATTCCTAGATGCACATTTCTTTAACTAAGTTATCTTCATCGGTATGATTTCTCTATTATAAGTACCACCACATATAAAACTCCTGCTGATGATAACTTGGACTATGTTTAAGAATAGTGTAGGAGTGGGATGACGGATAAACATCCGAAAAAAAACGTAATATTTATATTTTTCTACAGTATTACTTTTGATGGCACTGCATGGCAAGGAGGAGTTAACCTCACCAAGCCAGGATTCAACTTAACAGAAAGAATTGAAGATCTAGATTTGGTATGGACCGCTAAAGAAATAGATGTGAGTATGACTATATCTGATCTCAGACGTTAAGCCCCACCAATATACCGGGTGTTTGATCTAGGCATTCGCGGCCGATAATATTTTTTTGTATTTGTATACCTGTAATACTTTGAATTATGTAGAATTGTATTTCAAAATAGTGTAATTGAACATTTTTGTTTTCAGTTGAACTTCACTGGCCTAGGAATCATCAACGAACCAGTTTCCAGGTCATTGACCAATCTTGTCCAAACCTTCTTCGACGCTGGATCAATGAGACTTGGCTTGGCACTTAAAGAGCGACTGAACGCGAACTGGTTTGCGCACACTGAAAGAATTGACGTCATTTTGGAATTCTGTAAAAATGAAACTACTACCACTAGCTACTAAGCCAAATCAGAATAATTTCTGAATCATTGAATTGAATAAAAAATATGTTATGATAAATTTTTTTGTTTAACCCAAACCAAAACATAATAAGTAATATCCTTTCCCAGAAAATATAACCAAACCTCTGAAAATCGGTTCCTTACTCTTTGAAGGACACTGAATACAAATACAGTGTCCTTCAAAGAGTTGGTATCATATGTGAAAAACTTTTAATAATTATTCATTTTGAAATTCGACTTTGCCTAAAAAATATAGAAAATGGCCTTCTCGAATAGTATCACGTGACTTTCGTTACATGTCAAAAGTATTTTTTTTTTCGAATAATCGTTCAAAATAAGCTTATTTGTTTCAATCTTGGAAAAATTTGAAAGAAATGTTTTTTCTATTTTCCATCGAAATTTAGAATTTGATTTTTTACATTTTTTTGATAATTACGAAATTTCTGGAATATTGAAAATATAACTTCGATGAAACTGTATTTTACCAGTAACTCTATTATGGTACTAACGAACATTTACAAATTATCAACAAAAATGATTTTTTCTTAAGAAAATGAGAATAACTACTGAAAAATTACATTTGATGAGGAGTTGACGTACTCTCAAGGATTTAGGATATACATTTATTTTAATCGATTTTTGTCAGTAATAAAATGATGCCAAACTCATGAAAGAATTATCAAAGTATTTCACGATTCCAACCAAATTTTAGGACTTTTTACAAAACAAATTTTGAACAAATATTTTGAAAAAATGTTATCTTTGTAAAAAAAGTAATAAAATTTGATTAGATACGTTGAGTAGTTCGATGATTACGAACATGAACATGAAAATGAATATGAACATGAAAATGACCTCACTCATTTTTGAACGAACGAAGTGTTACTATGTATTATGATCGCATGCCTATCTGCTAGCTTGGCCAGATGACCATTTTTCAGATATCAGGAAATCAAGGTACGTAAAAACATTACTTGCTTTTGTTCAATAATCAGTCTACAAGTTTATGTAGGCTTGTGGACAGCGTAGCAAGCACCCACCCCGGAGCACCGAGTTCAAATCTCGTCTCCAATTTTTTTTTTCTTTTTGAAAACCGTTTTGATATTTTCCGAAATAGTTTTATTCCTGAATAATTTTTGGAAAATATTTTTAACTTTTGTTTTTCCTGGCTCTGAGAATCAGGGGGTACAAAAATCCCGTGTTTCAAGTCTGTGCCTTGCACTAAGGAAATCATAACAAAATCTTTTGTGTACTAAATTTCTGTTTTCAAGTCAAATTTCTTTTTAAACTAAAATCCCCCCAGAGTCGATGCCGTTTCCAACCGAGATGACTGACTCTAGTGAGACGCGCCTACCTGTGTTTTTTTCAAAAAAAAAAATTATCGGAGACGAGATCTGAACTCGGAGCTCCAGGATGGATGCCTGTCCACAAGCCCACCAGGCTTCACATAAATTCATCTGTAGATTGAGTATTGAACTAATATAGTACTGTTTTTTCGTACCTTGATTACCTGATATCTGAAAAATGGTCATCTGGCCAAGCTAGTAGGTAGGCATGCGATCTTAGTACATAGTAACACTACTCAATCGTTCAAATTTCGATCATTTAAAAATAAGTAACGTCTGGCGGCTCTGGGATCTTGCTATACAGGCCGTTTCTTTTATCATGTGGTAACATTGCTATATTCTAAACCGTAACAGATACGAAGACGATTAAATGGGAGAAAAGGTAACTATTGTGGAGAACAGTACAATGGCCAAAGAAAATTTACAGGGAGTCTCGCCCTTCCCGAGTTATACAGGGAAAACCAAAAATGCTGTTATTTGTTTTTTTACGAATAGAACTGTTATTTCTGAAAATATAAAAAAATTTATAAGGAAAGTTTTAATGTATTCTAAATGTACTATAAAAATGTAACAATGAATCTTTGATTAAACGTTTCGTGTCAACACGGCCACCATCAACATTTCTTTTTCAAATACGGACCTGTCCATTTTAGTACAAATATTGATAAATCGATAAAATCACAATTCAGTGGTATATCACACTTGATATTTTTATAACGTTTCATTTAAAATAACTAGCATCCTCAGTGACAACAATTTTTAATTACGGTCCTGTCGTTAGTTCTTTTGTAAATTATTTTGATTGCTTCAAAACCTATTCAACTATTGGCATACTTCAGATTTCACCCAATAATTTCGATAAGAAGATACCCCAACACAACGAACATTCGTATTTTTCCTTCTTGGGCATTTTTGTATTACAGAAATCCTTGTTTCAAGGCTGATTTCTTCTGAATCAATTATCATACTGAATATTTCTATAATTCTCAATCCTGGAAGTAACGAAAATATTAGTTTTTGGTCAAAATACGACTATTGTGTGATATGGTACAATTAAATAGCATCTCACTTCATTTACCATTTTTAAACAAGTAGGCTTTGCTTGGTTTCTATAGCAGGACAAATAAATGAGTTGTTGATACGTATTAAGAACTGTCAGTCGTTTATACACTCAGTCATATCAAAGATGTATTCAAATGACGAAAGGACTGATATGCTATTTGCTTATGCAAAATCAAATAGAAATCCTCTTTTGGCAAAAAATATGTATGGTGAGCTATACCCAAATCGTCGTATTCCAAACATTCAAATGTTTAGACGATTAGAAAGAAATTTGAGAGACTGTGGTGGATTTGATAGAAATAAAACTAGAAAATGTGTTGTTACTGGAAGTATGCGGAACCAAATAAATGTTTTAGGTAAGCAAATATTACTTCATAAAGATTAACAAAGTGACGAAAATATTTTTTTTCAATTTAGGATTGGTCAGTTACAAAAATATTTCTAATCAAGATTGTTCTTTACGAGAAATTGCCCACGAACTAGGGATTTCTGTAAAATCTACCAGAAATATTTTGAAAAAGAACAAATACAAATGCTACAGGATACGCAAAGTTCATCACCTCAATGAAAGGGATTACGGAAGGAGAGTACGATTTGCGATGTGGTTGAGACGTAGAAATAGGGAAGTTGGAAATATTTGTAATAAAATAATATGGACGGACGAATCAAAATTCACCAACAATGGTTGGTTTAACTGAAACATCCATTATAGGTGGAATAATACAAATGAACATTTACATAGAGAAACCAATTTCCAGGAAAGGTTCGGAATAAATGTTTGGTTGGGAATTTTGGGAACAAACATACTAGGTCCTTTCTTTTACGACGAGCATTTGAATGGTGGAATGTATTTACATTTTTTATCCAATGAGTTTGATGGCTACTTAGATGAATTGCCACTGAACATCCGCCGTGAAATACAATATTTTCAACAAGACGGTGCCCCTCCCCATAATGCAGCAATAGTAAGGGAACATTTAGATGCAATATTCCCAAGAAAATGGATTGGAAACAAAGGACCAATTGCCTGGCCAGCTCGATCCCCAGATCTGACTCCTTTAGATTTTTTTGTCTGGAGATACATAAAGGATAAAGTTTTTTCGACAACTAGTACAGATATCGACCATCTCAAACAAAAAATAAGAGATGCATGTAATAGCATTACACCCATCATGCTAGAAAATTGCCACAGAAATTGTATGGACAGACAACTTATGTGCATTTAACAAAGAGGTCGGCAATTCGAGCATTTAATGTAGGTTATCATGAAGGATTCATTTTCTGTATTGGTTTTATTTTCACTCAAAAATTCAATATGAAATAAATTGTTTTCTGTTTGTTTGATTTCTTCTACTCTTAAGTAAGTTTATTTCCGAGGTAAATTGCTATCGTTCGTCTCTGAAACTACAGATATCTTTTATTATAGTGTAAACATAATTTTAATAGATACATTTATTCAAAGCGTCACTGATAATTTTTATATCGGAGAGTCAGATTTTGTGGAATCCATAAACGACCTAACGACAGGGCCGTTATTAAAAATTGTTGTCACTGATGATGTTAGTTATTTTAAATGAAATGTTATAAAAATATCAAGTGTGATGTACCACTGAATTGTGATTTTATCGCTTTATCAATATTTGTACTAAAACAGACAGGTCCGTATTTGAAAAGAAATGTTGATGGTGGCCGTGTTGACACGAAACGTTTAATCAAAGATTCATTGTTACATTTTTATAGTACATTTAGAATACATTAAAACTTTCCTTTTCCATTTTTTTATATTTTCAGAAATAACAATTCTATTCGTAAAAAAACAAATAACAGCATTTTTAGTTTTCCCTGTATAACTCGGGAAGAGCGAGACTCCCTGTAAATTTCCTTTGACCATTGTACTGTTCTCCACAATAGTTACCTTTTCTCCCATTTAATCGTCTTCGTATCTGTTACGGTTTAGAATATAGCAATGTTACCACATGATAAAAGAAACGGCCTGTATAGACTAAACCTGGTGAAAAACAAAGTTCTATTCAACTAGTAACTAACCACTGACGACAAAACATTACAGAAGACCCCAGCAGGTTTCAGTGTTAAGGGACACCCCAAGGGTAATCCCGGCATCTAGCTTGTTAGCCTTTATATATCTTATATGTGTGTATCACCTGATGTTTCTAATGCGTGAACTGAAAGAAATCATATATTGTACCAATTTACTATTGTAAATATTTTGTTAAGTGATCGTACTGCAATAAATCTCCGATCACCTACTGATTATTATTAATATTTTTAATCCGATAAGACAGATATAATTTCATACAGCTTTGCGTTCTTCCGCATTGTAAATTTTTTATATCTTTTTAGTTGATTTTTGTGCTTAGTTGTTTTGATAGAGTGTTAAGCATATTTATAGAATCCTCACATTACTTTTGAAGGCACTGTGTAATTTTTCAATATATTTTTTTTTGGTATTGATATCATTGATATGACGAGTAGTTAATCATGGTTCCAACTTATCTTATCTTCTTCATTTTAGTTGTTTCAGATATTAAATTTATACTTTTGAAATAATCGTACGATCCTTGAGTACACTCAACTATTATCTAACATAGTAACAATATAATTTTATTATTTCAGATTTAATTCAAGAGGAAAGAAACTACCCAGACAATCAACTTGAATTCGATGTCTACAGGAAGGACACGAGCACACTCAGATACATCCCTGAGAGCTGCCACCATTACACACAACATAAAATGGCGGGAAAAAATTTCTTAGTTAATCGACTCTTGTCGTTCCCACTGAACAAAGAAAGATTTAGAACTGAGAAAATGAGAATCAGGGAGGTGGCTGAGGTGGTCGGCTATTCTATAGACAAATTAGAAAACATAGATTCAAAGAAACCCTTCGAAGCTCTTCGACTTTTCAGAAAGAGGAAAACCCTCCTAAATATGTCGTCATCCCATTCGAACCTCGAGTTACTCGAGGTTTCGAAGGTATTTTCAGAACCCTCAATATGAAGGTGGTCTACAAAACTTCGTGTAAACTTCAAAAAGTATTGGGTACTCCCAAATATAAAACAGATGAAAGAGAAAAGTCGGGGATTCATGAAATTAGCTGTAAGGGCTGGAGAAAAAGTATTTGGGGCAAACCCGAAGGGCCATGAAAGAACGGTTCAGAGAACACATTGCTCATATCAGACATTCAAGACCCGAAAAATCTAGTGTGGCCCAACATGCTTTGGATCACGAACACCGATTTGATGACACAAGCCTAAAATTAATCAGACAGATTCATGACCATGCATTCAAGAGTTTGGAAATTGCCAAGTGTAAAATTAGTATGAATTCTAATGAGGGTCCTATCCCTTACAGCCCATTATTCAAGTTCGTATTATATTGAAAAATGTTTTCTTTCTTTTTCTTTTCTTTTCTTCACAATAAAGTCATAAGTCCAAAACAAGTAGGATAACATTAAAATTAATTAAGTGCAGGTAAATTACTAGAATCAGTAAACAACAAAAGAAGGCAAATTTGATAATGAAAGCGGTTGCCCCTCAGATAAGTAGTAGAGTAGGTAGATTCGATTCGAAATGTTAGATAATTCGACGTTCATCAAGAAATAGTAGTATAAATAGAAGTAAGTTAAGATAAGTGGCTTAGTAAGCTTTTAGCTCCTGAAGATGCTAACAGCCGTATGCATAGTCAATCGCCAGCGACTCGCCAGAGTTTCGCCGTTCGCTACACAAGGATTATAATGCACAGTCGAGCTCCAAAAAAGTGACAACTACGCGATAAGTCATATTTTGGCGAAACGCAGGCGATGTACCACTTTTTTGGAGCTCGACTGTGTATTATAGTTCTTGTGTAGCAAGCGGCGAAACTCCGGCGAGTCGCTGTAATTGACTATGCATACGGCTGTAACTTTGTTGGCGAATCGCGCGTCGAGTGTGATTGTGACGTAGTTTCGTAGTTTATTTTTTCTTGAATTGTATTCACACCAAAGGTTCTAAAATATTCATTTATTTGATTTCAGATTCAAATGAATCTTCCATATTATTTTCATGGTGTTTGAACGCCATTTGAATTTTTCAGAGATCCTGGAATTCACCTAAGGCCAAAGGTGTCTCTCAAAACCTGGTTTTCCTAAGTGGGCATTTTTATTTTCACATCAATGATTTATTGGGAGCTACCTTATACCCAGTGCACAGCTTTCTCTACCAAAGCTCCGATATCAACTCGTGAATCCAGAAACAATTCAAATATGATCTAAACAAATATGTAGAATGGGGATCCAACAACTTGTAAGAATTCAATGGGAACAAAAGCCATGCAAGCATGTCTTTTTTCTAGATAGCGCGATCTTACAGTAGCCAGCGATATTATTTCAGGAGTATGCATACCAATAAAATCATCTGACCATCCATTCAATGTTCGGTAGCAGTACTCTTTCAGGGGAAAAGCATGTGAGGTCAATTGTAAAAATTTCCTCTGAAAAAACTTGGTTTTCTGTTTGGTGCCAAGAGCAATTTCACTTCTCGACAACTGATTTTGATTTATAAGGCACAGATCTCTGGATATTCTGGAATACTGTTTCCATATATGGAACCCTAAATACACACTGGAACACCTCAGAAAGTTGTCGATCTGTCTTTGTATTATAGCTCGTGATTATGGCTCGTGATTTTCTGAAATATCATGAATTGTTCCACCGTTAGCAGACCCACCAACCTAGATTTGTTTTTACATCCCTTTGTCGTCACTTTGGTGACAAGCGGAACATCTCTTTCTCCACGATCAACACAGAATTTGCCAATTCTGAAATCAAATTTGATTACATAATGCTGGAATTCTCTCTCTTGAGATTGTAGAAATATTCTGCAACACCTCTGCCCCCATGCAATTTAAATGTATTTACATTCTCTCTCTTGTGATAGAATAATATTCTCACACTGGTTAGCAATAATAACATTAGCCTTGACGCAGTTGATTGTCATCGTAGTGGCAAAATTTGAGTAAGTGTCAAAATTATTGCTGTCACGTTTCCTATCTTTGATCGTGGAGAAAGTATAGTCTGCTACTCGGTTAGAATGAAAATTCGTGATGCTCGTGGTTCCACTTTCCACTCGCATCGAATTTTCATTCTAACCTTGTTACAGAATATACTATTCTCCACGATCATCTCAGAATTTGCCAATTCTGAAATCAAATTTGATTACAGAATGCTGGAATTCTCTCTCTTGAGATTGAAGAAATATTCTGCATCACCTCTGCCCCCATGCAATTTAAATGTTTTATATTATCTCTCTTGTGATAGAATAATATTCTCACACTGGTTAGCAATAATAACATTAGCCTTGACGCAGTTGATTGTCATCGTAGTGGCAAAATTTGAGTAAGTGTCAAATTTATTGCTGTCACGTTTCCCATCTTTGATCGTGGAGAAAGTATAGTCTGCTACTCGGTTAGAATGAAAATTCGTGATGCTCGTGGTTCCTCACGCTCGCCTTCGGCTCACGCTCGGAACTTTCTACTCGCATCGAATTTTCATTCTAACCTTGTTACAGAATATACTATTCCCAAAGCTTGTTCTTTCAACGAATGACAAAGCTTTGGAACTCGTTACCTAGGAAAGTGCTACCAAAGATATATAGGTTATTCCTGTGGCATTCAGATTCCAGAAATTCAAGAAAAACACTAATTTCTATCTACATTGCCTTGGCTCTCAGAATGTTCTCTGAACATTACAAGATTTTCTTATTCTAAAAACAAAACAAAAATGTCATGAAATCACTGATAATTTTTTATATGTTTGGAAATTAAAATGGTGAAATCTCCAAATTGTATCATTCATTAAGATGAGTACTTTGCTAATCGAAAGATATGTTTCGAAAAAATCACATGAGTGTTTTATTTCTCGTTTTTCAGTGCACATTGACGTTATATTTTTTCAATCTGTAGTGATTGAAATCTTTGATATTTGGGAAATATTGCCTTTGTTATCAATAATTGCAATAATTATATCCATCAATTTGAATGATTCAAATCATTTCATTATCTGAAAAGGATACAATCATAGGTCGAGAGTATCCAAAAACTTTTTGCTATAAATAAGATCCCTATTGATCTGTTCTCATCTCTATCCGTGAATTGAGTGATCTACGAAGGAAAAATAATGATTGCAGTGACACTTTTGTTAGTTGTCGCTTTGGCATTCACCGCAAATGGTAAGACATCATGAAAATAATCTATCTTCGTCCTTCTTTTCAAACACTAATTGCTAAACTTTGTCATATTATTATGAAGAATAACTGTTCAAGCTCAAAAAACTTCATTTACACACATTAAAACGATTTTGGAAGTGAACAGCCTCTAGTTAAAATGAATATGAGTGTTATGGATGTGAGTAAAGTTATAGATGGAAATGTTCAAATACGGATATAAGGTGGTTCACATTGATTCTCAATTCATTGAAAACCTCTGTTAAACCTTCTTTTTAAAATCATATCCTAAACAAATATAAAAATGGATGCCAAAAAAGAAGATGATGACCCTGATGAATTGAGAAAATTGTCCAGATAAATATTAAAGAAATTTTTTTCAGTTCCTATTTGTTCCCAATCTACAAATGTGCTATCATTTTTTAAAGATAATTCCTGCTTATTTGCTTCTTCACTCAAAGCTGCCTCGAAAGTGGAAGGTGTGAAGGTTTAGGAATCACTTCTTCATAATGATTTTTACATTCTGAAAAAGTTTCCTGAGTGAAAATTATTCAAAGAATTCGCATATATGATAAGTTTATTGCACTTGAAATATTTCCGCCTAGATCTAATCCTCGAATAGAAATAATACTACTCGCGACTTCTTCCATTGTGTATTTCGGCTGTGACAGTTGTTAATGAAAGCAAATTATTCATATTGAATGTATCATTTATAATAATGAAAACTATGAGTTTCAAACTTTTTACAGATATTTAGGAAATTTTAGAATTATCTTACTTCTATTGGAAACCCTGAAATTGCGTTTTTTTATGGTACTCTATTTCTTCTACTAGTAGATGTAAACTCTAGTAGTGGTCAATGAAACGCGGCTATAGTGGTAGCTTTTGTGTGAGAAAATTGTGAGTTCAAAGTAGTTCATCAAGAGGGAAAAGATAAAAAACGTTCAAGATTTACGTACGAGGACAATAGTTTTCCTCAAACCAAAGCGGGACGCGGGAGTCGGAGCCGGGAACGGAAAAAGGGAACTGTGCAAATTGCTAGAAAAACAGAGCACGGAGCAAACCAAACAAATGTCGCTGTTTGCCTGCATTTCGGAATACCGGTATGCATATTAACATATCCTGCTATAGAATTTAGTCTCGCGTTCATCCCTTTCCCGCTCCCGTCCCGCGTTCAAGCGTGGGTTTGGAGAAACCTTTATTCGTCTCCAAGTTGTGCCTCGTAAGCATATTGCAAATGGATGCTCCGTTTGGGAAGGAGTAAAATATATACCTATGTGGGATCCTCATTTTTGGAACACCTAATAGTTACTTTTACTTTTTACTTTTTGTTTAGTAATTTCATTCCGTTGATTTTATAATTTAACTCACTGTACATCATACACACTTCCTCAGATGTCAGGTATGACAGATGTGGTGGTTAGACTATTTAGTAAGACGCGTAAGACGTTTGATAAGAAAAGTGGCTCTCAGCCAAAAAGACGGGGCCAGAGGGTTTACTTAAAGTCGTTACAGTTAGTTACGGGTCAAGACGTGTCCTTTGTAACATAAAAGACGATTCAACCAAAGATGTAAATGGTGACCTCACGACCTCACAGAGAAGAGTCAAATAAGACAGATTGAGCTGTTTTCTATTAATTATTTGCTTCAAAGATGTACACGAAGATATATGTTTTCCCCAATTGACCAGCATTGTAAATAATGTCAATAAACTGTGTTTTCCTGTTCTTAAAGTATCCGGCAGCCTTTCGAACTCATTTCCACTAGACAACTGACAAAAATCCTACTTATTTGCTGCAGTTGATTCAAAAATAATGTTCTTTGTAAACTGTTCGGCAGCACATACAAATGACATTAGACCAATTATGTTATGAGATGGTGATTGGGATGCAATTGGGATGAATAGATGAAAAGATTTGAACTTCGGTGTACTTGTCAAAATAAAGTTCAAGTAAAAGCACCTAGAAAGAAGGTTGTTGCAATAACACCATTACGAAACAGAATTACAAATCACAATACAGGATACTTTAATAAAAGTTTCTTCTAATTAAGTAAACTTATTTCAGTTTGCAATAACACTCTAATCTATGAAGTCCTTTAAATCTTCCTCAATTTTTCAACTTTTTTTAATCGAGGATGAATAACAGGTATCCAATGTATGATTTTTTGATAAAGTATGGAGATAAGCCGGTCGCCATACGAACCGAACTAGATCTCTATACTTTCTACGAAGATGAAGTCGCATCACGGCGTCACCAATAAGAAATTAACGATATGATTCAGTAGCATCTACTTATTCTCGAATTTAATTTTAAATTCGTATAACTTGCATATTTTATGCCACCGAAATAAGCTCAGTCTCTCCAAAAATCTGGCGATGACGATATTCACGACCTAAGTAAACTAAAAGTGTATATAAAATCAATTTATTCATGATCAAACACAACTTAGACACATTTGAAATCTCTTGAAAAACATATTTTACTTCATACAAAAGATTTAACACATTAATGCTTGCCTTTTTAATATTAATGCAAGTTTCATATAAATATTGATTCATATTAATTAATTATTTGAAAGAAATACCTCTGGTTTGGATATTTGCTATTAATTTAGTATTTAGTAGTAGTATTAGTATTTAGCATCTAGTAGTGGTAAAGGGGTATTTGTTCTCACTGAATGATGCCACAGACTCCTATGCAGGATCTCATTTTCGACCATTAGAGAAATTATCACGTTTAGAAAAATCTGCAGTAGCAGCAAAAATGGATTTGGATTAGGATTTGAAAAATTATTGAGGGGTTTTCATTTGAAATAGGGAACATTTTCAATACTAATTATTGCAGGTTTCATCAACTTCGACAAATTGTCATTTTCTATACTTTGACATGTATTATTAATTTTGCTTAGGAAATATTGCAACGATCAGTCATCATAGTGATATAACTTGGTTTTGCAGCTAGAGAAGACGTGAACAAAGCATACAAATTATCAGAATGTCTCCAAAAAACAATGGTTGATGGCCTTCCTTCTGCCCAAATTCCTAGTCATTGCCCTCTCAAGATTAACCGCAATGTATCTTGGCATGGAGATATTGGAATTGCCAGGTAACATAAGGCAATATTTTTAATGGTATTATTATTAACTTTATTCACCAGCAGCTTGGGATACAACTGTCGAATGAATGAAAGAATGTATTCCATTCATTGGACACACACACACATGGCCTCAAGCTCTTACATGTTTATTCATTTTTCGTTAGTCCTAGGCTTAATTAGTTTATGTATTTAAACAAATAATGTTTTTTACAAATTTGAATACTTCCTGTTGCTTGACTAGTAAGCACTGAAAATGGCTTTGCTATAAATAAATTTTATACACTTATATACATTTATTACAAAAAGTGTATTATGACTTTATTGTAAGAAATTGGAATTTGCTACCTTTATATCTTTTTTTCTACACTAGTTCTTTTTACGTCCTAAAAAAATTTGAAATACGTAACGTACTTAAATAAATACTTTGGGTGTCCTATATTTTTTGATGCCATTAAAAACAGCACATCGTAGAATGCATCATTCATTTGCTTGCCTCTATGAGAAATCAGCCGTAGGATTATCTTGTGGGCTAGAAACATCTAGTAAGCTATAAACACATTTCGTTGTTTTCACTTATAAATACACGAGACCTTTTTTTTGTCGAAGTAAACTTGACATGTATTAATGAGAATTTTGTTGCCTGGCAATTTAACGAAAAAAACTGCCCCTGAAAAAATTACTATTCCGCAGAACGAGTAATTTTTTCTGACAGTTTTTTGAGTTGAATTGCCTAATGGCAACAAAATTCAAATTATAAATGTCAAGTTTACTTCGAGAAAAAAAAGCTAGAGTGTAATTCGGTCAGACAATTCAATGAATATGTGAATCAATAAATTAAAAAATAAGATGCAAATTAGTTTATTTAATTTAACGGAATAGTACCATTGTAAAAAACTCAATTATTAAAAAAAGCTTGATTTTCAGAACTTTCTTGTCTTTTCTTAATAGTTTGCTACATGCTAGTATTTTGAGCGGTGGTAGTAACTGTTTCCTAGACGGTTGTACGAATGGAACCAATGATTTTTTTTATGATGCTCTTCATCTAACTGAAGGTACTGTTTTAATGACGATTTTTAATGTCCCGTAATTGTCACAAGTTTTTGTTCACCTATACCACTCCTGGACAATTCAGTTACAGCGGCAGCTCGATTAGAATGATTCATAATTTTCACCCGCTTGACATCAAGTCTAATATTTTTCGCCGAGGATTTGGTCCATTTAGATATTTCATTTATCTCAATAGGAGAATTCTTATACCATCCTTTCGAATTTGTTTTTTGCCAGAAAGGATTTATGTAGATAAAAAAAAAAGAAAAATGTCATTTGGTTTCCCCGTCTTCCCATAATTTGGATAAACAATTTTACTGGACATACACAATCTTCTTCAGTGTTTGCTACCAACCATTTACTGTCGGCCAACTTCTGATTTCCACCTTGTGCTGTCTTCGAAAACACTGGGTTATATTCAACTCTTCCGGTCTCTCTTCTACGGTTGTCTGTCTCATTTTAAAATAGAATACCTTACAATATGCTGCTTCTCCACCTCTCCAAGCCAATTCATAGGCAGCAATATGATAAAATTTTCTTTGAAGGCCTACAGGCTCTTCTTCACTCCAGAACAGTGCCATTTCAAAAATTTCTTGTTTTGTGAGAGCCTTAGAACTCACCTTCCTTTTTTCTGGGATTGCTTGCAAAATTTTGCGTTTTGTGTCGCGTTCATTTATCGCTTTCTGAAACTGTATGCCCGTAAACGGATTAAAAATTCTTTTATATTCTTCTTCTCTTGTAACATTTTTGTTGAAGTGTTCCAAATCGTTTTGACTGCACTTTCTTTATAGTCTTCTCCATTGTTCTTCTTCATGTTGAATGCCCAGTCACATAAAATAGAAGCTAACTCTTCAGTGGAGGTTTCTGCAATGAGTTCGCGAGTCAATGAGAAGAAAGGCTTAAGCGTGCATACTAGGAGGCGGAAATTTCAAAAAATTAATTTTTTTTGGTAGTTTTCGTTCATGATAGTTATGTTTTAAAAAATAAAAAGTGTATTTTTATGCGTACTCATTACAAAATAGTAGCTACCATAAAATTTTAAGAATCTTGCCTAGATCATTCAGTTATCACAATTATTGTGAAATTAAAATTAAGAGAAAAAATCGAATAGAGACAAGCAAACGGATGTATATTATTTTCTAAATCGAAAACGGTCCACCGGACGAAAAAAAGACAAGAACCCATTTTTATGAGAAGATACAGGACGATTACAAAATTAATATTTATTTAAAAAAAAAATACAGTTGCGCATCATTATAATGATCAAAAATATACCATGGCATGTTAACAGGGACGTCACTGACGAACATTAAGAAATGTTTTATCACGGAAAATTTTTATTTTTATGCGTACTTTGCATGTACTAAAATTGATCAAAACAAATTATAATCATTAATTACTTTCTTTCACTTTCCAGCGTCACTTTAAATGTCTCCAATATAGTATGGCATGGAATTCCCCATTGGGATGTCACCATTGATCAAATTAGCAAGGACAGCGATCCCGTAGCAGTTCTTCCTTTCGCTATACTGTGGACAAAATTCAGGATTCTTGCACAGTACAATCTTAAAACAAATGTGGCATTCATTCCTGGTCCTGGAGTCAGTGGAGATTTGAAGTAAGAATACATTTTTATGTTTTACTCTTTCAGCATGACGATATACAGGGTGTTTCTAAATTCAATACAAATATTTCAAGGGCGTATTCCTGGGGGCAAAACAATACTTTTTCCCACAAACATGTGTCCTAATATTCACCCCTTCCAAGCTTCAGACAGCGCAAGTTGCCATAAAAAAATCGTAAATTTTGAATGGCTTCTACAATTATGCATCAAATGTTCGGAAAATTTACAGACTCTTGGTTGTTTGGACGCCTTATTCATATCTTGCTTCAAAAATAAGATAACTCTGATTTGAAGATGTGGATGAGGGTTGCCTATAGTTTTAATGGCCAAAATTTTCTATTTCCGCCCAAAACATTCAAATTCAAATATCACCATTGTGTTGTATATGAAATAACCTAAAGTTTTGGCCTCTTGCATTTTTTTGAATCAGCTAATAGTTTTCTAGAAAATCGCTAGTACCTAAATGAAAGGGGTAGAAGTAACAAACTAAAATACTTGAAGAGGAAATTATATCGACCGTCTTATCTTAAAGAAACTTGCTTCTATCGGGGATTCGGTCTGGGAAAAGAAGTATACTCTTTTTTGCTACCCGAGCTTTCGCAAATTTTTATTTGCTTTATCGAGGGCTACAATATAATTATATGAACACATGTATAAGTTAAAAAAGTTATAACATACTGTGCAATGTGAGGTTTTCTTCGATGTTGAAAGTACATAATTAAAATGGACAAATAGAAAACGAAAAACCTGACACGAAAATTTTTGAAGGACTGATCATTTGTTTGTTGATGTCAAATAATGTGAGGACTATACAGAGTAGTAAGTTTCAGGTATTAATATCTGATGTATGATTATGTGGTAAAAGAATGTAAGAGTAAATTTTGCTAAGATTTGTAAACTTATTTCAGCCATTTCCTAGTTCAGGAAGATACATGAACTACCTTTCCAGTCACAAAAAAAAAATGAAATTCAACTTAGTACTAGCTCTTAAGAACAGAATTGAGAAATTAGCACATCCGACCTTGAGAGACAAGAATATAAAATTATTATATGAAATACTATTGAATAATTCTTATCCATCTCATTTCTTGAAAAAAATATTATACAATACTACTTCTAGTACTAATGAAACAAATACAGATCACCATTAAATTGAAATTCCACAAATTATTAAATATGCTTCTATACCATACATTCCTGAACTCTCCAGCAAAATTATAAATGTTTTCAAGCACGAAAAAAATATCAAAATTGGACAAAAGAAAATCAAACCATTGGAAAACTTGTTCACTAAATTGAAACAAAAAGATCCTATAACAGAAAAGTCCAATGTAGTTTATGAAATTCCCTGTCTTGATTGTAACAAAAAATATTTGGGTCAAACAAAAAATAATTTAAAATCACGAATAGCTTTGCACAAAAGCAATTGTAGAACCATGAAAGAAAACTCTTGTGCCTTAACCAAACATGTATTAGATAATGATCATATCATGAACTATGATGATACAAAAATATTACACGTGGAAAAAAATTTGCACAAAAGACTTTTTTTGGAAATGGCTGAAATAAGTTTACAAACTGATAATATGAACAAAAAAATTGACATTGATAATCTTAGCAAAATTTACTCTTACATTCTTTTACCACATAATCATACATCAGATATTAATACCTGAAACTTACTACTCTGTATAGTCCTCAAATTATTTACATCAACAAACAAATGATCAGTCCTTCAAAAATTTTCGTGTCAAGTTTTTCGTTTTCTATTTTTCCATTTTAATTATGTACTTTCAACATCGAAGAAAACCTCACATTGCACAGTATGTTATACCTTTTTTAACTTATACATGTGTTCATATAATTATATTGTAGCCCTCGATAAAGCAAATAAAAATTTGCTAAAGCTCGGGTAGCAAAAAAGAGTATACTTCTTTTCCCAGACCGAATCCCCGATAGAAGCAAGTTTCTTTAAAATACTTGAGTTTTTAATTTGTTTCCCATTTTGACGCTTTTGACTTTTAAAATGCAACATAGAACTTTGATTTACCTGCTAGTTTGACCTTTGTTGGACAGTTGAATTACTATTTCTTTCAAGCAACTTGCTATATCTGTAGCTTGGAGGGGGTGGATTTGGGGACACACATTTATGGAAAAAGAGTCTTATTTTGACCCCAGGAATACGCCCTTGAAATATTTGTATTGAATTTAGAAACACCCTGTATAAGACTGGTGCCTATAATTTTGTGAAAACGAGAAAAGTAACAGGCAAGGACAGTCAGGCCGCCATCAGAGCTCTGAATGCAACCAGAACCAGATCAGTACTGGTTCAGGAGTGCAGATATGCCCTGGAGAGTCTTGCGACTGAAAAGGAAATTACGCTGATGTGGGTCCCGGGCCATGCAGGGATTGAAGGCAACGAGTAGGCGGACCAGCTAGCCAAGCCAAGGACGGCCAAGATACTGAAGCTGAGCCGCAAAGAACTCCGACTGTTGGTGGTAGTTCTAACCGGCCACTGCGGCCTCAGGAGGCACCTGGCTCTCATCAGAGGTGAGGCAGACCCACTATGCACGGAATGTGGGGAAGAGGAGGACTCCTTCCACTTCCTGTGCGAATGTGGTATTTATGGCAGGCTCAGACAAAACGTCTTCGGAGTTGCCACTATTAAGGAGGAAGAATTGCACTCGTTGCAATGGAAGGACATTTCGACTTTCATAAGAAGGTCGAAGAGGTTCGAGCAGGTATCCGACATGGGATGCGTGAAGATGCCGGGGATTGCGAAAAAGGCCCACTGGGGCCTAGTCGCTGACCCTTGCGTCCCCCGCCCATTACCATTACCAACAGGCAAGGACCAGGTGGAAATTTTTGTGTAGGTTCCAATATTAAGGAAAAAATATTTAAACACGAAAACACTCAAAAGGTGAAATGGAGATGCAGTTCAGGGGTTGAATACGGTGTTTTGCAATTTGCAGCAAAATGTGACATTCAGACGAAAAATGTTCGATGGAAAAAATGTAGATAATAAAAAAATCGAAAACTTTTATATTCAACACTTTTTGACAAAGCTCAAGTTAACCGATTTTTTAGTAGTTCATTTTTTTCTCGCGTATTAATTATTTAATTTAAATGAAAATTTGTTGCAATATATCTTTTTTTGTGTCGAATAAGCATAATTTTTTCGCAATTCCAAAAATGACCAAGTTTTCGAGTTATGTTCATTTTTCTAAAAAAGACCCTTATCTTCCACGAAGAATTATTGTCTTGATGTTTTTTTTGTATTTCGAAAGTGATCATTGCAATTTTTGAAATATCTAATTTAAAATGGTCCATGTAACTTGATGGTTTACTGATCGTTAAACCGTTCAAAATTGAGAAAAACCGACATCAAGTCTCTCTGAATCATGATTTTGTAAAAAAATAATAAAAATTATATTACTTACTAAATTAATTTTGTAGTGTTATTATACATTAAAATTTTTATTATAAATAATTTCATATAAACTACTCTTAGTTATAAAAATAATGAAGAAAGTCGAAAATTATATAAAATCATGATTCAGAGTCTTTTATTCTCAATTTTAAGCGGTTTAGCGATCAATTAATAAACCTCCAAGTAACATATAACATTTTCATTAATTAATTCGAACTGCAAAAATATATCAAGACAATTGTTCGTGGAAAATAAGGGTATTTTTTTCGAAAAATGTACATAACTCAAAAACTAGTCGTCTTCTGAATTGCGAAACAATCATGTTTATTCGACACCAAAAAAGACATGTTTTTACAAAAGTTCATGTAAATTTAATTATTTATACGAGAGAAAAAAATTAAATACTGAAAAATTGGTATTTCGCCACTTTTTTTAGGTTTGATTTGAAAACCCAGCTTTTTGGTTAGAACAAAATTTTACTGTACTTGAAATATTCTCTATAAACAGAAATCTATCTCATCATCAAACTATTAGCTGCAACTTGTACAACATTAAAATTACATAGAGTTATAAAAGAATAATGCATAGGTGCGCAAAAATAATCGGTAAAATTTAACTTAGAAGCAAACATATTAGATAATAGTTATTACCCACTTTGGTATATTATAAGTTAACGATATTTGCGAAATTAAAAAACTATAAAAATCAATCAATTCCTGGAGACGTTTCGTATTGAATAGAAATGCATTAGCAGTCGTACTACATTTTTAAAGGAGAACTTTTTAAGTACAAGTTGAAGAAGTGTACATAAGTCATACAAATGAAGGAATAAAATTGTAAATGAAGAATTTACTAACCCGCGGAAACAGTCGAAGTTATTCGAGATTGTTCAGTCAATATCTGTAACCTCAATGTTTTTAGAATTTGTATTGAATATCTGGAAAGAAATGTTCAAAGGATGGAGCATATCAGTGTACGAGGATGTATTGATATCTAGTTAGCCTAGACCAGTTCCCTGCATAAACAAAATATTGCATTAATATAGCAACGAACAATAACTTATTAGAAGTCTAAGTGTAAAGTTTGACGTCAAAAAAGTAAACCAGAGTTACGCAATAAATTAAAAGAAAAAATATATCCACCGAAATTGTGAAAATCGAAAAATTGGAGTATCGATCCATCATCAAGTACCTGTATTTAAAAGGGTTAAGAGGTGAGCAGATAGACGAAGATATGCTTAATACCCTTGGTGATCAATGTCCTCTGGACAGCAAGCTTCAAAAGAGGTAAATTTTCCATTGAAGATAATGACCGATCGGGAAGGCCAGTTTCTGTGTCAGTCTCCGAAAATATCGATGCAGTTGATGACATGATTTCAACAGACCGTCGAATTGGGCTAAAACGGATATCTGAGGCACTGAATATTTCATAAGAACGCGTTCATCATATAGTTCACGTCAATTTGGACATGAGAAAAATTGCTGCAAAATGGATCCCCAAATGTTTGAATGTTGACCAAAAGCGTGCAAGGGTAGTAGCATCGCGTTCGATCTGTGCTCGATTTGAAAACGATGTAGACTTCTTAAACCGAATTGTTACTATAGATGATACTTGGGTACATTTCTACAATCCAGAAACAAAGCAACAATCGATGGACACTCCGGTTCTCCAAGACCTAAGAAGTTTCGTGTCCAAAAATCTGCTGGAAAAGTTCTTGCTTCAGTTTTTTGGGATTGCCATGGAGTAATCATGATTGATTTTTTGGATAAGGGTAGAACAATAACTGGATATTACTATGCGATATTACTGGCCACTGTACGGGAAAAAATTAAAGAGAAAAGACGCGGAAAGCTATCCAAAGGTGTTTTGTTTTTGCAGGACAACGCCCCTGCACACAAATCTCATGTTGCAATGCAAAAAATTCGTGATTTAGGGTTTGAATTACTAGAACACCCCCCATATTTACCAGATTTGGCTCCTTCTGACTAACATCTCTTTCCTCAACTGAAAAAAAGTTTAAAAGGTCGTAAATTTTCTTCCAACGAGGAGGTAATAAAAGCTGAGGAGGTCTGGTTTGCAGAGCAAGAAGAAACATTTTTTTTGAAAGGTCTAGAGAAGTTGCAGGTTCGCTGTAATAAATGTATCCAATTAAGAAGAGAATATGTTGAGTAATAAAATATTTTGACATTGAAATTTTGTTTGGTTCTATAATAGGCTAAGAATTTTTCAATATATCCTCGTATAAAATCGCTTGATTAGACATTCGGGATGAAAATGCTAATTTCAAACGGAACACTCATATAGTATTTATAATTTCAGTATTACTCTGGATAACAATCTCTGGGAAGGAGTAGTCAACTACACCAAGCCAGCTTTGAACGTACACCAAGGAATTGAAGGACTTGATTTGAAATGGACTGTTCAGGATGTAGGCGTGAGTATGATTATATCTGATCTTAGACGATATCTTTAATTTGAATTAGAAAATATACCATTCTCTATAATGGAAAATCTCTATTCACCTATTTTTCTATGCCTGTCAGATGTATGAATCGCATGACTCTCTCCATAAGACAAAGACTAAGTTGAAGCATAACATAAATCGAAAAAAAAAATTTTTTCACATGACTTAGGTAAAAACAGATGTATATGTGTTTTTTCTGTAGTAAATGTATGTTTTGTAGGTATATATACAGGGTGGCCCACCTATCCTCGCTCGGACCATTGCTGCTAGCCTAATGAAAATTGAGGAATACATATGATCGGAAGTTATTGGTCACTTCAAGTGCTACTCTTTGGAATTATTTTCGAGTGTACAAGGTGCACCATAAATCCGTGGGTCAACATTTAGTTTTTTTTTTTAAATGCTGTATATTCTTTCATTTTCAGAATCTGCTTCAGACGGGCTTCACAAATCATTTTCATTTTTAGGAATCGGATGTAACGTTGCCAAGATATTCACATTTTATTAGAATTTAACGAAAAATCGTGGACGAGGAAGAAAATTCAAAAGAACTTTATTATAAGAGGTCAACGAGAGAATATGGGTATGGAAGTACTCAAGCTATGCACCAAAACATACATAATATTGGAATACCTTTGGAATACACAGGGTGTTCTGAAACGATGATAGAATTTTGCTTTTATAACTTGCTAAAACTCTTTTTCTCCAAATGGAACATCCTGTACATAGATTCGTATTCTGAGAGCTCATCTAATGAGCTATTCAATGGTACATATGAACTATGGTCTAATAATACTTTTAATAGATAAATAACGACACAATTGAAAACACGTTATTAAACCTAACAATTTTATTTACAACTACCAACAAATAAATTAAATCAATCTGAATATCTGGAAAATATTGAATTAGGAAGAGATTTAGTTTCAAAAGTTTTTCTGTTGAAGACATTTTCTCGTTCGATTTTTCATTATTTATTCAGTAGATTGCATAACTGAAGCGAGTAATTACAACTTTCTTATATTTCAACTGCATGTGGTTTACAATTATTTTGTACTGGCGTTAACATTTTTCGTTCTAAATTTTCAGACTCAGAGATATCGAATTCTCTCAACATTCCTTATTATCTGAATAATATCAATGAGTTTTTCGAAAACTCTGTTGAGATCAAAGAAATGAGTCAAGATAGACAGACTGCAAGCAATTACTGAAAACAAAAGGGCATCGTGACAGTTACTTCAACTGAGAGTTTCAATAAGAAACGGTTATTAAGTTTCGTACAGTTTGATTCAAAAGAGGAAATATTTTGTGTCACAAAAACTGTATTTTGGCAAGTAGAGTGTATGCCCAACGATATCCATAAAGAAGACATCCCAAAGTTGACTGTTTCGAAAATCTAGCAGAGAGATTCAATAATAGTGGTTCAGTGAATTATTTCAAACATAAGAGACCAGCTTCTGATCTTAATGAAGATAATGAATTGATGGTATTGACGGCTGTGGTAGAAAACCCAAATATTAGTAGCAGAGTGTTAAGCCAATATACAGGCATTTCAAGAACTACAGTGCAACGGATTTTGAAGAAGAATAAATTTCATCCGATTCATATTCAATTACACCAGGAACTTCTACCACAGGATTTCAATCGTAGAATAGAACATTGTCGGTGGTTAATAAATATGATGAACACTGAGAGAAAATTTTCAAGAAAATTACTTTGCTCCGATGAATCTACATTTCATAAAAATGGAGCGGTTAATCCTCATAATTATCATTATTATTCAGACCACAATCCCCATATATTCAAAACCACTTCCCAAGAAAGATGGTCTCTAAATGTTTGGGGAGGTATTATAGATAACTATGTCATCGGCCCCTACTTTTTCGATGGCGTAGTGAACGGAAGAGTGGTTTTACATTTTCTTCAAAACCATTTGAGAGTGCTGCTTCAACGTGTACCACTCAATTTGTTGAATAATATGTGGTTTCAACTCGATGGTGCACCAGTTCATTTTGTGGCATCTTTTCGCCAATGGTTGAATGAGCAATTTCAAGACAGATGGAATGGTAGAGGTGGTCCAGTACACTGGCCTGCGAGGTCACCAGACTTGACACCTTGCGATTTCTTCCTATGGGGATATGTCAAAAGTAAAGTTTATTCTGAACCAGTAACTACAAAAGACAATATGAAGTTGAGAATAAGAGAAACTTTTGCCTCTATTACACCAGAAATGTTGTCGAGAGTTCGAAATTCAATAAAAGAACGAGCACAAAAGTGTATCCAGCAGAATGGGGGGCATTTTGAAAATCTTTTGAAATAAAATATCTTTCTAATTTAATAAATTCAGATAGTCAGATTGATTTAATATGTTTGTTGGTAGTTTTGATTAAAATTGTTAAATTGAATAACGTGTTTTCAATTGTGTCGTTATTTACCTATTAAAAGTATTATTAGACCATAGTTCATATGGTCCATTAAATAGCTCATTAGATGAGCTCTCAGAATACGAATCTATATACAGGGTGTTCCATTTGAAAAAAATGAGTTTTAGCAAGTTGAAAATAGCAAAGTTCGATCATTGTTCCAGAACACCTTGTGTATTCCAGGGGACTTCCAATATTATGTATGTTTTGGTGCATTGCTTGGGTACTTGCATACCCATATTCTCTCGTTGACCTCTTATAATAAGGTTCTTTTGAATTATTTTCCTCGTCCACGATTTTTCGTTCAATTCTAATAAAATGTGAATATCCTGGCAACGTTGCATCCGATTCCTAAAAATGAAGCCAATCTGAAGCAGATTCTGAAAATGAAAGAATATACAGAGTAATGCATTAAAAAAATACCAAATGTTGGCCCACGGATTTATGGTGCACCCTGTACACTTGAAAATAATTTCAAAGAGTAGCACTTGACGTGAACAATTAATTCCGATCAGATTTGTTCCTCAATTTCCATTAGCCTAGCAGCAGTGGTCCGAGCGAGGATAGGTGGGCCACCCAGTATATAAGACCGCAATTTTATATTAACTTGTATAATAATGCTGTAATGGACATTCCGTAAATAAATAAAGAAAAATATGGTCTATAGCAACCGTGTATACGTGGTTCACCGTTGGTGATCACCATCAGTATGATGTAGCCAAGTGTAAAAATGTGCAACGCTTAGATGAAAGAAAAGCATAAACATGAATTAAACGTGTATGTAACAGCAAATGTCCACCGCACAGGGCTATTTTCAGGATGTTTCTGGGACATCACATAATACATTTATTTTGAAAGCCTGTTTAAAGATACAACATAACATTTTCAAAGCTTTTCGACTACATTAGATTACTGTATCTAAAACATTGATAGACATGTTCCTGGGACATTTTAGAAAAAAAATCTAGTTTTTTTGGTCACTGATTGTGCAAATCAACAATAGTCAAAATTTGCAGAGGACTATGAGGCGACTAAAAAAATCCATCTATAAAACTTGTTTTAATAGGAACTTAACAAATCACAAAGGAACAGACATACAAATTTAACCCAAAATACTGTCTGCATATATAAATTGAATAATTTTTCAAAAATATAAGTATCACAAACACATCCTCATTGAACTGGAGAACTCTCAGACATTTGTTTGAATACATTTTTATTTGCTAATAAATTTTGAATCCTAAAACATTTAGGTGTGTGACAGGAGTGAATGACATCAAACTGAAGCGATGTCTATAGTTCAGCTGAATTCAAGCAAAACTGGTGGACACACTCTCAATAATACATAGTATACTTGACTTTACATAATTAATAATTATGATGACGATGATTTCACAATTCAGAACCGGTATATTTTTTTGAGGTTACATATTTTAAGAATATCGACAATTCAATCGTTACTTAGCTGTCCGTGATCAACTTGATTACTAAATATTTGTCTTGACCATACGCCACAAAAGAACAAAAACAAAAATATCCTTCAGAGACCTCTTTGGGAAGTACATTTTACGTCAAATCCCTACATTTTCGAAACATACCTACCCGAGGGATGTTCGTTCCCGCTGGGTACAAATTAACAACTAACATCGATGCAGCCACCTGATGATGACCAACGAGTGTGAAACAAAAGGCTTGTTCATTGAATACTGCTCTAGTTGATCGAGATCACTTTCACATATGTTTATCTCTCTCTAACACTTGTACTTCATTTGTCTTTCTCTTTTGAAAAATCAATCAAGTAGAGCAATCAGAGTACGTCTTAACAAACGACACTAAAGCACAGTTAAACTGTGACTAAAGTGTGTATGGTTGATTTTCATTCTGAGAAGTACTAGCCCCTATAGCTATCATCTGGTTTGAGTTTAAAGAGAGAAAGAAGAGGCTCTTGTGTAGACTAGTTCAACAACATTTTCATTTAAAAAAATTCTCAATGAATAAATATGATCCTTTAATTTTGCAGGCATACATTTTTTGGGCTGTTTTTTTTTTTAATAAATCTGTCTACGCCACTGGTTATAACTCGAAATTAACACATTGGCAGACAGCTCTCTATAAGAGGAATACTGTGTCTCTAGTCTCTAGGGACACGTCTGCGATTACAGACAAGATTTGATGGTTTGAAATGGTCGCGTCTGTCATAGCAGTCCATATTTCTTTAGGAGCTTATGCATGTGGCTCGAAGATGTCCTCCTTTTCATGATCAGTCAGCAAGTGTCCCTAGATAACAACAATTATCACATGTTCTCCAGCGGTTGGGCAATACTTTTCATGGAACTACTAACCTCACGTGTACATTTGCAGACAGTTTGCCTGTATGATTAAACGAGACTCACGAGAGAGGTTACCTCTAGGGTCCCTAAGAATTGTTTTTCATGGCCTTGACATTTCTAATTTTATATCAAAGTTATGGCAGTATGATAGAGCTATCGATGAAGCTCTCTTATTTAGAAACAAAGTGGTTCAATCGAACAATAAATAAAAAGAAGAGAAAGTGGTGCCCCGATTTTAAATGGGGATCTCCGTATAATAGATCTGAACGGAGGGGATATCAATTGATATTTTACTTCAGAATAGAGAAATAAAAGTTCTTTTGTTTTCAGTTCAATTTCACTGGTCTTGGAATCTTCGAGAAACCTATTTCCAATAATTTGGGCAATCTTGTTAAAACATTCTTCGACTCAGGAGCAATGAAAAATGCACTAGGCGAGGGGATTAAAGAACGACTGAACACTGCATGGTTTGCGAACAATGAAAGAATTGAAGCCCTTTTGAAATTCTGTAGGAAAAATTCAACTGTGTCTCATTAAAGCAGATATTCCCTATCAAACTCTGTTTTGAAGAATTGAATTGAATAAATATGTGATTACGACAAATTTTGTTATTTGAATTTGACCGAAAAATGTTTCACCTTTCACTCTCATCCAACAATTAATGATGTACATCTCGATAGGACTATTCCATAGAAATATACAGGGTGGGTCACGGTCGATGGTACCTTAGACGCTTACGGAGAACGGGACATAGGATCATTATGAAAATTTGGTTTCTCAAGTAGTTGCTCTTGGTCTATCGTTCTAAAATATTTTCAGCAATGCAGCGTTGCCGCTTATACCAGAAAGTAACAGCATCTTTGTTATTTCAAATGGGTCACCCTGTATATTACCGCATTTTTGAACTTGTCATTCCTTTCTGATTATTTCTGCCTCATACTCCCCTATACCTATCTATAACAGTTTTTGAGATATTGGTTATTTTCCATATTTTTTATCCAAAACATAGCTCGAATTGAATGATTATTTCTGCGGTATTTGGATTCTTAGGAAGTTGCAATTTTGTGTTTAGTTCATCAAGATCATGTACATTGATTCTGTATAGAGAAGTTTGTTCTGCGTTATACAGGGTCGTTCAAAATTCATGATCTTACTGCTAGATACGAAAAGGGTTGAAAGTGCGTTTTATTAAATGGAACATCCTGTATATTATGAAATATCCTGAAAGATGCCTAAATTCCCTTCGAATTGATATATCGTGTTCCTATACCTAAATAGCCAGAATTCCGAGATAAAAGCAATTTTCACTTGTAATCTCCCAAGTGCTTGAATTATTGCCGGAAATTTTTCGAGTACATGAATTTTCTTTGAAAATTCGTGTACGAGATAAATTTACGGCAATTAATTTAAGCACGAGGGGGATTCGGTAAGAAAATTTCACACCGTGAAATGAAAATCATCCAACAATTCATAAGAAATAACTAACGATGATTTCACCTGAACTATTTATAACCACTGAAATATTGATATGTAAAATACTTAACAAAATCTTCATCAATAAATGTGTTTAAATTTGGAAAAAAAAATTAAAAAGTTATGTTCTTATCGTGGATTGAACCATCGACCTAGCGACTCATGAATAAATAAATAAATAAAAATTTATTCTATCAAAGTTATTATTTACAATTCATTATTCTACCCGAAGCAGCTACTCTTTGTTCAGTCCATCTTCGCCCGGCGAGGGAATAGGATGAAAGGAAGGAGAGGACGGCAAGTGTGCTTCACGCCACCCTGCTGTTGCCAGCTCTGGTGACGTGCACGATGCCTTTTGACAGTGCCAAGGGTCCCCATATAGAGAGGGCGCTGGTCACTGCCTCTGCTGGTGCAAATGTTTGGTGGAAATGTCGATCTTTGGCAGAAATAATAGTGGTAACTGGAATATTCGCGCCTCCTGCAAAGCTTATGCGCGTGTTGTCGTCCCATTCAATGTAAAAAGTTGAGGGTTGGTAGTTTGTGAGGACCATAATTTGGATGTTGCCCCAGAAAAGGCTAGAAGCAAAAAACCAGGTTGAAGTACTTGACGTTTTAGATTCTCAACTTGGATTCCCTACGGCGCCGGTTCTACCCAGCGCTCCTGGAAGATATCCAGCGACTTATATAACACCCCGCCATGTTTGCGGGGTAGGTTGTCATGTACTCTTAGCCTGGTTGAGACCGGCCGCAACACTACCGCTGAGCTACGGGACTTGTGATAAAAACTTGTGACAAATGGTGTATTGAACTTCTTCTGAAATATGATTTCAGAATTGACAATTTTTGCAATAATCCTGGAGAAAATATTTTCAGACACATTCCAAATATCTAGTAAATACATATTATCTCCTTTCATATGAAAAAGTAGACCTCCATTTGTACATTGCAAAATATCAACTTGTCACATGTCAAATGTTTGACAGAAAAATTTCCACTTATTATGGTTCAATCCACGATAAGAACATTCCCATTTTTATTTATTTTTGTTCCAAATTTAAACACATTTATTGATGAAAATTTTGTTAAGTATTTTACATATCAATATTTCAGTGGTTATAAATAGTTCAGGTGAAACCATCGTTAGTTATTTCTTATGAATTGTTGGATGATTTTCATTTCTCGGTGTGAAATTTTCTTACCGAATCCCCCTCGAATTAATTGCCGTAAATTTATCTCGTACACGAATTTTCAAAGAAAATTCATGTACTCGAAAAATTTCCGGCAATAATTCAAGCACTTGGGAGATTACAAGTGAAAATTGCTATTATCTCGGAATTCTGGCTATTTAGGTATAGGAACATGATATATCAATTTGAAGGGAATTTAGTCATCTTTCAGGATATTTCATAATATACAGGATGTTCCATTTAAAAAAACGCACTTTCAACCCTTTTCGTATCTAGCAGTAAGATCATGAATTTTGAACGACCCTGTATAACGCAGAACAAACTTTTCTATACAGAATCAGTGTACATGATCTTGATGAACTAAACACAAAATTGCAACTTCCTAAGAATCCAAATACCGCAGAAATAAACATTCAATTCGAGCTATGTTTTGGATAAAAAAATATGGAAAATAACCAATATCTCAAAAACCGTTAGAGATAGGTATAGGGGAGTATGAAGCAGAAATAATCAGAAAGGAATGACAAGTTCAAAAATGCGGTAATATACAGGGTTACCAATTTGAAATAACAAAGATACTACTACTTTCTGGTATAAGCGGCAACACTGCATTGCTGAAAATATTTTAGATCGATATACCAAGAGCAACTACTTGAGAAACCAAATTTTCAGAATGATACTATTTCCCGTTCTTCATAAACGTCTAAGGTACCATCGACCATGACCCACCCTGTATATACTTACTCTAGAATGCTAATCCCCTGGTCAAAAGTGTTGTAAAAAGTTCAGGCTAGTCCGCAATGCGCAAGCGCGTCATTAGTGATTTCTGTAACAGGCCCGGTGTTTTAGTGAAATATTATGGTACTTGTGAAGATTAACAAACGTTAATTCTGAATCTCGGAGAATAAGGTTGAAAACCTCATTGTCATTTGTATTTAGCCGATTTCAATACATATTTTCACATATTTATGATTCCGAATAGTCAGCAAAGGCCTTCAGAAAGTAGAGTTCGGTTATTATTATTATTTACCGCTCTGAAGCGACTGATTTTTGGTATCACATTCACTTTTCAGCTGTAGTTCACCAACAAAAACCTACGAACCACCCCAAATCGTCGGTGCGAATTTCAAGGAAACACTGGATTAGAAAATAAATTGAAAGTACAAAAAACTGTGAAAATTTATTTCAGCTAATATCATGAATAATTTCAACTCAAATTGGATTTATAAAATTGGATGCTTGGAAGCTCGAGGTTTATTTTTCTAGAAAGATTCATGTCAAATACGCAACTGCATTTAATTTAAATCATTTGAAGAGATTAACATGCTATTTCTACGAGTATTTCTGGTTGTATTACCTTAGTGCAATTTCCACAATGGGGGGCTGAAAAAGTGATGCCAGAACATTTTACTTACCATCAAAGAAAAGCATTTCCATATTGACATTAATTTTCTGAGGCGATTCTGTGTATGTTTAGTACTTTTTGTAGGAATCTAGAACTCATAATATACGCGGTGTGGTAGAAAGTTGTATCACTCGCCATGCATGCTTACGCAGACACAGTATTGGTACTGCACTAGGTTTCAAATTATTCTATTGTCGTTTTCACATGAATCTTCATGAGGAAAATGTCTGCCACAAATTACAATTTTCTCACTCAAATGTTCTGCTGGGGTCTCTTCTTAAAAACTCAAAAATCATACCTTTTTTGTCAAGCTAAAATAATATTTAAGCTATGGTGATCAAAGCATATAGGTACATAAAAAATTTCGTTATCTACCAAAAATGATTTGTTTCAGGTATTTTTCCTTTACACAACACTAAACAGTTCATTGTTAATTTTTAGGAAGAAACGGCTTTATTAAAAATTGTCTTTAAAGGAACAAGATTAATGCAAATTCACGAAAGATGAAATAATAACCAACGACAACAAACACCACACAAAACGACAAGAGAAAATCTGAAATTCTAAAAACCGTATCTGTCTCTGACAAGAGTGACAGATCTTAGTGACAAGTGTTCTTGTTAATGAAAAAGCACTGTTGCACGGTCATTATAATTACAGTAGCATAGGGTACATTATTGTTTTAAATAAATTTCTTTCGCGCCTAAAATTCGGAGTAATCTATCTCTAAAAGCTTCTTTTCGGTTTTAAAAAGTCAAAAATGCGCTGTCAAATTCCTCTCTTTCAAATGACATGTGTTTTATTGCCTCATAACAAAAAACTCTGAATTGGAACACCAAATTATTTTCAAACTTGGCAACGATCTACCCAAACTACACTGATGACGCGCACGCGCACACCGTAAACGGGTCGCATACGCGGCATGCTTTTTGCCGTGAAAATTGGCGGGATTATCATTCTAGAGTAAGTATATAATATATATTTCTATGGACTATTCTCGTTCTTCATAACTCATCCATCACAGGGATGACAGGCTACTGATTAGTCGAGGCGCTGGAGAGAAGTGCCTAAGAAGTGCCAAACAATTAATTGTGACAAACCGGACCAAGGAAGTTCCAAAACTGAAAGTCACGACATAAGCACTACGAACTCACAAAAAGCTATAGGACAGGTCATTTACGATAAAACTTACAGATTTACAATTCAAATGCACAACAACAATACTGGGTGATAAGCAATGGCAATATAATCAGATAAATAAATAAATCACTATCAGTGTCTTTGATCATTTAAAATGGCATACAACAGATAGAAAATTATACCGACACACTATACTGGTTTATAAAAAATTTAAAAACATTGATTGTCGGGATTTTGTCTATTGTACAACTACTTACAGCTAGGTCTTACAAAATCCTAGAATATATCTCGCTTCTTCATTAGACATTGTAGTTCAGGTATTCATCCACAGAGTAGAAAGCATTCTCCAGCAATATGTGCTTTACACCATATTTTGAAACTATTTAATAGTGATGTTCTCACATTGGCCGGTAATTTATTGAACAGTTTGATGCCCATATATTTAGGGCTTGTTTTAGTTTTTGATAGCCTATGCGCTGGTACTTCCAATATCGCTGAGTTTCTAGTATCACAGCTATTATTATTCAGACTTTTGAATGTTGTGATGTTAGCTTTGACATACATCAGAACTTGAAATATGTAAATGCATGGCAATGTAAGGATTCTAAGTTTGATAAATATGTCTCTGCAAGCAGTTCTTCTTTAAACTCCTTCTATTGTTCTCAAGTCCCTTTTTTGTAGTATAAAATACTCTTCCTGCTTGAGATGACGTTCCCCAGATAAATCTATATGCGATTGTGGAATGGAAGTGAGCAAAGTAATACATAATTAAGGTATTCCTATCAATAATTTTTCTTAGCTGGTAAATACTATAGCATAGGGATGCAGCTTTCTTGCATAAGATATCTATGTGACCGTCCCACTTATAGTTTTCAGCAATTTGCAAGCCTAGAAATTTTACATTTGAAAATTGCTTACGTGACTGAATTTTATAAATGCTGATTTATTTGCATTACCGATCAGGTTGTTATTTGTATACCAATTTTGTGCCTTTAGTATTATTTTACTTGAACTTTCAGTCAAAGAAGACAGAGTACTGGCGCTTATCAAAAAAGAAGTGTAATCTGCATCCATGATTGCATTTTGAAATGAGAAATCGTTAACGTAGATTATGTATAGTAGTGGTCCTAAAATAGAGCCATGAGGAACCCCTATACCACTTCCCAGTTGATTAGATTTATTTCCATTTATAGACACATAGTGGGTTCTTTGATGAGATTAATGAATACTACAAAAATATGTATTCTTCTTCTCCTGTTAGTATTCGAAGTATTTTTGCATAGGTTGACACATTTGGTTAATCTCTTATGGTTGCGTGTTGCCACAAATCTATTCATTTATTATTTCATCCCTTGTATACATGTTCCTATTTGGATTTTTTGTGACCAATTTCACTTCTTAATTATTAAATTTTCGGCAAGAATGCACAATGTTGCTCCATATAAGATGGACTGGCATTGCATGCCTTGGTTGTCTTATTTCTTTCATCGCCTTCCATCTCATTAGGAGAGCTTTGGTAGTCTCTCAGAGTGTACCCTCTGCAACCCTCTTCTTTATGTATGGTTATTGTGTAGGAGGTCAAATTTTGACAAGTGAGGAAGAAGGAGGTTTGGTCGACACCTCCGTTGCTGTAGCAAAGATTTTCAGAGGTTCCGTTCTTGATACATGATAGGCTTAGGAAGTAATCATCCTAAGTAGTGTCATTGTCGGTTACAAGACTTATTCTAGAGTTTAAAAGTCATTTCTTTGAAATGGCTTGTAATTGGAAAAATATATCTTGGATAATGAAGTACAATTGATTAACTCATGACTTTCAATTTAATATTTACAACTAATTTGAGCAACAGAAATCCAGAGAAAGAAAATTACATATACATGATTAATAATAATAATAATTTATTTGTCCATTGTATGTTACATTATGATACATTACATGCAAGTACTATACATTATGGGAAACGTCACAAACAGATTAGCTAGTTCGCTATTTGGTACAATAGGAACCTGGTTTTATGATTAAATGATGTAAAATAAAACAAGATACAATAAAATACAGACTGTACAGGCACTTTCGATATAAGCTAACATAATAATGCAAGTTGTACAATGGCATCTGACAAGTAACATATATATGTCTTAACTGTTTAGATTACCCCACTCTCCTGATCTATGTGATTTCAGTCAGAGTTATCATTAAGAAATTCCTGTAATGAGTAATAGCATTTCTGTATCAAAAACCTCTAAGATTTTTCTTGAATAATGTTTCACATTCTCTGAACTCCTTCATTGCAGAAATCTTATTGTAGCATTTGGTTCCCATATAATTGGGATTTTCCCGCCCAATTGATAATCTGGAAAAACCTAAATTGATTTCGTCCTTCTGCCGTATATTATGACTTTCTTGTCTTTAATGTGTCCTGTTTATTAGTAATGTAAACAATCACTGAGTAAATGTACAAACTTGGTAACGACATAATACCCAGTTCAGCTAAGTATGGCTTTTGCATGATTCTTTATTAGGCAATGATAAGATGTAAGCCCTAAACCTTTAGTGATACCAGAATATGAAAGTCCTGTCCCTCTTGGTGTGATTTGGGATAGCTGTCACTAATTTTCATTACTATAAAGCAGATAAGTTGAAATGGATATACATTTGTTTCACCAATGATTTATCGCCCACCTCGCCATCCGAAAACGTCTTCTGGCACTTTAGTTATTGTATGGTTGAAGGGCGTATGGATGTTTTTTAAGGTCCTCACCAATATCATCAACATTTTACATTTTTTTCTTGAAAGGATTTACAAATACAAAATTATCCATTTGCATTTACTAAATAAGATTTCATTCCTTACCCTTTTTCATTTTTTAATGTGTAAATTACATATCTGAACAATGAACAAAACTTTTTTGGTAATAATATTTTTACTTCGTCTAAACATTTTAAAAATACAATTTAGTAATAGTCACATTTTCCGCTTACTGCTACTTATTCTTAAAGGTATTTGTACAGGGGGTCCGGACAAGAGTTTTTCCCTCACTGCCCATCTCAAATCAGAATGATGATCTTGTCCCGGAAACTTGATTTTTTTCCATTCCTCATTATACTGATGATATAAAGCCACTGGATCACATCTATTTATTGATTTTGCTGAACCAACTTTGATAACTGAAAATAAAAATAAAAACTCAATTTATTTCTTACCTCAATAAGTTGAGTATTAGAAAAAATCCCTCCCTCCTTAGCATTTTCACTTTCATTAGAAAGTCTAACTCAATAACTTCTAGCTCTAAGCAGAAACATTTTAGGAACATTACAGAGCTTCTACTCATTGGACTGACTTATTGTAAACTGGTGGAAGTTGCCAGAAACAGCTACTAGATGACATATCTAGGAATGAAAACCCAGACCACCAATTGAACTGCACAAACTAGTAAGATATACAGGGATAGAAAAGTGGGTATAAAGGTACAAGTAAGAACACATGGACTTCATTGGCCTCTAGTACCTCCAAGTAACAATGGTAGACAACTCTGAAAGAAACAGCATCAGAAATACATTAATGTGAAACTAGAATGGTTGCACATAATGAAAAACCTTCAGATAACTATTGGCGAAAGAAAATAAGATCGCAGCGCCACCTATAGCAAGACTTTGAACTACGATTCACGAACAAAGGTTTTTTACTTTACACGTGTTTATATGGCGTTTTGACGATCTGTACTCCTATTTTCAAACAATTTGTGAAAATTTGTGATTTCTCTAACTAAAAAGTGATTGTGTTTCTATTGAAAGACTCTAAAGAACGTTTCAGTCAGGTGATTTAAAGGAATTTCATCTCCGATTAGTTTTGAATGCTTCTCCAATTCAAGGTTGCATGGCGTTTTCTTCTATTTTCAAACAATTTGTGAAAATTTGTGATTTCTATAACTGAAAAGTTATTGTGTTTCTATTAAAAGACTTGAACGATAGTTTCAGTTTAGTTTACAAATATTTTAAGTGTTTTTTGAAGTCATGATTTGTGAGTGATTGATCTGATTCATTCTGTTGATTAAGGATATTTCCATACTCGTTTTCTGTTTCTGTTCGTATTTTTTTGGTTTATACTGTTGATAGACTGCCAAATATGGGAAAATACAGTCCTAGTTGTTCAGTCCCAGGATGCAGGACATATGGCAAGAAGGAAAATGTGGGATATCACAAATTTCCCCCAAAAATAAAAGCAAGGTTAAAAAATCACCAATTGGTTCGACCAGATTGAAGAAATTGACAAAAGGAAAGCATGGATTTTGAAACTGAAAATTGGCAAGCTAAATAATATCGAAGTATATGCTTGTTTGACAAACAGACTGATGAATGAATCAGATCAATAATTGATCGCAAATCATGACCTTCAAAAGCAAGTAAAATATTTGTAAACTACACTGTTCAAGTCTTTTAATAGAAACACAATAACTTTTCAGTTAAAGAAATCACAAATTTTCACAAATTGTTTGAAAATAGTAGAACAGATCATCAAAACATCATACAACCTTGAATTGCAGAAGCATTCAAAACTAATCGGAGATGAAATACCTTTGAATCACCTTACTGAAACGTTCTTTAGAGTCTTTTAATAGAAACACAATCACTTTTTAGTTAAAGAAATCACAAATTTTCACAAATTGTTTGAAAATAGGAGTACAGATCGTCAAAACGCCATATAAACACGTGTAAAGTCAAAAACCTTTGTTCGTGATTCGTAGTTCAAAGTCTTGCTACAGGTGGCACTGCGATCTTATTTTCTTTCGCCAATAACTAGTACACTAATGCTAAAATACGCGTTTTTGATTGGTTAAAATTTTTGTATTGATAATTGTAAAAATCATGTTTTCGATTTTATGGTTCCCTTCCTCAGTGGTTGTTTTATAAAACAAACTCACCACCATCTCACCAGGAAGCTACTATAATGACACAACATCTAACTTTTACCAAAACAGTGACTAACACTATTAATTAATAATATCAATTTCACAATTTTCAATGAATTCTGGATACATGTTGATTAATATAATAACCAAAACCAACCAAAACTACAGGGTGCCCACCAATTTTGAAAAATGAAATTCCCTGACTTTTCCAGGTATTCCATGTCTGACTTTCAAGTTTTCCATGACCAATAATGGATGTGTTAAAAAAAAAACCTTCACTCCAAACAGACACTAGGCCCAATTAAGTGGATAATTATGGTTGGGGTAATTATTTTCAGTGAATCAGATATAGAACCATTGAGTAACGTAATCATGATTTCTTGTTATTAAAAAAAATAATAAAAATGATTTTTTCTGTTAAAGGAAATTATAATTTTCAATGGGAATTTTTAGAAAGGGAATTATAGGTTAATTATCGATTATGAAGTCTTGGGGCTTTCAAATTTATTGAGATAAGTAAAACATTTCACATGTCAATATGAGTTAAGTTTAACCACCAACAAAAAATGAAAGAATAACCTAAAATTGAGCTGTAACTTGTCAATTGTTTTCTGAATGTTCTCATTTTCTTTACTCAGGGTACTATTATTCTTTGTTTTTCATTTTCAAAATTTTTATTTCATTTTCAGTTTCTCGTTTTTCACTTTTTCGATCATTTTTAATGGCTTCAGTTTTTTTTGTTTTCTTCAAGTGTTTCTTTATACTTTTCATTTGATTGACGGCAATACCTCATCTTTCTATCATTAAAAATAATATTTTCGGTCCCACCTGCAAACAAAATGTTGTCATAAACAACTATTTGTGCTACAAGCGATCTCTCTTTCAAATTTCCATCAAGCAATTGCTTATTAACTGAGAAAACACTTTCTACAGAAGCGTTGCCATGAGATAATATCAAGATTAATTTAATCAACTTCCATAATTAAAAAAACTCACCTTTATCTTTCATTAATGAGTTATAATAAGAATCAAGATGTTCGTTGTTATACTTTGTAAACATTTTTGAGTTTGAGTTTATGAATTTTTTGAATTGTTGTTTGAGTACCTCTGCTTCTTCGGCAGATAATTTTTTTTTAATTTTTCCAGAACAATATTCATTCTTTTTAGTGACAGTTTGGGATCTACTACAATCAAAGTAGGATCAAGACATGATTTAAACATGAACGTTGCAAAATTTTGCTTACAGTTGCAACTAAAAACTACATTCTTTCAAAAAAACGAATTTATCTTTTTCTTTACATTTAGACTTCAACAACATCATTTTTGTTGAAAATCCTATATCCATATCTTTCACAGGCAAGAAGTTGTTAATATTCTTGCCAGTGTCTTTGAAATCAATTTTAGCTAAGTATATCCTTCAAATTTTTTAGAACTTTCTTTTCAATCATGAATTTTTCCGTTATCGTGTTTTCAAACTACAGAATTGGTGAAATTGAGTTGATATTAATGCCGAAATTTATATATTTCCCTAGATGGCCGAAAATAGAATTCCCTGACTTTCCCTGACTTTGGGCGTTTTTTAACGATTTTCTCTGACTTCCAGGACCCACAAATCAATTCCTTTTCCAGGTTTTCCATGAACTATTCTGAGGACATAACCTTTTATAAAATGTTTTAATATTAGATAGAATGATAGTGGAAAAACAGTAAAATGCTCTGTAATTGATAACTGTAATAGCGGGAAGTTTATCCAACCTAAATAATCTTATTTAAAAGTTAATATGAATTTAGTGATTATTTCGTTCATGAAATAATCTTTATAAATACAATCCGTGTTATTAATTTATATCATAAATTCCTTCTTCTGTTAAACAAATTACGTTGCTTCGACCAAGAAGCAATTTGTTTCTCCAAAAAGAAGGAATTCGTTTTTTGATAACCAATACACTTCACCATCACCTACGAATATTATTTTATGCATATTGCATTCCATCACTCTACTTGCACACACACACACACACTCACACATACATTTTTCTCTTTCTTCAGCCGTTATATAAGTTCAAAGAGATGTAAATAACCAAACTGAATGTTCTATCATCTCAAATATTTTAACAAAATGGACAAACATGTATGTATATGAAATTGTTTACTTCAGGCTTCTAAATTGACAAAAATACAAACCTGAACTTCTTGATTTTTTCAATTTTACAGGTGCTGAACTCATACTTTCTTTAGAGTTGGGTCTAATTATACTTTCTTTGGAATTGGGTCTGACCATGCTATCTTTGGAACTGAGCCTGGAGTTTTTTATATTAGAATCTTCGGTTTCTTTGTTACCATTGGGCAAAATGGTCCTTTCTTCTTCACTTTTATGAGGTACTGGGTCAACATGATTTTCTCCATCTCTTACATAATTTTTGTCAACATGAATGCAATGATCATGCAACTTTTTCAAACTTCTGGTTTTTGTTATGTGTACTGATATTTGCTTCCCTCTACTACTTTCTGTCCTAGCTCTAGAAGCTACCGTGTTATGTTCATGGAGAGCATGGAATATATCATATGCATGACTACTCTCCTCATGAGGATCTGACTTATCATTGTCATCATTTTGATAGATATCAGTGAAGTTTGCAGAAGATATTTTTGCTGAAATTTCTTCATGTCTGCATTCGTATTTAATAAGCTTTTTCAGATCTGAAAATTATAATATCAATTGGTAATTTAAAAGAGAAATGGAATATTTTCCAATTTACCTTTCATGAATTCCTTCAGCTGTTGGGCGGTAATATTCACATAACCTAGTTCATTCAAATAACTCAGTACTTCCCGAGGATTAATTTTCTGGGACATATTGAAAAGAGTATTGAAAAAAAATAATCATAGAAAAAATATTTGAAATTTCAACCAACAACCAAGAGTCGCCCAAGTCATAACCTAAAATAAAATCACAGATGACAGAACACATGACACATGTGTGTGTTTTCTGTGAATAAAATAACCAACGACATTCGACTCGACCACAGTATTCCTCGGTATACTGTGACTCGACAGTCGACTACAGGGTGGGAATATGAACACTGGATAAGAGAGCTCACGATACTTTGGCTAGAACGATGGTTGTTCCCGATTCAAAACGAAGTCGAAATTATGAAATTTCTTGGAATAGAGATAGAATGGAATTATGTCTACCACACAGACCATTGATATCGACTCAACTTGCAATATATTTTGAATTGTATTCGTTTCTCCCCCGCTGGGTCTGTGCCACTGAAATGAAATTATAAATTCATTTCAGTGGTCTAGCTGTGCAGTCGACAAAAGACAACAACTGACAACTGGGATATTTTGTGACAACAAACAATACAAACGTGGAAACGTCGCAAAAAGACGTTTCATCTCTTTGGAAAGGTCGAACCACAGAATTGAGGTGTCTGAAAACCCAGAATATTTTTTGAACCAATGTTAATCGAGACCGAGGTTTGGATGGGTGACCAACGGACCTTCTTTCGAAATTCTCCTCGGATCGAGCTAAGAATCGCACGTAAAAAGTTAAGACCTCGTTAATTCATGGCTCGCACAAGTTTCGACTTTTGAGGGCTACCGTTCGTAAGGGGACAGCTGGTTAACGGAAAAAACAATTTTTAACAACAACAATTTTTAAAACAATATTTCCCAGTAGTTCCAATATTCTGTGGTCGAACGTCAACAACCAAGAAGACTAAAACCAAGGAGGGTTTAATAAGCTCTAGCCAATCAGAAACTTGTATCATCAACGCGTCCTAGTGACGTACTTGGGTATGAGTACAGAGTCGAACTGGAATCAAGCAACAAAACTGTCAGCAGTAACTCTCATATACCAAGAGCTAGTCCGTCACTGTCTATAGAGAACGGCGGTCATGACATGTATAACTACGTCACATTCCGTCACAAATGTTCTTTCATCTCTTTCTACTAGTGTCCCCACACTGAAATGAAATTATAATATGTTGACTGGAATGCTCTTACTCTTAGTTCCACTGCGCACCCGTATAAAGTGATAACTCTAGGAGATGAAGAAAGGAGGCACATGCAATCTAGCAGAGAAATACTTTATTTCTTACTTGTATGGGTGCGAGAGAGACATTCATCTGCACGTATGTGTTGTTAGTTTCCCAATTTATGGTTTGTAAACACGCCAGTGCAGTGCAGCGCGTCTATGTATCAGTTTTATGTTACAATCAAATCAATATCGCTTCGTCCGCTACTGCCAGGAACCACAAAACAAACATGGCGGTCTCCATGAGAAATCATTTCGCGCAGCTTGTCAAGCATTCCAGTCAACATATTATAATTTCATTTCAGTGTGTCCCCATTGTCTTATGGGAATCAAACACTCCTTGTTTTTAGTCTTCTTGGTCAACAACGGCCCTAAGGCCAATAATACCAACCGTGGTCAGTGTTGCCAATAGCAATTGGGATTGTTGAGTGACATGCTAGCTTCAGAGATGTCGCTTTTCGTAAGATCGAAAAAATAACATTTTAGGCATACTTTAATACTTTGCATTGTTCAATTAGAAGTAAGATAGTCAATTCCTGTGGAAAAGGTATTGGAGTTATTCGACACAAACGCGAGTGTCATCTAGCGTGATTAATTACAAACATGAATATTTGACGTTATTTTACATGACTTGGAGGCCAGATCACTGAGGTTACGACATGACTTGGATGCTAGATCACTGTCGCCATCTACATCTCACATCCATTTGAATCCAATATTGAGCTGTTTTTTGTCGTATCACTTTTTTTAAATTATTTGGACTGTTTTAAAAACTTCATTTCAGGGTTGAAACAATGACGCCATAGAATGTTTCAAAACGAAATGTACCATTTTGAAGCACTGAAATATACTTCAGTGTTTTGAAGCCATAGTCGAATTTATGACGTAAAATTGAAAAAGTTTTTAAAACATTATTGATTATTATCCCATAAGGTTGGCTAAAGACAGTGACGGACTAGCTCTTGGTATATGCAGTGTTGCCAGAGCTTCTGATTGAAATTTCCTATCCAGCCAATCGAAAATTCCCGGTTTTTCCTAGTCATTACAATTTGCAATCATTTCATCGAAAATATACCACAAATACACATTATATAAATTCATTCATTAGTGTTCACTGTTCCACCAAAAACACTTAGTTCTTAGTATCTTATTGTACACTGGTACACATATTTCTATTCTTATGTTGGCACAATGTAGGTACATGAAATGGACGAGTTCAGCCCACTGTTGCCAACCTTGATAATAGTCAAAAATACTCTACCACTGGAAACGCATTTTTTCTGGATTCTGTTTATACCTTTCGGTTTCTTTATTCATTTTACAGTCCTAGGAGTATCCCCGGTTTTTAATTCCAAGTAATTTGGTAGAAAATTGATGTTAAGTGAATTTGAGGTTATTTCAGTTAAAATGTTGGCCACCTGACACACTTTCTCGTGTTTTGTGACAGTAACATTTCATGTTAATACCATGCGCAGTCGCAGTAGCAATATTTCCAGCACAGAACACCTTTCCTACGGCCCCTACGGGTGTTCTGTGCTTGCACTGCTTGCTTTTGTTATTGTAGTGATTATTTACATTTACAACCTATATTTAAGCTGTTTTTTTGTCGTTGAACCGTATTCAATGTTTTAAAAACTTTTTCAATTTTACGTCATAAAATTGACTATGGCGTCAAAATGGTGCATTTCGTTTGAAAACATTCTATCTATGACGTCACTGTTTCAACGCTAAAATGAAAAGTTTTTAAAACGGTCCAAATAATTTTAAAAAAGTGATACGACAAAAAACAGCTTAATACTCGGAAAGTTATTCTCCTTCTTCTTTAATTTAAAAATGTATCAGGCGGCCAACATTTTAACCGAACTAACCTCAAAATCATTTAACATCAATTTTCTACCAAATTACTTGGAATTAAAAACCGGGGATACTCCTAGGACTGTAAAATGAATAAAGAAACCGAAAGGAATAAACAGAAACCAGAAAAAATGCGTTTCCAGTGGTAGAGTATTTTTGACTATTTTCAAGGTTGGCAACAGTGGGCTGAACTCGTCCATTGGTTCGACCTTTCATCACTTTTGGCGCTGGCCAATTTTGAATTTCCATTTAGGAATACGGTGTAATTTGATAATCAACTTCAAATCCACTTTTCGAAGTTTCATTCATTCATTTCATATTCAGGAATCCCAGGATAATAAACACATGAACCACAAAATTACGGAACGTGAACAACACTGATGTCACGAAACTGTTATTTCACAAGTGGCATCACAAGCATCAATCTTTATTGAATTTACCTCAGTAATGGTTAATTGCTACGATTTTTTTATCAAATCGATAGAGGGCGCACTGGAAATGAATATGCATTGTAGCCTATCATTACCTTCTTACAGTTGTAGCCCAGAAATTGTTCATGACATTCTTGTACACCACCAATTTCTCGGATATTCCCGAAATATTTAATTTCCCGGCAAAATTCCAGGTTTCAAAAATTCCCAAAATTCGGGAAATTTCCAGAACATTGGCAATACTGGGTATATGAGAGTTACTGCCTACAAGGTGTTCTGTGTCTGTACTCATGTCCAAGTACGTCACTATGACGCATGATGCTACAAGATTCTGATTGGCTAGAGCTTATTAAACCCTTCTGTTAGTTTATTCTCTTTGAGTAATATCGGAACATTTTGTTGCATACCTGATAAATCCTTGGGAACACCTAACCTAGGTAGGTTAGGTGTTCTGTGACCGAACAACACTGGACAAGTCAAGTGAAGTAAGTGAACTCTAAAAAGTAAACAAACAACAAAGCCGAAAAGTGGGGTTCTGGGTTCTTTCTTCTAAAAAGCTTTCCATCTAAACAATGGGAAAGTGGGATTGTTTTGAGTCCAGAGCCACAGCTTAATAAACACGTTAATTGTTATTGTGTGTCTGTAATAGTCTGTATCTGTTTTTGCTTCCAATTTATTTGCTGGAGTAATTGATTTGATAAGACATTGCAACTTCCGAACTTCCTGTCTTCCTGCACTTTCTTTTCTCTTCGCACTTTGAGCATGAAGGTTGATAATCGCCATCAAAGTTTCTTCTCCAAAGGAATTCCAACAGTGTGAAAGTTTCAGTTGGTCTATTTTTTGTTAAGGAAATGGATAAGTACGAAGTGATTAGAACACTGGGAGAAGGTTCATTTGGTCGTGTTTATAAAGCAAAGCAGTTATCAAGTGATACCTTTGTGGCACTGAAAGTAATAAGCAAGGTACAATATCTACAAAAAATTTCTACTTTGGAAACTTAATACATTTTCCGTTTTAGAGAGGAAGATCTCCCAAAGAATTGAAGGGATTTCGCAGAGAATGTGAAATTCAAAGACACCTGCATCATCCAAATGTAATCAAAATGTTAGATTCGTTTGAAACTGAGAATGAGGTAATTTATTTCAAATCCTATTAAAGTGCATTATTAGACTTTTAGAATATTCTTTAATGTCGAAGTTTTTCAACTCATGGACAAAGCTTCATTAACCAGAAACATTAAAATTAATGAAATAAAATAGCTAAAAATTGTTTCTTTCATTCCCATGAGATTTAACTTAATTGGTGTTAAAGTGGAACATCATGGTGCCCAAGCAGCATAGTCATAAACACATGGTGCGTTTTCTTTCTGTGCAATGTTGTGTATAAAATATCGAGAAATTAGGTGAGATGAAGTATAAATACATTTTTTTTTTCAGATCGTAGTGATAACAGAGTTTGCCCATAAAACACTCACTACAGAATTTGCAAAAACTGGGTATCTCATGGAGGATCGAGTTCAGCAAATTGTTTGGGATCTGGTGTCAGCATTGTTCTATTTACATTCCAACCGAATTTTACACAGGTGAAGTAGAGATTTATTGCTAATATATGAAAAAAAACCTTTTTGTGATCTTGAACAACAATCAATTGATTTCTTTGGCAAGGCATTCCTTATACCTACCACTTATTTTCTTAATTTTTGCTAGTGATCTTCCAAAAAATATCAGCTTAGGACAAATCACTGTTTGCAAATGATACAACCATAACTGTATCAGCAGAGACCCCAGAGGAGCTACAAAAACATGTTAAAGTTACCTACAATGAAATAGGGCTTGGTGTTGACATAACAAATTATTATTGAACAAAGGTAAAGCAGGATCAATTTTTATCTGCACTATCACTTCCTCCTTCAGTTACATGAGAATCTGTCAATTACTAAAGGGAATGCTGCAAAAATTCATTCAAAAACAAACGAATTGTAACCTTCTCAGGAATTAATTTTGAAATGCCCCAGTTTTATTAAGAAGCAAAATTAATAATGTATCCTAAAAACATCATGAGTATCAAATATGCCATATTAACTTTGACTTACCTAGACTTAAAACTGGAATGTACCAGAAATTGTCCCATTTCATCGCTATAAAACTAATTAACTGACATTATTATACATTGGAAGTCGATATCACATTTGAATGTTAAAACTTTTATCTCATGCGAATAAGTATTTCCTGAAATTCAGGGAAATTAGAGTATTAGAAGTTTCAATCCCCAATACTTTTTTCTTCAGAGATCTCAAACCACAAAATATACTATTGGACACTAGTAACCGTGCAAAACTCTGTGATTTTGGATTTGCAAGAAACATGAGTACTGGAACACACGTACTAACCTCAATAAAAGGTGAGTTTAAAAAAAAAATGGTGTTTTCCATTCTCTCACTATTTAGATTTATAATTATGTGTCATTATTCAATTCATTTGGAAAATTGTGTTGATAGAGATTTGTTTTTCAACTTCCCAATTTTAAGTAAGTTGTGCCTGAAGTCATAAGTCTGGTGCCAGATTTCTTCCCTGTTATAATTTTAAAATTTGATGTTTGTTTATGGAACATGGTATTGATAATTTCAATTTGAATCTGTTTGCAATCATGAAATATTTAATAATTCTATCATATTTATGATAACCATCTTCAATTATTTTTAGGGACACCTCTGTATATGGCCCCTGAACTCATTGACGAACAGCCTTACGATTATAATGCAGACTTGTGGTCCTTAGGTTGTATAATGTATGAGCTTCTGATGGGATCTCCCCCATTCTGCACAAAATCCATATTACAGTTGATACGACTCATTCGACACGAACAAATAAAATGGCCTACATTTTCTTCTGAAAAATGTATATCCTTCTTGAAGGTTAGTGCGAATTTTGAGATACAATGTAGAGGAAAAGTTTAATTTTGACACAATATCAGCTACGTATCTTGTTACAAACTCTCTGTGCTGAGCTGAATTTGGGAAGTCAGTGCTATTCATTGTCTTCAATTCAGTTTTAATCATTACCTCATTATGATTAAGATCAAAACAACATCTTCCAATGTTTCTATTTTAAAATTCTGAAATTCGATTACAGGGCTTATTACAGAAGGACCCTTCGAAGAGAATGACATGGGATGAAATTTTGAATCATCCATTTGTTAAAGGCCATATAATAATGTCAAAAAATTCCACTGGCGCACCGCTCACACGACCATTATCTCCTAGTACACTTCAAGCTAAAGAGCAACAAATGAAGGATAGTATCAAAAATAAACATATCAAGTGAGTTCTGTATAACAAAAAGGGTATATTACTAAACTATTATCATGATTTTATCATCTACTTCCAGCATTTTGAGATTGGCTTTGAAGGCAATACTTGTGTTAACTACACATAGTATAGTTTTGATGCTATTGCTTTCTCCCTAATCTAGAACGTTGAGTTTTTTATATTTTTTTTCAGATTACCATGTTCAAAAACGTCTTCTGAGGAACAGTCTTCTGTCACCGCTCAAAATAAGTCTTGTACGTCAAAAACAAGCAAAACATTACATTACTCGTCCACAGGAGAAAATATGAAGAAGTCGAATAGTCCAGACATTAAAAATAATAATCCAGATGAAAATACAGCTACTCTTCCTATAGAACATCCCAAACAAAATTCCCCTATCATCTCTGATCAGAAAGAAAATAATGTCTGTGAACAAACAACAGGGCTTGAAAATAATGTTCAAAGTTTGAGCCTCAATTCTGGTTGTTCCAAGAAAAATATAGAAGCTAATATGGATGTAAGCCAAGATTCCAACAAAGTTTGTAAGTTCTCACTCAGCTGTTTTAAAAACCTGAACAATAGGTATTTATGAAACAAGTTCGTAAAGTAGTACTTTTTTGTATGGGCGTGAAGTTAATTGAATGAGTGAATGAGCCAATCTCAACAGAACATGCAAGTACAAAAAAGGTCTTTACAAAAATGTATCATACAAAATTATTTCTTTGACAGTTATTATATTGACAAATTGTAGTTATTGGTCAATGTTTTAGCTTAACAAGTTTTCAAGTTTTGTCATATCAAATAATTTTTTTTTTCAATGTAAATAATATAATAATAAAACATATAATAATACAAAGTATGATATGAAAGGTGCGATTAAGTGCCTTCCTGCTCATAGAACAGAACGTAGGCATCTCCGCTCACGAGGGATCTAGATGAAATTGGGTTCACTTGTGTATCATTATATTCATGCCATGTGCTCGCGTATGGATGTCTACAGTAGGCTGTGTAATGTCCGCTATAGGTAGTCCCACTATGATTAGACAATGCATAAAGTCTATAGCTACAAGGGGTTACGTTTTCTGCTGTGTAATTACTCATATCTAATCCCTCTAAAGGAAAATCAATACTAACATTCAACTTTTCTCTGAATCTTCCTGGAATCTGACGTAAAATACCGACTGTTTGAAAAATTTATGAACAGTATGTAAACCGTTTATTACTTTACGCACAGTTGATGATTTTACTCACAGTTGATTTTTTTATGCACTTGTGCTAAAAAGTATTACTTTTCGCTCTGTGAACATTGCGGAAAACCTTAGGTCGTAGAAAAAAGTTATTTATTGTTCAACTGTTGTCAAATATGACTGAAGTGAAGCTGTCACTTTCAGGCAAAAAGTGTTAGCTTTTACTTGCATCGTCTGCTTTGGTAGTGTTTCAAGACAATTCACACAAATGCAGTTTAAACGAATCAGTCTTTCTGGACAGAAGCCTAAAATGAATATAAATATGGTTTTCAGGTGTTAGGAATACATTCAGTTTTATTGAAGATAACCAACCCATTGAAACTGAGGAATGGATAGTGTTTTTACAGCGTTCTCTGCAAGAAGTTATTACTGGAGAACTGGTATCGCTTACTCAGATCAGTCAAACTAATGTTCTGGTTTCGCCTTTGAGGAATCCCAATGCCAATTCAAAAGTGCTCAGTTTTGTGGCTAGACTGTTATCCATTCCGTTTGTTGTTAAGGGTGTTTCAGAAGATACTTTGGTGCAAATTAAGAAGGTAATGGTGGGTTTATTTATACAGCACGTAAAATAAAATAAAATAATACCTCTAATGGTAAAAATGTCATAATACCTGTTGTCGATTCGGTCTTCAGGATGTTTATTCCTGCATTTGAAAAGGATCAAAATATTAATTTTTCCTTTATTATATAGGTTTATCTGGAGGTGAAATTGGTACCAAATCTGGTATACGCATCAAAACTGTTGGTTCGGGAACGGCGAGAAAATCAAGAAAACGCATCTTCTGATTCACCATCTCCAATCATGTCTCCACTTCCAACATCAGAAACGTATAGGCGCCTGTCTGATCTTTGTGACGAAGATGTTCAAGCACTAGAATACATTTTCTTACTCATTTCACATCTGGTTCATATCAGTGATGATTTTCTGATACAGTTTTGTGATGCAATTGTGATTTTATCTGTTTATCCATTGATGAAGCTGTTTTTGTCTCTAACAAGTGAGTTTTTTAACTAACATCTTGATATTTGAAACAAGTAGTGATAGTATGCGTTTCGTAGATACTACGATTTCGGCTTGTATATTTCAGAGCTCCAAGTGTTAAGAAAGACACGACTCCTGGCCTAACATAATCCTGGACTATCATCCTGTGAAGTGTCAGTGCGACAGTCAGTCTCCAGGGACTAGAAAGCAATATCGATCAAAATAGTGAAAGTGCAAATGCTAGCATAACTTTATCATCCAGTTCAAATCAACATATTTTGCTGTCTACTGCATACATTCAAATTTTTGATGAACGTAAAATTCCCCATACCATTAGAGCACTTTTGGACAGTGGAAGTCAATGTAGTTTCATATCGAGTGACATATGTCAAAAACTCTTCTTAAAAACTCATAAATTCGATTTTTCAGTTTCTGGATTGAATCAAATAGTGACAAAAATAAATGAAAGTTGCACTTTAAAAATTGGTTCCCATTCCACAAATTTTCAAACCAAAATAAATTGTTTCGTTTTACCTGAGATTACCGGGTTTGTTCCAAGTGTGAAACTGAATGTTTCCCATTTGCAAATACCAAAAACGATGAAACTAGCTGATTCAAATTTTTATAATCCAGGCAAAATTGACATGCTGATTGGCGCAGATTTGTTCTGGTCACTTTTATGTGTTGGTCAATATAAATTAGGTCCTGGACAACCCATTTTACAAAAAACCAAATTTGGCTGGGTTGTTTCTGGTCCTATACCTATTTCTCAAGTCACTTCGAGTTTGTGTCATATTTCTACAATGGACATTCAACAACAACTCAGTAAATTTTGGGAATTGGAAGAATGTCTAGACACTAACCAAGTACTATCTGTTGAAGAACGTACATGTGAAGATCATTTTGTCCAAAATTTCAAACGTTTATCTGATGGAAGATTTCAAGTTTCAATTCCATTCAAAGACAACTTGATCGAACTAGGTGATTCTTTCTATTTGGCTCAGAAAAGGTTTCTTTCATTGGAGAAAAAACTACAAAGAAATCCTTCACTGAGAGAACAGTATGTCAGTTGTATGTCTGAATATGAAAACATGGGACATATGACAAAGATCGAAGACTTTGATAAAAATGAAGTGGCCTATTTCATACCTCATCACGGAGTTGTTCGTGATGATAGCCTTACGACGAAGTTACGTGTCGTCTTTGATGCATCAGCACCAACAACTTCCGGTTTGTCATTGAATAGCGTACAGATGGTAGGTCCAACTATTCAAAATGATCTTACATCTATTATCATTCGTTTTCGAAAACATGACATTGTTTTATCAGCAGATATCGAAAAAATGTTCAAACAGGTGTCTGTTGAACCTAGTCAAAGACGATTTCAAAGGATTTTATGGAGGTCGGAGTCATCTCAACCCATGAATATCTTCAATTTAAATACAGTTACTTTTGGAATGGCTTCTTCCCCTTTCTTGGCTATTCGTAGTCTTTTTCAATTAGCAATCGATTGTGAAAATCATTATCCAGTTATATCCGAAATAATCAAAAACGACTTTTATGTTGATGATTTACTCACAGGTGCAAATACTTTGGAAGAAGCTGTTTACATTTGTGATACAGTATCAAATATTCTAAACAGTGCAAAATTTCCATTGAGAAAATGGTACTCTAATGAACCACAGATCATAAAACACTTGAAAGCAGAATCGTTGACCACCGATACAACTATTCAGATTGGTCCTACTGAATGTGCGAAAACACTCGGTTTGATTTGGTCTTGTAATTCTGATGTGTTGAGATATAATATAAAATCAGAACTCGTACCTAAACGAATAACAAAACGATCCATTTTGTCTAGTACTGGACAGATATTTGATCCATTAGGTCTTCTTGCTCCCTGTACTATAATAGCTAAAATTTTATTACAAAAAATATGGCTTCAAAAACTTTCTTGGGATGAGTCACTTCCACTAGACATACACACCACTTGGTCAAAATTCAGGAATGAACTTCATTTTCTCAACCAACTATCCGTACCAAGACAAGTCTTGTGTCATAATGTGGCGAGTTTGGAATTGCATTCATTCTCGGATTCCTCTCAGCTAGCTTACGGTGGTTGTGTTTATATAAAAACAATTAATAATGAAGGAGAAAGTTTTGTTCATCTAGTGTGTGCCAAAAGTAAAGTCGCCCCATTAAAAACAGTAACTATTCCACGTTTGGAACTATGTGGTGCTTTATTGTCATCAAGATTAGCAAAGAAAGTCATTGATTCCATTAAACTGAATTTCAACCGGTACATCTTTTGGACAGACTCAACAATAGTATTGGGTTGGATTAAAACGCCTCCGAATCTATTAAAAACATTCGTTAGTAACCGTGTGTCCGAAATACAAGACATCACTGGTTCGTATGAATGGAGGCATATTCCAACAAGTAGTAATCCAGCAGATTTTTTGTCGAGAGGTGTACCACCTTCACAACTGAAAGATTTACGTTTGTGGTGGAATGGACCTTCTTGGTTATTAGAACATGAGTCCAGTTGGCCCAAACTCACATCCATTATAGATGAGCTACCAGAAACGAGAAAAAACGAAATCATTTCATTTCCGTCAACTTGTATGGAAAAATTTCCATTTACAAAATTTTCAAATTTAAATAGACTCAAAAGAGTAACTGCACAATTGTTCAGATTTGTGTTCAATTGTAAACACTCCCGATTAGAAAGGAAACATATTGTGTTAGCGGAAGATATAGAAAACGCTTTTGTAATATTGCTAAAGATTTCTCAAAAGGAATCTTTTCCAAAAGAAATAATTATGTTAGAGGAAGGAAAAGAATGCAATTCAAAAAGTAATGTCTATAATTTGAATCCATTCATAGATGAAAATGGTCTACTGCGTGTTGGCGGTCGTTTAGACAATTCATTTTATAAATTCAATAAAAAACATCCTATAATTTTATGTGCTTCACACTATCTAACTAAGTTGATATTTACTTCTGAACATATTCGGTTATTACATGCTGGCCCACAATTATTGTTAGCTTCATTAAGAGAAAGATTTTGGCCAATTCGAGGGCGAGATTTGGCCAAGCAAACTGTGCGGCATTGCATAAGATGTTTTAGGAAAAATCCTAAAACAACACATCCCATAATGGGAAATTTACCTGCGCAGCGCTTCGAAACAGGATCGGTGTTTCAAGTCACAGGTGTTGACTATGCAGGCCCGTTTCTTATTAAAGATAAAAAAGGACGAGGTGGTAAAGTATCGAAATGCTGGATATCATTATTCGTTTGCTTCGCCACAAAAGCAATTCATCTTGAATTGGTATCAGAACTAACAACAGATTCATTTCTGAAAGCCCTTCGAAGATTTGTGTCACGTCGTGGAACACCATCTTCAATATTTTCAGACAATGGCACAACTTTTGTGGGTGCTTGTTCAAAAATGAAAGAATTGGATAAATTTTTGATTTATAATAAAAATGAAATTATTGAATCATTAGCAACTGAATCCATAAAATGGAATTTTATTCCTCCAAATGCGCCTCATTTTGGAGGCCTTTGGGAAGCCGGGGTTAAATCGATTAAACATCATTTAACAAGAGTCATGGGAGAAGCTCATCTTACATTTGAGGACTTTTATACTTTGTTGACGCAGGTAGAGGCAGTGGTAAATTCCCGTCCCCTTTTCCTTTTATCCTCTGAACCTAGTGATTTTCTTCCACTCACCCCAGTTCACTTCTTAATTGGAAAACCACTTATGGCTGTACCAGACCCAGATTGCGAACATGTTCCTGACAATCGGCTCACACGATTCGAACGAATTAAAAAATTAGTAAAACACTTTTGGAACCGCTGGAACAAGGAGTACATATCCCAACTCCAGGAGAGGATTAAGTGGAAAACTACTGGTGAGCAGCTGAAAGAAGATCAGATCGTTATTATTAAAGAAGACAGGTTACCAATCCTTCAATGGCGAATGGGTCGCATAATTACTCTACACCCAGGAAAGGATGGTATAAGCAGAGTTGCAACCGTCAAAACGAAGGGAGGAAACGTCAAAAGAGCTTTCAATAAACTGTGTCCACTTCCACTTCCAACTCCAAGCGACGTTCAAGATCAACATGTATGTTGAAGATAGATATCTTCAATATGGGGGCTATGTTAAGAAAGACACGACTCCTGGCCTAACATAATCCTGGACTATCATCCTGTGAAGTGTCAGTGTGACAGTCAGTCTCCAGGGACTAGAAAAAATCGAATTTATGAGTTTTTAAGAAGAGTTTTTGACATATGTCACTCGATATGAAACTACATTGACTTCCACTGTCCAAAAGTGCTCTAATGGTATGGGGAATTTTACGTTCATCAAAAATTTGAATGTATGCAGTAGACAGCAAAATATGTTGATTTGAACTGGATGATAAAGTTATGCTAGCATTTGCACTTTCACTATTTTGATCGATATTGCTTTCTAGGACTGGAGACTCAGTTTTGGTTCGATCAATGTGAAGTAAAGTATTATGTCGATAGCGACATATAGTGCAACCTTTCAGTCGACACGTCTTTGTTTGATGGCCAGATTTGAGACAATTGAGACACAGATGTTTCCTTTTGGAAAACTCAATTTTTTCAAATACTGGTAGTTTTAGAAAATCTTCGCAATGATAAATAGCATGGTCTTTTTTGCAAAATGCGCAAATATTGCTACTAGCTAGAAAATTTTTAGAAAAACCAGATTTTGTTTTATTGGAATTATTTTCACGTGTATAATCTCTATCACCACTTATTGTTTCCAATAAATCAGCCCTATCTTTAAGAAATGACTTTAGGTTTTTCAAAGTTGGCACTTCATGTTCAGATTTATTTTCTTCCCATTGTCGCAATGTACGCGAATCAAGTTTTTGACACACTAGGTAAATTATAAGAGTGTCCCAATGATCTACTGGCTGTTTCAGCTGTTCCAGAGATCGTAAATGTTTGGATACACTATCGATAAGCAAACGAATTTTTGAGGAGGATTCCTTGGCAATTGGTTCTAAATTGAACAATTCATGAACGTGTTTATTGATGAGCAATCGTGAATTGTCGTATCTTTCACGAAGAATTGACCATGCAACTGTATAATTCGATGAAGAAAATTCTAGTGATTTTATGACCTGCGCAGCACTGTCACTGAGTGATGCACGCAAATAATGAAATTTCTGGATGTGTGGCAAAGTATCGTTAGAATTTATCAAAGAATCAAAAGTATCTCGAAACTCCAACCACATGTCATATTTACCACTGAATTTGGGCAAATCTATCAATGGTAATCGAACACTCTGTATATTTCCAATATTATGTTCACTCACATAGGATGCAGGACTATCATGAACAGCATTTGTATGGGTACTTCCAGGAGGAAGAACTTGTATTTCATAGTGATTTTTCAAAACCCTTTTGGCATATGCCATCTTAGAGAAAAAATTGTTTTCAAATTGCTCCCTTTCTGACAACTGCTGTTCAAAATTGTCCGTAATCTGTTCAATTTTAGTTTGTATATCATTAAATTCATCAAAAAGAGTTTCAAGCCGCTCAACACGGCTTTGAAGATCTAATAATTGTAATTCATCCAACTTGGATCTAGGATCAGTTAAATTCGGATTAATCTCATCGCGTAAAAAATTTGAAAATATCGTTAAACGAGATTTTATTGAAGCGCGTTTGCGAATGAGTAGTTTCTCCTCTTCACTCATGTTGAGGAAATTTATACTTCACGACAAAATTCAGACAGAGGCAATGGAGAGAGATTGGATAACGAAGGTTTGGATAGGATAGGAAAGGTCTCACCCACTTCTTTCTGCTGATTTCAGGCTTGTTCTTCGGTAACGACGAACTGCTTGCAGGACTGGTTTTTCACAGGAAAAGTCTCGTATGGTAGCGAAGTTACACTTTTTCTGGAAGTATCCGGCTCGAAGGACCATGTATGTGACCAAGGGATATCTTGGTCGGTTTATTTATTTGAAAATTGTAGATTCTATTGAAGAAAATCGTTAGGAAAAGTTTTTTATTTCAACTTCAAAATTACAAGTTTATTGATTCTCCTATTCAATTTTTTCTAGTCCCTGGAGACTGACTGTCGCACTGACACTTCACAGGATGATAGTCCAGGATTATGTTAGGCCAGGAGTCGTGTCTTTCTTAACACCAAGACATGCATTCAGTGCGGCTTTTTTAAGCCCCCTCCCCGTTCACTTTTGAACGGTTTGCGGTAAAAAAACATGGAACAAAAACCATTTTACATGGTATTAACGATCAATTTTTGAAATAAAAGACATTAAGAGAGGGCACATCAATTTAAAAATTTCAAATGGCATGGGGCATGGAGCGACACATTGTTGAAAAAAAAAATTCAATTCCCTTTTCAACCATATACTGTTTTTTTGGATTTTGTCAATCTTTTTTTTACCATATTCACTCGAAAAATTAAGTATAGGTGCGGATCTGAATGGAACAAAAATGTTTTGAATGCTATTACCGAAACTACTTTTTGAGAAAAGATACATTTTAATAACTCCACAGATGGCGCTAGGGGCACATCAACTTGAAAATTTCGTAAGGCAAACATGGAAATTGTGAAAATACTCATTGAAGAAAATCGAAAAAAAAATATATGGTTTAAGAAAGAATTGAATTCTCTATTCAACTATGTGTAATTTGACCCCCATGTCATTTGAAATTGATGTGCTCCCCCCTCCTTTTTATATCCAAGTGAAAAACTGTACAAAGAATCAAAGAAAATATAAGACAATTATTTGGATACAACATAATGATTTATATCTACAAACATAAAACGAATATAAACTTCAATAATCATATTTATAATACAAGAAATAAAAATAGTGTCACAGTGAAAAATGAAGTTAAAAAACAAGGTATCAGAAAAATTTCAAATATTTATTGCCATTTTACTATGATTTAATTCCAAATCATATAAAAACGATCAAGTAATTATTCTTATTCAAAAAACAATTGATAAAATGGATTCAAGAGTCTCATCGAAATTTATTTCATGATATCTTTCTCTTCAATTAATTCAGGTTAGTTTATTTTTATTATCATTTTGTTGAATTTCAAAAGTTTACAAAACATATACCTACATGTAATTCTTACCTGAAATTTCTCGCAACAAGTTTTCAACTTGGGGGTATAATTAAACCATTTATTCACCTTTTTATACTAATTGATGTAATGCTTTTTTATTGAATTTTGAATAAACTTTATTTTTATTATTATCTTTAGTATCAGTGATTCCATCATACAAATATAATACTAGACTAGAACCACAGATTAAGTTCCAGATGCGAAACTCCGCCCACCGCCTTTGATCTTTCTTCACTCGTTGCAGTGACCTCGAAACAGCTGGGGCATTTAAATTGGAGTGCGATGAGAAATGCAAGGGCCGGCCTTTCAGCTTCCAAAACGTGTAATGATTTTATAATGTATGCCCTTTACGGTTTTGGTAGTTATAAATATAATGATCAATTAACAGGCAAAATTAGCGCTATCCCGTGGAACATAATAATAATGGTTATTACAAACATGAATTGTCATATTTTGGTGATCTTGAAATGATTTTATAACTACTAGTTTCGCTGGAAGTACCTAACAGGAATAACTTTGGAATTTCAAAGTGATATCCTACATATTTTTGGAATAAAAGTCCGTGCTCACAAAAATTACGTAAAGTTTTTATTATAAAAATAGAACATACTGTTTATTTCTTACAAGTTCATTAAAATGCAAAGCTTGCGATTTTTTTTGTTGCTACTTTTAAAATCTCTATTGCTGTATTTCAACAGATAGTATAATCTTAAACGTATAAATAACTTAACAAGGTAGTCAATTGGAAAATTACTACAAGGATGGGAAAAACCTTTTACGGCTAAGCAGAGCAAATACAAACTATAGCCATCTCTTGGCAAAACCAAGCATTTCAAAACGTTTTCAAAAAAAACTTTCTCCAAACAATAAATATAGGAATAAAAACTTTCGTGTGGCGTTTTCAAGGAACCAAATAATATTTTTTTGTCGTAGGCTTTGAAATGGATGAAGATATTTGAGTCGTCTAAACAAGAATCTTCGGTAGCAAATCTGTCACATACCTGGCATGAGTGTAGACATAAACATTTCGAAATCAAATATCCACAAACATATTTAAAAGCATTCTGTTCGGTTAGTAGAGTTGTACGGTTATCAGCATCACTAACTCGAAAAGAAGCATATTGGGTATTTTGAAAAACCGCTACAGAGGCTGTCTCAAAGTCCTGATGGGGTAAAGCTGCCGACAGAATTTCTGCCAATTTTGTAATTAAAGAGCCCAAATCGTCTTGGCAATTCATGTTGTCTGTGTGGAAATAATTGGTGAAAAATAGCTTCTGAAAAGCTCTAGAAAATTGTATAGGGGTTGGGTTGACACAACTGCCACTTTGTTGCCTGATCTAAAATTCATTTCCAGTATTGTTTTTGAAGTCACGATGCAGGCATAATAAAAAATAGCGTATGTTACACGTGTCCAGTTCAGTTCTGTTCAGTTGTGCCTTTAAACTCGTTGCGCATACTTTAAAGGCTCACTTGTGTACTTGTATCATTCTTTCTATTATTAGTGAACATGAAATTTCCATAAAATAAATGAGTCGTCTATCAAGTTAGTGTTATAATAATATCACAACAGGCAATAACATTTAATTGATATAAATGTAAAAGGGTTGGCTTTGGACTAAAACTAAAACCACTGTCAGAAACCAAACAGCTAATGCCGTGCATGGCCGATTCTGTGGCAGTGCGATGAATTTACAGCGTTGCCACATTAACTGTTGAAATGTCGCGATTCGGGTGGAAGCGTGGAAGAGCGCAGCAGCGGCCGTCATCGACATCGTGCTATGCTGTGGCAGCAGCCATCGCCAGAGCGTTTAACTCAATCTGGCAACAGCCAGGATACCTGGACCTTTAAATCGGAGTCTCTTCCATCTCTCTCTAAAATTAGTTTCTTTGTCCCTCTGTCGCATCTGGAACTTAATCTGTGCTAGAACGCCAATTAGTTCAGAATAACGTGGTCCCTCTACGGCAGATACACCAATCCATGAGTTTGCGCAATAGAGTGCAAGTGTCGCCAGGGACGGTCTTAGGATTTTTGACTTCCTATTCCTGAATCTGGTATAAGTTTCCGTTAAAAGCATTTGCAATAAAATAGAGTTTTCCTTTAATGATATATACAGAAAACCAATAATTGACTTTTTAAAATAGAAATATTGAGTGTAGGTTTTCTATTTTGTGCTTCCTCGCGACCAAGTAGGGAGAAATTATTGTGATATCAATAAATCCAAATTTGATAAGAATTGATTCTATTCCACTCAGAAAAAAACTAAATTTGTGTGTCCATCGGCCTCACGCCTAAACCATTGAGCCCATTATACTCGAAATCCAAATCAGAGTGAGGAACACTTTCTTGAGGTAGGCATATTTTTTATTTTCGAAATTCTGAATATTGAAGGTGATTTTTATGAATATTTGAGTAATTTGGGTATTGAGGCCTTTGTGTTCAAGAGATTACAAATGCTTTTGTTATGAATAATGATGTAAGTTGAATCAATTAAGAACCCAATGTAAGTGGTGATTTTGAATCACATTATGTGATGAAAGAATCTACTTCTACAAATTGAATAATTAGTTATTAATGCGAAAAAGTATGTAATAATAATAAGAAAGGCTTTTATTGACAAGACATTACAATTTTTTTTTACATGAGTTCTACTTGTTGACTCTTGTTATCACTCTTCAACCGTTTTTGTTGAAGAACAGAAATGTTATTGATTGGATATAAAATTGGGTAAAAATCTGCTATATATATTGTTTCTCTGGTAAAATACTACATTTTTGCATTCGGTCAGAGGTTCCCATTTATCATTGTAAATGTTGTTGATTTGCATTAAAATTCATATGGCATTTTTTGTAATCAGAAGTAGATTATCGAATGTTGAGAGAAATAAATATGAAAAGTCAAAAATTCAAATTGTCAAATGTTACAGGATATTTGTTTCATTTTGTTTTAAATAAGGAGAAATGGTAGGATTGGAGGAAAAAGGACTATAATAAGTCTCAATAAATACATTTTACTTTTATTCTATATATGTCTATCAAACGTAAATTGCATTTTGTTTCAAAATCTATTGGTGAGAAAATAGAATTAATTTTGTGAGTGTTTTCCTCTTCAGTTCACCTCTAATTTTCTCAGTTTGCGACATCGCAATATTGAAAAATCTAATTCTGGTGTAAATTCTTGTTATTGCTTTTATTATTTTCATCTTGTGACTCACCTCATAGGGAGATATATCGAAAATGTGGTTTTTTATTGAGCTGAATAACTTTTCATCCTGAAATAATATTGAGTAAGTTTGGTGAATGAAGGTTTCAAAAAAATTTGTTTCATTTGGCATAAAATTATCGTAATTGCAAGAACTTGCCGGATTTTTCTCTCAAGGAAAATACAAATATTTATAACAGAACTTTTCCCTTATTTTCACAACAGAGAACCATGCACTTCATTATGTCTCTATTATTTGTCCAAGCACTTCGGAAGTAAAACTTCGCAACCAAATTACAGGAACGTCAGAAACAACAAGGGAAAACTCAGAAAACAACACAAACGGCAACGAAAACAAACTACTTAGGTATCAACAACTGCTAAATGCTCAAACCTAACAAGTAACAAAGCCAACGCCCAAATCTCGAAAGCCGACACTGATATCTTTCTTCGCTTGATACGTCACGATAGGATTTTAAGGCAGTGTTGCCAAGTTTACTGGACTTCCCACAATTACCTGCCCTAACCACTGACGATATTCCGAACTTCATATGGAACACGAAAAAATAAAAAACAACTTGGCAACGACGTGACCAGACAAAGCAATAATGCGCAAGTGCGATAGTTTGTCATCGTTCCCTATGAGGGGTCATTTAACTGAATCTCGGAAGGAGAGTTTGGCGTTCTAGTCTAGTATTATATTTCTATGGATTCCATTCAAATCGGTTTTTTGTTCTGTTTGTATGTCAAATCGTTCAAAAGTTAACAGAGAGGGGACTAAAAAATGCCGCACTGTATAGTGCTGAAACTATAATACAGTGTGGCAGATAACTCATTGTCATTAAAATCTAAGAACTTGAAACTAAAAAAAGCCTGGCTGCATGTTCTCAGAAATATCCAGCAAGTTCCCTACCTGTATAATTACCTTTCTAATGTCTATACGATAGAATCATGTTCTGGATGACATTTTCAAAGCAATAGTTGAGGGAAATTGCACTGCTTCTAGTTAGACATGTCGATAGTCTATACATCGATAGTGTTGATAGTGGTGTTCGGAAAACAACGATAGTACTATCGGAACTACTATCTAGTTGGCAAAAGTACAGTTGACAGACGATACACATTATGACAGTAGAGAACTTATGTTTGTTTATGAAGGAAATATGGGAATATTTAACAAAATACATTTTAAACATATTGTGCTCCACTTACTTAATAACAAAATCATTAAATCGAATACTTAAAAATTCCGCGCCTACCTGCGTATGAAAACAAAACAAATAAGGTTCATATGAGAAAAACAAAATGGTATTCAAGCAATGAAATGATATACTTATCAAAAAGAAAACTCCATGCAAGTAACAACGATCTCCATGTTATTCACTAGTATATGATCCATTTATTATAATCGTTCTGATGAATCTGAGGTTGCTGGTATTGAAATATATTTCCAAGCCATTTTCCTCAAATCTGACAACCGGTTGCAACCCTCAAGTCTTCGAGAAACTAGGGAAGCTGGGAAAGACGCAGCCCTTATCTTTTAACGTGTGATGTCATGCTCGAGACCGATGACCGTGCTGGAAATTTAACCCACGACCCTACGCTTGAGAGCCCAACGCTCTACCAGCATAACCATCATGGCCCATAACAACCTCTACTTGATGTCAACTGATCCTTTGAAACTATTGATATCTGTGTTACATGACATTGGTCTGTCAGCCTAAACTCTAATATTTATTGGAAATCATCTCAGTGAAAGAAATCATATTGTAGCAATCGGAGAAGAACTCTCATCTCTTCAGCGAGGAGTGCCACAAGGGTCAAATTAGGGTCTAATTCAATTCGCACTCTATTGTTCTGATCTTATTAACAATAACTCAAGTGGAGAGTGCATTTTATGTAGATGATACTCGAGTTTATTTCTGCTTTCCTCTTCTCAATGTTGAAGATTCTGATCTGAGCAACTTTGTCAAAACAGATCACTGTTTACTTTTAATCTCACGTAAATTTAATATTTTGCAATTCGGTTCCAAAATCGAACGTTCTGAGTGATTCTTGATCTGCGGTTTGAAAAGCATGTTGATAACCTGTCGAGATGAGCTTTTTCCTCGCTGAAACTAATTTATGGTGTTTCGGATAAATGCTTGTGAAATATCATAAAGTGTGCCATAAGGTTCAGTTCAGTGCCTAAGTTTATTTCAAAACTTTGGCTAATAATATGAATTTCTACCTTTGTGACTTTTAAATACTTTGGTAATTCAGACTTTAGATGTACATTTGAAATAATTTAATGATGAATTTCCATTATTTTAGACAATACAATTTTATTGTGAATTTTTATTCATCATTTTTCAGGCAAGCATAAGGTCAGAGTGGTGGAAGACTTATTAGCAATTATGTCTCATCTTATGAGAAAATTTCCAGAAAACAGCGATATCGTCGAAAAAATACTTGTGTTTACAGATTCCAATAACTCCGAAAAAGACAAAATCTGTTTCGTGGATTTACTGAGACATTCCAGCCCTCTACTAAGAGAAAGGACCTGTATCTTCCTTTCACTGATGAGCAACAGTTTGCCAGAGAATACTATCAAGTTGTTCTGGAATACCACTGTTAGGGAAACTTTGGAGGCCCTTGTTTATGATTCCGTAGAAACAGTTCGAAACGTACGTATTTCTGAATGACAGTCTAGTTTCAATTCACTTTATTTCCAAAAGTAAAAAATAGCAAATTGTCACTAGCCACCTGAACATGTTGATACTTCTTTTTGTTCGAAAACAGAATATATTAAATATCAGTCCTAATGAGAAAAAATTATTATTTTAAAGAGCTGGCAGCTAGTAACTCATAAGCTTCTTATATTGTATATGATCATTTTTTTTTAATTGATCAGAAAGTGAAAAATCTTGTGTAGACAGTTCATATGGCAGACTGCTGGATTCTTATCAACTAAATCCTACCCATCCCCAACCTGTGCTGATGTGTTCCAAGAACTGGAAACTTCCTTGGAATTACTTCAACGTTAGGCAATCTTTCTTGTGGATGTCAAAGATGTCTAGTTTCTTTACTATCATAGCTTTCTCTGAGTGTGGTCTCATTTTCTTTGGTCTCTAGTATTGTTCTTAACCCTCTACACATGTGTGGTTCCATACTTCTTCCTTTTCCCCCAAAGCTGATACAGCCCTGGAGGCTCACTAAGGGCCTGACCGGGTTTCCTTGAAGAAACATATAAAAAAAATTAATTTTCTTCATTTTCATTAAACAAAACAAATGCTGTGAATAGTTACTGTATATTTAAACAAAATAGTGTCATATATTCCTAATTGGACTTGCCTGTAAATAAATTACTAAACCATGAAATGAAGTTTGATGAATTGAAATAACTTCATTAGTGAAATACAAGGAAATAACATGTGTTTACGTTTTCTACAGCCTGAAGGAAAGCTAGGATTATAGATAATCCTTCATTTTAAGGTCCTGAATCTAGTAGTAAGGTATGAACATATATTTAAAAAACGTTTAAATTTATCTCTACATTTTGAAAAAAAAAAAATTATTTGGGTTTATGCAAACAAATGTATACACATGAGTATTCTCCTGGAGTACTTTCCTACAAGTTACTTATGTATTGAGACTCCAGAGACATCTTCAGCCAACAAGGCTCATTGAGCTCTCCATGATGGCATTACATTGTGTCCTGGCACCCAGAAACTCTACCCTTCTGTTCTGCTAGGGCTTCTTGATCTCACAACAGAAAGAAATTATAAGGGTGTATGAGAAACAAAATTTCATGTTTTTATACCACTTCCATTTTCAACACTAATGCTAGTTTTGTCCTATATGGACATTATCAATTTATTATATCAGACTGCAGTCTATCAAACTATATCTTCAGACTGAAGTAATGGTTTGATAATGTCCATAATGCAGTAGCAGGAAGTTTTATTTCTCAATTTTTCATGATGATATCCTACCACATAGTAACGGATGCATCCATCAATTTATTCAAATTGAAAAAATAGGTATCTCTTCAGTTTTAGTTCTTTTATATACTTCTAACTCCTGCTTCCATTTTGATGTGTTATATTTAAAATGAAATAATATTCATTGACTTATTGTTTCAGGCTGCAGAAGTGACTGTAATGGGAATCAAAAGTAAATCCTACTATGGCAATATCAAATGAAAGATGTCAATGATTGGAGACACTCATATCCCAGATGTGACTAACATGTATTCGGATGTATATTTGTAAATACTGTGATAGTTTTGCCTATGGAGACTTCAGTTGCGGACTGTACAGAAGAGGGATGGAGAATAATTGCACAAATGTATATAGATATTTCAGTCTGGTTTTAGTCTTCAGGAGAATTAAACGAGAATTATAAAAATGTCTTTGATGAGCAATCAAGAATTTTAAAGTTTATATAATTTTATGTCACTAACAATGGCGAATGCATTGAATAATGGAATTATTCCTTTATCAACGGAAAATGAATACAAGCATAATGTTGATTTATATATAAAAGATATTTCATTGAATGTCGAGAAGTTTTACAATTTTGGAACAAAGCTTTATCTAGTAGATGTTCTGAAATTGTTAAAATAACATTATAAATAACAAGGGCGCTAGCTACATGATCCCAAATTACATAGAGCGCCACCACCAGATGTACTCCAGAGCAAATCTTTAATAATAATGGTATATTCGCTATTTTAACTGTAGAAATAACAGTCAGTACCACCTGATAATCAATGCAAGAATATGAGTATATAATAAAAGTGTTAACTACCACTACCACTCTAACATTTGTCAGTACTTGAAAGAGACAAAAACATTCTTACTGAATATAACGGTGGTGCTCCCTTTCATTCTGGCTGATGTATAGATCATTTAAGTTTATAATTATTGAATGAAGCTTTGTCTACAAGTGAAACTTCTTATAATAAAGTACATTTTTACTTTGACTACATGGACCAAGCAAAACCTGTATCATTTTAAAAAGAGAAAAATACAATTGTAATGATGTATTGTTCAGGAACTCATATGATGATACAATCTTGAAATAGTAACAAATTGTTTTTTTTTCGGGGATAATAGTGTCCTGATAAGTGATATCAGAAATCCTGAAATCAAAAACGGAGATGAGTTATAATGAATTGTATTGGCCAACTCCGGGTTAAGGTCGTTTTCGAAAAAGTAAGGTCTTATGTAACAAACAAATTCTAAAAACACTCTAAATCCACGAATGATAATTGTAATATAACTTAATCCAGAGCCCAGGTCAAAAGGTGTGATGACTTGTTATTTGTTATGAAAAAAGAACTATTAGTCGTTAATGATATTCGTCCAGGTAAAGAGACGTCGGCGTCGGGGTGAATCGGAAACTGGAACCAATTCGTTTGGATATTTTTTCAATGACATAGAAGGCGAAAGAGTCAGGGTATATAAATGGTTGATTCCAAAACTACCCTTTGATGTTCTGAATAAAACAACTCAGTTATGTGACACTTTAACATTTATAAAGATATTCAATGATTGTTATGACGGGGCCAGGTAGCCGAGTGGTTGAAGCGCCGATGTTTCAATCACTTATTTGGCTGCCATTCGAAGGTTCAAACCCTAGCGACTGCAGAAAATTTTCTGATGGCCCGAGAAAGTGCTGGGAATCGCATATAAAAAGGTATGACCTCGTTAATCTTTGGCTCACACAAGTTTCGACTTCTGAGGGCTGCCATTCGTAAGGTGACGTCAGCTGGTTAACGTAAAAAAAAAATTTTAAACATCATGTTTGACTGATAAAAAAGGAAAGTATCCAAATCCTAAGAAAATTGACAGGAGTATTATTTTAAATCATATAGAGACTGTAGATTGTAGGTATACAAGCTATGCGACCTTGTTAGCACTTCGACATAGATTATAGAGAGCTACAACCCAAGTATTACTCGCTACAGAAGAAAACGGGCGACAATCGCGCCAAATCGGCGAGACCTCCAAAATGACGTAAAGGATGTGCGATGATTTTATATGAGCAGAAAAATCTAGTTACTATTCTTGGTTCTTACCTACATGCCATTTATATTGGTATGTAAAAAAAATTGTAATAAATTGTCAGTTTCTTAAAAAAAACTAGTTTTTCGTGATAAAAAAATCTAATACTGGTCGAATGAGAATTCTGAAAAAATGGAAACTTGTTTGTATTTGAAATAATTTTGATGTTTTAATAGTGTAATATGACCAATATTATTTAGGCATAAATTCAAGTTCATTTTACTATTATTATTTCTTTGTGTGTGGTTATTCAGCTTGAAAAATAACACAAAAGGTTTAAAATCCAAAAAGAATTTAGGTAAATAACATAACGGAAAAATCAAGTTGGTGGAAATATATTTGGCTACATGGCAGACGAGAACTAGCAACTAACTTCAGTTATTGAAACGGAACCGACGATCAAAGTCACAAATGAAATAGAAGAAAGCGGCATTTTTTTCTAGGTGTATTAATTATAAATTGTCCACATCAAACCGTTGCCAAAACATCGGTGAGCAGACGACGCGACGTCTATATGGCTGTCGTAACTGTCAACGATAATGGCTTACTCATCTGCAAAATTTAAATAGTAATCTATAGAAATGGATCAATTCAAGCAGACGTATTGGTTGTAATCTTGGAAGAACTGAGAAGAACATATCTGTTGTTCCGTAGAGAGTGGAATCAGATATTCAATTTGTAGTTGAGGGATATCAGCAATCTTTTAGAGACTCCTGAAGATGATTTTCGGAAAGATTTTAGATTAACTAGAGTTTAACTAGAGAACTGGCTTGGAAATTTTTCAACGAACTGAGCGATCTCTTTCAATGTCCCGCAGGAACAAGAGGATACCTCGTGTAAAATTTTGTAAAATTTGTTTTTACGAAACTCCCAGGTTTTCGGAGAAAACCCCTCAAAAGCAGAGCTTGTGGGAGCAAGGGAGATCCGGGACCTACAGTTTAAATAAAAGTGGAATCCGAACCACTTCAGCTCAGTGACACACGACCGGGGATCGAACCCGGACCGTCTGGGTGGAAGCCAAACGCTCTAACACCTCGACCACTGTGTGATACAAGTAAACAAAGAATTATGAATTTTAATTCTATAACCAATTGCATAATCATTTTTATCATTGCATTTTTTGCCCATGGCAATCACCAGAAATCTATGGCAAAAGATAAATCGTGTGCCATGTCCCAGTCTTCTGTCAGCAGGTGTATTCACGAAGTAGGTCTCATTAATATTGGTTGATTATTTAGTTTGATCATCTGGTTCATACTTATTTGTACGAAAGCAGTAATTTTATTTCAAATCATCCGCATATACGGAAAATTTTTGACTACAGAATAGTTTTACTACTTTTTTTTACAATTTCGAAATATTCACCAATTGATTCCAGTTGATTCAGATTTCCAGCAAGTAACTGACACCGAGAGTTTAATAATTTTGTTTTCGTCATCACTCAATCATAAAACATGAATTCACGTGTACTACCCCTCTTAAAAATTCAGGTAGCTTTTCAATTTTGGTTTGGAAAATGGACTGTATATTAGTTGAACGAGAAAAATGTAATTCTGAGAAATTATAGAAAACGGCTTACCTCAAAATGGAGTTTTCTTTCCTGTGACAAGGGGCCCCTTGGTGATGACGAGGATGCTGCAAATGGCACGATGTAGCTAACCGACATAAACATCAAAATTGTAACAAACACCAAAAAGGTTAACATATGCAGTTATAGCGGGTGTTCACTCTTATCAGCGACGTACATGTACAGTGTTTATAGAATACGAATTTCTGAATTGTCGGTTAGATTGACGTAATCGTAAATTGAACTATAATCGTTAATGAACGACTCGTTAAATAACGAATTTTTAGATAATAGCTAGAGATAATATTGATCTCATAACAACATTTTTAAGAAAATGCGTATCCAAGAAGCTTTGTCAAAAGAACAATCCAACACATCGACAACAGGTAACAACAAGTCCTTCCACAATTAATAGACAACAGTCTTTAAAGATCAGCACAAAGCTATCCCTGGTAGGTACATGTCCAGGATACACGCGAAATTTGCAAATATACCTACCTGCGATATAGGAATTTCCGAGTTCAAAGTCAGGATTTCCCAGTTCTAACTCGGAAAAACAAAATTCGGAATTTCCGATTTTGAAGTCGGAAAAATTCCGACTTCAAATGCGGAAGTCCCGAAGTTGAAGTCAGAAAAAAAAAACTGTGTGGCCCTTATACGCTTTCGTAGTTCACCGCTTTTTTCGAATATTATTTGTTTCGGCAAATGCTAGAAACTCCAGAGAAGCTGGTGGTTTAACAAAGAAAATAAAGAAGTAGCTCATTTTTCGTACATAAGAGCCGGCTAATAATGGAAAAAAAGCTTGTGACCAATTTTTCATTATAATTAATTCAACCCATCAGTTTTCCCAAACTCACTGTATATTGCGATATTTGATATGACCAACTCGTTGATGCTGTTCCGACCCGAATTAGCTTCACAATGTAGTCTATGTATATGGAGCTAATGAAAAGACAGCATACAATTTCCTTGATCAAATATTTGCTTTGTGTAAGGGCTGGGGTGTCACATTGGATAATAAAAGAGGCCAGCAATGACACAATACGATGGATCGCGATATAAACGTGATTATTCGAAATGAATTATGCCTTAATTGGGAGTAAATTGCCTTCGAAAGAAAGCAACGGTGATTTCGCAACCCAGGTGGCTGTCTATATTTCTTCCGATCGTCAATAATTAACACATCTTTTGTAACGTTATATTAAAAGTATGCTTTGTCAAAGTTATGATGATTGAAGGTTAATAAATATCTAAGATTTCTCGCATGCAGCGGCGTTACCAATAAAATTTTAATTTGCATTGGAAATTGATATCTTCGAACGATTTTTAATGTGTGCAAGCGGGTTTTCTTACAATTTGAACTCGATAAATGAGCTGCATACTCTTCTCCCGTGTAGAAATCCGTGAAATTATCAACTGAACATGTGAAATAAAAGAAGGTATACAAGAACGATTATTTAACTTACGCATTTTAATTTTTGGTATTATATGGATCACAAAAAGAACCATTGCACACAATCGCGGCGTGCACATGCGTTGCAATTGTTTTGTTAATATGCAACTTTTGTAATAACTCGGAATAATTATTTATTATATGCAATTGGTCTATATGAAAGGTATTATGTAAATAAGCACCAATAAAAAAGGCATACATAGCGGAAGAATATAAAATGTTTGCATCCTGAAATAGCAGTAAAAGTTTTTTCATACAATTGCGAAGTGTACAACACTGTATTCGAATTAAATTCGTCATAGATTACGAGCTAAGATCTCACCGTATCCTTCATTCAACATGGTAGTGCATCAAAACAATCTGCGCTCCATTATCGAATCAAATCAAATAAAAATTTTATTTCCATCAAAACAAAAGTATATGTAAAGTGTGTACAATTTGAGAATTGAGAATAAATTATCTACATCATTGATAACCTTGGTAAAATTCATTAATATTATAAAAAACATGTTGAAGGAGGAGAGATTTCAATTTATGCTTGAATATTTTAGTATTTTCCGTATTTGTGATTGTGGTAGGAAGACATCTGTAGATTTTAGTGCCTGTATAAAAAATATGTTTCTATTTATATTCAGTTTGAAGTTTGGTAGAATATATGAATCTTTATTTCGGATATCGTAGCCGTGAATATCGGAATGAGTTACTAAATTATTTCTGTTTTTAAAGATCATTAAGCTGGCTTTATATATATATATATATATATATATATATATACAGCTGTCAAAGGTTAGAACTCTCGGAATTAAAACGAAATATACTCTATTTTCACTTAGATTCTGCTTGCGTTCCTCATAACGTATTAGAAACTTGATTGAACCTTGGGTTGGTCAGAACAACGAATTGTTGGCTGCCTGTCAATTTGTGGACAAACCTCTACTTTTGGATTCCTTGGTTCGTGTCAAATTAAGTTTCAACTAGTGACTGTAGATGTCATGAATGTCATGAATAACTTCCTGTTATATTCTGTCTTGCCTCACGGTATTAATTCTTGAGTGGATTCGTTTTGATTTCGAGAGCTCCATAAATCCTTTCTGATGAGTGCGTTAGCACGAAACAGCTGTCAAAGGTTAGAACTCTCGGAATTAAAACGAAATATACTCTATTTTCACTTATATATATATATATATATATATCAAGATGCATATAACTCCTGGTGCGTTTACTGATTCGCTTTTGTTTCAACTAAAGTTCTTGATCCTGTAATTGCGTCAATAGAGTTTGTTCCATTCGTCAATGGATGACGCCTAAGTCATATATAGTGGAGTTTCCAACAATCCAAAGTGCCTACTAGATAAATTTTTTGAGTTTTTGAACGTTAACATTATTTTGAGGTTATATGTCAATTACCGTGTGATTTTTCTGTTCTTTTCATACTTTTCGCTCAGTTCGGTAGTTTTGCGAAGTTTTTAGTTGTTGGGCTATTGTTATTTATTTGTTCTTGTGTTTTTCTGTCATTCGTAAAAGTTAGGGTAGTGTATAGCATTTTTTTGTGTCTCGACTTCGACATGACAATCATGACACGGTTCAATTTGAGGTTATGTCGATGAGTCGATGACGCAGCATGCGTTTGTCAAAACGACATGTCAAGTCATCATGATCGGTAATGATTTGCCTGCCATCTATGTTAAAATTGAGTAAACTCTCTTGACGCAATAAAAATGTCATGAATCAAGCAGGCCGTACATCAACAGTTTTGGATGACAATTTCACAGCTATAAGTAATTCCACCAGGAGTTATATGCATCTTGATATATATATATGTATATATATATATATATATATATATATATATATATATATATATATATATATAATTGGTGACTGTCATGATTCTCAGGTCATTGAAGTACTGCCTGATGAGTCGTATTTCCTCAAACCATATAAGGCTCGTATTGCTCTTTTTTGTAGCATAAAAGTGCTCTCAGCAGCAGTAGAATTACCCCAGAATTCCAATCCATACTGAAGAATACTGTGAAAATAGCTGAAATATACTATTTTTGCAGATGGAAACCCGACGTTTCGTCTTATTGTCAAGATTGCGAAAATTGCCCTCGAGAGTCTTTTATTGAGTTCACTTATATGGTTATTTCACTTCAAATTACAGTCAAGGGTAATATAACAAGACCTTGATAAATAGTCGACTATTTTTATTGCATCTAAATTTCGACTGTATTTTATAATAATTTAACGAGACATTATTTTGGCATTAATAATCTGATGAGAGCCCGAGAGCGAAGCTCGAGGGCTTTCATCTCTGATTATTAATGCCAAAATAATGTCGAGTAAAATTAATAAATACAAGAGAAATTTAGCAGCAATAAAATAGTCGACAATTAATCAAGGTCGTGTTATATTTGTGAAGATTATTTCTTGAATCTACTTCTTTATATCAGTCATATGAATGAATGAAAATTAAACAATTTGGAATAATTTATTTAAAATATCAAGAACAAAGCACAAAATCTAAACAAAAACAGCACCATCTTTATAATTTATCAATTGAAATTAAAAACACAATTATTGTAAGTGACATTTCCACCATGCGTAATTTGTGACATTTGTTCAGCTTTTGAAGAACTTGCAGTATTAACCGTAGAAGGTCCACATTCATTCTCTTATACAGCTTCAACACGATTGATTTTATTTGACGTTTAATATGTATTTATTTAGAGTACTGTCAGATGCTCAGGCTCCTTGATATGGGTATCATGCTGAATAGTCGGTGACTATTGTGCATCATGTAAATAGTCGCTAATAGAGCGTGTTGATTGGTCCTGTCAAACAGGAAACAAACGTATGATTGGTTGATGACTGATATTTAATAGACGAAAGAAATAATCAATATCTATCCCTAAAAATTTAATATGGTCGACACTTGTTATCGTTCCCTTATCTGTTTCAATGTTGATATCTGTTGACGATTGAGATGGATAGAATAGCATACAGTGTGTTTTATTCTGATTAAGTAATAACTTATTGGACGAAAACCAGTCGATAAGGTCATATAGAATCTCAGCGTTATGTTGGGGAGATAAAGTAGGATTGTTCATCATTATGTTCGTTTCATCAGCAAATAAGGAAAATTTTAATAGAGGAAAATTACAAACCAAATCACCGCCATTCTCTGGTGTGATTGCTTGGAGTGGATCAAGGTAGAATTCAATACCAGTGCAGTTTGATTCAACGTTATTTTGGTTCAAGGATGTAAAATCAAAGCCTGTTAGTTTCAACTTGCTGACTTTCTCATATGCTAGAATCAATGTTTCCATACTGGAATTTTCAAAATCTTCTCACCAATCTTCTATTAATCACTATAATCCACATAGTCACAGCTACTTATCTCGATTATTGATTTTCAAATCTCGATTTTTCTGCAATGCGCATTTGCAAAAACCAATGCTATGAAAATAATCTCTTCTCAGTCGGGCGATGCAGAGTGAAACTTGAGAATTCTCTTCAAAAATTGTAATTTTTGTGTAACTGACTTTTCGTAATCTATATAACACCAAAAAATAAGCCTGTGAAAAAGCATACGTTAAATAATCGTGCTTGAATATTTTCTTTTTTTTTCACGTGTTCAGTTGTTAATTTCAGGGCTTTCTACACAGGTGAAAAAAGTATGCAATTTATTTTCCGAAGGTTTATCATTTCAAAATGTGAGAAAAACCGCTCTGCCATACATTGAAAAATCGTTCGAAGCTATCAATTTCCAATGCAAATTAAAATTTGATTGGTGACGCCGCTGCATGCGAGCAGTCTTAGATATTTAGTGAAGACATTTAGAAATTTATAATAATCATAATTTTGAAAAAGCATACAATAAAAAAAATGTTGCAAAAATGAATTATTACTGGCCGGTCTATTAGGCCATAATCGGATCCAACTAATCATTTTGATTTTCCGTTAATCGAATTTCACTAGTATCTGTAGATAAAGGTTAATCGTCATCAAGTCAACAACGAATATTTCATAATGGGCACGATTTGGTATTTGAACAATCAAAATTCTAGTTAATTATACCGCCACTGCTTCTCCACTGAATTAGTATTTTGATTCACAATGTGATAATAATAGTGGAATTGACCAACTAATTTGAATATCTTTGTTTCACATGACAGCATAATTTGCGAATTGAGGCAAACAATGTTCACTCGAAAAGTGCTTATTGTTGTTACTTCAAAATATTAGCTTCTTAAAAATAGCAGACTCCTTTCACCTCCTAGTTTCATCTTTTGAAAAAAAAAAAAAAAAAAAAATCAGAAGAAATGGAAAATTCACGCTCATTTAAAACTTTTTAATTGATGTTGCCGATACTTGATGAAAATCCATGTTAATATCTATAATGAAGCTAAATGAATAATTTTCACTAAATAGGTTTACAAAACCACGACTGATAATCTAAATTACAACTTTGATGTGTTCTTTTAAATACTCTTATATAATAATAATCTTGAATTGATTAGGGTTCTGTGTATACCTGTCTCCAAATAAACCCCCGATAAGTATCAATATAACAGATTATATTTATTCTAGAGAGGTGAATTATGCAGTTCTAGATGGTCATTAGGAAGGTTCTCAGAATTTTTCCATTTATCAATCTCCATACTTTCTAAAAGATTCAACTTCATGACCTTGTTTTGAACATGAAGAATTTCAAAAGTATGGTTTTCAGTTAATAAATGGGTACCATATGTTGAATTTGTTTTTCCATTCACAAAGCCGTTTCTATGTTCGGTTAGGCGCTTTTTGAAGGTTCTACCAGTAACTCCACACCTTTCCTGTTTTCCCACTTTATCTTTGTTGTTTTTAATGTGTTTACCCATAGTATTGTCTGTCTTAAAAGCAATATTAAAACCTTGTCATTTCAAGAAATTACCTATTTCATTAATTGGTTCACCGATATAAGTTATTTTTTTGAACCTTTGGTGTTTTTTTAGTGAGGGAAAGACTTCTTGAATTGCTTTATTATATTGCTTCTTAGACAGAAGGTTGACTATCAAAGATGATTTATAACCATTGTTGACTACAAATTGTTTGATTTGTTAAAATTTAATGTGTTGAGAGAAATGTTAAGTAATCTATGTATCATACTATTGTGAGCTGCTACTATATGTTGATATAGGTGTGACTAGCTATTGTGAATTGTAATATAGACAGATATTACAATTTTATAGGTCATGCCTGACTGCACAAGTTTCATTACCTGCATTAGTTACTTTGATGAGTGTACGTTTTCTTTCAAGGGCCGGTTTTATACATTTATTTTATTCTAAAGTAGAACCCTCAACAAAAGTTCAAACAAAAATATGGCCTTTTGTCCTGATTGGTCTCAGTTGATGTTACTCGCTTTAATTTTTCTGTTTCATTCGGTGGCGGCGAGTTAGCGAACTCAGAACATCCACCATTTATTTATGTGGTAATGGCGAGTTCGCCAAAAATGTGTCATTTCGTATTTCAGTGTTTAATTTAAATCTGAAAATGTTTTACTCAGCTGTAATGACTTTGAAAATAATTAATCGTGTTGTGGAAGTTTTACCTTTGTTCAATAGGTAAGCATATTCTTTTCAGATATTTTTTTTCTTTGGTGTTTTGGCATCGACTGCTATGGTCATTAGCCACGTGTTCTGGATAGGCCTTGTTACTAACTCCATGTTAATTGGAACGCAACAGTGAATCGTGCAGGACTCACCCCAGTCCATCCACGAGATTTGAATAATTTAATCGGTCAAATTGTAATGTCGATGTCCTTCGAGTAGAGACACGTGAAACTCAGCTCCCCATTTAAAACCGAAATTCTAACGGGAAAAAGTGTATAAACAATTTTCAAACCGAGTACGTTGACTAAGTAATCAGAGCTATAATTTGTGGTTAAGAGATAATAGAAGTTAGTTCTCAAAGTTAAGTGAAAGACGAAAATAAGTGAAAGTCAAGAACGAGGGACTACCGCATCGATAAAGCAGTATGACTAGAGAACGAAATACTTCGAGCAATACAGAAGATTCATCAGAGTTGATCGAAGCTATAGCAAACAAGGTATGTGCCAAATTTTTTAACAAAATGGAGGAGACAATTGAAACCAAATTGAACACTATGGAATCAAATATAAACGAGAAAATTGAAAAATTTCAATCAACCTATAATCATCTAAAGGAAACTGTTTCTGGCCATGAACAACGTATCGAAAAACTCGAAACAGAGAAGGAGTATCAAAACCACATAAACATCCGCAATAGTTTGAGATTTTTCGGCCTAACAGACGGAAACAAAGATGCGCTAACTACGGTCTTGGAATTCCTCAACAAGGATATGAGTATTAGTTGCAACCATAGACATATTGACACAATCTACAGAGTTGGGCCAACGATCAGGGCAAAATTTCTTTCCAATATGTTGACAAGACAAATTTTAGAATCGAGAAAACATCTAAAAAACTCTAAAGTATCGATATATGAAGATTTAACCAAGTCCACATACGAATTACTCAAGAAAGCCAAACTAAAGTATGGTGTGAAAGGAGCATGGACAGTAGGAGGAAAACTCTACGTCAGAAGTGGAGAAAACGAGAAAAGGGTGATTACCTCCGAAGAGGATCTGAACACTTAATCAAAGTGGTAGAACTATATAAATACCTATTGTCACTTCATTCATCGAATTTGTCGACTTTTTATGGAACTCAGTGAACAGAATCAGTGACTGCTTTTTCATATGTGTATTTATATATCTTTTATCTTCTTTTCGTTTTTGTCGTAAAAATGGATTTCTCATTTGCCTAACTTTTTTGCCGCAATCATGGCTTGATTTATTTTAGTTTAATAATTGTTACTTGTTATTCAGAAATTTTACATATTCTTCTGAATAAACAAACATTTATTTTTTTACTGCTCCCATTTCTCATTGCAATGTTATACATACGGGGGCTAGAGCAGATCATTAGTCCAGTTAAAATCCTACAAACAAAAAAAAAACATAAGATGAATGTAAGAATTTATTACCAAAATTGCAGAGGTCTACGAACTAAAACTTTTTTATTCTCTCAGAACCTCTGGAATGAAAATTATGATATCATTATTCTCACAGAAACTTGGCTCACAGATAATATTTTTGATGCAGAATTGTTCGACGATAGATACGCGGTATACAGGAAGGATAGAAATGAAACACTTACAGGTAAGAAAATGGGAGGTGGAGTTTTGATTGCAATCTTGAAGGATTACAAATCTTCAGTGCTCGAGATGGACACTTACCTCGAAACGCTTTTTGTGTTGACCAATATAAGGGGGAATGAATTCATAGTAAACAGTCTATATATTGCTCCGAACTCTAAATCCCAGTTATATAACGATTATGTGGACCTTTTTGACAATCTAGACAGCATGCTATCCAGTGATACACACTTAATAGCATTGGGAGACTTTAATATACCAAGTGTGGACGGAAAGAATTTTAATTTTCATTTGAACTCTAACATAACAGCTCTTATGTCTCAATTAATAAACACATACAACTTGGAATCCTACAATGACTGTACAAACGAAGACAATAAAACACTAGACTTGGTTTTGAGCAATTCTCCAATGAGTGTGAACGAAGAAGTCCTACCCCTAGTCCCCATCGACCCTAAACACCCACCTTTAATTTGTGAAATTCCCGTAATTAAACACCTGCAATTCAAACATACACCATACAACTCAAATGGAATGCACAACTTCAAACAAGCCAATTTTCCTCTCCTAACAGAACTACTACGAGACGCAGACTGGACACTTTTAGGCTACTTGAACAACGTCAACGACCAAGTCAAATACTTCTACGAGACATTATACAACATTCTGGACATATGCGTCCCCAAATTTACCAACACACACAAGAGAAAAAACTACCCTCTATGGTTCACCACAGCAATAAAGAAAAAAATTAAAACAAAAAACTTCTTCAGGAAACGAAAGGCACTTTCAGCGTTCTATATGAATAATTACAGGAGAATTCGCTCCGAACTGAAAAATGTTATAAATAAAGCCCAGGAAGAATATATTGTTGATGTCGAAAAAAGTATAATCAATGACCCACAAAGTTTTTGGAATTTCACCAAAAACAATAAACGAAACAGAAAAACTCCTTCGGAGTTTTTCATAAACGAAACACTTACCGATAACCCTCAAGAGATCTCTGAAGGGTTTGCAAATTTTTTTAACTCAGTCTATGATCAACATTCTTCTGGTTATGACTTTACTATCCTGAAACAATCGTCAAGCAATTTATCAGAACGAAACCCAGGTAATTTATGCTTTAGAATTACAGTAAATGACATGTTGAACGCTTTTAAAAAATTGAAAGCCAAGAAATCCTCGGGGCCTGATAATATACCGTGTTATTTGATAAAAGCATGTAGGGAGTATCTTATGTATCCACTGATGATCATATTTCAAAAGTCTCTCAGCAGCGGAATATTTCCAGATGATTTCAAATTAACAAAAACAACTCCAATATATAAAAAAGGCGACAAACAAAATATATCTAACTACCGGCCGATAACAGTTCTAAATAGTATTGCAAAGCTCTTCGAATACATTCTACACGAAAAAATATTCAACCATGTAAAAAATAATATTTCACCTAATCAACATGGATTTTGCAGGGGCAGATCAATAGAAACCAACTTAGTTACGTTTGTCAACAAGGTAGAGAAGAGCGTGAGCAAGGGACACCAGGTGGATGTGGTATACACCGACTTCGCCAAGGCCTTCGACAAAGTAAACCATGATATATTGATAACGAAACTTTTTTGTTATGGTTTAGACGAGATGATTATACGGCTAATAATTTCGTATCTGAAAGAAAGATCACAATTTGTAAATTATATGGGTTACAAATCGAAGAGCTTTCAGGCGGGGTCGGGTGTACCGCAAGGGTCAAACCTGGGTCCCCTCTTATTCACAATCTTCATAAACGACTTAGCAGAGAAAGTATCATCGGATAGTTTATTATTCGCGGACGACTTTAAGCTTTTCAAACCAATCAGAAATATCAATGACTATCTCGACTTACAATTCGACATTGACAATATTATCAAATGGTCGAAAGATAATAAGTTGCATTTCAATTTAGAGAAATGTAGTGTCATGACATACTCCACTCGTCAGAACACGATCGAATACATCTATAAAATGGATGATGAATATATTAGCCGCATTAATAGTTCAAAAGATCTAGGTGTCACCTTCACTAGTGACTTTAATTTCAAGAATCATATAGACATAATCTGTAACAAAGCATTGAAACTACTTGGATTCATAAAACGCAACTCAACCAGATTCAAAACTACCAACTCAATTAAAGTACTGTACAACGCTATGATAAGAAGTCATCTTGAATTTGCATCAATCATTTGGGATCCGCATAAACAAAACTCAAAAAAAAAAACTAGAAACGATACAAAACAAGTTCCTAAAATATCTGTACTACCGTAAGAACGGAGTAAGCCCAGGTTATGAATCTTTTCAACCGATAAGAGAAGAATTCGAGATAGGTCGTCTCGAGCACAGAAGAAAGGTCAACAAAATCTTATTTATCTTCAAACTATTGAATAATTTCATTGAAAGTCCATATCTATTATCAGAAATTCAATTTTTCATCCCATTAAATTACCTACGTCCGCGCCCAATACTGTTTTCAGTAAGTGGAAATAAAAGTAACAAATTATTAGATCACATGCAAGCCCTATGTAACGAATTCTCTGTTCAATCTTCATCTGGATTTTTTGGGGTGAGCCTTCACAAATTCAAAAGTGAGTTAATACGAGCAACCTTAACTTAAGAAACCTTTTAAATAGAGATATTGACTGGACTTATGAGTAGTGCATTTTCATCATTTCATGAATTTATTTTTCATTTAGTATTACTTACTATTATTACTGTGTATTAACCTTGCCAATTTTCATGTTAAACTTATGTTACACTTATGTTAGTTTGTGAGTTAGTAGAGAACATATAATGAGGTGTAAACCTGTTTGTTTTCTGAAATAAATAAATAAATAAATAAATAAATAAATTAAATTTAAAAAAATCCCAGCCGTAACTGGGGCTCGAACTCCGGACCTTTCGACTCAGAGTCGGACGCTCTAACCACTGCGCCACGCCCCGACATTCTTTTCAGATTTAGAACTAATATGACCCAATAGGCCAATAACGAAAAAAAAAAAAAAATGATTTGGTACCTAACTTTGAGACTTCGTAAATCTGTTCTTCATGTCAAGTTGGACAACATGCTGCTTGTGAACATTTTTGACAGCTGGGCGTGATTTTAGGGATCGACGACTAGAATGCCCCAAAAATTTTGTTGGACAATGTTCCCACTGAATTTTCTATATTTTTATTCAGCAATTCTGAAAAAAATCACCTGTAACGATTCTTTTTTATCACAAACGTTTATTTAACTTGCTTTGTTCGTATTTTTGTCTTTCCGGTAAAAATCTTTCAATGCAATAATTGAAAAAAAAAATTCACCCTGCCACCTTGACAGCCAGATAGAGATTCCGGCAATACCTGAGTGACCCTTCCAAATAAAAACGATATCAATATCATTCGTAAAGAAGTATTCTAAAATACTTATAATCTCAAAGATGAGCCTATTTTTATCAATACGTCTTTCAAAGTTAGTGAGTGAAAGAAGAACAGATTTGGAATCCGAAAAAATGACTGAATACGTTACTTTTTACCCAAATGAGCGCTTGGAGATTACCGTATGCCTCTGCGGTATAAATTGATGTATTATTAGGGAGGTGGAATTGACATGTAATATTTTTATTTTGTACATAAAATGTACAACCAGTGCCACGAATACTTTTAGAGCCATCACATTATATTATATTAGATGTTTTCATTGATCCCAGTACAGATTTTGTTAAACCTTGATTGAATTGAGAATTCAATGAGAAGTTAGGGAGGATGACTGTTGGCTTGAACATCAGCATTTGAAATTTTAACTGAACCTGAAACTACGTTTTGTGTGTTTACATCATTTATCCTCTCTGACATTGCAACGAATACTTCTGCCAGGGGGGAGGGGCTATTCTTACGTTTCCAGAATTGGTTGGTGAGATTTTGATTGATATGCTGTGAATTGCGCCCATTAGGTTATTACTGTTTAGTATGATGTTAACTAATTTCTTGCATGCCAGAAAATGTCTGCGTAGGTGGAGTGGTGGTTCCTGAGCTTCCACAAGTACAGCTGGGGTTGGTGAAGATTTGAAGGCTCCGAGACAAATTTTTAAAGTTTTTGCTTGCACTGGGTCTACTAGCAGTACATTCGAATTTGCGACCGTTCCATATATTATACATCCGTAATCAAGTATTGCTCGAATTTAGAACCTGTAGAACAATAACGATGTTTTGGGATCTGCCCCCCATTTGTTTCTACATACACATTTAAGAATGTTAATGCCTCCTTCACATTTGGTTTTGTACGTAATTGATGTGATTTTTCCAAGTAAGATTCTTATCTAATATTAACCCTAAATATTTATAATTGGATACTACTGGAATAGATAAGGAGCTTAAATTGATATTGTCTCCAACTTTCAGTCTGTGACGAGTGAAGAACATCACAGCTGATTTTTCCAGAGCAAGGGAGAATCCATGTTCGATTACCCAGTTTTTAAGGCAATACAGTATGTGTCGTAAATCAACTACGCATTCGGAATACTTCCGACAGATTGTATAAATACAGATGTCATCCGCGTATTAAATATATCTTATGGGCTGTTCGAAGACTTCGTGCAAGCTTGCTGTGTAGCAGTTAAATAAAAGTGGGCATAATACAGCTCCTTGAGGGAGCCCCTGGTTGACGTTTCTAGGCCCATACAAGATATATTGTTATGATCGTTAATATAAACATTCCTGTTTAGTCCAAAGTTGCGGAGTTTTACCTCTAGGATGTTCAAAACAACTGATTCATATGCTCCCTTCAGGTCCAAGAACACACATGCTAAATAACTTTTCTGAAAAAGTCCACTGAATGTCCGAAACGATTTGAGTACATGCGTCAATAGTGCCTCTGGCACTGCGAAATCCGTACTGAGATTTTGGGAGCAAGGATTTATGTTCAAGGAACCATTCTAATCTCGACTTGATGATTCTTTCATATGTCTTAACTAGACAAGAAAGGAGCGAAATCGGTCGGTATGAGGATGGATCATTACGATCTTTTTTGGGTGTCAGAATAAATATGACTATGACGTCTTTAAAAGATTGTTGTTAATGTTCCCACTGAATTTTTTATATTTTTATTCAGCAATTTAGAAAAAGTCAGTTGTAATGATTCCTTTTTTATCACAACCTTTTATTTAACTTGCTTTGGTCGTATTTCTGTTTTCCGGTAAAAATCTTGCAATACAATAATTGAATAAACATTTCACCCTGCCACCTTGAAGGCTAGATAGAGAACGCGTAGAAATTCGGAAAAACTTCTGACGGTTTCGTACGTCGTAATTCAGATCAAAAAAGTAGGTCAGAGGGCCTAACACCCCATTTCTTCTCAAATAAAAAAAAACAAGAATGCTAAAATGCGCAATGGCCATTTGAAATTTTCTTAAAGTCAACTTCAACACCCTGTATAATCTAAACTGTTGAATTTAGAGCATTATAGCAATGGAGATATTTGATCAGCATTACGATTCTACAACTTATAAAAAATTCGAGCCAATTCACCGAGAGCTAATTTCACATAGAAGCGGTGCGGGGATTCTTTGATGACACTTGTAGTTCTCATTCAGAACCACATTCCACCTGACCTAGTTGTTTTTGTTGTACTGAAGTCCGCATTGAAATTGCGAGGAGCACTGTTCTAGGAATCCATTAACAAAATTTAACCGGAAGTGAACTATATGGACGTTCACACCCTGTGATCGCATACATCAAACATGGAATATGGAAGCATTTCATTCCAACGAGCAGAATGGGTCACATGCCTTCGTACTCCATTCTTTTTCATTTCATTTCCGCATATTACCATTGCCCTATCGTGCTGGCCTCCATAAGCACCATCCAAGATATTTTAATTTATCTCAGTTATGGATATGAGTTCGTATTATGGGTTCTGAAATATCATTACTCAGAAATATTTAGGACTTGCCATTCGTTTAATTAATTTTGCTCGATTTATATTCCGCCAAGGTCCGTTTGAAAGCGCCAAACAGTTTTTCAGTCGTTATCTATTTTAATATCACTCTTGTACTAAATCATTTTTGATGGATTCTGCGTAAATATCTATGCTTGAGCTGAAATTACTTTATGAGTTTCACTGAATTTTTGAGTGTGTTGCTATATCGCCCTGAGTCTGAAATTAGAGTTACTGGAAATCATGGATAGATATTTCAAATGTAAATATTTTTTCTCAAAATTGTACGAATGATACTTGAACAAACAGTTCGTTCCATACTTGAATGCGAATAAAAATGAAAGATTGATCTACTCACCTGTGAAACGATCTAACCTAAATTTTCGGCTTTTCAGTAGATATGTAGTTCTCTATTTAATTTAATTTTTTGAAAACGTAAAGAGGATGTTCATAAAATCAAATGTAGAATCATCTACGACTGAAAGACATACTTTAGTCGCAATTTTCCATCTTTCAAGATAACCTCTAAGAAGGTATTCATTCATGTTGAAATGGGAAGCATTCTCAATTGGAAATTTGAACAAACATGACTGCTCTGTTTTTTTCCATTTCCAGAGGAAAAATATTTAGTAGAATTCTTCTGGCCTTTCATTGTCTAGAAACGAAGAAAATAAATTCTTTGCATGTGTTTCAACAGTTAACATCTACTGTCGTTATGAATGCGACAAGATATCTCGGATACTTATTATATAGCCTGCAACTGATGTACCTGCTATAAAGGTAATTATGTTCTTCGCGGGGTCTCTCTCAGGTCATCAATGTTAATTAATGTGATACAAAGACCTTTTTTGGAGTGTTATTATTAATGACCGATTTTACAAGGAGTTTTTACTGAAATCTCAATCGATCTAGCTGAGTGATAAATGGCTTCCACACATTCCGAATCTCTATGCTCGGCTGACTGAACACGTCATTATTCTGAATATAAGCCGAATCTATATGTATATGTATGTATATATATATATATATATATATATATATATATATATATATATATATATATTTAAATAAGGATGGATTTAGCGAGGGGCAATATATGAAAATATAAGTAAAAAAGTTATTGGGTATAACCCTCAAAAAGTTGTGCAACCGTAGACACGTGTTTCGAGCTTAAGCTCTCTTCAGTACGGTAAAATCAAGTGCGAAGATGTACAACACTTGGATGTAAAAATAGAAACAAAGGAAGTCAATAACAGGAAGCCAACCACACATTTGTGGCATCGGTTAGAAGACCTTGTACTCACAAGGCAACAACTAACGTCGCCACGGAGGTAGCTATAGCTACCAGCGTGACAATCCTACCCAGGAAGATACAAATAAGGATGGATTTAGCGAGGGGCAATATATGAAAATATAAGTAAAAAAGTTATTGGGTATAACCCTCAAAAAGTTGTGCAACCGTAGACACGTGTTTCGAGCTTAAGCTCTCTTCAGTACGGTAAAATCAAGTGCGAAGATGTACAACACTTGGATGTAAAAATAGAAACAAAGGAAGTCAACAACAGGAAGCCAACCACACATATATATATATATATATATATATATATATATATATATATATATATATATATATATATATATGCTGAATACTTGTTTCAAGGAGCAATAAATGTTCCAGTGACTGTAAAACAGTCGAAAACAATCCTTTAGGAACTCACTATACCTTTGTATAGATTGTATGGCATATGTCCGACAGAAAACAACAACTTCTCTGGCTAATACCTCGACAGATATTGAATTATATCTGTCAGACATATGTGCAAAGATCCTTACTTTGAAGGAACAACTTTGCAAGAGCTCTCAGAGACAGACAGCAGGACATCGCCTGATCCAAACAAGGAACCAACTGCAGACCGGTTTCGGGATGAAGTCCCTCATCAGTGCAGTCCAGGTTATCACGGTTGTATACACGCGGGGGCCCGGTGCCCGTCATCGTTCGCCGGGATGAACACTGCAATCGCTTACAGGATCCACCACGGCAACAGATTAGAGAGCGCTCCAAAAGGACATTTCGGATGCGAAATGGTATATGCTGAATACTTGTTTCAAGGAGCAATAAATGTTCCAGTGACTGTAAAAGAGTCGAAAACAATCCTTTAGGAACTCACTATACCTTTGTATAGATTGTATGGCATATGTCCGACAGAAAACAACTACTTCTCTGGCTAATACCTCGACAGATATTGAATTATATCTGTCAGACATATGTGCAAAGATCCTTACTTTGAAGGAACAACTTTGCAAGAGCTCTCAGAGACAGACAGCAGGACATCGCCTGATCCAAACAAGGAACCAACTGCAGACCGGTTTCGGGATGAAGTCGCTCATCAGTGCAGTCCAGGTTATCACGGTTGTATACACGCGGGGGCCCGGTGCCCGTCATCGTTCGCCGGGATGAACACTGCAATCGCTTACAGGATCCACCACGGCAACAGATTAGAGAGCGCTCCAAAAGGACATTTCGGATGCGAAATGGTATATGCTGAATACTTGTTTCAAGGAGCAATAAATGTTCCAGTGACTGTAAAAGAGTCGAAAACAATCCTTTAGGAACTCACTATACCTTTGTATAGATTGTATGGCATATGTCCGACAGAAAACAACTACTTCTCTGGCTAATACCTCGACAGATATTGAATTATATCTGTCAGACATATATGCAAAGATCCTTACTTTGAAGGAACAACTTTGCAAGAGCTCTCAGAGACAGACAGCAGGACACCGCCTGATCCAAACAAGGAACCAACTGCAGACCGGTTTCGGGATGAAGTCCCTCATCATTGCAGTCCAGGTTATCACGGTTGTATACACGCGGGGGCCCGGTGCCCGTCATCGTTCGCTGGGATGAACACTGCAATCGCTTACAGGGTCCACCACGGCAACAGATTAGAGAGCGCTCCAGAAGGACATTTCGGATGCGAAATGGTATATGCTGAATACTTGTTTCAAGGAGCAATAAATGTTCCAGTGTCTGTAAAACAGTCGAAAACAATCCTTTAGGAACTCACTATACCTTTGTATAGATTGTATGGCATATGTTTTCTGTCGGACATGTTTCAGTGTTATATATCGTATACTATATTATGTACATAAATAATTCTTAATTATAATCAAGAGCTTTTTCTTAACACAATATCATCATACCTAACTACAAAATGAAATTTAATGGCTAGGGCAGGTACAACTCTGTGTAGAAAGGACGGCCTGACCGCCTGCTGATACCTCAAGTGGTTGGTGATTTATGACCTTTTATAGTTCTACTATAGTACTATAACGTATCTATCGTGAACGTGCTAGACTGGATTCCTGCGGGAACCAAAAGGTTGTAGAAAGTGTGTTACATAAAAAATTGTCAGAGAAAAAGCACAAGTAACTGAACGAGTTGTTGAAAAACATTCTTCCCATTATAGTTTCATTTTTGACTGTGTTATCTCATAACAAGGACAAAAAATTAAAATAGCGATATGACTGTACAATAAGTTTTTACGTCCCTGCCTTTCAATTTCAGTCACCAACCCCTTTTGTTGACGTTTCAGGTTTCACCTTTTAATTTCCGTCGAATGCATATTCATCAACCCACATTTTCTGTACTATCAAAAACCTTTCCAGTAATTACTTAGTCCGATAAAAATACCCACGCACCAGCATTTATTCGTCCTTGATTGTCTTACCTACATTATCGCGAATTTGGTTAATTTTGAGGCAATACGATAACTATTTGCATGCTTTTATGACGAGATGACTGCACGTGAGTATTATACACACGCGAGCAGTATCTGATCGCGATCATCGAATAAATTAGTTATTACTCAAAGAAGAACAAACAGAACGGAGCCTTCGAAAAATAGTCACAGCATTGACTTGAAATTAATAATTTTGTTCAAAGTTTGTTCTTTTCGTCATCCGGCTGCATCCTTACGAGCAACCCCTAAAGCTCATGAAGATGCTCACTTTGTTGGTGAAACGGCGTCAGGGTAGTTTATATTCCTTGAATCGAAAAAAGTTATTTTGCCACATTCAAACATTGGCTGGTTGCAAAGTGTTGTAATCAAATTCCTGATTTCCTTTTTATGGGCAACATGGCACCCAGAAGAAACATTTTACATGTGAAAAATCATCATCTATAAAAACAATTAGGTATATAAAAAAATTAAGCACTAGAAATTATGTAAAAAAAATTAATTTAAAAATTCACATTATTATTATTACATTATTATTATGCTATTCTTGAATTGTCATATGTCCTTGATATGAGTACGTCAAGTTTTAGATTATTCGTGGGACTATTATTATGTTTCGTAGATTTAATTCAATACCCGTCGTGGTTTTAGCCAGGGAAGTAGTTGTTTTCTGACAGGTACTTGCCATAATGAGTCTACTTAGTAGGTGTATATAAGAGTGAAGGGTTCATCATCGGTCGGCAACGACTGTTCGTTACTGAACGATCTCCCAAAGAATTCTGTTTCCTTCACATGAATCTCTTAACCCAGAGATTCGGAGTGTTCCACTTCTGCTCGCTAGGTGGATCAGCCTAGAAACCGCTTCATCGCGTGAACCAGAGTTGACCAAGCATCGGAGTGTGTAATGGTTTGGAAGAGGAACAGGTGGCTTCAGTGCTGTCTGTGTTGACCTACCCTTGCACTGATGGGAGGCAACAACCTCGAAACTAGTCTGCAGGTGGTCACCCTGCCCAAATCAAAACATAATTCTGCTTGTTGGTCACAGATTGGCACTTGCAATTGCGTCCTCTGATGCTTGAGGAACGTTGCACAAGTATCTGTTAGATTTAATTCAATACCCGTCGTGGTCTTAGCCAGGGGAGTAGTTGTTTTCTGACAGGTACTTGCCATAATAAGCATATTTAGTGGGTGTATTTGGGAGTAAAGGGTTCATCATCGGTCGGCAACGACTGTTCGTTACTAAACGATCTCCCAAAGAATTCTGTTTTCTTCATTATTATTATTATAATTTTTACATTAATTAGATGCTTGAGTGACCTGTTATATTCGGAGAATGCTATTTTCGATATAAGACAATTATTTTGAAAACCTGTATTAACGAATATTCATAAAAATAAAATAAAATAAAAAATTATTACGATCAATACGACACCCGAACAAAAAAGAAATACACAGTTGTACTAACCAAGAAAAAACTGTCGGACAACGTTGAATTTTTTGCACCTAAGATATATGATTTACTACCGGAAAATCTTAAGAACATGAAAAATTCCAAAGCATTCAATTATAACGTTGAAGTATGGATCTCAAACACCGAGAGAAAATTCCTAAATGAATTTTTGTCCTACAAACCTGATGACCACAACCCGATGTAAGATTCACAACTCTACTTGGAAACCCTCCTACCCTCAATACCCGATTACGTCTATGAATTATGTACATGCATTAGAAATTTATATTTACTAGGTATTATATTACATACAAGCTTTAAGATTCAGTGAATAATCATGTTTATTTTTCCTGTTTTTTTTCTTTGGTGTTTTGGCATCGACTGCTATAGTCACTTGTTCCTGATAGGCCTTGTTACTAACTCCATGCGCCACCTTAGGAGCAGCGCTGTTAATTGGAACGCAACAGTAAATCGTGCAGGACTCACCCCAGTCAAGCCACGAGATTTAAATAATTTAATCGGTCAAATTAAATTTAAAAAATCCCAGCCGCAACCAGGGTTCGAACTCCGGACCTTTCGACTCAGAGTCGGACGCTCTAACCACTGCGCCACGCCCCGACATTATTTTTAACAATTTTACTGTTGTATTACACCTTGTAAAAAAATTAATTTTGTGGAAAATAAACATTATTATTATCTTTAATATTATTATTGTTATCATCATATTATGAAATGCTTTTACTATTGTCAGTCCTTGATGTGTGCCAAAATTTAGATTTTTTGAACGTTTGAGAGTTGGTGAAAATTGTATTTACAAAGGACCCCGCACGGTTCTTATGGAAAATGGGTCCCAATCGAATTGGCTGAAAATTCAGTATAATGTAGTTTATGATGTTCTGATCAAATCTCTCGATGGGCACAATGAGATCTAATGGATGAGATACAGGGTGTCAAACAATAAGAGGCAGCGTTGTTACTTGCCTCTAGAAAATCAATAATGTGGCGATTATTTTATACAAACATTTAAGGATAATAATTGCAATCTTAATATTGTCGAAACGACTTATAAGGAAAAGTTCTTATACTCCGTATACAGGGTTATTAATGATTACATAATTTTTTTGTAATTCTTTGAACAAAATCGATCAAACGCAAAAGCTCGTAGACTTGCAGAATATGTATATATCATTTGATTTTGATATTGGGTGATCTGAGGTTACTATTATACAGGGTCTCTTTGATTTAATCGAATGTAGTAACACCGCACCTAGTAACACCGTGCGCTTGGTATTGAATTTAGGCTGGACACCGGCGATACATTGATACAGGGTGATTCATTGAATGTGACGACTGGCTTTATTATCAGATATAATAAAAGTTATCAAAAAATAGTTATCACATATTCACCTTCAAACTCAATATATTTAACTTGAATATGTATTCAGATTACACACACAAGCAATTAGAAGACAAATATAATTTATTTATTATAGTACAACTCCCTGTACATTTATGCTGATTTGGAATTTTGGCAATTATCTAAAACAAACTCTTGAAGTTTAAAATAATAATATTGAAACCATTTTTATTTAATTTTCTACTTTATGATTAATTTGTATACACATATTCCTAAAAAAATTTAAAAAATACATCTAAAAAGGAAAATTTTGGGCGACCCTGTATAATAGTAATCTCAGATCATCCAATATCAAAATCAAATGATAGTTACCTATTTTGCAGGTCTACGAGCTTTTGCGTGTGACTGATTTTGTTCAAAGAATTACATAAACATAATAACAATAATAATGTTTGTTTTTAAAAATTCCAAAATTTTTACAAATGTTACTAACACATTAAAGACGATGAAAATAAAACATGAGAAATCACAGAAGCTTGCAAGCTTGTGCGTGATATGCTTATAGATAAAATTCCTAAAATGACACAGTCAGTATATAGTATTAATGCAATATAAATGTGGTGTGGTGAATTATAATGTATACAAATAATAACTTTGGAAGTGTCTGCTATTCGAAAGGAAAAAAGAAGTAAATAGAAAAGAATACAGAGGTTTGAAGAGGCATCAGAGTAGTTGCATGTAAATATCATTCTATATAATATAAAAAAATAGAGAAACGTCCCATTTTAGATCCTAACTATTATGTAATTATTAATTACCCTGTATACAGAGTCTTAGAACTTTTCATTATAACTCGTGTCGACAATAATAAGATTGCAATCATTATCCGTAACTGCTTGAATCAAAATAATCGCCACATTATTGATTTGCTAAAGGCAAGTAACAACGCTGCCCCTTCATGTTTGACACCCTGTATCTCAAAAACTGTCCATTAGATCTGGTTGTGCCCATGTTTGTTCGTTACAAGTGAGCTTGATGACAAAAATAGTAAAAATCAGAAACCAGCTTATCATATTCAGAATTTTCTTCGATTAAAAACATGTGCAAATACACAAGGTGTTCCATTTGATAAACAAAAATTAGGACCATTTGCGGTGATACCAGAAACTCTACAGAAAGTAGCTGTTAGATTTAATTCAATACCCGTCGTGGTCTTAGCCAGGGGAGTAGTTGTTTTCTGACAGGTACTTGCCATAATAAGCCTACGTAGTAGGTGTTTATGGGAGTAAAGGGTTCATCTTCGGTCGGTAACGACTGTTCGTTAAAAAAAATCACATTTTTGTTCGTAAATGACCCCAAAATTTTCGCGCTTTCGTTATGATCGTTCCTCAAGAGTAGGGATACGACAACTATCATAGTCACCCGATATATACATATTTATAAACATCCTGATTATCTCACGATAAATGGAACATAGGAGAAAATAAATAAGGTCGATTAGCTTTAACTATAATCTAAATCCAGTAATATTTTGCCCCTTGATGTCAAACATCGACGATTGTAGAAACAGTGCTTCAAAATTTCCATATTGCAAATAACAACAGTAAAGTCCCTACACATTCCTATTATTACTATTTGCCGTGGTATTCAGTTAAACTGAATATCTTATTTCAGTTACGAATGGTTTTACTGCAATATGCACGGCATTCATGGAGTCCTTTGAAGTACTTTGAAGTCCCAACCTCACAAGAAACCCCAGGGTTCTTATGATAGGAAGGGGTTATGAAATGAGTGAGCATTTAGACAAAGGGAAGACTGAGGAAAGGGAGAGAATACGTCATTGGAGGGAAATTAAGGTGGCTATCCTGAAATTGGTAATTTTGGTTATATTTACGTCAATTTGTGAATAAATAAAGTTACTAAAGCCCGTGGCTCGAATGAATCACAATAAAATCATATGCATTTCTTGTATTTTGTAGTTAACTACTTGTTTGATATTGTAACTATACTCCTACATCATACCATGATGATATATTGTCTTTCTAGATATTCCCCAAGAATAAAACAGTAAAGCAGCTATGGAATCAATTTTGGTAGTATGGGTAACTACCTATTGATTTTTCCAGGATTTGTTCAAACCATTTTAATAAAAGAGAAATCAAGACAAAGGCTTAGGAATAACGGTGAGATTAAACTGTTCTAATGAGAAACAGAACTCGATTTGGTTTTAGATAGAAACTGTTGAAAGTCAATATTTTTGCTATGCCAGTGGGATATAATGCTGGTGTTCCTTTTTAGTTATTCCTACCAAGACGTGTTGGTAAAAATATGGTCTGTCCACTGTGATATCCTATCAATCTATGACATTTCAAGAAGCACTTGGAGTTCCATTGGAGATAGAGAGATGCTTGCTAGAATCTTTACCCATGGCCGATCGTTCACCATCAAATAATGGTTTGTTCATTATATCCTATTCCTGGTGCTATGAAATGATTGATATTGATAGGTCTTTATGCCATTTCGGATGAGGATTCACAGTCCTTCCACCCGTTGTTTACAACAATGTTACAAAGAATGAGAAAAACTCATTGAATAGTTCTGTGCAACAACACTATTGTACAACAATTATCAGAAGGAAGAAATAAAATTAAAAGAAGAGTTCCCATTACCAAGTGTAAGAACTATCCAAACTCGAAATTAACTATCAAAATTATTATGGAACATGGAACGTTGCAAAAACAAATATGTTCAGCTCAAGATGGTTCAGCTTTATTTAAGATATTAGATATGCACAATTTTACTACTCGCCATTTAATTAGAATTTTAGGTAGATATATAGAAATGTTAAATTTTTCCTACAAAAAGAAATTGTAACTATTTATGAAACAATGTATAAATGATACCGAAATTTATAAAATAAAACATTGATTCATATCATTAATAACAGTATTTGACTAACTACTCATAAATTATTTCTGAAAGTATTATAAATGTTGATGAAATATGAGTTTTAATTTTGTGAACAAGGCAGAGTGAATGACACTGACTAGTCTGATAAGTTTTTATATGTATTTGAGTAAACTTCAGGGATGAATAAATATCATCAATATCATTTTAATCATTTACCGCATTTCACATTCACACATTTCAGAATAAAATCAAGCATATTACAAATCACACTTCCTTCTTGCACCTGAGGTTCTGGAATAATATCAGAGAGTTGTTTTGATCTATTTTATTAGACTTGAAATAAATTACTCTTTGAGGAGTGCGATTTACTCAACTAGTTTTACAACATATATATTGAGATTAGTCATTGAATCTTTGAAATATGTTTCAAATCTCAGATTATGTGATTCTTCCATGTTTTCTTTCTTTTTAAAGGCTCAATACTTTGTATAGAATTTACTTTCTCATCAGTTCATTCAATTTGATAATTATTATCAAGTACGCCCAACATTCAGAATCTATAAAAAATGTTAAAAATTTGTTGAAACTCTCAGAAGTCTTCGAGATACTTGTGCGAACTAGGGAATATATTAATAACAAATATGTTTTAATCACTCGCACGTTTTTCAATTTACTCCCACCGATTGGTTTCGAATTCAATTCAACAAAATGGGATATTTTAGTGTAATTTAAATTTGCCGCCTCCAATTTCAGGATAGCCACCCTAATTTCCCTCCAATGACGAAAACAATATGCCCGACAAAATCGATGACATTTCATAACCCCCCTATCAAGGAACCCTGAAGAAACCCCAAGTCATTCATTTTCTGCATTTAATCGAAGAGTGCCAAATAAAAATCCCAATGACCAATATATGCAGATATCTGCGAGAGAGAAATCACATTAATTGTACGAGTTATTGGAAAACATTCATGTGATTCACATTATTGTTTGATTAATGACTCTCTATTATCTTTTAACATGAACAATGAATGAAATTATTAATGTGAATGCACAATACGTTTTAATGATCTTCCATTTAAACTATTCAACAATAATTTTGTCGCTCCTAAAATTTTGCACCTGTTAAAATCGGAATAACCTTTTTCTGATTCAGACAATTTGAATTCTGTTCACACTGTTCGCTGCCCAGCTATAATCTTGAACTTCTTCAAAATATGAAGTTCTTCACATAAAATCGCTACAGGGTTTTACCTGAAATCGTGCAAAATTTCGGAATTTTCAATACTGGAATTCAGGTTTCAAGTCAGACAATCCGACGCCGGATCCACGATCTTGGATTACATGAAAGGAGACGAGCAGCCTGCCCCTTACTTAAACCTTCACATTGAGCAGCAAGGCGGTTGTAGGGAAAAGGATATCAAGACTGGGGAATGAGTGGAATAGGTGTATATTTAAGGATAGGAGTTAGTAGGTTCAACTTGTTTCAACAAGATGGGCGTGTGTTGGCATGGAGAGGGAGAAATGAAATGTTTTTGAAAGGGAACTGACTGTGTGACTGGCTGTGTGGGGTGAAACATCTCTTCATCTAAAGTTTCAGCTACAAAATAAGCCTGTGATTTTGAAAATCGGTTGACGAGGAAAAGAGTTATGACTGCAAAACCAAAAAGTTTATTTTTTGAAATCACCCCTGCTGTCAAATTTGAAAAAAAAGTTTCTTTTCATTTGACATCCTTTTGAAAACTCCGAAATTTTGCTCACTTTCAGATAACACCCTGTAGCGATCTTATGTGAAGAACCTCAAGTTTTGAATATGTACGAGATTATAGCTGAACAGAATTGAATTTGTTCAAAGCAGAAAAAAGTAATTCAGATTTTAACAGGAGACAAATTCAATATCAGTCACCCAACCCCATTTGTTGACGTTTCACCTTTTCTTCGAATGCATATTCATCAACCCATATTTTCTGTATTTTGAAAAGCTATAGCTATTCAGACAAATATAATTAGTCGGTACGATAAAAATACCCACGCACAGACATAAATTCGTCCTTGATTGTTTTACACCTACATAATAGCGAGTATGGCTAATTTTGAGGCAATACAACAACTATTCGCGTGTTCCTGTCACGAGATGAGGGCACGTGGGCAATGTGTACACGCGAGCTATACCGCTATCGATCATTAACAAAACTATTTCTCAAAGAAGAACGAACGGATTATGTAATGAAATGAAGCAGTGAAAAAGTTTCCACAACATTCATTTGAAACCACTAGATCCATAAGTGTGATGAGGGCACTGCCTATATGAGAAGAAGAAATTATATGTGATGCTACGATCTATCTGGTACAGATCAATCAAACTGGTTCTGCTTCTAAACATTGGAGCGCGATAGATTAAACCCTGGAGCGGGACGGGTTCCCTTTCTTCCACTTGTTGTTGCACTTTTTCGGATAAATCCAATGCCAAATCAGTAGTTTGTGAAGAACCATTACATTTTTTTTCCATTTGAAGTCATAATGGATTTGGGGCGTATCGAAAAGGCTTCTATTTTGATACGAATTTGAATTTTTTTCGAGATTGTTAACATCAACTGTCAGATGAACGTCAGACAAGATGGATGGGATTTTCAGATATTAAACGAAGAGGAAGAATGACCTTTGAATGTTGTGGTGTTATTTGTTGCTTTGGATGGTGCAGTTATTATAAACTTTATTTGTTACATGACTGGTTTCTCGGGCGTTTATGATTATGGTGTGGTTTGGACTGGGTTTACAAAATTATGCTCAGTGGTCTGATTGTTTGAAAAGTTATTTTGACTGCAGTAGGAGTGTGGTGGGGCATCGGATACTTCGAAATTGTGAAATTCCTTTTCGTAAACTGAACGAGATTTTTTGGGCAACAAATCATTCACAGCTGTTTGAGCAATTACTCTCAATTCAGGAGGGGTGCGACTTGAGTTTTCTTCATCAGTCATTTTAAAAAAAGGTAATTTACTGATATTTGCATTCGAAATTTAAATAATTTGTGTAAACAAATGAATTACCTGATAGCTCCCTTCAAATTTTAAATATTTCATCAATGTTACGAACCCGATATTTCTGATATTATCTATTAATATTAAATCCAAATTTTTCCAATGAAAAACTACAAAAAATCGCCAAATAAAATTATTTTTCCAGTGCTAACAAATCCAGAGCTCTCACCGTGAGCCTTATAGTACAAATATTTGATACATTTATTTTGTATCGTCTCAAGTTGAATTCGTATACGTTGAAACTCGAGAATAGACCCCCAGGCAGTATTTCGATCAACATCATTTTGTAGTTCTTAGTAATCGTTTATTTCGATATTTTACTATGCATCTCAGATCAATAAGTAAACATATTCATCTGAGCTATGCATTCAAAGTCTTCCTCATAAAGCAGGCAGCCAGACGATACTTCCAGAGGAAGATCATTAATAAAAATCAGAAAAAGGAGAGGACCCAAATTCGAGAAAAAAATCAGTGGATTGTCTTTTGGAATCTGACTCAATTTACTTCGGACTTCTGCCTGTTGAAGTAAGGAAGTTGGCGTTTGATAGTGCAATAAAATTCAATTCCAGAATCCAACTTCATGGTTCAGAAACCAGAAGGTAGGGGCCGATTGTTGGACAGGTTTCATGAAGAAAAACCCAGCACTTGCTATAAGAACTCTGGAAGTGAAAAGTTTGGGAAGCTCATCTTCATTAAACAGGCACAATCTGGATGAGTAATTTACAAAACTCGGTGAAATTAATATTGAATACAGATTATCGCTTTCTAAAATCTTGAACTTGGATGTCACTGGCATAACAACAGTATTGAATCCAAAGAAACTATAGCTCTCAAAGGCATAAAGAGGTTTTATAGTATGTGCAGAGCGCAGCATCTTGGCTATAGTCGAACCAGCAGCTAGTGCAGATGGAATTCCGACAATGCTTGCATTCCGACTTTAAAATTCAAAGACAATTTTATTGGTGGTGGTTTTCCCGACTCAAATGAAACGTAAAACAGATCAGGGCGAGGCAAAAGGCTCAGGAGATGGTAAATGTACTGAAAAAGGAAGAAATTCAGTGAAACGCCAAGATTTCCAAGAACATCATGAAAGCAATGATGATAATTATGATCTGTAATGGTACTGGATGATTTCTTGCGATTCTTATTCCAATTACCGACCAAGAGAAAATGTTTTGAACGCATTATGTGAAAAAATGGGGTGCATTTACAATGTTTGGATAAAAATGACACTGAGACTTAGAATTCCCGACCCAATAAAAATAATGCAGCCGGTACACCGCTTTAAAATACACTCATAATAAATGCTCCAGACAGCCATCTGTTGATTCAAAGTAGTCTGAATGACGTATGTGATCAATGAATTGAAAAATGTGTACTGAAAAATAAATGATAGTTATGAGTATATGCTTGTATAGTTTTATTCAATCATATTAATTTTAGGTTGAAATAGCATCCGCAACTGGGGGGGGCGTGTGGTAGGCGTTTTAGAGGGCATTCAAGTCATTGGTGTCATATAGCTGACGAGATATTTTCTACGAGGTTTTCTTTAACTTGCTTTGTTCTGAATTCTGCTTTGTCGTGAATTGGGGTTTGTTTACGACTAACTAGGTAGATACTGATCATTTATAGATCTAAAACACTTTGGAAAAAACATTAAAAAAAATATTTTACTATGTACAAATATGAGATTAAGGCGATCGAATTTAATGAAGGAATTATTGAGTTAATGACTTAAAGACTTAATGAATTTCTCCTAGACCAGTAACTGTTTAAACAAATTATTCTAAGAAGACTTATACTTACAATAAATACTAGCATATAAATTTTAGGGACACTTTCCATCTAACTAAACTCTATCCTTCCAAACTCCCCCCATAGCCCTCACTAGCTGTGGGTAGGCCGATACTCTAGATTCGACTCCTGGATCAAACTATCAGTGGCCTTTTTAAAAACTTTTCTTTTCTGTTTATGTTACAGTTGAGGACAAGTTGTGTTTCAAATCTTCGCTCACGTACTGAATTATAAAATGTAAAAAGGTACCCACGTATTGAATGATAATGAAATATTTTAATGTACTTGATGTTCCATATATTTTTGACAGTATTACTGTACTTCTGTCTTTCCGGTTCACAATTTTCAAACCATTTTTCAAGCACCCGATTGAACTGAATTATTGCACACGTATTAAGAACCGATGACAACACAATGATTAAAAAATATCCTACCCCTTTGAAGGTTTCGACTCGTCTCATTTCTCAAAAAAAAAAAGAAATTTGAAAACCCTTGAAAATAAAATCGGAAACACATCGAACCCTTTAGAACTGATGTGAATCCAATAATTTTTTGAAAAACCTCATCCATCCGCTGATGGCTAGATAGATAACGCGTGAACATTCGGAAAAATTTCCGATGGTTTCGGAGGTGGAACATTACGAAAAAATAACACGTTGGTCGGGAGGCTCGAACCCCCCTCTTCGTCAAAGTTCAATGAATATATTATGTCAATGTTAAAGAAATTATCATCGGGCTGTTATGCTATTAAAATTATTCGGAATGAGATTAGTCATCTTATTGCGAGAAAAGCCTACTTTGATCTCCTGGAATCTCACATCTGATATGGTATAGCATTTTGGGGAGCCTGCTCGCAAGGATTGTTTTCATTGATATTTACTCTACAAAAAAGAGCACTGAGATACATGTGCTATGTTAATTATCAAACCTCATGAAAACCCTTATTCTTATCTCAGAGGATACTTACACTAACATCAATCTTTTTGTCGGAATCAACTAGCTTAGTTCATAAACATAAACTACAATTATTAAAATCAGACGCTTTACACAATACTAGGGCAAATGGCCGAAATATACCTTTATTAATCCCCAGAACCACCCTATGCCAAAATTCAATTTTTTAAAATGGTACAAAAATGTTCAACAACCTACCGAAGCAAATCAAAAATAATCATAGCACTCCGAAATTCAGAAGATCTGTAAAAAAGTTCTTATTCACAAGGCCCTATTAAAATTTGATTTAGTTTTTTGAACAAAATTTTGATAGCTGCGACAGCAGTACATAATATGATGTATCCATGCACTGATTGATACTGTTCTTTTACACCAACAAGTGTGAGGTATATCTGTGGATATCCTTTACATCTTCCTTCCTTTTTTCCCTCATACTATATATGTACTTACTTAATTAGTCGGTTTTAAAAATCAAAATAATTTATTGAACTATTTCATATATGTGGTATGTTATTGTTTTTATTATTTGACAATTATTCTCTCCAGTTGTTTTGATCAATCAACTGATATAGAATAAGTTTGTCAACATTTTAATATATTTAATCTGTTTTTATATTTCATAGTTCTATAACTGTAGAGCCACAATAGGCCATTGGCCGCAGTGGAGGGCCTGATACGAGCCTACTCACGACCAACCTAACTTGGACAAACTTAAAAGAGTTTCCTTTTACATCGCTGCAGGCCCTACAATCAGTTTTACTCTATATATATATATATATATATATATAAATATATATATATATATATATATATATATATATATATATATAAGGATGGATTTAGCGAGGGGCAATATATGAAAATATAAGTAAAAATGTTATTGGGTATAACCCTCAAAATGTTGTGCAACCGTAGACACGTGTTTCGAGCTTAAGCTCTCTTCAGTACGGTATAATCAAGTGTTTCTATTTTTACATCCAAGTGTTGTACATCTTCGCACTTGATTTTACCGTACTGAAGAGAGCTTAAGCTCGAAACACGTGTCTACGGTTGCACAACATTTTGAGGGTTATACCCAATAACATTTTTACATATATATATATATATATATATATATATATATATATATATAAATATTAAAAAAAGGATAGTCGCTGACTAGTTAAGATTATAACTATTTGTAGGGTCTGCAGCGATGTGAAAGGAAACTCTTAAGTTTTTCCAATCTTTCGGAATCTTTTATTCCATCATCAGGGAGACTACAAATGGAAATGTCACATAAGATTGTAAATTAAAAATTATGAGTACTCACATCTTACTTGAGGATGCTTACATATATGTTCATAAAAGTTATAAGATACATTTTTTTTTTTAAAAGATTGAATTTCATCTAATTCATACACATCAGAAATGCAGTATTTTCAAAGTTCTTTTTTTAAATACAGAACTGGAAGAAATGACAAATTAGTTGTGAATAGAGACATACTTCATTTGTTTATTTTCAAATGTGAGAGTTATTAATTTGACAAGTGACATTATTTTGTTCCGAGACAAATAAATTTCAGTGTAGGTTAGAATTTCTATGTTCGGTTACTCTGATATCATGATGTTCTATGGCCAAACAAAAAGATTACTGAATTACAGAATCACTTCCCATAAAAGTGATAGTAGACTACATCCTGAAAGATGTACTTTAGCAAAACATGTCAATAACCTTGACCACCGAATGAACTAACCTTCAACAACAGTTCATGCAAAAGAATCACATCTATCAAAAATATCTTTCCTAGAAATGGCCTTCATCTCTCAAGAGAATGACTCCATCAATAAAAGAACAGATATAAGCCATTTGAGTGATTTTTTTTTACTTTTTCTTGAGTTCCTTTGTTTCTATTTTACATCCAAGTGTTATACATCTTCGCACTTGATTTTACCGTACTGATGAGAGCTTAAGCTCGAAACACGTGTCTACGGTTGCACAATAATTTGAGGGCTATACCCAATAACTTTTTTATTTATATTTTTATATATTGCCCCTCGATAAATCCATCCTGATCTCTATATACATATATATTAATTGGTTTGCATCTTAATTTTATTATTATTCGATTCCCATTACCACCTGCTTATTGTAAGCAGTTAGGATAAATGTACTTACTATATTTAGAGAGAATGCTATTCTTTAGATAATAAACTTTGACTTTGCTGAATCTGAAAAATATGTACTCCCCCTACTTTGACATGCTCTCGAATTAAAGTGGTGAAGATGAGTTTGTGATTTTTCTTCCCGATTCATCTGTACCATTCCAGTTTGAGCTGAAATGGAATTCTACAGGAAATTATTATTTTTTTGATGGTTTTTCAAAAAAGTGTCATTTCGAGATGCGATTACATTCAAATCACAATTTTTATTGCTGCTTATTTCGAGGAAAATAGCTGCCAGTCTACCCAGAAGTCGGTAAAGCTGAGTTTCTGCTGAATCATCTGCTCATATACAATCTACGAGGATATATTAAAAAATACTTAGTCTACTACAGAACCAAACAAAATTTCAATGTCAAAATATTTTATTACTCAACATGATCTCCTCTTAATGGGATAAATTTATTACAGCGAACCTGCAACGTCTCTAGACCTTTCAAAAAAAATGTTTCTTCTTGCTCTGCAAACCAGACCTCCACAGCTTTTATTACCTCCTCGTTGGAAGAATATTTACTACTTTTTAATTTTTTTTCAGTTGAGGAAAGAGATAATAGTCGGACGGAGCCAAATCTGGTGAAAAAGGGGGGTGTTCTAGTAATTCATACCCTAAATCACGAATTTTTTGCATGGCAACATGAGATTTGTGTGCAGCGGCGTTGTCCTGAAAAAACAAAACACCTTTGGATAGCTTTCCGCGTCTTTCTTCATTAATTTTTTTCCGTAGAGTGGACAGTAATGTCGAATAGTAATCTCCAGTTATTGATCTACCATTATCCAAATAATCAATCATGATTAATTACTCCATGAAAATCTCAAAAAACTGAAGCAAGAACTTTTCCAGCAGATTTTTGGACACGAAACTTCTTAGGTCTTGGAGGACCGGAGTGTCGCCATTCCATCGATTGTTGCTTTGTTTCTGGATCGTAGAAATGTACCCAAGTCTCATCCATAGTAACAATTCGGTTTAAGAAGTCTACATCGTTTTCAAATCGAGCACAGAACGAACGCGATGCTACCCTTGCACGCTTTTGGTCAATATTCAAACATTTGGGGATCCATTTTGCAGCAATTTTTCTCATGTCCAAATTGACGTGAACTATATGATGAATGCGTTCGTATGGAATATTCAGTGCTTCAGATATCCGTTTTATCCCAATTCGACTGTCTGTTAAAATCATGTCATGAACTGGTTACATGGAAGAGCGGCTTCGGCCGAATGTCGCCAGCCTATTTATAATTATGTAAAACATATTTTTGAATCTAATAAAGACGCTATTATTATTATTACTATTAACTGCATCGATATTTTTGGGGGCTGACACAGAAACTGTCCTTCCCGATCGGTCATCACCTTCAATGAAAAGTTATTGTTCGTTGCTATGGTAACGCAATATTTTGTTTATGCAGGGAACTGGTCTAGGCTAACTAGCTTTCAATACATCCTCGTATATAAGCGAAACAAGCGGCAGTAAAAATTGTGCTTAGAATGTGACTCTGGAATGACTGCAGCTCTAAACGTAAATAACGGAGTCTAACGGTAATATGCCATTAACTGGGACCTATCAAAGAAATATTCAATCCATCCCGATCCTCAACTATTTTGGTGTAGCGCTGCTCCACGATAAACTTCCAGAGGAAATAGATAAAAGTTCGTTCTTTCAAAATTTCAGAAGGAACTTTTGCTAGACAGGCGCGGTGACGCTTATGCCGGGGGTGGCATGACGTCGGCGTTGCGGCGCTCATTCCGCCGTCGCACGTTTCGAGCTTCATCAAAGCTTCGACTGCACGCGATCCGCTATTTTGGCGGCAACATATACGCTGAATCGCGTGTCGCGCGAAAATTTGTCCGGACGTTTTTTCAGAACACTGACGCGAGCAAGTTCAGTACTGTAATGAAATCAAGGGTCGATTGAAGGAATTCGAAATGAGTTTGTGTGGAGTTATGTGGAAAGTTTTCTTTTTGATGGTGAAACTTAATTTCGGTAAGTGTGTGGATTATTTTTTTTTTATGATCTTCTCGTATGAAAATGGTATCGAAATACTTTTTTGGGGAGAAGAAAACAAAATTTTTGCAGTGATTTTCCTCTTTCAAAAAATCACTCCGGAATGATGCAAACCATAGCTGAATCACAATTAAGCGGTTATTTTTTCTGTTTCGTTAGACCATTCCCAGGTAGCACATCATATCGGCTGAATCTTGGTTTCATATTGGTCCAATATAGATATATTGTAAATGAAAAAATAATATTGGTCTAATATGGGTAAATATTCAAAAACCAATATCATGCAGGGTCCTGCAACTGCGTTCCGGTGGTCCATAGCTTCTATACGGCGCAACTTAAAAATTTCTTTCGAATGCAAGCATGTTTCCTTCTTGAGAGAGTATCTTTGGAAAATATTCCGAAGTATACAAGGTGACCCAGAAAAGTGCACCAAACCAAACTTATGTTTTTTGTAATGGAACACCCTATATTTCATCACATGGTTGAATAGAGACTACTTTGATCATTAAAAAAATATAGGGTCATGTATGTTCATAGTTATTTCCGGAGATATATCGATATTACTCCAAAAAACATAAGGTATTCAACACTCTGTAACTCCTCGTGGAAAAATAATTCTAAAAACTTTTGGGAGGCGAAATGACTCCAGTATGGTCTAGTTTCTGTAACACGACACACAGTTGAAATTTCATTACTTTTTGTGTACCTGAAAGATCGAAACGCAAATTGAAAGATATCTTGGTTTTTTCAATTGGAAATTTACGTTATTTTCAAGGTGAAGTAAATACCAAGTGTGATATATCATTCGAAGGGAAATTTTATGGCCTTTCCAATACTGAATTTGAATATATGGGTTTCCATTTAAAAAAAACAAGATATATTTCTATTTGCGCTTCGATCTATCCGGTACACAAAAGGTAATGAAATTTCAACTGTATATCATGAGTTTTTGGAATTATTTTTCCACGAGTTACAGTGTGTTGAATACCATTTGTTTTTGAAGTAATATCGATATATCTCCGGAAATAACGTTGATGAACATACCTGACCCTATATTTTTTGAATGGTCAAAGTGATCTCTATTCAACCTTGTGATGAAATATAGGGTGTTCCATTACAAAAAACATAAGTTTGGTTTGATGCACTTTTCTGGGTCACCTTGTATACTTCGGAATATTTTCCAAAGACACTCTCAAGAAGGGAAAATGCTTGCATTCGAAAGAAATTTTCAATTTGCGCCGTTTAGAAGCTATGGACCACCGGAGAGCAGTTGCAGGACCCTGTATTTTTAATATTGGTGGAATATTGGTTGAACCTGTTCTGACTGTAGATTGTCACATGTAATATTGGGTCAGTATTGGTTGAATAATTTCTACCCATATCGATAAGACAATTCTGTCCACATATTGTTTTTCACATCTAGAATAAATATCGCAATCCCAATATTCTAGTCATATCGATTCTAAGGATAAAAAACTAGATTGTATTTTGATAACACATTGGTTGAATATCATTTCAACTATATTCAACAAATTGTAATAACTCATATTGGGTCAATATTGGTTCAATGCTATTAACCAATATCGATAAAACAATATTGTCTTCATATTGTTTTCAACATCTGGAATAAATATTGTGATGCCAGTATTCCTCTCATATCCATTCTAGGAATAAAAAGTATATTATTTCGCCAATATTCAACAAATCTTATTAACTTATATTGGGTCAATATTGGTTCAATAATATTCACCGATGTCGTTAAAACAATATTGTTTCCACATCTAGATTGAGATGAATTTTGAAAATTGGTCGAATATTCAGTAGTAATACCACAAGTGATTGAATTTTCGCGATAAGCCTTTCGATTTGTTTCTGAACGAAACTGAATTGCTTCGAGAAAACTCCACGAGTCCACAGGACGAGGGGTGTTTTCCCAATACAAATCAGCTGAGTTCAGAAATAAAATACTATTTCACGGAGCATTGAAAGTATTATTATAAACATGAACAATAATAATAATAATAATAATATTTATTGTTGTCATTGGATCCAATTTGGACATTGACATGGTCAGTATCTATTAAAAACAATTTGAGTAAATTAGGTAAAAAAACTTTCAATACCAAACAACAAACATAGCACAAACGTTATTTACATTAACATGTTAAAAGTTAGGTGTAACTAAGATACTCTTCAACAGTGTAGAAGCAGTGTTCAAGCAAATATTCCTTAATTTTATGTTTAAATAAATTTATTCCCTTGATTGATTGGAGGTTGACAGGTAAGGAATTGAAAATTTTTATTCCCCTATACTCTGCCCCCTTTTCGAATAGGGCTGTACTGTGTGCTGGAATTCTCAGACTGTCGGAATAACGTAGCACTCTATCACTATTAGTACGTCCATTTACATTTGTCATGAATAGATTTGGGTTACTTTTAACAAAAATAAGTAGCCTATATATGTAAAGAGAGGGAAGTGGCAGTAAACCGAGTTTTTTGAAAAGTGGTCTGCACGGTTCTAAAAAGTGTGTTTTCAGTATACACCGTATTACACGCTTTTGTGCCAAGAAAACTCTATCAACCAATTGGGATCCTCCCCAAAAAATCAAGCCATAGGTTAAGATTGATTGAGCATGAGCAAAGTTTTCAACACAGCAAAGTCCACGGAATCGTTTAGTTTACGTATGGCATAACACATTTTATTCAGGTTCTTCACAGTTTGGGAGATATGATTACCAAATGACAGGTTACAATCAATTTGCACACCATGGAACTTAGTATCAGAATGTACAGTAATTGATTTATTATTGAGTTTTATTAAAACACTTCTGTTTGGTTTGAAGCGGTTACTAAACTGCACTGACACTGTTTTTTTTGTGTTTAGGTATAGCTTATTATTGTTACACCAGGTCAACATTTCATGTGTCACCTGTGTTGCCTTTTTTGCGAGATTTACGAGATTTTTGTCCATTAATAAACATGAGGTGTCATCGGCATATTGGAAGACAGCTGGAGTTGATAGGCAGTCAGGTAGGTCGTTCACATACATAATGAACAATAGGGGTCCCAGGATGGATTCCTGAGGAACACCAGTGCTGATATTTCTAGTGGAGGAATTGAATGCCTGAATTCTGCCATTGACTTCAAACCTCAAACCAACATATTGAGTTCTTCCTGTCAAGATGGATTTTAACAACTACAAAGGTATACCTCTAATGCCAAAGCATTGAAGTTTTCCCAGAAGAATATCATGGTCGAGAGAATCAAAAGCCTTGGAGAGGTCGAAGTATATACCTGTTAATAGCTCTCCTTTATCAATATGATCAACTAAGTATTTCAGTGAATGATAAATGGCCTTTTCCTGGTAAAAAACCTTTTCCTGGTAAAAAACCAAATTGACACGAGCTGAGAATGTTGTGTTCTTTCAAGAAATCAAGCAGTCTTGCATAAATCAGTCTTTCTAAGACCTTTGAAAATGCTGGTAACATCGATATAGGTCTATAGTTTGAGAAGTCACTTTTTAGACCATTTTTATAGACTGGCGTAATTTTAGCATGTTTCAGGTCATCTGGGAAGATACCTGTTGAGAAACATATATTGGCCAATTTTGAAAGTGGTTCCGATATTTCACGTGCAACAGTTTTCATAACCATACTCGGTATTCCGTCGATACCACTCGAGAATTTGGTTGCCAGGTTTTTTATAACACTTTCAACTTCTTGGCTGTCCGTTGGTCTCAGAAAGAAAGAGAAAGGGATCGGCCTACTGAGATAAGCGACTTTATTTGTATTCAAGTTGAAATTTTTAGACTGTATGGTAAATTGTTCCAGAAAAATTCCTGTTATTTCCTGTGGGTCACAGACAACTTGTTTTTGACTGTCAATCATTTCGAGTGGCACTGATGAACTCAGGGAGCCGATTTCCTGCTTAATTAATTTCCCAATGGTCTTCGTTTCATTGTTAGAATTCAGTATTAACCCATTATTGAAGGATCTTTTACTTTGACAAATTTTTTAGAGTCATCTTTCCTTTTTTTTATACAATGTTTGAAGATCTTGATTATTACAATCAATTCATCATAACCATAATCATTAACCATAATCACAAAATATGTATTATACCTATCAATTATTTATTATATAGCTACGATGCGACTCATTTTGACGTTTTCGCCTACACTAATGATCTTTCAAAGTGTCAAACTTTGCTTTGTCATCTATGGTTACATCGTTGAAAACACCAACGCTGACAGACCAATCAGAATTGAGAGACAGCTGGTGTTTTCGCGATAATACAAGTTGTCTTTGATTTGTGACTTGTCAGATTACGTGAATATCTTGAGAAGAGCAGAAAAGTCAATAAAACATTAAAATAATATCGTGATCAAACCTGGATAAAAATCCGCTAGATGGCTCTTCGAAGGTCTTCTAAAATCTACGAAAATATATTGAATACTTCACATAACTTGTTTTCAACACAGCTTACTCAGGTACTAGGCAGACTCTGGTGTCACCTTGATCAATTAAGAGATTTGATAATTCACCAAAGTATATTCACTTCCACCAATATATCCAAATGATATTGTACCAATATCGATAAATGTTTTGAGGTCATTATAGCTTCAAGAATATTTCACTAATAACATTTTTGATATATTGACAATATTCGACCAATATCGCAAAATGTTCACATTGATCTACAATATTAAATATTTTGCCAATATTGTCAGAATTTTGCACCAGCGATATTGTTAGAACAAATTTTGAACAGTGTTCCCTAACATTTTATTGAAGCTAGAGCATTGTCGAAATTCGAATGTTGTTTTCAAATGATGAAGACAAGAAATCATTGCTCAAACTTATCCGCTCATCATTAACAATTCAATCAGATCACACAAAGGACTCAAACATGATGGAAAAATGATCTATGTGGGATTTGCCTGAATTTTTCATGTTGTTTAGAGGAAGTCTTCGCTTCAGAAATTTTGTCCAATGATACTGGAAAATAAATACTGAAATAAACATAGTTCATTGGAGTTGGGTGGAGTATCGCATTTTTGTCTTTCACGATGGAATAGACTATATAAGTTCGTCTGAAATAATAATAACGATAATAATTCTTATTTTACTCAGACACAAATAACTACACGTGTGAGGTTATGCATGCTTTCATTCAAGGGATTGCCCACAGAACAAAGGATCGTGCGTGGGTATTTTCTTGTATGTTCTTAATGAGCTCAATAGATGTGAGAAAATAGGTATTATTATATCTGATAAACTCTAATAATGACAGGAAAGTGAATGAACACGAGCTCACCAACAAATCACTGGGTTGAACGTGGGTATTTTTTTATGTGTTTCTATAAGTGCCATTTCAACAATATATCTGAAGTTAAGTGAAGAAATGTTAACATACTTCCAGAAAGGGATATATATATATATATATATATATATATATATATATATATATATATATATATATATACAGGGTGTTTGTTCAGTTTTCTGTTTTATTTGACTTTTTGTTCCAACTGGCAATGCCGTAAACACCCTTGCGTTTTTGACTATTATGTCAGATTTTGACACAACGAAAATTTAGAGAAATAGAGCTGTCATCTCGAATTTGTTACCAAGCGGAGCTGCGTCTCCCATTATTGTATGAAATAAATAGCGAACATTCACTGGAAATTTATTTCAAAGCGTAAGAAGTGTTACAGTCCACTAGTAAACCCAACAGTGTTAATTAAGTACGTTGACAAACTTCGGGAGGTGATTCTTTGAAGGTTTTCAGGACGAAAAGTTCATATAAACAAATGTCCCAAACGGCTTGGTTTTCGAGATACAGGGCGATGAAAATACATTTTTTTCAAGATTTTTTAGAGTTAACTTCGACATTTTCGACAATAATCAGTTCAAATTAGGCAAGTACAATCCATTCAATAGGGCGCACGATACAAAATAATGCATTTCTTAAATAATTCACAGGGTCCTCCTTTTTTCAGAGTCAAGCTTTGTTCAACCCTTCAGAATTTTTTTTTCCGCCGCCACTGACATATTATGAGAAAGGAATAATCAATGTTGTTTCATTTAACATCTTTTTGATATCTTGCATTTTTTCATTTACTTGTACGGTTCAGGGGCTATAATGAAAATATTAATTTAAACATTTTCCAGTGTGGCATAACATTAGAAAATTTGAAAATTAAACATTTTCAATTATTGTAAATTGATGGAAATATTTTTTTAGAATTAGAAAAATCTACGATGAATAAAAATTATACAATAAAAAATATAAAGACAAGCTTTTATACAAATGCACTGAAAATGAAAAAATAATTTGTTTCATTTTTTGTAGGTTATTCTGTGAGTATCAACATCTTTCTGTACAACATTACCTAGATCAACCAATGAAATGAATTATTTTTTCCTTTTCAGTGTATTGTATAAAAACTTTAAAATGTTTTCTTTTTATAATTTTCATTTTTAACATTTTAGTTTATTTTTTATGTGAAACTGAAAATCTCCAAACCAAAAACCATCACATACCAATTTTGAACAGAATCGGATCATAATCACAAAACTCGTCCGCCATATTGGAGCCGCCATTTTGTTTTTTAACAGACATTTTTTTAATGCATTGTCACCGGAATTACGGAAACCTGCCAAATTTCAAATTAATCGGAGTATTAGAAGTGGGTCAAATTCAACTTTTATTAAATTGTTTGTTAGTTAGTTACAAGTGAAGCTAAATAAAAGCTTGTTATTGTAAAGATGTGATTTCTTTTTGTGATATCTAACAGAAAACTACTATCTCCCCGTCACTGCGGTACGCTGGATATTAAACTAGATCTGACAGATATTGGGAAAACCTTAACTTTCAACCTGAAGATTCTGATGGTAAAAATGTGCATTTTCATTGAGATATTTGATTAAAAATGTTTTTACCCATCAGTCTTGATAGAGAACTCATACAAATTTTTTGTTATTTTAAAAAAAGATATTTTTTAGTTTTCAATTGAACGTTTCCTTTTCAACATAAAAAACTTCCGAAAGGTAATCCTGTAATGGAAGATAGTTAATAGGGTTTATCTAATAGTCGCAGATCATTACACATTTGATTTTCATTTATGAATCTCTGGTCATAACTCCGAAAAACTAAATCAAACAAATTTTTGTTTCCGTACGGAGTACATTATTTTATCAGAAATTTCCGTTTGTTTTTTCTTCTGCAGTAACGCAGAAATTTTGTAATCAATTTGAATTCATAAAAATAGCAAAGTGGGCTTTGATATTAATTCATTTATTTAAATATCAACAACTTGACAGTTATCGAAAGTTGAGAAACTGTCTCATTGTTAATTCTTCATTAGTGCAAGCTATAAAGCAGATTCATTCAATATTCCTTTGGATAAAATGGTTGAATATCCTAAAAAATGTATTTTGATCACCCTGTACTTCGAAAACCAAGCCGCTTGGGACATGTTTATATGAACTTTTCATCTTGAAACCTTTCAAAGAATCACCCTTCAAGTTTGTTAGACTATTTGCTTCTCAAATTTCTTTATGTTATGCGTTACTGGAAAATGTTTGCGTTAATATTTTCATTGTAACTCCTGAACCTTACAAGTAAATGAAAAACATCAAGAGAGCAAAAAGATGTTAAATGAAACAACATTCATTATTCCTTTCTCATAATATGTCAGTGGCGGCGGGGAAAAAAAATTCTGAAGGGTTGAACAAAGCTTGACTCTGAAAAAAGGAGGACCATGTGAATTATTTGAGAAATGCATTATTTTGTATCGTGCGTACTATTGAATGGATTGTACTTGCCTAATTTGAACTGATTATTGTAGAAAATGTCGAAGTTAACTCTAAAAAATCTTGAAAAAAATGTATTTTTATCACCCTGTATCTCGAAAACCAAGCCGTTTGGGACATATGTTTATATGAACATTTCGTCCTGAAAACCTTCAAAGAATCACCTCCCGAAGTTTGTCAACGTACTTAATCAACACCCTGTATATATATATATATATATGTATATATATATACATATATATATATATATATATATATATATATATATATATATATATATATATATATTATTGTTGTTTAAAATTGTATTTTTCCTGTTGAGCAGATGTTTTCCCCTTACGAATGGCAACCTTCAGAAGTCGAAACTTGTGCGAGCCCAGGATACTTTTAACGCACGATTCCTAGCACTTCTTGGGCCTTCAGAAAAATGTCTGCAGTCGCTAGGGTTTGAACCTTCGACTGGCAGCCAGAGTGGTAAAAGATCGGTGCTTTTACCACTCGGCTACCTGGACCTGTATTATATGAGTAATAATATTAGAATTATGGAATTAACATAGCAGCGATGAAAATATTTTCAGACAATAATGTTTGAGAATAAATTGATGGATTTGGCCGTTCCTACGTGGTAGGAAATCATCACGAAAAATGAGAAATAAAACTTTCTATGTTTTTATACCACTTCTATTTGTAACCAACGTTATAGACTGGGAGATGGTGCAGTCTATTACTGCAGTTTTGTCCTATAGGGACATTATCATACAAGTGAAATTTTCTAGCTGAGTACATGCTTCAATATACTTGAAGGATGAAAATTTGTATTTTCTGCAAAATATTTTTATTTTAAAAATCGTAGCAAAGCGCTTTCGACTGTTAAGTCATCAGCAGTGCGTACCTGTAAGTAATAATAATTGAAATTGAGTTTGATAAATTGAAGAATTGAACGTTAGGAAAATTTTTAAAAGTGAGGTTACTTACTCGTCAGGTGTACAAGAAGCCGTATAAAAACATCAATTCCATGGACCAAAGTGAAATTTAAAATTTTCCATAATATAAAACATATTTGAAATGGATCAATTTTCATCCTGTTCAAGGATTATTCTGGATTCAGATATGGGATACTACATTATGTCTGTCTGAATGTTGAAGTGGAAGTGAAGTTTTGAATTGACAATGTGTGACAATGACACTATTGACAAGTGAAAATGAATTATCAAACAAAACTAACTCAGTTTATACTTTTTCACAAAAATACAAATTCAGGGAATAACTCAGGACTATTTTTGCACATAGACGTGCGATATGTGAATTTTCTCTTGAAATCATTATTCAGCACAAATTGTTATATCCGAAATATTCTGAGTATAAACTTCCATCGGTTTCAAGATAACTTTCGTAATCATCCTCTTCGAGGAATACGGCAAGAAACTTGGCGAAAAAGATATTTTCAACTCATAACTATTCAACAAGTTTATGACTGAACTGTAGAAATACGAAGGGATCCTAATGTCTTATATCGCTCAACTGTATTGCGGGAAAAACCTGGCAAAAAAACACATTTCCAGTGTCCATTGACGGAAAACGATAATAATTTGTCTTGGGATTCCGCTCTTCATTCTGTTATGATGATAAAGCTGAGAAAGAACTGAAAGCGTAATTAAACTAAGGACAGAAACATATTATGGATATTGCATTTGTGATATCCAATCTGATTTAAGATGGCAGGAAAGTGAATGATTTCATGTATACAATGCGGTCCATAGGTATGAAATAAACTATTTTTTAGCGTTATTAGGTTTTTGTTTAAAAAAACGTGAAACAGGTCGATTTCTATTCTCCAATTTGACAATTTACAGTGTGAACATATTCCCCTTTCTTCTACCCCCCCTGAATTATCAACTGATCAGTCAAATTAGACCATGTCACCTGATTCAGGAACTAACTGGAGTTACAAAAAAACTATTGATTCGACCCTCATTGATTATTCAATAAGTAATGATAATAAGGACAGCCTATGTGATGCCAAAAAAATTAGCGTAGGCTTCGAATTGAGCGCTGCTGCATTAATGCGCTTGCGCTAGGATACCAATTCAAAGATACAATTTTTTTTTCATGTCTCTCTAGCGTGCATGGTTCGGCAGCAACAATTATCGAAGATATGAGAAGCTTATCTTATGTGGTGCTAATTCGGCAAATTCCAACACAACCTCATAATCTGGATAAGGTTACAGAGAGCAAGTGTATATTGTGCTAATTATAAGAAGGCGGCACTATATGGGTTTTGTTCCTGAGAATATGACTCATTTTATAAATTTCTAGATTCATGCCTGAAATAAATTAAGATCGTCGCGTTTTACTTCGAGTTCGTGTTCAGGAGGCAAAAATACCAGCAAACTATTTTCTCGGCTGTTATGAGGACGATGTGGAACGAGGTTTATCTTTTCAAACAACTGTCCATCACATACCCAATCTATATTTCCTCAAGTGTAATGGGTTTTTATCCGCTTTTTGATTGAATAATTCTTATTCTTCATTTATCCACATTATAGAAAAATGTTAGCCATTTTTCAATATGGAACTGTTGAAAATGTCAACCTTAAAATTTTATGACATTTCTGGTGATTCAAAATTCGGCATGCGCAATAGTTTCCCAGCGATCGTTTGAAAAAAGGTAAGAAATATACTTTTGGCTTCAATTTGATTATGATTATGGCGTGTGATCAATATTCGTCGCTAATAGATATATGATAAATATACGCTAAACTATATACTTTGGAAAATATTGACAAAAAAACAAAAACAGTCCAAAATAATTGCGCCTCCCCGTAAAGAGCGCTGGGTCGTCGTGTTCAAAAACTCAGCGAACACACCCTTCACCATCCTCAAACAATCCCTGAAATTTTCGTTAACTTTGGATTTGAGTCCAGGAAGAATGTACATGGCTACTGGACTATTATGTTATCAAGGATTTTTTCTAAGCTGCCTATTTTGAAAATTGTAATAGATATTTTCACTGAAAATTTAATTCACGCACTAAAAATGCCATAGGTCGCGGTGTTTTGTCATGGCAGCGAAAAAAGTTTGCCCTAACTTTTCCAGCGACAAAACGGAACATAACTTTTGAAAGCATGACAACCAGCATTGTCAACAAATTTTTGATGACGTTATGGGCATTCAACATGAAGAAGAACAATGGAGAAGACTATGAAGAGAGTGGAGTCAAAACGATTAGGAACACTTCAGCAAATATGTTACAAGAGAAGTACTTCAAAGAATATAAAAGAATTTTTATCCGTTCACGGACATACAGTTTAAGAAAGCGAGAAATGCACGCGACACAAAACCCAAAATTTTGCAAGCAATCCCAGAAAAGAAGAAAGTGATTTCTAAGGCTCTCACAAAACAAGAAATTTTTGAAATGACACTGTTCTGGAGTGAAGAAGAACCTGCAGGCCTTTAAAGAAAATTTTATCATACTGCTGCCTATGAATTGGCTTGGAAAGGTGGAGAAGCAGGAAATTGTAAGGTATTCTATTTTAAAATCGAGACAGACAACCGTGAAAGAGAGACCGGAAGAGTTGAATATAATCCAGTGTTTTCGAAGACAGCACAAGGTGGAAATCAGAAGTTGGACGATAGTAAATGGTTGGTAGCAAATGCGGAAGAAGATTGTGCATGTCCAGTTGAATTATTTAAACAAATTATGGGAAGACGGGGAAACCATATCACATGTGAAAATTTTATTATAACTCCAAATCCTTTCTGACAAAAAACGTCGTATGGATGGTATAAGAATTCTCCTATTGGGATAAATTAAATATCTAAATGGACCAAATTCTCGGCGAAAAATATTGGACTTGATGTCAAGCGGGTGAAAATTAAGAACCATTCTAATCGAGCTGCCGCCGTAACTGAATTGTCCAGGAGTGGTATTGGTGAACAAATGAAGAACATCATAAAAATATCATTGGTTCCATTCGTACTACCGTCCAGGAAACAATAACTATTACCGCACAAAATACTAGCATGCAGCAAACTATTAAGAAAAGACAAGAAAGTTCTGAAAATCAAGCTTGTTTTAATAATTGTGTTTTTAACAATTGTACTTTTCTGTTAAATTAAATAAACTTATTTACATCTTATTTTTTAATTTATTATCATTGAATTGTCTTACCGAATTACACTCAACCTTTTTTTTATCGAAGTAAACTTAACATTTATATGAATGATGGTTTTTCGGGTTTTTAGGCCGACGTTTATTTAGAGAAAAACTCGACGTTTCGCCAACACGAGTGGTTGGCATTTTCAAGAGAAATGTTTACAGTTTCGATCACTGAACACTACTTGTTTGAGCAGTTTTTTTCGTTAAATTGCCTGGCAACAAAATTCTCATTAATACATGTCGAGTTTACTTCGACAGAAAAAAGTTCTCGTGTAATTATAAGTGAATTTAAACATGAAAAAATAATTGTGTTGTAGGTCGGCATTTGCATTGAAAAATGTTATTTCTGTCATATAGTTTGTACTTTTTCTCGTGCCATATGAATAAACAAAGTTTATGATGGTTTCTTCGAAACGAAACGTTGTAATGAGGTTGTGTGTACGCCATTTTGTAAGGCTTAAGGAGTGGCAAAAAGTTACATCAACTGTAAAACGATTCCTTGAATAATATTTTAGATATTACCAAAAACCAAAAATGTTATAATTTTTTCACTATTGCTTGTTTTTTACAAATTCCACTAAGCGATTTTGGTGGGACGAAAACTGGAATTTTCATTAACGAACTTTCTTATGAAAATTAGTATAGGCCATTTGCATCTTTTATTTTGTGGGGGGAAAATCTCTATAGCTTGGTCTATATCTTTGACACACTGTATAACTAGTTTCATTTGAAATAATTGCCTGCTATAACTGATTCGTCGTTTGCTGTTTCTACTGATTATAATTATTTATCAAATTCAGATAAACTCACGACCAAAATCGTGAAATCTTACGACCTCCTGGCTATCATTCTGTGCCCCTTCCCACGTTCTTCGGATTCGAGTAATGTTGGGATTTTGACGTTATCACAGTCTTACCTTGACTTCGGATAGATTACACCCGTCGAGACCCCCGATGAAGACAGACATTGAGGCTATGAAGTCAAACAATAAACCGGAGGAAGCCACGCCAAAATCCCATTATCATAACACGGTCTCGTTCGTTTAGGGAATATAAAAGGGGAAATAAATTTGCGAAAGCAAAGGCGGCCAATGAATTGAATTTGGTAGAAACTTGATTAAATGATTATTATCAAATACCTCATGTTCATCAATTTTTTGAGCGAGTATGTATTTTGTGATTACTTGCATTTCGAACTTCCATCGTCTTACTATTATTATTATTATTAGATGGCGGTGCTAGCCAGTGGCTAAAATGCAGGTAGTTGTGTATAGAACCCCGCTATCAGGTCTATCTCGTGAGTGCACCGGATCTTTGAATTAACTCCTGGAGATTCCTCACATGGTTTTCCTGCGAGATGATATCTTCTGTACCGCAGTGTCCGAAGATATCCATCCTTATGCGAGCCAGAGCATCGCATTCAAACATTATGTGGGAGGCCCTTGATGTAACTTCCCCATCTTCTGTGATGGTGGTGTATGTTCCATCAAAGGAGAATGTTGGAGTCATTTTGTCCGACGGCATCTCAGACGTGTCGATTCTTATGACCTTCAGTATGCTGGAGTGGGCTTGGTTATTGCCCCTCCATTGGCCTAGACGTTTTAGCCTGGATGCTTCATCGTCTTGATGATTGAAAGATTTCTATTTCTTTCAATTTTCCACTAAGTTTCAATTGCCTTCAGGTGAATACTGGCAAATTAAGAATCTACACAAAGTTTTTTAGGTCTGCCGGTATGGTGTTATTATTGTCACGATTTTAACTCGGGCCGTCATTTTTGGAATTTCTTCCTAACGTTCCGCTAGCGCAAGTGGCTAGCTTCTTCAGAGGCTTATACATCATGAATAATCTCAGATGACTATTTATTTATTATGTTGTAATTACGCGCGGTCTTGTAGGGCGCGTGTTTTTCGCGCTTTTTCTTCCTCCAAAACGTCCATTAGCGGTCTCCATACGTTTTTAATTTCCACGCTGGGTTGACTGAAGGCACCATTGGCTTTGATACATCCAGTTTCAATAAATTTGCGTTTGAACCAATGTTCCTCTCTATGAAGAACGTGGTCGGCCATGCCCGATTAGGATGTTTCCCCCCGTTGGGTCCACTTTTTTTGTTCAGCTATCCTTGCAGATGATGTCCGCTTGGTCTCTCCGATATAGGAATCTCCACATTCACATGGGACCTCGTAAATACAATTTTTGCTAGATTCTGTTTTGTTCTCTGGTTTCGTATAGGGATGCAAATAGACAGTAAACAGAAATTTAATGAACATGTTTCTAGCTTATATAAAAATATATTTACTGCAATCAAAGTTGTCTCAAAGGAACTAAACACAACCTCAGCTAGGTTGGTATACTTTTCATTCATTGAATCCAACTTGAGCTATGGGATTGTATTTTGGGGCTTATGCAGTGATTATTTGATCAAATCAGTATTTATATTACAGAAAAGAGAAATTCGATGTCTGTGTAAAGCTCAGTTTCGTGACCACGGCAAACCACTATTCATCAATCAAAAAATTTAAATTCTACTTTGCATTCCTTTACCTACTGGAAACGGATGGATACACAAGGAATACGCTATCACTTCAAACCTTACTGAATCTAGAAAATATGAGAAAACAAATAAAAGTTTACCCTCGCCAAAATCTAGCTTAACTAGAAACTCAATCATATACGAAGGCAAAAAAATATATAATTATCTGCCAGCAGCCTACAGAAATACACCATGCCTGAAAAAGTTCCAAAATAATGTGAAAGAAGCACTTTTACAGAAGGCTTACTATAACCTGAAGGAGTATTACAATGACGTACTCTAGCCTTTCAATTTTCCCAAGTGATCTTGAATATATGATTAAAATGAATAATGGTACCCTGATTTTAATTTTAGTTTTATGTTATTTTTATATATTGTTTTAATTTTTTATGATTACTGACCATGCGATTTTGTGTATCTGAATTTTAAGTAATTTTATGTGATTTACTTCTCAAAATATTGAAATATTGTATGAAGACTGATGTGTATGTATGCCTATATAACTTCATGTACATGCGTACATATAACTTATTCATCTATTTTTAATTTTATTCTAGTTCGTGTATTTCATTATGTATTATCTTTTATTATATTTTATTTTATATTATAACAGTTTGTGACACTTGTAACTATATATTCAAATATACAAATTTTTTATTGCATGCTTTGTCAATAAGATTGTATCTTCGACAATAAAGTATATTTTTGATTGATTGATACAGATCGCTCTCTCCACCAACGTTCTTACGCATGCACTCATTAAACTTCAAAATGTTGTAGAATGAAACTCATCAGTTTTCATCAAATGGACAAAAAACAATTTGGGATATCTTATCCAAATCTGTCCTGATGTCAATGAATCTCTTCACTGAACTTTGAATTTTGAATAGAATATCCCCTTGTCCCTTAATGGAGCCGAATGTTTTCACTCAATTAATAGAAGAATGGGCTCTTCTTGCTACGATAAAGATGTTCCTCAATATTTGAATTTTGAATATATAATGGTTCTGAAGTGCCAAGTCCTTCCAGGAAGTCGAATTCTCTCATCACAAAATGAATGAAATACAATTAGAAACATCTTTGTCAAAACCTGTTTATACTCCGGCGAAGATTCTCCAAAATTTAAATTTTTAATTTAAGGGTTTGAAAATGCACCAAGAAACGACTGTTCAATATCCATTTTATATATTTTTGTTTGTTCCATAATTACTGATATAATTCATTCCTAACTTCAATTAGTACGGTTATCCATCTGTTAGAACGCAGATTTAGATAAGAAGATTAATAAAACCGTAAATAATTATTTGCCAAACGTATCAGCATAATGGTTGACGCTGGATAAGCACGGTGACAAATTATTTGCCAATATTTGCGCTATATCAATAATGCACTCAACAAATGTAACGGTCGTCTGGTTCTTTATTTTGACAGAGTCAAGCAGTGATATTGTCGGTACTTTATGAAGTATTATTCAACCCATTATTGTATTTGAACTGTGCCGCAATATCTGATTTTTTTATAGTCGTAGTTTGAGTCACGTGTTATTTGCCTGAAAGCTTGCTTTGTTGGATGCATACAAATTCTTGAATTTTATTTTCTCAAAATGACTGGAATAAAACTTATACAGAGTGATCCATTTGAAAGCTGGAAACCCATCTGAAATTGTTAGTCTTCATCAGATTCAAAAGTTATATTTTTCAGTGGATAAAACATCTAAAGTTCTAGTTCAGTGCCATAAATTCGAAATCAAATTATAAATTTCAATGACTATTTATTTATTTCATACCCAAAAATCAAAAAAAGGTGTTTGTAATTTATTGAATGGAAAACTGACTACTACTTTTGAATGGGTGTAACCAAAATTTCATAAAAAACATTGATTCCAGAAATACAGCATAGTTACAATTTGCAATGCTCAATCGAACCGCTATCAGATTGAATGGCGATCACATATGATGAAATGGATTGACACCAAAATTTTAATGAGTGAATCAAATCAAGAAAAGAGAAAGTTGAAGGAAACTGCCTGTATTTTATTATCGGCGAACTGTTTTTCGACCAACTCAGTGGAAATGGATAGCACATGGTTACCTCTCCTCAGAGAAGATTTGAGAAATAACAGATTGATTGATATCAGACACCTTATATGTATCCAGATAGCAAATATCATCATAAAAAATATTTGGCAGATTTCATTTGACTTTGTCAAAACAAATCCTTCCATATCCAATCTGATAAAAATTTAATTTTTAGCAGGTTTTCATACTTCGCGTTTTGATAACGGAGACAGATTTAGTCTCCGAAACATTAACGTTTTCGAAAAAGAGAAGTATTTTCAGTCAATTTAAATGTTTTCCGTCATATAGGCAAATTCAGTATTCGATACGTTACTGACGAAATTAATAAACTGTTTTCAAGACAACAGTCTTCTAAACGCAGTAACTGATATGGGCAAATTGATTATTGCCCCTCTGCACTTGTACAGATTTCTTTGAATTAACATTTTTTCATTTTCAGACTGTAGAAGGTTAAAATTCCCAAAAAGGTATGTCAAGAAACAAAACAAACTTTCATTCAATAATTAACACCTAAGTTTGACATTTATACACTAAAGCTGTATTCTTTAATAAGTATATAATTGAAAGTGTTCCAGGAAAACGTATATCAAAAGTAAAGAGATTGAATAGATAACTGAAATTGAAATAATGAAGCTTTATCTAATCCTGCATAGTTTTTATACTGGATCAATGACATACGAGAAGTGTTTTCTGTCCTTAGACATTATCCATTTTTTCTGTTCGACTTTGAATAGTCGTGACGACTAAAATTGTTTTAATTCGTTCGGTAGTTTATTGTATAGTTTAGAACCGATTTAGCAGAAATCTCTTTGACCAAGCGATTTCCAAACATAAATAGCAGATACAATGTTAAGTCTGGTTCGATAAGAATGTGGTAGATTACTTGTAATTTGCCTATTGAAGTAGACAAAGCAAAGAGCTCTGAAACAGAAAAGTTGTCTAATATCCATCGCATTAGCATCCCTAAATAGCTGGTCTGAGGAGTACATACGAGGTTTTTAAGCATGATATCCAGGATCCATTTCTGAACTATATCAATTGGTTGTAAATATTTTTTTCTGATTCCGCCCCAAAATACCATATGCAAAATGGAATCCACAAATGCATAATATATTGTTTTCAGATGGTAAAGTGTTAGGAATCCAGCTAATTGTTTGAATTTATAGATCATACCTCTGAGTTTATTCACAATAATTCGAGTCTGTACGTCCCACCTCAGGAAAGAGTCAATGTAGATGCCTAGGTATTTGATTGAATGAACAAGTCCAAAGGTGTTTTTTTTTCACACTTATTGAGTCATAATTCGGTAGATAAGGTTTGTAAGATGTGAAAGGTATTATTTTTGTCTTCGCAGCGTTGACTGTTAATTTGTATTCATCAAACCAATGAGGAATCATTTGGAGGTCTGCTTCAGCAACTTGTTCAATTCATCAGGAATGATGTGCCGATGGTAGGGTATCACCATTATACTTTTTAGGTATTAATTTGATATCCATACATTTTTCAACATTATCTTCAATACAATGAAGCTTTGTCAATAAGTTTATCAATAACTTCCGGCAATAAAGCATATTTTTACTTTGACTTATTGTTTTGAATTGTACATTTGTTTAAAAAGTTTCTCTTTTCCACAAGTCACAGAACTCGTTTCGAGCAATTTGGAAATGAATCAGCATATCGATATTACCTATAGCTATTACTTATTCAAAATGCCTCACTTGAAATTTGGAATTTTGGTAAAAGAGAAAAATGTAATTTCAAAACGATGAACTTATTGAATTAATGGCTTCGGTTTAACGGTTTGTTCATGAAACATTTTTGTCTTCAACGCCTCCATTACATAAAATAAGAATATGAATGCTATGAATAATTCCCAGAGCTTCAGTAAAAATTTATGATGATGAGACAGAATTTCATATTCCTGTTGCTGCTGAAAATGCTCAGCTTCCGTAAACATCTCCAGATATGCAGCTTCGCGCTTCAACCACTACGGTATTTGGGCTGTAATTACATTCACTCCAAGTTCACAGATTTTTCATTGCTTGCTAAACAGCTATTTAATTTTATTTCGCCAAGAACGTTCAGATGAACCGTAATTTATTAAATTCATATCAATTAATTCAATCTTGAGATGTCACACAGATGGGAACTGATAAGATAATTGTTCAGAAAGGGACTGCTAGAAACGGAGTGCTTCTCTTTTTAATTGAAATTGAAATTGAGCGGATGAAACCACTATCCTGAAAACCTCTTGAAGATAATGATCGAGAGACAGAGTGCTTTGCCACATCGTTAAAATTTATCTCAGGAACAGGAGACTAATTACTTCCACCCAAGTAAAAAACATTCACGAGGAAATGATTCTGTTCAGTACTTGTTATTTGGCTGTAAAAATATCTACAGTATTCAGGATCCCGATTTTGAATTTCTGATCTGGACTCTAACTTGGGCTCCAGATTTTGAAGCCACAGTCTTGGCATGAGATTCCAACTTCAGAATCAGGATTCTATAATTTGAACTTGGTCAAACACTGGCATAAAAAAATCCTTAACCGGTGAAACACTTTGTTTGAAAGTGGTTGACAATGTTTCACTTTGAGTAAGGTTATTTTGGAGTTTCATTGTCTAAAAAAGAATGATGAAAAATTCAATTCTCTGCAATTTTTATTCACGACGTTTCAACTGTTAAAATCTACAGTCGGTATCAAGTGTATAAATGCAACACTCTCAAGGATACTTCATAATATATACATACTATGTATTTATAGACCTCCTTCAGCTGATCTTAAAATCTTTATAGATCGACTAGAATACTTATTATCGCAATTACCCCCACTCGCATCAATTATTCTAGCCCGGGACCTCAATATCAATTTTGCAAATAAATTCTCTACTGATACCCAAATGTTGGTAAATTTGCTGGACTGTTTCAATTTAGTAATGCATGTAGATCAACCCACTCGTGTCTCCAACTTCTCATCTACTATTATAGACTATGTCTGCACAAACATAAATGCACAATTACAAGTCCGGGACTATCTGACCATGAAGCGGTTACCTGTTTCGTTCCAAATAGATTTGACCATAAAACCACGCATAAAGGTAAGAATCGAGGGCGAATTTTCAGCAAAATGAACTATACCAACTCTTCTCGCAATCTGCGTTGTCTCCACACCATTAGAAAATTTCAAGGCAATAACATTTTCTTTATCTTTTACTTTAATAGCTTTCTTCGTATCTACAAAAAGACTATTAAATTATCTAAAGATTTGCATCACAAAAATAGATTGGATCAGGCAGTTAACAAACAGAAAGAATTATGGACAATAACTAATGATCTGAGGGGTAAAACAAAACAATTGAGCCACCTGTATGTAAATGTTGACATAAACGATTTGAACCAATATTATTGTTCCATAGCAAACAAATTAACTCAGAACATTTCTCCGACAGTTGATCCTCTCGATTATCTAGAAAGTATGGCATCTCCGATGCACTCTCTGTTCTTGTACGAGACGGACTTGGCTGAGCTTAAATCAGTAATTAGAAAAATAAAAAGCAAAAATTCAGGTGAAGACCACTTATCAGCCATACTATTATCACAATTACCTGATGAAGCCCTAAGTGCCCTAGCCGTGGCCATTAACAAGTCTTTTGCCACAGGTATTTTTCCATCCAGTCTAAAGACCGCAATAGTTATACCACTGCACAAAGGTGGTGCCACTGATGATCCGAACAACTTCAGGCCAATCTCACTACTATTATCTCTGTCCAAAATGATTGAGAAACCAGTGAAGCGTCGGATAATGGGTTTCTTGCAGAGACATAATATATTGGCGGCTGAACAGTTTGGTTTCCAAAACAAAAAGAGTACGAATGATGCAATCTTTGATTTTCTTGAAAGACTGTATATGAGCATAAACGAAAAAGAGTCGGCTGCAGCAAAAAGCTTACACATTACGGATTTCGCGGCACAACTCTAGACTGGATCAGATCTTACCTCACTGATCGAAATCAAAGAGTACTATTAAACAATGTTATTTCTGACAGGGAAAAAATTGTACGTGGAGTTCCCCAAGGTTCAGTTTTGGGCCCTATTCTATTTCTGCTCTACATTAACGATATGGCCAATCTAGATATTTCCGGTCATCTCACATTGTTTGCTGATGATACCACGATTCTCTTGCTCAATGAAGATAATGATGCTCTGGTTCGAACTATTTCTGTTGACGTTGAAAAAATCAAAAAGTGGTGTGAGGCTAACCTGCTGACATTAAATGTTACAAAAACAAATCGGGTCACTTTCAAGATGGATCTAGAACAAGTACCTTTAGGTTCTCAAGTAATTAAAAGCAAGCCCGAAACAAAATTTCTTGGTGTACAAATTGACCACAATCTGAAGTTTGAAGCTCATATAACGGCTCTAAAAAAAGTTGTCCTCTGGTTGTTACGTTGTCAATATTATATGGCACCTTCCTTAACTGCATACTACTCATTTATTGAGTCCCATCTACGGCATGCAATTCCATTCTGGGGTTCTTGCAGCCAAGTTTTATTCCAAAGGGTTTTCGTTCTCCAGAAACGAGCTTTAAAATTTATCTTCAAAGTGAAGATGCGTGAATCGTGCAGGCCAATTTTCGTCAGTGAAAAACTATTGACGCTTTATGAAACTTTCATTATAGAGACAGCTTGCTTGATGCACAAATACAGGGAGAAATTCATTAACTCAAACACGAAGCGATTTAGACGTTAGGAAAAAAACTTACCCTTCCTCTTCCCACTTCAACTCTCACGAAACAGTCTTTGATTTACAGAAGCAAGCAAATTTACAATCATTTGCCTAATCAGATCAGAGACATTAGCGACATGAAGTATTTCCGAAAACCAGTTAAAATACTTCTGATCGGGAAATGCTTCTATAATTTAGAGATCTTGCATATGCATTGTAGTCGTTCTATACTTAATATTTGATATTCAATATTCTATTTTTGATAATACTGTGATATTATAATATATTTTACATGTTATTTTGTTTTATGTCCTTTCTGTTACTTTGAAATTTTAAATAGTATTATATTTATGGGAGATTTTCTCCTTAGGCTAATAGGTTAAGAATTACCTGTGTAATACTTTGACATTGTCGACAAATGTTTTCATTTACACAATGAAGTTTATCTATCTATCTATCTATCTATGATATGGCTAATTTTGTGTCATTAGCCTGTGTTCAGGTAATCTTGTTAATGACAGTGTCGGGTCCCTCCGATACAGCATTGTTAATTCTTATCGCAATTTCAATTGATCCATACCACTAATTAAAGAAGAGGACTGGTGTAGAAGGAAGTTAAAAGAGAGTGCATATATTATGAACAACAAAGTCTTCAGTCAAGCAAGCATAGAAATCCGTAATGTGTGGAAACCCTTAATTAGAGGCATGGATCAAATTGCGCTAAGAATTAACAATGCTGTACCGGAGGGGCCCGGCAAGCTTACCCCTAGGCCAATGACACAAAATTAGCCATATTATATGAAGAAGTATCCTTGAGAGTGTCGCATTTATACACTTGATAACGACTGTAGATTTAACAGTTGAAACGTCGTGAATAAAAATTGCAGAGAACAGAATTTTTCTTTGTTCTTTTTTAGACAATGAAAGTCCAGAATAACCCTACTCGGTCAAACACTGCTGCGTTTACTATAGTGTTCGTTGAATCAATACCGGTCAATGAGTACTTCAATTAATATTTCAACGGTATTGCTATGTGGATGCTATCAAATTCCTTCCGGAAATATTTCGCATGTCTGTCAAATATTGATCAACATCAACTCATTAACTCAGCCCACTCAACAACCTCTGAGAACACTTGTAAGATTAAAATCTTTTTTGACTCACCCTAGAGCATCAATCCACTTCGGTTCTAATTCGGGAAGAATTACATCACTCCACCATTTCCAATGTATCAAAATGTTTTGAAACCGACTAGGAAATTCCTCGATGCGACTGATTCATAAAGTGGTCTGCATGAATTGCACAAATAGCCCTTAAAGTCCTGCAATAGAAAGCTGCTCTGCAAATGCCATTGCATCCCTCGAACCCCAGCCAGACAGGGGTGACTCATATTACACAACAATAAAGGAAGAGCAAAAAAGTTTTATTTTATGGTGGCTATGGGGAGAATTCCGCTGTACGCGGATATAAAACTATCGAGAGAGCGGTTGGAAATTTGAATATCGGGCGAGTTATAAACGATATATTTGCTTCACAGGGAGGGTACTAATTTAATTAAAAAGTTATTTTTCGACCCCTCCCCCAATTACGTTCGATTCATTATAGCATCAGATCAATCACATTCTATACTGAGAAACTATGAGATTATTCACGATATCTTGAAGAGTTTGAACATCGGATTCATGAAAATACAGATTTTGAATCTTTGCATATAAATCATGCTTTCTGTGATCCAATTCCTTGATGTTTCTATATATGTTTTGCAGAGTCTGGAATTTGAATTGATTGAGAATGAAGCCGTTTACATGTGATTCAAAGATTAGGTCCTATTTGTTAATTTGTTAAATTTGAGGACTTCAGCTCTCAATCGATTAACATTAAATATAGGGTACCGCAAGGCTCTGTCCAAGGTCCGGTCCTATTTCTCATTTATGTCAACGACCTGCCTAATCGTTACTAGTTCTATATCTGAATTCAAATTAGTCACCTTGAAAGATTTGAGGATTATGATCAATAACCTTGATAATAGATGTAATTCTGACTTCATGAATAATAGAGTATTGAAAAGTATTTTTGAAGTTGTTGGTCATGTAATCCTCAACCTGGTCAATAGTTCACTAACAACAGCTTGTTTTCCACAAGAGCTCAAAGCTAGTATAGTTATCCCTATACCTAAAATCAATAACACAAATGAAGCTGTTAATTTCAGACCTATTAATATCCTTCTTTCAATTGAAAAAGTTATTGAACTGGCAGTATATGATCAAATAAGTGAATACATTGAGAAAAATAAACTCTTCATGGATTTACAGTCAGGATTTAGAAATAAGCATTCTTATGAAACAGCTCTGCAGCTCACAGTTTCAAAATGGAAAAAAATTGTCGATGACGATAAATACATAGTTGCCATTTTCTTAGACTTCAAAAGGGCCTTCGAAACAATTGATATTCAAATTTTGCTCTCTAAATTAGAGTATTACGGTATAACAGGGAAGGTACTTGATTGGTTCAAGAGTTACTTGTCAGATCGTTCCCAACGAACCAAAGTTAACGGTACACTTTCTGGTGTAAGATATGTTAATACTGGTGTACCACAAGGGACTGTACTAGGACCACTTCTTTTTATACTCTATTTGAATGACCTACAATACATTGAAGACTGAGTTTCTGAATTTGTTTGCCGATGATACTCTGTTGGCTGTAAGTGATAAACAATTCTCTCAAGCTGTTATGAAAGTCAATCATATTGTCGTGAATTGGGGTTGATTCACGACTAACTAGGTAGATACTGATCATTCATAGATTTAAAACACTTTAGAAAAATATAAAAACATTTATTTTACTATGTACAAATATGCGATTTAGACGATTGAAATTAATGAAGGAAATAATCAATAAAGAATTAATGAATTAAAGAATTGAAGAATCTCTCCTAGTTATTGATTGGATAAATTATTTTAAAAAGATCTTTACTTACAATACATATTGGCTTAAACAGTTTATGAACATTTTCCATTTATTTAATATCGAATCTTCCAAACTCCCCCCATAGCTGTGGGCACGACAGAACTCTAAACTCGACTACCAGATCGAACTATCAGTGGCCTTTTTGAAAACTCTTGTTTATGTTCTGTTGAGGACAAGTTGTGTCTCAAAAATAAAATATCTTCGCTCACGTACTGAATTGTAGAAGGTAAAAAGGTTACCCACGTATTGAATGATAATGAAATATTTTAATGTACAGGATGTTCCATATATTTTTGACAATATTTTGAATAAAATATCTGTTTTTCTCAACATAAATAAACTCAAGCTTAATTGTTCTAAAACTAAAGCTATGATTATCTCCACACAAAATAAAATCAATCGAACGGACATCGATTCAGTTAGAATTAAAATTTATGATAAGCCCATTGAGATTGTTAAAAAATCAAATACGTCGGTTTTATGATCGATAACACATTAAACTTCAAGGATTATTTTCAATATATCCATAGTAAAATAGCTAAAAAATAATTTTTCTTTACTCGTGTCAGTAGCCATCTTAGCTTCCAAACGTAGGTAAGGGTCTATAACACAATAATCCAACCCCACTTCATCTACTGTGCCAGCCTGTTATCATTACTCGATGGTAATAGTATTGAATCTTTGCAGAAGTTGCAAAATAGAGGAATGCGAATTATTTTGAGGTGCAACAGATTTACTCCCATCACAATTATGCATCAAGTTTTGGATTGGCTCTCAGTTAGAGATAGAATTTTCTATTCCTCGATGATTTTCATTTTCAAAATTTTATGTGGCGAAGCACCTGCTTACTTTGATCAGTTTATTACGTTCACCAATGAAATTCATGAATATCCTACGCGAGGGAGTACCAATCTTTATGTTTCTCGTACACGGTATTCGCAATCTATGAACTCCATTTTCCATCGAGGTTTACTGGAATTTAATAAGCTTCCATTAGAAATTAAGCAGTCTTGTTCGGTGAAAAAATTCAAGGAGGTTTTGATTGAGTATCTGAAATCAAAATAACAAATAAGGACAGCTCAAACAGTGTACCACTTGATATTATTATTACCTATTTACTTGAATAATCACATACAATATCAATTTGTTTATATTCATAAATATATATACCTATATTATTTATTTATTATGTTTTTAATTATTGTTCCCAATAAACAGTATTGATTATTGAGGATTAAATGATACTAGACATTTCACTTCTTCGTAATTTGTAATTGTTCGTAGTTCTGTTAGGACTTGTAACTTTTTAATGTATATTAGGATTCCTATTTCAATAAACAATTTCAATTTCAATAATAGTGTTCCTTCTGCAAAGTTTAATCTTTTTGCTGACGACACCTCATTAGCCCATTCAAATAGAGATTTTGATATGCTGCTAACTAAGGCCAATAACAGTCTGTCCTCGACACAATCATGTTATCATGATAAGTTCAAATTATCAAATCCTAAAATTCAATACCGAGATTTCAATGAATCAAATCTGGCAACGTTTCTCACTCTTCTTGATAAAGAATCATGGGATAGTGTTTACAATGTTTCCAATTCGTTTAATGACTCATTTCTTGCTTTTTATAATGTATTCCTATACCTGTTCAACATTTCTTTCACTTTGAAAACAAAAACTTCGATAAAGAAACATCATGGAAAAAGGACAATATTCGAATTCTCTCAAATTATATGAAAGAACTACATTCATATGATAGCTACTGAAATGTAGTGACTTCCACCATTCCTATCTAGTTGCAAAACGATCTTACCAAATAATTTTAAATGAAGCAAAAAAATCATATACAGCATAATGAAACACGTGCAGCATGGCAAATAATAAACAGCCACCAAAATATAACCAAAACCGCTAAAGATATCAAAATAATAAAAAATGCTCGGGGTGAATCTGTTTCGGATCCCAAACAAATTGGTAATATTTTCAATTCTTTCTTTTGCGAGGTAGACGTTGAAGAGTTCACAGGAGAATACGAATACAGAGGCAACTACATTCCGAATAGCATATTTCTCGATCCCACATACGAACCAGAATTAGAAAATATTGTTATGCAACTTAAAGCAGAAAAATCACAAGGGGTAGACGGCATACCCGGTTTCATTATAAAAAGTAGTTTCAAACAAATCAAACAGTCGCTACTTTATTTGATTATTAAATCTCTTGAAATGGGTCAGCTCCCAGAAATTTTGAAAAAATCTAAAACAACTCCAATATTCAAGAAAAAAGGAGATCCGGGGATGGGGGGGCAAGCCATAAAATGAAAGCTTGGCGAGGAGTCCCTGATGTCAAACGCGATCAAACGCCTTGGAGATATCCAATGACACTGCCAGAGTTTCAACATATTTTTCATTGGATAGTTGCCATATTTTTGAGTCATAAGCAATGAGGTCACCAATTGATTTATGATGACGGAAACCATATTGTCGATTATTCACAATTCCTGATCATTCTAGATATTTTATTAGCAGTCGATTGCTATTTCTATGACCTTCGAGATAACAGATAGAAGTGCTATGGTATCAAATAAATGAAATGAACGATTTCGATGAAGTTGAAATACATTTTCATCACACATTATTACTATGAAGTATCGAATTTGCACCAAAGAGTGTGCACAAGTCATAACCATTTTCAACAAGCACAATACATTATAAAAGATACCAAATTTTGCATCGAAATGTTATTGCAGTGACCAAGGTGTATTTGAGTTACTAATAATCGTTGTGAGGTCAATGACATGAAAATAGGGAAAAAAACATTCTTGCTCAAGCGGCTAAGATTCTAAATCTGGATATTGTTTTCAATTATTTTTAACAACTTTTCTGAATAAACATTTTTGATATCAAGGAAAATAAGGTTACTTTACTTTTGATCAAAATCCTTTTTCTTTAAACTCCGTTCGAGAATTAAGAAAATTCATGCTTCCATAAAAATTGATTACTTATATTTCGGACGTCCATCATCTTAATGGTTGAAAGATTTCTATCTCTTTCAAATTTTTTCACAACGTTTCAATTGCTTGAATCCGCAATCGTCTTCTGGTGAATAGTGACAAAATCAGATGCTACGCGACCTTTTATAGGTCTATAATTAAAGTGTAATTACACGCGGTCTTGTGGCGCGCGTGGTTTCGCGCTTTTTCTGCCTCCAAAACGGTCCATGAGCGGTTTCCATACGTTTTTAATTTCCACGCTTGGTTGACTGAAGGCACCATTGGCTTCTATGTAGGTGGTTTCCATAAATTTCCGTTTGAACCAATGTTCCTCTCTATGAAGAACACTAGCTTCGTCCCAGAGAATTCGGTGGTGTTTTGTCCAGGCGTGGTCAGCAATTCCCGATTTTGATGTTTCCCCTCGTTGAGTCCACTTTTTGTGTTCAGCTATTCTTACTGATAATGGCCTCTTCGTCTCTCCGATATAGGAATCTCCACATTCACATGGGACTTTGTAAATACAGTTTTTGCTGGATTCTGTTGTGTTCTCTTGTTTCGTCTTGGTGAAGAAGCTTCGTAAGGTACTGCCGGATTGAAAGCAACTCTTGATGTTGTATTTATTTCCGATCCTTCTGATTCTCTCGGAGATACCCCTGATATAGGGAAGAATGAGAACGGGGTTTTGTGGTCTTTCTTCGGTTGTCTTGGTCTTTTCGAGTTGTTTCCGAACTTCTATGAGCTTCTCGGAGTATCCGTTTCGGCTTAGGTCCTTTTTGATGTGGTTAATTTCCGCCTCCAATGACTCCTGGTTGTTGCAAATAGACAATGCTCTCTCCACCAACGTTCTTACGATTCCCCTCTTTGTGGAGTTTGGGTGATTAGAGCCGTAGTTGAGGGACTGCCCTGTGTGTGTCTTCTTGCTGTAAACAGAGGTGAGGATTCCAGTGTCTGTTCTTTCAGCTTTCACATCGAGAAACGATAGGGTACTGTTAGTTTCCTTTTCCATTGTGAATTTGATTGAATTTGATTGAATTTGATTGAATCCATAAAAATTGTTTTGCATTGCATCAACTTTTTTGAATTATAAAATTTTCAATGGATAATAAAAATGTTACCCATATGCTTAAATTATGTTGACACGCTATATATTCATTACAATAATGATAAACATAAGGATAAAGATAATTTAATTCCGCGGACAATACATTACAGCATCGTATAGAAAATTGTCATACAAGAACAAGCATATAGTCTAAATACTATATGAAAAAGAGAAGTATAAATGAAAATAAAGTAGACATAATAACAAATATACATGATATACATAGAGTGATTGTTCAATATGAAACAACAGTGATTTTTACACAACACAAACAATAATTGTTCTTTACGTCATTAAGTCTGTCAAATTATAAAAGCACCTTTCTTTTAAGTTTTTTTAAACAGACCCTCAGATTGAACACATTTTAAATTTTCCGGCAACAAGTTAAGAATTTTCAATCCCAAATTCTTAGGTGTATTCGATGTTGCATTATATTTACAAAAAGGAATATATAAGTCTATGTCCTGTCCAGTTGACTTCTCACGTTTACAGTCATTCGTCAGAAATAGTTTTCTGTTTTTGAAAACGTAAACGGACATTTCCAAAATGAATAGACAAACCAGGGGCAGAATCTTGTACTTAACAAATGAAGGTTTACTTAACAAATGAAGGCGTTGAGAGACACCAGCGATCATTCTCACAAGGCCATATCTCAATCTGGAATCGACTTGGGCGAAGTATGATATAACTAGCTGATTACAAGTTAACAACGGTTTCAAATTTCGATATAAGAAACAAAATGAATTTAATTTTCGTAAGAGACTCGCAATGAACTCTCCATTTCAGTGTGTCATCCAAAACAGTTCCCAAGAGCCTCACAGAATCTGACTGAGTCAACTGTTCATTCCCATTATTATTACTGATATTCAGTGCTTGCGCATACTTCTGTCTATTATGAAATCTCACAATTTGAGCTTTATTAGGATTTAGGAATAATCTATTTACAGCGCGGTTCATAATCTCTGAACAATTGTCATTCAAGTTGTTAGTAGTCTTATCGCTAACGACAATGGAAATATCGTCCGCATATAGAATATACGAATTATTGTGGACTAGTTTATCTAGATCATTTATATATTATCATGAAGAACATGGAGCCCAACACGGATCCCTGCGGGACACCCATAGAAACTACTCTTTTAGTAGAACTGTACTTATTTTCTTTGGTACCATCACAGCGGGATATATTCACGTACTATTCTCTAGTAGTCAAAAAAGACTCAACGCATGTATAAGCTGGATCTCTACTTCCGCAAGTATAAAGTTTGGTCAGCAACAAATCATGATCGACACAGTTGATGAATGAAATGTTAATTAAACATAATTACTTTCTAGACGACTGATACAATCATAATGTCAACAGTGGAATGACTAAGCAGAGATCCAAGGATAACTTCTGACATACTGACAACGAAGTGTTTTTATTTGATGGGTACAACAGACAAAAAAATTATCACTTTCGGTCATCCCCGAAAGCTCATCTTTATTCCCTATGTATGCATTACGTGGTTATTTTTCATGACATAAAAATGATTGATACTAAAGCAGGATTGACATTAACCTACTTGAGTTAGGTCGAGCGAGTGTTACTTTTATGATGTGAACCGCGTGACACAGAGAAACAAAAACAAAATTTGATAGATTACAACTAAATCACTTTTCGGATATATTTGACCCTACTTTTCGGAAGGAAATTCCTTGATAGAAAACCCTTTATGAAAACCCAAATGATCGATTCTTCATTAACGTGAGCAAGATAATAATAATAATAATAATAGTTTATTTTGAGCTTTTTTTTATAAACATTTCCTTATATCTATACACTATATCTACTCAGCCCAAAAACAGACTGAAAACAACATTGGCCTGACGGCCTGCTGATCTTAGTTTCAGCCTCAATTCCAAAATATCACTTATAATTTTGAACTAAGAACAAAAAAGAACAAAAAACAATAACAGAAACATTTAGGAATAGCAAAATAGCAAAATCACTGATAATTTCACAAAGATTGGTTTGAGAGAAGTAATTTTTTATATTGGGTTTTGAACTTACTGATAGACAGAGACTTGAATGATGGCGGTATTGAATTATAAATTTTTGTCACGTTATAGGTGAATGATCTACGAAAGAGAGTTGTCCGGTGAAGGGTTGGCGTTATTAATCCTTTGTACCTCAGATTCAGAGTATGAACATCAGTTCTAAATTTTATCTTATTGTATAAGTACGGTGGGGTCTTCGTGACTATAATTTTATGAAATAAGGTAGCTGAATGTAGTAGTCTTCTATTCGCCATTGTAAGCCATTTTGTTTCATTTAGTTTATATGATATTCGGTTAAATTTTCGGATACCGTAAATATATCGCAGACATGCTCTTTGTACTTGTTCAATACGTTTTATATCAATTTTGTCTAGGGCAAGGACCATATAAAATATCTCCGTAGTTGAAGTGAATTAAAACTAAAATATCTGTTAATTTGGTTTTCATTGACTTAGTTAATAAATGCCTATTTGGGTAAAGCAATTTAAGATTCATATAACTTCTCTGTACACATTTCTTGATGAACGTTTTGAATCTCAAGTTTACATCCATATACACTCCCAAATTCTTAGCAACTTCAGTTCCGTTGACAACTTCATTATCCATGGTAATATTCAAAATATGGTCATTTATGTCGCGTTTACCCTTAAATATCAGTAAATTTGTTTTTGCAGTATTGACTTTTAAGTTATGACTTTAGATGATGAAATCAATCGATTTATATCTTCATTAATCATAAGGTTTGCATCGATTATATTTTTATTATTGAATGAATAGTAAATTTGTGTGTCGTCGGCGTATATATGTGCAGTACAGTGACGGAGCTGAGAAATTAAATCACAGGTATAAATACAAAAAAGCAAAGGCCCCAGAATGGATCCCTGTGGCACACCACATTCCGTAGTTAGATTTTCCCTTGTTTGTTTCAGTGTATTGTTTCCTGCCACTCAAATAGCTTTTCAATAGATTTCGAGCATTATTTGAAAAACCAATAAATCTGAGAATGGCATAGAGGATTTTATGATTTATCGTTTCAAATGCTTTTGAGTAGTCAATTAAAATTAGTGCTGTTGTATTTCCACCATCTGCAGCCAGCAGAATGTCATCTGAAATTTTAAGTAATGAAGTTATACAACTGTAACCACTACGAAAGCCCGATTGATTTTCTGGTAAAAGACGATTGGATTCTAAGTGCTCTCCGATCATTATTTTTTCTAATACTTTGGAACAAACAGGAAGCAAATTTATTGGACGGAGATCATTAAGTGAAGAGGGCGTTGACACTTTCGGTAATGGTAAGATTTTAGAAATTTTCCAAGAGTCTGGAAAAATATTACTTCTCAGGGAAATATTGATTATATGTGTGAAGTACAGCAAAATACGAGGACAACAGAGCAGTAACATATCAATGTTAATTCTGTCTGAGCCAGTGGCCTTAGACTTAATCTCTAGTAGATGTTTGTAAACAACAGTTTCCTGAACTTCTCTAAATTCAAACAAATTATTGAACATGCATTTGTAGTTGTTATCGTAATATGATAACAGTTCAAAGTTAGGTGTAAAATTCATCTGAGAAGATTGTAGAAAATGATTGTTGATATCATCAGGTAAATTTAAGTGATCAGGTATCTCTGTGTTTTTGTTTCTATTGTAAATGTTTAATTCTTTCATTTTTTTCCACAAAAGTTTTTTATTATTGTTATTTAGGGCTAGCTGATTCAGATAAGCTTTTTTTTCATTGTGAATAGCAATATTTGTTTGATTCCTTAGTAATTTGAAGTAATTCCATTTTGCATCAGTTTTAATTTTTTCATATTTTTTCAGTGCTTTATTTCTTAGTGAAATCATTACCTTGACATTATCGGTAATCCAAGGTTGGATTTTTTTAAAAATTTTTATTTCTTTTTCGGGTGCTACTGTATCAAATATAAGGATCAGTAATTCTGCGAAATAACTTACTTTTTCATTAATATCGTTGATGTAGAAAATATCGTCAAAGGGACTCAGCTGTAATAAGAATTGTAGATATTCATTATCAATACATTTTAGGTTTCGAAATTTTAAGAACTTTTCTGTGCTAATAGATGTGTTTTTTATGACAGTATAATCAGCATGATGCTCTGCGATCTGTGGAATGGCTATATTGCCATATGATGATGTCTCTAAATCATCTGATAAAATAATAATATCCAGTAATGTGGCAGTTGTTTGAGTAATGCGGGTTGGTGAACTTATTATCTGTTTCAAATTGAAACATCCTATACCATCTAAAAAATTTCCAGTATGATTATTTTCCAAGTCTAATAGGTCGAGATTTATATCCCCCCCACATATAATGCTTTCATGTTTTGGAACTATCTCGGAAAAACTACTTTCGAGACAACTTATAAAATCCACCATACTCCCTTTTGGTGGTCTATAAAAAACCCCGACACCAAACATTTTTTTATTACAAGAACATCTTACCCAGAGCTGCTCCAGTATGTCATCATTGATATTTTTTACCAAGGTATAACTGAAATTTGCCCTAAGGTACAACGCAACACCTCCACCTCTCGAACCTCTGTCACACCGCACCAACGTATAGTTTTTGATATGTAATCTTGCATCTGGAATGTCCGCCCTCAACCAAGTCTCCGTTATTCCTACTATATCATAATCACCTTGTAAAATGAAATCTTTAATATCTGGAAAATGACATGTCAGTGATCTTGCATTTAAAAACACTATAGATAGGTTTCTCATTAAAGAAAAATCAATAACTTAATATTTCTATGTGAAGAAAAACTAAATAGATGATCAACTATGGATCTTCTAATCACAAGAAAATATAAGTTTCCAACTGGTGGGAAAGTAACAAAAAAAAAAAAAATTGTGCTTTTGTGGCACAGACAATGTTAATATTTTGCTCCTAACTCAAAAATATACTCATATCCTTTCCAAGTCCTTTAGATAATGGGATGATCTAAATATCTAAATGAAAGGAGGACATCTAAGATCATAACGAAAGGTTTCGAAAGGAAAATTTTATCGTCCATTTTGCCGTGGTGTGTTTTGAAATTATGCCAAACAATTTTCGATTTACTCTGGTATACAGAAACACTGAAAAAAGTTTTGTTGGCGGAATTCACAGACAGATGACAAAATCATGAACATTGGATTGAAAATAAAGAAATCATAGAATATCCAAATTAGGCACGAGATTAGGGCTGCAAAATGTTGTAATGGGAAGCAGTTTGCTTATCTCAGTGAATTGATGAAGTTAGTATGATTATGTTAGACACACGTCTGAGGTGGAATACCTATTGAAGACGTTGTGTCTGAAAATTACAATTAGTTTTTTACGACCTTCGTTAATCTTTATCGCCCGTTTAATCTTTAGGAATGAATAGTGCGTGCTTTTATGGTCCGTTTGAGTAACACAAAAGAAAGTTTATTTAGGTTTTCTCATAAATCAAGTTGTCATAAAAGTTTAACTCTAAATCATCATCACTTTTTGTAAAATCATTCTTTCATAATTTGTATTGAATGGAATTGTTATGCACAATTTCATAAATATTGAGTTTTTGAGATCGTCTTTGCTTAAGATAATGACACTATTCATGCAGGAAATAGAGCATCTGTAATTTTTTTAGTAAAGTAATGGAAAAACAAATGTTACAACATAATTCATTGTCCCTGACATCACCTTCTGAATATTGGGAAAACTGTCACAGATGTGCATGTTAGACTTTCGAGTATTGTTCATATTATACATTTATACGTTTATTACGATCATTCACAGTGATGATTGCTGAATTATTGTTACATGATATATGCAAGGAACACTTTTTTTTCCTTGAAGGATATCCCAGTTAGGCCTTTTCTCCAAAGCTTCGATACATCCAGAGGGCGGGCTAGTATCATTTATCAGAATAATCACTTCACGCATTCTAGTGGAGTCAATGATCATTGGATTCTTGAATCATGTGCCCTGAGCAGACGAAATGAACCAAGGATGATGGCTTCTTTTATTCTTTCGAAAGCATCGTGTCCATCGTTCCACCAAGGACCCTTATGATCAGAACCACCATTTCAACAGAATGATTTGTGTGAAGCCTGCTGGTCTCAGTTCGTTTTTTTCCTCTATTTGAGAAAGATACGTTTCACCTGGATTAGAAAACTCTATGCTGAAATTTGTCCTACTTTGTGGTTATTATTACTATTCTTACGAATCTGGTATTCGATAGAAGCATAGTAAATCGGCTCCTGTACTATAAGTTGGCACCTTGAGATATGCGCGACTGAATATTCGTATTCAAATATGAACAACAACTTTCCCCACATTAATATATTCCCTTTTTTAAATTGCGCCATTTCGTGCTATTCGTTGTAGAAGGAAAATATAGAGAAAGTTCAGATTTAACCAATTCAGTAATATCGTAATGAACAGATAGGAGTTTATCAGTTTTTTAATGAAATTGAACAGTTTTGGCAATGGCGCAAATTGAACAATTGAACGTAAAAATAAACGGGAAGTTATTGCTAATGTATTAATTATAATAGTTGGCGACACAAATCCTAAATGACCATCTTACCACAAGAATGAAAATTACCAAGAACCAACGAAGAACTAGGTTAGGTTTAATAGTGAAGGAAGGTCGACTTTTTGTGTGAAACGTTTGATTTTACTGGTTGTAATTTTGAAATACGGGTTAATTAGTATCTAAAAAAGTGTCGACAAAAAGAAGGAGGCATTTCGTGCTATTTTTGACCGAAAAACTCGTGTTCACAAATGGTAAATTTTTTAGATTCAAAAGACCTGATAAGTTTTTGAGACCCCTACAAAATGTCTTCCGATTAGTGTGTAGGAGATAAAACTACGGAAGAAGCACGATAAACTTACCATTCCAGTTTGGAGATCCATAGTAGGTCGTGGACAGGAAGCCTCTGAATAAAACTCTGTTATCTGGTTTCACCAAATTCTGACAGTTATGTTCGGGACACTTGGTTCAGTTTTCTTGTTCCCAATAACATTGAAATGCTTTTAACCAATATCATTAATGATATTCTCTTCCTGTATGGTGTATGTAGGATATCTCTTTTTCTTCGAGTTCTGAATATTTTGTGATATAATTAAATCTTGTTCAAGTTTATTACGTTATTTGAATTTGAATGACTGGCACCACATTGGGTCACTGACATCATAATACGATACGCCAGATTTCCATTTATGCCAAATATTTCGATAATCTAATAGCGATTTGATCATTCGTGCTTTTCATTTAGATATACTCCCAAGGGGAGATTAATTATTCTGAGATAATAGTCATTTGGTGAAACTGAGCTTTAGTTTCAGTCTCAATCATTGGCAATGGCTTATCTTTATGTAGCTGCTGGAGTACTTTAGTCTCCATACCTTCAACATGAGCTTTTGGCTGAACGAGTCCTAGTTGCAGGTGCCTTGAAAAGTACTGCTCCAGTTCCTGCGTTTTCATGGTCGCAGACCATGCACAGGCATATAAACTCCTGGAGACTTTACAGGCTCCATCCAGTGCCGTTTTATTTCAGAGACACTCCAAACTCAAGAGTCTACGGCTTTCCTGTTGTCTGGAAAAGTATAACCGAGGAAAGGATAGTTTAGGATCAAGCCTCATTTTTCGAGATTTTACGAGTTGTCGCAGCTCTTCTTGGGTCCATACCACCACTCAGAATGTCAAGAATATTAGTGGCAGCAACTTTGTTTTTCTAATGATCAGATCTGTCTGTTTGTGCTTTTATTTCCCGTGGAGCAGTGTTGTTTCACCCCTAGGATGCTTTTGTTGAATGTGCAGGAATTGAATGCTGTCAATACCGAGCCGTCTCACCAACTGTAATACCTCACTGGCCTATCAATAGAAGGGCCATTAGAGTGATATAATAACTTTCCACTGAATCAATCCAGGAATAGATGAGCTTTCTCTGAATCATTGTTAACACATTAAGAACTCAGTCATCAGGAATAATCAGGCATAAAGAGTTAGACAATGCGACGTGAAATACTGTGAATGGTGTGAATGGAACTCTAAAGTGCGTCTCCCGATAAATTATTCACCACCAGCGCAATCTCGACATTCGGAGAAAAGTTTATGAGGGTTCACTGTCACCCGAAAGTTTTCATTATATTTTTAATCTCTTGGAATTACAATTCAATCAAAATACACTTTGCTTCCAGTTATGGAGCATTTTCGAAGTCGCAGTGTTTATGTGTTAGTTACAGGGTCCATAGACAAATGGAAGAAAAATATAATGATATTCAGTGTGTCCAATACAATTAACGCTTGGAAAAGATACAGTGTAGCAAAACATGTTGCGATGTAATATAATTCGTTGAAATCTTATCGTATTTAGTTTCAGTAACTTAAGTATCTATCAGTCTGATAAGTGCTTATTGCTCAGTGTTGCCTGACTAGAATTACTTTTTGAAAGTGTTTAGTAATAGCGAGCGTTTTAAAAATAAAACTGCTTAGTGCTCGAGACCTGTATATATGTATGCATTGAGGTTTGGTACCTGAATAGAAGCTGTAGCTGTGGCAAGGAGTAGTAAACATACGCCTGCAACTGAAAGAAATTTTGCAAATATTAATAACCAAGGAAAATACAATAATTTCACAACTTTCATTGCTGAAAATAAAATAAACATAAGAAACGTTTTGAAAACAAGATTTTATTTATAAACTATTGATCTGAAAAGTAAAAAATAATATTTAGTGTGTGCAACAAAGAATTTTTGAAAATTGAGATATTTTCTAGGTAGCTTGAAATGAAGTCCCAATCTTCCAAGATTTTTTTTTAATTTTCGAAAGTTTTTAGTTTTTCATATACTACATATTAAGCTCTTATCCAAATAGTATATTATGCAATGAGTGCAAAGTGGTCATTTTGATGCGAGTTGAATTACACTTATTCAACAAAATTTCTTAGTAAAATGGTTTTGTCTTTTGGTTTACCTTTCATTCCAAAAAAAGTTATTTATTTATTTATTGAATAATCTCCATACAGGCCTGACGACCTAATTACATGGATAGTATTTCTGCAAATAACATATATTCACATATGTGAACTGAACTATGAAACTAAATATTATTCATTATATAAATGATTGGTGGTTTTGGAGGGGGGTGAACACTCGACAATATATTATATACACATATATATATCATACAGAAACATTATTAATATGATCAAATACTATAATACGAAATTGATCGTATGATAAATTCCAATCCAATGATATTAGAGAATTGATGTTATTGGCTGCGCGAAGCATGTTTACGAGGGGAGCTCTTGTGGTAGTTGAAACTAAAGGTATATGAAACATTGATTTTGTTCGAGTGCGTCGTGAGGGGACATTAAATGATATTAAGGACAAAATTTCTGTAGAATTTATTTGGTTATTGATTATTTTGTACAGAAATAGCATCAGTGATAAATTTCTTCTACTTTCCAGAGAAGTAATCCTAAATTCTTCACGGAGTTGGCTGGATCTGATAGTAGTATAGTCTGGTGCGATGTGGTATTTTTTCTAATACAAGTATCTTAGTAATTTATTTTGAGTTTTTTCCAATCTTCCGAGTACTGTTTGACATTCACCATGCCAAATGATACAAGCAAACGCCAATTTTGGACGTACTAGTGAATGAAAAAGTATTTTGATCGTCCGTATGCTGAAAGAAGTCTTATTATAAATCCCAGCATTTTATTTGCCGATTTGACTATAGTTTCAATGTGCTTAGAGAATGATAATTTATTATTTTATTTGACACCAAGATCTTTCACCTCCGTACATCTCCTCAATGATTCAACATTAATTTTGTAATCAAAATTGATGGGGTATTTTTGCCGTGTTATTGTAATGACAGAGCATTTACTTATATTAAAGTTTAATTTAAATTTTACGCTCCACTCAAATATACTATTGAGATCTTTCTGAAGCGCTACACAGTCTCTAACTGTTTAAACTTGTTTGAAAATTTTCAGATCTTCAGCAAAAAGTAGACATTTGGAGTATTTAATCGTTGGAAGATCATTGATAAATAAAAGAAAGAGCAATGGACCCAAGTTAGATCCCTGTGGTACCCCTGAGGCTGCTAAAAACTTACCAGAAGTGTTTCCATTATGTTTTATTATACAGTATCGATCTCTCAAAAATAATTTGTGAATATTTTGTGAGTTTTTGCAATAGACAGTCGTGATTCACTTGATCGAATGCTTTGCTAAAGTCTGTAAATATAGTGTCAAGTTGTTTTGTTTTTTCCAAAGTTTCATTCGCATGATTGGTAAATATAAACAAGTTAGTGTTTATCGATTTTTTAACCATAAAACCATGTTGTTGTTCGGCAATAACATTTTCTACATGACCATACAATTTGCAGTAAATGACCTGTTCAAAAAGTTTAGAGGGTGAGCACATCATGGAAATACTTCTGTAGTTTTCCAAATCCCATTTATTACCGGATTTATGAATTGGAGTACAGATAGAAGTTTTCCACAAAGTTGGAAAATTTGAAGTTTTTAGGATTAAATTGAATAAATGTAATAGGGGAGTTTTCAGCTACTCTTGACAACCTTTAATTACATATGGTGGTATACCATCCACACAGGCAGCTTTTTTTGGTTTAAGCTCTTTCACAGCTGAGGTGAAGTCGGATTCGCTAATAAATTGTATATCGAGAGTATCATTGACGCAGCTTGAACCATTTTCAAAGTTAACGCGGTATTTTGAACATTCCGGACTATAGACACTGGCAAAATACTCTGCAAATTTTTCAGCAGTGTCCTTACTTGATATAGGATTTCCTCTGAACTTGAAAGCGTCCCTGTTGGTACTTCTCTTCCTTTTGGTATTAACATAATTCCAAAAGCAATTCATATCAGAAATAGAGTTCTCTTCTATTTCTTTGATATGTTTCCTGTGTTCAATTCTTATGAGAGATTTTAATTTTCTTCTTGTTTCTATGTATTTATTATTGTAATAGTCAGACACTTCCTTCAACTTTTTATAACAGTTCTTTTCTTTCAACACTTCTTTTATTTCCTTCGTGTACCAACCAGGGTATTTTCTATATTCTTTATATAATACAAATTTAGGAACGCATTTATCAAATATACTATCAACAGTATCGTAAAAGTTTCCAGTAATAAATTCAGTGTTGTTACCGTCGCTGTTTCTATTATGTTCGGAGGTGTCAAATTTAAGTCAATATCACTATCAGTTTCTATTTTAATTGATAAAGTTGTTATAAAAAACAATTACAGAATTTCGCTTTATCTACTGAAACTTTGAAGGAAACTGCCTGGATGTCACAATCTGACAAGTCGACGTGACTTTATAGTGGACCGAGACATAACAAAAAATATTCCATTTGGCATTTGCTGCTTAGTAACTTGCCTAGCAACCGATGCAAAAATGAAATTAAGTACAAAATGTGCTTGTTTATGATTTAAGTTACGTTTATAAAATGAAAAGTTTTTTGAGGTTGCCGTAGAATGAAGATTTTTCAGTTTATTGTGTATTAAAACTTTAGATTAAACACAGATTGTGAATAAATCGATTTTATAGCATGGTACATGTCTTTTCGCTAAATGCCATTTCAGTTATGTGAGTAGAAGAATATGGTAATTTTTTCTTCTAAATCCTTTTTGAAGTTTATTTTATTATGGCGTGGATAAGGCAGGGTCTATATAAGGTAAATGTTCCAAATTCGGACAGGTTAAGGCATATGTAGAACTAAAATCCCTGCAGAAATGCTATATTCATCAATATTGTAAGAAATCGGTCACAGTTAACTACAAGTATACTTTTGGAACAATAATCATGAGGTTCAAAAGTGATAAAAACTCAGTTCTTACCCAAAATATAGTTTTTTGATATATTTGCCATTGAACTCAATTCTGACACTGACAATGATATACGGTATGGAATTCTGACACATCTGTGAACATTATTCGGACACAGTCCTAAATTCTGACACTATTGCACCCAATTTAGATAGTAATTAAAGAAAATTAAGTAGTACAAGATACTATAGGAAATCATTTAGGATATTTCTTCATCTCAGGAACACAAAAAATACCACGCTTGTTAGTTAATACAGGATCCTTTATTTTTTCTTTAATTTCGTCAAAATTGTACCATAAGACATCTTTCTTCAATGGCCACTTCCAATTGTTTCCACTTCGCATCATCACACTGACGAATGCTTGGTCCTTTCGTACTTCTTCAATAAGTCCAGGATATTGAATATCAAAGTAATCGACTATTACATAATCTCCTACATTGACATTTTCATCGCTTATGAGTGGGTAATTAACTGCCGGTTTTTGAAAGTTGCTGGAGGTATCAGTTGAAATTCTTTGTGTAACTTTTTTAATATTAGTATTTCTTTTCCTTTTAGCCTCTTTGGTGTGTTTATTCAGCTGCAACTTTTCCTCTCTCAGTCTTTTTCGATTTTCTTTTTCTTCCTCCTTCTTATCTTTAGCTTCTTGTTTATTTCGATAATAAGCTTCCATTGTTCTGATGTTGCAACACTAGGAACTTTTACTATATTTTTATTTTTTCAGTTTTCTGTTTTTCTGGCCAAAATAAAATGGTTTTGAAAAAATGGAACATTGCTGGAAGTTGCATCTGGACTTTTATTATTTTTGTTTTGTACCATAATGATTGTATCTTCTACATTGGATTCTTTCAATTCAAATGGATTTTTCTCAAGCAGCTTATCATTTTCAGCTTCTTAGTCTATTTCATTCGAATTTTTCATCATTTCGACCTCCATTTCCATACTGCTGACTGTTGTGTTGACTTGGCCAGACAAATTATCATTTTTCTCGGCAACTTCAATTATTTCAATGTCAACTGTTTCTGCTACAAAAGCATTCGTAGTAGGAGGTCCTGCATGATCCATGTTTTGATTCTGACTATTATCATTTAATATTTCATCCACCCAGTCTCCTTCTAATATAATAATATCGTCTGGTAAGTTTTCTTTTTCTTGAAGATCTTCAATATTAAGTTTTTCTCGTGGTATAGTTGATGCTGTTTTTATTACACTCTCTTTTTTACACTCAATGGGATATGTGAAAATTAATGTTGTTTTAGGAATTTTATATTCCCTACTAGCAGCTTTAACAGCCATTCCATGTTTGATACCTTCTAACGCCAAATTGAGAGATTCTGATGAATAATTTTTATTTTTTTCGCAGATATTCTAAAAAAAAAACAAAACCATATCAGAAAGAAACGCACGAACCTGATTCGGACACCTCAGAACCTAATTAGGACACCCTGTGTCAGAAATAGGGCACTATATTTGTTTCCCACTAAACAGTAGAAGGAAATCAAATATTGGCTTTCATTGAACTAAAAAAGGACAGAACAAATACTAGATTATTATTTTCAGTGAACGTTACTCGGACACCCCATGTCAGAATTAGGTAAATGAAGGATTGTATGACCATAATTCGGACACCCATATAAATTCCAGGTTATAATGAAAAAACGGAGTTTTTTAGAGAAAATATTCAGAATCATCGCCTATAAACTCATTACAAACATCAAACATGTAATATTGAACAAGATGTGATGTAAAACTTATCTAAACAAATCTTTGAATTCACTTTTCTTATAAGAATTACAACGGATTGCACTCACAACTGTACAGCCTATTTCAGCGCGCGAAATGAAATGTCAATAGTGTTGGTATCACTGAAGTTCATAGTGAATAATATGGAATTATAATAATATATGTCTCTTCAATGTCAATTTTGATATTTTATAGGCACATAATCTCAATTTGTTTATTGAAAAGGATTGTGTTCGAAATTGTGACACTTTTCGCTTTCGGGACATTTATCTTACAGTGTCCTCCAAAATGTAGGAAACACAACTTTTTTATTCATAGTTTCTCAGAAAATTTGACTCCTCATAAAAGTTAGTGCATTTGATCAGATTGAGTATGCGCATATCGGTTTTCGCCAGTGGCCAAACGGCCAATTTTCTATATTCACCATAGAGTAAAGTGACAATAAAATGCAAAATATCGAAAAATCTTATTGAAATAGTTATTTGCAATTGGATGATGGTCCCAGTTATTCAGTTTATTCTACCATTTTAAATTTTTTTAAGGTTCCTAGCTCTATCTCATTATCTTGCCATTACTGTTTTTCAACTCATATTCAAGATCAGGTAATTGCTGTGACAGATGATTCATGCTAATTCAGTAACTTACAAATCAAAAATATTGTGGATAATTCCCATTAAAAATTGTGTCCACCTCTTTCAGTAGTTACAAAAATCAGTAATTGGAAGACTAAACTGGATAACTGGGAGTTCATTCAATTACAAACAACTTTTTTTGGAAACAGTTTTCGATATTTTGCATATTAATGTCACATTACTCTTTGGGAATTTAAAATATCGGCAGATTCTCGCTTAGCCGCACGCCACTGGCAATCACCGATATGCGCTTACTGAGTCTAATTAGATTCACTAACTTTTATCAAGAATGAAATTTTCTGAGAAACTATTAATAAAACAGTTTTCCATGTGGTTCCAAAATTTTGGCGGACACTGTATAACCCCTGTGAATAATTCAGCATATCTGACCACGAAAACTGTACATTTTAAAGTTTTGGATAGGTTAACGTGAGTGGTTCTGCTGTAAATTAACATTGTTTACGACAATTTGTAATTCTAAAAACGGATTTTTTTGATTGAACATTTAAGATTATTATCAATATTTTCTCCATTTCAGTATTCAACATTTACTTCACGATGACCGATGTGGAGCTGAAAATTCCAAGTGTGATCAAGACTTCCCAGATGAAAGACTATACTTTAATCACATTTGGCGCAAGGAATATTTATTCTGGAAATGGAACACAAATGAGATACTCTCTCAATATAACAGGGGAATACATGCAGATCAACCCGATTTCCGGAGAGGTTTTACTCACCTCCAGGGTTTTTGAAGATATCAAAGGTAACTAACCGTAATATTGAGTTGATATATAAATTTCAATGCGAATTTCAGGTCGCAATATACTAGTCTGTCCATGAAGTACCACCCCCTGTTACTTCTGAACAGATTGAAATTTTTTTTGAATTTTTCTTTGGTCAAATGGTAGTTCATTGATCACTTTTTGACAAAAAATTGTCTATCTTTATGAATGGCGTCGGGCATTGACACCTCGACACCTCAAAACGTCTTTCAATTTTCTATACGACAGCAAAATTTCAGAGAAAAATATTACAAAAATAAGACGAAATGACGGTAAATAATGTTAGAAGTCTCATGAAGTAACCCCACCCCTGTAAATGGTAGTTCATGAACTATTCTTTGACAACAAAAAAAGTTTATCTTTCGAAATGGCGTCGGACCGCCATTTTAATTTTTTTTTTTGAAAAAGCTTCGGTTGTTGAGTAACACCTCATTTGAGGAATTATAATAAAACGCTATTCCGTTGAAATAGAGTTTCATCACAGCTGATACTATTAATTGTTAGGCCGAGCGGTGCCTTTTTCATTATTTTATAGGAGCGTTTATATAGGAACACATCAGGAAAATTATACATTTACTTACCTATCAAATCTCATCTCCGGCAACCATATCAGGAAGCTGCTACCAGCTTTGCACACACACTAGTTTTAATTATTTGAGTTACTTTATTTATTATTATTTTCAACACTTTTCTGGATTTCAATCTATTCAAATACTTCTCAAATTGTTAATCAATATTAACTGGGTCGAAGGCCCAGGTGGAATATTAAATTTAACTGAATAAAACAAAGGAATCGGCCAAAAACATTTATTATGCCGAAAGAAAAGAAAACAGAACGCCGGAATAACTAGGAAGTTTTGAATTTATAAGTTATTAAACCAAACCCAAATAGAACCAGTGAATCGAATGAAATTTCATGATATTTACGTTATGAATTGTTCAAAAAACTATTATTCTTATTAAGTATTAATCTGATATTTTGAAACAGATCATTTACCAGAAAAGATTACGTTATTAACAAACATCTAACACTCTCAAGATTTAAAACAGGACTGCCGTTCAGAAGCATAAAATATCTGTCCTTCAAGTTAGCCTGGGTCTCGAAATCCCAATTGTTTAGGCAGTAAATACAGCGTGTCTCACGGTCGATGGTAGGTTAGACGTTTATGGTAAACGCAAAGCAGGATTTCCCTGAAAATTTCACATCTTACATTTTGTTACCTGATCTATCGATCTAAAATATGTTCAGCTTTGCGGCGTTGCCACGTCTATCAAAAAAAACTAGCAACTTTATTTTTTTAAATAGAACACCCCGTATATTAACTCATTTTTTGAATCGCTCTTTCATTATAATACTTTTTTGTTGATAATGTCCTATACCTGTCTCTATCTGTTTTCAAAATAAAAAATAATTTGTGTTAAATATGGTCCAAAACATAGCCCTAATTGAACTTTAGTACATCAGTACTCTCAATTCATGAAAAGTTGATATTTTGATTATAGGTTGGACAAATTCGAAGTATTTACTTAACTCCAAGAAATCGACTCCATATCATACAAGGCGTGCTAAAATTACTGTTATTTCCATAATGCATAAAAGTGGTCAAAAGTTCATTTTTTCAAATGAAACCCCCATTATCTTACTCGATAAATTGAAAGATGATGAAAAATGCTTCAAGATGATATATCATGTCCCTATACCTAAATCATCTACTTTTCTTAATAAAGCCGTTTTTGTGGAAAAATAGTTATTTATGATACCTACAAGTGATGGAAGTTGCATTTTATTTTGTGAGTGGGGAATATTGCGAAACGAACGTCAGCGAGTGGAGCAAATCCATGTATCATACACATTTTTGTGTACAACAGTTACAGCTAGTAATAAAAAAAAACAAAAAAATGAATGAGGTCCATGGGATTCGAACACACGATCTTTGGAATACAAGGCAGATGCTTCAACTACATACACCAGCGCACATGTTTATTTAAATGTTATTTTTGGTTATTCATAAAGGACTTTCTACAGTTGAATTGAATAGTAGGTACTTCGTCAGGGAATAAATATTACCAATTGCACAAACTGCCAAATACATGTGTGAACTTTTCTAAATAATTCTTTCTAAGTAGATGTTCTGATAGTTTCTATTAAAGAGATTTTTAATGACAGTTCGGACAGTTGTATACAATATTTAAAGAATTTGATTTTAGGTGGCTGTGGAAGTATCAAGCTTATGGTTATTGACGGTGTTTTAAAAAATCGCCAAAAATGAATGCTATTGACTATTCAAACGAAGTTCTTATGAAATTATTTATTATACACCGGCAGTGTGATCAAATCATTGCCAGAACTTGCAGAAAATTCAACCAAATGTATCCTGAATTAACACCAATGAACGAGAGGAAGTTTGTAAGATTACAAAATAATTTCCTTAACTATGGCTCAAAGTTAAAAGCGCCTTCAACATTACCAAAACCTGTTACTTTAAATGAGGAAAATACTGTTAACGTCTTGGCATATTTTTATGCATATCCAGAAGCTTCCGTTCGCAGTGCAGAAAAAGATTTGGGTGTATCACATGCTTCAGTACAACGAATTTTGGAAAATCACGAAATGCATCCGTATAAATTTACCAAAGTTCAAGCTCTCAAAGTAGAAGACTTTGAACGCAGAGTGCATTTTTGCGAATCCCTTCTAATACATATACAGGAAGATCGGGAATTTTTGTCAAAAATAATTTGGAGCGACGAATCAAAATTTACGAGGGATGGTATTTTTAATAGAAGGAATAAACATTTTTGGGCTGATCATAATCCTCATGTGACAATAGAAATGGGTTTTCAAGAAAATTTTTCCCTGAATGTGTTTTGTATTTTGAAGAAAAATAAAATTAGCTTTTTTATTTATGAAGACACACTGAATGCAGAGAGATATCTTCATATTTTAAGGACGACTGTTACCGATTTCCTTGAAAACTTGCCTTTAGAGGAATATAGGAATTCGTGGTTTCAACTGGACGGAGCGCCAGCTCTTTGCACTCAGGAAGTTTCCAGGAAACTTCACCAAATGTTTGACGATCGTTGGTTTAGGCGTTTAGGGCCGTGGGATTGGCCACCGAGATCACCCGATCTCACGCCACTTGACTTTTTTGTATGGAGTATTTTAAAAGAAAGGGTGTACAGTACTCCAGTGCCTACCAAAGAAGAACTGCGACTTCGAATAGTGCAGTGTATTGAAGATCTAGATCCCATGAAATTGAAAAAGCAACGACAAGTCGCGTACAAAAGAATATTTTAAAATGTTTAGAATGTAATGGACAACATTTCCAGCATTTATTGTAAAAATGTGATATTTTGTTTACAATTTTGTTATTTTTAATCCTCCTAATTCTGTTTTTTTCTGTACTTTCACATGTTATATTTCAGAAAATCGTACTTTTTACCTAGAAATGCCTGGTTTTTGGACAGTTGTTCCCTGGAAACTTTCAGCCATAGTTAAGAAGATTATTTTGTAATCTTACATACTTCCTCTCGTTCGTTGGTGTTAATTCAGGATGCATTTGGTTGAAATTTCTGCAAGTTCTGGCAATGATTTGATCACACTGTCCGTGTATAATAAATAATTTCATAAGAACTTTGTTTGAATAATCGATATTTGCATTCACTTTGGAAGATAATTTGAAACACCGTCGATAACTATTCGTAAATTACTTATAAAAGTTACCAAACTGTTATAAGCTTGACAAATCCACTGTTACCTAAAACCAAATTCTTAAAAAGCAATTTTATTAAGAAAAGTTGATGATTTAGGTATAGGGACATGATATATCATCTTGAAGCATTTTTCATCATCTTTCAATTTATCGAGTAATATACAGTGGGTTTCATTTGAAAAAATTAACTTTTGACCACTTTTATTCATTATGGAAATAACAGTAATTTTAGCACGCCCTGTATGATATGGAGTCGATTTCTTGGTGTTAAGTAAATACTTCGAATTTGTCCAACCTATATATAATCAAAATATCAACTTTTCATGAAATGAGAGTACTGATGTACTAAAGTTCAATTAGGGCTATGTTTTGGACCATATTTAACACAAATTATTTTTTATTTCGAAAACAGATAGAGATAGGTATAGGACATTATTGACAAAAAAGTATTATAATGAAAGCTGTATTCCTGCATAAGAGGGAGCGTTTTCGAAAAATCTTGTTTATGGCTTGGTATCTGTAGAAGATTGCCGTGTATATTATTGCATTTTTCTTTAGTGGTTTTCGAGAAAATGATTAATTTCCTTATTTTTTGTGCGAAGCATAGCTTCAATTAAATGTTTATTACTGCAGTATTTGGTTACGCTGAGATATGAAATTTTGAACTCCGTTTGACAATTCTCTGTGTATTAGTAATAACTAGAGGAATTTGTTCTTCATTATACTGTAACGAAGCGTTATTTTGGACTCCGAATATATTTTCGAAACCCCCGTATATGGACTGCCTCCAGTGTTCATGTTTATTCATTCCAGAAAATTCTGCTACCGGCCTATAAAAAAAATTCCGTTTTTGTAGTGTGTTAAAAATTTTAACTTTTATATAGGTTTCCAACTCCGATTTCTTATTGACTATGTCTTTGGGTGTTTAAAAAGTCAGAGCAGACTTTTTGCCGTTTTTCATTCATTTTGCTACGGCCCGTTACGAAGGTCAACCAGATCCTATATATGTATATGACTGCACCGCTTCATTCAGGGATTCTTGCTTTCGATGATTGATTGATATTTAGAGAGTCTCAGTTGCTGTCCGATTTTTCATTTTAAATACTTCCGCAGTGAATAACTAACCCATAGTTTTATAAACTTCGTGAGTGAGGTTGCTGCATCAGTGAACAAACTGTAAGTCATTTATTTTTATCATATGGGAAAGAAAGTTTTATGAAAACCGTTACTATTCCGAATAGAATATTACCAAGTGCAATTCAAGGCGTTTTATTTATTGGTTTTTAATTTTATTTCATTGGCAACCTATGCTGAATTTACCAGAAGGGAATCACCTCCGTATCATATCAGGTTGTTGTTTCGTTCCACATCCAGGACACCTTTTCGGTTGTCGAACGAAAGTTGCTCGCGATAGATAAAGTTACTACAGGGGTTCCCCAGGGTTCCGTTCGGTACCGCCTACAGCGAAAATCGTTCCTCAAGGTTCTGTGCGACAGCGCCTTCAGCGAAAGGTTTCGTAGCAAGATTTTATTGGTGACCAGTTTGCTTCAGATCAGTATCGCGATCTCTAATCCCTGAGGCCTATGTACAGACCATTCGGGATTAGCCGTATTAAAATAACAAGGGGGAAAATCTAGTAAAGCTTGCTACGTACTGTGAAATATTAATCTTGCGAACTTCCCAGGTGGTATAGTAACACCGGGTATACTCTGCCTTGGTTTTATTCAACTCCGGCGCCGAAGACCCGATACAGGCACTTTATGCACCCGTCCGTTGCTATCCGTCGAGCCGCTAAATAAGATAGGTTGTACCATAGTCGGTTTGGTCTGTGTTCTTTCCGCCGTACAGGGTATTCTGTCCGCCGTACCTCTTATAGAGCATAACATCAAAGCAGCCGGTATTCCTGCTGAACGAGTGATTGTAATTAAAGCCTACAATCTCTTGAGAAATCGATAGTGTCATAAGAACTGACCCCTGGGATACCTTATCTCCATCTGTAGCTGCCCTGGGCCTCCCACCTTGCTCTAGTCTGGGAAAGTGGAGTATATCACTCAAAAATAACTGGCGCCCGAGGATTTGTTGGGTTCTGATGAGTTCCTGGTGTTCGGGAACTGTCAGAAAACAATAACCGAAAGCGTCATTGTAACGTCTGCCGTCTGGCTGCACGAAATATCGTTATAATACAGGGTCGTTGAAAATTTGTGATTTCACCGATAGATCGAAAATTGGTGAAAAGTGCATTTTTTCAAATAGAACACCCTACATATTATTAGATATTCTGGAAGAAAATTTAATTTTCATTTCAAATAATCTATCACATTCCTATTCCTTAAAGGTCAGCTTTCCGGAATAAAAGCAAGTTTTCTATAAAAATTGGATTATTTTGCCATTTTTGTATTGGGTAGATAGGAAATGCCCTGGAACATGTCATCATGAAAAAAAGAAAATCAGTACATTAATAATAAAATATTTGCGTGTTCATTAACGTAAATTTGATTAGAAGAATCAAAATAGAAGACAATTATTATTGAAATGAAGTTTGGTTGAAATTGTTTATTCGCAATGGTCAATATGATAAATTATAGCAAGAACATGCAAAAGGTTGTACAAAGAATGATTCATATACAAACTCAATAAATTTTTGGAGACCTATAATATAAATAATTTTTCATACTTCTTTCTGACAGAAACTCAATAAAATTCACTGTGTGTCAAACTAAAAAAAATTGCTCTTTTTTGTCACGGCATACTACAGATTATTTCATATGGGAAATATTATCCATTTCGAATCTTTATACTGGGAATTGAAAATGGTGGATCATAATGAATATTGAATGCAGATATTTCGAATGTGTTTTATATTTACTGTTAGTGCAAAAACATGATTTCAAGAACACTCAGAAAATTCAATGAATGAAAAAAATTCAGAAGAATCGAACAGAATTATGCTGTGTTTGGGAATGTTGAGGCGCCAAGAGGCGATCCTTCAAAACGTGTTGATTTCTGTAAATGGAACCTCGAGTTATATTTAGCAAGAAAATATTATAATTTTTGAAATGCGAACCCAGGAAAATAAATATGAATCAATAATTCAACACAAATTAGACATTTCGACAGATGTTTTTTGTTTGGTATCTATGATTATTTCTGTCCGTATGCAGTATAGCCGTGAGGATAACGTGTTCTCGATTGAATAGGGATGTTTATATTATATAACATATGAGTTTACACAAAAATTATATTTTCAGAATAACATCTGTTATAAGCTTGACTCCTGTAAGGATATATCTGCCATACATTTCTGATAATTTGTCGATACCGCTAAAACATATCATAGTTTATGATTTTTGTTCCATAATGGGATGAGATACTGTCTATTTCAGGAATTGAAAAAATATCCAGCGCGGCGTATGTGGAGGACATCAGCAATGGCGATCGAGATAAGGCCGTCCTGCAAGTGAACGTTTTTCCTCTGGATAAACTTGACTGTGATAAATTCGTGGAAGAGATATGTTTCTGGACTGGGGCTACTTATAGGGTCGAGAGACGGTCGGGGGCGAGCATAATGGGATCGCTGTCCTCGCCCTTTTTCTTGGAGATATGTCCCTACAGAATAAATTACACTCTGGAGAAAGGTTAGTGTTAGCAACGTTCATTCATGTCATTGAATTCGTCCCCAGAAAGATTTGTTGGTTCCTTACAAGTTGGAAACACGCAATATGGAGCGTTAATTCGTTGCTTTGAGATATAAACTTAAGTTATACACTGAGAAAAGAAAAACAGGTAACAAAACGGAAACTTCTTCAAAAAATATAATAATGTTATTGAATATCCCTCCTTGGTATGACTATCTAATGATTTCCATTTTTGAATATTAGTTTTATTACAGCGATTTTGAATCGAGTCGGGCATGCTCTTTTACTTAGCATGAGATTTATCAAGTGGCATAACGGCTTAGCAATAAATTCACTTGTTTCTTTTAGGGCTGGAGTCTTGATATTGTCAAAACCCGAAGTAAAGTTGTTTTTCAAAGAATGAATGATACTTTTCACTCCACTTTCCGAAATGGGCTGAAGAAAAATCGAATTCAATGTCGTGCGGAATGTATTTTTAGAGTGTATTGTCTGCATGTTTGCGAGCTTAATATAGTTTGCCATTTTCTCTCCCACAGTAATTTTTGTTGAATATTTGACGATATTAGTAAGTTCATTTTAGATTTCGTTCTGATCATTCAGATTTCAGTTAAATCATTATCTACTTTTTTACATTTCTGTAATTATATTCATTAATTGTTTGCCATATTTTTTTGCTGTTGTTTGTATTTCTAACTATAATATTCTTTTGGTGATTTTGTTTCAGTTATGTTATCAATTCAACTATTGTAGAATTTACATAGTCACAGCCACAAATCTCGATTATTGATTCTGAAATCTTGATTTTTCTGCAATGCGTATTTGCCAAATCCAATGTGATGAAAATATTCTATATTTTAGACGGGCGATAAAGAATGTTACTTCAGAATTCTCTTAAAAAATGGCAATTGTTTTTTAACTGAAAGTATAAAATTCAACAAAACTGAATCAACACCACAACAAACTCAAAAAATTATCAGGTTCGAGTTCTGCAACCTATCCTCTACTTCAAATTTGAAATCTCTATGTGAAGCGATAACTGAATGGTAGGCTTATCTCATATATCATTGTTACACAGTACCCATTCTCTGTGGCACCATGGGAAAGTCAGTATGAATTTCTCGGCAGTCAAGGTGTTAAATTATTTGGCGGAGAGCGCTAGGGATGTATGACTTAATTTAGTGTACGTTATATTTTGATCCCGTATAATATATTCCATAGAGACTCCATTATTACCCGATATCATTCATTCATACATCATTCGATTTTCGACCATTTTGGAGTTCAAATATTCAAATTTTGATTATATATGTTTTTATTTTCCATACTCGTTATATAACCAGTCATTCAGTCTAAAAAAGTAAGATTTTCACAATTGTTCATTTTTAACAATTTTTTATATTTATATTTGATAGTGCATGTATTTATTTTCATATACCCTGTCGAATAATTAATTTAGATGTTATATTATTTGTATAATTTAGATGTCACCGGGAGCTTTAGATTTATTGCTCGAACTCCCCCAACTAATTCCCTACGCACAGACTTTATCTCCTGTATGGTTACCCATTTATTCCCCTTCCACCTCCTTTTATTTTGTATCAAGTTTATACTTAATGATGTAAACCAAGAGGAGAATACATTTATTACTATTTATAAAAATTTATTATCTGTTTCCTCGTAGATGGATCGGACGATATTCCATGAATTCATGGCCTCCTAGATCTCCCGATCTAACCCCTTGCAATTTGTTTATATGCAGATAACTAACTCAGGCGGTTAATGACATTCCTTTAATGTTAATAAATGATAATAATGAAACAGAAAAGAAAAAATTTCCATACTAAAATGAATTCAGTGGTCTTTTTGTGAAAAATGAGGCCAAAATCCACGATACCAACTGAACAATGAAATATATTGTTTCAGAATCGAACGTGAGACATATTTATGAAACTACACAAACCACAAAACTTTCAAAGTTAAATTGATTGAATACATGACTAGTGCAGAGATCTTTCCAATGCGCATATGGAAACGCGCATTAAAAATGATCACTGCACATGTCGGACAACTTTGAACTAATCGTAGTTTGTAGAGTTTCAATAATATCTTACGATAAAAATTGGAATAGTATATTGTTCAGTTGTTATCGTAGGTGAATTATGTATACTTATTTGTCAAACATATTGAATTAATTTTCAGTTGGAGAATCCATCTTTCCTGAACCTGTTTTATCATTTTATCTAACACTCAAACTGAATATTGTTCAGAATAATTAGATATTATAACTTTTGTGATATTTGGGGTAAATTTTTTCAGTTAGTTGTAGAGTTTATTAGGTATTGTTGATCTTTGTTCATTTACTTTTCATTTATGAATATGTATTTGATTTAACATTGAAGATTTTTATTCAGAAATTTCAAAATACCACAATTATTTTATCCATCATTGGATATCCATATGTTGTCACTTCCTTTGGGAATGAGGCATTATTTTTGATCTATAACATCCAGAACTGTACGCAAATGTGAGATATGAACTCTATATTCAATCCTGTCTCAAGTGTGAAATTATTGTCATAAGTCATTACAAAAACAAGTTAACAAAACAATTGCAACGCATGTTTACTCCTCGATTGTATGCAAATATTATTTTCGTGATCCGTATAACACCAAAAGGAGCCCGTGATAAGTCGTACCTTGAATAATTGTTCAAATATGGCGGAAATTTTGCAAACAGTCAAATTGTAATTTGAGTATTACTACAAGCTACAACTGTATGCAAATGGATATATTGTCAATATGCCATGAGAACTTCACATTTAATCGTTTCGAGTGGTGAATAATCTTTCCGAGTTATCACGACAGAATTGCAGGTTGAAAAAACAATTACAACGCATGTGCAAACCCCGATTGTATACAAATATTCCTTTCGTGATCCATATAAAACCAAAAATGAGCGTGTGAAACAGCATACGTTAAATAATCGTGATTGAATACCTTCTTTTTTTAAACATGTTCATTGTGTTCAGTTGATGATTTATGGGCTTTCTACACTAGAGGAGAGTATGCAATTCATTTCGCGAGGATTTATAGGTACAAATTGTATGCTTTACATACATTATAAAATAGTTCAAAAATATTAATTTCCAGTACAAACTAAAATTTTATTGGTGACGCTGCTGCAAGCGAGCAGTATCAGAGATTTGGTGGCATTATTTAAAAGCCTTCAATAATATTAATTTAAAAAATGGTTACGAAACACTGACAATAAAATCCTATTCATGTAATATATAAAAATGCGTACGGCACGAATATCATTAAAACGTTTTTTGGCATATTTTGTATTCTTGAATCTTGAACCGAATGAATGTATGAAAAAAACTTTTCTTGAAAAAACCTTGGATAGTTCACATAAAGATTTTTCACCTGAATTTAAAAGTATGTGAACCAATTTACAAATTAATCTTAGTAAGAACAAACATTTGCTCATATTAATTAACTTCCTCACTACAACAATTAATTTCAATATGTGCATGTGTAGCCAAAACTTGAAAATAAATGCACATGTTTAATTCTAATACTTTTTGCAGATGCAAACTTCAACCTGATTCCACCAAATGAGCAACACAAGTTCTGGTCTATTGGTAACATCCGACCCTTAGTTAAAATGAAGGAAGAAAGGATTACAGTACATTTGACATGTATTCTTGAAAATACCAATGGGAATGAAAAGGGAGATGTACGAAAAATTGAGAAGAATATCCCAGTTATTATTTTGGATATTGACGAATTTGCACCGAAGGCACAATCAGCTGAATATGAAATCGAAATGAACAAACGAAATTTCAAAAAAGTGAGTGTTTATCATTTCCTGTAGAGAATATAATTGTTGCATGTTGTTTGATAATGTAACCCAAAATGAACTGATAGAAATTATATCCAAACTAAAAACCAACTGCTCACCAGGACCTGATGGCATTTCCTCGAAACTCATTAAAAATATTCATCCATACATTATATCTCCATTAGCTCACATCATAAATATGGTCTATAAACATGGTAAGCGTGACGACATTGGGAATTATAAACCAATATCTGTCATAAACAATTTTGCCAAAATCTTTGAACAGTCCCTAAAAAGCAGACTTACAAATTACCTCAACGTCAAAAAAATACAGACAGACAATTCGGCTTCATTAGTAATTCCAACACCGAAAATGCTGTGCTTGATTTTGTTAAAAAAACTGTTGGAGCCTTGGATAGATCAGAAAAATGCTTGGCCATATGTCTAGCTCTGGCCAAGGCATTCGACACCGTAGAGCATGACATGCTATTAACAAAACGGCATGGATATGGTATACGGGGTACTACTTACGATATACTGGAAGACTACCTATCACATAGTACACAAAAAGTCAAAGTTGACAATAACTTGAGTCAAGCAATGGAAGTTCGAACAGGAGTACCACAGGGAACAGTTTTGGGGCCTATATCATTTCTCGTTTATATCAACAGTATCAGCTTCATCAATAACCTCGAAGGACATCTCGTCTCATATGCGGACGACACAGCACTTATTTTCACAGGTAATAGTTGGTTGGAGGTATTTGAAAAATCGGAAAAGGGACTGAGGGATATCCAGATATGGCTTAACCACAACCTTCTGAGTCTCAATGTAAATAAAACGAAATTCATTACATTCACCCTATTGCAGAACGAACAACCGGGCCAAAACATTATCCATATCCATGTTAAAGACTGTACTAATACAATAAACTGCAACTGTGCCGTTATAGAAAGAACAAAAAAGATCAAGTACTTGGGAGTTATTGTGGATCAGTATATGAGATGGGATGACCATATAAACTACGTTGTAAAACGGCTCAGACAATTAACAAAAAAAATTTATGAGTTTAGAAATGTTTTAGGGTACAAAAACTTACTCACCATATATCATTCACTAGCTGAATCGGTAATGAAATATTGTATTGCAGCCTGGGGCAGTTCTTTCAACAATTCCCTGAACATCCTTCAAATAACACAAAATACAATCTTGAAAATATTATTTAAAAAACCTAAATTGTTTTATACTGAACGGCAAATACTTTAACATTCTATAATTCAAACATTGAATTTGACCGCGAAGCGGTCAAGGATTTTATTTCAAAATTAGTGTGTATGAAACTATTTGCCAAAAAACAAAATGACGCAAAAAAATTTTTGAGAGTTTTGTCCATTCAAATTTATAGGTCTAGTTTCACCCGGTTAGATTATTTCCTGAATAACTAAGATTGAAAACAACAAAGAATTTTATTGGTAATGAAAAAAATTATTTTTATAAATTTGTAGCACATATTAAATCATATTTTATAAATTTTTATAGCTGGCCAGGATTATTATGGCATTATAGAAAAAATATCATATCTTGTCGAATGTTGGATAGGTATCATCCATATTGTAATCCAGAATAATCTTGGCCCATTATAAAATTTTATAAACGATGTGTTTATTTTTTCAACTCTCGAATATGTTCCACAGATATAAGATTTGTATGGCTCCTTGTACTCCTGACGAGTACGCAAAGATGATGACTTAACGTTCGAAAATTTCAAAATTTAATGAAAATAAAATTTCTGCAGGTTTGTTGATACATGCACACAGCCTTAACAATTGTTCTGATTGAAAACATTTGCCACCATAGCCAAACAAATATGAAAAGAGTTACTCTCATGAAAACATAAAAGGATCTTGGTTGCTTTATTTGTCTACTACGATATCTAAACGAGTTGCTGTGAAGTCGATTGCATGTCCATTGAAAGTTGAAAAAAAAATTGATATTGTATCAATTAACGAATGATTTCAGCAATCCAGTTTTTATGATGTCAGCGTATAGCTTCACGTATAGCACAGTGTATTTTTCTTTTATATTGATAGAATCGTTCTGAAAATGTGATTTTTCAATGGAGGAGCATGCTCGGCGCACACTTAAAAATCAAAGACTACAAAGACAGAGACGGCACGGAAAAAATTCAAATTCGTAGTTGAATAAACATCAAAAAAACTGGAGTGGTTTGCATGAGTAAGAACAGCCTTTCGGTGTCACGGCTTGGTCGGTATTTGAGCTATAATTCACAGTCTTCTGCCTTCGTCAAAGCTTCGAAATAGGATCCTCCGCCAAATTTGATACAGCCTCGCCTTCGCCAAATCTTAGGCGTCTAACAAAATGGCTTCAGCTCGAGTGGTCCTTATCTTCCTCGCACCACCGTCGAATGCGCAGAACTCGAGAATAGTTTCAATTCTGCTTGGATGTGAAAGATTTTTTCCATACGTAGGAAAGTAACGCATGCAACAGAACATGCATTACGAGAATAAGAGCACAGGGATTCAGTCTCACAAATACCTGTTGGGAGATATCTCATACGGAGTTACTCAGCTCACATCTGGGCTAATCCTTTTAACTATTAGAACATTGTTCAATACCGAAAAAAAGACAGTTGTTGAGCAGTCTGAACTCTGAGTAGCTGTAGTATTCAGGTGAAAATTGCGTTGTAAGAAATCAGATTGGAGCCAACAACAAAAATTTTTATTGATAATATGATATAATATTTTCGAAAAGAGAATTAAAACAACAAATTCCAAATTTGTTATTTCTGGGTATCGCATCAATCTGCATTGAAGTAACCTTCAATGCAGCGTTTGCATGTGAACATTTCAAATTTTGATCCTATTTCATCATCTCATTTAAAAATATGTGTTTAAGAATTCTATTAAAAATGGAGTTTTTACTGATAAAAATCAATACAAGGTCATTCATGCGAATAAGAAATTGGTGTTTTTTTATAGAATTTTGCCAAGAATTGTGGAAATGAATGAAGAACGACTTAACTAAAACCAGTTTGGTGGACAAAAATTCAACCGCAGTTGAACAGGTATTGCGATTTAATTACTCATCTAAACAGAATTTATTCTAAAGAAAGAGGTGTATATTATTTGCTGAGGTAAATGATCTTAACACATACAAATTTTGTTTCTTTAGATATTTGTTGATTCGTTTCTCAAAATTGTATTTTGATAATCACCGATACTCTTGTTTTATTACGGACTATTCTATTCTAGACCACAAAAATAGATATTGAGAAATATCAAAATATCTAACATGCGTTAAAAATTTTTTGCTTATTTTTCATCACCAGTTATGCTTATATAAATAAACAGATTCGAAAAGAATCATTCCATTCGAAGGGAAATAATAAGCGCAACTGAAAATGCATTAAGAGAAATAGGGACAGGTACCAATATGCGATTTGAGCGACTGCTTCGTTTGGATTTGTATTTTGGATTTCATTTTATTTAGTTTTGTCCCAGCAAGGTGGGAATGTGGCTGAAGTTGAATTCACGTTATTTTTGAATCGTGCACATGTAAGAATTTATTTGACATTTTGTTTGTATCAAATAAGTTCTCTTCAATAGGTTGTTGATTCCAGAATGGCTGTGAATATAAAATGATGATGAAAATTAAATGAATTCTGAACTTATCAAAAGACTGATCTTCGAAAAAATTATAATGAATTAACGAATAAGTAGAGCAAAGAAAGCAATGAAGGCAAAGAAGATGTCATTGTACTGAAATGGTCGTGGGTTATGACTGCACAATGTTGAATGATTTTTGTTTACTCAATTCATCAGAATTACCAATATATTTTCACAATAAAAAATCTGGGGTGATATGGCAAAGGCGCATTTCCAAATTTGACAGATGATGCTCCTTCGAAGATTTGACCAAGGCAGAGGGACTGTGAGAATTGTGGCTCAAATACCGACCAAGCCGTGACACAGAGTCATATTCTGACTCATTCATGCAACCCCAGTTTTTTTTTAGCGATAATTCAAATGTGAATTTGAATTTCTTCTTGCCGCTTCTGTCTTTGCAGCCTTTGATTTTTAATTGAGCGCCGAGCATGCTCATCTCTTGAAGAATCATATTTTGAGAAAGTTTCTATTGGTACCAAGAAAAAAATACAGTGTGCTAGATGTATCACATAAAAGTAGACATTGGTGTCATAAAAACTTAACTTTACTGAACGATAAAATTATCTTTTACTCTGGCATAGTAATAATAGCAAATGAGTGCAAACTGGTGGTTTTTACATCAATTATTTGAACCAGATAGAAGGACGGTCATTGTTTGTTTTTACTTACATATCTGGGGTGCAATTCATATTTCCGGTAATTTTTCCCAAATATTGACCTACAAATTTAATTGTTTTCCATTATATTCTTCCTTTCATATAAGGTTTTCTCAGTTTGACAGCTGTTAAATCACTCACAATCGCGAGAAGCAAATGGAATAACCAAGTTTTTCCAACAAGTAAGGGTATCCTTGGAGAGGGTTCAGGTTAGATCCATCCATATTATCGTAGCAGCCCAATGGTTATTACTACAATTTATTTACTGATATTTTACGATTTAGAAAGGACCCCGCACGGTTCTTATGGAAAATGGGTCCAAGTCGAATTGGCTGAAAATTTAGTATAATGTAGTTTATGATGTCCTGATCAAATGTCTTCTCAGGCACAACGAGATCTTATGGACAGTTTTTGAGATACAGGGTGTCAAACATTCAGAGAGAGGGTTGTTACTTGCCTCTAGAAAATCAATAATGTGGCAATTATTTTGTTACAAACAGTTAAGGATAATGATTGCAATCTTAATATCGTCGACACGAGTTATGATGAAAAGTTGTAAGACTCCGTATACAGGGTTATTAATAATTACATAATTTTTAACGCAGGTCTACGAGCACCTGCAAAATAGGTAAATATCAATTGATTGTGATATTGGGTGATCTGAGATTACTTCTATACAGGTTAACCCAAATTTTGGGTGCATTTTTTAAATTTTTTTAGGAACATGTTTGTACAAATTTATCATAAAGTAGAAAATTGAATGAAAATGGACAATATTTAAGTCTATTTGTAGCATCTTATACGGATCCTGGTCAACCGCATGATGATGCAGCTTTCCTTTCACATGGGAGACTACTGTATTAAAAATGTTTATGCATACCATAAGAAGCATACGAAATTATCGTAATGTGGAAGGTATCAACACTTCCGAGCACCAGATTCACAAGTGGAGTAATATCGATCTAGGGCATATTATTCTAATAATAAAATGGATTAGGCAATCCAGACCTCTGCATTTTACCTATACAATAGGTATAATCGTCGGCAAGTCTCCAACAAAAAACAACTACTGTCTCCTACGACCATTGAATTATATATGTTACATTATTGGCAAAGTATTCTACAAGAACTGCTTTAGAATGTTCTCCTAATCTCAACGCCAAAACATGTCTCAACCCACATGGCGGGACCCCTACGGACCGATTTCATGGTTTTGCCAATCATCAGCGCAGGGCAGCTCACCCAATGCAATCGAAAAATAGATTCACCCCAAAATTCGAAGAGCACTCTGACTATGGTGTCGACTGTTTGCAATCAATATTACATCTACATCACTTTTGCATCTTCAAGGTCGTTTCACAAACATTTACATTATTTTAAAACTCCAATCAAAAGTTGGTGATGTAACACACTTTTCATTTAATAACGTCATAGCAGAATATTTTTAGTGTTACAATACATCGTTCAACAACAACCATTATTGAATTCCTAGTCAAGGGTGTTTTTTTTCTCAGGTACCGATATACCCTTTTTCCTTTTTCACTCACATTTGAGACAAGGTAGAGCTCAGCAAAGTACACAAGAGTGTTTTTACCTTCGGTCCAGCTCTCCGCTATATGAGTAACCGTGCCTAGTGGCCAATTAGAAAATTCTTGCCATTTTACACTTTTTTGTGTATGTATGTGAAAGAACGAATGTTTTATACACCAATTCAAACATTTGAAATGTTACAGAATCGCATTCGAGAAGTATCCTGATATGTCGCGAAAAACAAGGAAATGTCAGAAAGATGACGAAATGCTCTTCCAACATTTACTTTCCTTTAACTCATCCAGGTAGTATGAGCTTCTTTTTTGTTTAAATACATAATACTCTTATTTTTTAATCAATTATGAAGTGATCCACTACAATTTCCTAATGATTTTTCAAAAAAATTATTACTTAGTGCATTAGGATTTTCTATCTGAAATAATTTACTTTTTCAACAATTACTAGTAAATATTAGAGATTTCTAACCGCAATAGGCACTCAACCAGGCGGTAAAAACTATATAGAATGTTTTAAAGAGAAACATTCTCAATTGAAAATTGAATAAATACATGACTCCTCTGGAAATGGAAAAACCCTACGATAAAATTGAAGTTACTTTTTTGTAATATCTAACAGAAAACAACTACTTCCCCGGCAAAAGCCACGCTGGACATTGAACTACATCTGATAGATATTGAGAAAGACCCTATATAACTTGAGAGAAAAAATCTGAAATTGAAAATTTGCATTTTCATTCAGATAGTTGACTGTTTATTAAATGTCCAGTTTCCATTGGAAATTCTTATCTATGAATGAGATAAGGGAAAATGTTATTCAGAAGTATCACTCACAGAAAATCGCTCATTTCATTGACGCGTGGATTGCACCACTTTCGCTAGGCCTCCAATACATTTTGTTCGACAAAAATCTATTTCACTCTTCTAAGAATTGGAAAACATACTCTTCAGAAGCAATTTCACACTGTAATGAGGAATTGTTGGACTATTTCTTGTGTGGTGAAACTTTGAAAATATTTTTCTGACATAAAACCTGTCATGGGTATGGCATTTTGATTTCATTGAAAATTTGAACAGGATGTTCATAAAGTCAGTTGTGGAATCATCTGCGACTGAAAGTTGGAATTTAATCGCTGTTTTCCATCGTACAAGATAACCTCTCTTGGAAGGGATTCATGTTTTTAAAGAGAAACATTCTCAATTGAAAATTGAATCAATACATGACTCATCGTTCATGTCATTGGTTAAAGTGCGCCCAACGTACTGAAAATGCGATAATTATTTTTTTTTGAATAATCAAGAAATGAAATTGTATGGTTCAAAACTATGTGATCCTACTCAGAATCGTCACGAGAATAGAAAAAGGAAAAATATGAAGGTTTTCCATTTGGAATTTTCAAGTTGAGGTCCTGTCCGGTGAAACCGGAAGTTATGGATGAGTGTGAAATACTGGAAAATATTCCCATTGCTGAATCCAATACTCCTGCCAAGTTGAAATCTATGAAAACTATGGCATGTCTAAAGAAATCGTTGACACCCGGTATATCACATCAGCTGTTTCACGAGCATAAGACAGCTAATTTCTTGAGTGGTAGTTTTTTATCACCTAACACTAAGTAGTGAGCTTCTTTTTGTTTGGTGACTTGATATATCCATTACTACTTAGTTGCGTCCGTACATTAACGTGGTTAATGACAAATCGATCTTCTGACTCGAGTGACTGTTTTGCAAATTGCTCCTTCCTTAACAAGGTTAATGGGAGAATACGTGGAATGCGAGAAAAGGTTCGTGCTTTGCATACAGTAATTTCAGATTTCTACATTATTTAGAGAAATTTAGTCCACATTCGGATGATTCGAAATTATAAAAAATGCCCATAAAGAACAATCCTGGATATTTTTATGTGGCATCTCTTTTAAAATAGATGAATATATAGAAGAAAATGAAAAGTTTCGAAAGCTCGACATGAAAACGAAGAAATATTCTTAATTGATCTACCTTTTACTGCTTCCCACTAATTTGTAAATAAATTATCGGACAGTCACGAAAACAACCACCTCCGTATTTTCTTACTCGACGATCATTTTCAAAACAAATTTTTTGCAACATGTATAACTCAATGAGATCTACATTTATGATTATTGATTCATCCCATTTCACTTTTACACGGCCAACTATGACCTATTGAAAATGCAAAAAATCAGTTAGTAATATCAGGGATTTTTTGAGCGGAAAACTAATATTATATGTATACACGTTGAGAACTTTTCACGACAGTGTCGTATATATGGTGTTTTTTATTGAGAATAATTACCCCATGAACAAAAATAATATCATGAATATATTCTAATACCCCTTGAACATCTGCTCAGTATTTTTTCTGCACATATCATACACAGGGTGTTGTTTGCAATAAGAATGAATTATTTTTGAAGCTCCATTATTCTGAAATTCATGGACACTTGAATCAAATTTGGATCTATTATGATTATATTTTGATTATTGAAAGGAAATGATGGAAAATTAGGAACCAATTGAATTTGTTTTAATAATAATTCTTCAAATCAAAAACAAATATCCAATCCTGAATTATAAGTTATACATTTGTCATAATTATTTTTCATACATTTGAGAATTCCTCTTCTGTTACTAGGATTTCATTATTTTTCAAGTTAAATTATCATAAAATTTATGGATACTTCAATCGAATGTTTGTTTTCTGCTTTCTCCTCAGAAATATACAAGAGTCCAATTGAGTTCGGTTTTTATTATTTGTAGAATGGCAATAAATATCGTGATGTCAAGTTTTACTGAAACTTTATCAAAGAAAGGTACCGATCTAATAACTAGGTTTCCGCTTCTGCAGACTGCCCAGAGAATTCATAAACTGATGATCAAACACAACCCTTCATTATAATGTATATCTTTCTCCAACTCTCTCTTACTCAGGTCTCCTAACTAAAATGCTAATAGCTTTCAGGAAATACTCTCAAGATGCTATGGAAGTAACGTGATATTCACATTTTCAATTACTTTGATAGATAACGAATATTGTTTAATGTGTAGGTTTTCATTATAACTATTTGTGCAGCAATGCCTATGCAACGAATGCTCACTCTCTCGAAGATAATAGAGATTATTAAAATCATTGGTGATAATAGCAGGTCATCAAGAGAAGTAGCTATTGAATTCAATCGAAGGCATCAAGATCGGGATGCCATTAATCACACTACGGTGAGTCGGATAAGTAGATTATTCAACAGCTCGGGAACTGTGCTGAATTCAACAAGAAGGTGGCGCGGGAGATGAGAAAATGACGATAGAAATATTTTAAATTATTTCAATCACAATCCCACAAGTAGACAATGCTCTCTCGATATCGGCATACCCTAATCAAAAATTTGGAGGCATTTGAAAAATGGAAACGTCATTCCATTTAAACCGAAATTCCTCCACACGCTTGAGGATGGAGACAATATCAGAAGACTGCAATATTGCCTTTGGTGCCAAGGGGAATTTATGAACAACCAACATTTTCTGAATAACATTTTATTCACAGACGAGGCAACTTTCACGACGAACGGTGTAGTTTCCTCTCAAAATTCCCGCTATTGGAGTGCCGAAAACTCCCACTGGGTGATTAAATTTAAGCGGCAATATTCCCAGAAAATCAACGTGTGGTGTGGTATTTTAGGGAAAAAAATTATTGGATCATTTTTTTTTGAAGGCAACGTAAATTCACAAATATTTGTCAATATCTTAAATAATCAATTATGGGATGGGTTGAAAAACATTCGGATTGAGCTAAGACGGGATATATACTTTCAGTTAGATGGTGCAAGCATTCGTAATGCTAGAGAAGTACGCGCTTGGTTGGACACCAAGTTTAGAAGAAAATGGATAGGTCGCAATAGTCCACTTATTCACTGGCCAGCAAGGTCCCGAGACCGGACCCCACTTGATTTCTTCTTATGGGATACCTTGAAGCAAAACGTGTATAAGTCTAGGCCTAGAAGTAGAGCAGAACTACAAGAGAGGATTTTGGAAGCATGTCATGGCATTACCCCTGATATTTTGAAGAATGTAGCTATAAACAACAGGAGAAGAATTCTAAAATGTATAGAAAATAATGGAGGATTAATAGAGAATACTAAAATATAAAAAGAAAATAACTAAGTGTATTCATAAGTTTTCATTTGCTTTTGTTTTGAAGTATTAATTGTAATAAATTTCATTTGGTTCACCAATTTTATAATTTATTTTCAATAATCGAAATATAATCATAGGAACTACCAAATTGTATAGATAAAGCAGAAAAGATCAAAATTTGATTCAAGTGTCCATGAATTTCAGAATAATTGAACTTGAAAAATAATCCAAACGACACCCTGTGTATGATATGTGCAGAAAAAATACTGAACAGATGTTCAAAGGGTATATGAATATATTCATGATATTATATTAAGTAAAGTTGCCCAAACAATATCAAAATATCGAAATCGTTTGATGTGTGAACATTTGATTCCAATGATTGAATTTCAACCGTTGCATCGATATTCATTGATGTTGTCTGAACATCATTGATATAATAATTTCTATTGCTTTCAACTCGCTACTCTCAACTGAACTGAAATAATAGTTTTCAAGCAATAGATCACCAATACTATTTTTCTTGAGATTTTTTAAAAAAAAATTTCATAGTTAGAAAATAAAAATAAAAAATATAAATGAAAAAAAAAATCGATTCAATTTCAGAATGGCAAATGAAGCAAATTGCTCCGAAAAGAGGAGCATTTTTCAGTTATTCAGAAAAAAACTTCTTCAAATAGACAAATTCGGAATACGATTCGCTACTGATAAAACTAAATAATTCTGTTCCAAGGCAATAGTCCTGTAGACGCTGTAACTTATCAGGGAAAATTGATAAATTGCATTTCTGCACTTGCAAAGATTTTGTTGAATTTACATTTATTAATTTTTGGACCATGGAAGGTTAAAATAACCCAAAAAACATGCCAAAATTTATTGCATTTTCTCCTCAAAATCGAACTTTCAAACAATACACCAATGTTTGCATAATATTGTACCGTTGGTAACCTAATATATCCGTGAATATGGGATGCTTATGATCATTCTATATATCCATCACTATTTCACTCATTCAACTCAACTATACATATTGTGCATATCGAAGGAACATATTCATTTGATATTTTTAAACCATCCTAACATGTTTGCGATGAGATAGGGATATATTTTAGTATTCACTGTTGGAAAACCTATTAAATTTAGGAGGAAATAAATCATCACACTAAGCCCCGCATATCTGGTTGGAGCTCCTAGATAAATACTGAGAGAAAACTTTTTTTCTTTACAGCGACCATCAACACTTATACTGACACTCTAAACCTCAAGCTTTTAATTTGGAAAAGAAGAGGGTTTCTCATTCACTTCACTGCTTCCGATTCACAGATAACATTTATTTACCCATTCGGTCGTTATTTGCCTGATAAATTGCATGGAAAAGTATAGGGCAATTTCTCTAAGTTCTTCTATGAGTTGTTTCGGAGATAACGATTTCGATTCAACCATTTCTTGAAAGTTTTTAGTGATTGTCTTAAATGAACTGTATCTTCATATAATATGATGAATTGAACACCAAATCATTATTGGGAGATAAAACATTACCTCTCTATTTGGTAACTGGATGATTGATGGCCGTCGTCGAGTCAAGTGAAGTGTATTATTGTATGAGCTATGATAATGAATTGAATCAAATCTCTCATTTACACTCATTTACACTCTTCGTAATATTTTTTAAATAGTTTTTCTTGTAGTTGTTTATCGGATTCTTTGTGTTATAGAATATTGTTTTGGCTTGACTCTAATGTTATCCTACATACCACAGCGCATGTATTACTGCTCTAGCTAGGTCGGGGTTGGATCCGTTTGAACGAACAGAGTAGCAAATCTGAGGAGATTAACTAAACTAAAAGACCTTATATTAAATATTCTGAATTGAAACAATTTTTTCTCTATATTTCTCTAGACAGTTCCTACTGTTGGTTTTAAGAACCAATATCCTCTCTCTCTTTCTCTCTTCATTTCTTGTCCGTCAGTTTCCATTTCGGCGCTATATGGACCTGCCCCGCTGCAGGAAATCCGTTCCCATCCGGCCTTAAACCGGCGTAGACAGCATAGCTGTATAGGGGGGATGCAGTTTTCTTACTCTTGGCAATACTGCTACTGTTCACTTCCCGGACACTTTTTCTTTGGGAAAGTAGCACTTCCCGGCCTAGTCCGGGAAGTGCTCTAATTTCAATACAAATATTAATATAAATAACAATTAGAATGTTTCTGTTGGTACCTATCTTCTGTTCGTACCTATCTTCTGTTCGAATTTCAATATATAATACAAATAAGAACTGAAATGTTCGAAATATTCAAATTTGGAATTGTTTCATCCGGTTAACAGATGGGTGAAAGTCGACCTCTCTTCCTCTGTTCACTTCCTGGACACTTTTTCTTTGGGATAGTAGCACTTCCTGGCCTATTCCGGGAAGTACGTACTTCCCGGACTAGGCCGGGAAGTACTCAAATTTTAATACAAATATTAATGTAAATAAGAATTAGAATGTTTCTGTTGGTACCTACCTTCTGTTCGAATTTCAATATATAATACAAATAAGAACTGAAATGTTCGAAATATTCAAATTTGGTCTAGTCGTCCAAAAAAACAGTATTTTCCGGACTTGTTACGTAAATTACTATTCCAATACCGTTTAAGTCCGAAAACGGTCCGGGAAAGTTCGTTGCTTAGAACGGACTAAAATACTAGATTAGCGTATTTTGAGGCCTGAAGTTGCCCCGAGAAAGTGGACATTTTCGAACGATTTCAGAAAAAGTAATTTCCCGTATCGAAAACGGGAAAATTTTTGCCGGCTTGTTTACATTTTAGACAGTTATTGAATTCATGCAAACAATATGTAGAATTCCTTAGTTTTTGGTAATGCTGATTGCGATTTCAGAAGAAATAGTATATGTACCTCGTAGTAAAAGCACATTCCCAGACTTCAATTTACATTGTCGTCCGAGAATGTATTGCTTTTACTACTAGATACACAATATACTATTCCCGTATCGAAACGGTAAAAGCACATTCCCAGTCTTCAATGCTTGTTGGCCTCGGCTTAACGCCTCGGCCAACAATTTACATTGTCGTCCGGGAATGTATTGCTTTTACTACTAGATACACAATATACTATCATGGAAGAAATTAAGTGACAGTTTGTTTTCGTGCTCTTTTCCAACTTCGTGTTCGGATTGTTGACGTTTAACTGATGTTTCTGCCAAATCTTCCCTTCTACTAAAATCAGCTAGTCTTGACCAAAGTGTTGGGACTGTTGTCCGATTTTACTGGATCTGGTGATTGTTGTAGTTTGTACGATAAGTTTTGTGGACTGTAAGAGGATTTTTATTGTGATTTTAATCAAGTCAAAGCAAAGATTCTTGACTTGATATAATGCTTGTTTGTCGACGTTGTTTTTCTCGTTGCTAAACAGTCGCAATCACCAAATTATAATATCGACCCATCCATAAGGTGTTAGAGATTACACACTCTACCCTGGCACTGATGATATGCACGAACTTTGAAACATGTCTGCAGGTGGTCATTCCCGACCAATTGACTTCGCCAAATTATCCGTTTTATTCATTTGATTGTTGTTTCAATTATTGCATTCTATTTTCAGGACCTATACTGGCCAGAACCAGGTTTTCTGTGTCTAGTAATACAGTAGTGATACAAGAGAACCTGGTGATTGGAAATACTGAGAGAAATATGAATGTAGGATGAGCCACAGGAGTCCATGGGACTCTCATTGATACGTAACACAACCTAACCCAAAAATATGTATCTAACTATTCTGACTTTATACTGGTGACGAACCTTAATTATTTGGAGCACATAGCCATACAATATAATATGCTAATGCATTTATCCTTCCACCAACACATATATCAATGGAAACGAATGACCTGGTTCATTGTAAAAGAAAATTGAACAATAGAACTTCACTTCAACATTTTGAATTGAATCCACCGGTATCGCAAATTTCTAGTATGTTTATCAAAACCAGTCCATCACATGATTACTTCCGATTGAATAAATTGATGAACATGCCAACACTATTATCTAGACCTTTCGGCCGATGGAAGTGAAATAAATTTCAATTCATCCCTAATCGATTATAACGTTCAACATGCCATTTTCTGTGTTCATCCGCATATAAAGCTTTGTGGTATTCATGGAAAAGGTGCAATGTTTCGCTCTCTCGAATTTTATAGGATGATTCTCGGATTTGGGGATAATAAACGTTTATTGTTCCATAAAATATCCCTAAATGGCCAACAGGGTTCACAAGGAAGGTGGATGAAATAAAGTGAGGGGTATTTATCTTGAAGGCACAAACAACACCTTTATCTGTGCAACTCCGCCTACTACATTTAGGTAATTTACCTATCACTTACAGAATCGCCGTATTTCTCTTTGAGTATGCGTTGCTTCCAGTTATTCTCGAATGGTAATTTGGACGGATTGAGATATCAGAATTGAACTTTGTTGAAATGAAATGAACAGCGATGCAATAAATCAGTGATGATATAAAAAACATGGGAAGACTAAAAAAATAGATATTTATGATACAAGTTTGTGGAGTAGGATTTATTGTATGAGCGTGTTGAATGAAGCACAGCCGAATTCAACAAAACAATCCAATGTACGATGCGGAAAAACTCAAAGTCATCTCTACAATTTCAATCTCATCCTCAAAAGTTATGCATCAGGTGGAACAGCGACAACTATCTGTCAGTTGAGCGGTATTATTTAGAGTAGGTAGTATATGTTTCGAACCTAAATGGGTTCATCATCAGCTAATTTAAATTCTACAATAAAGGAAGAAAATTATCACTAAAGGTAATCTAGTACAATATAGTAGGTATTACTTACATGGAGAAGAAAAAATTGTTAAATTCAATTGAATGTAGAAAGAGTAAAAAAGTGTGTGTCACCACATGTTAACAATAAAGGTTTATATAGTAGACAACATACTTGTTTTCATTAAATTTTGACATTAAGGAGGAAGTAAAATGGGAGGCTTAGAGCCTGTATGCCCTTTTATACAAAAAGGGGGAAGAAATAAAAATTCAATTAAATTTTTTAAGCATGTGATTTTTTGAAGGTTTTTGAGTTTGTAAAAAGGGCTTCATAAACATGGGCTTGTACATTGTAAAAATAACTAAAATATTCAAGGTGGCTCATTCGAGCTATAAAATAAATTTTTGGCGAAAATAGTTCATCAAATTCACATTTTTCATACACCGTTGTAAAGAGCCTTCCAAGACCTTTCAAATGAAGTATCACTCAACCCCTCTCCCTATTCAATTTTGAGGGGTTGAAGCGCCCCCTAATAGGGGGTTGCTCGTTCAAGCCTCAAATATACGTCAACAGATGTACCCTAAACAAAATCATTCGATGTGTTTCGGGAAATTTTTCCACTCACTATGGGATAAGAAATATACGCGGTGGCTCGTCTGAGATGGAACACCCTGTATACGAAATTTATTGCCAAAACAGTTTTTCCATTCCTGGTATTGAATTTCACTTCTTTTCTCTATTTTCTATTCCATGTGGATCTGTTGACAAACCTCAGGGATGAGTATTTCCACGACGAAGAAGATTTTACGCAGAGAAAAACATCTTCTCTGGCTGAATGTATCGTGGAAAGCCAGCAAACTGTGAAATATTGGGCATTGGTGAATGAAAATAGAGGTGTAAATTACAATTTCAAGCCATTAGTTCATTATACTTTATACAATAATGAAATTTCCTAGGGGCAGTGTTAAACTAGTTTACGACTTGATGAAAGTGCGAGCAACATTTTTTTATTCTAACCGTTGATGAAAAATCACTATCTGCAACTAACCAAACTGCAATATATAGTTCTGAATAATATCTTTGGTGTAAGTGGTGATAATGTTTGTGACAATATTTAATTACGAATTCTCCTACTTATTTTCTGTCATAAATTTGAATCCATTTGTTCATAATATATTTTTTCTGAAATCGTTCAAGAATGCCCACTTTCTCGGAGCAACTTCAGGCCTCAAAATACGCTAATCTAGTATTTTAGTCCGTTGCTAAGCAACGAACTTTCCCGGACCGTTTTCGGACTTAAACGGTACGAGAATAGTAATTTACGTAACAAGTCCGGAAAATACTGTTTTTTTGGACGAGCAGACCAAATTCTAGGACGAGCGTTAGCGAGTCCTGGAAGTCTACGAGTCCAAAAAAACTGTTTTCGGACGTGTTGCGTACACTATTTTTTCGGCAATCATGTAGAATAACAAATCAATCAGACGCATTTAGTATAAGAGACGAAGAGAAGTCGACTTTCACCCAAAATTCGAGTACTTCCCGGCCTAGTCCGGGAAGTACGTACTTCCCGGACTAGGCCGGGAAGTGCTACTTTCCCAAAGAAAAAGTGTCCGGGAAGTGAACACTTCCCGGATGGTTGCCGAAAAAGTACTTTCCCGTATCGAAAACGATACGGGAAAATTTTTGACGGCTTGTTTACATTTTAGACAGTTATTGAATTCACGCAAACAATATGTAGAATTCCTTAGTTTTTGATAATGCTGAATGCGATTTCAGAAAAAATAGAATGTGTACCTCGTAGTAAAAGCACATTCCCAGACTTCAATGCTTGTTGGCCTCGGCTTAACGCCTCGGCCAACAATTTACATTGTCGTCCGGGAATGTATAGCTTTTACTACTAGATACACAATATACTATTACGGACTTTGACTATCATTACTCAAATCTATCAGAATAAATTTCAATAATCATTTTGAGGAACAGGACATTTCCAAAAAGTGGGAAATGATAACTTGTATGAAAATTTTATAAAAAATTAAATGAGATGAAGTGGAAAAATAGTGTATTTGATGCAAGTGAGTGGGCGAACTAAAATTTCAATGTTTCATCGTCTTACCTAGCGACACATTTGGAAATGTTTTCGACACATTTGCAAATGTTCTCGAACCATTTATTCCAACTTTTCTATAAAAGAAAAACACAATCAAATGTTACCTCAATTTAGTACCAGTGTTTGATAGAAATGATTCATCTATGTGACTGGGTAACTTCTCCCTCTGAAGAGTTTTCTGGTAATACATACAACACAACGAGTAATGGATAGATGAAATTCCAGCTTTTTCAAACATATTTCGAAAAATCATTCCTGGAAATTTTTGGGCCCAGCCAATTTTGTTGATTAACGATGGATACAAAGTCACTGGAGATAATGGAATAACTATCCTCAAATTACAGCCACATTCTCTTCACCTTTTGCAGCCCTTTGAAGTGTATTTAAGGTCGTTGAAAGTAAAATGGGATCAAGTACTTGTTCAGTGGTGAAAACACAACGCAGGAAAAAAAATATTCACAACACCAGTAGGTCAAATCTGGAGAAAAACCCAACCAGTGATAATCGAAAACGGTTGCAAAAAGGCTGGAATTTACCCCTCCAATTTCAATATAGCAGCTGTAGAGCAATATGACCCTGCAACATTTGAAAGTTGGAAAGAACACCAGCCAAGAGATGAAATTGAAATGAATATTCAACCAGGGCCGTCAGGAATGAATGATGAGATGCTGCAAAACAATTGCAGCTCAGTTGCTATTGGCTATGGTCAAATAAACCAACCCTCCAAAAAAAATCTGAAGTTGTTTCGGGAGCAGAAGTTATAATAGGAAACGAAGTTATTCGTCATATAAAAGAGAATTGAAGAGAAATTTAGTAAAACCTTCAGTATCGATAAAACAATTAAGTAATGTAATTTCTTTATGGTGACGAATTGGACATTAAGTTTACAAGAAAAGTGCCATCTTCAGATACATTATCAGCAATAACTTTCGCTTGAAAATGTTCTGATGAATATGCCCTTGTTGCCATAGAATTTATTGTCTTTCTTCTTCCCAAACCCACGACTTCTAGACGCGGTCTTATCCAATTTGACATGAATTTCTCAAATTACTTTCATTACTATTTATCAAGTACAATTGTTTCAGCAAACTCTTACCCCACTTTACCTCACATGAAGAAGGAAAAATGGAACGGAATCTGTTAGTATGTTTGTGCAAGCTGAAAACCATTCTATTCACCAAATGAAAAAAAAATAATCATTCGAATATGGTTATCAAATGCAATATTTATGACAATTCAATTATCCAAATTAATGAACTTCGTGCAGCACTAACACATACTATATTCCGACTAGGACTCAATCCCATTCCAAATAGGATGATTGGAATTTTCTAATCCTGCAACGTTTCTGGCTAACGGTGCATTTAGGCAGGTCACGTAGCAGTTGGTACGTTTATTTCAAAATCTACAGTTCTCGGTATCATTATGCGAATAATTATACTCTCTATTAAACAACTAATAACACTTCATAATAATTTGAAATGAAACCAGTGAGGTGGATTGTCTCTTGTTCAACTCACTAGTTGTTTTGTGACTTTGCACTTTTTATTTCAATAGCCGATGAAAATTTGAATAGACTAGAAATTGTGAATTGAATGAAAAATGAGAATTTTTTGTTTTGTTACTCACGAAGTGAAAAATCCCCGTGAAAGCTGAGGGAAAATAAGTAAGAATTGGTGTTCTCCTTGAATTTCTGCAGGAAATATTCAATGGATAAAAGTCTTGTTACTGTACTAGTGTTTCTCGACTTAAAAAGAGATTTTGAAGTTGTAGATAGAAACATTTTGCTATTGAAATTGAAACATTATTTTGGCTTTGATGAATCAGCTTACAATTGGTTTCAATCATATTTAGAAAATAGATATCAAATGACAAAAATTGGTGAAGAATATCCAAAAAAAAATAGAAGCAAGCAGTGGAGTACCTCAAGGTAGTATATTGGGGGGCCTATGCTCTTCATAATGTTCGTAAATGATATTCTTTCAGTTGAATTGGGGGACTGTAAAATGCACCTTTTTGCTGACGATACAATAATATATGTGTCCGGCACATGTGCTGATATTGCCATTGAAAAATTAAACAAAGTTTTATTGAAAATTGAAAATTGGATGAAAATGAACAAACTGCTTGTGAATCCAAATTAATCAACTTATATGATAATAGGGAAAAATAAATATTTGATAGAGCAACATAAAACTACTGTGGAATTTGAAGATGTAATATTAAAAAAACAAGAATATACTGAATACTTGGGAATCATTCTCGATCAGAAATTGTCATTTTCAGCACATGTTGATTATGTTTGTAAAAAGATATCAAAACAGATTGGTTTTGCATATCGTGTTAGTAGGGACTTAACCTTATATGCTAGGCAAGTTATATATAACTCAATTATAAAACCACATTTTGATTATTGTGCAACAATTTTATAATATTTTATAATATAATATTGTAATAATACAGACGTGAAAAAACTTCAAATTACAAAGTTGCTATATGAAATTTATTCTGAGCAGTTCTAAATATACCAGCATTTTGTCAATGCAAATGACATTACATTGGCTTCCAGTCAAAGAATACATTCAATTTCGTACGTTAGTTTTTATATATGAGATTCTAAATAATTTGCTTCCGACTTATTTAAGTGAGAATGTTCGGTTCAGGAAAGATATTCACCGTTACAATACCAGACAAAGAAATCACGTTCAAATATTTCCTACCTCATTGATGAAAACCAAACGAAATATATATGATGATGAAGGCATGAGTGAATATAATAACTTACCTGAAGCGATTAAAACGTCTGGAAACATTGGCATATTCATTAAGCGATTGAAAGAGCATTTTTTTAATTAGTTAGCATTACGAAATGTGACAAAACTTTTTTGTGAAATATCTATTTATATTTATAGAAAGTTACTTATGACATGTATTCACCATGGTTTTTGTAGTGATCGTTGTTTGTAAATTTGTGACGGTTGAAATTTTCATTGTTTAACTTTCTAAATTAGTTTTAGTGATATATTAGTAGTACTAGTACTTATTTGTATGTTAGCTCTTAGCTAAATAAATAAATTTCTCTCTCTTCTCTCTCTCTGTATGCCCCAGGGAACACTTTCCGAGGCAGTGAGTTCTAAAGCTTTAGCATTCGTTGAAAGAACGTGTCCTAGAGAAAAGATGTTCGGCATTTCTCCAAAGTGACGACAAAGAGAGGTGGAGACTGAGCTAGACGTGTCAGTCTCGATGGGATCGATAAGGAAGGAAAAATTGATAATATTTCAGAAGAGCATCGTCCTCGAAAACATCTATAAAACAGGGCTTGGTTTTTGAGATAGATTGTTTTTCATCGAATAAATGTATTAAATATTTTATCGACTACTGAAATGATTCATTATTCAAGCAAAAATATGACTGTAACTGACTGGAGTTTTGTGAAATAGCATCTTCTACAAAATGGTTTTTATTTGATGTTGACGTTTTTAGATCAGAAAATGTTTTCTTGTACCGATTTATGTGAATTTGAATACTATACCTTCTGCATCAAAAGGTTCAGTAGAGACAAAAGTAACGTCTTTAATCAAGAGAAAAAGAAGTTTCCATATTAACATTTCCTTACACAACACGTAACTTTTGGGGATTTAAAGCTATCAGAATAACTTTACGCTCATATTACACCAGCGTTCTACAGCAACTTTCAATAAATATCAGAAATAGGGATATAAGATTGATGGCTTAACAATAACGTAAGATCTAGCCACAAACTCAAGGGGACACATTCCTAGAAATGTTTTATAAAATATGTGTCCATCAAAACATTAACAAAACCGTACATATTTTTAGATTGGCAAGTAGACTATATGATGCAAAAAATTCCCTCGATAATTCAAGTAGCTTACATATTGCCGATGAAGAAGATTACTCTGATTTGGAAACTGGAATATAATTTTTTCATTTCACAAAAACGGCCCATTTCAGGGCCGCCACCATTTCCAAAGAATTTGAATAGATTTACTTTACAGAAGTCAAATTTTTGGTAGTCTCATTTACTTACTGATTTTGGTTTTCTACAATATAGTTATCAACTATAGAATCGTCAAAACTTATAGAATAGGAATTTTATATTTATTTTCGACAAATCAGTATTTGGTACTCAATTTGCTGGAATTGGAGAAAATTTGACAACATCGCATTTTATTCTTTCTTGTCCATGTTTGACATTTGACAATATCATTTTGACTTCAATGACTTTTTAAGTAAAATCGCCAATGATTTGAGAGTCTTCTGTATATTTTGGGTGTACCAATCGGTTTAGTATGGCTTAAAAGTCTATTTTCTGTCTTCCAATGTGTTGCAGATTAAAATGTAGGTGAAAAGTTTGAAGTGCTTGTGTTTGTGTTCAGCATTTATTGCGGAAATAAATGTCTTCCAGGCATTTCCGCAAATTTTTATCGTTTTATATGTACCCTGATTCATCAGTAAAAATTTCATCAAAATCTGAGAGGTTACCGTTTTCTTTACTTTTCCAAAAAAATAACATCATTAAGATCTGGCAGAATATTCAGTAATGGTCGAATAATAAAAAACAAGAATTGGTATGATTTCTGTATTTTTCTGAAGTATTTCTCATGCTGAACAAAAAAAATTGTCAACCTACTTCTCCTCAAGATAACTTCATAAAAATTCAAAAAATATAAGCAAGTTCTACTATAACCTGGTCAACTTCAACAGAGACAGTGAATTTCACATAAACTCTAGGATTTCCATCGCAGAGGAAGAACCTGTAGAGCTAATTGCGTCAGGCTGAAGACTGTAATTCCAAAATCCAGAATTTCCAGAATTCTCCGAATTATCCTGATAAATACCTGCTGATTAAGGCAAAACATGTACTTGAGTAATGCTTCTTGCGGTATTTCTGAATCCTCGGGTGATTTATGTCTATAGGGGAGATTGAGGTTGTCGTTAACAAATTGTCCTGGAATAGATTATATTAACGTGAATTGGGAACTGATTTGGCTAGTTTGAGAAAGTTTGCTGCTCACTGGAATCCCATTTGCGAATTCCATTACCAATATACAAATTAAATAAGATTTTGCATGTTCGAAAGAAAAAATTTCTGCTTCTTCTGATAAATATTGATTAATCGATTCAGTGTTGAACGCTCTCAAAACAATACTTTGACTGAACCCATTTGAGATTCAGAAATCCATATGGAACTTCAGTAGTAATCGGGAAGATAATAATCTTCTTTTTGTTGTACTATGACTAGTTTCAATAATATATAAATCAGAGAAGCGAATTATCGCTGTCTTTCTCTCTGATGATGGCACTGTGTGTCGGAAAAATTGTTAGCAGTATTTGTTATTTTGCATGAATTACAAAGTTTTATTCGAGCTGTATTCATTGGAATGAATTTAATGTAGATGCCGAAACAATAGAATTAAGACGTTCTAGGTGCTATAGAGGGTGTTCTTTAATTGCATGCTAATACTTCGGGGTACTCAATCCCTGGAAGATTTCAAGACAAAAAATATCAGTTTAGTTTAGCTAACGTAGTTGTTGAGATTAATTTAAAACCTTTCTTGATGGATGATATTGGGCCTATTCCAACTAATGGCGTCTCTAATATTAATTTCGACTTGTTGAATGAAAGAAATTATACACGCATCTTTCAGTGCTCCATTCATTTGAATACGCAGGGTGTAATCTGTAGCTGGGACCATTATTAACTCTTTTCTTTTGGTAATGTTAGGTTAATTTCCAAAATGACTTCTCTTGTCACATAATTCCCAAAAAGGTTCGATTGATAATGCGGAAAATAATAAACAAATATCACATTTCCATTGCTAACTTTAACTAGATGAATACTGAAAAATTGAAGAAATCTTCTGATTAGGAACACCATGAAACCCCAGATCTAAATGCATGAATCATTGAAATATACAGAGTGTCATCTGTAGCTGGCAATATCAACAACTCTAATTGATAATGCTTGAGATGATTTCGGAATTGTCTTCAGTTATGTGTGACAAAGTATCCAAAAATATTCCAATTATACTGCAGGAAGCAAACCAGAAAATCTTAGATCTTAGATCCAAGGAGTTGAAATTTTGCCATTTACGATGACAGCGTACATATTTGATTACTTGGGACAAGGGTTACTTTCTGCAGTGATAATGGAACAGATGACACCCTGTATATTTTTATGATTCAATCATTGGGGTCTAGGGTTCTGGGTTGTTCCAAACCAGGAGTTGAGGTTGATTTTTCGATAAAAAGTGACTCGGAATATTTTATTCCATTTTTTTTACTATTCAGGTGGTCATAGTCTGCCATGAAAAAGTAATATTTTAATATTTGGTTATTTTCCGCAGCAATTACTGAAAAATTTTTTACAAAGGAGGAAATTTTGAAAATCAAGTGAATATTACTGATGAAAGAGAGTTAATCATGTTGCCAGCTACAAATGACATCCTGTATAATCGATGGACTCGTGCATTGAGATCTGAGGGATTTGGGATATTCTGAAAAAAAAATGATGTTAGTTTTGTAATGAAAAAAATATAATATGTTTTCCCAAATTATTCACTTTTCAATTGGTCATAGTTGTTCGTGGAACATGTACATCTACACAAAAGTTCAATTAGCATAATAGTAGGTATTTTTGAGTACTACAACTTGAAAAAAAAAGTTTCAAATTGTTTTATTCTCAATGAAATATGAGGGTGTGGCTAATAATAGTGGGACACACTGTATAATTATCTGCCGGGCATCGCAGTTTCGTATCCTCTCACTTTTGTCCCACTCTGTTCATCCCTTCCGTTTCTACCAAACAATAATCTCCAATAATCTCCAGTCATGAAGAATGTTGGCAATTTGTTCCAATGATGTCTCCGCCAATAATTTGCAAAACTAATTAAATTGAGCCCATTTAGAACCCTGAGTTTTCACCATATTGTTTTGTGCCATGTTCTTAATAGCGTTCTTAATTATTTGAGTGATTTTCCCACAAAAAGATTCATGTCAATATAAAAAAAATTTGTTCACATATCAAAATACGCATGGTGTATTTTCTTCTTCGTGAGAACCACATAAAAAAATGATATTGGTCAAATTATCAATTAAGAGAAAAGTCTATACATGGGTTGTCATGGTGACGCTAGAGAAAATATAAAATTCACTGGATGAAATATGTTATTATGGAACTGCTGTTTTCTTGAATATCCATCAGTTCATCTTATCTTCTCAAAATTTTAGTGCTTTCTGGGCTATTGTTGAATCAAATTGAAAATAGATCCAAGATCTGAAAGAATCTAGCAGAGATACCATTCATCAATTGGTCAACCTATATCTCTAGATATAATCACATGTAAGTAGTTTTTTCGGAAAAAAATGAAAATTCATGTTTTCCCTAACGCCACATAAATTCCATGTTGTTTTCAATTATTCTTCATCAATATTGGATAGTGCATTAGAGAGAATGGTATTTCCCAAATGACACTGATAGGGAACGTTATAGGATAATTGGTGAAGAGTTATTACGTACTGTGGTGATTAAAGTTTTAATTTGATCTGAATTGCTGATAATAACATCGACTTCAGAGGAATCCATGGCAGACGTGCTTCTGCAAATGCTAAGGGTGAGATCGTCCACATGGCTGACGATTTCATACCGAGAATTTTCAAAGCCAGCGGATTCTCTTGATCTAATGGATACATGTTATTTGGTCTAGCTGAATCATATAATGATAATAATACGTTTAAAATATACTCCCATTTCAAACTGATCTTGACACACCGATCTTGAACAATCAAACTTCCGAAGTAAGAAATACAAAACAGGGGGTACCACAGGATCCCTGTGGTACCCACAGGGATCCGTACTGGGCTCTGTTCTCTTCTCTGTGTTTACATCATCTTTTCAAAATGCTCTTAATCACTGTACAGCGCAAATTTATGCTGATGACATGCAACTTATTTACTCTTTCATGCCAGGTGATTTCGAAGTAGGGTGTCAGCAAATTAATACAGATCTTAGGTCTATTTCTGAAATGTCTTCTGATCACTCACTGTATCTCAATCCAAACGAATCTACTGCACTGATTTTTGGACCTAAACAAAACGTTAACGAACTCAAAAATATTATTGATATTAATGTTAATAATATACCAATTCCAGTCAAAGAGGATAGTAAAAACTTAGGTGTTATTTTTGACTCTTCACTGCGATTTGATAAACATATAAATACATGTGTAGGAAAAGCTTTTATGAAGCTGAAAATTCTTTATAACTCTAGGCATATATTAGATTCAAAATTAAAAGATATGCTATCTGATTCAATTATATTATCCATATTTAACTATTGTGATATAGTGTATGGACCGTGCCTCACTGCGAAATGTGCTGGTAGAATACAAAAAGTCCAAAATGCATGTCTGCGGTTTTCTTAGGGAATACGTAAATATCAACAAATCAGTCAAAAATTTCATGAAACAGGATGGTTAAATATGCAGCAGCGTAGGCAGTTACACTGTGGTGTTCTCTATCATAAAGTAATTATGAGCAAAAAGCCATCATACCTCTACAGGAAAATAAATTTTTGCACAGATGTACATAACATCAATATAAGATTTATAAATGTATAAATGTACTTACACCACCTACACATAAACGTGGTATATATGAACATAGTTTTTCTTACTGTATAGCTAAGCTCTACAACTCCTTGCCTTCCTACCTCAAAAATAGCCCTGTTTCATCATTCAAAAGGAAATTTAAATCTCACTTTTTTGTCATTTAAACTGATATTGTAAATTAGTATAGCAGCTGCTATCTCTATCCCTTCAAAAATTGCCTCTTTTTTTCTTTTACTTTTTTCCCAAGGTTGAGTGGAAGACCAGGACATTTCCACGCGGGAATTTACTGAACTCCGCCTTTTCCATTTACTCATCAAAATTCTTAAGCAGGTATTCTATTATGTGAAAAATAATCAATGGAATAAAGCTATTTATTATTATTATCATTTAGATGTTTGCATCTTTAAGTAATTTGTCTTGAAATCAATTTATTCTTCTTTCCCCAAAGAAACATAACTCATTGTGAAATATAATCCTATTGATACAAAAATATAATTTATTGGTAGATATTACTACCCGTGCCACGTGACACACTCAACCAAAGCAGGTGGTGACACCGCGACCCTTGAAAGCTAATGCGACTTTCATTTCATTCTGTTTGACTGACCATTTGGGTTGGGGTTATGCGTTTATGAATGTTAGTTTGGTGCGTAGTAAAAACTGTTTTTATACAATAAAAATGTGGAAAATTGAACTAGGCTCATTCATGGGCCAGTTGCGAAAAATATTTTGGTTTTTGACAGTTTTGTGTCTAATATTAGCAAGTGGCGTTGTTTATGTATTCAATCACATTGCTATATGCTTAACTAATGATGGTTTTCATTCAGAATACAGTAATTATAAAACTGTTTACATATATAACCATGTGTTCTATTTAATGTTGCCAAAAGTCATTTTCAATGTAAAATCCATATACTCTACAACTAACAACAATCAAGTGGTTTACAATATTTGTCAATTATTTGTATTCCCAATACGCAAAATCTGCTCGGACTCATTTCATGCACAGTAAAGAAATGTAACATATACCTGCTGGAAATGGTGTCCATTACATATTTTTATAACAAAGTGCAAAATTCACATCTGAGCCAAACTCCAAGTTGATGCAAGAATAGTATTCATTATTGAAATTAAAATATTCTTGTCTCAATCGACTCGCATGATTTATCAAAAAAGTACTTGGAATAGTGTCCATTATTGAAGCTGAAATATTCTTGCCCCAACCTACTTAAGAAGCAAGTGTTAATATATTTCAAAACATTTTCCTTGTGAGAGGCCAAGAAGGTTCCGTCAAAAAATAGAACTAATATTTGGTTGGACCCATTCAAGAATACTATTTTCTTGAATCGACTCAATTATCCATTGATGCAAAGAATCCTTTTTATCAGTGTGTGTATTATGGAATCTGAAAGCTGTAATGGTGCTGAATCATTTCAATAGATGTGCAGAATGTTGATCATTCGTTTCCAAACACTTTCTTGTGTGGCATCTATTGTGGCTTTTTGCATTTCATATGGATCGAATTCCAGAAACATTTAGGTCACTTGATGTTCAAATTCTTTCTCCGTGATGACCGGTGTTCTGTAGACTCTTTGCTTGATAGAGCTCCACAAATAAAAGTCTGCGGGGGTAAGATCAGGGGATCGAGGAGGCCAGTTCCATGGATCCAAACGTCTAATCCATCGATCATCAAATATGCGAGGTCCAATTCCAACCCGACTTCTGCAGTGCAAAGAGCAGAAGCTTCATCAATTTGATACCAACATGTTCAATATTTTGCTAGTGTCAGTTCTTCAATAAAATCCCCAACCGTTGTCCTCAAGACCTTTAAATATTTTCGAGAAGGAAGGTTAAGAAAGGATAACGTGCGGAGTGTCACTAAGCAAGGTCCAAAATAACAGAACCAAGCACTCTTCTGAACTAAACGGAGTATTTAACACTAATTTCAAGACGTCAAATGCAAGAGCTACTGAGCCGCAGAGTCGGTAGAATTCGTTAAACATCAAGAAATTTTTGAGCGCGCTGAGTCACGCTTCGCACGTTATTTCTGGAAGGATTTAATGGTCTTATGCAGCTTATTACCCTAATTGTAATATTTTGTAAAGGACCCCGCAATTTACTTATGGAATTTGGATCCCGGTGGATATTTTTGAATTTTTGTATGATGTAGTCCATGTTATTCTCTACCAATTTTACCATTGCGCCAACCCAAAAAAAACTAACAGCTTTGCTGCTAGGGGGTACATATTAGACTATTCATTTTTGAATCCGGTAACAATGTTTTCACTTGTTTCATTGTTGCTAATGTTAAACAATTATGTGCTGTTTTATAAAAAAATTCCTACCTTCCCTTCTTCCACCAACTCCTACGAAACGCAAAAAAAAATATTTCTCAAGTGACTTTGAATGTATCGTCGATTGTTTAAATATGCATGAATGAGGGAAATCGGGTGACAAACCCCAAATATGAATAGTTTCGATTCTAGGGGGCGTTGAAATTATACCTTGCTTAGAATATACTATTCATTATATAGGCGGAAACAATATCTCTACGTATTTTAGTTTAGATTATGTTGAACAATTGTGTACTTTTTTATAGAAATAAATATAAAACCTTTCCCTCACACCCAACCCCTATTTTTAAAAACGAAAAAAATTATTATCGATTACTTGTCAATGCTTTATCAAAATGAATGTTTGAATCAGCTCAAATTAAGGAAATCGTACAGTTGTTTAATTTCACTACTCCCTCTATTCAAAAAAATATTGGTGGAGTTCGCTGACTTCTTAGTAGGGCGTAGTTCATGTTATTTGAATATCAATTAATTGGGAGAAAATCTTGAAAATAAATAAAAATTAGACATCAACTATTTGAATTGGAGTTGGTGACTGAATTAATTTTTTTCTTGTTTAAAAATAACTTGAACTGCATCATATTAAAAATTCAGAAGAATCCGCCAACTTTTTTTCGATTTGTGCCCTTTGGGGAGAGGGGGGATAATCATAAAAAATGGCTTTATCCCATATTCAAATATATTTAAACATTCGACGATACATTTGAAAGCACTAGAGAAATATTTTTTCCGTTTCGTAATAGGAGTTTGGTGGAAGAAGGGGGGGTAAGAATTTTTTCATAAAATAGCACAATATTGTGCGACATTAGCAACAATGAATCAAGTGAAAACATTGTTACCGTATTCGAAAATAAATAGTCTGATCTGCGCAAGAGGTGACTTCTACGCCCCCTAGCAGCAAAACTGTTCATTTCTTTGGGTTGGCGCAGTGGTAACATTGGTTGGGAATTACATGGACTACATCATACCAAAAATTGAAAAAAATCCCATAAGAAGTTTGCGGTGTCCTTTGCATTGAGAAAAAATCAATATTTTTCAATGGTCAGGTTTTGCACAAAAATTGTACAAAATAATTTTTATCACGGAAACTGTCACAGATAGGTATAGGAAATTGCCAAAAATAGTTATGAGGTGTCATATGAGGATTACAAAAATGATATAATATACGGATTATTCCGTTAGATATAACAATGTAGCTACTACTTTCTGATACAAGCGGCAACAGCGTATTGATGAAAATATTTAGACGGATAGAACATGTTTGATTATCCACGCCCACACGTTTTTGAAGTGATCTGTCATTCTGTTCTCCATATAATTCTAATTTTCCATCCACTGTGAAACATCTAGTAGTTATCGTTTCAGCAATGAACTGACATTTTTCAGATTCTTCTTTGTTTCTCTGAGAAGTATTATACAGTGAGGACCAGAAGTCCGTAACCCCCCTTTAACTTCTTCATTCTACATATTACAAAAAAATATAAAAATGCCCAGCGACTTTGAAGTTTATTTTTTTGAATGGAACACCCTGTATTTCATTGCATTATTAGATTCTACGTCAAATTTTGAAAACGTTTTATGAATGGTTTTCATCAAAAAAGTTGATAGTTTTTGAATTTTGAACACTTGTAAATAATTATTTCGACTAGGTACTTTTGCACCAGTTCACGAATAAATCAATGAGGTAGGCTATGCACGCTAGGCTCGTTTATTCTGTCCATGACAACGAAAAAATCTCTGTGTTTGCCAAATGTCATTGATATTCTGTAGGTTTTTGAAACTTTTTTCAATATCTCTTGTTGATTAATATGGTTCGTTCAGTAGCAGACAAAGTTGAAGTCGTAATCATATTTGGTGAAGCTAACCGAAATTACCACGCTGCTATTCGCATTTTCAATGTAAAATTTAACCAAACTGGCACCGTGAAAGATGCTCCGAGATCTGGGAGGCCGAAAATAATTACGGAAGATGTTGAAATTCAAGTACAAGCCGAAATGGTAAATAACCTGCAACAATCAACTAAGCAAGTAGCTGAGACATGTGATGTTTTTAAAACATCAGTAAAGAGGGTTTAAAAATTAAAATTCCAACCTTACAAAATAAAAATTTTGCACCAATTGGTTGAAGATGATCCGAACGGGCGCGGCGACTTGAATTTTGCGAGACCATGGCAGAAAGAATTGTTACAAATCGACTTTATTTGCAACACATCTGCTTTAGTGATGAAAGCACTTTTTAACTAAATGGAAATGTTAATACCCAGAATTGTAGATATTGGAGTGATGAGAATCCCCATGAATTCCGCGAGGGGCATACTCAATTTCCCCAGAAAATGTATATTTGGGCTGGTATTTTAGGAGACCACATTGTAGGTCCCATAATCTTGGAAGAAAATTTAAATGGTCCCAGATATCTTCAAATGCTTCAAGACACAATAAGTCCCAGTATCGATGAGATTGTTGCGCAAGTGTGTTCAGAAATAAGACCTCAAACTTTGTTTGATGTTAGGGAAGAGTTTACCACCCCGTCTATTTATGTGTCAAGAAATGCAAGGTGGACATGTCGAACATCTTTGGAATAGATAAAAACTCATCGTTTTTAGTTATAAATCAAAATTTTTCTTCAGTTTTTAATGATTCTTGATTTGTATTTATGGACTACCTTATTTGTTATAAAATGTTTCAACTTCATTTGTACTAGTTTTCTGTGAGAGTCAACAACTCAGCAGTTTGCAACATTGGATAGCTTTCAAAGAGTTAGGATAGGAAAGTGGAGTACATCGTGATCCATTTGTTACGATTTTCTCACTGAACTGGCGCAAAAGTAGTTGAAATAATAATTTACAAGTCTTCATAATTCCAAGACTATCAACTTCTGTGATATAAATTCATTCATCAAAATCGTTCAGAATTCAACGTAGAATCTAATAACGCAATGAAATACAGAATGTCCCATTTAAAAAACTGAACTTCTAAGTCGCTGTGCATTTTTGAGACACTCTGTATGAATTAAACTCAAACTTATGTATTCAAATTTTTTTTGTAATATGGAAAACGAAGAAGTTACTGTATACAGGGCAATTCAAATTCGACCCCCACCATTGGGATCTCCTAAACTACAGGAGATACGTCGAAGCTTAAATTGGGGCAAAGTTGCATATTCTGGTGCTCAACAAAATACTGTTTTGAAACTTTGAAAATTCCGAGTATTTCCGTAAATATCGGAAAAAACTGAAAATCGGAATTTATTTTATTTATTTATTTATCGGTTTTTATTTTTTTCTATCGTTATTTGACAACATAGCTCAAAACCAAAAGTACATTTTCGTTGACACTTTTTTTCAGCTACACGTTTTCATGTTCAGATTTACTATCCGACGTTTCGTCTTCTGGCATCCATCATCAACTTTTTTTTTTCTGTTATGGGCGCCATATTGTTTTTTTATACAGAAAAATAGTGATTCTAATTCTGATTTCATTGATGTATAATTTGTTATGATTTGCACTTCTGAAACCACAGATATTAAAAAAAAACAACTTCATCTGAGATGGTCATGACTCCATCGAAAAATTTTGTTTAATAAACACTAGTCAGAACTCATTGAACATCATAAGTTTGCACGAATACTTCAGTCGAAATGTCCTCATTCTCAAATGAAGAAAAACGAGTTATGTTGAAACTTTATTATGAATTTGATAGGAATAGTACGAAAACAACACAAATTTATTTTGAATTATATCCGGAAAGACAACAGCCGGATAGAACATGATTCGGAATTTTGGGCAAACACTTGGCTGAGTACGATGCGTTTCGAAAAACAAGAATGAAATCATGAGCTTGTAAAAAATACACAAAAAGTATTACAACAAGTGTTCGAAATGATGGCCTTCCTCTTGAATACACAACAGAGCTCGTCGTCTCAAATTAAGAACAGCCCTAACAATATCCCTTCTTCTGATAGACCTGAATTGCGTGATGATACTCTCTCTAAGTTCATCTACTGCGTCATATTCTTGCTCTCCATAGATTCTGTTCTTTAAAGTACCCCAGAAGAAAGTATCCAAAACTGTAAGGTTAGGTGACCTTGCCGGCCATCTCACTGGTCCAGAATTTCCTAACCACCTATTAGGAAATCTTTGGTGTAAATATTCGCAAACTGTTCTTTTATTGTGTGGAGGAGCCCCGTCATGCTGAAACCAGCAGGTGTTATAATCAACAAGGGGAAACGTATCCATATATTCTTCGAATTCGTTTCTTAAGAACCGAAGATAGGTCTCCCCGTTCAAAGTATTAGAGAAGTGAGGTCCAAGTATTCGGTCGTCATAAATTCCAGCCCACACATTCAAACGAACCGAACTTGTGGTCTGACTTCTCTGAAGTGTCGTGGATTATATTCACTCCAAATGTGCTCATTATTTCTATTAAAAACATCACAGTTTGAAAAAGTACTTTCGTCGGTCCAAATAATGTTTTTCACGAAGTTTGTAGGGTCAACCCTACTCGAGAGCCAGCTACAATATTTCATCCTTCTCTCAGGATCACCTTGATGTAATTTTTGTGAAATATGTATCTTATAACATTTCAAACCACTTTTTTTGTTAATTCCCTCCAAACGCTCGTCTGTGGCACATCCATTTCTGCCGAGACTTGATGTGTTGATTTGGAAGGATCTGCATTTATCTAAAAAAGTACCAAAAATAATTATTGTTCTTCGAATATGGAATGAACAATTATTTTACCTCGGCTAATAAGTTACGTCTAATATTTTGTTCCATTCTGCTTCCATATTTCATTCTTGGTTTTTGAAACGCACCGTACTCAGCCAAGTGTTTGTCCAAAATTCCGAATAATGTTCTATCCGGCTGTTGTCTTTCCGGATATAATTCAAAATAAACTTGTGCTGTTTTCGTACTATTCCTATCAAATTTATAATAAAGTTTCAACATATCTCGTTTTTCGTCATTTGAGAATGAGGACATTTCGACTGAAGTATTTGTGCAAACTTATGATGTTTAATGAGTTCTGACAACTAGTGTTTATTAAACAAAATTTTTCGTCATGACCATCTCAGATGAAGTTGTTTTTTTTTAATATCTGTAGTTTCAGAAGTGCAAATCATAACAAATTATACATCAATGAAATCAGAATGAGAATCACTTTTTTTCTGTATAAAAAAACTATATGGCGCCCATAAACAGAAAAAAAAGTTTATGATGAATGCCAGAAGACGAAACGTCGGATAGTAAATCTGAACATGAAAACGTGTAGCTGAAAAAAAGTATCAATGAAAATGTACTTTTGGTTTTGAGCTATGTTTGTAGGGATAGTCTTCAGGGGGTTACAAACAATCTGGTAATACGTATCCCTGCACACAAACTGTTATTCCAAATCCACTGGTTCGGTTTTGAAGTTTTTTATTTTTAAACATTAACAATAACGAAGGACCATTACAATTCTTCCTATAAGTATTGTTCCATATCATACAATCATACTGAGATCTGCGCTTTCGAGAGTTTTACTAAAGAGAGGCATTTGCCGTGAATTAATTGTGTCTTTCAGAGAGATTTCAAACACATTTTTATTCCGCTGTCGCTGCCGCAGTCAATAATCGTCGCTATGACGACCGTAAACAAATGAGAATCGAGCAAGGCGTTGAGATTTAAGATAATGTATTTGATTCACTAAACAGGGCGATTCAGTTAGCACGTTTTTACAACATACTGCCCGCGTTGAAGCTTTCAGCTTCAAGTAGATAACTATATATACTTACTAAGTTGAATAATATAAAACAAAAAATATATATTTACAAACTCATGAAACGAATGCTAACGATAATAGCAAGAACAATATCAATTTTTTTATTGAAAATCGATATCATCATTATTGGGTAAGGGACACAGTTTGGTTATTGGCCGAGTAAAAATACCATTTATGGTTTTAATCTTGACAACCCTTACTTTTTCATCACTACCTTGATGTACTTCTACTACTCTAGCTCTAGGCCAATGCAATGGTGGAATATTATCTTCCTTTAGAAGAACAAGATCATTGACCTTGAGGTTCTTGGCTGAATATAACCACTTTGGTCGATGTTGGAAACGGTTTAAAACATCGAGAGACCAGCGTTTCCAGAAATTTTGTTGAATTCTAGAGCATCTTTGCCAGAAATCCAACCTATTTTCAGGAATTTCCGACAAATCTTTTTCTGGGTAAGCGGTTAAGCTGGTACCAATTAAAAAGTGCCCAGGTGTTAAACACTGAAAATCAGAGGGATCGCTAGAAAGGGGGCACAATGGTCTTGAATTCATAATAGCCTCAATTTGGGAAAGAATGGTAATTCTTCAAAAGTAACTTGAATGTTACCAATTAATCTGCGAACATGATATTTGGCGTTTTTAATAGCGGCCTCCCAGATTCCTCCCCAATGAGGAGATCTGGGTGGAATAAATTTCCACTCTATTTTATTTTGTGAGAGATTATCTCTTATGGTATCATAGTTGACAGAATTTTAAAAAAAATCATAAAGAGCTTTCAAATGGTTTTTTGCACCTAGAAAATTGGTGGCATTATCACTATATATTGTAGTCGGATTGCCACGTCTAGAAATTAAACGTCTCATTGTCATAAGGAAAGCTTCACTTGAGAGACTGAAAACAAGTTCTAGATGAACTGCTTTAGTGACCATACAGACAAAAAGAGCTATATAGCATTTGATTATTGGAGCTTTTCGTAATCGAGAAGATTTTATATCAAATGGTCCACCAAAATCAATTCCAACCTTTTGGAAAGGTCTTGAATGCTGTACTCTGACTCGAGGAAGCACGAAAACGAAAACAAGTTATGCATTTTCTAATTATTCGTTTTACTTCTCTCAGACCGTTCAAGGGCCAAAATCTCAACCGAAAATTGGACAATACAGTTTGAGCCCCTGCATGTCCCAATCTTTTATGTTCATGATCTAACATAAGAGACACAACGAGATTGCATGATGGTAACAGAAGTGGATGTTTTTGATCAAAGGAAATATCGGCATTTTCCAATCTTCCACCTACACGAAGAAAACCTTCAGAATCTACGAAGGGTTTGAGTGAATGAAAGTTTTTATTGGAGATAGTTTTATTTCTTTCGATCTCTAAAAGTTCTTTTTTAAAGTGCTTTTTTTTGAATAACTCGAATAACGTGCATTAGGGCTATATCTTGTTCTGCTATAGATAATAGACCAAGGTACTTTCCATTCTTATTTTTTGAGTTATGAGCAAATCGAAGTACGTATGCTAAAGTACGTAGTAGACGAGAGAAACTAGAGAATTTTGTGAATAAACTCTCCCAAAATGCAGATTCTTCATAAACATTAGTAGAGATCAAAGCAACGTTTTTCTCTTCAGGAATTTCAGTTGTACAAATAGGGGTGTTGAAATCATCAAAATTCAGCTCTGGGTTACGCAGAAAGTTAGGTCCATGAAACCAAATTCCACTATCAATGACATCTTTGGTGAAAATTCCACGAGATAATATGTCGGCGGCATTATTTTCTGATTTTATATGCCTCCAACAAAAATTTGAAGTAATTTCTTGTATTTGTATTTACTTGGATGATTATTACACCAAGTGAGAGCTATTTGAGAGTCAGACCACAAATTGAATGAGTCAATGGCCAACTTTGAGTTGAATACTTTGGAAATTCTCGATGTGAGTTTGGCTAAAAGAAGCATACTACTCAGCTCAAGTATTGGGAGGGTGATCGTTTTGATTGGGGCTACTTTTGACTTGGCAGATATGAGACTACAATGTACTGAATTGTCTTCATACAAAGAACGAATGTATACACACGCTCCATAAGCGGACATACTTGCATCTGCAAAGCCATTAAGTTCAATTTTGGTTATGGGTTTATTCAAAAATATATATCGTGGTAGTTGCAAATTGTTGAGCAAAGATATATATTCTATAAATATTTTCCACTCGTTTAAAAGAATATCCTCTACAATTTCTGTATCCCAATTCAATTTTCTTATCCACAATTTTTGCATAAGTATTTTACCCTTAACAACTACTGGATTTACTAATCGAGGATCGAAACATTGGGCTAAGGCAGAAAGAATTGTTCTTTTTGTAGGAGGGTTTTCGAAAGATATTGGGGGAGTTGAAATGATTAAAACATCTTTCAAGGGTTGCCATCTCAGACCTAAAACTGTATTAGGGGATTCGTCGAAAATTAAATCATATTCAGGAGTATTTTCTTGAGAAATTTTATTTAGGAACTCATGAGAATTGGAACACCATTTGTGTAATCGGAAACCAGCACTATTCAGAAGAGAATTGAGTTCAAAGTACAAACTTTCTAAGCTATCATACGTATCGCAACCACAGAGAATATCATCTACATAGCACTGAGACAGAATAGCATCTGAAGCTGACGGGTATTTATTTTTGTTTGCGATTGCAATGTCTTTAAGGACTCGAGTGGCAGCAAAAGGTGCGAAATTGGTTCCATATGTGATAGTTAAGAGTTCTATGCATTTGAAGGATTCTTTTGGATTATCACGCCAAAGAATGTTTTGCAGGAAGTTTTGTTTTGGATTTATTTGTACCTGCCTATACATTTTTTCGAGATCAGAAGTAAGAACAAACTTGAAAGTTCGAAATCTACAGAGAATATCGAAAAGTTCTGGTTGGACTCTATAGCCTTTGAGAGTTACATCATTAAGAGATATGCCATAGGAAGTTTTACTGGAAGCGTCGAAAACGACTCGCAATTTATTTGTCAAACTTGATTCCTTCACAACACAGAGATGGGGAATGAAATATTTATTTTCATTATTCGAATTTTTCAGAGAGAGGGGCACGTATCTTCCATGGCCAAGAGAAATATATTCATCGATAAATTTTTTATAGTTAGAGAACAGAGAAGGGTCATTTTGAAATCTTTTCTCCAGGGTGACAAACCTTTTTTGTGCGAGTTTTAAGGAATCACCCAGTTTGAGGTATTCTGTAGGGCTCCTCATGGGCATATCTACTTGATATCTACCATCTTATAATATTATAGTAGTTGAATTGAAAATGTTCTCAGCCATTTCATCTTCAGGTGTAAGAGGGAGTTCTAGATTAATTTCTTCTAAAATCCAAAATTTTGATAATAAATCCTCGACTTCTGAGGTTTGAGCAAAAAATGAGACTTTGTTATGAATATTTTGATTTTCTAGATGAAATGTGCGAGATATACCAGTAGAAGATACACATAGGGGTGGTATGTTACCAGCAATTATCCATCCTAGATGTGTGTTCAGCAGAGTTGGGAAACCATCACCTAATTTATGAATGCCAGAACATATCACATCATAAAATAGGTCTGCACCAATAAGCATATCGATATCAGATGGAACAAAAAATTCAGGGTCGGCAAGTTCACTCATAACTTGGTTAGGAATACCTAATTCACTAACTTTTACAAAAACGTGAGGAAGTGTATGAGTGATTTTATCTAGAACAATACAGGATATCCGAAATTCTTGTGTTTTATCAATCTTAGAATGAAAAGAAATGTCAACCATTTGATTTGAGAGTGTACTCATTTTTGAAATGCCAGAAATTCTAACTACTTTTTGATAAGTTACACCCTGTATTCTTCTAACCAATTCCTGAGTGATGAAAGATGTTTGACTTCCATTATCCAAAAGGACTTTAGCATTAATTGGGTGTCCTAGTTTTGAAAAAATAGTCACTTGGGCAGAAGCTAGAAGAACATGTGAGTTTTTGGAAGCAAAAGCTGATAATGTTACTGCATTTGAGTTACTTCCACTGGGTACAGAGTCATTATTATCGTTATTTTGAAGTGTAGAGGTGATGATATTCTGATTTTGGGGCAAACAATGTTGCGAATTATTTGTTGACACTGAATTATTGAGATGAGAATCGTTTCTGTTCTGAGAATTGGCAGTAAAAACATTATTTCTTTGTATATGCATTATTTTGTGATGTTTTCTGTTGCAAATATTACATTTTTGTGTTGAACCACAATTCCGAATATCGTGCTTACTACCCAAACAATTATAACACATTTTTTAATTTTTAATGAATTTTTCTTTTTCTGAATATGGAAGGTCTATGAACTTTTGACACGAATAATTACGATGTCCGAGAGTATTACAAAATACACAATGTCTACTTGAATCAAAAGAGCCATAATTAGAACGCGCTGTATTTTGTGAATGAAGAGAAACTTTGCAGTTATTTTTTCGTTGAGGTTGTAAATCGCCACTTGCTAAATTCTCCATAACAACGCATTTTTCTTTCAAAAAATTAGAAAAATCTTTCACAGTTGGTAAAATATCTTTGCCACACCTCTGCTGAAAGTCTTTCTTCACGTGATAGTCTAATTTTTGAGCGGCAATATAGATGAGGAGATATTCGTAAAGTTTTGATTCATCGACATCTAGTTTTTTGAGAGATTCTACATTTTGTTCAATTATGGTAACAAATTCTCTCAAGAGCGCAGATGTACAATTTCTTGCTACAGTACTTAAATTAAAAATATTTTTTATATGACAATTGACAACACTAGTTACATTTTCATACCTAGCTTTCAATGTCTCTATAGCTATTTCAAAGTTCTCATTTGTAAGTTCGAGATGGTTGATTAAAGAAAGAGCCTCATTTTTCACACTCGATTTCAAATAAAAGAAGCGCTGAACATCACTAAAATTAGTATTTTCTATAATCAGAGCAGTAAATAATTCAAAATATGATTTCCAATTCGAGATTTGCCCGTCAAACGGCATTACATTTATACCAGGCAATTTTACAAAACCTTGATTTGATTGAGACATATTTTTGGTGTCAGTTTGACGCGGAACATGAGTTGGAGACAATTTCTTAATTTTATGTTGAATAATGGTCAAAGTTGAATAATACTTATTCTCTATATCCTCAACAACTTCAGACGCCTCCACACCAACCAAGTCTTCGAGTTCATCCTGAGCATCACTATACTTCTGAAAAGCATTTCTCAATGTTTCTTCCCTATTTTGAAATTCTTCCACATTAGTTTCAGAGTCTTTGTTATTATCAATCCAATTTTGTATACGAGTCATCCGAGCTTTAGCGTTTTTCCTATCCCTTTTCAGTTTTTCTACATCCATCGTATTGAAAATAGCCAACAAATTGTACGACAACACTCAAAATATCATTCAACATTAGAACAGAACGAGCAAATTGAAAGAGTAATGTTTCTATGGGAGAGTCTTTTGGGCTGCTACTTCACGATTGAAAAATGGAACAAACTTACTTGAAATTTTCTTTCTTCACTTCCGGCTCGATTGGACCAAATGTAGGGATAGTCTTCAGGGGGTTACAAACAATCTGGTAATACGTATCCCTGCACACAAACTGTTATTCCAAATCCACTGGTTCGGTTTTGAAGTTTTTTATTTTTAAACATTAACAATAACGAAGGACCATTACAATTCTTCCTATAAGTATTGTTCCATATCATACAATCATACTGAGATCTGCGCTTTCGAGAGTTTTACTAAAGAGAGGCATTTGCCGTGAATTAATTGTGTCTTTCAGAGAGATTTCAAACACATTTTTATTCCGCTGTCGCTGCCGCAGTCAATAATCGTCGCTATGACGACCGTAAACAAATGAGAATCGAGCAAGGCGTTGAGATTTAAGATAATGTATTTGATTCACTAAACTGGGCGATTCAGTTAGCACGTTTTTACAACAATGTTGTCAAATAACGATAGATAAAAAATAAAAACGAAAATTCCGATTTTCAGTTTTTCCCGATATTTCCGGAAATACTCGGAAATTTCCAAATTTCAAAACAGAATACGCAACTTTGCCCCAATTTAAGCTTCGACGTATCTCCTGTAGCTTAGGAGATCTCAATGGTGGGGGTCGAATTTGAATTGCCCTGTAAAGAACTGGACTGGGAAAGTGATTGATTATTAACGTAGTCCTAATTGACGCCGATGCATTTCCTTGTTTTAGAACGATGTAATATCCCACTCCCATTTGATATTTGTCGACGAAGATACTTTAGAGGCTAATCACTATGACGCAGTTATCGTGGGAGGCATCACAGATTTATTGAAACCCATTTGTAAGAAACACCCGTTTCCTCAAAAGGAAGGCGAGGGCGGAATCCAAACTATTATTCACTGTGGTGAGTTTGCATTGAACTATACCGTTTTCAACTGATCCCATTTAAAAAGATAAGCATGAGTTTGAGTGATCGACAATTCAAATAAATTTCACACGGTGATGACCAATCGTTTTGTATTTTTTGCATGGATTTTTCTGGAATACAGTAAATATGTGATATTTGGCAAACTATTGCTTTTAGTCAAAATTACAAAGGAATAAAACGAAATACTTCTCGAATGTCAAGGTGAGTATTTTGTATTCACAATGTTGCAGATCTGAACTTCACCAGAGATATTACATTCAACACTTCTGACTATAGCTTCACACTTCAACTCAATGACACCACGTTGAAAAACGACAAAGCAAATAGATTGGTGAGTACTACTTTTAAAATTTCAGGATCAAAATGTTATTAGTTAATGGTACCATCACTTCATTCTCACACTACTGGATTCTGAGGTGAACTCGGCGAATATTGGTAAATTTGACCCCATGGAAGATTTCACTTCGGAATTTTTTAATCATCCTTATTTTCTCTTGCTCAATAGGAGTTTTGAAATAAAATCCTTAATTTTTTTATTGTTGTTTAAAAATTCAAAAGATTGGTTGTGACAAAGCCTCAGGGTAGTTACTGAGAGTTCTTGGGATAACTTTCTTTTCACTTCCGTTCACTTCATACAGAAATACATTACATTAAAGATAATATTTCATATTTATTATCAGGGTTCGCCCGATTTAAATCATTTGATTTAAATCACGATTTAATTCAATGATTTAAATCAAGCGTTTTTTTATTTTATTCAATGAATAAAATAAAAGATGTGAAATCAGAAATAACATTTATTTATTTTATAAAATACACTCAAAATACAAATTAGACTGATACAAACTGCAAATAAAACTATATTCTAAATATTGAAAAAAATTGATATTTTCAAAAAAAATGCAACGTTAATTTTCATTTTCATTATAGTATTTGTACAGAAATACTAATTTTCCCGCTTTCTCCACTCCTAATTTATTTCGTAAATTGGAGTGAACCACTCCAAATGTAGAAAATACACTCTCTACCGAAGCGGACGAGGAGACAGCACATAAAAATTGTTTCAGAATAGGAAGAAGTTTAGCAACTTCAGGAATATTCTTTTGTGAAACCCACCACTGTAAGGCACTAACACTGGATAATACCTCTTCTGAAAACATAACTGTTGAAAATGGTTCAGTTTTGGCTTCAAGTTTTATAATGAGTGGTAGGAATCCACTATTTCCATACATTTCTTGTATGATATTTAATGCTGATTTTTTTTTCTGCACAACCTGTATATGTTGGCCTTTCTATGTTCCTTCCGAAAAAAAAAATTCAACGAGCTATCACACTTGTGGTCTAAAACGATTGATTCGAGAAATACAGGAACCTCAATATCCTTTTTCCACGACTTCTGAAACGAGCAATTGCCAAATTATTTAGTTTTATGGCCACCCTGTATATTTGGGCAGTCCTATATTTTTTGTGATGATTAAAACACGGCAAAATTATATCAACCATTATGTTATGTTTCAAATTATTGAAAAATACAATGAAAAAAAGTAGTGTGATTTCCACATATAGGTGATGGGGGCTTACGCTACCTTTGTTTAAATTAGAATAGAATAGTTGATCTAATTTACCTACCATTAATCCCAAAACAACACTTTTTTCAGGCTAATTCCCATATACGTTTTGTATTTATGGAAACCCCGCAATCTTTAACGATGCTGAAGCTCTATCCGAGATTTACTGTTAAAATTTTCAGGTGAGTTAATAATTGAGATCAATCATTATAATAAGAATTACACATAGAACTGTAACAACAGTTATTTTTGACTAAATAGAGTTTTATCACAACTGATTCGGCCTAGCTGAATCTTTCAAAACTAAGTTGTCAATGAAATAGACCTCATACCTCACAGAATTTAGGGTTTTGACTCACCTTACTTTCTCAACAGTTGATCTCTGTCTTTCTACATCCGGATGTTCCATTTATTTCTTTGTTCTCAATTTGTTTTCAAACCGGAATGTGAATGAAAAGCCAGAATTTATAACATACAGTTCCTGCCATAAAGTATGTGACAGATAGGAAAAAGTTTATTATAATAGTATTGTTAAAAACATTTTTGGTGATCGATTGTATAAGTCCGACCACCTGAAAATTGATTTTGACACATGGAATTTTTACGGCAAATTAAAAATATTACTATGAAGAGGCCAAAAGTGAGGCAAGATATCGAAAAATTGTTATTGGAAAATATTGCTTAGAATTTAATTTTATACCTCATACAGAGTTCAGAAAATTAATTCAAAAATTTTTCAAATGAAAACATCATGTTTTTCTGAAAATGATCAGGTTACGATGATAATCGTGAATGAGCGTTTTACTTCGCACATAAACTTGAAAATAGTGCGTCAAATTGAAGAGGCTTCAAGTTTTAAAATTTATGTGCGATATGTACGCTCTTGCACGATTATCATCTAAATTTGATAATAATCAAGACAACACGATGTTTTAAAATTGCCAAACATGATTAGCACTATTACTTGCAAAGAAACATTCATATTCTAGTACGATGAATTATTTCAAATATCACAATCGCATATTTCGCAAATATACAGTGCGGCTTTTTTTAGTCCCCCACCCCTGTTAACTTTTGAACGGTTCAACGTACAAACATGAATAAAAAACTGTATGGAGGGTTTCACCGATACTACTTTTTGAAACAAAAAATATGGTGATTGCTCGACAGGGGGCGAGGGGGGCACATCAATTCAAAAATTTTAAATGGCATGTGGGGTCGAGAGTCACATCGTTGAAAAGAGAATTCAATTCTCTTTACAACCATCTAAATTTTTTTAAATTTCGTTAATATTTTTTTTGCAATTCAAATTCGAAATATCAAATATAAATGCGGATCTGAAAACTAGTCATAGCTTGATAAAATTGAACGGTTTGTTGTGGAATAATGAAACCAAAAACATTGCAATGGGTATTATCGATACTACTTTTACTACAGATGGCGCTGGGGGCACATCAACTAGAAAATTTCGATAGGCATAAGAATCGAAATTGGGAAAAAATTCCTCAACTAAATTCAAAAATATTTAGATGGTTGTAAAGAGAATTGAATTCATTTAAAAATTTTGAGTTGATGTGTCTCCCCGCGCCCCCTGTGGAGCAATCACCATATTTTTTGTTTCAAAAAGTAGTAGTAGTGAAACCCTCCAAAAGGTTTTTTTTTCATGTTTGTACGTCGAACCGTTCAAAAGTTAACAGGGGGGGGACTGAAAAAAGCCGCACTGTATAATAATGTATATTATATATTAGTCGTAGAAGAAACACTTGATTCAGTTTGAGAAAAAATTATGAACAGATCGTTTGTCACTATTATCTTGACAGATAATGTCTTCAACTTTTTTTTCATAGATCCCAAGTAATCACACTTTCATATATATTTCTAGAAACCTTTAAAAATTTTGAATAGTGAATATTTTGTTAGGATTAAAATTGATGTAGCTGGTGGGTGAATAGTATATTCTGTAACAAGGTTAGAATGATGCGAGTGGAAAGTTCCGAGCGCGAGCCTAAGGCGAGCGTGATGAACCACGAGCATCACGAATTTTCATTCTAACCGAGTAGCAGGCTATATCTTCTCCACGATCAAAGATAGGAAACGTGACAGCAATAATTTTGACACTTCCTCAAATTTTGCCACTACGATGACAATCAACTGCGTCAAGGCTAATGTTATTATTGCTAACCAGTGTGAGAATATTATTCTATCACAAGAGAGAATGTAAATACATTTAAATTGCATGGGGGCAGAGGAGTTGCAGAATATTTCTTCAATCTCAAGAAAGAGAATTCCAGCATTCTGTAATAAAATTTGATTTCAGAATTGGCAAATTCTGTGATGATCGTGGAGAAAACCATTTCCACTCGTATAATGGTGGAAACGCACCTCTTTGTATCCCCACAGATATGGGGGATGGTGAGTTTTCAATGGAATATTCCGAGAAGAAACAACACTTACCTCTTTGGGTGACTTTTTAGTTAGTTCAAGTCGGTTGTAATTCAATTGAAGTTATGAGTTACCAACTTGATATTTTGTGAACACTCAGTAATTGAAAAAAATAACAAAGAATCTGTTGAGCTAAGTTTGAGTGTTGAAGCCAAGACAATAAAGACTGTAGTGCAATTCCCAGATGCAACATTTTTTCCATTATAATTTATTCGTAAGATTCATATTTCTTATTTATTTTTTATTGTTGCAGAACTGCTGCTCCCTTGGCTAGGGTGACTCAACCGATAGATATAAGAAATTGTAGTGACTTTGAAATGTTGGAAATCAACAGAACGAAAGGAGAACCTTTATTCAACATTACTAGGGAGGGAGGTATAATTTTTGTACACGACTTTTTGAAGCTGAGAAATGATATCGCGGAATTTGTCAGGTGAGTGGAATTTTTCAACATGTATCATGACACACATACGTACTCATCAGTGCTATGGAAAATTCAATGACTGTTTTCCAATACAAACATCGTAACTTCAATCGTGTACTAACTTTGGTTTAAAACCAATATAGAGGTGGAAGAAGTTAGATGGAACAAGAATTTTTGTTCAAATATCTAATTAGATTATTGTATTTTATAACAAGTCACTCCACTTTTGAATTTTTGTTCAAAAATCTAATTAGATTATTGTATTTTATAACAAGTCACTTCACTTTTGAACACATCAAGAAATAATAAGCAAGTTTTGTGTTGGTTGTCCCAAATAAGACAAGGAATTGTCTCGAAATCTTCGACAGAACGTTTCAACGAATTTTTTTTTCAGAGACATCATCAGTCAATTGCTTTGAATAAACTTAGTTGTTCTCATATCAACTGATACAGCACATGATAGTTCAATAACATTAAATTAATTGAAATGTATGTGTTAATAATTCATCAATACTTCTGGGATGTGAAAAACTGCAAAATTCGAATACTGAATTGAAAAATATCAACTGTACTACTGTTTGTCAGAAAATGGTTATGCTGTCCGATATTTTGCATTCCATAATGTTTTCGTATCTGCAGAGGAAGTGAAAAGAAGGATTGTTATTAGTTTCCTCCACTTATGCACCGAAATAATTTTATTGAAAACTGTACCAATTTTTTACTGCTATACTGAATTACAGTTTTCTCTACTTCTGTTCAATCTGCACCCCTTTTTTATTCGTAGAACTAATAATCTCTATATACTAATATATATCTCAGACGAATGATAAAATTGAATGAAACACTAAAAATGACACAGATTTCAAGTTTCAAGTGGAAACACAATGACACCTAACCTATAAATGGGCAAATTATCATAAATAAGACATGGACCGAGAAAAATAGCGCTGTTTTCACATCTTTTCCGTCAATAGTGAATTAGGCTGTTGAATGAGCATGTTTTATGCAACGCATCTGATGTTCAACATAACCTCAAATTTGATGTGACGAAAGTTAAGCAAATGATTGATTTTTCTTTATGCAACTGGCCCATAACACATCAAACTTATGTATACATTTGAGTATTTAGGTCAGTATCAAATAATATTAGATCCATACGATTGTATTATAGGTTAATATTATACATTGAATTGTACATTAGTGCGAAATTGGAATTATATCCATTTAATTCATTAATGATTAATAATATATTTAAAATCTTGAAAATTATCTTTCAGTTTGAACGTTTCCTGGTTGAGATACAAACGTAGAGAATATGATGAGATCCAAGTCAGAATTGTTGAAGAACCTAACAAAACATGTGGCAATATGAAGTCCTTCCAAAGTTGGGGATCGTGCGCTGAATACGAAACATCTGGAGAATGTCTCCGAGAAAATGCCTGTGCGATTTCAACCGGTGGATCCCCCAGCTTAGAATTGAGGTTAGTTAGTTGAGAAGATGAGGCGTTGATCCACTCATTTATCTTGATTCGTTTTGATGTATTTGTGTACATCACAATTAATCAGAAACCCTTATTTCATGTTATAACGGTATATCAGTATTTGCCAAATAAAGAGATAATACTTTTTAAAACTATTATCAATAATTTTCTGAAACGGAAGCCGTACAGAGTAATTCACGACGAGCTTGATCATACGATATATCTGTCAATTTCTGGAACCTTTATATGAAATTAGGTATTTTGCATTTTTATGATATTCCGGATTCATCTGGTATATTTTCGTTTAATCTTCTTTCGCGGTTATTCCCAAAGTTGCTATTAAGATCATATGATTACCCAAGATAAGCATTGGGGTAGGTAGCAACAACTCTAATTGACCAGAACCAAGTCTACGGAATTCTGTTTTGGGAGGCAGGGCAAGAAGAAATGGATTAGAAACCATCTTCCATCCTGGTAGTATGACTCGGTCAATATTCAGGGACAACCTAAATGTAATGACATATTAGGCGGAAAAACGCAAATACGCTTAAACTAGCGGGGCCATTGATAACCGCCAGCACATTGAGATTACACTGCTGGCGGTTTTCAAGGGCTCCGCTAGTTTAAGCGTTTTTGCGGTTTCCTGCCTAATATATCATCACACCAAGATGACATCACCGTTAGAATCCGTTATTTACATTTCAAGCTGCGGTCAAGACAGAGTCACATCTTAGTGTGATGACATATTAGGCGGGAAACCACAAAAACGCTGAAACTAGCGGAGCTCGTGATAACCGCTAGCAGTGTAATCCCAATCTGCTGGCGGATATCAAGCGCTCAGCTAGTTTTATCGTTTTTGCGGTTTCCCGCCTAAAACGTCATTACACTAAGCACAATGTTTACTCTCGCTTATTTCGCGGCAATTATCTGCTTATATACATTGTATTTAAGCAGATAATTCAGCAGAAACTCAACTTTGCCGACTTTTGGGTAGACTGTCAACTATTTTCCGCGAAACAAGCGGCAATAAAAATTGTGCTCACAATGTGACCGCAGCTCGAAATATAAATAACAGAGTCTAGCCGAAATATGTTATTGGTGCTTACCGACTGGCTATCAAGGCACCTACTTGAACTGAGCCGGAAATCTCTCAAGAAGGTGGTGACTACTTACAGGGCTGCCACCTGAGAAAATATCTGGATCTGCTGGGGATATACCAGGACTCCAAGACTATGCAGGTTCAGCAGAAATAAATAATTGTTTCAGATCTGTGACGTAGGTTTCTGTGAGGAACAGATTCGAAAGCTTGTCGGGCAAAATCATGTTTGTATACAAACTGATAACTTTGCGCGGCAAGCTTATTAATCTGCTACTCACAGAATACCAATTTTTTTGTATAAAAACTGGTGGTTTTGATGGAAAATCTTAATGATCTGTTGATTATAGACCTGCATCTCAGATCCAAAGCAACTATTTTTCCGTTTTGGAGTATTTGAATGAAAGCTTATATTTGTAATTTTTTTATACTTTATATAACATTTTTCTTCTCATTCTGTTCATTTCCATAAGGGTTTCACTATATTGCAGGGCTTTTTGTCACTTCTCCGATCCCAAAAACCCCACATATTAATGTTCAATAGAGTCGGCCAACGATCACAAATTTCGTTCGCTATCTAGAAGTCGTTATTTTGATTTTATGAATACTTACAAAAAATCAATTTGAATAGAATAGAACCATAACTACAAAACTCATATTTTGGGGCCGTTATCTTAAACCCATGAATTTTCACTAAAAGATTTTACTCTCAGGATCCAAAAAACTCCACTTACCAATTTTGAATAAAATCGGCCATGATCACAGAACTTGACCATCATCATCAAACAATGAATTTTCATCTCCGACCCCGAAAATCACCACATATCAATTTTGAATAGGATAGGACAAAAATAAAAAAAACGTCCGGCATCTTGGAGCCGCCATCTTGATCAAATAATTTTAAATGAAAAAAAAGGGAAACACCGATCCCGAAAACTTCCACATGACAATTTTGAATAAAATCGGATTATAATGATATAATTTGCCGCCTTCTTGGATTCGCCATTTTGTTTTTTATCTTACAAATATTTCGTAATGTGTAATCGCCTGATTTGAAGGTGATGGGATGACTAGAAGTCGATCAAATTCACTTGACATATTTCACGAACGTACAAATAAACAAAGCAAGAAAATGAAAGTTTGTAATAAAAAGAGAAGCATTCTTTAGTTATCTTGAAGGACTTTTTTTTAGGAACATTCATAAAACGATACGATACAGACGAAATTAAATAATTTTTTTTAAAACAGTAACTTATAGTATTGGGGCCCAATTCTCTCATTAGCCCTTGTGCAGTAGTGCAGATTTTCTTAAATATACATTTCTTCCATTTTCAGTATGTGAAAGGTTAATATACTAATAAAATATGCCAAGAAACGAATTTCCTCCACAAAATCAATGAATAAAATATTTGATTATTTTCAAATGGAATGAATTATTACTTTTTCTTGTCAGTCATGGAAAACACTGTTTGAAATTTAAGTATAAACTACCCTTTGCCTAGTTATCACTGTTTTGAGTTATTTCTGTTTGAATTTTAACTACTAGATATGGTATTGGAATATTCATGGCATCACACGGTAAAACGTTATGTATGCGTCTTTCCTACCTCGCACAAATCTCTCAAAGACTTCTGGGGGTTGCGCGTAGGGGTGCATCAAGCTGACGGAAATAGTAATTTCAATAATCTTTAAAAAAAAAAGAATTATGCCTTGTCTACTTTATATTTCGAAGGTTTCTTCGATAACAACATAGAAAAGTGGTCATTCCAATTGAAATATTGACATTTTGAGATTTCATCGTGCTCTATGCATTTTGAGGCACCCTGTTTGTATTTCCTCGTGAGATAATTGCATGAACTTTGCTCTTCATACTTATTCCAACAATACATTGTTAACTAATCTGCGGGAAAGTGTTTATCGTATGCATGAAAACTATTTGGGAGGCTGTAACTATGCAGGGACTAAAAAAAATTATTTTCTCGAAAACCGATTTTCAAAAAAAGAGTCATATAATCTAGTAGGAATTTGCATCCAATTCCATCTTAAAATTATAGGAATTGACAGAGATTTCAATCGAACAAGCTCGTATATAATTCACCCAGAATGCGAAAAAAAAAACAATTCATGAAGAAGCTGCAATATATTTTTTAACATCTGAGAAAAGCCATATGCTGCTGGATGTTTTTTGGCAATCTGCAGAATGTATTGCTTTCGATTATTTATTATTTTCAATACTTACTTCATAAACTATGGTGACAGATTTCAGTTGACGATTTTCTCGTTTATGCTTCTGAGACCACTGAAAGATATAAGAATTCTGACAAGAATGATGAAAATTTTGAACGGTCGTGGCGTGGCTTTCATATAAAAATTCGATTTTAATTAAAAAATAAACGTGTTTTGGGACGATTTTATCGCCGCTGCCATGTACACCAAAGGCATGTTGAAATAGACAATAGCAGCTAAAAAATTATAGTCATAAGGGTTGGACGTGGCCTAATGGTACCAATAATGGCGTAAACTTGTGAAAATAAAAATTAGACGATTTTCTCGTTGCTGTTAATTGAAATAATGGAAGTTTCCATAATGAATGTCCCATAAAAAAAGTGGTATAAGGTTTGCGGATGTCGAAGTGGGGTTAAGTGCCGGAATTGAATTTTTTATATAGAGGCCACGCGGTGACCGCTCAAATTTTTCATCATTTTGGTCAGAATTTTCATATCTTTCACTGATCTCAAAGGCATAAACGAGAAAATCGTCAGCTGTGATCTGTCACCATCTGCCAGTCTATCACTAAAATCCCCTTTACTGAAACATTCACAAATGCAGATACCGTATTTTTTCAGAAGAGGACCTGAAAGGTGTATGTGGAGGGGAGATGTTACTTCTCCAAATATAACCCATTTGTATTCCACCTGTTCGCCCGATATCAAAACGTGTCCTGACGGTATATGCGACTCTTTAGAGATGTTACATGATTCAATCTGCCCTCAGGACTGTACAAGTATGTATGATTTCAAATTATGTTCATTATTAGATGATGTGATTCACTTGAAGTTATTTCATAGAAAAAATTTGATAAAATATCTGAGAAAAAAATCTGTATACAATCCTGTAATTCCAAATAATCACAATCATTTTCCCTACTTCGGAAAGTTGGTTATTGACATGAATGAAGTTCCTACAGATAACAAACTAAATGAAAACCATTACTCTTATACCTTGTTGATAAAAGACAATATTACACAAAATCTTCCACTATGGATCGCTGATGCATTTATTTATTGTTAAGAATACAATATCAATATACAGTGCGATGCAAATGTATGGAATAAATTCATTATTTCAGAATGTAAACATATTTTGGAAAATTCCTCGAACACGTCGATTTTCTTTTCCGATTGGACAATTTTTGAACCCCACCCTGAATATACAAGGTTATCCGCATTCGAGTGAAAATTACTTTGGTGATATTTTTAAACAAGACACCCAGTGTATTTTTCCATATTTGGTTAGGGATCGTCATTACAAATCCAGTGATACCAGGTTTGATGGGATTATGTCAAACGGCTGCGGAGATATGGGCAAAAAACTTCCTCGTATGTCCAATGAAAAATTATTTTTTTTTTTAAACTGGCAAATTATTATAAATCTTTTTACCTGTATAAATGGTATATTGTTGCATCAAAGTTGTAGAGAACTTTCCAGTTGATATCCAACCATCCATTTTATTCTTTGTTTCATAATTATGTTGTATATGATTATCAATTTGTAAATTTTTTCTTATGTAAACTGTCGATGCTTTATAAAATAATTGTTTGACTGATAAAATTTTATATTGTTCAAAGAGAATTTTAGAAGAATAATCAAAGGGTTTATTAAAAATGATTTTCAAGGTAAATGTTTCTCAATAATCCAAATTCATAAAGTGTTTTCCTCAGTTATTCATCAATTCAGTAATTTGTTTATGCCACTTGAGGTTGCAATCTAAATGAACTCCTACATACTTTTTAACATCAACTTTGGAAATATATTCGGTACAGTTACACAGTTCTTTATTTTTTAGGCATGAAATAGTATGTTTCTTCAATTTTTCAATTTTTTTTTGGTTACAAATTCTCATGCAACGTGAATGTCAAAAAATGAAACTTTTTCAAATTCAAAGTTAGTAAATCGTGATTGAGATTATTTTTTGAAATTCAGTATTTGATACTGTTTCTTCCCAGGTATTCCCACTTCCTATATATACTGTATCATCAGCATAAGAAAACATCTTTCCTATGATTTTTGTATTTAACAAATCATTGATATAAATCAAAAATAAAATAGGTCCTAGAACTGACGCTTGTGGAACACCATATTTTACTTTTCTAGAATTACTTCTGATATGATCAATCTGAATAAATAGCTTTTAAATAGTTTCAGGCAGATTCTTCTTAATTTCGATAATAATTTTGTATGTGAAACTGTGTCAAACGTTTTCTTTAAATCTAAAAATATTTCAAGAGTTTTCTTTTGATTACCTAACGATTTATAAAGAGTTTCCGTAACTTTGACTATTGCATTCTCTGTTCCCTTTTTTTCTCTGATTCCAAACTGGTTAAAAAATAATAAATTATATTTTTCGAGAAAATTTCTTTAAAATTTTGGCGATGTTATCAATTAAAGAAATAGGTCGATAATTATCAAAATATCATTTATCTTCTCCTTTATGTATTGGAGTAACAAATGATTATAAATAATTATTTTTTATAATACACGGTATTTATCTTTATATTCAATAATTCCTCGAACAGATGACGAGTGAATAACTGAAGATAAAATACAGATGGGATGGATACATGTTGGATAATTTTTGAAATTTTAATTTGCTTGCAAAAAGTGACAAGCGATACATAGTTGCATTCAGGATGTCATATGAAGACAAAAGAAATGAAATCGTACCGAGTGTACCGATTAAGTAACTTCTGGTGGAATCGTAAGTTGCATCAAACAGAGTTACTTATCAAAAAATGCAGTTTTATGTCGTATACAGATCCTTCAAACTTCATTCCGTTATATTCAAAAACAAAAGAGACCTAGGGGCGCACATTTCATGGATACCCAGTAAATGAACTGGACAGGCAAATTTGACTATTCAAAGTATTCGCTTGATATTGAAAATGAAAGATTAACGCATTCTGTGCCATGATATTCCTTTCAGTTTTGAAACAATTTTTCTTGGTGAAACGGAACTTGATGAACAACTCTTTTGAAAAGCGTATATGGATATCTACCATTTTTATTAAAAATCCATATATTTTTCGCAGCTCAGGTCCTTGTGCCTCTGAAACTGAACAAAATTACTGGAAGAGGAATAGATGCTGCCAGTGGTACAGTGGTTTGCACTGGAGTGAGCTGTTATTCAATGAAATCAAAAAAAGGACCGAGTGGTAAAAAGGAACCTAAGAAAAAGAATAGGAAACAAACGCCATTGGTGCCCATTTTCTCGAATAATTCAGTGGCTCATTCAGTTTTCACCAACAGGAATGAGAACATAACTGCTGGAAAGTTCAGTAAGTATTTTACGAAGCAATATTATTTTCCATTTGCTCTAATTATTATTAAAAAATGAAGAAAAATCTGTAACAATCTGGATATTTGAAACAGAACACTTTTTATACTATTGATTTCATGAAATAATGTATCAGTGATAAAAGTTGGTGGAAAAACTCGTAATGGGCTAGTGGAAAAACATTTTATGTTTTTGGTTTATAAATTTTGTTTCAAAATAGTATTTTAAAAACCAATAATTTATTATGACCTTTCGGTTTCTCATTAAAAACTATTTATTTATTATTAATTATTATTAATTTATTTCCCAAAAACAATATAGTTTATTAGGGGGGGGGGGGAAATTCCACATGATGCAAGTAACATAAAGGTAAATACAACTATGAAAATTTATAAAGAAAAACATGAAATCAGAATTGGAATGGATTCAATGGAGTAGACAATCCTTCGATAATTTTTGATTCGCAATTCACCATATGTTTTTAAATAATTTGGAAGTTCATAGTTGAATCTCACACCATCAAAATAATTTGATTCATTTCCAATATTTGTTTTAATTTTGTCTAACATATAAATTTTGGGCTTGACGTGTCAAGTGTTGGTCATTCTTCATTTTGAAGTGAAATATTTTCTTCTTAACTAGATGAATGAATGTTCATAATTTCAATTCATATAGGGAATGTATATCCAGTTACTTTATTGGTTTATATGAGTTTATAGTTGGTTGTTTATAAGCAGGTTTAAAATTACATTCAATAATTTTATTTTTTAAACATTTCGAAGATTTGATCAAATAGGTCGAAGCAATGCCCCCAACTGAAATTAAATACTGAAATTTAGAGTATGCTAATAAAAAATATATGAATTTTAGATATTTGAGAGTCAGCAAATTTCAAGTAATGGTGAAAACTGCCTCCTTAAGTTCTCTATATGTCTTTTCCATAATAAATTTTCAACTATAAAGAGTCCTAATAATTTCATTGGATCTTTGAAATTATAGTTCTACGATTCTTTTGTAATGAATGATATTTTTCCTAGTTCACTTTGCATATCATTTTTGATTTCACATTAACTTTTTCCGCCATATGTTATTATGGTATCATCAGAAAAAGGTTCAATTTTTCCTGATGAATCTAAAATCATCTAAAGAGTTTACACAAATGAGAGAAAGGATTTTTACCAACATGGAATCATATGGAACTCCACAGATAGCAGTTTTCTTAGTGCTGCTTTTATCTCCTATATAGACGAACTGCTTTATCTGAAATATAATTATGAAACCATCCATAAACAGGATCTATTTCATACATATATTCAACAAAATTTCGTGATCTACGGTATCAGATGCTTTAAGAAGCTCTAGTGAGAGTATACCACATTACTTATGAGAGTCTATATCAAGTTGAATCTGAGTGATAGCATCTAAGACAGCTGACAAAGTATCACTACGCCATATTGCCCATTATACAACAAATTTGTTTTTACAGGTATTTCAACAATCTGCTATTCATTACTTTTTTTGTAATTTTTAAAATAACTGAAAGAATTGAGATGGTTCTAATTAACCATTAGATATTATCTCTTGCCTCTTTTGAAAATAGGTTTTAGTTTGGCTATTTTTGATTTTACAGGTATATATTATAATGAAAATGTTGAATTCATTGATTCATTCATTATTGGAGCAAGTTCTGATTTCATCATTTTAACAATTTTTGTTGAAAATATCGAACCCTGGAGCTTTTCTTGTATCTGGATCATTAATTATTTCTGCTGTTTCTTCAGAGTTAGTAGACCTGAGATACATAAATGACAATTTACAAAGTAGGGCCAAGATTGATGAAGTAATTATTAAATTCTTCACAAATTTTCTGAATATATTCAATCTTCTGTCCATCTCTAATAATATATTTAATATCGTAGTTTCTTTCACATTTTACTCCATACTGATTTGGGGTAGCAATGATGAATTTTTCTTGATAAAATTCCTCTTTTGCTTCTTCAACACAAATAAATTGTTATAATGATCATAAACGCTATTGAATGAATAGGATTTCAGGAAAACACTGTTTTATAGTAACATTTATCGCCGTAGTCAGTTTGAATATATTTTCATTGAATCAAATTTTTGAGTCTGTTTCTATTTTCAATATTTTTCTTGCGATCATTTTCCGAAAATAGTCAACAGACTATTGTAATTTATGTCTTGAAGGTTTGCATTGAAATTTTTTTAATTTACATTGTGTTCTGCTTCATCAGATACAGTAATTGTCTTGAGACAATTGTTCTTTTAGTTGATTTCAATTAGTGATTAGTTAGTTATTATACTTGATAATGGGATAAAACTCAAAACCGGTCGTAAAAGTAAAATAACTAGTGGATATTAGATAAAAGTGTTTTTCATTCATTTCATTAGAGTGATTATGAATATCCATTATTAATAGATATATACTTTATTCGTCCTTCATTTAAAATATTCACAATGACAATATAAATGAAAAAACACGTTAAATAATACCAAGTACAATCACAAAAAATATTATCCAAACACAAACATCCGAACATAGTATTTGTTCCATAGGAACAAATAAGAAAAACACAGTTATAAGTTACAATTTTAAATGAACAATTCGTGAATATATGCACAAGTCATCAATAACACAATTGGTGATGACTTGATGCAGTGTTCATTATAGATATTTCTCATTTTCTATCAGAAATATAATTTTATGTCCTGGAGATAGACGCTGAACATGCGGTGATTTCCATTGAAAATCGTAATTATTTGGAGTTATAATTTGTCGGTTCATAGATATAACATTAGGCCGGCAAGTGACATAAAATCCTGAATTTTCGTGAATATAGTTTTCCTTTTATTGCCATTGGCGAACGAGCGATTTCAAATACTAATTTTGGAACATTCTAAAAACAGTTTACCACATATATTTTGTATTTTGTTCCAGATCTTGACATTAGCAAATGCGGAACAATGTGCGCAATGGGAATAGGAGTTGGTACTCTATTTATAGCAGGTTCAATAGCCTTCATCGTGATATGTTATAGATTAGATAAAACGAATAAAGCTGTGAGAAAGAAAATTGAAGACGAGAACCAAGAAATGAGAGCTCCATTATCTATATCCGCACCAGGGAATGTACCCAATGAGTCTCTTGCATTCAGTTTCAACTTATCGACTCCTTCGAATGATACAACTTTCATCCATAATACCATCAAGAAATATACGGTGAGTTTGAAAATATATTGCAGTCCCATTTATGTAGAGTTATCCGTGAACCCACTCCAAGTTATGAAAACGATTTTTATCTAGGATGTAGACAGCTATATGTCTAGGAAATTGGATATCTCCAAGTCAGTTCAGGATTTTCAGCTCCAGTCACGTATACTGAATAGGGCACTTCCTGAAGGTGGAGTACAATCTAGGGAATTTTATTATAGTCGCTTTATTGAAATCTACTCTCCACCCTTCCTTTAGTGTACTCACAAATGTTGGGATACAACTCCTCCACGGATATGAAATTAGTCCCATAATGGCTCCTACTTCCCGCAAAAGATGACACTGTGTATACAAATAAGAAGAAGAAAAATTATTTGAAGTGAAATCTGGGAGACCATAGAAAGTGGAATATTCAGTGGAAACACAAACAAAACTCACTATTTTCATAACAGTATAATAATGTATATGGAACTATATACTTTCCATATACTTTCATTGATATAGTTTCCTCTAAGCGCTATGACTCCAATCGTATATAGAGTGTCTCATGTCTCATGGAAAAACCTCGTACCAGTATTGATTTCATTGAAAATATGAACAAAATGTTCATAAAGTCAGTTGTGGAATCATCTGCGACTGAAAGTTGGAATTTAGTAGCTATTTTCCATTGTACAAGATAACATCTCTTGGAAGGGATTCATGTTTTAAAGAGAAACATTCTCAATTGAAAATTGAATCAATACATGACTCCTCTGGAAATGGAAAAACCCTACGATGAAAATGAAGTTACTTTTTTGTAATATCTAACAGAAAACAACTACTTCCCTGGCAAAAGCCACGCTGGACATTGAACTACATCTGATAGATATTGAGAAAGGCCCTATATAACTTGAGAGAAAAAATCTGAAAGTGAAAATTTGCATTTTCATTCAGAGGAGTCATGTATTGATTCAATTTTCAATTGAGAATGTTTCTCTTTAAAACTCGTAACAGTAATTTTTACTCAGAATTTTGAAATTTGCAACAGAGCTACTCAGTCAACACGTCAACATATTTCTTAAGAGTGTCAACCACTCTTGTTGTCGAAATGTCGAGAATATTTCGTATAATGAATGTCTGGAAAATCATGAAGTAAAAACCTAAGAAGTTTCATCATCTTGAACAGAGGGACAAAATTAATTTTCAACGAGGTATCGTTTCTGTTTAAAGCAATAAAAATTCGAATATTCTTATTGAAACTCTATCCATTTATTCATTTTATTTTTCTGAAATGATATTTATTTATTCATTTATTCATTGAAAGTACTCTTTTCAAACAGAATAACTTCTGGTAAGGAGAGGAATATATCGAATATGAATATGAGTTTCAAGAAATCTAAAACGAATGAATAATAACAAATTTATCAACTTTGCATTTATCATTTATAGATTGATGAACATGAGTATGATGCCAATTTTGTTCGAGTTTTTCCAAGAAAATATTTTTTTGATTTTGATTTTTTTTATATCGTTTGGAAGTTTGTTGTAAGTTTCTATAAAACTAGTGTCTGGAATTTTTGATTTTTTTTGAGAACCTATTTTGTTTTTGTAAATTATTCAGTATGTATGCAAATTTTGCTCTTTAAAATTATATGAATTTATCAGATGAAGTAACTTAAAAATTAATTTCATTGCTTCATCAAACGATAAATTAGGCTTCTTTGGTTTTCACTATTACATATCTAATATGCGGGACAATGTAGGCTTAATGAATAAGATTTTGGATTTGAATATTCAGAGAATCGGTTCTTCTTATTGCTCTAATTGAAAAATGATTGATTTCCTAATTTTATGCACATGACAAGCAAAATTTAAATTATTTTCAATCATCAATTCTAAATATTTGTGTTCTTCTACTCCATTTGACATTTTATTCGTCTTTGAATAGCCATATTGAAAATCTCAGAAAAAAAATATCTCCTATAATTGGTATTTTGTTCAAAATTCGATATTACATTCCTTTGAAATATCTAAAAATGATATATTTTGGTTAAATTTATTCAAAATTGCAGTATTCAATATTAGTATGGGGAAGTGCCAATTGTACTATCTTGCGTCCACTCAAATCTTTGCAAAACAAAAGTATTAAAAAAGTATTGAATGTTTTTTAAATTACTATTTCTTGAATCTACATCACATTTATATGCTCCAAACAATATTTTGGATATGAATTCTTTGTACAAATTGAAAATATGTATATTCATACATTCAAACATTTTTAACTTGAAATTATGTTGTTTAAAGTATTAGTTATAGATTTAGGTCCCTATTATGAACATTTATGTTTCTTGGGGTCATTAAACATCATTAATATTACTATTTTAATATTATTTGGACTGAAGTTTTTCAATGAAAAATCTTGTAAACAAATTTTCCAAATAAAAATATTTTTCAACATATGTTTTAAAAATATTGGTAATTTTGGTAGAATTATGAAGAATTTTGGTTGTAGGATCAATCATAGATCAAATAGAAAATTGGAGCCAGCACTGAATCTTAGGGAACTTCAATAATGGATTGTTTCCTTCAACTTCAATATTCATCAATAACAACAAATTGAATACTATCTCCAGCATAAGTTTCGAAAAGTTTATGAGAGTGGCCTCTTACTGCTGAATTATTTAAAATTCCTAGTAATATTTTATAATTTATTATTTAAAAAAAAGTAGCAATGCCAAATTTACTTTCATCTAAAATTTCAAAAAAATATCAACATGGAATCAGTTATTGATGATTGGTTATTCGAATTTGGCATGAAACCTTCATCAAAACTAGAATGATCACTAATGAATTTCATCTATTGTTCTTTCAACAGTTTTTCCACTTAAAAAAACATTCTGAAGAGCTAATAAGCGATAGTTAGAAGCATTATTATTTTCTTTTGCTTATACATTGGTTTTAATATGGGTGTTTTGAGGTAATGTGGAAAGATACGTTCTTCAATACATTCATTAATATTCAAATCAAATAAGATCAACTATAAATTTTTTTGAATGCCTCAATCTTCACCATGGGCAATGTTGGATTTGAGAGATATCATAATTTCAAGAATTTCTTGTTCTGAAATTGGTGTTATAATTATAGATTCACCACAAATTGATAGTGCCGATTTTCAGTTTTTTAAATGAAGTTATTCCAATTTCTTAGCGAAAGTTGACGAATCCATTACATACAGGGTGTCAATTTGAAAACTTCCCACCCTTAATATCTTCCTTCCAGTAAACAATATGAGTAATCGAAAAAACAGGTCAATTTTATTGTCAAGGGGGGCACTTTCAAGGACTATTTGTACCCCTCGTAGTTCAACCCCCTAGGAGGGGTGGATGTTACCCTTAGAATTTTAAATGGGAAGGGGGGTCAAGTGGCACATCATTTTGATGGGCGTTCAATTCTTGTTCCAATGGTACCCTGACTTATTATTTTTTGATGAGCATTTTCCGAAAAATTGCGTTCTAAACTAACAGAAGTAATTATTAGAACGCCTATACTGAGATGCATGGTTTGGCCAGAACTGGTTAGAATATTAGGTGGTACCGTTCCAACCCTTTATTAGGGGTAACATTAGCCATTAGCTCCAAACACTTTACATAAAAAAGTAGTCTAATAGTAAAACGTAGATGGTAGTAAAGTTGTGTTTATTAAATGCTGAATTTTTAAGTGTCATCGCAGAAAAGCCTTCCTTTTTTGCTACTTCTGCTGTAAAAAGTTTCTGTTTTCCGGCAAAAAATTGGTTAGCAAATTTGAACTATGTGGTAGTATTGTGAATACCGTTGTACCTGTTGGGCTGTTTAGGAATTATTTTAATAAGTGTATAAAAGTGTAAAAATGGTTTACATTCTTCAAGACAGAATTGACATGATTGTAATTTATGGCGAAGTTGGAAAGTGCGTACGAAGGGCGGCATGTCTTTTTAACGAAAGACATCCAAATTGTAATGTAAGTCACCGGTATGTGCTTGATTTGGTGAATAAGTTTTACGAAACTGGTTCAGTGACAAATAAAAAAAGAAATAACCCCAGAGTACTAAATGAAGCAGCTCAAATTGAAGTTTTGGGAACATTTGCTGCAGAGCCCACGAGCTCCTTACGATCAGTATCAGAACAGACGGGAATGTCACGCGAGACTATAAGAAAAGCATTGAAAATGCATAAATTTCATCCATATAAAATGCAGATTCTTCAAGAGCTCCACGAGGATGATTATGATAGAAGAATAGAGTTTTGTGAAATCATGTCTCATCGAGTCAATACCATCCCTAATCTTCTGTTAAACATCTGTTTCAGCGATTAGTGTTCATTTTTTCTGAATGGCAATGTTAATAGACAAAATTGTCGCTATTGGAGTGACGAAAACCCACATATTTTTCGGGAAGGGCATACACAACACCCACAAAAAGTTAATGTTTGGGCTGGTATTCTTGGAAATGCCATTCTTGGTGCATTATTTCTGGAAGAAAACTTGACTGGCAATCAGTACCTTGATATGCTTGAAGAGACTATCGATCCTCTTATAACTCACGAGCTAGAAACTCAAATTGATGCAGAAGGTAATGAACTTTTGCAGGAGGATCTGTTACATTTCGAGCAGGACGGTGCTCCACCTCATTATTTTCTTCCCGTCCGACAGTGGTTAAACGAGAGATTTCCGGGTAGATGGATTGGCAGAAGGGGAGCAGTTGAATGGCCTCCGAGATCACCGGATTTAACACCCTTAGATTTCTTTCTTTGGGGGCATCTTAAATCCGTTGTTTATAAAACACAACCTTCTGATATTGACGAACTTAAAAGACGAATTACAGTCAATTCCTAGTGAAGTTTTCCGTAATGTTAGAGGGGAGTTCGAAAACAGACTGTATTACTGTTTAGAGCAAAATGGACAACATTTCGAACAGCTAATAAGATAAGCGTAAGTAGATTTCATGTTGGAAATGTCTTTCTCGCAAATTAAATTTTATTGTGTAGAAGGAAAATAACCACCAAATAAAAAATCCCATGCGTAATAAATTTATTCCTGTCATTCAAGGGTTGGAGCGGTGCCACCTACTCTTCTAACCATTTTTATTAAAGGGAATCAATACAATAATGCATCTCAGTATAGGCGTTCTAATAATTACTTCTGTTAGTTTAGAACGCAATTTTTCGGAAAATGCTCATCACAAAATAATAAGTCAGGGTACCATTGGAACAAGAATTGAACGCCCATCAAAATGATGTGCCACTTGACCCCCCTTCCCATTTAAAATTCTAAGGGTAACATCTACCCCTCCTAGGGGGTTGAACCACGAGGGCTACAAATAGTCCGTGAAAGTGTCCCCCTTGACAATAAAATTGACCTGTTTTTTCGATTACTCATATTGTTTACTGGAAGGAAGATATTAAGGGTGGGAAGTTTTCAAATTGACACCCTGTATAATAATAGTATGCCAGATTTACTTTCAATTCGATTCACCGATTGTTTTTTCTCATATTGCTATTGATTTCTTCCCAAATTATTTTAGGTTTTTTATTTCGTTTAACAAGTTTTTGATTTTTTCAAATTTCTACTTAATTTGAATTGATTTTAATATTTTTGTATAACTTTTTCAATTCATATTCTTCTGTTCGTATCATTTTTCCAAACTTTTCATTTTATCTATCACAGATTTAGTTATCCAGTTATCGTTATCTCGTATTTGGGCCGTGGTGGCCGTGCTGGTCGCCTTTGGAGCGAAGGGTCGAGGGTTCAAATCCCCACATGGTCATAGGTCTCGTGCATGGCATCACACGGTATAAGGTAAGGGCTGTGTCTTCCCTAGCTCACACAAGTCTCTCGAAAACTTTCGAGGGTTGCGCCTAGGGTTGCCCGAAACAACAATTTTAACAACTTGGAACTCACCCTAGCAGTTACTGAATCTTTCATAAATGATTTTCTTGATTTTTTGTGGGTGATTTTGTGCCATCTGGTTTTGTTATTTTTCAGATCGAAAATATTTCCATACTTCTCGTAGTTTTACCACTTCATGTCATATTTTTGTATCGATTGTGTCACAGTTTCGATTCATATCTTCAAGTCAAACTAACATAACTTTTTTTCTTGTGTTTTTGCACAAAATTTTCATATTATACCTTTTTTCTTCTCACATATCTCTCAGAACAGTTACTTATATTAATTCTCTTTGCTTATATTGATTTATGACGGTAAATTATTGAAAGTTCCCACGTACAAGTCCTAAAGGACTTCTGTGACTCTCTCCTGTATTTATTTCCCATATCATGTAATTCTTTCATTGTCATTATTTTTTACGGAAATAAATTATTATTATTATATCTCATGCTCCATGAATTTGCACTATTTGTTTATTTTTTCACCACGGTCACCTTCAATGAGGTTTTATTTCACACATCAAGATGTTTCATAAAATGAGTAGAGAAACGCCATTATTCAAAACAAGCTGATCTTGTCTCCTTTATTCAGACAGAATGTGATGCTTCAAATTCAGTTATACTCTGTACCCCATAAGGTTGTCGAATATCACCTGAACAACTTCATTAGCTTTATATTGCTTCTTGGCAAACATGACATGTATACAATTACTAACGATGTGCTGACTCCTCGATCTAACTGGTGTCGAGTAATGTGTTTGGGGTGATTCTAATTGAATTTTGTTTGCAGTCTGATCCCAAATGGGAATTCCCCAGATCACAGCTTGTCATCATGCAAACTCTTGGAGAGGGAGAATTCGGTCGCGTCCTCAAAGCGGAAGCATTGAATATATCTGGACAAACAGGTTAGTACCCTTTATGAATTTGAAGTCAAGTTCATGGAATATACATGGTGTTCTAAACCCGATGGCCTATTAGACGTTTCTGAAAAAAGGGAAGCAGGATTATTTTGAAAATTTTGTTTCTTAAATAATCACTTCTGCTCTATCGATCTAAAATATTTTCAGTGCTGCAGCGTTGCCGATTCTATCGAAAAGTAGCAACAACTTTGATATTTCAAATGGAATACCCTGTATTTCAATACAATTTTCGCTTTGCTATTTCGTTTTGATTATTTTCATGTGAAACTTCCTCGAGTGGTTTTTGAGAAAATCAATAATTTCGTTATTTTTTGTGCGAAACATAGCATCAATTAAACGTTTATTACTGCAGTATTTGAATACGTAGAATGCTGAAATTTTGAATTTAGTTTGACAATGTCCTGTGTATTAGTTATGACTAGAAGAATTCGTTCTTCACTATACAGGGTCGTTGCAAATTTGTGATTTTACCGACAGATACAAAAGTGGTGGAAGGTGCATTTTTTCAAATGGAACACCCTGTATATTATCAAATATCCTGAAAGGTAATTGAATTTCCTTCCAAATAATGTTCCATGATACTTTACCTGAGGAGTCAGGTTTCTGAAATAAAAGTTTTCTATAAAAATTGGACTATTTTGCCATATTTTGTATTAGGTGGATATGAAATATCTTGGAACATGTCATTATGAAAATTAGAAAATTAGTAAATTAATAATATAACGTTTGCTCGTACATTAACCTAAATTTGATTAGAGAAGATCATAATGGAAGACAATAATTATTCAAATGAAAATCTGATTAATTTTTGTCGAAATTGTCCCATATTTCTAACTGTTCATTAAATATTTATATTTCGTATTTTTTTCACAACAGTCTTTTCCAAATTCAAAACTGGTTGGATTCCTGATAAATGAAGTATTATTTAAAGTTTCTTTATACTTACCATTTAAAATTGTCCTAGCGTATCATTTTGTATATTTCTGCGATGATGCAATCGAAAATTGAAAGTGTATTGTGTTTTCTAAATACTGTCAATATTGTTTGTAGTTAGCTTATGTATGGTTGTAAATATCATGGAATTACAAACTCAGTGCAACATTGCGATTTGAACTTGTTCGATAGTTCCAAATGTAACTTGGACTCACATTGTTCGTAGATAGTTTCTGTATTGTTGCATTTACAATGAACTGTCATGGATCATGTAACATTGCACTTGAAACTCAATCAATGGCTTGCTTTATAACTTTTACAAACAACTTGTCTGTAGTTTATTCTGTTATGTTATAAACTTAAATATGACATTGAGCTTATGCAATATTATATTTTCATTTTACGATGGCAAGCCATACATAATATTGTGGCAATATTTTGTAATATTACATGCTTAGTGGGTTAGTCGTAACTAATATACAGGACAATGTCAAACTACATCAGTAATAAACGTTTAATTGAAGCTATGTTACGCACAAAAAATAAGGAAATTATTGGTAGAATGGCATCAATCGGATAAAAAATCCACATGGACATAAGCATTCAAAAACAGTGAAAACATTTTATTTACACCTCCAAACAAGGTTACCCCATTATTAGACATTCGGCACCCAGACTAATATAATGGACACAGATAGGGGTGGATCATTAAAGACCAATTCGGATTGGTTACGAAATAGATCGTCACGTGAACTTTTGCCGCCTTTCTAAACTTTTGAAATTTTATGGATTTGACGTATTTCTTGAAGACATTCCGATCCAAGGTGAAATAACTATTGGTAGCTATAGACTACATTAAATCCTAGTTGCGTGAGTTGTAGTGGAAGCGAAGGTACCCTCAAAAAAAAAGTTAACAGGGTAACCTCCCAAGGGTCCCCTATAAAATGCGACTGAAAGACCCCTACAGTATGAACCGAATCAAGGACCTCTGAAACCCATTCAAGGGGAGCCAAGCCAAGAAGGGAATCCTTTGGGGCTATCTCTGAGGTGGTTATCCTAGGTGCAGAGGCGGGTACCCGGGAAAAAGAAACCAGAGGAACCAAAGAGATCCAAACAACTTCCGCAGCTAGAGAAAACTTCATACACCAACTGAATCCAAACACGTGGGTGTGAAAATTACTCGAACTGAGAGGCCTTCATGCAGGGGCTTCAAAACCCACCTACTCGTGCAAGAAGAATATTTTATTTTATTGTCAGAATGGTGAAATAATAATAATACTTCCTCATGAACACTCGGAGAGTGTACCCAAACGCATAGCCTGTGCGGGTAAAGGACGGCTATTATTATTATTTGCGGTGGCTCTCCGGGACGTATTCACTTATCAGATGCAGGAAAACACCCGGAAAACCTACAGCACCACCCTGGATGATCGGTGCAAACTTCAAGCAAACCCCAGAATCGAAATGTGTCCGAAATCATCCATATTTGTTGGTAAAGGAGATTACCGTAGTTGGAAGATTTGAATTTACGAGTTCTAAAATAGCAAAACGCGAACTGTTATATGAACATCAATTCCCACAAAATAAACGAGTAATTAATCACTTCAGCAGAATGATAATTAAACATGGAATACTGAATTATGTCAGGTATATGGATCAATCATGTGGAAATAAATGTATATTACTCATATCATATTTTTCAGCTGCGTAGTGATATTTTTCGAGTAATTGACTTAATGACGTCTCAATCGGCATACCTTACTACGTAATAATATAACTGACACGTTATTAATTTTGAAAGAAACAAGGCTAAATCCACTCCTCCAATAAATGAAAACATTACCCCAAACGATTTTAATGATCATTTTGTCCAAGTGGCCGAATCTATAATAAAATTCCTACCTGGTATTCCTCAACTGGAATTTCTAAAATTTTCAAAGATTCTTCCAGTACCGTCCTCTTCTCTTTTTCTACTTCCAGTTACTCAGTATGAAGTCAGAGATACCATAAATTCGTTAAAAAATTCTTCATGTGATGTTGTCTATCACTTAAATAGCAAACTCATCAAAGAAACATCAAATATAATTCTCGAACCGTTAACCGAACTAGATAATCTAACTTTTAGTACCGGAAAATTTCCGGATATTTTCAAATTTTTTAAGGTTATTCCATTATACAAAAAATGAGATACTTCACTCATTGAAAATCATCGTCCGATATCCATCATTAGCATTTTTTCCAAAATCGTAGAAAAAATTCTCAAACAAAGACTATCAAATTATTTTGAAATCAACAAATATTTTAGTGACACGCAATTTGGTCTTAGGGCTGGTAGCTCAACCACAGCTGCAGCTATGGATATAGTGAGTGGCATAGTCGAGGGTTTTGAGCAGCGAAATCATTTAGCTATCACATTGTGCGACCTGTTGAAGGCTTTCGACTGTGTCGCTCATGACATCCTACTAGAAAAATTACATTTTTATGGAATTAGAGGTGTTGCACTTTCCCTTTTTGAATCCAACCTGAGAAATCGATTCCAGATTCCAGGCTGTTTGTTTCAATAATAGTACATCGGATTTTAAAGAAATGAATCATGGTGTACCTAAAGGCTCTGTCTTGGGGCCACTTCTATTCATTATTTATGTTAACGAGCTAAGCAACTTCATGACCCCGTTCAAGTCTGTCCTTTTTGCCGATGACACGTCATTTGTATGTTCGAGTCCAGATTACCATATTTTATTGCATCAATCTAAAGAAATTGAAGCATAAGTAGAGGCATGGTTCAGAGCTCACAATCTGAAACTAAATAATGACAAGTCTCAGAGGCTACTTGTAACTCTCATGAGAACAGAATCTAAAGTTACTCGGTGTTACCTTGGATCATAAATTAAATTGGAATGCTCATATAGAACAAGTAAAACATAAACTGTCAAGCATACTGTGTCTTCTGAGACAGCTTAAGCATATTTCAAAATGCGACATTATGAGAACAGTGTACCTATTTCTCACATTTTCATTCTCACATGGCCTACGCCATTTTACTGTGGGGTAACTCCTCAGCTGCGAATGTTATTTTTATCCAACAAAAAAAGCAATAAGAATATCAGGAAATTCAGGGTATAGAGATACGTCTAGACCCTTATTTATTAAATTCAGAATTGTGACGCTTTCATCCTTATATATTTACAATTCACTTATGAAATACATAAAACATCGTCTAACCTTACTACACATGCTGACATCCACCATCATAACACTAGGAACTCTGATAATATCAGAATTCCTAGATATATGCTTTCTATTGCACAAAAAAATTCTCTAGATATTAATCTTTATAATGCAAACGAACTATCAAAGCGTATTTGGTAAATAACAGTTTTTATTCTTTCGACGAGTACCTCGAAGAAATTCCAGGTGCGACTTTTTGCCTTTGAGAAATTCTTACTGTTTTTATATTTATATATTTATATTTTATATAGTAAATTGGTTTTTAAACTATTGGTATATTTTTTTTACATTTATGTTTTTTCTTATTTTATATGTTGTACCTATTTGTGAAATGGTGATTTCTATTATTTTTTGATTGCATTTCTATTTTTCTATTGAAAAACAAATGACCTGCTATAAATGTACAAATGTATATGATATGGTCGAATAAACTATCTATCTGTCTAACTGAAACTAATTCAGACCTTGCCTACCTATGAGGTTTCATAGAGACAGGAAAATATGACCACAGCTCTGAAATTTATGATATCGTGAAGGCAGTAAATTTGGAAGATACGTACCCACTTCCTTGGATTGAACTAGCCGATTGCGTCAGAATAAATCAAATAGCAATCGGTATCTTTTGAGAGAACTCAGGTAGTTGGTAGAGTATGGAGAATATTCGTCAAGAAAGATTATTATGGTACTGATTTGCAATTACTCAATGTTGGTCTCGAAATTTGTGTTAACCATCTCCTGAAATGATAAGTTTTGAGATGAAATTATTTTGAATACGGTGTGTTCCCAGCAGCAATACTCTTATGATTTCTTAGGAATGAAATTTTTTTAAACATTTTTTTTTCGCTACAAATGGTACTTCGGGATGATGGAATATTCGTATAGTCATTTTCCACGCCTATCTACGACACACTGAGAACTAAAACATTTGGAAAAGCACACTACGGATTCTTCAAGACACCCTAAAATGTTCAGATCTCAGTGCTCCATTTCTTGAAATATACAGGGTGTCAACTATAAGCAGCAACATTTTAAACATTCACTTACACGTCAATGTTACATGTCCATGTCGATGTCAAGTAAATTTCGCAAAAAAAAACTCTGGACACAATGTACCTGAAAATGTCAAATTATTTTTTTTTTTCCTTGGTGTTTTGGCATCGACTGCTATGGTCATTAGCCATGTGTTCTTGATAGGCCTTGTTACTAACTCCATACGCCACTTTAGGAGCAGCACTGTTAATTTTTAACGCAACAGTGAATCGTGTAGGATTATTCCCAGCCGACACGAGCCTCAGTCATTCAGACTTTCACATCTGAAATGTCAAATTATTGCTGGAGGATATGACCAAATGAACAGTTTTTATGTTGAAATGTGAAAAACTGATATAACTCATCAAGGACTATTTATCTGTGAATGGCAACACACCTTGCTCTTCATTTATTGATGTGTGTTGCCAACCACAGCCAATCATCGAGGTCTGGAAGTTTAAGAGTGTTCTAAACTAGAATCAGGTGTTAGTTTTTTTGGTAATATTCCGAAATAGCTGTTCAGGATGATGAAAAATTTATGAACACATTTTTTTCGGCTAACTACTTCCAATTAAAAAGGGAAAATTTGGTAAAACATTTCAGGTTTTTTATATCACTGAACCAGATTTTAGATTCTCCAGATCTCGATTCTTGAATCATTGAAAAAGCCTTTGAACATCATTCCTATACCTACGTTATGAATTGAACATAAAAAATTCAGTTGAAACGTTATTAAAATTCAAAACATCTCGTTTACTTTCGAAGTGCAGATCGCAAACTTTGCATTGTTTGAATAATTGTCACAATTGTTAAAGTTAGTGGACTCTCAATATGAAGGTAAAAATAACACTTCGAACAACGTATAACATACGCAAAAGAAAACATATTACCAGAAATAGTTATTTGTATGCTAAGGCCGCGAAATACCTTTTTAACGTACCGAAAGAACAGTTATCGCCGAGGCCGCTTGCGGCCGAGGCAAGATAATCTTGAGGTCGTTAAAAAGTTTCGCGGCCATGGCATACACACTATTTTTCGTGCAATCGTTAAAATTATTAAAATAGATATTTGTAAATAAATATATTATTGCTCTAAAATCAACAGCAGTTCAATTTATTTAACAATATCACCGTGTGCTATGGAAATGATATGTTTCAATATATACAAAATATTTTGACAGTTCTTGTCAAAACGCAAAATGTCTGATACTGATAGCGATATTTCAGTACCTTCCACTCCTACTGAACTCAAAAGCGTTGTAAATTCGGCGCTTTCCGTTTTAATACCCGAAAAATCTAAACGGCAGTACGAAAAATGTTACGGCGAGTTTAAAGATTGGTGTGACAAACAGAATGTTAAGACGATGTTTGAAAACATTTTTGAAAGTGACGTTTGGTTTCGCGGCCGTTGATATGGGTAACGGCCGCGAAATTAAATTTCGCGGACTGTGCTGAGAACGCGAAATACTGACTTCGCGTGCGAATGCACGAAAATTGATTTTACCGTGAGATATGGATAGATCAACCTATCATTCTTCATTCCGATATCAGTTGACTGTTCAATTCATTGTTGACATCGGTGCTGTACATACATTAGTCATGAAGTATAATTAATCAATCCCGTTTTCCGTCTGTCACATTTGTCTTCATTAACTCCCAGATTTGATATCTTTGAAATATGACAATGAACATTACACAGAAGCAGTTCTAGAATGGTTACGTCGAATACCCTGTTGTAGCTAGATTGGAAGTTGACATTAACTTCATCAGCCCAATTATTCAGGAAATTGATTGAAAAATTCAACGGATCGAAAGTGTATCCGGTTCATGACATCGCTACTGCTTTATAGCAATGAAATTATTTCATTTAAACGAATGATTCACTAACTCAGTTGACAAAAAAAAAGTATCTGTTCTATTACATTCTACATTCTACATTCTAATACATATAAACTCATATTTTCTAATAAATAGAGAGAATACAAAAACTTCCAATTTACAGAAAAAATATATACTGTGTGTTGAAAAAAGTTGAACAGCAAAGTTATTCAAAATAAATACAACTTTTATATCAAAGATTTTTCCACATCACCTCAATTTTTCCGGAAAAATCAGAAAAACCCATTTTTTAGTTTTTTTTTCTCGCGCAAAAACTAATTTTTTTTCAAGAAATTGGATGTAAATATAACTCCACATGTCTCAGGTAAGCTGTGATTTTTTTGTAGGGAAATACACATTTTTCCTTATTTTTTTCGACACATTCCGAAAAATCGACCTCATTGTCAACTGAAAAGTTTTACCGATAAAGTTCGTCTTATCATGCTCGCCAGCTGCCAGTTTTTTCGTCAGATTATGTAATAAAAGATTAGCACTACTGTAGAATTTTATTCCAGAAAACACGAAAAAATTAAAAAACAGATTTTCAAAAATCAATTTTTTTTTATTTTTGTTCTGAACTCATATTTATTTACCAAAATTATTGAAATTAATGGTTGAAACCTTTCGAGAATAAAAATTTCAATATTAGTTTCATGTTACCTCAATAGGTACAAAAAATAAACAAGGACATAAACGAGGATTTGATTATAATAGAAGGGCGAAAGGAGGTGAACATTTGGGAGTGAAAATGTTTTCTCACGATTTGCAGCGAGAACTAACATCCTACAGAAGAAAATTAAGGAAAAAGTTGTTGGCAATAAAAAGAAAGATTTTGTATTCAAGATTTTTCCATATAACCTCAAATTTTACGAAAAAATCAGAAAAACTGTTTTAATTTGGTTTGAATTTTTTTTCATATGAAAATTGTATGTTTGTCGCCAAATCTTGTGGAAATATATCTTTTAATGTTCTCAATTAGATTTTATTATGCAGCGAAATATTTATTTTTCTCGAACCTCTTTGAAGTACTCGGAAAGGGGGCGACTCCTAGTTAGCAAAGTTTTCATTTCTTCTCTATTTATCAAAAGAAGTATCAGTATATTTAATACTACAACGTGAATTTGTAAATTCCATTTCTATAATGACAATGGTTGGTATGAATAACACCAGAGTTCAAACTCCGAGTATGTACTCATGACCATGAGCATGAGTAAAAAATGCACTAAAAGTATTACAACAAGTGTTCGAAATGATGGCCTTCCTTTTGAATACATAACCGAGCTCGTCGTCTCAAATTAAGAACAGCCTTAACAATATCCCTTCTTCTGATAGACCTGAATTGCGTGATGATGTTGTCTCTAAGTTCATCTACTGTGTCATATTCTTGCCATAGATTCTCCATAGATTCTGTTTTTTAAACTGCCCCACAAGAAGGTATCCAAAACTGTAAGGTCAGGTGACCTTGCTGGCCACCTCACTGGTCCAGAATTTCCTAACCACCTATTAGGAAATCTTTGGTGTAAATATTCGCAAACTGCTCTTTTAATGTGTGGAGGAGCCCCGTCATGCTGAAACCAGCAGCTGTTATAATTAACAAGGGGAAACGTATCCATATGTTCTTCGAATTCGTTTCTTAAGAACCGAAGATAGGTTTCCCCGTTCAAAGTATTAGAGAAGACATGAGGTCCAAGTATTCGGTCGTCATAAATTCCAGCCCACACAATTAAACGAAACCGAATTTGTGGTCTGACTTCTCTTAAGTGTCGTGGATTATTTTCACTCCAAATGTGCTCATTATTTCTATTAAAAAAACACCACAGTTCGAAAAAGTACTTTCGTCGGTTCAAATAATGTTTTTCAAGAAGTTTGTAGTGTCTACCCTATTCGAGAGCGAGCTACAAAATTCCATCCTTCTCTCAGGATCACCTGGATGTAATTTTTGTGAAATATGTATCTTATAATATTTCAAACCCCTATTTTTGAATTCCCTCCAAACGTTCGTCTGTGGCACATCCATTTCTGCCGATACTTGATGTGTTGATTTGGAAGGATCTGCATTTATCTAAAAAAGTACCAAAAATAATTATACTTCTTCGAATATGGAATGAACAATTATTTTACCTCGGCTAATAAGTTACGTCTAACATTTTGTTCCATTCTGCTTCCATACTTCATTCTTGGTTTTTGAAACGCACCGTGCTCAGCCAAGTGTTTGTCCAAAATTCCGAATAATGTTCTATCCGGCTGTTGTCTTTCCGGATATAATTAAAAATAAATTTGTGCTATTTTCGTACTATTCCTATCAAATTTATAATAAAGTTTCAACATATCTCGTTTTTCTTCATTTGAGAATGAGGACATTTCGACTGAAGTATTTGTGTAAACTTATGATGTTTAATGAGTTCTGACAACTAGTGTTTATTAAACAAAATTTTTCGTTGGAGTCATGACCATCTCAGATGAAGTTGTTTTGTTTAATATCTGTGGTTTCAGAAGTGCTAATCATAACAAATTATACATTAATGAAATCAGAATGAGAATCACTATTTTTCTGTATAAAAAAACAATATGGCGCCCATAACAGAAAAAAAAGTTGATGATGAATGCCAGAAGACGAAACGTCGGATAGTGAATCTGAACATGAAAACGTGTAGCTGAAAAAAAGTATCAATGAAAATGTACTTTTGGTTTTGAGCTATGTTGTCAAATAACGATAGAAAAAAATAAAAACGAAATTTCCGATTCTCAGTTTTTTCCGATATTTCCAAGTTTCAAAACAGTATTTTGTTAAGCACCAGAATACGCAACTTTGCCCCAATTTAAGCTTCGACGTCTCTCGTGTAGTTTAGGAGATCCCAATGGTGAGGGTCGAATTTGAATTGCTCTGTATAGCAACACCCATTTTTTCTCCAGATTCTACACCCAAAAAGTCACGATCATACGTACTTCCTCTGGTTTTTATTCATATTTGCTCCAAATTATTGAGTATAAACTAAATTCTCATTTGGCCCAATATGGTTTTGTTTAACTCTTTGCTATCATTTTGTGAACTCGAAATATTTTGTTTCACAGGATACACTACAGTTGCTGTCAAAACTCTCAAGGATGATGCAAGAGAATCAGAGCTCAATGATCTCCTTTCGGAATATCAACTGCTAAAAGAAGTTGCCCACCCAAATGTTATTAAACTACTTGGAGTTTGTACTGAACCAGGAGGACCTATATATCTCATAATAGAGTATGCAGAACATGGATCCCTGAGGTGAGCCCTGAATTATTATACGAGTAGCAAATAACAGATCAATGAACACAAACATTAAAAATTCAGAATGATAGTTTTGGCAGTGATAATATTTATTTATAATAACACTTGAATGAAAATGGGAATACTCATGTTAAATGAAAACACATTACTACGGGCATTATAATGTATACAGTGCATTATTTTTTCAGAGCTGCAACGCATTTCACGGATTTTTATTTAAAAGTGGACAAAATAGTAGTCAGTTTATAATAATTTGAAATAGGTTAATACGTATAATAATAATAATAATAATAAAGTTTACTCAAAGTTCAATAAAAAAAGCATTACATTAATTTGTATAAAACGGTGAATAAACGGTTTAATCATACCGGCAAAGTTAAAAACTTGTTGTGAGAAATTTCAGTTAATTGAAGTGAAAGATATCTTGAAATAAATATTTGAAATTGTTCTGAGACCTTGTTTTTTCAACTTTATGTTTCGTAGTATTTTTATTTCTTATTATTATAAATATGATGATTGAAGTTTTTATTCGTTTTATATTTGTAGATTTTATTTATTTATTTATTTATATATTTATTTCGATTTTGGGATACAAACAGGTGTTAACCCAATACAGTATCCACCAATTCACTAAGTACATTTATCTCATGGTTTACAAATTTTTTTTTTTCAAACTATAAATATCTATACCTACCTGTATACATTTAAATAGGAAAAATGTGTTTAGTACGAGATTTGAATGAGGATATTGACATACAAGATATATCCAGCTCAGAGAAAAATCTATTGAAGGTATCGCTCAATCTAGGAATAGGAGAATTTTGGTAATCTTATGAGTATCTCAAGGACAGCTTTATTTCTAGTGTTTCTGGTAGGCACGTGGAAACCCACTAAAGCTAGAAGTTGGGGAGCATCAAACATATTTTTGAGAATTTTGAACATGTAGACCAAGTCCGTTATTATTCTTCTTTGCTCTAATGTCAAAATATTGAATGAAAGTCTTACCGAATTTACATTTTCAATGTTAAAAATACCATCTACCTTAAAGTTCAAAAATATTATGAACCTACTTTAGATTCTCTCAAGTCGTACCTTGTATAAGTTTTAATGTGGATTCCAGATAACACTAGCAAAGCTCCGTCTGCTATAAATGTAGGTAAAATATAATGACTGAATAGCCTTCTGAGTTCTAAAATTCTTGCATACTCGCTAATAAAACCTAACATTTTGCTACATTTATTAACGACATATTCACAATGCAGATTGAAACATAATTTATTATCGAAAATTACTCCTAAATCTTTAATATGATTGACTCTTACTAAAATTTTACCAAGTAAGTTGTAATCGAATTCAAATTTATACTGATTTTTCGTGAAGGAAATTGTGGAGCATTTGTTAAGGTTAAGGAACAATCGGTTTGAACTGCAAAATTGTGAAAAATGATGTAAATCGGACTGAATATTCAAACAATCAGCAGATGATTTAATTTTTGAAAATATTTTCAAGTCATCAGCGTAAAGTAAAATGTTGGAATGTTTGAAACAATTTTTTATAATGTTTATGAAAATAAGAAACATTAAAGGGCCTTGCTGCACCCCAGATGTAACAGCGATAGGTTCAGACTTGAAACCGTTGATTGTCACGATTTGTGATCTATTGAAAACGTAAGAGGTAAACCATCTTAGCAGATCACCCTGTATAGCCACCTCAGCAAGCTTTGACAAAAGTATGTTATGATCAATTTTATCGAAAGCTTTGCTGAAATCCGTATAGATGGAATCTAGTTGGATTCTCTTGTCCATAGAATCTGATATGTATCGACAGTAAATCATCAAGTTGGTTTCAATAGATCTTTTAGCAAAGAAACCATGTTGTTTCTCAATTATCAATCCTTTGATGTTCGGAAATAGATGATCATAAATCAAACTTTCTAGGAGCTTACTGAAAATACACAGTTTACTTATTCCTCTGTAACTGGTCACGGAATTTTTCAACCCACAATTTTTGTAAATAGGGACAAGGTATGCAGTTTTCCAAATTTTTGGAAATTCTCCCTCGCTGATAGATAGATTGAATAATATTGAATATGTATAAACTGTTTGCACAGTTATTTACAAAGAAAGCAGGAATATTGTCAAAACCACCCCCCTTCTTTCTCATCTAAACATCTTAATTTATTCAGTACATCGTCTTTGTTAAAATAGATTTTGTTTATCAGATTGTTATTTGAACTCAATTACAACTCGGTCGGTAATTGTTGATAAGGCTCATAAACTCTCTTGAAAAAATCTGCGAACAATTTGCAGATGTCTTTACCATAGATTAGATATTAATCATTATGTTGTATCCAAATAATTGTCTTATATCCATTTTCTTCGATTCCTTATATAATTTTTTACTTGGATATTAATAACTTCTACTATATATGATTTTCAAAAACCATTTCTGAGGTTGGATTTCAATAACATACAATATGGTAATAAGAGAGTGAGGAAATTTCAACAGTGAATGAGCTCAACCAGATACAGTCATGCTTATCTATAAAGATAGATTACGAAAAAATCGATAAAAAAGAACATGCGTCAGAAGAACACTTCTTTCTATCATATAGTGGTAAGAGTTCCTTCTCATCCTTGCTGATGTGTAAATGGGAGGAACTATCACTAATAATTGTTGTTTTTTGACTAAATTCAATTAAAATTAATATCATCATTGAGTTAATGGAGCTTTGTGTAAATATCTTCAATTACTTCTGGAAATAAAGTGTTTTGAATTCGACTTTTGACTTTCAAAATTTTGTTATTTATCAAATAATCGTAACCTATTTCCGGCAGCCTGGAAGATAGTCTCGTAGGGAGAACATAGAAGACTGCCTTTTAGACTGTTTCGAAGGGAAAACAGAATCAAGTCCTACAAATTATTCTCTCAGTATCAAATTCAATAGTAACTAAGCCGATTGAGTGTGAAAATAATAATCATGGCAGCAAAATGAGTCTGCAAAAAACTGATGACTTATCATATCCCACTGAAATATACTATGAAAGTTGTATTCGTAGGTACTGCTGCATATGGGGTTGTTCACTCCTTTACTATTACGACGTATAGGGTTTGCACTCTTGTTTACCTTCTATGAACTAGGGGCTGTAGCTACAGATGGAAGTTTTTTTCAAACTTGATTCAGGTTTATTAAATCAGCAACTAGTGAAATTCAAAGACATTAAAGGATTGAAATGCTGGTAATATAACTGAGGGAAAGTTAAACACAGGATTTGAATATACGAGACAATGTCAAAGTTCTCACTTTTGAACAAACAATGGTCTTGCATTTTTGAAGGCATAAAATAACTGGGATGCAGTCTAACTTTTCCAGAGATGGTACCAAGAAAAACCATCAACATACTGCCAGAACCCAAACAGGCTAGGCCCCTTCAGGAATGACTTCGATAATACCAAAAAGGACCGAGGCCTCAAATACAATGGCAATGAACTAAAATCAATTGGCCTTCGCGAATCATGCTGATACTATCTTTTTGTCTTCCGTGACCACATTTGTAAATAACATTATCGATGACCAACTTTTTTGGATCCAAGCAAATTTAACTATTCACTAAGTGTTAAAATTTCTGTGCTCTCAGTACAGGGCACAGGGTTAATATACAGAAGGGATAAGACTAGTTCAGGTATCGTTTGATATCGAGAGTTTGTTGACATAAGATACCTAACACATATTCATAATATCCATGAAGATATAAAAAACAATTAGTCCAATCTGATTATTGCTGTCAAATGCTCTCGACAGTTCCAACTATTGTTTAAATGGAATATAATAAGACTAACGAACAGTCTTTGCCGACCAAGTAGGCTTGTTATGGCAAGTACCTGTCAGAACACAACTATTCCCCTGGCTAAGACCACGACGGGTATTGAATTAAATCTAACAGATACTTGTGCAACGTTCCTCAAGCATCAGAGGACGCAATTGCAAGTGCCCTCTGTGACCACCCAGCAGATTTATGTTTTGATTTGGACAGGGTGACCACCTGCAGACTAGTTTCGAGGTTGTTGCCTCTCATCAGTGCAAGGGTAGGTCAAGACAGACAGCACTGAAGCCATCTGTTCCCGTTCCAAACCATTACACACTCCGCTGCTTGGTCAACTCTGGTTCGGTTTCTAGGCCGCTCCACCTAGCGAGCAGAGGGAGAAAACTCCGAATCTCCGGATTAAGAGATTTATGTGAAGAAAACAGAATTCTTTGGGAAATCTTTCAGTAACGAACAGTCGTTGCCGACCGATGATGAACCCTTTACTCCCATATACACCTACTAAGTAGGATTATTTTCGCAAGTAGTTGTTTTCTGACAGGTACTTTCTTCATAATAGGACTAGTTCAGGAATTGTTTGATATTGAGAATTTGTTGTCATTTTTTTTACTGTCTTTTTTGAGAAACGAAACGAAATACCTAACACATTATCATAATCTCCATGACGATATAAAAAATCAATTAGTCCAATCTGATTATTACTGCTTTCGATAGTTCCAAATATTGATTGAATGAAATATAAATGATATGAAGCACATTCTTAATGTTGAAAAACTGTTTGTAAAAATGGCTCTTGAGGACATTTTACCGCCAATCATGTCATGAATACTTTTTCTAATTTCAATTATTTCTTCAGAAATTATCTTCGACGTAGTAGAAAACTGCAACAAGATTCCAATAACCCATCATCACTACCGCAAAAGGACGACGATGAATTCAATTACGATGAGCCGAAAACAAGTGATATCACTCCAAAAAACTTGCTTTCGTTCGCATGGCAAATATCTAATGGTATGGCATACCTCAGTGATATAAAAGTAAGCCGTAATTTCCAAATCTATAGGTGTTATGACCTGATTATTTTCATGTTTCAGTTGGTGCACAGAGACCTGGCTGCAAGAAATGTTCTCTTAGCTGCTGATAAAGTTTGTAAGATATCTGACTTTGGTTTGACCCGTGATGTCTACGAAGATAATGCTTATCTGAAACGAAGCAAAGGAAGAGGTAATGAGTTCGTGCTTATCAATGTTTTTCGACACAACTGTCTAAGGGACACTCCAACCAGTTTATTAATTCGATCAACTGAATGAATATGGATCAATTCTTTGGGTAAAGGGGTTTTCTTTCAGTAATTTCACAGTTCAACAAGTCATTGACGTAGATCTTTCATTGAACTACAAACGCAAAAAACGGAACCATCGAAAATAAATAATTCGAGGTTATGAGCATAATCAATCAGATGTAATTCAATTTTCAAGGTTTCTCAGATATTTACATAACAATTCATTTGCCGGGGTGACCGTGTTAGTACAGCGTTCGCCTTTGAAGCGAAGGGTTGATTGAGGGTTCAATTCTCCGCATGGTCATAGGTTTTGTGCATGGCATCACACGTTGAAAGGTGAAGGCTGCATCTTCTATAACTCACACAAGTCTCTCGAAGACTTCTGAGGGTTGACGGAAATAAAAACAATTCCATGTTGGTAATAATATTCTGGAAATAGGGATTGTAGGCCATTCACATCAGCAAACATAGAGAAAAATAGCAAAACAATGCAAACTTTCACAAAAGTCGTATTTTTGATTATTTCTGATTATTTCGTAGAAAAAGAATGCAATAGAGTCAAAAACTGACAAAAACAAAGGAAATATCATTCTCTATCGTTCTCCAATTTTGTGACCATTTCCATTGATAACTCGTTCGAAAAAAGTCTGGAAGAGTAGCAAACGCAATGAAACCTTTGTTTCATCGTCATAAGTCTCACCGAAACTTTGCCACCTGCGCCGATGATGACAACATATTTTTTTTGGTTTATTTCGTACTTAACAATAATTCTGCTTGCAACCTGAGTTCATTATGAAAATGATGCAGAAGATTTTTGAGTTGATCGGAAATGTACGTAGTAATTTCCTATAAATTATATAAAATTTGCCAGCACCACAGATTGAGGGAATTTTGATTTTCTTTAATTAACATCTTCCTATTGAACTTGTTATTATTTTTCTCTGCAATGAATCCACTGGATGTTTTCTCCCTTCACTCTTCTTGCTTCAGTTCCTTCTATATACATTTTATCTGGAAAATTTTAGGTTTTAGGTTCACTTCGTGACTATATCACACCCGAAGTTTAATAATATTATAATAGGTAGCACCCAGTTTTACTATGGATTCTACAGATGTATTACATAATCTATCTTTCAATTTTTTCCAATAAAATGTCCATATTCATCACCCAATAATAAAATTCTGGTACGAGTCTTATGAATATTTCCCGCATTTTCACAATTATTTTCTTTATTATCATCGAATGGTTCATCAAACAGAATTGTCTCCATGTCTATAACCTTTGTAGCCTTTTTGTTTTCTTGACTTCATTAACTTTTTTCTTCAAATCCGTCATTCAGTTGTTTTTAAATTCACTTTCAATATTATTTAGCTCAATTTTATAAAATTTATTTTATTCAGTTACCCAAGTAGCACACCTATATTGGTAAAATATTGGTACAATATTGTGAACATATTGGCGAAATATTTGAAATGCAATATTGGCGAGAAAAAAAAATGTGAACATTCGGCGATATTGGTCCAATATTTCTTGAATAATATTGGCGAAATATTCTTGAACTAATATTGGCCTCAAAATGTTCGGCGATATTGGTACAATATCGCTGATACAATATTGGTACAATATTCAAAAGTTATATATTCGAGAAGTAAAATGTGAACATTTTGCGATATTGGTCGAATATTGTTTGAATATTTTAGAAATAGTATTGATGAAATATTCTTGAAGCAATAATGGCCTCAAAATATTTATCGATATTGGTTCAATATTTATCAATATTGGTACAATATCATTTGGATATATTGCTGGATGTCAATATACCTTGGTAAATTATTAATTAAATGTCTTTTAGTTGATGAAGGTGACACCAGAGTCTGCCTTTTGATCGCCATAACCACTGAGTGAGCTGTCTGAGAAAACAAGTCATGATGTCATAATCTGCCAGAAATACTAAAGTTTTGAAGTTTTGAAAAATACTCGGAGAGTATATCTGGAGGCGAGAGCTCTAATAAGCTCCGCCTACCAGTAAATTGTTATACCATTGGCCGACTAAAATGTTCGGCCAGTGTATAAATAAAGGCTCAAATGGCTGTTTTAGGCAGTCATCCAGGAGCCGCCCGAGGGCTCGGACAATTCCCAGGAGAGAAGCCCTCACTTCTGGATGGCTCAGTAGTGTATAGTAGAGTCAAGTGTAAATAGTATTTCTGGTTTTTAGCGATCTTCGGCCTGGCATGCGAATTAATGGAACCTCGTTGGTTGGCAACACCAACAAATCCAAAAAGAATTTGTATGTCAGACACGTTCCTGCTGGTTTTCCAAATAAATGAAGAGCTCCGGAGTTGCTGAGATTTTGCGACAATGCCGTACCTCGGATAGGTGGTACTGAGCTAGCCGGAAGAGGTGAAACATCCTGTTTCCTACTATCCGAGTCCGCGCATTTGTTGACATGGCGCCCAACGTGGGGCCCATCGAATAAGGATTTGCGGTGCACTCCGATGGGAGGCAGGGCCCTCGAATAACTTTTCCAGCAGCCCGGACAAGGGGGAACTTATCGGAAAGTTTTCCTGGATGCACTTTCGAGATGATTCTGAAGCGAGTTATGCCAGTGGAATCGAGGATGCCGGTGTTGTTCGTGGGTTCGATGGAAGTGTTCCATTCCACAGCCAGCCTGTTGTTCCTGAGCCGGATGGCCAGGGCAAAACGACATAGTGAAAGCTACCTCGCCCAACAGCTGGTTGTCCTTAGCCGATGGGCAAGGGCGAAGACATATGGCGCCTCTTTGGAAGCTGGATAACGAGCGTATGTGGAAATATGTAACATTTCGTTACATAAAAGTCTCGTAAAGGAGTATCCTGGAATCCATACGATGAGTTGAAGACTCAAACATCTGCAAGATTTGGATAGCCAGTAGCTGTAACATAGTTCTCTTTTAGGTTTTATTTTTAGGTACACGTTCGAGAGAACTGGCCCTTTTCAGGGCAAATCCAACGATGTTCCATCCGCATGCCAAGCGATCCCTTAAAGGGGGGCCGTGTCATAATCTGCCAGAAATACTAAAGTTTTGAAGTTTTGAAAAATACTCGGAGAGTATATCTGGAGGCGAGAGCTCTAATAAGCTCCGCCTACCAGTAAATTGTTATACCATTGGCCGACTAAAATGTTCGGCCAGTGTATAAATAAAGGCTCAAATGGCTGTTTTAGGCAGTCATCCAGGAGCCGCCCGAGGGCTCGGACAATTCCCAGGAGAGAAGCCCTCACTTCTGGATGGCTCAGTAGTGTATAGTAGAGTCAAGTGTAAATAGTATTTCTGGTTTTTAGCGATCTTCGGCCTGGCATGCGAATTAATGGAACCTCGTTGGTTGGCAGTACCAACAAATCCAAAAAGAATTCGTATGTCAGACACGTTCCTGCTGGTTTTCCAAATAAATGAAGAGCTCCGGAGTTGCTGAGATTTTGCGACAATGCCGTACCTCGGATAGGTGGTACTGAGCTAGCCGGAAGAGGTGAAACATCCTGTTTCCTACTATCCGAGTCCGCGCATTTGTTGACAATGAGAAGTATTTAATATACTTTCGTAGGTTTTAGAAGACGTTCTATATGTAGAGCCACCTAGCGGATTTCCATCCAGGTTTGATCATGATATAATTTCAATATGTTCAATTGAATATTCAGCCAATATTCAAATTTCATCTCAATCTAGATGTAGGAAACAATATGAAGACAATATTTTTTTAACGATATCGATAAATATCACTGAACCAATATTGACCCAATATTAATAATTAAGATTTGTTGAATATTGGCGAAATGATATTCAACCAATGTGTAATCACACTTGGAGATACAATATAGTTTTTATTCCTAGAATCGATATTAGAGGAATATTGGGATTGCGATATTTATTCTAGATGTTAAAATCGATGGAAGACAATATTGTTTTATCGATATTGGTAAATATCATTCAACCAATATTGACTCATTATGAGTTAATATAATTTGTCAAATAAAGTGGAAATGATATTCAACCAATATTCTAACAAACTTGGAAATACAATATAGTTTTTTCCCCTATAATCGATATGACTGGAATCTTTGGATTGCAATATTCATTCTTGATGTGGACAACAAAATATAACCAATATTGTATTATCAATATTGGTAGAAATTATTCAACCAACATTGACCCAATATTTCGTTTGGTAATCTACATTCAAAACTAGTTCAACCAATATTCCACCAATATTATAAATATAATATTGTTTTTTGAATATTCACCCATATTGGACCAATATTGATTTTTCATTTACAATATATCTATATTGGCCCAATATGGAACCAAGATTCAGCCGATATGATGTGCTACCTGGGTAATGTTTCGAAATAAACATATTTTTTAAATAATTTTTCAAATCACAATTAACTTTTTCAATATTTGACTCATTTTGAAACAGAATCAGATTTTCTTTTAAAATATTATCATTTACTCCTTTAACAACTTCTACTCGAGACTTCAGGATGTGAATATTAAGTTTTTGAACCAAATTTTCAACTTTGAGATATTTTAACTCCTTATTTTTTAACAAAGACAAAGTATTAGAGTCAAGCTGATTTCTCAATTCCGTGTTTTCATTTTTATTTTTACGTATCAATAAATCCCTTTGTTCAATAATCTTTTTCAGTTGCAAGATTTCAACTTTATATGATTTTATTGTTTTGGGAACTGGTTCGTAAATTACCTGAACGATCTCCATATTGCACTGTAAGAATACTGAAGCAAACGTCAAAATAATAATGACAAAATGACTCAATGTCAATAAAAAATCCATATGTGACAATGAATTGAAATACTTGTTATTTCCTTTAGAATTCTCCTTTGAAGTGTGAACTGGTCTAATACAATTTACCACCAGAAAAATAATTTCTCAAAAGAATTTCCTTATAAAACTGGCAAACAACTTATTATGACAGTGACAGTACAGACTCTTACAATCTTTTTATGTTGTCCCGAACATCTTCATCAGTTTCATCACTTTCGATTATAAAGAGGTTCAATTATTGATAACCTTCACGCAGACTAATGAAAGAGATACAAAATACAAAATAGTTTTTTGTGGGCGATGAGAAGAAATTGAAAAAGAATATTGAGAAAAAGTTTAAAAGAGCATCTCCTGCTAAAAAAAAATTCGGAAACTAAAGAAGGGAATAAAAATAAGAGAATTCCTGAAAGTAACTCATGCACATCCACTAGGAGTTTGTGATGGCAATGTTGAAAATACGCGCAAAAATGTACTCCCCTGTAGTCGGCTGACCTGAACAGTTTTTTTCGTTCGACGATACATGTGTAGAGTTGGGTTTGCCTGATTTACGTTTCCCTTCCCCCCTTTTATGTTTCCATCGAATGTAGTTGAATATTTTTTCAGTTCCAGTAAAATGGATGGCTCCAGAATCATTAGCTGACCATATCTACACAACAAAATCGGATGTATGGAGTTTTGGTGTTCTGGTATGGGAGCTGGTAACTTTAGGAGCAACTCCTTACCCAGGAATTGCTGTGCAGAATCTTTACCATCTTCTGCGACAAGGGTACCGAATGGAAAGACCCAATAACTGTTCACCAGCCTTGTAAGTTCACCAGCCTTGTAAGTTCAGCAAGTCCTGTTGAATTTATATTGAGTTGGTCAAGAAGGACTGGTGTTATTTTCCAATATATCATGTAGAAATTATTTTCAATCTATAAGAGGGATAGTTCAAGAATATTATTTAAACATACAAGAATCGCTCGTATAAAAAATGATGAACGAATGCTTCCTTTCAATGACTGTAGGTGAAAATCTGACATTTCAGTATATTTTGAGATTTACATAAGATGTATAAAAATCCTGGTGTGTCGACTCATACCTGCAAAACTGTGGGATAAAACGGGAGACAATTCGCCAGCTTGATTAATATAAAACAAATGGAATCGTGGTCTGTTTCCTAAATATTCCGCATTTGCGTGTACCGCCACGGTCGGTTTTCTTGTTAGGGTAAATTTACAAGAACTGAAGTTTCCAAGTATTGCCGACGAATGGAATGAATAAAGAAATTATTGGAATTTACTGAATCATCTGTCTGATTATAAATAAAGTTTGTGGAGATCGAATTCTTTCCAGTGTAGTTTGTACAATTACTATGAATCTTCATCAAGTAAATGCTAAGTCAATCAGAAAAATTGAATTATTATCGGATGAATGTCTAAGAAAATATACAGCAAAATGGAGAAAATTGATAATAGTAATCAATATAAGGAAATTGCACTATGAAATTTGGATTCCGTCAGAATCATTCACTTTTGTATTGTATTTGAAGCTTTTTGAAATTCCATAAAATCAATCACCATATCCCTAGAATATTGACATGACTAAAATTCTTCAACGGCGCCATCTCTGGAACTGACTGAAGAAGCGGACCACTATTTCATTTGTTTATTTGTCTTCTGAGAAATCTAAACAAAATCGAATCACTTGAAACACCACGATTTTCAGGCATCTTAGATTTATATAAGGCTTGCGTGACATCACCTTTTTTTGTTATGAGAACGCGGGTCTTGGGGTTCTAATCATTGTCATTTTATATTTCTGGATCTGGGCTCTTGTTTCTCATACATGAAAAACGGAAAATCCATTTCTCCATTTCGATACTATGACCTAAGCTCTTTTATCATATCTTGGAATTTTCGCAAATAATAATTTTTTTTGTACAGGTATAAAATAATGAAGAACTGCTGGAAAATAGATCCAGAGAAAAGGCCTACATTCCATGAGTTGAGCAAATGTTGGGAAAGACTTCTAGAAGATAAAATGGAATATGTAAATTTATCTGGTGATGGAATACACAACAGAGGTTACTTCCTCTCACCCTTTGAAGAAGAAGGTAATTATATGATTCAATCAACGATTGCTTGAAAATAGGTTGAAGGAAGAGTTTTGTTCGAACTTTTTTCTACTGGAGAGCTATGTTCAAAGTTTTTTGGATATGGATGAGTATAGCAAAAATCCTAGGGTTTTATAAGAGAACTAACTACAGGGCAGTTTCATCTATTTTATTTTCCGCTTCTAAGTCATTACCTTTCGGACCTAGATGGTCCCGAGAAAATAACATTACCACGTTCTTTGTCGTCTTGAATTTCGAATAGGGATGATGTGGTATCTTTGTCGATCGGGAAAATTACGTAGGCGTCATCCACATTCTGAATGGAAAGAACACTTTTCAGGCAATTGCCCTGGGAGGTGTGTCATTCGAAGAGCAGCGTATATAAGCCTTTTTGCACTTGGCACTACCACAGCCCTTGTAGAATTGCAAAAATTTATATTCTAAACTTTCAATTTTTGTGTAGGGCAGCAGCTCGATCGGACTCTAATTGGTCGTTGTTTCTCTTCCTCAGAGATCTGGACAAAATTTGTTACCCAACTAGATCTGAACTTGAAAATTAACCCCTGAAGACTATGCTGCTTTGATATTCCTTCAATTGGACGGAAGGATGAGATATCTGGTCTGGTCCCATAGTGAAATAATTCACAAAAGAGTGGTACCAGAAAAAGTCGAGAGAATAAGGGGTGCTCAATCTATTGGAACCACTTATTTCCCACCATCGGGCAAATACATGCCAATAAGCCCTCTTCGACAATCAAAGCAAGACGATTTCCGCCTTGGAATTCTGTCATCCATGTGGAAGCAAGGGTGATTGGAATCCTTTAGTTAACCCAATGCTAGGTTTTGAACTATTCTAGCTCAGATGCAAATGCTGGGATCGAAATCGGGTCATCTGTGTAATATTCCAAAACTACTTCGTTTGATGAATCGTGTTGGGTAAGTGGTAAGAATCCTTCACTACTCGATTTAAACCTATGTCAAAGGTTGTGCATCCAAGATCAATTCGTACTCTCGGAGGACTTATTAATGAATGTAAAGCAACTAAATGCCACCCCACTTTTCACCAGAGTTCTCTTCACTTTTTCCGTCAGTTTCAGAGAAATCTGACGGATTTGGATTCTCAACAGTTTTATTTTCCTTTCGCTAAAATGTCGTTTCATATATACAGTTGGCTATCATTGGAATTCATTTTAGAAATATTAGTATCATGAAACCTACATAAAACAACATGATGATTTCGAAGGATCCATAAGCTTCCTCCTTCAGTATTTCTTTTGATGCAAGTGGACACCTCTCTTTTGTCAGTTTTTTTGTTAAGTTCCATTCAATTCATATCCCTCCATATCTCATGCGAAGTGGTCTTGGTGTAAGAGCTTTTGCCTCTCACCTTGCGGCCCGGGATCGATCCCACCACCTGTCACGGAGCTACAGTGTTTCGGAATCCACTTTTATGTAATATGCGGATCTCCCTTGCTTGCACCATCTCTGCTCTTGAGGAGTTTCTCAGAAAACCTGGGAGGTGGGAATTGAACGGTGAACATTTTGTGCAGAACTGACCATTGATTTGTACGAGTTTTTGCATACCTTCATTTCTCATAGTTTGTGAAAGCATTGAAATATCAAATAACTCTGTTATTTATGAAACTCTGTTTTCAGAAAATTCTGTCGAGGACTCCCCAGCTATTGATACCAGCCCATTAAATTTTTTGTCGAGAACTCAGTCGTACGAAAAGTGTGGAGCAACAGAGAAATCTTTAGAGGCAGAGCTACAAAACATCACTAGTACTCCAAATATCACTCAGGGATATGAGACTCCGGTTAAGATTCCTAGGAAAGTGAAAACACCAAGCAATGAACACCCTGGAGAATATACTGATATGTGCGGAAAATCATAACTTTGTCGAAAACAGAGCCGAGCACGATTGGCATGAGCTTCGGGAACTGGAGAAGTGGAGCACTGTTATGGAACTCTCTAAGATCATCGGAGGATAGAAGATTGAACGATTCATATTTTTGATGAACCAAGTGATGAGATATCATTTGAAAGTATCACTCAGCTTTTTGCTATAACCACTCAATGCATATGTATTTTCGAACCATATATCAATTTCAAAATATCTAAAATTAACGGTAGCCAGAGAGTACTTTTTCAGATATGTTTGTAATAAATAATAATAATGTAAAATTATTTAAATAAATTTATTCAAATTGTTTGCCAGATTTTCTTGATTTCTCTAACAACTAGTACGAATGTCAGCTAGCAATGCCAGGTAACAACTGAAGGATGACAGATGATAGATGATGATTGACAAGAGTGCAAGAAGATGATATAATGATAGGGGACAGATGACAGATGACGGGTGATGAGTGACACCTGAATAATTCTGACAGATGACAGGTGCTGTAAGTTAACTTACCGCACGTTCGATAAATGCAAATCTGACAGCTCGAATCAATCTGTTAGCGTGGTTTCCCTATCAGACCGTCATTTTTTTTAATTTTCTCGTTGATTGCAATTAGCATATAAGAAGAAAATAGTATTTCGAGACCAGAAAAAAAAGCAATAATTGGGAAACATGACATCAATGTTTTTTTCAGTGTGGCCAATTTGAGATGGAAGCAACCTTATAAAACATACTTTTTCTGAAATCGTTCAAGAATGCCCACTTTCTCGGAGCAACTTCAGGCCTCAAAATACGCTAATCTAGTATTTTAGTCCGTTGCTAAGCAACGAACTTTCCCGGACCGTTTTCGGACCTAAACGGTACGGGAAAGTAATTTCCCGTACGGTACGGGAAAGTACTTTCCCGTACGGTACGGGAAAATTTTTGCCGGCTTTTTTACATTTTAGACAGTTATTGAATTCACGCAAACAATATGTAGAATTCCTTAGTTTTTGATAATGCTGATTGCGATTTCAGAAAAAATAGTATGTGTACCTCGTAGTAAAAGCACATTCCCAGACTTCAATGCTTGTTGGCCTCGGATTAACGCCTCTGCCACCAATTTACATTGTCGTCCGGGAATGTATTGCTTTTACTACTAGATACACAATATACTATTTTCAACCAATTGGAATGCTTTTCTTTTCATTAGGTGGATAATCAAAAAGTCCAAGCACACCAAATTTCATGAATAAATCTTCATTTTCAGGGCCAACTATTCTTTTTTTCGAGGAAAGAAACTGAAAATTAATTAGCGATTTTGTGACAAAAAATCTGACTACACCACTGGATTTGTGACATTTTCATATGGTTCATTTTGGAATTTCATAGTTTCATCGAAATCTATAGATGAAAAATGATTTTAAAAAATCATTAAATAAAATGATATTTTCATTAAATTCCATCAACATATTTTTCAGATTTTGTTATTCCGTAATTTTCTTATTTATGAATACTGATGAATTTCTGGCCTGTGATATTTCAAGACTTCCTGGTGTTTTCCAAATTTTGATAAGAGTTCTGAAATTGAATTGGTGGGTTGATTGAACGGCATATTTTATATTTTCATTTTCCTATAACTTTCTTATTGATGGACGAGTTTCAACAAACTTTCAACAAGAACTACAGGAAAAAGTAGCAAATCCAGTGGATTAGTCAGATTTCTTCAAAAAAAAATTTAGATTTTTCACCCTGGAAAAAGAGAATAGTTGGCCTTGAAAAGGAAGAATAACTCATTGAATTTGGTGTCCCGATGGAATTGTCTACCTATTGAAAAAAAATCATTTTATCGGTTGAAAAATTAAAGTTTGATTTGATTGCTTCCATTTTAAATGGGTCACACTGCATAAATAAATGCAATTATTTGAAAATGCTGCTGCATTGCAAACTTCATTCTTAGGTCATATAAAAAAAGCCTAAGTCGGAAGTATGATAGTGATATTGAATGCCCATAATTCATCCTGGTTGATTCATAATTATAGGAAACTCAGTATTTTTGGGTTGAGTTAAGATGTTTCTTTTTTCCAGAATATATAATCATAAACTCCAAAGAATAAAGGGTGATTCAGTCATAAAATCTGCCAACCTCATAAAAATTCACGAAAACCACCTTTCTCTTAACAATTTTTGGACTTTAACTCGGTTGAGGTAGGAGTTTTCTTTCACCAATGTACTTGATATGCAAACACAAATACGGCACTTTCTATGACCAATTTTTTTTATCTAGCTGCCAATATGAAAATAAAAAATTTGAAATTCTGACTGAAATCAAGTGAAAACAGACTCTGGAGTAATCCAAATCTACTAATAAAAAACACAACAAGAATCCTAACCTGTGGTTCGAAGGTGCCAATGGAAACTGTTTGCGTTTACTTGTTTAATATATACTGTGGTCAAGATAGAATTCACCAGCAGTGTAGGTATTTTGAAATGGTATTTCGGAGATCATTTTTTGGAGATGGAAAAAGTGGTGAAATATTCGTAATTTATTGAGAATCTTCAGAATAACGTCAGAAATAAACGATAGTGAATATCGTAAAAATATCTTTTATTCATATATATACATATAGGGGATTGCAGCAAAGTCAAAAGTGTACTCTTTTGAGTTTATTCCAAGCTTTCGTAAATTTTATTTACATCTTCAGGGAATTACAAAGAATTATTTATTTATTTATTTATTTAGTATGTTACAAGAGTAGAAGTATTAACTTATAAACTCTTAATTGCATATTTGTTAATGGTGACAGTATCAGCCATTAATTTGAAGAAAGGAAAAAAAACAAAAAAATTATAAAATTAAATAATGAAAATTAAGTAATGAAAAGCCAATCAGTTGAAAATAAAATATTCTGGAACAATGGTTGGGTTGTCTTCGTAGTAGCTGTCTAGTCGGTTCTTGAAGGTGTTCACAGTGGCAGATTCGACAATGTTTGGAGGCACGTTGTTCCACAGATGAAAACTTCTGTTAAACAGTACGTGTTCTCTTACACATTTGTTACACCTCTGTCGGGTTAATTTGAACTTGTGACCGCGTAGCCGGTCGCTGGTGTTAAGCGTGAACAGAGGTGTCATGTCGATTCCATACCGCATAGTAACTATTTTAAATATTTCAATAAGGTCACCTCGGATACGCCTCCAGTAATGAGTAGGGATGTTCAGGTGGGTCAAACGGTCCTTGTAATTCAAGTTATTTAGTCCACTAGCAAGTTTGCTACAGCGACGTTGTACGCCCTCGATGAGTTTGATATCGCGAACCAGCTTGGTGGACCATACAGGTGCTGCAAATTCAAGCAGGGGGCGGATGTAGGACTTATACAGGGTGCACAGGAGCTTCAGGTTAGGGCTCAGAAAAGACTTTCTCATTAAATACAATGCACTGTTTGCACGCTTCACTATTTTATTGACGTGGCAGGACCACGACATATCTCGCGTCATAGTTATTCCTAGGTCCACTTGTGACTCGACATTGGGGAGAGCCGTAAGGTTAAAATAAACTGGTTTCTGGATTATTAGAGCCCATGTGTAGTACTGCACATTTATTCACATTGATCGGAAGTTTCTATCTGAAGGTGCATTTAGTCAACATCATTTTAAAATTGTGCTTAAATATATGTTAAAAACGAAAGTTGAATCTACTTCATCAAATGGTGCAATTTATACAACAATGTTAAGTTTATGCTAAAAACCTTTGTTACCGTTATGTTTATGATAATGCTTATGCTAAAGTTGACTAAATCAACGTTGATACTCCAGGATTCGACTTTATCAATGTCTGACTGGATCACGTAGTCATGCGAAGTTGGTGTGTTGATAATTTTCAAGTCATCCGCAAAAAATAGGGCCATAGATGACAGTTCCTTTGACAGATCACTGATATATTATGTCAATTTCATATGTTGATGTTATTAAATTTTACTTACAACTATAGTGAGGTTGTTTGACATGTTCTTAATGTTTTCAATAGTGACATTACAGTATAAAATTGTAAATAATATGAAAAAAGACTTTACGAATATAAATAAACAGAAAATTTTAAAATTTCAGTCGAAAAACAAAAGACTTGTTGATTGTATCTAAGGAATATACATCAGCTGTCAACTGACAATAGAAAAGAAATCTTCAATTCAATGTTACCAACTGTAATCTTGTACCAACTGTTGAAAATTGAAATATACGACTGTTGTTTTGTAAGTTAGGAAAAAATTACATTTCCAATTGAGTAGTTATGGAGATATTATTATTCATAGGGAGAGTGTGGTCTAATGACAGTGAGAAGGAATAAATCTCACTCAAATAATTTATATCAGTTCTTTTATCCATACATTTTTTATCTTGAGATATGAAGGCCATTTCCAAAAAAGTTCTCTTAGTCATATGAGTCTCTTTAGCTAATATTTTAGTTGAATTATAATTTATTCGATGTTCAAATTTGTTAACATGATCAGCAAGAGCACATCTTTCAGGATGAAGTCTACAATCACTTTTATGTGAGGAAATTCTACTTTTCAGGCATCACAGTCCTGACAAGTAATGCTATACACTACATTTGAAGTGGAAGTTAATGTAATTTTATCTTTTACTTTTGAATAAATTGATCTAATTTATAAAATAGTTTTATTTGCTATTCTTAACTAGTCAACAACTACTACCCTTTCTATATATACATATATACATACAGCAGGCACCCACAGATAAGATTAACGAGAAAACTCGTAAGACCAACCCACTCTCAGGTAGCCATCCACCTATAAATACCAAAGTGCATCGAACATCAGATCGTCTTTTGAGATCAAGGAGTAGGCAGATAGAGACCTTGTTACCACATTAGACCACGACACGAGGAGTAGGCAGACAGAGGCCTCGTAGTCATTCTCTTGAAAATGGCTCCAAAGCAGGAGCCGAAACGTCGAGTTATAAACTCTCAACGCGGTTCAACCCATGAACTCAGTAATGTACATACATTTCATTTATTTCCCATGAAACATACAAAATTCGAATTTCAAAGGGAGGAATTGTTTGTCAAAGAGAAAAACATTTAAGCAGCAAAAAAAATATTATTCAAAATTTAAATTCAGAAATTTTGTGTCCGATTGCATTATTTTGAAATCATGACATTTCGTATCAAACATATTATATTAATGACGAACATTGTCACCAGCAGTAAGCAATATCTAGGTAAACTTTAACTTTCTACAATGTAGGGTATTTTCTGTTTCTAGGGCTCAAAAGTAAAACTTTGATTTCGGATTCTAGTAAAAAAAATTACCACATTGGAGAAAATAATACCCATAACACAGATTTCTTGGAATTTCTGAAATTATTGTCCCGTCAGGAGCCTTGTCACTAATCTGATTTCCTTTCTGCTCAGTGTGATCAGAGTCTTGGTTCCGCTTTCGGAGACTGCCCGTATACCCCGAAGCCGGCTGACTTACCCATTCTGGAGCCATCTGTGTACCAAATGATCCCCTTGGTGGGAAGCAGGTGGGTGCCCGATCCGCTCCCAGTCTTCCCTTTTTGGGAATTACTGTCTTTTACTGAATCGTATGGCAGGTAACGAACTGTCACCCGGCATTTCAAGAAGGGGACAATCCCTTACCGTCTGATTCCATAATCGAGAATGTCGATATATTCCCTCGCTCCGTAGAAAATTAATGTTTTCCATTACTTTAGGACCTGTATAAAACGTCGTAATCATGTTTCTGACTTATGGCTTTTTTTTCTGGTCTTGAAATCAGTTCTTCTTCCTACATAACAATTGCCATAAACGAGAAAATGAACAAAAATTTCTGTGATTTTCCTGCAAGTTTTCCAGTTTCATATAGTATGATAAGCACGAACTAGACTTATGGCATTTTTTATAACAGAATTTTACATTAACAAATTTTTATTGCAGATTATTTCGTTAACGAGGAAGTTTGCCAGAAAACAAAAAAAAAATCCGTCCTCAACAGCTGACCGGCTAATGGGACTTTTTCTTCGGGTTCCTAACAATATTAAATTTCATTCTGTCGATTGCCATAAGCGAGAATATGCATCAGCAACCAACTATTTTTTTACAAGATAGCGTCCCTATTTCAATCCTTCAAGTATTGCAAACATTATGGTTTTTATTTTTCACTATTATATTGTTATACCTATTCATTAAAATGCCATAAACGAGAAAATAAAAAAAAAAACTATCTGCAAAAGGAAAATGAATTTTTTATATGCCTAGCACACGTCCGATCGCTAAATTTTCATTTTTTGGGAGCAACTTGAAATAATTTTCAGTGTTTAAAATCCCAGAGAAGAGAAATTGAGTCAGCAAAATCTGTCGTTATCTGACGGTCTGTATACTTTTAGTGGAAAATGGAGCAGACAGATTGAATCGAGCTGTCAGATCTGCATTTACCGAACGCGCCTATAGTGTGATCTCTCTTGGTCAATCTAATAACATAATGGAATATACCACTTGGTATTTCCGTTTTGGTTACAGCTATAAACATAGTGAATCATACCTTCGACTTCCAGATACATAAAGTGTGTTTCAGTCGTCATGGAAACACCCTTCCATCTTCTCTAATTTTTGACGTAGAACCATGAAATTTGCAGGATCGATAGATACACTAGAAGTGAACTCACTGGATAGGATAGGAATTTCATAGGTAGCTTTGGACATATGTCGCCATGGCAACCAAATAACACATATGTTTGCAAGCAAGAAATAAACGTTCAATTCAAGTTCGAATCCATTCAGATTAGTTTTTTAAATAAAGAAAAGTACATAATAGCATGCAATTATAATTCACAACAATATGAGTACGATCATTTCAGAAATTATTTTAGTATTGAGATAGAAAAACAATAAGTGACTTCGTATCATTTATTTAAACCAATAGTCAGTGGAATTGAATACCAACAATTAAGACATTTTTCCATAAATTAGCTTACAGAGAACATATACTGTGAAACAATTTGGTGAGACTCAACAGAAATAAATCAATAAATTCACTTAAATCTACTAGTTTGCCATTTAGTAACTGTATATACAACTTATCTCTTAGTTTATTACTAATGTGAATTTCAATGGGTAAAGGGGATGAGGATGTAGAAAAAATGGCAGGTCATGTACACAGGTGGACAAAGAAAAAACTGAAACTTCCCTCTGTTTACTCACACATTCCAAATTATTCTAGTTGATGGTTTTCAAAGAATATTTCTCTTACATTTTTGCCATAGTGCAGACTGGAAAAGTCAGTCGGTTGGATACTTCAAAAAAAGGAATCATCCCATTTTGACTTTGTTTATTAAAAAATTATTGAAAATGAAGGATCAGGGTGCATACCGTAAGACATTTCAACTTCATTTAGATTGAAAACAAATTTGACCAATTCAAGAACAAAAATATCGAATTTCTGTTACAATTACAAGGAAACTGACTCAACTTGATTGATTGAAAGGAAAAGTGTACTCCATTCATGATTTGGAAAATATAATGATGAATGAACTAAAAATTCCCTATTTATTCAAACAAAGTTTTACGAACAACTCGTTTACAAAGAAAGGCAATATATTGAAAAGTTTTGATTATGACATGGCTTGGTAAGGAACAATTTTTGAATTTCAGAATATCATAACTACTCTCAAGCATGAAATGGAGTCAAAAATGTTTCTCAGTCGTACAAATATATCTCAAATATTGGAAGTGGTCCATTCTCATGAGAAACTTTCACAAAATGTAATAAACTTTAAGGATTGTTTCTCTAGCGCCAAGATTGAATATTTCAGAGCCAATTTCTCGATTGCTATACTGGGAGAATTTAATACGATTTTCTTCAAGCAATTTCTGATATTCATGTTCTACATGAACTGCAACTGAACAGTTCCTATACCGGGTGTCCGCAGAAGGTGGCTTGACCCAATGACTTCTAGGTGTTTGAAGATAATGGAATGTAATTTAGGGGATCCACATACAACATAAAAATGTATTTTTACAAGATCCGGTTCCACAAAAAGTGAAATACATTATTGATTCTTGAATGAGACAGCCCACCTCGTATATTTTCACTTCTTTTGTCTTTGTATTAAATTCTGAATACAACCATGTATCACTTGTCACTTTCTGTAACCAAAATTATTTTTAATAATGAAATTTATTTTTTAATCGAGAGGGCTGTGGATGAGTGCAAATCATTAGTTGCAACAATAACATTTTGGGAAAGAATAATGAGCCATGTAAAATTGTATATTTTAATAAAAATAACACAGTTTTTCAAATGGCAATATAGTGGCTCGTTGAGTTAGGAAGATACCGAACACTGTTGGGTACTGTATAAACTTCCATAGAAAAATTGAAAAAAATACGTTTAGGCCAATCAACCTCAAATTAAATTGCACCTCCAATAATTTTTTTCAAATTGTAGATCACAGTGTGCACATTACTGCTGAGAAAAATTATCACCTCAAGGGGGGGTGGAACCCCCCCAAAAAACGCGTTGAAATTAATTTTTGAGGTAATTTCGAAATATCTCAAAAAATTTAATTTAAATAAAAAAAAATAACTTGATATTCAGAAAGATCACAAATTTTTACAAAAAAACTGTCCCTACCAAAATTTTGAGAAATCGGACGGTATTCTTGAAAAAAATTGTTGAAGTTATATGCTTTCTCAATGGGGCAGGTGTTGCGCCGGCTCCCGCCAACGTGCATTTTTTCAACCAGCGCGTGAAGTAATAAAGTTCTATAACTCTTCACATAAATGTTCAATTCGGATGAATCTTATGTCATTTTGAAGATAGAGATCGCAGCTTTGTATTCTGATATTATTTATAATTATACGCGCAGTGGCCAGTGCAAAAGTGCAATTGAAAATCTTATAATATTAAAGTTACTGACTTCGTGAAATAATGCTTGTGATTACTGAAATAATGTCTTATCACTTGTAGCAAGTAAAATGAACATTGTTAAATTTTATAACGTTTAACCGGTCCAAAATAATGTTGCTTTTAAATACGTGTGTTTTAAATTCTTCGCATATTTTAGGTTACAAAATCTTGAGGGAGATAATAAATTCCAATGCTAATAACTCAGAGATAAAAGCACGTATCAACATGAATGAAAAGCCAGTTTGCAGAAAAAACCCTGCTCTTATTGAAAATATTCATACAAATTTGGTTACTTGTACAAATTTTAAATGCAATCCAGTAAATCTTTTAAGTACTTAAAATAGAGGTTACTCGGCATTTGATAGCATTATTGTTCTATGGAAAGAAGAATTAAATCAGTCCTTGACGGAATATGGGGATTCGATACCGAGGAAGACAGTGCACCAAAGGAAACTGTCCCGAAGTGTACCTGCTTTAAACTCATTGAGATTCTAAAACCTGAAAAATATCGGCTTGGGACCTTGTTAATGCGGCAGCTAGCGCGCCGCTGTAGAGTATACAGCGGAGGGCGCGGTTCTGTCGGTGCGCAGTGGCAGCAGTCAACGTTGCTCTATGTAAACGTCAGATAATATAAAAGTTCTTGTGCAGATTACACTAGATACCTGGATAACATCGATAGTCGGAGACGAGGAAACATCTCTTAGTGCTTTGTCACTGTTATTAATTGAAAATGGTGAGTTTATTTTTGAAATATTTGTTTCATGTTCAACTCAGCTCTGTTTCAAAATATCGCAATGTCAGATATGACTTAAATTTTCAAAATTCCAAAGGTCTACCAAGGAATTCAGGAGAAAATTCCAGTTTGTTATTAACATTTTATTGAATGAAACTTGCTTAAAATGCATAAATTCTTAGGATTTTATACGCTCATTCAAAAATTTACCTGCAGAATATAAATGTTTGCCTAGTTGACCAAGTTTTTTCTATTCAACGGAAAGTGCCCAGTGTTAGTGTTGTTTCAGAACTTGGCCATGATGTTACTCAAAATTTAAAAAAATTTAAAGGTCCAAGTAGGAATTCAGGGGAAACTACCAATTTGATACTGACATTTTTGTGAATCAAACTTGCTCAACACTCCCATAAGTGTACCCCGCTTTGATTTTTATATGTTATATGTACCAATGTTGGTAATAAATGTAGCACAGATATCTGTTGACACTTGGCAGTGATTGTTCCGGATTGTGAAGATGAATACGAGGAGACTGAAGATGAATTAGATGATGAGTTGTATGAGTAAATAAATATATTTTTCCCGCTGCCGACACTGTAAATAGTCCATACATGCTTAGCAACAAAACAGGTAAATGGCCTATATCATTCGTTTACTAATTCATCTTGACAACGGAACTTAATAGTGTCATTTACATGCCTAGGGTAATAATGACTTTGACTTTGACAAGTAATACCTTCAGCTTCATTCATATCAATTTTTAGGTTATGAGACCTTTTGAATATTATTGTTGTCTGCTTATTCGGTAACTTAGTTACACGCACAAGCAACTTAGAATGAAATAGCGAACGAATAATCATGAAGGAAGGGTAAGAAAACAAACTTCAATTCAGGCAAATTTTGAGAAATGTCAACAAGCAGCGGGAAAAACGTAATAAGTAACACGGAATGTATCGACTGTTATCATCCTCGGCCAGCGACAAGCCTCGGCTTTGTCTCGGCTCGTACTCGCTCACCTCGAATGTTAACACGTCTTTACATTCCTTGTTACTTAAATAACTATTGCTACACATTTCTTGATGGTGATTACTTGTGGATTCATTTCTCCATACCCTTTCTCGATATCATAGAAAAACACTATCATATTTCGGTACCTCCGGTCCGCGTTCGATTTATACAATAAGTTGATCTTCTATCGAATTTGCGAATAATTCTCATTACAATACTTCTAAATCTCAATAACAACATTTCTCAACGATTATTTACCCACACTAAGAGTAGTAGTTTGAGGGTTTTTCCAAATATTTTCATCCTTCCCCCTCCCCCAATGTTTCCGCGATGCGCGGGATATGCCCCTAATGCGGGGGCGGTAAAATCGTTTCTAATAATTTATACCAATTATTTTTACAAATTTTCGCTCAGTTTCATTACTCAGGACTGACAATTTTACATATTCATAGAAAATACCCAAAAAACAAGATTTCGGGAAGGGGTTGATGCCCCGGGAGGGGGTTTAATTGTTGGAAATAATTCGCCCCCATTATTAATACCGATTTTCACTCATATTTATTGCCCAGAGCTGAAATGTCAAGAAAATACCTTCCAGAAAAAAGTTTTTAGGATTTTGTGGGGGTTGCACCCCCCCAGGGGGTAATAACTTTATTGCTAATTATTCAACCCTCCGTGACGACCGAATTGCAGAAAAGAAATCGGCGAAGCAATTTAGGTTGAACTTTTATGAGAAAAATTGCTCTGTTTATTGGCCTAGTTGGATCTTTCTCAAAATCAATCAACTTCTGGTAATAAAATGAGATTCAAATGCATCGAGTAACATGGGAATAATACCACTGATGTAGATCAAAATTATTGAGTTATTGAGTATGTACTAATGTTGAGTCGCTTCTGCAAAAGTAAATTAGGTATTTATTTTTTACGTTATTGTTTGAAAAAAAATTCCATATAATAAAATTCATGCAAGGAGGTATGCTGTCAGCATTGAGAATAATGATCTTTTCATTAGTTGTGTTGGTTACAAGGTTACTTGAGATGGATTTAAATCTCATGTAAATCCAATCTCAAAATATTCATAATAAGAATTATCTGACGTAATAATTTGAAGTTTTTTATCTGGCGTTTTTTTAAACCTAATATTGTTATAAACTGCTATTATTTCCTATCCCGACGAGGCATTCCAAAATAATTAGTAAAACACTTTCAAAAACTCAAAATAATTAGTAGAACACTTGCAAACACTAAATTTCACATAGCAGATATATTTTAACTAAAAATAGTAAAGTTGTTTTTTCCGAAAATTTTAGGACTTAAATTAGTGATTGAAACATCTCCACAGCCTTCTAGAATAAAGCATCAATTTCGAATAAAAAAAAATGTTGGTTTCAAATAGTGGCGGTGATAAAGATTCGCCCCCCCCCTCCGCCAGATTTTGTTAGGATATTCATACATGTGTTTATAAAATCTGAAAATACCAAACATAATGGGACCTAATTCCATATAATAATACACAATATACTTATTCATTATATTATTTATACTGAAATATTTTCCAAAGGAATGAGCAATATTCCGGTATATGGTTTTATTGTGTATGGGTCGTGGTGGCCGTGCTGGTAGAGCGTTCGCCTTTGGAGCGAAGGGTCGAGGTCAAGGATTCAAATCCCCGCATGGTCATTGGTCTCGTGCATGGCATCACACGTTTAAATGTAAGGGTTTCCGAGGGTTACGCGTAGGGATGCCATAATTTGCTAGGTGATTTAAATATAAAATCTTACCATCGCAAAAATCTGTCTGGTGCTTGTGAAGCCATTCGTAGATTGAGGAATATGAAGTTTAGGGGAGCACTGTTGAATTGCCAAAACGGCGATGTTTTTGTCATCAAGTTTACGAGCACGTTCATGTTCAGTACTTATTATTTTACCCACTGCACTAAGTCTCACCTGTCACATTGTACTACGTAAATGTTTTTATCAACTTCAACTTTGAAAATGTTCTTTCGGCGGAAATGTCAAAAAAGTCAAAAAAGTTGAAACAACGAACAAATATCCGGAAGACTGCTCAGAATACATCTATAGTTTCTGATCTAAAATATGCGGCCAATTCTGCAGTGCTGAGCCCAAAGCGCGTAAGTCAAGACCAGAGAGAGTTTAGAATTCCAGATGTATTTTGAATATACGTTTTTTTTACTGACATTTTGGATGGCAAAGAACAATGAGATTCTGCCAAATTTGTTCTTCAAGTCAACGGGTCAGTAGAGAGTGAAATTTAAATTATGGAAAGAATCGAGATACGTCCTTTGGGCTTAGGAAGGCATATTTCATAAATTGCTTTATTTTTTCGAATCTCATTTGAAAATATAGTTTTCCAGTTTATTAATTGCGTAGATCAGTTATGCGAGAAGTTATTTCCGTATTTTTTTTAGTATTTTTTCAGCATAATTTCTCCTATAGATAGTTTAACGAAACAGTCTGGATTTAAAAATGAAAGGTAGCTCATTAAATCGTGTACTGAGTTGATTAATTAGTATATCGAGAGACTCGTAGAAGACTTTAATTTGGAATCTTTTTAGACCATCTTCTATTCTAGTGTCATTCGCGAGTTCATCAAAAAATGTCTTATTAGATGTCAATGTTGGCTTAATGTCCCACGATTTCACCAAATTGAAAGCTTCTCTATGCAATGTTTCGAAATTGTCTCTAAAACTATTAAAATTATCTATAGCTCAATATTTCCCATGCTCGGCCCAAATCAACAGTTTAGACACCAAATTGATATTTTCCAATGTTTTGCTTCGGTATTCACGGAGCAAAATAAAATCATGATTACTCATACTATTTTGCAAGGAGTTTGCTTCCGCTCTGTCAGCTGTTTTTTGCAAATTAAAGTAAATGTTGACAAACAATTACAATTAGAAAGTTTTAGCAAAGAGGTCGAAGGGGTCCCTTTTGTAGCAGGGCCCCCCGCACCGCGGGCTCTACGGACCCCTTATCGCCGCCACTGGTTTCAAATAGTGACAAATGATATATGATTGTATTCTGTTTGTCAGACGGAGACAAAAGAAGTGAAAATCTACCGGGTGTTTGAAAATGGAAGGTGCATCTCACCTCCCATGAAACCAGAAGTTGCACTTGTCAAAATATGCAGTTTTATGGCGTATACAGATTCACCAAACTTCATTCCATTATATTCGAAAACAAAAAAGTTGTAGGGGAGAATCTTCCGCGGACACCCGGTATTGTGAAATGAGCAAGAAGTGACAAACATTTCAAACGAACATGCATGTGTAATTTTGTAGAACGAGCGTACTTATAAGTGGAAAATGGCTCATTTAACGCTGATTCTGCTCTATAGTTTTCCTACGACTAGACTAGATCATCTTCTCCACTTGAAGAAGTTATTGTACAGCGAATCTATCGTCGTGGTTTTGTAAACGTTTGTAGTGAAAATAATTTCATTTAGTTCCATTATAGATATTTACTAGGGCTATTTGTAGCATATCATACAAAATCAGTTGTTTTCATAACAGTTTTTATCATCAAATTTTATGTCGTCACTGAAAATACAAAAACAATAGGAATCGAACACAACTTTCCTCAATTCAATGAAAAAAATGATCAAGATTGAATCTCACCTGACAGTCCTGCATTTACACTGCAGCCAATCTCTGACCCACTTAAGAGCTGAAATTAACTGCTGAAATTTAATACCAGGAGGTATCAAATTTTGAATATCACCACTCATTTTGATAATGTGTTGACTATTTCATGTTTTGAAATACATTTTATGAATTTCTGAATGTCAAAAAAAAATCCGCCATGAAAGAAAATTAAGAAAGTGGGCAGTGTATCAAATACGTCCTGGGCCCTGTTTCACAAAGATACAAAGGTTGTTAGTAACAGTTCTAAGGGCCGGTTGTTCAGTCAGAGATAATCTGCAGTTTTACGTGAATCTTGGTTTATCGAGTTGTTCACTGCATAGTTAGAACTTTAATCCTGGTTTGATTCCAGGTATTGCTAAACCATCAAAATCGATGGATTAGGCACTCAATGACATAACATTAGAACTGTAATATGAAATAGTATGGAAAAATAGTCGGAAATAATCGGAAATCACTTTGATGATCATGGACGGTGTAATAACATAACTGATGATTAAGATATTATTCTAGTAGTCCTATTAGGGCACCTCGTACTTATAGATTACGTGAAAATCATTTCGAGAAATGGTCACATGAAAATTTATATTAAAGTACAGATTATCAAACGATATTGTGAGGATTATTGTGAAATGGTTTCTCATGAAATCGCTAATAAAACTAATTGGTTAGTGCATCATGTAATTTGATACTATTAGGTATTTTTGTGATGATTCCAATACTGAAAATTATTTTGTGGTTGACGTACACCAAAGATTACAATGGCACATTCCATTACATGATTTTCCTTTTCGTGGGAACCAGCTAGTACATATTTGCACATCTATTTTGAATGAATCTCACATCTACCTCAAAAGATCTATCACATAGGATGGTTTGCTGATGAATTTCATTCTATTTCATCGTTTAAAGCGCCTTCAATGAGTCCGTTTTCTACCAAGCTCTCCAAAAAATTACGGGAAAGTAAGAAACTACGAATGGAAAATGTTTGGTTATATTTGATGTGATGATGAGTTTTATTTTTATTCTGATTAAGGTACATGAGGTCGTTCTCGCATCAGTGAGTCCTCGTGTCCTCAGGTGGTACTATAGGGTTTTCCATAATTTTTCCGCAGTTGGAATAGCAAATACACCACATTTTATTTGTTAAGTCGCCCCATGGTGCAAATGGTTGTGGTACTCTCTTTAGTCTGCACTTATGTTCAGATCGGGAAGTCTATCACCTTTATATTTTATAATACATTAACTATTCCACATTTTCATTCATACTTGAAAAACTTTGTCGATAAGTTGAAAAACTTCTGACATTAAAGTATATTTTGACTTTGACTTTTCATGAAATAGTTCAGATGAACTGCAAAATCTTGGTTTTCATTATCTATGGTCGAATTTCTACTGAACAACATATTTGATGGTAATCTAGGATTAGACTCCAAACTAAGTTTGATAAATCATTGGATTTTACCATGGACTGAACAACCGGCCCTAAATATCGGCAACTACAAGTTATCTAGAACAAGTGTTTCACATATAATTCAAAATTATGAACTAGTTTGCAACAAGTATGGTTGGAAAACTGGCCAGGAACAAGTTTGTAATCATAGACTAAAAAATAACCAAAATGTCAAAAACTGTCACATTTGGAAATAAGCTATGTATTTTGAAAGAAATACGAGAAAGTCAAGATATTCTGTACGGTAATTTTTCGGATAAACTCACAAAACAAGACAAAATACAGTGTTGGATAGCAATTCACGAAAAAGTGGCCAGCTTAGGACTTGTGGCCCCGAATAAGAAATGGACCTACGCACGAGATGTTTTTTTGGAAGAAATTGAAGAAAGCAACAATGGTAAGTTCAAAGTATAGCCTTACATGCTGACGAATTATAATGAACTTGTTTGTTTCATCAGAAAAAAGTTGATGATAGAAGGAAAACTAGGACTAGGGGAGGTACACACTGCAAATATACAGATGTCGACCAACTTATTCTCGATATCATAGGACGTGATAGTCCCACAATTCACAGCCTAGGGGTCCCCGAGACTGGAGATAAGCAGTGTGAGCCCGAATGGCCTATATATTGGCGCACAAAATTTAACCAATGTCACCAATACTTATGTAGACATGAACAACATTATTGATGATAATTCAAATGGATCAGCATCTGCTCAACTGAAAGGTATTGACATGAGCGTTGAAACATGTTCTTCTAGTAAGAAAAATAATACATCAGTTGACGAAACTACAATCGAGCTTAAGAAGAAAAAATCAAGCATGAGATTGAAATACTTGAGAAAGAAAGTTATTTAAAAACATTGCACGTTTTGAAAATGGAGCGAGAACTACAGATTTCTCCATAAAAATTTACACAATCATTTCCTCCTGTTACCTTCATCTTCGATATCAGCGAACCATCTTGGACCTTGAATGACAATGATGAGGCGAGCGGTGAAGTTGTTCAACATACAGAAATATAGAGTTGAATTGAGCATTAAGTATGAAGTATTCAGTTTTCAAATCCTATATATTTTGGTGAAAAAACAGTAAAAAATATATCATTTATTCTTTTCTATTATTCACATAGCATAGGATTTTGGAATTAGTTTCCATTTCTGAAGTAGTTTATTAGTTGTTGCTTCCTTTGTATCGCATTTTCGGGAACATGGCCAACAACTTGGTGGATTTCATCAACACGTTCATCTTCATCTGTCAAATGATTAACATTTTGTTGCTCTCTGGTAATATTTTACAATGATGTATAGCATTTGCAGAATAAACTGGTGATAAACGAAGATAATTGAGGCATGGTAATTTTTCTTTCAGAATTCCAAAAGTGTTTTCAACTAATCGCCTCGTGCTTTTGTGTGCTCTGTTGAAGGCAGCTACAGCTTCATTATTGATAGTTTCAATTGGAGTCATGAGCCATTGCAGTAAAGGATAACCAGAGTCACCTAGGATTACTGCATTCGGAATCCAGCCTTCCTCTAGCTGTCGAAAGAGACTGCTATTCCTCGAGCGTCATGTACACTTCCAGATCAATTAGCACTGACATAATAGATTTCTAAATTTGGCCCACAAACAATCATACAGTTAATGGAATGGTTACCATTACGATCGACGAAAGCATCCTCATGTTCTGTAGGAGCATCAATTATCACTAATGTGCCACAACCTACATCCTGGGGGAATCCTGCTACGGCGAAGAATCTTGCAACCACGTTGACCATATTGTCAGGCCGGCGAACAACGGAAATTTTATTTGGTCAACAGAACATACAACTTTCTTCACAGATCTACATACACTTGTTCTACTAACACCATGTGCATCAGCTATGACATGATATTGCCCCCCATTACCCAGCCAGTGTAATGCTATACAAAGCTGCATTTTCCTTGACAGTGCGTGGGACCGATCAGTTGGATGAAATTGACTGTGCCCGATGTCAACAAAAAGTTGCTCCATTCGTGCAGAAGTCATTCTAAAACGTTCATTGAACTCGTAAACTGACTCAAAGTGAATGTTCATTCTCTGTCTAAATCTCCTGCGTCTTTCGATGATTATATCGGCTTCATCTTCTAAGGAAGAACTATGCCACATGCTGTTAAATCTTCCGAAATGCTCTGCTGAAACACTTTGACCTACCTTTTGAGTTAGGTAAAAAATGTTAAGTAGGCAACAAGTTATCAACCTTCAGTTATCGACAACACTTGCTATCAACAAGTGATTTCATGGTTATTTGTGAATTATTTTCTTGTAATATTGTAGAAATCTATTTGTCATTACAAGCATGTAGACGTACTTTCGTGAAACGTTGATAACTACATATCTTGAAAAATTTGTGAAAATTCACTTATTACTTACAAACTTGTACCTTTGTGAAACATTTCAGAAAACAAAGGGTAATCTGAAAATGGCTGCCATTGGTAGTGAAAATGTTATTATTCATTTATTGGTTTTTCCACTCAAATTACAGGGCACTAAAGAAGTTAGTTCACAAGATGCAATGAAATTTAACAGAATTTTTATTACTCTATTTATTATTTCCATTCTCATAATCACAATTTTCATGGCGTGAATATGAGTGGCAGATAAAATTGAATAATGAAAGTTTATCTGACGCATCAATTTTCCACAAGAATTTATTGAATTGTCTGGGTTTAAGTATGGTTCAAGCTATCCATCCACATTAAGTTTCAGAAACTTCAGATTCTACGAGCTATGTATTCCTTTGATGGAAAATGACAAGCAATTTCGAAAGCTTCGTGGAAAAGATTCCCATTTAAATTACTTTTCAGTTTGAATAATAACGTAACGAAGGCGGTATAAAACGAAAATGACCGGCACTTGGAAGATAATCAATTTGTTAATAGTACGGGAGTCGAAGAGAAGTCGACCTTCACCTATTTGTTAACAGGATAAAAGATTTTTTTGTGATTTCATAAATACAGGGTGGCCAATTTTTAATGAAATTGTATGGGTAACTTCCAAACCATACTAGTAAAAAGGTCAGTTAAATGGAGAAAAAGTTGCACATCTGGAAGCATAATCTATCGGTGGAAACTAATCGAAAATATCAGGGCCGTTTCTTGAGGTATGACAAAAAAAGTGAATTCGATCATTTCTGTATTTTTTTTGTTATATTTCATTTATTTTCAGAAATATCGAAAAATATTTCTGAGGTTTATTTAAGATGGTAAATTTTCTTTGATTTTACGTCTTCAGATTTTGTATCCAACGTTTCGTATTCTCAGGACCACCCTCAACTATTTTTTTAAAATACGTACCTGGATGTTTTATGACACTATTCGAATCAACTTTCCATTCTGAATTCAGAGGTGTATCACATGATGCCATTTGAAGACGGGTTTCGGGTGATATGGATCGTAATCAAAATTTTATTAAATTAAAGTTAATAGTTTTCGTCATCTTTAGTTGAATCAACATTCAACTAATAAGATCCTTATCCTAGTTTTACTGATTTAGATCTGTAGTGAATTTATATTCAGTGTTCATTTCAATAAAGTGTACAATACTTCTAGCATAAATTGAATAATTATCTTAAGATCCTGAAAGAAGATTTTGTAATCGATTCCAAGAGAAGGTAAGACAAAATAACAACTTTGCACAAAATATCATTTCGGCAGACGAAATAACATTTACGAATTCTGGTATATTCAATCGAAGAAACAAACATTTTTATGCCATGGAAAATTTTCACTTAATCCAAGAAGTGAAACAGCCCTATCGTTACTTTTTATCTTTTAAGCGAGTTATTGTTGAAACAGCGCATTTTTTTATATAGATAAACAACTCGTTTTCATTACTCCACTTTATAATGTCATTGGTGTCTTCTTGTAGTAATACAGAGTCCCTTTCTGTTTGTATGTTTTTGAATAGGTATCTTCAAGTCATCTGCAAAGAGTAAGCATTGTAAATAATTCAATATCGATGGAAGATCATTAATAAATAAAATGGATATTAGAAGTCCGCAGTTAGATCACTGGGGCACACCTGAATTTGCATGAAATTTCCCAAAAGTATTTCCGTTGTGCCTAACTACTCATTTTGTGACTAGTTTTTAATCAACTGTAGGAGTTTGACTGAAAGTCCAAACCTACTGATCTTTTCGAGAAGAATATCGTAAATAACTTAAAAAGCTTTGCGAAAATTTGTGAAAATTATATTTAAATGGGATCTGTTATGTAATGTTCGAAATACATTGTTGATGAAAATTATTAAATTTGTGTTTATTGGCCTCTGGGTTATGAATCCGTGCTGCTTAGAAGCTATACACCTACGTATAGAAGTATAAATAACTTGCTAAAATAACTGCTCACATATAGAAACTTTCCAAATCTTTGAGAGGATATTTGTAATGATTTTTAGATTAAAAATATGTAGCAATGATTTAAAAGGCCATTCATGGCTTTCTTTCAAAATTTATGGAGTTATACCGTCTATTCCTAGATTTTTTCGGTTTCAATCTCTTGATAGCATCAGTAAAATCAGTTTCAGTAATTGATTTCATCAGAAAAATATAATTATTCACATCCACATTATTATTATTACAATTTATATTATAGAATGCTTTTTCATGAGAATAGACCGATGAGAAAAAATTTGCAAATTCCGTTTTCCAGTGATGTTCCAACTAAAGTGTATTTAATTGAAATTTACGTTATTGACTCTTTCACAATAAATCTGAAATTGATTCAATTGTCTTTCGTTTTTCCAGCATCTAACTTATTATCTTGATTTCAAAAGACTCATTGATGAAATACATACATTTTCGAAATATATTTCATATGGACTGACATTCATTTAATGATGTTGGAAGGTTCACATTCTAACCATTAGTTAGTCTATACGGAGTTTTAACTGAAAGTATACAACCGGACCTTAGGGCCAGTTTCACAGGTTCCAGTTAAGCTTCAGATTAAGTAACTAATGGTTAGAATGTGAACCTTTCAACATCATTTAAAAAAATGTCATTCACCGTCTAAACTATAAGGGCCAGTTTCACAGTTCCAGTTAGAGTCCATATCAATTAGGTAATGGTTAGATTGTGAACCTGTCAACGCCATTGAAAAAATGTCATTCACCGACCAAACTTTCAGTTAGTTATCTGAAGGTTAACTGGGATCTTTAGTCAGTTATCTGGAGTTTAACTGGAACCGGTGAAACTGGCCCTTAGATTAGGAGCATAAATGAGAAATTCCTTCTCTTGAAACAACGTGACGCGTTATACATGAGTTGAAGTGGTGTATAAAAAATAGATCGGTTCCAGATCATTCACTGATATGATCCTCTCTGTTACCTCATGTAACATAGACCTACCCATAATCTACCGAATACACGAGTGGTAAAAGAAGTTTTCTTTTCTTTTGTCCTCAAACAAATCTTGGAGATCAATATCTCTAGTATTTTGCATCTCCGGCACCTGATTTGGAGTTTCAATGCCTACCGAAGAACTTCGAGCGTTTCTCGTAGTCCACAAGATGATGTAGAGTGTGGAAAGTTTCAGTTGATCCTATGGGGTTGTCTCAAAACACAATGTAAGTAACACGCACATTATCGACAGTGGTTGTCAGCATTTAACGACTAAATGGAAAGTCTAAAACTCAACAGTAAGCCAACAGGACGTAGGAGATGAATGCTAGTGCACCCAAAGAGGGGCCCATCCTTTGATTGCCACCATGCTGCATCGCTTCGGGATGTTCACCTGAAAAAGTGAGGAGTGAGCATTGAAAACTATACATCATAATAGTAGTTATAATAATACAAGTGATGTCGGGGCGTGGCGCAGAGGTTAGAGCGTTCGACTCTGAGCCAAAGGTTTGGAGTTCGAACTGGAGCTGGAATTTTTTAATTTAATTTAACCGATTACATTATTAAAATCTCGTGGCTCGACTAGGGTGGGTCCTGCACGATTCACTGTTGCGTTCCAATTGACAGTGCTGATCCTAACGTGGCGTATGGAGTTAGCAACAAGGCCTACCCAGAACACATGGCTAATGACCATAGCAGTCGATGCCAAAACACCAAAAAAAAAAAATACAAGTAATTCTTGACTTGTTTTCAGAATCAGAATCAGGATATGCTTTATTGTCAGAAGATTTGTATCATATTGACAATGTCTTGTATTTATAAATATATGGGTACATAAATATAAGTGTACAGATAACAATTGGTAAATTACATATAAGATATTACAAAAAAAAAAATATGCAAATACAATAAAAATAAAATGAAATGAAAGGAGATCCACATATTATTAAAATGATTCGTTAGAATATTCTTGTAAGCAATAATAGGGTCTATCAGCTAGCAAATTTCTCACTGTTTCCTTGAATTGTACGATGGTCAAATCTTCAGTCCTTATATCTATTGGTAAGTGATTGAATAATTTACCACCATTATGAAATATGGAATCCTAGATTAAATTTGAGTGGGGTATGGGAAGTTTGACATTAAATATGCTATTACGTGTAGCATAAGGAGAAGAAACAAAGTCAAACTTTGTTTTATGTTTGCACACCAAGCATACAGTCTCAAGAATTAATAATTTAATGACAGGTAATATCTTATTGGCAGCGAAATAATTTCTGCACGACTCCCTAGATTTGACTTAACAGAGACACCTTACAGCCCTTTTCTGTAATATCAGTACAGAAAAAAGAAGGGTTGCACTGCATGATCCCCTAAAAGGTATCCCATATCGTATCTGGGATTCAATTAAAGCGTAGTAAACCGTTTTTGCTGTGTGAAAGCACAACTAGTTAGAAACCATCTGGAGGAAATTTTACTCTTAAGTTGGCTGACGTGTTCATCAAATTTCAGCCGATTATCACTAAATATACCAAGAAATTTTTTGTTCAATTTGTTTTGCAAGATATCATTGTCTATTGAAAGTTCATCAAGCAGGCATTTAAATGTTATTATATTTGTTTTCGAGATATTCAAGGATGATAAATTAGCATCATACCTACTTTTCACTTTTTCTAAATCAGATGATATAATTTTATGCGGCTCAACTGAGTTCTCTTCCTTCCACAATTTTGTTATATCATCCGCGAAGAGAGTAAAACTGCCAGATATATATCATAGTCAAGTCATCCATAAAGAAAAGAAACACAACCCAACACAGAACCCTGTGGTATTCCAGAATTGATTTCTTCGCATTCTGAGAGTTCCAATGTTCTCACCATTCGATTTCTCCCTGAGAGGTGCGATTCAAACCAATTGTACGTTACCCCTCTACAAGCATACCGCTGAAGTTTATTGAGTAATATTTCGTGATTAACGCAATCGAAGGCCTTCGAGAGGTAACATAAAATTGCGGCGGTCACTTCACCAGCATTTACTTCTGAATAAATTTTATAAAGGAAAGAGAAAATTGCATCACTTGTATCTTTTTCTGTCTGGATCCCAAACTGGTTGTTGCTTATACAGGGTGTTTCATAATAAATGCGCAGGACTTCCGGATGTGATAGCTCGTTCAAAAATATGAAAAAAAGTTTCCATTAACTTACCCTCTAAAATTCAACATTTTCGAGATACAGGATGTTGAAATTAAAAAAAAAATATTGTTTTTTGCGAATATCTCTGGAACTGTTTATCGCACAAAAAATAGATTTTGAATGCATTTTCTACTCATAATAAGCTATGTTTTGTGCAGATTTTTTATTTTTTAAAATTCATAACTTGTGAAGATTTTGAAGGGGTAGTGGGTGTTTTTTTCTCCAACTTCTACGCCACTGAAAAAAGTATGATTTTGAGCCGCCTACTTGAACCGCCAATGTTTTCTACGCCAAAAAGGTACTCTTGGTCATAAGTTCTAAAGTTGACCGTTTTCAAGAATAATCAACTTTCATGTTGAAAAACATGGTAAATTTTTTCAAATCATTTTTTTCCTAATTATACAAAATTTATTTAAACGTTAAAACAAGTAACAAAATCAAACGTTGACTTCTTAATTGCATAATAAAAAAAAAACAATAACAATCACACTCAGTTGAATTGTTGGAAATGTCCGCCGTTAGCTTCAATGCTAGCAGGCAGTATTTTTTCGAGGAAAAAACATTATTTAAACAACATGAAGGTTGATTTTTCTTGAAAACGGTCAACTTTAGAGCTTATGACCAAGCATACCTATTTTGTGTAGAAACCTGTGACGGTTCATATAGGATGCTCAAAACTGTACTTTTTTCAGTGGCGTAGAAGTTGGAGAAAAAAACACCCACTACCTCTTCAAAATTTTCACCAATTATGAATTTGAAAAAATAAAAAATCAACACAAAACATAGCTTATTATGACTAGAAAATGCCTACGAAATTTATTTTTTGTGCGATAAACGGTTCCAGAGATATTCGCAAAAAACTGTTATTTTTTAAAAATTTCATAACCCTGTATCTCGAAAATGGTGCATTTTAGAGGGTAAGTTAATAGAAACTTTTTTCATATTTTTGGACGAGCTATCACATCCTGAAGTCCTGCGCATTTATTATGAAACACCCTGTATTATGCAAGTTCAAGAAATTGTTCAAACGTTTCTTAACTAATTTCTCAATAATTTTCGCCAAGGTTGGAATTAGAGAAATGGGTCTCAGATTGGAGGGTTTGTCCAAATCTCCACCTATATGTAGAGGAATAACAATAAAAGCCTTCAGAGAAGGAGGGAATGAGCCAGTGTTGAAGGAAGTAATAATGAGATTACCTAATGTTTCCAGTGCATTGTCTGATAGATGCATAAGTATTTTGACCGATATCTCATCATACCCAGCAGAATTTTTGTTTCTGATGTCGTACAAGGTTTCAGTCACTTCAAGAAGATCTGTGTCATACAGAATAAGACTATCATCAATTATAATATTTTCTAGATTGATTAATGGATCATTGGGGACGCGAATTGTGTAGCTAAGCTTTTGAGCAAATGTGCAATAATATTCATTGATTATGTTGGGATTTAGTGGGATGTCAACATTTGTTTTTATTGATTTTTCTCTGATATCATCAATTATGGAACAGGTCTCTTTAATTTTAATAATAGATTTGCCAATTCTATTTCTGTAATACACTTTCTCCGCTATCTTGATAGTGGATTTGTAAATTTTGCGGTCCTTAGTAAAGTATGCACAAATAAATTGGTCATTCGTAAATTTTCTTATATAATGTAGTGAACGTAAGTTTTTTGAGGACTTTTTCAGTCCTTTCGTTACACAAAGCTTTTTGGGTTTCAATTTGATTTCCTGTTTAGCAAAAGCCTTGTCAAACACATCCAATAACACATTGTGAAAGGATAAGAAGGAAAAGACATACAACATATGAATTATAGTTTTTGAGATAAAAGTCTCTCCGCAGGCAAGTATCATCATAAACTATGACCGATTTGGTCATCAGAACTTTCGGGGAAGAACAAAAGAGCTGAAACTAATATGCTTGCTATTTCGATTCTACTCCTTTGGGACCTTTGGAGTGCTGAAATAAATGCGGTCTAACCCTATATCCATAGGCATATAGTGCTGCAGATAGGTTGAATAATTGCAATAATTGTACTTTCGATAATAGAAATATTCAACTTGGAAAGCATATAGACCAGGATCCCACGCATATTTTCAAAAATGATTATTAACAGGCTGAATTTTCCTGAGTAACTTCATTTAGCCGAGACGCCCAACTTTTTCCTCTACGATTATTGTCGAAGTGGTAGCTAATAAACTGAGCAGGCGTTAATCATGCGATTTGGTGAATTCAAAAAAAGTCATTAATAACAGTTAGTTTTTCAATTGAACCTCGAGATAATTCGATAAAGTACTCGAAAAAACTTGTACCAATGAAGTGGTCATAAGAAATCATCAGTACCCAGCGGATTTTTCTACCGTTGCTTGGTTATTATTTGTTTAATTGAATGGTCATATTGACCTACAAATTGAATGGTAGGTGTTCCCAGTCCTACGCTCCAAAATTGTCACTTCCATGGTAAAAAAAATTATTAGTAACTGTAGGACAATTATAACACATGAAAGGTTAGTGTATTTTTCAGCTAAATAATACAGTGTCCTACAAAAAACGGGTATGTATCGCTAGTCCTACAAAAATTATTGAAGATAACGAATTATTTTGAAATTGTGGTCTAGCTAATTTAATATACTTTTATTAGTAGTAATGTTCCTTCCAATTTATGATTGTTTGTTCAAATCAAAAATATCGTGATTTACTTGGAAAGTTTATGAAAAAAGTGGGAAATTTTGTTTAGCGTTCATAATCTTTATAAACATATTGAAAACAACAATAACGAAGTAAAAACATGGAAATAATCAAACTGCCCTCCGGGGCGGCTTGAATGATGGCGCATTCACTTTCACAGATGCAGAGAAACCCGAAAAAACCTGCAACATCACATCGTTTGAAGAGCTGATATTTATAATTGAAAACTTTCAAAGAGGCTAGACGAATTGTGAAAATCTGCTCTACGGTAAAATAGGATGTATGGTATCTCCAGAGGCCTCAAGAAATCCAGTTCACAAGAATTTTTTTTTGTTATGGCTTTGACATTTCGTCATTCGGCCAGACGCAAGTAGATTGTGTGGTCAGTTCGAAAGAAGATATTATATTTGGTAGCAAATTTCGAATTCCACCTCAAATAAACCCCGTTCATCTAATTTTATTCAAAAATTGAACAAAATAATTGAATTTAACATTGCAACTTCAATACCCTGTACCTCCTAAACGAAACATTTGCGGACACATGTACATATGAACTTTTCTTTCTGTAATAATAATGACTTTTCTGCACTCACCAAATCGACATGATTGGCGCCTGCGCGGTTTATTAGCTACCACTATCGAGAATTTTCGTAGAGGAAAAAGTTGGGCGTGTTGACAAAATGAAGCTACTCAGGAAGATTCAGTCTGTTATTGATAATTTTTTTAAATTGGCGTGGGATCCTGGTCTAATATATTAAATATATGAAGCAAATACATGAATATTTTGGAACCTTTGGTGTGAATACAATTCAAGAATAAGAAACTACCCAAACACCAAAACTACAGTAAGCTTTTGGCTTTGTTGGCGAAACGCGCGTTGAGTGTGATTGTGACGTAGTTTTGGTCTTTGGGTAGTTTCTTTATCTTGAAAAATATATGAAGGTTAAATTTTGGTTATGAAGAAATCCCAGATTTTACCTATTGCTGTATTGGCGGACATTCAGAATGCTCATCATGTGCTTCTTTCGAATGTTTTTTCATTAGATTGAAGTATAGCTAATAAAGTCATGGCCAGTAATTAATATTTTTATTATTTTCAATTTTTTTTTTTAGTTTTTAGTTGAAGGTCTCTAATTTGACTATGTAATTAATTGAAAAGATAACTCCAACACGATTCCGTCTCACTCGTGGGCTCTCAAAATCAAAGAGCGATATTAAAATTTGGTATGACGTCTCTTTCGAGATTTGAAGACGGCAAGCAATTTCTCAATATGAAGCCACCCTTTATATAACTGATCTGAGGCGTATTTGCAACCATCCAAGTCGTCTGGCTATATATGTATCTCCTACGTTTATTTTAGAGAATGTTTCCCCAAAATTTCAGTCTTGTAATAGTATGTTAGGAAATACTACCATCTTAACTACTTCAGGCCAGTCTGGTAATTTTTTTTGTAGTACATAAAAATATATGAATCAAAACATATTCAAATGCCTGCTTTGTGGAAGTAAACAATTTTTTAAAGTTATTGTACATTTTAAAAAAATTTTGAGGTTATGTTGTACCCACGCAAATCTTGCCAGACTGCTGTTTCCTTACCCTACGGATTCCTACACTCGAAGATTCATCCTTGTATCTTGTACGTTAGTCAATGTGGCTCCCAGCTCTGAGTATATTACAGTTTAGTTTGGGGTGAAAAATGGATTGTTGATACCATTTCAGAGAGTTTGTAGTTTGAGTACCTAGTTAGACAAGACATAATTGAGACAATAATCTTGAATATTAGCTGGATCACCACTCTCAAATAATATTGAGAACACCTGAGGAATTTTCTATATGTCTGAAATTGAACTCTAGAAATACAGAAAGCGATATTTTTTGTACGCAACATATAGTTTTAGCTGGGATAGCAACAACGCAGGTGATTTTTTTTCATGAACAAACCTAATTTGTTGTATTTGTTTTCCAATATGTTCATTCGTTGAATTTTATTCGAGTATGAATGGGTTATAAGGTGTATTTTTGTAAACAAATAAATTAGGCAAAAGAATATTTTAATTTTAATTTTTTACTTCCAATTTCGATGTAATATTTCACTGTCTGGTGGAAAACCAGACAGATTGGAATAAAGCTGTGTATTTACTTCGTTTATTATGATGTAATTTGACTGAAAAACAATTTCATTCGTGAGTTCAACAAAAAAAAAACTCACCTGTGGGAATTTACCCCTGTCAAGAACTTCTCAACAATTTGACCTCTCCAACTCGGAATGGAGGGTTCGGTATTTACAACCCTCGAACTAATGAATAAAATCTCAGAGTTGGGTAAAAGAGAAAGTCCGGTGATGAGTTCGACTCACCTCATGTAGACAAGAGAAACGGCAATAACTTGCGAAAGAGAAACAGCGATGTCTGGCAGAACTCCCTTGACCATTGGAAAATTGGAATAAATTAGAATTTGATTAGCCTGTTGATCCCTGTGGCGTATAATTGTGGGTAGGATATTATTCATGTGTTATTCCTCTTTCGCATAATAGTGTTGATAATGTAAATGTTTAACTGACGTGACGGAGAAATAATTTCACTCCGCTGGTTGGTATTGAATTACACTTAATGGAAAACTTCATAAACTGAACCGAATTGAGAATGCAATTTCAAATACACCAGGTAGAAAGAAAAATTTCTGAGGAGCTACATAGGTATTAAATATGTCTATTGTATAGTAGTTTTCACAATAAATGGTATTGACTAAAGGATTATAATAAAACCAATTAGACCCTTAAGTTGTAAAATCCGAGATGCACATCATAAATGTAAAAGGACCGGATTCAGGTACCTAATTTTGTTTCTCAGAGAGGGATTGTAGAGGATTACAGCTTACACTTCTTGTTCATTTTAGTCTTTGTATTTCATTGGAAGTGTTCACTTGTGTTACGGCGTGCAATAATTTTATAACATTTATTTGTTATTACAGACATTAATAGCAAAGATTTTATACCCCAACGTACAGAATAGGCAGTATGTGGCGTCCGTGGATAAAAAGTAATAGTGCTTCTTCCAGTGGTTCGTTAAAGAAGAATCACTTATCTTGTGACGCGAAAATCATTATAAAAAATGTGTATAGTTCCTTACTTCAGCAAGGATATAACGCTGGTGCTGCAGCAAAAGTAACCAGTAATTTGACGAAGGTGCCTCTTACTTCAGTTAGACGAATTGTTGAAAATTCCATGGAATCAAGAAAAAAGCGTTAAGATTCCGGTGTCACAAAAAGTCAAGACGACTGGGAAAAAGATTTGATAAGGCGAAAAATCTACACTATGTACGATGAGCAGCGTGTCCCTACAATCAAAAGTTTGAAACAGCGGCTCATCAATGACGAAATCAACTGTGGCTTCACTACTCTTTGGCGAGCTCTGTCTGCAATGGGCTTTAAATATCGCAAAATTGACAAGAGACAAGTAATAATGGAATCCACACGTTTAATAAACTGACGTTCTGAATATATAACGTCAATAAGAAAATACCGGTCTGAAAATCGGCCAATACTCTACCCCGACGAGACGTGGTTTGACACGCATGACACCCCTTCCAAAGGATGGTCTGATTCCTCTGATAAGTGTAAAACAAAAGCACCATCAAATAAAGGGAAGAGAATCACAATATTACACGCAGGATCAAAAAATGGTTGGATCCCAAACGCTATGTGGCTTTCTGCCAAAAATATTAATAACTCATGTGTTGATTATCACGAAGATACGACAGCAGAGCTTTTTGAAGATTGGTTTAAAAATTGTCTGTTACCCAACATTCCGCCAAACAGCGTTATAGTAATGGACAACGCAAGCCATCATAGTCGACAATTGCAAAAAATTCCTGGCTCAAAGAATACGAAATTGGAGATTCAAAACTTCATGGCTGCAAATGACATATATTTTGAGGAAAATTATACAAAAAAAGAACTTTTACAAGTGCTGCAGTCATTTTCTTAAAAAAAACGTATGTTTGTGATACAATTGCAGAAGAATTGGGACATACAGTGTTATGACTACCTCCCTACTACTGCGTGTTCAATTCCATAGAGCTTATGTTGCACCAACTTATATCGAGCGTGCGCGGAATAAATACTTCTCCGACTTTAAGTGGTAGTGTGGTAGAATTAATTAGGAACTGTATGAATGACGTTCCTACCGAGAGTTGGAAAAGTTCTGTTAGTCATGTTATAAATGTTGAAAACTCGTACCTTTCTGTAAAATCAATTTCGCCAATTATTATTAATTTAGATGAGGATAGCGATAGCGACACTGAACTAAATATAGAATAGAATTGTAACATTTAAATAAATTACTTGTATATCTCCTATATTATGCAAAATTCAAATTTCTTAAGTTCAACCCTGTAGCACATTTGCATCTTTTACCTGATGATTTTCTACACAATGGGATTAAATCGGGTAGTTTATTGCAGTTAATAAGCCAATACCATTCACTGTGAAAAATACTATACCCAGTAATATTCTTCATTTAGATTGATTCACTTTCAGTTCCTGTACATTGTTAATATCATCAATATGCAGTGCGTTTCAAAATTGAATATAAATATTTCAAGGGCGTATTTCTGGGTTCAAAATTAGACTTTTCCCATGAGTAAGTATCGCAAAATGTACCCCATCTAAGCTACAGATGTCACAAATTGTACGAATAGTCCAAGAAACGAGGAAGCGGCCCAATGTTAAATGTGCAAAAATTATTATCTGAAAAATAAAAATATGAGCGTATATGAAATTAAAATTCAGGATGAGTTTCTATTTCATGCGACTCGATCCTGATTACCGAACATAACCTAAAAAATTGGCAAAGTTGCGAATAGCAGTTTTTTCTTGATAATTAAAAAACTACAGCTCCGATCAAAAAAAGATGAAGTAGGAAATTGTAGGTATCAAAAAGATCTATCAATAGAATAACCAATAATTTTTTGATATCTTTGATACTTATCGAATTATATCGGAAAAACCATAAAAAACGGGTTTTCTGTAACTCGTTTATTGTAAGGTATTGAAAATTGTTATTTACAGTTTTGTGTAGCATATGGCAAGCCAAAAAAGTCTTTTTCAAAAAAATTGATGAGTATTGATTATTTTTCAAAATATATGAAGTTTACTCAAAAAAGATGCTCTCTCAATATGGCTACTCTTGCTCGGGGAATGACGCTACAGTAACGATTCAGAGCTTATTTTTTCTGTAAGAGTTTTACTTTCATATTATCGAATAAGTATATTGATTTTATTTATTTTAAGCGTCAAAAAATTACTTGAAAAAATTGCACAATTTTTTTACATGTTTTTTCTAAATCAATTTCTTAATTTTGTTTTTATAGAAATGACTTTTATGAAAATAGATTTCTAGCATGACTTCACGCATTAAAAAAAAGTGAATTCCTACGATCACTAGGTGCCGAGATCATTTTGTTATTTCAAAAAAATCTGGAAGGCGCAATAATCATCGTACAGCAGTCACCTTCATGGATATTGAGGTTGAATACCTATATTTTCGATAATAAAATACTACGATATGTTAAGTTCATTTGCAGCATTATTAATTGATGAACGAAGTGAGGCGTGCAGGCGCGGAGCGATGCAATTTTAGCGGGTGGCGCAGTGGGGATACAAATAAGGTAGTGTTGGGTAATAAGGTCCACTTAACTTTCGCAAATTTCTGTATCCTTTATCTTTCATTAAAAAAATCCGAAACTTGATGAGATGATTGTTTGTGATGTTTGCCGCTATGTTAACATCAATATTCGTCTCCTTCAATACCTTAGTAACCAAAATGAGACAAGTTTAAAAAACTTGCTGTTGGGCCTTATTACCCGCCTATTGGGGTAATAAAGCCCATAGTAAATTATGCAGAATATATTTATTTATTGTAAATATAAATATATACAGATCATTTATATCAATCAGAAATTGTAGAAACTCAATGAAACTCTAATAGAAAAAACAAATATAAACATTATTTTCTACAAAAAGTGATAAACTTAACAAAACTCAAACAAGGAAATTAAATTATAAGAAAAAACTGATTTACTAAATTTTAAGAACATTCCTTACATTAAAAATCCTCAACATCTTCAGTCGTCAGTCCTATGCAAGTTTCGTGTAACCAAGTTCCACATTCTAGACACTTTCGCATATTACCCGCGGACCTTATTACGCGACCGTTGGTAGGGCCTTATTACCGGGCGAGCACTTTTTCTCAAACATGCAATTTCCAAAAAAATTAACAATTCTTTTAATTTTTCTCTCAGTGCAAAAGATAGTACCAATGTTATAGTAACTGATGGAGATCTATTGTTTCTTCAGGTAAAATAGATTGAATTAAAAAAGACGTCTCACCTATTTGCGAATTTATAATCTGTGCAGCCTAAAACTGCACAATCACCTATGGCCGTTTTCACCAACTGATTCCTACAGTTTGGAAATACCTAAATCGAATTTAGGAACGCCCAAGTGCAATATTCGTTTCACCAAGCGTTAAAGTAATGATTACAAGTGATAGAAAATAACAAACGTAGGTATTTTCTATCACTCTTAAGCATTACTTAATGTGTGGTGAAACGCAAATTGCACTTGGGCGTTCCTAAATTCGATTTAGGTATTTCCTAACTTTAGGAATCAGTTGGTGAAAACGGCCACTAGTGTTGTTAATGGCGAATTGAAGTCAACGATCTTTTAATATAGCTTTACCACTCGGATGATTAAACTAACCATGTTGACAGATTTGTAAAAATTTGCCAGTCTTCAAGGAAAAAGACAGTGGACCTTATTTACGGCCGGGCCTTATTCCCCAACACTACCTTACTGTTGACATTAAAGACACTTTCGTCATGACAGAGTTATTGAAAAAGAAAAGAAAAGTTATTGGTTCAATTTCAAGTATTAGTGTACATTTCAAAAGAAAACGTACGTGAACAACAAGCCGAGATACTCAATATTTTTCAAGCACGAGCAACTTTGAACGCACGAAATAAGTTTTCAGTGCTATCCCCACTCCGCCACCCGGTACAGCTATCACGATCTGCGCCTGCACGCCTCACTTTATTCATCAATTAATAATACTGCAAATGAACTAGTAGACCGAGAGCCGACCGCTGAAAATAGCATCTGATTGGTTAAAGGGCATATATTATTGGATAAGGTAGTATTCAAATAGATGAAAACAATGAAATAGGAGCCTTAGTCCCCAGCCAGTCACTTGACTAGGCAACCATTTTTTGATTTTTTTAATTTTGGTGTAGTTGCTTAGCTCATTAGTTAAAGCATGATTTTAGCATCAAATGAAAGCTTGAAGTTTCTAGTTTTAGAAAAAAAAATGGTTGCCAGACCTCTGACAGTCAGAAATTTTGGCAGCCCACTTTGAAGACGGGCAACCCGAGTGTACACTATAACGTACTCCATAAGAAACTCTGTAAGAACATTATATTTGAATCCATGAATATCCCATTAAATTTTACCGACTTATTTTTATATTTTGAATATTTAAGAAATAAATAATGAAATACTTGTTTTCACAATAATTTCTTTTAATATCACGTACATAGGTAATTACAACATAGGAAATAAATTATAGGAAAACAATTAACATTAAATGATGCAATTCATTTATTGAAGCTTATATATTTGTACCGTATATTTGAAAATTATTTTATAATTCAGACTTAAATTTTATTATAACAGATTATGAGTTACAATATTCTAATTACAAATTATTCATTTTCATGTTCTTCCTCTGTAACATCGAAATTATGCTGCTCATCAATTTCGTCTTCATTGTCGTAGTTTATATTATGGTTTAAAATGTTTATTTTATGGTGTAAAAAGCGTGGGTGATATCGATCTATATTCTCATATTTTTTAGTTTAATTTAATCGAGCATTCAAGAGCTCAAGAAAACTTTATCAAGCTCCCCACGCTTTTTTTACATTTGAGAAATTGAATTGTCAATTATTTTTTACTTTTTAGTCCATGGGAAGTAAAGCGTGTTCTTTAGTTTTTTTAAACTATTATTTTTTTTTTACTAAAAAATCGAAATCTCCGACCCCGAAAATCATACCAATTTTGAATCGAATCTGACCATAGTGATATCTTGGAGCCGCCATCTTTATTTTATGAATTTCGACAGAAAATCCGAAAATACGACCTAAAAAAACCTCACATACCAATTTTGAATCAAATCTGACCATAATCACAAATATCGTCCGCCATCTTGGAGCCGCCATTTTGAATTCATGAATTTTGGTTAAAAAAATCATAATCTCTGACTCCGAAAACCCTAATACACCAATTTTGAATAGAATCGGACCATTATCACAAATCTCGTCCGCCATCTTGGAGCTGCCATTTTGTATTTTTATAACAAAAAAATGTCATATTGCATTGCCATGCATATAAATTGCGAAGAAAATACTTACATGTAAATGTAGCATTACTTCAAATTCTGCCTTGTATCGCGCTTTTAAGACGGTGAACTTCTTATAACAGTCGGAATGATAACCAATCTCACCAATTATTTTGGGAATATCAATTTCCCAATATTTGTGCTTCTTAATTTTTCGAAAACGACTCATACCAGTCCATGTTTCTAAAGTTACTGCATCGAAAATATCAATAAACCCTTCAGATTTACCGCACAGAGAACACAACTTCATGGTGATATAATTTCCACAACACAACTTACACTCCAAAAATCACAATATATCTTTGCTGTAAGGTCTGCAAAGAAAGACTGATCAGTGTTGCCAGGAATATTTTAACGAATGTACCAACCTTCGAAAATAAAATGTACCACATTGCGCATCTGCGCAGATATCTGGATCATGGATTCAAATATAATGTTCTTACAGAGTATCGGAGTACGTTTTGTACACTCGAGTTGCCCGTCTCCAAAATGGGCTGCCAAAATTTCTGACTGTCAGAGGTCTGGCAACCATTTTTTTTTTAAACTAGAAACTTCAAGCTTTCATTTGATGCTAATATCATACTTTAACTAATGAGCTAAGCAACTACACCAAAATTTAAAAAAATCAAAAAATGGTTGCCTAGTCAAGTGACTGGCTGGGGACTAAGGCTCCTATTTCATTGTTTTCATCTATTTGAATACTACCTTTACCAATAATATATGTCCTTCAACCGATCAGGTGCCATTTTCAGCGGTCGGCTCTTCGCCTATAGACATATCCTATTATTTTTTTATTGAAAATATAGGTATTCAACCTTAATATCCATGAAGGTGACTGCTGTACGATGATTATTACGTCTTCCAGATCCTTTTGAAATAAAATAATTATCTCGACTCCTAGTGATCGTAGGAATTCAATTTTTGTTCTGAATGCTTGAAATCATGCTAGGAATCCATTTTCATGAGAGTCATTCATATAAAAACAAAACTGAGCAATGCATTTGAAAAAAAAACATTTAAAAAAATTGTGCAATTTTTTCAAAGTCATTTTCTGACCCTTAAAATTTAAAAAATCAATATACTCATTCGATAATATGAAAGAACAACTCCAACAGAAAAAAATTAGCCATGAATCGTTACTGTAGCATCATTCCCCGAGCAAGAGTAGCCATATTGAGATAGCATCTTTTTTGTGAAAACTTCATATATTTTGAAAAATAATTAATATTTGTCATTTTTTCAAAGGAAGACTTTTTTGGCTTGTCATAGGCTACACGTAACGGTAAGTAACAAGTTTGAATACCTTACAGTTAACGAGTTATAGAAAACCCGATTTTTCACGGTATTTCCGATATAACTCGAAAAGTATCAATGATATCGGAACATTATAAGTAATTCAATTGATAGATCTTTTTGATACCTACAATTTTCTAATTTGACTTTCTTCGATCGGAACTGTAGTTTTTTAGTTATCAATAAAAAACCGCTTTTCGTGAATTTGCCAATTTTTTAGGTTATGTTCAGTAATCACGATCGAGTCGCATGAAATAGAAACTCATGCTGAATTTCAATATCCTAAACGCTCATATTTTTTGTTTTCGGATATTAATTTTTGCACGCACTTTTTCCTATTGCTGGCACTAGAAAAGTTGTTCATCTGTACAATAGGCGAGGACACTAAAAAATATTATCGCTCCAAATATGCTTCAAAATATACAGCGCATATACATACGCATAAATGAACACAGAAAATATTTTTGGAAACAAATTTCTATTCCAGCCTTTCCTATTCGTTTTTAAAAAATCAGTAAAAAAGATGCTAATATTGGCGCTCTTAGTGACGTAAACGCCCGAACCAAATCAGCCATAGTGCGTAGGGGAAGGCGGGGTAATACCGCGCGATGAGGTAATATCGAGTAGGCCAAAAAACAAACATCGAATCGCATAATAGAAGTGTAATCATATGTATGATGTTAGAAAGACCTAGCAACTATGCAGAATAGGTCTGCTGACCGCTCAAAGCACTCATTTGCAAATGGTAGATGAGAATGTTACGTTGTTGGTTTTGGTTATAATTTTTTGCCGTTTTAAAATAAGGAGGGTAGGTAAGTGATAATTAAAGAACTACCTTAGATTGGGTGATTTTCGTCCACTTTTGGTTTTTGATTTGAATTTTAATAATTGAAGTTATGGATAGAAAAACAAGTCAAAGTTCCTCACTTATTTCAATGATAATTTTTTGTTATAATGTTTCTCGTGGGTTTTGGTAAAAAATATAAAAATTGGAAGGTACAAATGACTACAAAAGAACATTGGTTATCTATCTCTGTTTCATTTTTACCAAATCCCACGAAAAAATACTTTATAGTAGAAAAGAAGTTAATGACGGTTAGTTGGATATAATGTTTAAAAACGAGTTATATTGCTATTGTTTAAGCTTTTGTTTTTTAGTTCACTTATTACAAGTATCTTTGATTATTTTTACTTTGGTTATCCAAATAACATGCACGATATTGTCCCATCATCAAAGCGATATTACCCCACCGGGTGGGGCAATACCGCGAAATGCACGTGTTACGTAGTTTTAAAAAATTTCAGTGATACATTTCCTTTTTCAGATATTTCTTATAACCACTTAAACCTAACATGTTTGTGCAGAATTTACCAGTTTGTCAACTTTTTATTGTGTGAAATGTAAATTTCTCGAATGTTTCCGCTTAGGTGCGCGATATTACCCCGCCTTCTCCTACTCTAATCTGGTTGATTGTCACGTGAAACGGCAATGCTATTGGTTGCCGGAATTCACGGGGGCTTACGTCAGAAAAATTTGAAATGGGGCGAAAAAGAAGCCATTTGAATTTTGTCGACATTGCATATTTTTATTAGAATTAAAAAGTTAACAGAAAAAGAAAATTGCCAACAGAGTTTTCACATGCTGCAGAATCCACTAAAAATATATTAAAAATTTCGTATTCTTGCCTATTGACTTAGGTTTTTTATTCCTAACTGACTCACCAAACAATCGAGTAATTTTTTCTTCATCAGAAATTTTGTACATTTTTATTAATTGATTTTTTCAATGTAGGTACTGTACGAACTCGGTTCATTTCCATTTTTGAACAAATAATCTGAATTTGCTCAAACAATACTGCAATCTAGTGATGAATTTATACCACTGATTCCGAAAGGTTTTCTACTGCATTAAACCATAACTCCGGTTATTTTTTTCCTGAGGAGAAATAACTAATGATTTCGTTGGATTAAATTCTGTGTCTTGATAATACAAAAACTCTGGCATTGTCCTACTTGAGTCATTAGTGATTGTACTTATTCTTTCTGAAGATTCTGTAACACTTTCCTGTTTGTGGTTGATGAATTTTCGAATTTCTTATTCATTTCCTCAAATTGATCCATAATGCGTACACATAAAAATTCAATACTGTTTATTCTTTTTGTAACATGTTCTATATTGTCTTCATTGTGATCGGCAATCGTATTATTCTGGTTTTTTCGTAATTGTTTTAAAAAATCTGTAAAATCGAAATCACTTCGGTGGTGAGTTCTGGACTTCTGCTTCTAATTTGATTTTTATATCTGACACGGTTCCATTGGTATCAATGTCGAAATGCCGCAATTTTATTATTATTTCTCATTTCTTAAGATGTTGAAGCTTTTTCGGTCCTTCCAGAAATAGACCTCAAAAATTTGAGGACTTTTGAAAAGATTTCTCTATTGGTGTTAACGGTTGAAGTAGATTGTGTTTGAAAATATTCTGTTCACAGAAAGATATGGTTTTTGAAAATATACGTAGATGTAGGGAGACTCGTCAAAAACTTGTCGAATAGCAAACAATGTCTAAACAACTGACGATTCTTTCGGTGAGGATCGGCCATGTGAATGTTTTCAAATAAGAAGCAAATCAAAAACGTACCAGTGTGAAAGAAGCTGAGAGAGCTATCATTGTTTTGTGACAGTATTCTAGGTGTTAGGACCTCCGAGTGATAAAAGATATAGAGAGAGTTTTTCTATCTCTTTCTTGAAAGCAACATACATACCCGACGTTGCTTACAAACATCAACCGAGTCATGATAAAGAAGGCACTGTCGGATATTTCCGTTTATACTCGTTGATCAGGTTGGAATCCCGTATCATATTCACTCTTAACTTAGCAATTATGTTTGTTTACGTCCGTTTACGACTCATTTCTCGTCTTGTCAAATCAAACCATGGGCGTCGCAGCAAGGCATAAACCATATTTGATTGGCATTGCGTATCAAATGAATCTGCTCATTTTTATCCCGATTTGAAGGCAAAAATACACTATTTATCGAAACAGCTGTAAAAAACGATTACCTATCAATAATTAGAAAGAACTTGGAGTGTAGGCACACTAAAAAGTAAGTAAGCAAGTAAGCAAACTCAACTCATATTCAAATCATAAGCCACTAGCTATTATAGACTCAATCTGATGGGAAATGTTCATATACCAGGGATTATGACGTAAGTAATCGTTTTATTAAAAGTTTTCGATGTTCCCAATTGAATAAAATTTTGTAGACATGGAATATCACATATGTCAACATGAATAATAATCGATATGGAATGTTTTCAGTGGCATAGCGTTTCCGGTTAAACCAGACGTGAACACAAACTTCTTCATTGTAAATCACTGTGAATCATGGCAAGTTTAAAATCAATGGGATGAGTATAATTTTTAATCTTTTGAGAGATCCCATACTCCCAACTCCAGGAGATTTCTCATTCAAGTTATCTAATCCGTAAATGAAAAGTGATGAACTCCAAAATTTGAACTTACTTTATCATAGAAGGCTATGATTCCTTATATAAAACTTTCTCTCAAATACATATATAAATCACTTCTTCAAAGATTTTTTGTGTATTGTAGTACTTCTAATTTTTCATGTCTCTCTTAGAGGAATGGAAATAAGCACAGTTTGGATAGTGAATTTCGAGTTTGGGAAGATGCAGGTTTTTTTTGGAGAATAACATCTTCTGAGGAATTCCAAATAGGTATAGGCTTTCCTATCTGCATAAAAAATTGCTGGTGGTATAGGATGGTGTGGATGGTATTGAAAGCTCCAAATTGGAAATAGTTACTTTACTTTCGGGCAGCAGCTTATATGGTATTGCTCTATGTGATACTGGCTTGGATTTCAACTAACTCTACACAAGTTGAGACATTACTTTTCGACAACTTTTTAGTTATCTTCCTCAGGATACCAATAATCTAAATTCAGAAAAAAAATCAGAAAAAGAGTAATAGGGCTACTTAGGTTTTTACTACACTTTGGATGAGTATTACAATGATACTCTTTCAACATAAATTTGAATGTAATCTCTTATGAGCATTACAGTTTATGTGTAAATTCTCATCTGTATTATAATGCATGTATAGCATGTATATAGTGTATACCTAGTATAGTTTACTGATGTTATTCAACAATTTGAATATTTCGACTTTTTTACTTCAGCACCTTCATTTATTTATTCAGTATTTATGACCTTATTCTACGCTTTGCAAGAAATAATCTGATTCATAGAAGAATAAATTATTTTTGATTGACATCTTGACAACACACGTGCTTTCCAACCAGGCATGTGGTCGTCTAGTAAAAATATAACATGAAAAACAATATCAGCACGCCGCCACTGGTTCGAAGCTTACATCTAGATATCATAACAATAACAAATCTCCCCCTCCGAACTCGGAGATTACCCCTCACCCACAAACTATCACAAATGATGGTGATATGCAGCTTTCATAACAATGTGTACTGTGCATATAGAAATGGCACCTCTATATCTTTTATTGCTCGGAGGTTAGGACAGGTTCTATCATGAAATGAAAATTAAAGTTTATGTGAGGCACTTTTGGCAGCTAACATGAATTGTTTACTCCAATAAGTTTTGCTAGTGATAATGTGATGGAAAAGACTACAATGACAGTTGGAGTAGTGATAATAAACACAATCAGATGTTCAGCTGAAATTATGTTATTGTAGGAAAGTTTTGTCCTGACTTACCATTCAACACATGTACGGTTACATTGGCCGGCCTAGCGTTGGAAGGGTTACATTGATAGTTTCCTGAGTCTGATGGTCTGGCTTTCTGTATCAGAAGTACGCTTCTACTTATTTCTCCTCGTTCTGTGGATACACTGACCCCGCCTCTCAAACTGTTGTAACTGATGATCTGAAAATTGCAGAATGACCTCAATTAAGAAAATATATTGAATATTACTAGTTGAATGATAATGTTGCCAGTTGAGAAAAATGGGAGATCAATTACGACTACAGAAAACTATGATGAGATTAGGGTGGATTCAGTCAATTTAAGCACAAGCATTATCATAAACATAACGGTAACATCAAAGGTTTTTAGATTAAACTTAACATTGTTGTATAAATAGCGCCATTTGATATAACAGATTCAACTTTCGCCTTTAACATATATTTAGGCACAATTTCAAAATTATGTTGACTAAATGCACCTTAAGAGTTTATGAAGTGTTAAAGAAGGTATATGAAAAAGGCATCAAAACGACGAAAAAATATGCATTTAATGAATACATTACTTCCGCAGAAAACAAGTCTAAAGCTAGCTGGCAAGTTTTTAATTTTGAAATAAATAAGGCTAAATCAACTCCCCTCATAAATGAAAACATTACCCCAAACGATTTTAATGATCATTTTGATCAAATGGCCGAATCAATAATAAAATCTCTACCTGGTATTCCTGGAAAGGAATTACTACATTTTTCGAAGATTCTTCCAGCTCTTCTTTTTTTCTACTTCCAGTTACTCAGTATGAAGTTAGAGATAACATAAATTCGTTAAAAAATTCTTCATGTGTTGATGTCTATGACTTAAATAGCAAACTCACCAAAGAAACATCAGACATAATTCTGGAACCGTTAACCGAACTAGTTAACCTAATGTTTAGTACCGGAAAATTTCCAGATATTTTCAAATTTTCATTTCCATTATACAAAAAAAGAGATGCTTCACTCATTGAAAATTATCGTCCGATATTCATCATTTGCATTTTTTCCAAAATCATATAAAAAATTCTTAAACAAAGACTCTCAAGGTATTTTGAAATCAACAAATATTTTAGTGACTCGCAAATTGGTTTTAGGGCTCAACAACAGCAGTAGTCATATTTATAGCGAGTGGCATAGTCGAAGGCATTGAGCAGCGAAATCATACAGCTGTCACATTGTGTAACCTGTCGAAGGCTTTCAACTGTGTAGCTCATGACATTCTACTAGAAAAATTACATTTTTATGTTATAAGAGGGACTGCACTTTCCCTTTTTGAATCCTACCTGAGAAATTGATTTCAGACTGTTTGTTCCATTGATAGTACATTTAATTTTAAAGATATGAATCATGGTGTACCTCAAGGGTCTGTCTTGGGGCCACTTCCATTCATCATTTATGTTAACGAGCTAAGAAACTTCATGGCCCCCTTCAAATGTGTCCTTTTTGCCGATGACACGTCATTTATATGTTCGAGTCCAGATTACCACATTTTATTAGATTAATCTAAAAAAATTGAAGAAAAAGTAGAGACATGGCTCAGAGCTCACAAACTGAAACTGAATAATGTCTAAAATGTCTAAAATGTTTCAAATGGGTGTTTCTTGTTTTCCATTATAATTAAAAATACTTATTGAAATCTTTCTACAATTTTGATTTTTTTGTGTTTGATATTTTCATTGTTCAAATGCAGTATGCTTGGGTATAAATTGGACACTGGTCGAAATATGGACCACCAAGATAATACTCCTAAGCGATGTTGTTTTATCATGGAGTTCTTCAGTGCGATTTAAAATAAAAATGCATTCTTTTCGCTTTGTATCAAGTTTCCCAATTATTTTGAAAAAAAATGTCAAATTCTACAGATATAGCCGATCGATAGGAAAAAACCCTAAACATCATTTGGTATTATTTTCAAAGCACACATTGTTCAAAAATTCTAAATTTGCAATAAATGAACTATAAAAAACAAACCAAATGATGTGGACTTTAACGGCGACACTGTATAATATGAGAATTAAACCATAGTTTGCCTGAGGCTTTTCCTAAATATTTTTCGAAAATGTGATATAAAATATCTGCGATAATAACGACAATAACATGTATTCAGAGAAACATTTTATTGAATCAAATGGATTTTCAATAATTCACCCATTTTGTATTATAGTGCAATATGATTTTTATTCGAAATGGGAATTTATTTTCATTTCGATATGAATGCAAATTGAGAACAGGTTCAACAGTGGAATGAAATTATTCTGCAATATCGCATTCTACAAACAAGCACGTGCTGATTCGATTACCGATCCCTTGGTATCAACGACATGGTGGGTTTCAATTTTCCAATGTATTCACTCCGGAATTTAATTCTTTCACTTGTATAGGATCGAATAGCACATCGACATCATTCAATCGTTTGGAAAAATAAGGTAATTCGGATTGGAAGTTTAAATTGAATTTTCAAGGTTGCCATATACAGTGTCATCCACAAAGTACGCACCATATGGGAAACTTATTTATCATGGGTTTCTCAACAAAAAGTTATTCCAGATGAAAGTCTGTTCAACTCCTAAATCTAATCACGCACCAACAAAATAAAGCAAAAAATGCGTAAAATAAGAGCTATATTGGAAAACTTGATATTGTGCCAGAAGAAAATTACCCTTATTTTCGAATGTATAGATAAATGCAGCATTTTTACTGAAGAAATCAATTGAATACATTATTGATACCGTTACCTTTTTAGTAAATCTTTCATTTAGAGTAGGCGAGTTTCCACAATCTCTAAAGATGGGAAAGATCGTACCACTGCCGAAAAAATCGGACAGATAAGACATAGAGAATTATAGACCTGTGACAATACCCTCTAGTCTTTCAAGAATTTTTGAGATCAGCTTCTTGAACCGCCTCATGAACTTCTTAGACTGCGAAAAAATACTGACAAACAGTCAACATGGTTTCCGCTCGGAAAAATCTACAAATACTGCTGTCTGTTTAGCATACTTTGGAAAATTAGTCGAAATTATCGATTCAGGCGAGTGTCCTGTCGGAATTTGTTGCGATTCAGGGCAGGGCATTCTACTGTGTCTATCATAGTGAACTTTTGTCAAAAATGAATCAATATGGAGAACAGACACATGAAAAAAATAAATCAAATCTGAACCCACATACTGTGGTACAGGGGTACCGCAAGGATCCGCACTGGGTCTTGTTCCTGTTGTACATTAACGAAATTGATAAAATAACTGCTGAAGCATTTTTCACCATTTACGCAGATGACACCTCCCTATCAATTACCTATAAAAATAACGACAACCTCACTTCAAAATGTAACAGCGTTATGATTAAGATCTCCCAGTGGTGCGGGTCAAATGAACTCTTTTTCAATGTGAAAATGTGGTCACACAATAGACAAAAAACATGTCCTCAAATGGAGATTCAATTAAACGGCTCAGCTATACAGAATATTAAAACAACAAAATTTCTCGGTATTACGATAGATGAAAACCTTGAAGAGGGGTCATTGTCAAGCAAACTTAATTCCCTGAGTTATATGCCCAGTGCCTTGCAGCCAATTCTGCTGCAAAATCAGATACTTCTTGTATATCATAGCTTGGCAGCATCAACGTTGAGATACGATATATGCTTGTGGAGCAACTCTACGTTGTCCAACGATGTATTCATCGCACAAAAAAACTTATGAAAATAATTGCTGGACTGAAACAAAATGAAATATGCAGAGCATTATCTAGAGAGCTACTTTTGTTGACCGTACCGTCTCTCCTGATAATGGAACTTTGCCTCTATATATTCTAAAACAAATTTCTTCTCACAGATATAAGAAACATGTATTCAAAACAAACTAGATAAAAAAATAATTATTATGTGCCTTATTGTAAATGCAAAATAAAAACAAACGCTCTGCAAGAATTATTACTAGAGAAAAGTTTTTATTCACTGTCCGAATTTTATACCAAATGTTCAGGTACTTTGTGTACCTGTGTTTAATCTATTATTCTATTATCTATTATGCTCTATGTTAAGTTAGGTTAAGTTTCAACATTTGCCTATTCTTATACAAATTAACATTTGTCTCTGAAGAAAATAAATGCTATTTACTTACTTACTTAGCTAATGGAAAAGTTGTTCAGAATCAAAAATATATCTGGGTTTGAAGACATGGCAATTTGAATGAGAATTTATTTTTTTACCATTTCTGAGTGTAGGCTTCAAAAAAATAAAACTAGCTTAAAACGACAAATAAACAATATCCTGTATGAAACAATTAATTATAAAATCGTGCAATAATACAAATTCACCAACTATTATATTATCTATGGTAAAAAAAAAGTTAAAGCAAACTGAAATGCTTGGTGCATATTCCTTCTTTATTTTTTGTTAACAAAAATTACTGAAAATAATACAGTATAGCAATAAGAAAATGTTGTTCACTAATATCGAGTAATAAAACAACAAAATCAAATAAATATTTGGCAAAAATTGATAACATTTATTTTGTGGAGGCTTTCATGTCCAAAGTAATTGTTTCAAGTTGGGTTTGAATTCAAACTTATGATTGATATGGTTACCAAGTAAGTATAGCTGCCACTATTTCATATGTCAGTATGATGTCCATCCCGCAACATGAACAGTTCAGTTCTTCTAAGAACATCGTTGATTGCATTCGTAATGTGCTCCCGTTTTATGGCCCTAACACAATTAGTAATCACAGTTTTCAAATGTTTTTCTAAAAACCCAAAAAATAAATCCATTGGGCTTGAGTCTGATGAGCGTGCTGGCACGGGACACTGTGAGTGAAGTCCAATCCATTTTCCATTATATATTTCATTTGAAAATTGTTCTATTGTTGCATTTCAATGAACAGTCGCTCCATCTAACTGATACCAAATCATATATCTTTGTCTATGCGGCATTTGATTTAAAACTGGTAAGTTATGAATCTTGTCGTAAAAAAGTAAATATAGGTTGGCATTAAAGTTTTCTACAAAAAAGAAGGGGCCAATCATAGTATTGTTCAACAGTCCAAATATGACATTTAAATATTGTTCCTTGCTCTCTACAGTGAAATGAGGGTTTGCTGTAGCCAACCACCTATAGTTCTGTGAACTTACTGCTCCATTAGCTGTAAATTTTTATGCATCAGTCCATAAAACAGTTATTGGGAACTGTGTATTTTTTCGCATTTTCCTTGATACCACGCGAAAAACTCATATATTGGAATGAAATCCCTTTCCTTAAAAGTATTCATGAATTTTGGCTGAAGGCTTTGTATTCATTTTTTCAAAGATTTTTGTGAAATAGTAATGAGATGTCGATACCTGTTTCATTGATCTTCCTTACGTCTGTAGATACTTAGATACTCTTGTTGAAATGGTTGTTAGGGGAGACCCGGTAAAAATGATCCCTGCGATTAAAATGATTCCCTGACAATGTGTCTACATAATGGACTCCACCTATCGGTTACTACCAGAAATAGGTTTCTTCCATCGATATAGCAGTGCCCTATTAGTATGAGTTCGAAGCTTGCCCCAATAGGATGTGTTCTTGTTTCGTTTCTTTTTTGTTGTGATTTCATTTAGGTACAAGAGATTTTCTAAGTTGTCAAGCCAAATGAATATATTTAATTTTCTTCATTAGGCATGTGAAATATGAATGCGTGAAATGAAGTTATCAAATTTTCTTTCTTCTATCCTAATATGCATTCACAATAGAGGCACGCAAAGGGTTTGATGTTCTGTTTCTTCCCAACGGCTGCAAACTAAGGCTTATTTAAATAATAGTATTCTTGGGCAGAATACAACTTTTCTTGGACAAATCAATTCTGAGCAACAAAATCACTTTCAAATCATCTGAATCTTTACTTCTTGGAAAATCGTCGTCTGCATCAGTCCTGTATTTTTCATGGCCTTGGCCTTTTTGATGTCCTCTTTCCAGAAGTCACAATCATTGCAGTCTTCCGATAACGACTGTTCTATTCTGTTCGTGATAGTGAAGATTAAAACTCTCACATAGTACACATTCGTCATGGCCTAATGATGCAAAGAAAATATTAAAATCCTTAAATTCGCATTTTCTGTATAATTCATGCAAACATATTTGGATAAGTTTTAATAAAATCTCTATACGTGCTTCGAATAATATCACTCGGAAGATATCTTTTGAGTGGAGCATAATCTCTCTGACAATGCGACACAGAGGGTTGAAGTTTTTGTATTAATTTCCAAGAAATATTTGGGCGCTTTCCTCTTCTGTCAGGTACTATATTAGCAACATCTTCTTTCGTCAAAACATTTTTGATGACTTCATCGGTCTTTGGATCATATCTAAGAGTGCACTGGAAAAATGTTTTTCTACGGCAATCTCGAAAAAATGTACATGTATAAGCGTAACTTCAATCCTCAACAAACACGTTTTGTACAGAAATTTATTTTTGCATCGGTTGCTAGATGAGTTACTAAGCAACAAATGCAAAGTGGAATATTTCGTGTTAGGTCTCCGTCCACTCTAAAATCAAGATGGCTTGTCAGATGTGATGAAATGTCAGCACATCGTTTTTGTCAAAGTTTCAGTAGATGACGAGTAAGATCTTAGTAATTTTCTTTAAGGATCCCTTTGATTAAAATGGAAACTGGTAGAGATATTGACTTAGATTTGACATATCCGAACATAATAGAAGCAGCGAAGGTAACCACAATGAATTTATTACAGGAAACGTTGTACTGGTTCAAAATGGGCATCATTTTGTGCTCATTGCATGATATACTATTTGCACACTTTTTACTGAATGACCACTGAGTATGAACCTTTTACAGATGTTATGTAGGTGGAATAAACTGAGAATAACCAACAAGCTTTATTTTGAACCCACAAACTAAGATGTTTTGAAGTCGCTATAAGGAAGTTGCTAGTTTAAAAAGTAGTATCTCCAGTTTCTGTAGTAGATACTGCCTGTAAAGTTTGTAGAGAGTTGTAACTGCCTTTCAACTTAGGAATAAACAATAATAAGTCGACTCACTGCAATTTTCATCTACCAAACCACTGGATGAGCACTTATGGCATTCGAGCTTTGCAATGGAACAATAGAAAATGGAAAACAAAAAATGGCCAAATCGAAAATACTGCCTTCTTGTTGAGGACGGCAGTATTGCCACTAACAGCACGGTCTTTCCGTGATTCATTCGGTGAACTGAGAATTATCTTTCCCCCTAAAGAATTTCGAAACAAAATGGCATATCTTCTATTGAACCCTAGGTCTTCAGTATTGTCTGCTTCACTCGTTTACTGTATTCTTCTTAAAGAATACTAGTTAGCAGTCACCTTTCCAAAGTATTGAACAGTCTGAATAACAATCGAAGTGATATTGTTTCTTTTCTGCACGTTGCACAAATATGTTTTAGATGTAGTACAAAGTCCGTCATGGTAATAACCAGGAGAGTAGTCAGTAACTGTATTACTCGCGTTTCGGACGTCCATTGTCCTGAAACCATTTCGGTCCTGTGTACATAGTGTACAATGATTTACAAATATAATATAAAACCTGACCAGTTTCAATCAAAGCCTTCTAATGCTCACTCCAGTATACCCAACAGAATCGAAGTAATTAGCGTGGTGCAACAGACTTTTACAAAATTTGATATTGGGAGGTATTCTGTCGGTGGAAGAGTAGAAATTGTGTCATGCAGCTGTCTTTAGTAATTTATGTTATGTTATGAAATGATTTCACAGAGTGATGCTGATATTCCCGTAGATCTGCTTATTTATATGAATGGATATTTGAAATGCTTGTATACTACAGTTAGTCCTGGACCTGGACTAGGGTCCTGTGGAAAAATCAAGTATGGAGACTATTTCTTCAGGAATGCTTAGTGGGTGTCCCAGTAAGTATTTTGGACTTGGGTGGACATCCGCCATCTGGTACATTTTCGACGATGTCATCAAAGATGGCGGCCGTTCGATCATAGAACTGCTTATATCTCATGCAATACTTGACCGTTTTGCATGAAACTGAAAACTTTTATACGTATTTGTCATTCATGAATGTAGGTGAAGAGGCATTCAGTGCAAATAATAGATATAAATACTCGAAATCAGTGAATTGAAGGTGTTAATTGTTCTTCGAGTTTGTTTCAGGTCGCTAAAACGAAATGGACATATGAATATTATAAAATCAAAGAGAGTCCTGAAAAACAGTGTAAAACAAAATATTACAGCCGGGATATATGCAATAAAAATGATGGTAGTGAGATAAGTGAAGAAAATGGCAAAGAAAAAGTCAGGGCAGCTGCGAAAGTACGAAATGACTTTATTACTGAGCATTTGAACTCATTGAGTGATGAAGCAGTGTTCTACTATCATATGAATAATGCGGGCTACAAACAGTACTGTAATAAAGAGTTCATTTCGAAGGTTCAAAGTTAGAAGGAAATAATATGAACTGAAGATAAAGGCAGCACTTTCCAATCCTGTGAACTGAAAACTCTTGGAGGAAACGTGCTCGTTACCACAGTCTTCAAGGAGGCGTCACTTGTAATCGAGAATGTTCAATGTATTATCTGTAACAAGAAATCACATAATCGATTATACAAGATATATAGAATCTATGAGTCACGTTATATTTACAAAATTACGTTTTCACCCGTACCTGTGATTTGGAGGACGTGACAAGCGTTTTTGTGCCAATCTGCTGGGTCATGTGAACTTTATTTCTTGGTATTTACTGAGGTACAACTGGAAACTTGAAGCAGGTGACAATTTCAAGTTTCTGAAAGGGTTGCAGCTTTTAGCTCTTTAGGTTTTGCAAAAACTACTAATGTATTTTTATGCTGTTTGATATTTACAAACAAATTGGACAAAACTTATGCTCTTTGCTTCCACCCTCCCACGCACTATCTGGATCAGATTATACGAGTAAATTAAGCACCAAAAAAGCAGCTCTCATTAATGTATCTTTGGCACACTTTGAACACTTTGGCGTATCATCTGTCTGGGAATGCATTGAACAAAGCCTCAAATCTGCAGAAGAATACCTAGTGCTAGTATTACGATAAGTGTCATCTTGTAAATCTTTAGACGAACCTAGATTGTGGCTGTATTACCATGCCAAGAATATGAATATTTAAGATTTGCTGCCAACAAGCAGAAGTGTTAGGGGTCATTTGTTGAGATCATATTTCTACACATATCTTTAGCGACAATGTAATGAAGATGTACTTGCTGGCTAAGACCCAAATACACTAATAGAAGATGATTTGATATGCCCGATAAAAATATCCCACTGATTTTATTGATGCTTGCAACTGTTTAACATGCGCCAAATTCTCCTGCATTTGTAGGAAAAAATGAAGTTGAATGCTGCTCTTTTTGCAATTGTGGTAGTAAATGGCCAAACTGTGAAAATCCTTGTTGAATACTCGTTCGAACATATTTTTATTGAAACCTTTTCTATTTATTTTATTGTATATTTCTAGCCATGATAAACTTAGTTAATTAATGTGTATTTATGTGGAAATGAAAACCACAACAGAATTAAAAAAATCGTATATTTTTGTATAGTGACAGTTGAACCACATTGCTATTCATCTTACTAATAGTAATACCAACAAATTGACCCAAATTGCATGCAATTCGGTCAAGTTCTGTCTGAGATATGAGCAGTTCTATGATCGAACGGCCGCAATATTTAATGACGTCATAGTTCGAAAACGTACCAGGTGGCGGATGTCCACCCACGTTCAAACCACTTGCTAAGACTCCAACTAAACATTTCTGAACAAAAATTCTCCATACTCGAATTATCCCACAGCATCATAGTCCAGGTTCTCGATTAGGTGTACACCGGGTTAAGTGGGGTGGAATATGATGTCTGTTCTAACCTTACTTTTTGTTCGTTTTTCAATAAGGGTGTATCAACACTGTCGAAATCATTCTTTTCCGTTAATTTGTCACTACTCTGCAAACTTCCGATTATTTCGAATCGTTCACAAAATTGAAAATATTGGCTCAATTGGGAGTTGGGTACAATATGAAAATGATCATTGAAAGAGAAATAAATATTTTAGCTCTTCTTTGCGTTGCAATGTTTTCATAAATTTAATTTCAATTCTGAAACTAATTTCAACTTCAAATTACGCTTGCATTACAGCATAACTTGTTGCGTATTCTGTGAAAGCAAAACCACCAACAACTCTACGAATATTAGCCATAATAAATCCTCAAGTTATTCTCAGGCATTACCAAAAAACAGCCATGGCGAACGTAAATGTTTTCCAAGAACCTGTTTAATATTAATTCAATTTCAATTACAGCCAAGGGTGTTGATTCAAGATGCGATGACAAGGGTGTGAGTCGGTGTGAATATAGAGGGGTATTAAGACAGTCGACAGGTGTCTTTGATAGCATGAACTCCAGAGGTAAACCAGCCATCATGGCAGCAAACATATCTCTATTCCAAATTAGTGAGAGAGTGTATCCAATCTATTTCTGCAAGAAAATTAGTCACTCGGGAGTGTGTACGTCTTGGAATAGATAATGATTCTACTTTTGGTGGGATGAATGCAAATTTATTTCACGCAGTATTACAAAGAAAAGAGGTTATTCAAAGATGTCACTCAAAAGTATTCCACTGAATATACGAACGGAGTTGTGAACAGCAAAATCTGTACAGTGTGTCCAAGACTAGTAAGGGGTAGCATTGGGATTTTGGAAACGGTAGAGTTACAATGTTGGTTGATCAGATCTGAGGGATGAACATATTATTCATTTATTCACCCAAGAAACATTAAATGTTTTTACAGGGAAGTCAACGATTAATTGGCTATATATAATACGTATATAGGATAAATGAATACAAATTAAATTAAATTAAATTGTCAAATCTGATAAAATTCTAAAAAATTAGGAAACTAAGAAATACTCTTTCAGTTGTAATTTGAACTTCAATAGATGTTTCATATTTTTCAAACGGTTAGGTAATTGATTATAAATTATGATACCATCATGCAAAATGCACCTCTTTCCAATTTCAGATGTTGCCTTACTGGGATATAGTTCATTGGTTTGGTATTTACGACGAAAATTATTCAGATAAAATTTGAAGAAATTTTATTAAAATATTAAATTGTCTAATAGAAAAAAATACACGCGAAGTCAAATTTAGGATAAATGTTGTAAGTTGTCAAAAAAATTGGATTATACCTACTTTGTATGAATCCAACAAAAAAAAGTGATATGCACACAGTATTATTGAGAAACCCTAGAAATCATGTCTTGAGAGAAGAATATACAGGAATAAGCTCACGAAAGTAGCAAAAAAGAACTACTCAAAAAAATACAAATAGCTCTAAAGCGCTTTGGGAATGTGTTGATGAAATTTGTGATAACATCAGAAATGAAACTGAAATAGAAAAATTAAATTAGATAATGGAAAAATTTTACAGAACAATAAAAAAACGTGGATAGTTTACAGTAAGTACGTGAAAAAAATAACTGACAACATATCAATACGATGAAAATGGAAATATTCTGCAAGACACCATGTATCTTCGCGACACTGATGAAAATGAAGTTCAAAATGTAATCATGGAATTAAAACATAAAAAATCACCAGGCCCTGATAAAGTTAGATCTGAAACACTGAAGGCTACATCTAATGAGATAAAAAAACTCCTTGCTTATTTAATAAATAACTGCTTCAGTACAGGGTGCTTTACAGAAATTTTCAAAATTGAAATTATCAAGCCACTTGACAAGAGTGGAGATATGTTGAACATAATCAAGTACAGACTGATTTCGCTTATTTCGAATTTGGTGAAAATAATTGAAAAAATACTGAAAGTGAGACTTCTGAGCTTCGTGAACAAATATAAAATCATTTCTTGTTCCCAGATCGGATTCAGAGAAGGAAAGTCAACAGAAGATGCGATTTATCATCTCACAAGTAAAATCTATAATGTATTGGATACGAAAAAAACAAGTTTTTGTATCTTTGCCGATCTTTCTAAAGCATTCAATACAGTATCTTGTTAAAAGCTATTGAACAAACTAGAATGATTTGGAATAAGAGGAAATGTTCTTGAAAAATTACCTATCAGCCCGCGAACAAAAAGTTGACATGGTAGTCTCAGTGATCCTATGACTGTTACGTATGGTGTTCTTCAAGGAACAGTATTAGGTTCTCTTTTATTCATAATTTATATGAACAGTATTTCACACCTCGATACCAAGGGAAAGTTTATAAGCTTTGTAGACGACACTGCTATAATTTATGAATCTAATACTAGGGTTAATTTAAAAACAGAAGCCGAAAAGAGTTTCATTAAAATAAGCAAGTGGTTCAGATATAACAAGTTAACACTAAATTTACAGAAATTCATAAATTCCAGAAGTGAACTTCATCAAATACTCAAATTAAAAATATAGTAGGAAAACTGAGAGGTCTATTATTCAAATTCAAATACTTGAAAGACTTTTTGGACATAAACCATCTGAAAATCTTATATTATGCTCTAGTGCAGTCACAAATATTTCACGGTATAATAGGATGGGTAGGTGTGGATGACTATCATTTGGAAATACTGAATGTTAATCAGAAATGGATACTGAAAATCATCCTTGGAAAAAAGCTACATATCCCAGTGATAATTTATTCACAGGGGCCAATGTAGTCGACATAAGACAGGCTCATTGCATCAATTTATTAGACAATATAAAAAAAAAATTAAATTCAACTTGAATATGTCGATCATAAGTATAGTACCAGGAACAAACAAAACAAAGTACCTAGATCAGAAAAAGCAGTTGGACAATGATGTTCCACGTAACTCGTACCTCGCCTTCACAACATGCTACCAGAGTTTATAAAAAATTTATAGTTTAGTATTGTACAGATAGTATATGAAAACTTGGATTTTGCGTTCTGAAAGGACATTATTTCATGATTTTGTCACCCAAACTTAAAAAAAGTGAAGGAAAAATGATAAAAACACCAATCGTGAGTATGGCATATAAACAGACAACTAAAAATGACCATGCCCGATTATGACACAAAGCCCTATTATGACAAAGCCCTTTCATGATACAAAGCCAGATTGAAACATAGAGCCCGAATATGACATACACCTTAATTATTACAGATATTCACCCTGAATATGGCATATACTCCAACTCACCCGTTGCTTTATTTGTTTTTCAAAGCGAATTAAAAGCCTACTTGCATTTGAACTGTTTTCGAAAGTAATAGTTTCTTCTATGGCAAATGGTGTCTATTTATTTCAGTTAGTATCATCATCATATTTGACGTGACAGTAAGAAAATTTGTTCAACTCCATTTACTGGGTGTTATTTTTACAGGATCAATAAAAACTTGAAAAAAAATACGGCCTGGAATTTCAACGGTTGATTGAAAATACTTTATCTTGAGTAATATGAACTTTCGTTAAAGTTTTTGATGAAACATGATAATGTGCTATCGATGTAGTGCCGCATCAGTTATAAGCAGAATGAGTATCCTTTAAACTTATCCTTTTCAAAATATTCCATTTTTTTTGTAGAAAACAAAAATTTTCGTGTTCAATTAAAACTAAATCAGCTTAGGTCATTTTTAGGTAGTTTTATTTAATATGTTATTGTTATCGTTGAGTCAACTGAATTACATTTTCTAGAAAACTGATTTCAGTATTTGTATGTCTGTAATTGCACTCTACATTCCATTTTTCACAACAATAGTTGTTCATGTATTTCTTATGGTGACGGTCAGCAGCAAACTTTAAAAAGTGTCCCGTAGAAAAATAAAACGGAGTCGGCTGCCATCTTTATTGGATACGAAAGGTTTTGTTTTACTTGCCAAATAGAAATCAATAAGTTTTTAAACATTTCACGTTGATCTTCTTTGATTAATTTTGCTCAAGTACTTAGTATTAGCCAGCCTCCAAGGTGACAGGGTATTGTTTTTACAAAACCAATTTGAACGTTAAATAAGTTAGGACCTGTGATATCAATCTTTAAATCGAGTAAGTAATACTTTCCGAACGATTTTATTTTAAATAAATGTTTTTCTCAATGTAGTGCTGTATTAGCCATGGTAGAAAAAAATACATTTGCACTATTTAAAAAAGAAATTTTTTCTATCGTACCATCCGCATTGACGTGACAGAAAGAAAATCTATTCAACCCGCTTTTCAGGGTGTTGTTTATACTGGATCAATAAAAACATAAAAAAATAAATACGACCCTGGAATTTTAACGGTTGGTTGAATAATACTTTATCTCTTGTATTATGAACTTTCCTCATAATTTCTGTTGAAAAATTATGATGTGTTATCGATGTAGTGCCGCATCAGTCATAAGCGGAATGTGGATATTCATTCATTATTTTATTTATTTATATTTGCATTGATTCATTGAACATTTTTCAATAAAGTTCATGTGTTATATGTATTTTTATCATTGTAGAGTCCCTTATACAATTTTTACTTTCAAGTTTATCACTGTAAAGTCCCTTATACTATTTTTACGTTTAAGTTTATCATTGTAAAGTCCCTTATACACTATACTTTTGAGTTTAGTATCACAAACAAGCGATAGTTTCATAATAAAGCTTCGTGATTCCTCCTTGTTCATTCACCAAAAATATATTTGTATTTCATTTATTATAAAACTATGTACTTTCATGAATAAACATTATTATTAATATAATTGATTAGAGAAAAGTTGCACGAACCAAAGTGCCTTTGCACGTTTGCAAAAGTGGGCCATCCTTTCAGGATTTCGGGATATTTTGAATTGAAGTAATATTTCACTAATAATAATAATGTCTTTTATTATCCCTGAAAGTATTGAACTGAATTTTTTTTATTACAATGAACAATCTTACAATTTGTGTAAAAATTGTCGGAGCGTCATTCAGACACTCAGCATACCAAGGTTTGCTCTTCCATCTACTCTGATACATTAAAAAATTATCCAAATTTACATGCGCGAGAATGAATGAGTTCAATAACAGTAGCAGAACTTATTTCTAATAATGTTTGTTACAAATATTGGTCTTTTAATAGCCATAGACGAACTTTCTGATGTTTGAAATATGAAGGCCAATTGAATTTTACTTTCCTTGTTATAGAATTGTTCCGTTTGAAAATACAATAGCTGAACGATCTCTGAAATAGGACAGATTTATGCGAGGATGGGGTTATTGTGTTTTCAAAACGAATATTTCTATTATCTGTTTCCTAAATGGATATATGGAGCACTGCGTCACTATTGCTGGGCCCTGTATTTGTATGTTTTCAGAAAAGCTTAGAATGTATACTGTTATATTCTAGTCCTGGGGTGTAGATAAAAAAATTCAAAGATGATTCTGTGATATTACCCGCAGTGTTCAGTCAATATTGGCCTGAAACTGACATTTTTCAACTTTTTATGCCCTTGGTAACTATCGTTCAGTAGGCGGTGTTCAACATCATATTAAATTCTTTATCGAATTGACCCAAAGACATTTTGTGAAAGAAGTGTGCGTGGTCCTTTATATGCAAATGTCTAACTGAAAGTGAAAGGTAATGATGGACTGACTAAATCATTCGATATCACCAGTGGAGTTCTCCAGGGTGAATCTTCGGACCACCTTTTATTAATCTTTTCCTATCCGATATAGCAGATATTTTTGTGAAAATAGAAGCGCAAAAATAAAAAACATAAAACAGATTTGCTGATGCGATAATATGCTGACAACCTTGTCATATTGGCTCAATCTCAAACTTTAGAAATATTAGAGAATTGAGAATATTTGAGCAGTATACCGTTGAACAATCATACTTCCAACAAAGAAAACACAATAGTTATGTATTTTCCACTTGGTGCATGAACTGCAGAAGAGCAAGATTTGGAGCCAGATCAACAGATATCATTAGTTCAGAAAATACTGAGAAAATGCTGTTTCTGGAATTTTAAATACTATTCCACCGGAATTAGTGGTCATCGATATGAGCCTATTTTAGAGTTGGTACTTTCTCTGAATCGAAACACCGTTCCATAATAGTTATTTATGTAATAAGGATCATAAAGACGATCATTTGGTACACGACGTGTGCCATAATGATTGTTTATGAATCGTATCACATACAATATTTTATCTGATGGTATTTATATTAATACGTTTTCGAAAAATTAAAAACTGCATTATGTGTAACTATATGTGTAGTTTCAAATATTAGTGAGTGAGCTGTGCTTTGCCATTTCCTTGACAACGTCAGGTTGTAACGACAATATTTATTTATCGCTGTCAAACACAATGGACCTTCACATTTATGAAAAATAAATTGCAAAACTCTTTTAAATCGATAGATTCTAGTCTGAAACGTCCATTTAACAAAGAGTTCCACTATATTTTTTTCATTTTGAAAAAATATCTCATTTGAAAGTGTGCCGTTGACGTCACGTTCATCGGAAGTAACACCCACCACAATCCACGTTCCGAAACATTCAATACATATGGCTTCCACCCAGACGGTCCGGGTTCGATCCCCGGTCGTGTATCACTGAGCTGAAGTGGTTTGGATTCCACTTTTATTTAAACTGTAGGTCCCGGATCTCCCTTGCTCGCACAAGCTCTGCTTTTGAGGGGTTTTCATCGAAAACCTGGGAGTTTCGTAAAAACTAAAAAAAAAAATAGATTCTATCTTGGTATAAGCCATTCAGATATAATTAAAAGTCCGTCACTTGATCGACTCATAGAAAAAAATCCACACTTTCGCTACTTTTTATTGTTTTTGTAAATTTCAAATTTCTTGAAGGGATCATCCTTTCGATGAAGAACAAGCATTGACAACACCGCAAATCATATGACAGTTCTCATGCAACAAAAGTGATCTCGAGATTTGAGGTTGGTGATTGTTTTTATTTACTTTCGACATTTAACTGATTCATTCATTATTACTGTAGCGAGGTGTTATTATGACCGATCTGGTGTGAATTTATATGTGTATTAAATATGGAACGGCTTCGTGAAGGGAAGTTCGTATAATTTACCGAAGGTAGATTATGAGATGATTGACAAATATGAATTTACTTTTTGCAATGACTAAAATTCGAAATCGTTCCTTGAACGCTTCTTGAATACAGTAATATTCAGTTGGAAATGTTCTTCACAAAAACATAATTATATTTCCGCTTTATACACAAAGTTTATTCATTGCTTTGAACCACATTGTACAATGCGCTTCATATTTAGGAGCAGAAAAAATTGTTCATTAGAATATTCACTGTTGTTCAGACAACCGGGTACGAAGCACATATTCGACATGTTTACAGTTATTGCAGGGATACAGATACAGGAATTAAGAAAAAAAATTAGAGCACAAACAACAAAAACATTTCAAAACTTTGAAAATCGCATTAACCTCAAAAAATAAATCAATTAGGGCCTGTTTGTTTGCAGCATACATATTTGATGGAACTGCTCTACTTGTATTAAATATTGAAGTAGGCAAACGAGTTAAACAGAGACAAACGATTCTTATTGATGCTGCGTGAAACAGACGAACGAACCCATCTGCTGCATAAGTTTTACAACGTTGCCAGGTCTAGTTTTGATGAACGTGACGTCACGAAATCACTTTTCTTCTAATTATAGAGAAAGTTGCGGTCAGAAAAAATAAATAAAAAATCCCGAGTGATATTAGCGTATACACTTTCTAATTACAGTGTTCTCTCATATGTCGTGGAAAGGTCCATTGTCACGTAGAATTCAATATAATTCAAGTATTATTGAACGATTCTGAAACTGGTAGTTTACGTTCTGATTTGGAAGAAATGACACGAAATATCGTGGAATCCCTTTTACCGGAAAAATCACGGAGTGTATATGAAATGGTGTTTAATCGGTACAGCTTGGCAAACATAGCTGCAATTGTGAAAATATTCACGCCCATGATGCGCATTAGTCGTACGACGGACTATCCAGTGATATTCACGTGATTGTTCCCGCAAGAAGTGGGAATTTCACAATCTCAGCTATGTTTGCCAAACTGTACGAAGAATGGTGTTATGCTAAGAAAATCAAGAATATCACTCATGAAAAAGTATTGTTGGCATACTTTGAATGCTTATCTTCTTCTCTTTGATCGTATTATTCGATAATAAGAAGTATTTTATGAACAAGAAAAAACGTCGATATTAGTAGTAGTAGTAAGTACCTACAGCTGGTTGTATTACTCAAACGTAAATCAGAAGGTTGCAGAGCTAAACAAACCAAAATTTTTACTAAACAATATGTTCCAAAGTTTTTAACGGTAACATCAGATGATACATATTTATTTAAAAAAGTTGCTATGATAATTTTACTAAGTAGAACATGCAGAAGAGAGGAATTGACAAATATGCTTGTTGAAAATATAATAGATGAAGGATCCGTTTTTAGAATTACTTTAACAAATACAAAAACAAAGGTAATGCGAGAATTTTTTGTAACTTCGGTGGAATATCCCAGGATTGATTATGGTAGAACTTGTCAGAAAATATGTGAAAATTCGACCTTGCAACACAAATCATTTACGTTTTTTTGTCACTTATAAAAATAAGAAATGCTCAAAATAATCCGTTAGAATACACCTTTGGTAAAATGCCGAAAGTTATTGCCACCTTTTTGAATTTTCCTCTTTCGGCGATCGTCTACTTCATTTTCAGCTGATTCTGGAGCCGATCTGTGTATCGTGAAAAGCCATGGCGGATGGAAAAGCAATACTGTTGCTGAAGGTCACATCGAAAATTCGAAAGAGCAAAAAAAATATATCAGAAGCAATTTTTGTAGCCAACAACCAAACTGGATTACAAGTTTTCCAAAAATCATCAACTACTGATGTAAAAACTCTAGAATCCATTGGAATTAATATTGCAAATTTTAGTAATTGCTCTTTTACTATAATATAATAAATAGTTTTGTACATAGTTATGCATTTTGATTAAACTTTTTTGATCTCACCATTACATGTTTTTCATATACAATTTCATTATGGTACGTAGTCCCATAATTAATTCATTATGGTACTAAGTACCATAATCCAAGCGGCACTTAAGGCCTTGTGCAACAAGGAAGTGACGTCCAAACTGGTATGGGACTGCAAATAAGAACTAGGAGTGCTGGCAGACCGGAATCAAGTCAAACTGATATGGGTCCCAGGACATCCGGTAATTGCAGGCAATGAAAAAGCAGACGAACTAGCGAGAAATGGTTCGGAAAATCCCCCAAACCAAGGGCAGACACTAGGGGTACCGAAGTGCACGGTAAGAGCGTCTGTAAGAGAGTGGATTGGGGACAGTCACAAAACTACTGGGAAAGCATACCAGGAAACAAACACGGGAAGAAATACATTAAAGGACCGTGCCAGAAAAGAACGGCAGACCTGTTGGCGATGAACAGGAGCCAGCTTAGAATCGTTACGGGACTCTTGACTGGTCATGCACCAGTGAAGGAGCACCTCAACAAAATGGGACTGTATAATGGAGACCTGACCTGACCTGTGGTAAGGATCCAGGAACAGTCACACACATACTGTGCTGTTGCGAGGCACTAGACCGCAAAAGACAGGCAATCTTCGGGCAGGCATCTGGCGATCCAGAACTATACAGATCGCACCCAGTAAAGGACTTGTACAAACTCGTACAAGGCACGAAATTACTGGATTGGGTACTGTGAAAGTACAACACACAGGCAAGATACAATGGGCCAATAAGCCTAAGTGTCACCGGGGGCAACAACCTGACGGGCCTAGAGGTGGAGGTTTTAGTGACTAACCCTGTGATCAGTGGAGTCTCACAGTAGGTCTGGTGTCTTGAGCCGGAGGCTCCTTTCCTCTCTATAAAAGATTTCCTCCACCTCATCACAAAAAAACAGTACCATAATCAGCTTCAAAATCATCAAAATTGAGTGACATAGCGTTGTCATTATGACACGCCATCAGATAATAGTTATTTAAGTAACAAGGAATGTAAAGACGTGTTAACATTCGAGGTGAGCGAGTACGAGCCGAGGCAAAGCCGAGGCTTGTGTTACTTATTACGTTTTTCCCGCTGCTTGTTGACATTTCTCAAAATTTGCCTGAATTGAAGTTTGTTTTCTTACCCTTCCTTCATGATTATTCGTTCGCTATTTCATTCTAAGTTGCTTGTGCGTGTGTGTAACTAAGTTACCGAATAAGCAGACAACAATAATATTCAAAAGGTCTCATAACCTAAAAATTGATATGAATGAAGCTGAAGGTATTACTTGTCAAAGTCAAAGTCATTATTACCCTAGGCATGTAAATGACACTATTAAGTTCCGTTGTCAAGATGAATTAGTAAACGAATGATATAGGCCATTTACCTGTTTTGTTGCTAAGCATGTATGGACTATTTACAGTGTCGGCAGCGGGAAAAAATAATTATTGAAAATATTGGTAAAAGAAATTTGTAAAATTCCAAAGAAATAAAATAACACTCACTTTTCAGAACCCTACAGGGGGGCTATTCTCGAATCATTCGACTTCCAATTTGTATACGATTAAATGAGACAAATATACTTATTTCATTTGTATCAGTAAATCGAATTCGCGTACGTACAAACTCGAGAATAGGACCACAGGGGACAAATAGAATACTACAAAAACGTGAAAGGGGAATTGATGCACAAAATTAAAGAAGGAAAGAAGATACCAATTCCTGAATAAAATATTTATATAATAAGTATAACAAAACTTGTCTCTTCAATCTGAGAGCGTCAAACAGTATAATGTAAAAATGATGTGACAGATACTCAATATCAAAATAACAGAGGTCTAGCATCATAGTGATATTTGATTTTAACGTAGTGGGTGATTGTGATTATAATATCAATACACTCAGTGTGACGTGGTTGGAGTCCGATGTAGAATGTAGTGAACACTTTCCTCATAACTACGAAGTCTACCGCAGTGATGGAAATCTCGGTTAGCTGGAGTTGACATTTGGTTTGTGTATTTTGCTTGCTGTCCGACATTACCGCAAATCAAAAGTTATTGATATTTCCCATTTATGACTCAAAGCTGGAAGAGTTCGCATGTTCTCGTAACTTTGGAGAATTTCTGAACTTTATGCAATATGGGCCACGTTCCGGAAGCATACAAAAGCGCTTACTTTGAGGAACAAAGTTAACCATAGATATAACAGTGTATATCGCGACTAATTGTGAGTTGGCTAAGTTACAAGTCAAAACTTTTTAGCCAGAATAAATAAAAAAGAAAATATAAAAAGTCAAATGCTTTTAGTAAGTCAAACGTCACTAATCTAAATGGAAAAGGCCTAAAAACCGTGGTGGTGTCGATATTGAAACCATGTCTTGGTTGTGGCAGGATCCACAACCCTGCTAACTCTCAATTGAAATAATTTCAAAATAGTTTACCGAGAAAATATGGCTCCACTGTCTGCTAGCAGAAAAACAAAGTCAATATTTTAGAAGAGCAGTTACTATCAGGGAAAATGATCATGAAGACGAATTACTGGCACACTTGTCCTGTAATGGAGGTATTTCAGTTATTAATTCGAGGAAATGTTACCAAAAGCTGCCACGTTATCTGTAGATATAGATTTCATTCAGGGCAATTAGTAACAAAGGAAGCGATGATTTTTTTCGTAAAGAAGTGTTTGAATGTAGACACTTCCATACAAAAAAAAAACTGTCATTACCCTGATATATAAAACAGGAAAAATGCAACGTCACCTTCTTCTTATCGATCAATTTCTCTGATGTCTTGCGTGATGATCAAACTCAGACTTGAATTTTCTTTGGAAATCTGATCAATTGCTTCCTTATACCCACTTTGGTTATAGCAGAATTCGAGGCACTTGCTTCTGACATACCTCACAACGAATATTTTTCTATGTCTTTTTGTTGATCTGAAAGGGGTGTATGATTGAGTAGATTTTTGTTTTCTTTTTGAAAAACTATCAATAGCAGGTGTTGATAGAAAGATTGCTTATAATATCACGGAAATAAATAACGGAAGTGAAATATATATAAGAAATCAATATAACGAGTTAAATGCTCCAAGATTGGTTTACATGTCCGAATTACGTAATAAATTCAATAATACTGTATGAATTGTTCAATACGCTAACGATATCTGTATTCATGTAAGCCATGAAATACTCTGGTGGTCAAAGAGGACTACATCAGGCTTATTGGCCCATATTTGCCTTAGGGTGAGGAATGAATAGTGACAATAGATTTGGCACTTTCATCCTCCACAAGTGACTCAATATTTTCATAAGGCAACACCGGTTTCTTGTCTATACCGTACGAGTGTCATAGATGGTAGTAAAACACTCATAGCTCCGCGTTATGCCATTTGATATACGAACTTTTAGAATTTTGAAATAATCAGTGATACTACTTCCAAGGTTATGCAGACATCATGATAGTCCTCGTACAGGGAAAGTATGCCCAAATAATCTCTGAGCTTATGCAAAACACACCGAGGACCATAGAGAAATGGTGCAAAAGAGATGGCAAAACCCAACCAAACCACACTCATTTCCTTCATACAAAAATAATTCTGGGGGATATGAAGGTACCCAAGTTTTTTGGCGTAACACTGCAAGTTGCTGATCATATCGAATACTTAAAAAAATAACCTGGAGCATATTATCAATGAAACCAAATCATCGTTCGTGATGTGCAGAAGAGCATTTGTAAAAATATGGTGACTGGAATCGAAAGTCATGCACTGACTCTACACCTTGATCATAAAACCCAGAATCACATATGGCACATATGGCTCGAAATGAAACAGTGACAGCCGAAAACTAACCTTGGTTGTATACAGAGGCCTTCCTATCTGTGTATCACGAATGCTATATGAATAGCAATCTAACCGCTGATATGGAATTCATACTAAAATGTCCGCCTTAGGACGTCACTGTCATAGGGAAGGCGATGATGATTGCTTCAAAGACATGTAATTGTTGTTGTTGTTAAAATTGTTAAAAATTTTATTTCCGTCAACCGATTGCACCCCTACGCGCAACCCTCGGAAGTCTTCGAGAGACTTGTGTGAGCTAGGGAAGAATTGTAGAACCTAACCACATACTAAGCATACCAAAATGATTTATGAAGTCAACATTACTGAACTGGATATGATATCACACTACATCGCCGAACTCCAACTCGATAGCATGCTTGTACTCTTCCATCACCATTGAGGACCAATGTAGATTTTTTACTCCCGAGAAGCATACTGTGGAATAAATGATTGATGAACTTATGCATTTGAATTCTTGGAGGACCGCTGTTGTATCTATGGGTTTCTATGAGAGCTAGGGAGTATTATCATTATTAGACTATAAGTATTATTTTTTGTGGGTTTGAAGGCCGTTGTACTTTGGAATTGCTTCCTGACGTTTCGATAGCACAAGTAGCTAGCTTCTTCAGAGGTTCCTCAATCTTTGAAGTTGGTCGAGAACTATTGGTTCTGTTAGTGTTGGTCGAACTAGTTCTCTTCAGAGGTCCGTCCATCTCTGAGGTTGGTCAAGAACTGGTTCAATCAACACCAACAGAGCCAACACTGACCTCTGAAGAATATAGTCACTCGCGCTGCGAAATGTTAGAAAGCAATTCCAAATGAAGACGGCATTTAAACCAGAAAAAGAATACTTATGGTTCAAATTTCGGCCGCGAAAGCCTTAACCAATTCATTATTATTATTATTATTATCATATCCCTGAAATAAATATATTAAAACTTCAATTGAGTTTCTTTGAATGCAAGCTGTTCTTGAGAGTACGATATCACGGTGGAATTGAATAATTCGTGAATAATTTCATATGAAACCGATTCCGAAAGCTCATTTTTCGATTACTGTTGGAAAACATATTTCTGGTATTTCTGTCAATCCCAAGACCAAAGAGATATTTTGATGAGAAGAGGGGAATATTCAATTATTATCGTGCTGCTATAATTTAACTTCAAAGGGAAAATCAACTATTTCGAAACTGACTATAACCTTTCAAGCCCAGTCGACAACAAAAATGAGGATTATAGGAGCCGACGGCATGGCGGTAGTAGAAGTTCATTCAGTGAGAAATTTAATATTTTGTTTGTACTCGATGTTCTGTTGATGATTGAAGAGGAATGGGAGTGACTCATTTAGCGAAATTCGCTCATATTGCAAATTGAAAGAACCCCTCAAAACGTTCTGCATTTAAAAACTCAATCACTTCCGGACTGATCTCATTCATTGCGACTGATAACTCAGTCATTATTTCTCGAGATACAAGAAATAAAGATCGCTTGAGAGCGCGCCATAATTTTTTATATCACAGAGAAACGTAGCAGTGTCAGTTCAGCTAATATTGGTATGAAAGGAAATGTCGACGGTCTCAAATGAATACTGCCAAATGTGTAAATTTGTATTTGTCTGAAAATCAATTTGAGTTGTAAATTAAGCACTGGTCGAAGATCTTGCCATGATGCAGTAAATGATTTGTTAAAGAGAGCTTTGGTAACGGCTAAAATTCCAGCAATCTGAGAGCCATCAAGTGTTAGTCGTGATGACGGTAAACGACCGGATGGAGTGTCATCGATTCCCTTGAAATTTGGTAAACCAGTCGTATGAGATTTCACTTGTATAGATACTATGGCCGCATCACATTTCAACTCCACCTCAATTCGTCAGGGTGCTGCTGCAGAAATTGGAGAAAAAGTTAAGATTAAAAAATACCAAAACTTGGGAAATCTCTATCCATTCTACCCTGTTGCAATCGAAACCTATGGAGTATTTGGTCCTCAAGCAATGGAATTCATCAGAGATATTGGTTGAAAAATTTTTCAGATTACCAATGACAGCCGTTCCACCAGCTTTCTTCTTCAACGCATCAGTATCTCCATTCACAGAGGCAATGCAGCTTCGGTATTGGGAACAGTTCCTGTCGATCGTCATTTGGATGAATTTTTCAACACACCACGGTCTAAAAAGCAACTTCATATACCTAACCCAATACCAAATAACATCAATCAGTGTTTCAGTTCAAGCGACTCAATATCCAACAGTCTCAACTCTAATACCTCATCTCACCGATCAGGTGACAGGGGCAATCAGCACATCATAGACTATTCCAAAGACGATATCAATGGCAAAAGCAACAAAAACAGCTTCAGCTCCAACTTGCCCATAGGACATAGTACTATCAAAATTCTAGGTAGTGGGTTGAAAAATATTAGTAACACATGCTCCATGAACAGTATAATCGAACTCAAGATGGTTATTGGATTATTTGAGAAGAGACGCCCACACAAGGGATATAAACACTAACATATCTAAGGAGGGAGCTTTAATCAAAGTATTGCCCAGGTGATCAAGGAACTGACTCGTCTGGTAGAGTTGTTCATACAGTCTCCTTGAGAAGTCAAATCGAAAGAATCGCTCCTCGATTCATCCGTTTTGCCCAGGAAGATACTCAAGAGTTCTTACGATTCCTGTTAGAGGGTCTACATGAAGACGTCAATGGAGTAACGGAAAAGCTCATACCCTCAATGAGAGAGACAGATGAGGAATTGAGTGACAGTGAGAAGGCTCAAGAGTCATGGTCAAGATACTTAAGAACTGAAAATTCCAAAATTTTAGACAACTTCGTTTTCCAGGTAAAATCTACATTGAAATAGGTGAAATAGGTGGAAGAACAGGCAGTTGTCTGCACACATCTGTGTGAGGGTAACTGATCTGAATCTCGCCCTAACTTTCCATATTCTTAAGTTTTTTTTGTTTGTTATATTCAATTAAATTAATAAAGGCCTTTATTATTATTACTATTATTATTATAAATATACTTATTGTGGTTACTGTTCAGTCTCTTTCGATCTGTTTTGTGATCTTTTCCTCTCAATACCATGAAGAGCAGGCCAACCAAAACTATCATAATGTTTGGATTCATTCAGAAGGGAACAAAGTTTGGATGGTGATGAGAAGTGCAAAGAAAGAAGGAAGTGCACGAAATCCCTATCGATTCATAGATTCCCGAAAATTTTAGTTATCCATTTGGAACGGTTTCCTTCAACAGAAATATTCCAAGGAAAATTGAATGTTTCCATTGATTTTCCGTTAGAGGGATTGGATATGAGTAATTATACAGCAGAAAACGTAATCTTTTGTCGATATAGTCTATATGCATTATCTTATCGTAGTGCTTGGGACTACCTATATGGAACACAACACAGCCTACTGTAGACATCCGTATGCGAGCACGTGGCATGAATATAATAATTCACATGTGACTCCAATTTCATCTAGATCTCTGGTGAGCGGAGATGTCTATGTTCTCTTCTATGAGTAGGAAAGAACTAAATCGCTGCTATAATATCATGCTTAGTTTCATTTCATGTTTCATTTGTATTTTTATTGTTTTAATATTGTATTGTTTATTTATTTATGTCATACTAGTTCATTATTGTGTTTTTATTGCTTAGTTATCAACTATCTAATGTCGTACTTTATGCCCGCGCTGGCCATAAAGTGAACTTAATAATTTCGTCAGGATTTCCAAAATCTTCGTTCATTTTGACTTCTAACTTAGAGACATATAAAAATTTTATCAACGTTCACCTAGCAACGATAGTGTCTAATATGATAAAATGGCAATGTTTTTAATTCAAACCGGATTTTTGTAAATACTGATTTGTACTGAGATTGGATTGCAACAGATGTGTATGCCCTCGGGCGACTCACAAACCCTCAGGCCAGAGGCCCTCGGGTTCGTAAAACGTCGCCCTCAGGACATGAACATCTATTTATACCCTTGGTGTACATAAATAACTATTATTCATTCATTTATTGTACATATTTATATATTTCAATTTCAACAAATGAATGACTGATTTGCATTGACGGAGGAACTGGTATGAAGTAGGTCCATGAGGTATTCTAATTTATGAATTTGTGTCATATCCCTGTCCATTACCATTATTTATAGTCTTCATATAATATGCACTTTTTTAGAGAAGAAGAACAAAGATGTATTGAGGCAAAAAACTATCGAGTTAAAACTCATCATCAATACAGAATCATCAAGACACTTCAGCTGCAATTAAACTGACTTGGTCAATTCTTTCAAGGTGTATGAATTCCCTAGAAAGTCTATAGTGAAGAATTAGAAACAATATTTATTTTGTTCAAGATCAGATATGTTCTTATCTCTTGAAAAACTGTAAATAACTTCGAATTTCAGTTGTTTTTGAAAGAAATAATGTGCTTGGTATGGCAAAAAAAAAAGTATTCCAGTAGGAGAACACATCCTTTTGATCAATTTCATTTCTCTTCAAACTTGTTCTGTTTTGTACGAAGGCGTAGAACGGACATGCGATATTTTTTTTTTAATTTCGAGTTGTAACTCGAAATTAACACTAATTTCGAGTTACAACTCGAAATTAAGCTAATTTCGAGTTATAACTCGAAATTAACACTAATTTCGAGTCACAACTCGAAATTAAGCTAATTTCGAGTTATAACTCGAAATTAAGCTAATTTCGAGTTCTAACTCGAAATTAAGCTTAATTTCGAGTTGTAACTCGAAATTAGTGTTAATTTCGAGTTATAACTCGAAATTAGCTTAATTTCGAGTTGTAACTCGAAATTAGTGTTAATTTCGAGTTACAACTCGAAATTAGGCTAATTTCAAGTTGTAACTCGAAATTAGTGTTAATTTCGAGTTATAACTCGAAATTAGCTTAATTTCGAGTTATAACTCGAAATTAGCTTAATTTCGAGTTGTAACTCGAAATTATTGTTAATTTCGAGTTATAACTCGAAATTAACACTAATTTCGAGTTACAACTCGAAATTAAGCTCAATTTCGAGTTACAACTGGGAATTAAGCTAATTTCGAGTTGTAACTCGAAATTAAGCAAAATTTCGAACATAGTGTTAATTTCGAGTTATAACTCGAAATTAAGCTAATTTCGAGTTCTAACTCGAAATTAAGCTTAAATTCGAGTTGTTACTCGAAATTAGTGTTAATTTCGAGTTATAACTCGAAATTAGCTTAATTTCCAGTTTTAACTCGAAATTAGTGTTAATTTCGAGTTACAACTCGAAATTAGGCTAATTTCGAGTTGTAACTCGAAATTAGTGTTAATTTCGAGTTATAACTCGAAATTAGCTTAATTTCGAGTTGTAACTCGAAATTAGTGTTAATTTCGAGTTATATCTCGGAATTAACACTAATTTCTAGTTACAACTCGAAATTAAGCTAATTTCGAGTTGTAACTCGAAATTAGGCAAAATTTCGAACATAGTGTTAATTTCGAGTTATAACTCGAAATTAGCTTAATTTCGAGTTGTAACTCGAAATTAGTGTTAATTTCGAGTTATAACTCGAAATTAGGCTAATTTCGAGTTGTTACTCGAAATTAGTGTTAATTTCGAGTTATAACTCGAAATTAGCTTAATTTCGAGTTGTAACTCGAAATTAAGAAAAAAAATATCGCATGTCCGTTCTACGCCGTCGTAGTTTTGTACTACAAATTTTTTGTTTGTTTTACACTCTGGAAAATCCATTGTTTTATTTAAATTTACATTTCAAGGTGATTTTACATTATAGCAATGTAGTTTTACATGTTAAACTGTGAAACTTAAGGGTAATTTCTCATTCTGATCCAACAATGTGTGATTACATGAGAATCCATTGTGGATCGTGCCAGGCTACATACAGGCAGACAGATATACAGACACAGAAATATAGACATATAGACAGACATGCATACAAACAGACAGACATGCATACGGACAGACATACATACAGACAGACAGACATACATACAGACAGAGAGACAGACATTCTTACAGGCAGATATATAGACATACAGAAATACATAACAGAGATAACAGAGATACAGATATACAGGCAGACATTCAGACAGACATGCATACAAACAGACAGACATACATTTTTACAGGCAGACAGATATACAGAAATACATAACAGAGATACAGATAGACATACAGACGGACATACAGACAGACAGATATACGTACAAAGCTAATTAAGTAAAAGTTTGCAATTATAAAAGTGAACTTCCAAGTTGCGTTGGAAACATCCCAGCATGTTTAAGCACTCCCAAATCGTCTACCGTCATTCCCCACACCCTGTATATTCGCCCAGGTAGCTGACGTCATTCCGCTCGATAGCAATCCAATGTTACATAAAGAATAGACACGACCATAATCAAGTGGATCAAGCCACTCTGGTAAAAATGTACTATTTGTTATGGAAATTTTCACAATATTCATCAGAAAAAAAACATCGCTATTACTGGTAGATCACGTCATTGAATACCTTCATTTGTTCAATTTCACATGATATTACAGTACTGATGATGTGACGGAATTATGATATACAGGGTGATTCACTACGAATTGTACATAGTCCAACCATTAGTACTATGGACCAAGGCCATTTCAAATGTGGTATTGAATAATGCCTTGTTGAGTTTTTGACGGATATACAGGGCGATATTTGAAAATACGTGATTTATTCTACGTTAAATATTTCTGAAAGTAAAAATCTCAGACATATGAAATTTGGCACACAGAGAATGCTTTCTGAGCTCAATGAAATAGGTTTAAGAAAAATTATTTAAGGTCCGGACTTGTTTTTTTTCAGATTTTTATTTTCCTTACTTCAAAGCTTGCGGACAATACTGAGCAACAGTTTGAAAAAAATTGAACGAGGAAATTTTTGTTTTCAGCAGAAAAAAAAACTTTTAAAAATAGTCTAATTCAAATGGATTCATATTCTGCTTATTACTGATGCGGCACTACATCAACAGCACATCTTAATTTTTTAACACAAATCATAAGGAAAGGTCATAATTACTAGAGATAAAGTATTATTCAATCAACCGATGAAATTCTAGGGCCGTATTTTTTTCATGTTTTCATTGATCCTGGAAAAACATTACCCTGAAAAGCGGGTTGAACAATTTTCCTTTCTGTCACGTCGGAGCGGATGGTACTAACCGAAATAAAAAAAAAAACCTGTTCAGCATAGAAAAAACTTTTACTTTTCTTGATACAATTCAGTTGAGTTCAGAAATAAAAGACAGACTTGAGAGATAAATTCAATTACGAGTGGAATTTATCAGACTGTTTCACAAACAAAGTAAAATTTGGCAGAATTAAACGAAATTAGCAAAAAAGTTAATCTGAGAAATTAATAAAGTTCAATAAAAAAGAAACATTGATTAATTCGATAGAATTTATCCCAAATCTGCCCATGCATAGCGTCATCACTTATATTTGACGATTTACTGTGACATATTCGAAGCTGAAAACCCCGAACTTGACAAATCAATCAGAGTCTAGTGCTCCTGATTGGTTCATTTGACAAGTGCACGCATGCGTGAAATAATCTAGACTATTTCACGCACTGGTGTTTTCTCGAAGCAATTTAGTTTTGTTCAGAAATGAATCGACAGACTTATCGCGAAAATTCAATCACTTTTGGTATAACTGTTGAAAATTCAATACAGTTGACTCTACGGTAACGATAACATATCAAACACCACACTTTTACTTCCAAATCTATCAATCAATTTTATTTTAAGTAAATGTTTTTTTTCGATGTAGTGCTGTATTAGCCATAGCAGAAAAACATACATTTGCACTGTTTTCAAAAGTGAAAGTTTTTCTATGCTAAACAGGTTTTTTTTTATTTCGGTTACCTAGTAAAAACGCAAAAAAAATTAATACGGCCCTGGCATTTCAACGGTTGATTAAATAATACTTTATTTCGAGTAATATGAACTTTCCTTATGAATTTTGTTGATAATTGATGATGTGCTATCGATTTAGTAGTCATAAGCAGAATGTGAATTCTTTAAAATTATACTATTTTTGAAACTTTAATTTTTTTCTGCAGAAAACAAAAACTTCCTTGTTCAATTTTTTTCAACTGTTGCTTAGTATTGTTCTTAAGCTTTGAAGTGAAAAAAAAATTGTCTGATCTGGCTTACAGGGTGTTGTTTTTTAAAAAACAATAAAAATCTAAAAAACAAGTCTGGGCCTGAAACAATTTTTTTAGAAAACCCATATTATTGATTTTCAGTGTGCCAAATTTCATATGTCTGAGTTTTTACTGTAAGAAATATTTAACGTAGAATAATTCACATACTTTGAAATATCGCCCTGCATATCCGTCAAAAACGCAACATGGCATTTTTCAGTACCAGATATGAAATGGCCTTGGTTGGTCTATGTACAATTCGTCGTGAATCACCCTGTATATTGTGGTAATAAATTGCAAAAAAAACATTGTTTAAATTTTTTCAGTAGTGTAATTGTTCGTTTTGTTTCTTGATTGTGGTAGTCACGTGGTTTGTGAAGTTATATAACAAACAACAACAATATATGCTGGAATCAAATCTATCATTTCTATGTTGACTCTCAAGGGATCATTGGTAAAATCTTCAATTACGATAATAAAACTTGCTCGTGAAGTCGAATACTGTATTACTTTTGTAATTTAATTTCAGGAAATTCCACTGGCGACCTGTATATACATATATAAGACGGGTTGGTAACGATTATTCTATCTGCCCCCTCAGTGAACTCCTGGGCAAAGAACTCTCGAGCCACAGGTTCAACATGAAATGAAAAGCCCTCAGGTAGGCCAAAATCCGTTAGAATACCGGAATAACTTTGTATTAGTGCAGCGCACTGTGGATCGATATCCCAGACGTTGGCTTCGCAAACATGCACAGGTGTTAATTGAGATCCAGATTGCAGGGGTGCTACAAAGGAGGAACAACATCCTACATAAAAGTTCTGAAAGAATAAGAATAATATGTTATCAGTAAATATTATACAATATGTCTCAAAACTCAGCGTCATCCATTGGTGGGCTAATAGTCCAGCACATGACTGACCAGAATATCATAATATGACCTTAGTAAAATATTGATAATTTTGAAGATATTGGCACTCTTACGAATTTCGTGAAAATTGAAACCTTTGATCGGTATTTCGATGGCACAGATACAAAACTTCATAGTTTAAGATTCTAACATTTGTTATGCAACCTTTAACCCGTTCAGATCCTATGACCATAATTGTGCACACTTATTCCATACATACATATATGCTTTATAAATATTCACAAAATGTTTAGGACCGATTGTGATTGATTGTGCACATACTGGTATTATTGGTTTCATATACAAGGGTCAACACATGAATATATGAAAAGTAATTAGACAATTGGTAGAAATGGTGTCGACCAGTGAAGAAAACGCAGGTGAATGCTTCATATTCACTATCAGTTGACTTGATTATGCCAATATTATATAGTAAATTCACATCACCATGCTATTTATGGTAGCTTAGAAGTAATCTACTCGTTATCGAAGACAATTCACTTCAGTAGTTGTTGTTCCATGTCAGCTCTAATTTTGATGTACATAATAATGCACAATTCGTCTCAAATGACCAAAAAACCAGTGGAAACTTATTAATTTTTCCCTAACAAAATTTTATTGATGCAACAAATAATTATCATTAGAATTTTGACACGCCCTCATCCAACAATAATCATTTTTCGGTTCCAGAAAAACACTATGACCCTCTGAATCAGAAATATGCAGAAGAGTTTTTGCGCATATAAAATGATCAACTGTCCGATTCAGATATTGATTTGAGCGACGATGGTGGTGGGGGATATGGTGGGTTTCAGAAGGTTGGGGGAATCGGAGGAGGGGAGAGGAATTCCGTATCTCCGACATCTGAAGACCAATTCGGAAACTTTTTATGAAGTAAGAGAGAACAAGCGTTCCGCTTTCAAAAAAGTACCCCCTTCCTTCCTCCACTACACCCGGAAGCTTAGCAAACGGGTGGGAATTTCGAAAAAAACTGGTGGCTACGTACGCAGGAAATATTTGCGAAAAAGAGGGAATTCTGAAAAACTAAAAAATTGAAATAATTAGAAAAAAAATTCAAATAAAAACAAAAAATACGGTCAGACTTTTTTTACTGGGGTGAAGTAGGGGAGGAGGCTCGAAATTTTTCGAAGAGGTGAAATACATTTTTCGCTCATTACGTGATATTCAACATGACTATGTGCGTTTCCATAACTCTTGATAATACAGATATTCATCGTAAACTTATTTGCATAGGTATTTTTTGACTCCCTCACTTTTTTATATTACTTTTTAGCCTAAGTATTGACAGATATTGTACTTTGTCAGGTTTATGTTCCTTTGTGTTAGGAGACTTCCCATATCATACATAATAAGGAAGTTACAGCGAATGATTCATTAATGATAAGGAATGACTATTATATTTGAGAGTGGAATTGATAATTTAGTCAGTCGATGAGTTGAGTTGGACGATAAAGGTTCAGTGTTTAGTATAATCAAGTGTATCAGTGTCTTCTACCCTACCCTACCTAACATCAGAAGTGGTTACGGACTCACATTGAAATGGGAAAACGTAGGAAGTACTCTTCAAGCAGCTCTTCTTCAAGTAGCAGTTCTAGTTTTTCCAGTTCAAGTTCGGACAAAAGGAGTAAGAGACGTAAAGTCAAATCAAAAAGAACCAAACGTAGTTCTAGAGAAGCTTGGGTAAGCCATTCTTCAATTCCTTTGTTGCATGAGAAAATCATGAGCACATCTAACGCGATACCTGAGTTTAACCTATTATCAATGTTAGTGATTGGATCAGATTCATGAGGTAGAACAGTTTTATACTGATCATGCGCCTTTTATCCTTATAGGCTATAGCATTTTGTAATATGTTCGAGTCATCAAATTGGATAATAAAGATTTTTATTATTATTATTATTATTATTAATTTTTCTTTCAGCATTTAGCAAAAATTGATGCACTGAAGTTGAATTTTTCCAGTAAAGACAAAGTTTCCTTAGTTTTGGGTGCTATAGGGGACAAAAATATCATTTCAGCCGCAGAGGCATCAGATATTACAGATCTGAATACATTAAGCTCTTATTTGCGCAATAAAGCGTCTTCTTCAACAAAAGGGGATAGGCGACATACATATCCAGATGACTCGCACTATAATAAACCTAGTTGTAGTAAAGATTTCAGTCATCTCGATATTTCTGTCAGAACCAAAAAAATAAAACATTTTGAGAAACCAAATACGTTTGCAATGGGTACAAAGAATAATAACAATTATTGCAGCAGGTGCAGTATAACAGGTAGCATAGTGGCGATAATTGTCCCCATCGATATAAAATTTGTAACGAGCCTGGAAGGAAACACTCATCTTCTAGTAATAGTGGATGCGTTCACAAAATTTGTGTTTCCCAGAGCTGTACCTGACACAAAAACCGCCAACGTAATAAAAGAATTGTCAAGCATATTTTCCATCTTCGGTAATCCATGAAGAATTGTAGCAGATGCGGGTACATCATTTACGTCCAAAGACTTTCAGGAATATTGCGAAAGAAGAGGCATTCGACTACATGTGACAGCTGTTGGAATGCCTAGAGGAAACGGGCAAGTGGAGAGATCTAATAGAACGCTATTAGATGCTTTAGCCACAATGGGAGCTAATACTTCTACTGATAATTGGGATGCCAACTTAGAAGCGATACAACAAGGATTGGATAGCACGAAACATAAGACAACTGAGGCTACCCCCGCGGAACTAATGTTTGGTGTAACGCTTAGAAGCCAGGCTGACCGATTCGAAGAGGATGTGAACAATTTTCTAGATGTCACAGATTTAAGAAGGATGGCTAAAGAAAAAATGAAAAAGTGAAAGGAGAGAAACAAACGGAAAGATTCAACAAAAAGAGAAGATTAGCAGAACAGTTTGCAGTAGGAGATTTAGTACTAACGCGAATATCAAGCTCGCCTACTAACAACAACCAACGTAAAAAAATTGGTATAACAGTACAAAGCGCATTTCAAAATTATAGAAGTTCTCCCAAACTACCGCTATAGGGTGAAAGGATATATTCATGCAACTAGGTTCAAGAGAAATGTTTCTTTCGAGGAAATATACTGTGTTGAAGATATCAAGCCGTTTGTTTTCCGCAAATGAGAATAAGGTTTATGCAAAATTTATATAAGTATCAAGGCTTATAGTAAACTGAACTAACTATAAGTATCAAAGCTTATAGTAAAGTGAGCTAACTATAAGTATCAAGGCTTATAGTGAAGTGATCTAACCATAAGTTGTGGTAGAGTGAACTGACTATAAGTATCAAGGCTTATAGTAAAGTAAACTGACTATAAGTATTAAGGCTTACAGTGAAGTGAACTAACCATAAGTATCAAGGCTTATAGTGAAGTGAACTGCCATAAGTATCAAGGCTTACAAGCGAAGTGAACATATTATACGCACCAAGACTTATAGCAAAATGAACGAACTATAAGTATAAAGGCTTATAACAAAAAATAGTACTGTAGGTATAAAGGACAACAGTGATTCTCAGTGCAGACAGTTGGTTGCGATATTTGAGTAACTGCCTTTTATTGTTACAGGTTATGTCAACCACTCGTTCAGGGGTGAACAAGACGTAGGATGGCCGTGTTAGGAGAAGGTACCCTGTACCCTACCTAATAACGAAGTCACATCGAATGATTCATTAACGATAAGGAATGACTATTATATTTGAGTGTGGAATTGATAATTTAGTCAGTCGATGAGTTGAGTTGGACAATAAAGGTTCAGTGTTTAGTATAATCAAGTGTATCAGTGTCTTCTACCCTACCCTACCTAACATTTGTTTGAACGATATTCCATGTTGATCCAGTAGAAGGGTGCACAATTATGATTTTCATACAGAAAAAATGTACTCTTGTTCAAAAGTAATCGTGAGACACTATGCATATGGGAGTATTTTTAATGGAAATTTCAGTGAATTAATTTTCTTTTCCGATATTGATAAATTGGGTCTGAAGGTGTTAATAACCCTTCTATTTATTAAAATCTAAAATGAAAATAATGGTTCAATAACCTTGGAGAAAAAAAAACATATTTACCCGAGTCACGAGTTAATTTATTTTATTAGCTTACTTAGACTATTCATACTATAAACAAAATCACCACGCGAACCTGGCCAGTTATTTCAAAAATTTGCTCATTCGGTGTAGTTTTTGACATGATACAACATTCAATATCTTCCACTTGATTAAAAAAGATAGTAGCTCATTGTGAAATTATTTCAATAAAATGGTTAAGGCTTTCGCGGCCGAAGTTTTCAGTGTCACAATTTTCACTCGGGTTTGAAGGCCGTCGTTTTTTGGAATTTCTTCCTAACGTTTCATAATTATTAATTAATTCAATAATTATGAATTTGAATGAAAACACTTGGTAAATTGAAGTGACAGGTATTTATTGACAACCAAACAAAAGACAAAGAAACATAACAGAATGCAAGCGTGTCAACGATCGTTTTATTCGTCGTGTACGTCCTTCGGCACTTATTTGGACTTGAATGAAGAAAAGTTGTATTTCGTGCAGAAATTTATTTATAAAATCATAGCAGAGCGCTTTCGACTATAAAGTCATCATCAGTGCGTACCTGTAAGTAAGTGACATCGAATTTAATTTAAGAAATTTTGATAAAAATAATTTTGAAAATTGAAAAGTTACTTACTCGTCAGGTGTACAAGAGCCAGACCATAAAAATATCATGTGTCCAGAGGACCATGTAAAATTTAAAAACGGGACATCATATTAATAACATTTTAAAAAAGTCCTTATTCCAGGATTCACCTGGATAAAAGTTTCAACAGGCAGAGTAACACATGTCTGTTGGAGCTTAGTCTACTGTTAAACTGAATGAATGAAATTTACATTGTGTCAAAAGTTGACAATGACAATGACGTTTGGCTTAGAACATTAACTTCTAGAAACCCTGATCTGTGTTTTGAAAATTGAAGAATGACCAAATTGATCTGTAAATCTATTTATAGTTATGTTAATCTAAACCTAAGGAATTGTGACAAACCGGAAGAAAAGTCTAATGAGAACCTCAACCCGATGTGCACAGAACCAGATTCAAGAAACAGTCCCTCGGGAATTTGTGAAACCAATTCTTAGCTCAGGATCATGGGACAGGTCTAATGGGAACCTTCACACTTCCCAAAGCGTCAAAAAGGTAACCCAAAAACAAGAGGCACCATTAACATAATCATAAAAGATTTAAGAAAGTTTCAACAGGCAGAGTAACACATGTCTGCTGAAGCTTAGTCTACTGTCTAACTGAATGAAAAATGACATTGTGTCGAAAGTTGACAATGACAATGAAGTTATGATATAAAAAATGTGTAAAAAATGAACTATAATAAAAACATTGATTTGTGTTTTGAAATTGATAAATTATTATTATTAGTTCAACATCCTGGGCAACCAGATTGAAACATAAGATCATGAGATAAGTCTAATGAGAACTTTCCCAATCTCAATAGTAACAAGGAGGATGACCAAAATGATGAGCCCATACCAGAAAATTTTTAAGAAATTTTCCAAAAATTGATCTGTGAATCTATTTATAGTTCTGTTGATCCAAACCAAGGAAATATGACAAACCGGGAGAAAAGTCTAATGAGAACTACGACCCGATGTGCACAAACCAGGCTTAAGACACAGTCTCTTGGGAATTTGGGAAACCAAATTCTATGCTCAAGATCATGGGACAGGTCTAATGAGAACCTACCCAATCACAAGGCGCCAAAAAAGATTGCCCAAAACCAAGAGGTACTACAAACAGAAAAGATTCAAGAAATTTTCAAATTATTTCATATTTAATCAATTCAGTAATTCTATTAATCAAAAACAAGGAAATTACTGAGCCAAGAGAAAGTCTAATGAGAACTTGAAGCGGCACATGCAAAAACCCAAGTTATAGAAAAATAGAACCTGAAGTTGAAATTATAAGTTTCAAATGAAAGCAATAGATTATGTTCTGAGAATTGAAAGGAAAGTCGAGAGGGAGGGAACTAGGCAAACTGCAAAACAGGTTCAAGCCATATCATCATTGAGAAAGAGTTCAAGAGCAATTAAATAGGTGAAGTTTAAATTTATGAAAAGTTTCTTACTTTAAACGTCTATGAAGAGGAATGTAAGCTCTGTTTAAATTAACTTGAGTGTTGAGACAAAGGTCATTATTCAGTAATTCCTTGTTAATATGTAAATCTTCAAGAAAATCTAATCTATTGTAATTTTTGGAACTCACCTCCTGTAAAATTTTTGAATTCCTATTTGGACTAAAGTTGTGGTTGTTAAACCTCAAATGTTGACCAAAGGCTGAAGTTTTGTTGGGATTTAAATGTTCGGTTATACGGGCTTTCAAAGGTCTGCAAGTTCTTCCAATGTAGGCTGCATCACAATCATCACAGTTTAACTTGTATATGCCACTTTTTGAAAGTTTATCAATTTTATCTTTTGTGTTGACCAGGTATCTGTTGAGGCTATGGTTAGTTTTGAAAGAAATTTTGATGTTGTCTATGTTGCTTTTGATGCAACCAGATATTTTATTAGAAATATTGTCATTTAAGAAAGGAAGTGAAACAAATTGTGATATTGATTCTACTTTGGGGTAGGCATCATTAAGTTCTTTTTTGTTTTTGATTTTTTGGATCAAACTATTAATAATATTCGGGTTATAATTGTTATTTGAAGCTATTTGTTTAATGATATTCAATTCATTTTGATAACTAACTGTAGAAAGGGGCATATTCAAAAGTCTATGAATGTAACAATTGAAAGCTGCCATTTTATGTTGATAGGGGTGGTTGGAGAAGCTAGGTATAACGTGATCGGTTTGTGTGGGTTTTCTGAATATGCTGAAATTTAAAAGATTGTCTATTTTATGTATTGTGAAGTCTAAGAAATTTAATTTGTTATTTGATTCTAATTCAAGTGTGAATTTGATACTTGGGTGTACTTGGTTTATTTTTGTCAGAAGATTGTTGACAATGTCAATGTCGCCATTCACAAATACCAAACAGTCATCAACATATCTAAACCAATGTAAAATTTCTGGGTTATTTGCAGTGATAATGAATTTGTTTTCTAAATTATTCACACACACAGCTGGACAAATTTCACTTAAGTGACTACAGTATGGTAGACATGGCTGTTAAATACAAGAAGCTTTCCATAAAGAGATCAATGATTCAACTGGACATTTGGTTTGTGAACAACTGCATAAAGGAACAGGTGATACCCACCTTTGCTACTATTAAAACGTCTAGGAATGTCAGTCACAGCATTAAATCAGAAATGGAATTAAGATTACTTAAGCAAACCATCTGTAAACACTATTCTAAACTCAACTTAATTAATTGTGAACTTAAAAATAGTTATGACAATTTAGTCAGATCAATCAATGTTACCTTTTTACAAGATTTCTTTAATGAAGTTAATAAGGAAGTTGACATAGCCAAGAAGATTAAATTTGAAAAAGTTGATAAAAAGCTCAAATATTTGATTAAACAAAAACATGATTTTTGGAAAAATAAACAAAGGAACAATAAGAAATTTTCAGATTTCACTTTTCATGATAGAGTCAAAAATCTTTCTGATATTGTGTTCGATGATGACGAAATGGACCTGTTGAAGTTGGGACTCAAATTTGCTTTGGGCTCTCAAGTCTCTGAGAGAAACCTCTTGGAGTTTGCAGTGGAAGTTGATGTTGTTATTGAACAGCTCTCTAGAGACTATAATGTTAAAAAGATCATTCGCAATGATATTCATAACTTTCTATACAAAATTAAACGTAGTAAACAACACTTTAAGATTCATCCTCATAAACATTTTCATTTTATTCTAAAGAAAATCAAAATTAAAATCAAAAACCATAACCTCATATTCTCAAAAGCAGACAAAGGTAATTGTTTAGTCATTTTAAACAAGTTAGATTACATTGATAAAGTAGAAAATTTCCTTTCTGAACATAATTTCAAACTTTTATCATCAAATCCTTTCAATATTTTTATTAGAAAATTGAAAACTCAGTTAAATATTCATAAAGATTTTTTCATTGAACATTCAGCCCCTTATTCTCTCATTAGCAGCAACCCAGTCATTCCTCGCTTGTATGGACTTCCAAAGATCCACAAGATCGACATACCAATAAGACCAGTAGTTAGCTTCACTAACACTCCGGTCTCAATTTTAGCTTCATTTATTTACAGGCTTATAAAAGACTTGACACACTTCACTCCAAAATATGCAGTAAGTAACTCTTTAGATTTAATTAACAAATTGAATAATTTAAATTTACCTCAAGATAGCTTAATGATTTCCTTTGATGTAAGTAATCTTTTCACTTCAGTTCCGAAATTAGAAACCTTACCACTTGTAAGTGAGGCCTTAAGCCTTGCTCAAGTTGATGCCAATTCTATAGCCTACATTTTGACCTTGTTAAACTTTTGCCTTTCACAGGACTTTTTTGTATTTAATGATAAATGCTACAAACAACCAGATGGACTTGCCATGGGTAGTTGTTTATCTCCTTTTTTAGCAGATATTTTCATGAATAATTTAGAAAACAAATTCATTATCACTGCAAATAACCCAGAAATTTTACATTGGTTTAGATATGTTGATGACTGTTTGGTATTTGTGAATGGCGACATTGACATTGTCAACAATCTTCTGACAAAAATAAACCAAGTACACCCAAGTATCAAATTCACACTTGAATTAGAATCAAATAACAAATTAAATTTCTTAGACTTCACAATACATAAAATAGACAATCTTTTAAATTTCAGCATATTCAGAAAACCCACACAAACCGATCACGTTATACCTAGCTTCTCCAACCACCCCTATCAACATAAAATGGCAGCTTTCAATTGTTACATTCATAGACTTTTGAATATGCCCCTTTCTACAGTTAGTTATCAAAATGAATTGAATATCATTAAACAAATAGCTTCAAATAACAATTATAACCCGAATATTATTAATAGTTTGATCCAAAAAATCAAAAACAAAAAAGAACTTAATGATGCCTACCCCAAAGTAGAATCAATATCACAATTTGTTTCACTTCCTTTCTTAAATGACAATATTTCTAATAAAATATCTGGTTGCATCAAAAGCAACATAGACAACATCAAAATTTCTTTCAAAACTAACCATAGCCTCAACAGATACCTGGTCAACACAAAAGATAAAATTGATAAACTTTCAAAAAGTGGCATATACAAGTTAAACTGTGATGATTGTGATGCAGCCTACATTGGAAGAACTTGCAGACCTTTGAAAGCCCGTATAACCGAACATTTAAATCCCAACAAAACTTCAGCCTTTGGTCAACATTTGAGGTTTAACAACCACAACTTTAGTCCAAATAGGAATTCAAAAATTTTACAGGAGGTGAGTTCCAAAAATTACAATAGATTAGATTTTCTTGAAGATTTACATATTAACAAGGAATTACTGAATAATGACCTTTGTCTCAACACTCAAGTTAATTTAAACAGAGCTTACATTCCTCTTCATAGACGTTTAAAGTAAGAAACTTTTCATAAATTTAAACTTCACCTATTTAATTGCTCTTGAACTCTTTCTCAATGATGATATGGCTTGAACCTGTTTTGCAGTTTGCCTAGTTCCCTCCCTCTCGACTTTCCTTTCAATTCTCAGAACATAATCTATTGCTTTCATTTGAAACTTATAATTTCAACTTCAGGTTCTATTTTTCTATAACTTGGGTTTTTGCATGTGCCGCTTCAAGTTCTCATTAGACTTTCTCTTGGCTCAGTAATTTCCTTGTTTTTGATTAATAGAATTACTGAATTGATTAAATATGAAATAATTTGAAAATTTCTTGAATCTTTTCTGTTTGTAGTACCTCTTGGTTTTGGGCAATCTTTTTTGGCGCCTTGTGATTGGGTAGGTTCTCATTAGACCTGTCCCATGATCTTGAGCATAGAATTTGGTTTCCCAAATTCCCAAGAGACTGTGTCTTAAGCCTGGTTTGTGCACATCGGGTCGTAGTTCTCATTAGACTTTTCTCCCGGTTTGTCATATTTCCTTGGTTTGGATCAACAGAACTATAAATAGATTCACAGATCAATTTTTGGAAAATTTCTTAAAAATTTTCTGGTATGGGCTCATCATTTTGGTCATCCTCCTTGTTACTATTGAGATTGGGAAAGTTCTCATTAGACTTATCTCATGATCTTATGTTTCAATCTGGTTGCCCAGGATGTTGAACTAATAATAATAATTTATCAATTTCAAAACACAAATCAATGTTTTTATTATAGTTCATTTTTTACACATTTTTTATATCATAACTTCATTGTCATTGTCAACTTTCGACACAATGTCATTTTTCATTCAGTTAGACAGTAGACTAAGCTTCAGCAGACATGTGTTACTCTGCCTGTTGAAACTTTCTTAAATCTTTTATGATTATGTTAATGGTGCCTCTTGTTTTTGGGTTACCTTTTTGACGCTTTGGGAAGTGTGAAGGTTCCCATTAGACCTGTCCCATGATCCTGAGCTAAGAATTGGTTTCACAAATTCCCGAGGGACTGTTTCTTGAATCTGGTTCTGTGCACATCGGGTTGAGGTTCTCATTAGACTTTTCTTCCGGTTTGTCACAATTCCTTAGGTTTAGATTAACATAACTATAAATAGATTTACAGATCAATTTGGTCATTCTTCAATTTTCAAAACACAGATCAGGGTTTCTAGAAGTTAATGTTCTAAGCCAAACGTCATTGTCATTGTCAACTTTTGACACAATGTAAATTTCATTCATTCAGTTTAACAGTAGACTAAGCTCCAACAGACATGTGTTACTCTGCCTGTTGAAACTTTTATCCAGGTGAATCCTGGAATAAGGACTTTTTTAAAATGTTATTAATATGATGTCCCGTTTTTAAATTTTACATGGTCCTCTGGACACATGATATTTTTATGGTCTGGCTCTTGTACACCTGACGAGTAAGTAACTTTTCAATTTTCAAAATTATTTTTATCAAAATTTCTTAAATTAAATTCGATGTCACTTACTTACAGGTACGCACTGATGATGACTTTATAGTCGAAAGCGCTCTGCTATGATTTTATAAATAAATTTCTGCACGAAATACAACTTTTCTTCATTCAATTACATTGGAACGTGCACACAGCTGGACAAATTTCACTTATTTGGACAGCTGCTTCATTAATACGACTGAGTCATCTGAGATTATTAATGATGGATAAGCCTCTGAAGAAGTTAGCCACTCGAGCTAGCGAAACGTTAAGAAGAAATTCCAAAAAACGACGGCCTTCAAACCCAAATTGTGACACTGATTATTTCAATAATTAGGAATTTGAATAAAAACACTTGGTAAACTGAAGTGACAGGTATTTATTGACAACCAAACAAAAGACAAAGAAACATAAGAGAATGTGTTCAAAAAAGTCAAATGCAAGCGTGTCATCTTTTTGAAAACGATCGTTTTATTCGTCATGTACGTCCTTCGGCACTTATTTGGACAGCTACTTCATTAATACGACGTCTCAATTCATGTTCATCATTGTCTGGGTGTGCATCTAGCGGGTCTAAATCTGGAGACTGCGGAGGCCACAAAATGGGACCAAGACTGCCGATCCATCTCTGTGGATAAGTTTGATCCAAATAATTTCTCACTGGTCTTGCGTAATGAGCTGGGCATCCGTCATTTTGGAACTACATAGCCCTACGAATGGCCAAAGATACATCTTTCAAAAGAATAGGCAGCTTGTTTTTTAAAAAATTTCCCCGTTCAGAATGTCAGGTAATTCAAAAGGGCCATTTATTATACCGTTCCAGATGTCGGTCCATAAATAAATAAAAAGTTAGTTTTTGAAAAAATGACACGCTTGCATTCGACTCAGAGGCGAGCAGTTTGTATACATTCTCTGATTCTCCTTTGTCTTTTGTTGAGTTGTCAATGAATACCTGTTACTTCAATTTATCAACTTTTTCAATTGAATTCCTAATTATTTAAATAATTTAACAATGAGCTCCTAATGCAGTAAACTAAGAAAATCTTTTTCTCTCAAGTGGATGATAGTGAATGTTGTATTATGTAAATATTTTGAAATAACTTGCCAGGTTCGCGTGATGATTTTGTTTACAGTATGAAGAGTCTAAGTAAGCTAATAAAATAAATTAATCCTGAATCGGTCAAATATGTTTTTTGTTTCCAAAGATATTGCACCAGTATTTTTATTCTAGATTTTAATCAATAGAAGGGTTACTAAAGGTTGCATAATTGAAATTAGACTCTTAAACTATGAAGTTTTGTACTTGCGGCTCTCGAAATACTGTTCAAAGGTTTCGATTTTCACGAAATTCATTGAAGTGCCAATATCTCCAAAATCATCAATATTTTATTTAAGTCATATTGTGATATTCTGGTCAGTCATGAGCTGGGCTATCAGTCCTCCAAAGGACGACGTCGAGTTTTGGGACACCCTGTATAGTATACCTAGTTTTTCTCAATGCCGAGATTCCTCCTTGAAAAGTTCATTCATTTCGAGACACCAGAGTTATTAGGGAAAATCTGATTAGAAAATTTCCAAAATTTTGCAATTCAACAGAGGAAATTTTCCTTATAAGGTGACATACAACGACTATAAATAAAGCTTGCTGAAGAGGGAAGTTAAAACAAAATTAAATTTCTGGAGAATGTTTGCCGTTGTGAAATGAAGACAAATCGACTGGTTTCACAGCTTTGAGGTCGGGTTTCTCCTGAGTGGTCGAAGCTATTGTGAAAGGAGACCGAGATAAGTGAAATTCTCCCCTACGGATGTATTCATTCGGGATCCATTAGATCATTCGAAATGTTTGTATTGCATTTTGGCAATGCCAGCTTGCTCCGATGTTTCGATTATAACCTTTCGTTTTCAACGCTGGTCAGAAGTCTACCATAAAAGAAACTGAAGGTGGCCAGCTCTCGATTCAAAAACTTTCTTGGAATTGACTGACTACCGGGGTGAAGCTGTAAGTTTTTCTAGCTTTCCCTACAGCTGATATCGTGTCCATTATTCATCATTATACGGGTGATACTGTGTGTTATTCCGTATTTTCGTTTTGCTGGAATAGCAACTGTGCTTCGTACAGTTCGATTATAAAATGAGTAGGTACTGAAAAAAATATGTTCGGTCATGAAGTGGCAAGGAGACTGAATTCGTCAGACCAGTCTTGATGACATGGCTGAATGTCAAATTATCATTCATATTCGAAAAAAGTGTCTGCCATGAGAACATTCGAGAAAGTAATTTCAAATCGAAGAACCTTGCTTGCCGAAGATAATAATTCACTGCAATAATTATAAGTCCTCCATACATTTTACTGAAAGGACTTATAACTTTCGCAAATCCACCAGTTCAAAGAATGAGGTATTTTTTTATATAATTTTTTGTTTCCCACCAAAAACAAATTCTGGTAATATTCAGAGAACATCGTGAAAGCCCAGCAAAAGTAGGTAGGAATTGGGCGTTCTTCTTGAACTTCTGCAGGCTGTATGCCGCAAGGAGCATCTCCCGAGGCAGTGAGTTCTACAGCTTTGCCGTCCGTTGAAAGAACAACAAGTCCTGGGAAAGAGAAATTCTATAGTGACGACCAAGCTAACTTGTTCAAAGATCGGTTTATAAGATATTTGGGATTTGGCCGTCACCGTCACCAGATCTTACTTCTCCAGATTTTTACCTCTTGGAGAAAACATAGGCAAAAGTGTAACTATAAAATATCTGTGAATACCAAATAGGAACTGGAAAACAGGGTTAGATGTGCATTCCGTGAAATCGACGACTGAGCATGTAATATCCTCGATCCATCAATTTCCACAGTTGAATGCTCATCATTTAAAGCACCTGAGCTACTGAGTATTTTTTGAGGATTGATCATAAAAGAGTACAAAATGAACGATATTTAAATAACGGTGAGAGATAGGTATAGGATATGCTTCTCAAGAGTGAATTCAATTTCAAACCAGAATTCAAAATTGATATAATATATGGGGCATTTGAAATATCCAAGTGGATGTCTATGAAATGAAGATGTGGCAACAATGCGGAGATGGAATAATTTTTAAGGCTAGATCACAGAACTCTACGATGTCGAATTATTTTCACTTTATTCTCACTCTCTTATGATATTACAACTGATAATACTCTAATATGATATGAAGGAAGTAGTCCATCCTCGAAGTGGAGTTTCAGTATATAGAGGCTAAGTAAAACTCGAAGTCGTCTCCACAATATATATTTGACCCCTAATGTAGGGAAGGGTGGTCTGTTGTCAACACAGCTTTGGCAATAAATTGTCAAAAGTGTGGTTGTATCAACATAATACCATCAAAAGCATGTTTTCGAGCATAGAAATGCTCATCATCAGTTGAAATTACAGGTCGAACTGAAATAAGCAAATACAAAAATTACAATTTTGAAAATGAGTTTATGAAAAAGTATCCATTTTGGTTCCCAAGTTCATTCAAAAAAATTTTTTCATAAACTCATTTTCAAAATTGTAATTTTTGTATTTGCTTATTTCAGTTTGACCTGTAATTTCAACTGATGATGAGGATTTCTATGCTCGAAAACATGTTTTTGATGGTATTATGTTGATACAACCACACTTTTGACAATTTATTGCCAAAGCAGTGTTGACAACAGCCCACCCTTCCCTACCCTAGGGGTCATATATAAAGGGTGTCAATTTGAAAACTTCCCACCCTTAATATCTTCCTTCCAGTAAACAATATGAGTAATCGAAAAAACAGGTCAATTTTATTGTCAAGGGGGACACTTTCACGGACTATTTGTAGCCCTCGTGGTTCAACCCCCTAGGAGGGGTAGATGTTACCCTTAGAATTTTAAATGGGAAGGGGGGTCAAGTGGCACATCATTTTGATGGGCGTTCAATTCTTATTCCAATGGTACCCTGACTTATTATTTTGTGATGAGCATTTTCCGAAAAATTGCGTTCTAAACTAACAGAAGTAATTATTAGAACGCCTATACTGAGATGCATTATTGTATTGACTCCCTTTAATAAAAATGGTTAGAAGAGTAGGTGGCACCGCTCCAACCCTTGAATGACAGGAATAAATTTATTACGCATGGGATTTTTTATTTGGTAGTTATTTTCCTTCTACACAATAAAATTTAATTTGCGAGAAAGACATTTCTAACATAAAATCTACTTACGCTTATCTTATTAGCTGTTCGAAATGTTGTCCATTTTGCTCTAAACAGTAATACAGTCTGTTTTCGAACTCCCCTCTAACATTACGGAAAACTTCACTAGGAATTGACCGGCATGCTGCTGTAATTCGTCTTTTAAGTTCGTCAATATCAGAAGGTTGTGTTTTATAAACAACGGATTTAAGATGCCCCCAAAGAAAGAAATCTAAGGGTGTTAAATCCGGTGATCTCGGAGGCCATTCAACTGCTCCCCTTCTGCCAATCCATCTACCCGGAAATCTCCCGTTTAACCACTGTCGGACGGGAAGAAAATAATGAGGTGGAGCACCGTCCTGCTGGAAATGTAACAGATCCTCCTGCAAAAGTTCATTACCTTCTGCATCAATTTGAGTTTCTAGCTCGTGAGTTATAAGATGATCGATAGTCTCTTCAAGCATATCAAGGTACAGATTGCCAGTCAAGTTTTCTTCCAGAAATAATGGACCAAGAATGGCATTTCCAAGAATACCAGCCCAAACATTAACTTTTTGTGGGTGTTGTGTATGCCCTTCCCGAAAAATATGTGGGTTTTCGTCACTCCAATAGCGACAATTTTGTCTATTAACATTGCCATTCAGAAAAAATGAACACTCATCGCTGAAACAGATGTTTAACAGAAGATTAGGGATGGTATTGACTCGATGAGACATGATTTCACAAAACTCTATTCTTCTATCATAATCATCCTCGTGGAGCTCTTGAAGAATCTGCATTTTATATGGATGAAATTTATGCATTTTCAATGCTTTTCTTATAGTCTCGCGTGACATTCCCGTCTGTTCTGATACTGATCGTAAGGAGCTCGTGGGCTCTGCAGCAAATGTTCCCAAAACTTCAATTTGAGCTGCTTCATTTAGTACTCTGGGGTTATTTCTTTTTTTATTTGTCACTGAACCAGTTTCGTAAAACTTATTCACCAAATCAAGCACATACCGGTGACTTACATTACAATTTGGATGTCTTTCGTTAAAAAGACATGCCGCCCTTCGTGCGCACTTTCCAACTTCGCTATAAATTACAATCATTTCAATTCTGTCTTGAAGAATGTAAACCATTTTTACACTTTTATACACTTATTAAAGTAATTCCTAAACAGCCCAACAGGTACAACGGTATTCACAATACTACCACATAGTTCAAATTTGCTAACCAATTTTTTGCCGGAAAACAGAAACTTTTTACAGCAGAAGTAGCAAAAAAGAAAGGCTATCTGTACAATTTCTGCGATGACACTTAAAAATTCAGCATTTAATAAACACAACTTTACTACCATCTACGTTTTACTATTAGACTACTTTTTTATGTAAAGTGTTTGGAGCTAATGGCTAATGTTACCCCTAATAAAGGGTTGGAACGGTACCACCTAATATTCTAACCAGTTCTGGCCAAACCATGCATCTCAGTATAGGCGTTCTAATAATTACTTCTGTTAGTTTAGAACGCAATTTTTCGGAAAATGCTCATCAAAAAATAATAAGTCAGGGTACCATTGGAACAAGAATTGAACGCCCATCAAAATGATGTGCCACTTGACCCCCCTTCCCATTTAAAATTCTAAGGGTAACATCTACCCCTCCTAGGGGGTTGAACCACGAGGGCTACAAACAGTCCTTGAAAGTGTCCCCCTTGACAATAAAATTGATCTTTTTTTCGATTACTCATATTGTTTACTGGAAGGAAGATATTAAGGGTGGGAAGTTTTCAAATTGACACCCTGTATATTGTGGAGACGACTTCGAGTTTTACTTAGCCTCTATACTCTAATATGAGGTCTGTTTGCTGTATCTGCATGGAAAATTGTACTCTGCATCTTTTTATTTCACACCAGTGTCGATCTAGTCAGTGGATTGTACATAGTGTAGTGTAGAGGAGTGTAATAGTTTAACATCCTGTTCGCTGCTAGTATAGGCAGTATTGCGCAAATGCCAAGTTTTTCAGTTACGTTATGTTGTATGATTATTATTTTTGTTATGATTTGATTGTTGAATGAGTATTTTAGAAACTTTTAAATGGACAGTAATGATGAAGTCGTAGAAAGTTTCACGTATTCGGAAGACGAATCATCAATTATGAGTTCGTCTGAGGACGATCAATCAATGGGGTCAGCTCTGTTGGTTCTTTCATCAATGGTGACAAAAGATTCCCGGGTGACCATTCAACATTTTGTTGGCTAAGACCACGACGGGTATTGAATTGAATCTAACAGATACTTGTGCAACGTTCCTCAAAATATCATAGGACGCAATTACAAGTGCCCTCTGTGACCAAACAGCAGAATTTTGTTTTGATTTGGACAGGGTGACCACCTGCAGACTAGTTTCGAGGTTGTTGCCTCTCATCAGTGCAAGGGTAGGTCAACACAGACAGCACTGAAGCCATCTGTTCCCCGTCCAAACCATTACACACTTCGTTGACAGAGTTGACCAAGCAAGGGTAGGTCAACACAGACAGCACTGAAGCCACCTGTTCCCCGTCCAAACCATTACACACTTCGTTGACAGAGTTGACCAAGCAACGAAGTGTGTAATGGTTTGGACAGAGTACAGATGGCTTCAGTGCTGTCTGTGTTGACCTACCCTTGTACTGATGAGAGGCAACAACTTCGAAACTAGTCTGCAGATGGTCACCTTGTCCAAATCAAAACATATTTCTGCTGTTTGGTCACAGAGGGCACTTGCAATTGCGTCCTCTGATATTTTGAGGAACGTTACACAAGTATCTGTTAGATTCAATTCAATACCCGTCGTGGTCTTAGCAAGGGGAGTAGTTGTTTTCTGTCAGGTACTAGCCTTAATAAGCCTACTTAGTAAGTGTTGGGAGTAAAGGGTTCATCATCGGTCGGCAACGACTGTTTGTTAAATCTGATATTGTTTCTCAATTCCTTTAATTTCATCCATGGTCATTGTTGAATCGAGCTAGCGAACACAAGAAACTGACGTTGTTTATGATATTGTTGTGAGTTTGTTAAGCTGTGCCATGACAACACGATGTTAGGATTTTTTTGTAGAATTACGAGGTATACGTGGTTCGTTCTCTCCTCGGAATTAAAATGTAATCTTTCAGCGGGATTACGAAAAGTCTTGAACGACATACGGCCGATACGCAAATAATGGATTCGTTTGTTATAATCCTCGGCTGCGCCTCGGATTTCAATATTCAACCTTATCCGTTATTTGCTACATATCGGCCTTGTAACGTTAATAACTATTGCCTATAAATGAAAATGGTAGTAGTTATTTTCATATTCTCAACTTTCCCTCGTATGAGGAGATAATAGTTGAGTTGCGCTTTCTCAGTTTGGTGGAATGCAGAGGCTTTCTCCCATCTGTTTTCGAAATCTCTGTTGGTCACTTCATTGATCAACTACCACTACTGTTTGTGCAATTACAATTTTCCCACATTACTGGCATAACTGTCTAATTTTCCTGGAATTACTAGAGAGTTTACATCTATCAACATGCAGAGGGGTAGATAATTGGATACGATTGTCGTACTACCCCATTTGTTGGAATTCCATTATTAACTTGGCACGAAATTTGCAAAGCTTTCTAGTGAAATCTATGCACGGATATGGATAATTTGATATCATGCGGGCGGGAAAGCAGATCTTGGCTTAGACTATATTATATCACAACTGATTATCTGTATGTATTCCAGGTAATGTGATAGAAAATACGGAAGAAAAGGATGAAAAACATGAACCGCCTCAGACGTCTTGTAGTTGTCGAGTTAAGACTATTGCATATCAAGGTAATATGAGTTGATGTATTTCGTGGAATTCGTCTGACTTGGTTTGGGAGAATTCTGAGAAATAGTTTCAGTTTGAAATTGAAAAGCGTCTCAATCTTTTTCTCATTCCAATCCCCATTATTTATAAACTTTTCGATACTGAAGCTTTCCATTTTTTTTTAGTGATGGCAGATGCCTTTTTTTAATCATTAAGCAGCACTCTTATACCCTCATAGCATTCATCGATACATGGATATACTGAGAACTCGATTAAGATCCGAGAGAGCGTTATTCAGAATTTGAGAACACAGACAGTTCGTTTTTATGTATGCATTTTTAACGCTTTGTTGGCACAAGCTGAGAGAATCCTTTATTCGAGTTACGCACAGATAGAGATCCATTATATCATACACTCATGCATATCTTCAACTTCAGAGTTTACAAATCAATATCCTAGTTATTTGATGCAAAATATATGAAAAGTGAGGATTTTCATCACTCCAACATAGACAGTTTTGTTCGTTGACCTCTCCAGATGGATCCAGGATAAGCATCGTTTATGTTTGTCATCTGTTTCCAGAATTCAATTTCTCTATCGAGGTCATCATTACCTGGTTATTGCAAAATTTTAACTCAGCAAAGAAAAAAATTATGATGTTTCAGAACTCCCTGTACCGATTCATGGAAAATTCCTAGTAATTAATTTCAAATTGTCCTAGTACTTCTAAATTATCAGCTTTGATAAGTATCTGTTTTGTAGCTCACAAATTTTGTATTTCGTATTCCACTAACATTCTTGTTTCGACATTTGTTGAAAACGTTTCTCCTGAAAAATTCATGTTTTGTATGCAGGTAAATAATGTTTATTCTTTCATCTTCTGAATAAATCAGTGTCGCGAACCAAAAAACTCAACATTGCAAATAAATAAAAAAGCAACAAAACTTAAATGTTTACAACACAAAAATTTCTCAAAAAAAATTGAAGAGAACTTCATATGCACTCGCAAAAAATTCTCGAGATTTCAAAATTCCTTTGCGTGAGCTCAACAACTCTTTACCGGACGGTTTAAAAGTATAGTAGAAAGAAATATTCATACAGCAATAAATGGTATACCTACCTACCTCATAATAGCAAGTTACTGATATAATATCTATCGTTCTTTCAGTTCTTCTGCAAAGGAATTAATGTGAAACACTCTAATTTTTTGAGTTATTTCCATTGATCTTCAGTATTAAGCCTAGAGCCCATCACATTAATATCGATATGGCTGTTTACTATATTTCTCATCTGCTTAGGATCAAAGGTCACGACGTTAGATTTATCAGAGTTGACGATGAGACAATGATCAGGTGCATCTTTAATAAATGAATTGTTTATTGACTGGCTAGCGTTCTCATACATAAGTGAAGGGAAACTATAATATATCTGCGTGTCGTCGGCATACAGGTGTACATTACATTGCTGAAGACTGTTTATCAAATTGAATGTGTAAATACTGAATAGTAAAGGACCCAAAATAGAGCCCTGAGGCACACCTGATTGGAGATTCGAAGTTTCCGAATTAGTACCATCAATACAAACTTTTTGTCGTCTGTTTCTCAAATAATTTTTCAATAGTGTAACCGGGTTTTTGGAAAATCATATGTAGTGAAGAATAGAAAGGAGTAATCCATAATTAATCGTGTCGAAAGCTCCACCGAAATCTAATAATACCAACACTGTACAGTAACCTTGGTCTGTGGCTCTCATAATGTCATCTACATCGTGAAGCAAGGCAGTTGTGCAGCTGAAACCCTTCCTAAATCCAGACTGTTCGATCAAAAAGTCTGAAATCTGTTTTTCCATGGCCCGTTCTGCAATTTTTGGAATGTTGGGTAAAATGCTGACACCACGAAGGTCTTTATATTCTACAGGATTTGAGTTTTTTGAAAGTACACGAACAACTGCCTCTTTCCACGATGATGGAAAAATATTTTCCTGTAAACAGAAATTTACGATATGCTTAATGTAGGGCACGATATGTGAACAGCATAACTTGATCAATTTTATGTTCATACCATCAATACCAGTTACATTACTCTTGAATTCACAAATGCATTTATAAACGAATAAATCATTTATTTCTTCAAAGATAAATTGGGAATTGACATGTTGATTATTCTTGTAGAAGTTCAGTAGATTTTCTGGAGGAGACATTGCAGGGATCGAATTTAATAAAAAATTATTTATTTCAATAACATTTTTCAATTCTTCTGGGATACCCCTTTCTTTATTAGGTAATAGTTTTGTATCACTCCAAATTTTCCATTTTTCATGAGACTTACAATTGTTCAGTTCACAATTGAAATATGCTTTTTTCTCTCTGGTTATAGCTTTTGTTTCATAGTTTTTCATATCTTTATAGAAGTGCAGATGAGCCTCCTTATCTTGAATTTGCAAGCGTTTTATAACCACAGTGATTTTAAATCTTTAAACGCTCGTTTACCTACTCCTCAGCGAACCTACTCAACAAATTTCGAATCACTGACTTCTCAAAATCGATTGTATCGTTCAAAAATGTAATGAAAGAAAGGCTTTCCCAATATTGATATTTCAAGATTTTTTTTGTATTCTGTTGAATTATTTTGAATGTGTTTTGTTATTTACTTTTAAGATTTTAGTTTTCACTAGGCTTCAACAGCACCTGATTTCGCAGAAAGCTGAATTTATAAGCCTTTTAATCTCAAATTCACGTTTCGGATATTACTGGATTTTTGTTTTTTTTGTGAATTTGGATTAATAAACGTCTTATTATTATTATTATTAAATCGAAAAACACTAGTTCCTAAGAATTTCATAATGTACTATTCAAAAATATTTTTGATAACTTTCAATACTCTCTGGATTACGCTTGCCACTATGCTTTCGCAAGTATTTCCAGGAAATAATCATTTATATCAGTTTAATTTTCCACAAGAAGATGGTCTACTTTTTCGTCAGGACAATTTTAATCAAATGAGAAAAAAAAAAATAATTACAGACGAAACTAAATGCATGCGCCAGAAAACAACAACTAGGAGACTTCACCATTCTATTAGTAACCAACCGAATTTGTCATTTCGCTCGTCGAAATGGGAAGAGAAAGTAATGAGAATTTGGATTAACGTATACCGCAGAAAAATTTCCGTATTACCGGGCGTGCATGACCTGGGGCGGGTACTCGTAATATTTGTTCATTCCCAAATATTCAATTTGCCTACGGTTGCATTCGTGTCGGCATATCACATAAAGGGGAACGGAACAAGTAGGGACGTAACTGGAAAAATCAAATACCATTAAATATTTTGTTCCAATACAGACGGTAATCCAATTAAAATGTTGTTGCGTGTCTGATGTTGATTCATTAATTTTGAGAACACTTCTTTTTTCAGATGAGAAGAATTGAATTTTTCTGACTGGGATCATAGAATTAGTCGCCGGACTTAATGAATGAGAGCAATGTTCTGAAACTTGTGAATCTGTTCCTAAATCATGCGAAACTAGCAGTCTTCCTATTTTCCTACGACCACATAGGATAGTAACATATACTGCACGGTATAGTCTAATGGAAAGTAGATTACCTATATCCATACGTGAGTGGAGAATTACTTCCAGTACTTGTGCGGATTAGCTGTGAAATGCAAAATTTCAACTCAGATTTACCGCTGTCAAGAGGTCGAATATATAATTCCTATTTGGATGCATCTTCATAATATTCAAATTCCAATCAAAAACAACAATATTTTGAAAATTATGATTTTTTCATTTTCATAATAAAAAAAGTTGACTCCTTCCGGAATCGAACCCACGTTCTATAAGTAATTTGAAACACATACCATACAGTGTGTTTCACTTCCTATGGAAACACCCTCGTATCTTCCGTAATTTTTTACTTAGAAATATGAAATTTCCAGGATCGACAAACTAGGAATAAAGTCACTGCACAAAAGAGGTAATCCTACGTGATATACACTTCACACCCGCAGCGATGGATCCACCCATTTTTTCGAAAAGTAATAAAAAGTTTTGGTCTCCACTGTATACATTCGAGGATGTATTGATATCTAGTTAGCCTAGACCAGTTACCTGCATAAACAAAATATTGCGTTACCATAGGTGAATTTTCCATTGAAGATGATGACCAATGACATGATTTTAACTGACCGTCGAATTGGGCTAAAATGGATATCTGAAGTACAGAATATTTAATACGGACGCGTTCATCATATAGTTCACGTCAATTTGGACATGAGAAAAATTGCTGCAAAATGGATCCCCAAATGTTTCGATCTGTGCTCGATTTGAAAACGATGTAGACTTCTTAAACCGAATTGTTACTATGGATGAGACTTGGGTTCATTTCTACGATCCAGAAACAAAGCAACAATCGATGGAATGGCGACACTCCGCTTCTCCAAGACCTAAGGAGTGTCCAAAAATCTGCTGCAAAAGTTTTTGCTTCATTTTTTTGGGATTACCATTGAGTAATCATGATTGAATTTTTGGATAAGGGTAGAACAATAACTGGAGATTACTGTTCGACATAACTGACCACTATACGGGAAAAAATTAAAGAGAAAAGACGCGGAAAGCTATCTAAAGGTGTTTTGTTTTTGCAGGACAACTGAAGATCCAGACGTGTTACTTTCTATTACTGACGAAGATTAATTTGCACTACGTATGCTGTTAATAATTTGATTATGATGTTCTTGGTCAATATTCAAGTAGGGTTTTATTGAGTTGGCATTGTTATGACCCGTAATTTTTATAAGCTCTTGCTCCTGTACACTACTTTCGGCCAATCGACTGATCGCGGTCGATCTATTGTAATTTTTTTTTATTGTTCAAGCTAATCGCCTCGGCAGACGATTTTGTCCAATTCTGAATCATTTTTCTTCCAATAGGCATATTATCATATCAGTGATCATTTTCGTCCATCCAGTGACGATTTGTTCTTAGGAATAATCTGTTGGATTTAATATTTGGGCCTCTTTTTGACATCAATTCTTTACATAATCTGACAGGTCAAACGTTGCTGTCGTTTTCTACCAAAAATTTGCTTTCAGTACACATTCTTGAACCACCTGGGTAAGTCTTGCTGAATACAGGGTTATATTCAACTCGATTTGTTACAGAACCATCGTTGTTTGATTCGGTACGAAAAAAGTCAGTCAAGCAAGCAGCAGCATCCCCACCTCGCCAAGCTAATTCTACCGCGGCTATGCTATACTTAATGCTACTGAACTTTGTTTCCTTTTACAGGGACCCGAATGCAGTTTTCGTCGTATAGAATCGCGGGCAGCTTGAGCTTGTTGGAATACAACACTTTTGAATGGGTCAATAATAACTTTGATTTCTTTATAAATTTTTTTTGTAACAGCTTACTTGTTAGTTTTCACATGGTTTTCACCGTAGCTTCATTAAACTCTGTACCATATTTTCTTCTCATGTTCACAGCCCAATCTTTTAAAATCAACGCCAATTCTTCCACTTTCCGATTTCCATCTAATTGATACTTTCTATGGTTACAAAAGTCCATGAATACTTTCCACACAAACCTTTTACTGTAAACAGTATTTTTGGGATATTTGCTTGTATAATTTCATTAGTATTCTTGTCAGTATCATGACCAAATCATGATATTTTGAAATATTAAAAATTTGAAACGTCAACATCGAAATAAATAATCAAATTGTATTCATGACAACATGAGTGAAAACGGCCCATGGGATCTGTTTTCAGTATTATGTTGTTCTGATTGGTTGTGTTCAATCAAATGATTTCTACTAGAGCAAAAAAAAATTTCACACCATAATTTGGAAAAAAATTATTAATCCAATCTGACATTTTAAATTAATTTCACTGCTTGTCAAGTCCACCATGTTTCTTTAAATAAAAAATATTACCAACTTTAGTTACACCAAATACTGAAACTCAGATTGGTAATAGATCAGTCTATCGCCCTTTCATAATTTTAGGTTACTAAAGGTGGTAGAAATGTATTTATCCAAGAAAGTCTGCTGCAGATTTCAAGTAAATATGGCCTTTTGCATAAAAGAGATTTAATCAAAATTGTTTCAAAATATTACATATGTCTTAAAACACATTCATTTAATTAATGCGTCACCTTCTTATTCATCATTAAGAAGAGAGGATGGGTTAGAATTCAAGCAACATTTAAATCTTACTTTGTTTGTAGATCCTACGTTTTTTGAAATATAAAGTGTTAATGCATAATAATTAAACAAATTTGTATTTTCTGTTTAATGAAACTTTATAGTGAATAATAAAAAATAATGTTAATTCTTATAGACATTTTGCATTATTCACAGGTGTATCTACAATATTTAATGGTTGTAGATCATATGTTCATCTTTTCAACTGTCAAAAAATTTCCATTTAAATATCGTGGCACCACGAAAAAATGTCCGGAAATTTTTTTAGTTGCATTTTTTTAGTTGCCATGGTAACTAGTCAAAATTAAGGCATCTTATTGGTTAAAAAGTAGAGGTGTGAAATTTTCAGAGAAATTAACCTGTGATAATTTTTCATTAAGGCTGTTGCCTGGTCCTTTAAAACAAACGACAGAAATTCAATTTACAATAACTTAAAACTAATCGTCAACTGGCAGGGACGCTACTGGTAAATTACATACTCACAGCATCGTTGTGGTTCCAGAATATAAATGCTGGTGGCTCGGGACTGTGGCGGACGACGCAGGTGAGGTTGATAGTGCTCCCACGATCAATGAACAGCTCGGGTCCGCCCACGATCTCTGTATCTGGTTCTGAAACATTAACAATCGCCGAACATTAGCGTCGCGTCTGCTGATGCAAAGTTCGCCTGAAACTTTCAGTGGGGCGAACTTCGGAAACTTGTAGGTGACAGAAAAATCTTCTGAATATTTCAGTCGAGTCAACTCCGCAAACTACGGTGACAGGAAAATCATATGAATAATTTGGTTCTCCCGGTTGGACGTCAAACTGTGAATTGTTTACTGGAATGGTATTGTTGCCTAATTTTTTATTCGGGCACAGAAGTCTACCCATAGCTTAGTCGTCAGAGCAATAAAAGGAGCTCTGCATAAAAATAATTCCAACGAGTTTTGATTTCTTATGTATAGTGTGAGGTCAAGTGTCAAAAACAACATATTCATTTTGCGAACTCGAAATCCCTGTGGACTTTAGAAAAAGTCGTGTTTTGGTGAGAAAATTGATTTTGCCAAATATTTTGGTTCTCGTGCGTTTAAGGAAAATATTCACCCATACAAAAATGATGGGGACAATATTCTCCATAATTTATAGATCATTAATTTTTACTGTAAAGTTTCGATGCAGCTGGTCTGAAATGTTCTTATTATCGCAATTGCACAAATTCCTAATTCGTTGGTTTTCTGTGGACATTTAAAGACTTTCTGTCATTAATGAGCATATGTAAGTCCTATACTAAGTACAGGGTGACCCAGAGGTGTGTGCATGGTCTATAAATTTTTTTCTATGCAAGCAATCGCATTTTTTTTTCAATCGATAGGTTCAACAATGAGCACATTCTGAAAATATGTTCATCGATATACAAGATGTTTCAAAATAAAATACACTACTACGTTAAATTTTTTTAAATGGGAACCCTCCTTTTTTATTCCATTTTTGGATTCGTCACTAAATTGTCAACATAACGCACCCTATCGAATCGAATCGAATCGAATCGAATCGAATCGAATCGAATCGAATCGAATCGAATCGAATCGAATCGAATCGAATCGAATCGAATCGAATTGAATCGAATCGAATCGAATCGAATCGAATCGAATCGAATCGAATCGAATCGAATGGAATCGAATCAAATCAAATCAAATCAAAATATACTTTATTGTACCTACGAAGAATGAGTTCATGTTGACAAAGCATTTATGAATATAAACATAAAGAATTATGAAATTATAGAAGTGGTATGCTTAAATATGTCGTCCCCCTTATCACGTAGGGGCGTATCTGATTTCTGAATATTTCACAGGAGAGAGGAAAAACGAAAATTGATGACAATTTAATCACCCTATAGATACGCTATGAACATAAGTTCTATTTGTGACGGCATTATTAGAGATACAGTTACGCCACTTCGTGAGATAAAAAGTACATTGCAAGAAAGCCTAAATACGGCGTAACTCAATTTTGCACTTTTTTGTCACTTACGCCCCTACGTGATAAGGGGGACGATGTGTTGATAAATACACTAATCGTCAAAAAAAGGAAAAAAAAAGATAACAGGTTCATCATAGAAACTGCACCTTTTCCAGTTGTATTTCAGAGAGCGTCAAGTTGATTTCAGAAAGCGTTAATTAAATTTCAACATAGTTACTTATATTTCGGAAAGTATCAATTGATTTTCAGGATAGTTAAATTTCAGAAAGTGTAACATGAATTTCAGAAAACTCAATTCGATTTCTGAAAGTATCAATTGTATTTCGGAATAATCAACTTGATTTCAGAAACCATCATTTCAATTTCAGTAGTCAAGAGTAATTTGTATTTCGGAATTTGTCAATATCAATAACTATCTACGGAATTCAAATAATTTTTTCTGAAATTTTTCTTACTTTTTCTAAACCTGCAAATTTGTTTGGTAGATACTTTCATCAACTGAAGGTTTATTAGTAATTACATAGACAAAAACTACACAATAATTAGTACATTTCATAGTATGGTTTTTCTGTAACGATGATTCTGTGTCCTGTTTGTTGTTGCTGTTAATTGTACCCAGTCTTCTCCTTTGTTGGCACAAGCTACAATCCTTTTTCTATCTCTAGCTGTGTTTCTGTTGTAGGTTTTTCTTATATTTTTTATTATCATTATTTTTTGTATTGTCAAAGAAACGACAATGTAGTATCAGCCTACTCCTCCAATATTCACCAAATCGCGAGCCATACACCTTGAAATTTATGTTTTTTGCAATATAAATCCTGCTCTCTAAAATTCTTTTTTCGTTATCTGAAATACAAATGACACATTCCGAAATACATATGAAATACAATTGACTATTCTGAAATTCAAATGACAGTTTCGGAAATCAAACTGATTATTCTGAAATACAATTGAGGCTTTCTGAAACCAAATTGACTTTTCTGAAATTCAATTTATGCTATCTGAAATCCAACTTACTATTCTGAAATACAATTGACGATTTTCGAAAATCAACTCACTAAACTGAAATACAATTGATCTTTTCCGAAATATAGATGACTATTCTGAAATTCAAATGACGCTTTCTGAAATACTACTGGAAAAGGTGTAGTACATCATATAGGTTTCCTCAAACCAACGCGGGAACGCGAGACTAAATTCGATGGTGGGATGAGTAAAAATACATACAGGTGTGATTATTCCTATTCCGATATGCAGAGAAGCAGCGAAATATATCTGGTTTGCTACGTTTACTATTTTTCTAGCAATTCGCAAGGTTCCCATGTTCCGTTCTCGCACCCGCTCCCGCGTTTCCGCTTCGGTTCGACAGAACCTTAAAACAACTAGACATCAAAACGTATCTAGATCACGGCATAAGTGGAAAATATAGGTATTATAGAGTCCTAAAATATAGCCTGCCATAAAAACAGCAATAATCTCTAATTATTAGAAAAAGAAATTGATAAAAAATATAGCAGTATAATGTAAAAGCGTGTATAGCATGGAAAAAAATGCTACACACATGATCCATTAAAGATAAAGTGAATGATAAACAACAACTTAGATATTAGTTTTTTCATATGTAAAATTATATTACAATTAGTTGAAATTGGACTACGCGAAGAGGCGAATGTCATAGAAAGAGTGGTGAATGAACATATGAGTGTATGTGATTAAGGTAAGTTCGAGCAATTCCAATCTTTGTCTAGATACTCTTGAACACTGTAGCAGGCTTCATTTATAAAAATACTTTTCACAGATCTCCTGAATAGAACTGGAGAGACAATTCTTCAGGTAGTCACCGGGAGATGATTAAATAATATCAAAGCATTTCTTCTTTGTTAAATTAGATGTTAGAATGGGAAGTTTCAGATTATTATTTTGGTGGGTAAGAATAGAATAGAATAGAAGAATAAATAAGGTTGGAAGGGTAAGGATTTTGAGATCCAATCCAAGAAAAGAGGTTTACATGACATTGAGGAGATAGCGAACGGCCCGTTTCTGTAAGATGAAGATAGAAGGGAAAATGGAAATCATTGCAGATACCCCAGAAGGGTAATCCGTATCTAATGTGAGATTCAATGAAAGCATGATAAACTACTTCCGTAGTGGTCTCAAAAATAGTAAATTCACCGTCAATTTTTAGATTAGCTATATCATTGAAATAAAGTGAAAACAAAATAGTCCCCAATACAGAACCCTGTGGTACGCAATGACTAATCGAATCAGAATTAGACAACGTATCTGTTCTCACAATTTGGGTACGCTCCCCCAGGTTGAAGTCACAGTGACTATAGAGCTGTTGCATACTTAGCAGTATCGGTGTGGACAGCGACATAACTTATTGAAATTAAACTTGTGGATTGTGAATATTTTACCAAAAACATTACTTAGTCAAACAGAGTTTAGAATGTTTTTATCATAGTGTGAACGGAGAATTCTGAGATGACGTGGCATTCATGGGAAATATTTTTAAGAATTTCATAACAAAAATGTTTTCCATTTTTATTTGAAAATAATCTGGATAAATATTTATTCTGCATCGTTCACTCCACTATTTATGAAAATCACGAAATGATTCCACTCACAAACACTGCCAAGGAGATTAATTAATCTGTGCGTGTGTTTTCAGCTAGATCATTTGTTGTTCATGAATGCTGACATGCGGAAGTTGAAAGAAACTTATTCAGATGGGAGTTGGTCAGTGTTGTCCCTTTCAAAGTTAGGGAAACGAGTTTGTATTGTGTTCCAGCTGACAATAGTGAGAAGAGAGAATGGGTTAATCTATGACATAGATGGATTCTTCACTCTGATTCCTAGCAACTTGTGTCATGAAAATTCTGCTTTTGTGAATTGTAATGATGAAAAAACATTATAGGGTGACTATTTCTTTCGGATAATTTCTTCAAAGACATGAATCCCATATGAAGGTAGTGAAGGTACTCGCAATGAGTGTAGAGTTGTTTGAATGAATTATAGGAACTCATTGAGCCATTGAATTTCGCGATAATTGTTATAGGAGGTAGTGATCATTGGCTAGAAGTTCTTAAAACAAATTAGCACTACCCAGGGATATTTGTGACAATTGTTGTCGGAAGTAGTGCTGAAAAGTAAGTTCACAAAGATGTTTTGAGATGATCTTATGGATTAATGGCAATCGGTGTAGGAAGCAGTGGTGAGTTGATACAGGTGCTTCCCAAGGACGTTTTGGGAGGACTCAAGAAGATTCGTAGAGTTTCTCAAAATGAGCGGCTAGTCCAGAGTTATGGTGGATACAGAACTACAGCCGACTGGAAGTAGGATAACAGAAAATTCAATGATCTTGTGAAGAAGTTGGAAGGTACATGGCAAAAAAGGGGGAAAGAAGAGGAAGCACGAAGAAAAGAATATGAACAACGATTGCGTAAACAGAAACAGAAAAAGACCAACAAAAGCTCAGCTACAAGAAAATGAAGGATAACAATAATTGGCAAGAAAAACAGTACCGTCTTTGTCTTTATAAGGAACCGAATGAGTTGAAGAAAATCAAGATGAACAAGACTGGCTTCTAACACTCCACAAGAACAGAAGGAGGAAGGACATGACAAAAATGGAAAACGTGAATAATTAGAGTAACACAAGAGAAATAGAGTCGGATTCTGGACATTTCAGAAAAACAGTAGGACGAAGGATGTGAAGAAACGTATCAAAAACCGGTGTTCAAAGATGTTCCAGTTCTCCATGTAGATGTTCTGGTTCACACATTCTTCCAGCACATTCTGTCAGAGGGGCGATAACTCATCTGTTCTGACTCAAAAGGTGGTTTAATAATGCATGTATAGAAACCTATTACTGTTTGTCAGTTTTCGATTCACTTTGTGGGTCAGTCTGATACTACATCTTTCAGTAAGCCCATCTAAGAAGGCGTACTGTTGGTCTCTTTCAGTCTCCATGATGAATCTTGATGCAAGGGTGTTGAGGCTATTTACAAGGAAATAATTACTTTGGCAGTTTTTGCACCTAATCGGAATTTTTATTAATTTTAGGAATGGTAATTAGTGTAGAAGGCGCATTATACTGCTTGAAGATAACTATCGCATTTTGGTAACTCTGAATCCAATTGTACAAAATGCATACTGAATAATGACAACTCTTTCTTTTTCAGTCCTGTAGAAGCAATAGAGATAGTTGAAATAATAAATGATTTAAAAAACACTAATTCTATGGGGGTGGATTGTATTTCAACTAAAATCGTTAAGAGTATTGCTTGCTTTATTGCTGAACCTTTAGCGAAATTGATAAATTTGTCCTTTGAACTAGAAAAAAATCCCCAAGACTTAAAACTAGGACTAGTCACCCCTATTTATAAAAAAGATGATCCGTTATCCATTGACAACTATAGGCAGATAACTGTTTCCTGTGTATTTGCCAAAGTGATTGAGAAAGTCATGCATAAAACGATAATAAAATTTCTAGATAAATATCAAATAATATCAAAATGTCAGAATGGTGTCTATCCCGGCAGGTCGACAGAAACTGCAGTGTCTGAATTTGTAGAATATTTATATAAATATCTTGACGATAAGAAATTTGTTGGAGCTCTTTTCTCCGACCTCACTAAAGCTTTTGATTGTCTGAATCTGAGCTTTGTTGAAACGAAACTATATGGTATGGGATTTCGTGGGAACACCCATTCAATGGAATCTGAAATTAATTTAGGGGTTCCTCAGGGTTCAGTATTGGGGCCACTTATATTCCTAATGTTTATCAACGATTTGCCATCTTTTATGAGCACGGACTGCATTGTTTTATATGCAGATGATGTGTCATTGGCAACCCACGGAAATACCTCTGAAGAACTCTCATCTAAATTGATCCACCTGTACATTAAATTTAATGAATGGTGGATGTGTAATCACTTAATGTTAAATTGTAGGAAAACTGTTTTGATGAAATTCTTCATCGTATCCAATCCCAACATGAATCTGGAAATGGTATCAGAAAATCTTGATGTCACTGTCTCCGAATCCACGAAATTTCTTGGCACCTTTCTTGATGCATCACTATCGTTTCACGAGTGTACAAGTCAAAGTTGCAAAAAAGTTAGTAGTGGATACTTTGCTATTTTACAATTAAAAAATATACTCCCCCAAACACAGCTGCTGAATATATATTACGCAATGGTATACCCTCATCTAACCTACAACATAATAATTTGGGGCAATTCCACTTCAGTTAATAGACTATTCCTTCTACAAAAAAGGGTTATCAGGCTTATCTTTGGATTATAACGCAGGTATACATGTAAACCTTACTTTCCAAACCATGAAATTTTAACATTGCCCTGTATATATATATATATATATATATATATATATATATATATATATATATATATATATGTATATATATATATATATATATATATAAATGTATATTGTTCATCAGACAGATAATCTCCAGCTACATAAAAAATTCTGACATCCACAGTTACCCAACAAGACATGGTAACAGTCTTAAAACTCCCTACCACAGGACTACTTTTTATGAAAAAGCTCCCTCGTATACAGGCATAAAGTTCTATAATGATTGCCAAATAGTATTAAAGATGAGCAACACATCATTACTTTCAAGAAATATGTGAAGAAATATTTAATAACGAAGTAATAATAATTTTTTATTTATTCCAAAAAAACATACAGTAACAATATTCTAACAGTAGTCGGAGAAATGATATACTGTTCAATAATTTTTTAATATGTGACATTGTTCATTGAAATAACTGTATTTTTCTAAATCTGTTCCTATTATGTGATTTATAATTTTTTATTTTTGTTTTTATCTTATACAGAGTATATATATATATATATATATATATATATATATATATATATATATATATATATATATATATATATATATATATATATATATATGTGTGTGTATGTGTATTTTTTTATATACAGGGTGTTTCTTAAGTACGTTTAGAAACTTTAGGAGCATGTTGCTGACGTTGAAATAAGAAAAAAAGTTCCCATAAACACAAGTCCGCAAGTTATTCGTTTCTAAGATACAGAGCGTCAAAGTTTAATTCTAATATATGTTTTTTGTGCATAAATTCCAAAATAACTGTGATATTCGGGTAAAGTTTGGTATCTTGGATGATTTTTCAATGACAAAATCATATTTTATGTTAATTGTGGAAAAATTCATTTCAAATTGAATTCATTTTAAATTTAAAAATCTTGTCATTCAAAATCACTTGCATCGATTATTTCAAATCTCAATAACTCGAAAACAGTTTCTCGCAGGGACCTCTACCAAAGCATATATGTTTTACACAAACTAAATAATAAATATTCCCAGATACCAAACTTTACCCAAATATCAAAATTATTTTGATATTATTCACAAAAAATAAAAATTCAACTTTGACACTCTGTATCTCAGAAACGAATAACTTGCGGAAAAATATTTATACAAACTTTTCTTCTTATTTTGATGTCAGCAACACGCTCCTGAATTTTCTACACGTACTTAAGAAACACCCTGTATATATGCCTATATTTTTACTAGTTGAAAAACTGATATTTGAATATTTCTATATATTACCACTCTCTGTTGACCTTTCCCATTTCATGTAAAAATGAAACTACTGGAATTTTATTATTATTATTATTATCATTATTATACTAGTTTAAGATAACTTTGTTCTCTACATCTTTGTTTCCGTCTACTTTGGTAATTAGTTCAACCTAATAAACGCTACGACACGTTATATGTCCAAAAACGTGGTGTGATGAAAAAGTACGATTTTCAACAGCTTGGAACTAGATAAGTGTTGAGGCTAAGGATGAAATGAATGACAACTTGACGATTCCAAATTATGTTATCTTCAATTTTGTTGGAAACATAAAAAAGTTTGATTTTTCGCTACGCCCTCTGTAGTGAGCTCCTTTCGCAGACACCATCCATTTTCATCTGTGACAACTAATATGTAGGCATTTGTTGAATGAATCGATTCTAAAAGATTTTGTTTGCAGGTTGGTATTTCGTAATATCAATTTTTAATTGTCCTCATGATTGAAACAATTTTCTGAAAATTTCCATTACCTATATTTCTATTTCTATATATATATATATATATACAGGGTGTCAATTTGAAAACTTCCCACCCTTAATATCTTCCTTCCAGTAAACAATATGAGTAATCGAAAAAACAGGTCAATTTTATTGTCAAGGGGGACACTTTCAAGGACTATTTGTAGCACTCGTGGTTCAACCCCCTAGGAGGGGTAGATGTTACCCTTAGAATTTTAAATGGGAAGGGGGGTCAAGTGGCACATCATTTTGATGGGCGTTCAATTCTTGTTCCAATGGTACCCTGACTTATTATTTTGTGATGAGCATTTTCCGAAAAATTGCGTTCTAAACTAACAGAAGTAATTATTAGAACGCCTATACTGAGATGCATTATTGTATTGACTCCCTTTAATAAAAATGGTTAGAAGAGTAGGTGGCACCACTCCAACCCTTGAATGACAGGAATAAATTTATTACGCATGGGATTTTTTATTTGGTGGTTATTTTCCTTCTACACAATAAAATTTAATTTGCGAGAAAGACATTTCCAACATAAAATCTTATCTTATTAGCTGTTCGAAATGTTGTCCATTTTGCTCTAAACAGTAATACAGTCTGTTTTCGAACTCCCCTCTAACATTACGGAAAACTTCACTAGGAATTGACCGGCATGCTGCTGTAATTCGTCTTTTAAGTTCGTCAATATCAGAAGGTTGTGTTTTATAAACAACGGATTTAAGATGCCCCCAAAGAAAGAAATCTAAGGGTGTTAAATCCGGTGATCTCGGAGGCCATTCAACTGCTCCCCTTCTGCCAATCCATCTACCCGGAAATCTCTCGTTTAACCACTGTCGGACGGGAAGAAAATAATGAGGTGGAGCACCGTCCTGCTGGAAATGTAACAGATCCTCCTGCAAAAGTTCATTACCTTCTGCATCAATTTGCTCCTTTTATTTTTCTGTTCTGATACTGATCGTAAGGAGCTCGTGGGGTCTGCATCAAATGTTCCCAAAACTTCAATTTGAGCTGCTTCATTTAGTACTCTGGGGTTATTTCTTTTTTTATTTGTCACTGAACCAGTTTCGTAAAACTTATTCACCAAATCAAGCACATACCGGTGACTTACATTACAATTTGGATGTCTTTCGTTAAAAAGACATGCCGCCCTTCGTGCGCACTTTCCAACTTCTCCATAAATTACAATCATTTCAATTCTGTCTTGAAGAATGTAAACCATTTTTACACTTTTATACACTTATTAAAGTAATTCCTAAACAGCCCAACAGGTACAACGGTATTCACAATACTACCACATAGTTCAAATTTGCTAACCAATTTTTTGCCGGAAAACAGAAACTTTTTACAGCAGAAGTAGCAAAAAAGGAAGGCTATCTGTACAATTTCTGCGATGACACTTAAAAATTCAGCATTTAATAAACACAACTTTACTACCATCTACGTTTTACTATTAGACTACTTTTTTATGTAAAGTGTTTGGAGCTAATGGCTAATGTTACCCAATAAAGGGTTGGAACGGTACCACCTAATATTCTAACCAGTTCTGGCAAAACCACATGCATCTCAGTATAGGCGTTCTAATAATTACTTCTGTTAGTTTAGAACGCAATTTTTCGGAAAATGCTCATCAAAAAATAATAAGTCAGGGTACCATTGGAACAAGAATTGAACGCCCATCAAAATGATGTGCCACTTGACCCCCCTTCCCATTTAAAATTCTAAGGGTAACATCTACCCCTCCTAGGGGGTTGAACCACGAGTGCTACAAATAGTCCTTGAAAGTGTCCCCCTTGACAATAAAATTGACCTGTTTTTTCGATTACTCATATTGTTTACTGGAAGGAAGATATTAAGGGTGGGAAGTTTTCAAATTGACACCCATATATAAGACTTGGCTGATTACTGTACAAAATGATAGTCAGTTTGTCCAGTTCTTTCTAACTTCATCTCTGTCATTCGAGACAAATTGAGCATGTTCTACTGATCGAGTGAACTGCGAAACCTCTCTTTCAGATTGATTTTCTGTAATGGCTGACATCATTGCGATGCTGCAATTTCATCAAGTATTGATGAAGACGAATCCATCCATTATCTAGTCTCGATTGGATGAATTCTGACTTGTTCTGCGCTAGGTTATCCCCGTAGCAAACTCTCATTTCGTTTCAGTCAATAACTCTTATACAATATTAATAACTTGAGAGATACTCTCCAATAGAATTTCATCCTCGAGCTGAAAAGGTATGAGAGGAAAGATAGCGAAATTTGCCAACAAATGAAGTCTCACGAATGATTAAATAATCAATGGAATGTTGCTGATCTTCTAGAACTAAAACATTTATTATCATTTATACTCGATGTACGTCTTTGAATGTTTTTTGCACTCCACATTTTTTGTTATCCGACGGTGGCACTTATTCATGGATTGGAATTTTCTCGACTCACCGCTTCTTTTGTTCTTTTCCAAGTAGTACAGCATATCTGCTAAATCTTGGTTTCATATTGGGCCAATATAGATATATTGTGAATGGAAAAATAATATTGGCTCAATATGGGTGGATATTCAAAATATTGGTTTAACCTGTTTTGAATGTAGAGTGTCAATATTAATGGTCAATATTGGTCGAATGATTTTTATCAATATCGATAGTACAATAATGTCTACATATTGTTTTCAACACCTAGAATAAATATTGCAATCCCAATATTCCAGTCATATCGATTCTAGGGATGAAATACTATATTGTATTCTCAAGTTTGATAGCACATTGGTTGAATATCGTTTCAACTATATTCAACAAATTAGAATAACTCATATTGGGTCAATATTGGTTCAATGATATTTACCAATATCGACAAAATAATATCGTCTCCATATTGTTTTCAACATCTACACTCAGGTGCATGAAAAACGGCCACATTAAAATGCTAAGAAATTTTGTTCTTGAATAACTTTTTTATTTTAAATCCGATTTCGATATTTTTGTTGATGAATGGAAGGAAATTTGTCCTAGAATGATTCGCATAAAACAAATTATCTAATAGGGTACGAATTATACACATTATACGAGGGAACACAAAATTATGTTTCTATCATCTAAGTTTAAGGCACCCTGTGGTCAGATACAGATTTTGGATGAACTCAAATCCATACTGTATGCAAGCTTGGTTCATTCCCTATACATTGCTTATTCATTCAGTTCGGTATCACGATTCGTTTAAAATTTATGAATTATTGAATAAATCAATGAATTTTCTCTGCGTGATCTTTATTCTTCAATACGGAGGAATTAACAACTAAACAAAAACTAAAATTGAAACTAAACTAAAATCTCTTCATCCAGTGACGTCTTTGGATCACTATCTAATCTACAAGACTTCTACCCAGCTTCTCTTAATCGGCGACATATTGTCCACTTACTTATTTCAATGCCCCTAACTTCAATAATTCATAAATTTGAAACGAATCGTGATATGAAAATTAATGGAGAAGCAATGTAGTATAAGGAATAAACCAAGCTTGCATTCAGGATCGTTTTGAGTGTCATCCAAAACCTGTATTTCACCACAGGGTGACTTAAACTTAGATAGTAGCAACATAACTTTGTTTTCACTAGTATAAAGTGTGTAATTCAGACCTTATTTGGAAATGTAATTCATGTGAATTATTCTAATATAAATTTCCTTCCATTTATTGAAAAAACTATCAAAATCGAACTGAAAATTAAAAAGTTGTTCAAGATCAAAATTTGTTAATATTTTAAGGTGGCCATTTTTTATAAATATGGCAATCCCAATATTCCTCTCATATCGTTTCCAGAAATGAAAACTATATTGTATGTCCAAGTGTGATTGGTTGAATAATAACTCGTCAATATTCAACAATTCTTATTAACTTATATTGGGTCAATATAGGTTCAATAATATTTACCGATATAGATAAATCAATATTGTCTCCATATTGTTTCCAACATCTTGAATGAGATGAATTTTAAATATTGGACGAACATTCATTGAACCATAATAAAATTACATTATGATCAAACCTAGATAAAAATCCGCTAGATGGCTCTACATATAGAACGTCTTCTGATACCTACGAAGATATATTGAATACTTCAAATAACTTGTTATCAAGGCAGCTTATTCAGTGGTTATGGCAACCGAAAGACAGACTTTGGTGTCAGTTTGATCAACTAAAAGACAGTCAATGATTCACAAAGGCATATTCATTTCCACCAATATATCCAAATGATATTGTACCAATATCAATTAATGTTTTGAGGCCATTATTGCTTCAAGAATATTTCACCAATACTATTTTTGAAATGTTTAAACAATATTTGACTAATATCGCAAAATGTTTACATTTTACTTCTCGACAATATAACGTTTGAATATTTTGCCAATATTTTCAGAATACTGTACCAGCGATATTGTACTCATATCTTTGAATATTTTGAGGCCAATATTTCATTTAAAATCTTTTGCCAATACGTTCACAATATTGTACCAATATAGGTGTGTTACTTGGGTTTGATGCAATGAATAATTGAAGATTATGATCTTCCAGAATCTCTATTTTTATCTCTCAATTCCCTGATAATAATATTCCGATGCGGTGTCATTGATCACACAGGACTGTGCGTCCAATTTTGAAACATGTTTACCCTATATTTTCATTACATTTACCACAGAGTAATTTAACGGACATCTTCACTCACTCGCAGTCAATCTAGCATAAGATGACATCACTGAAATTTCCGCTTTGCTCTAACAACAGGGCTCAGTTAAGCATACCATTTTCTCTGAGAAATGCATGTCAACAAAGCTTGCTTGAAGTTCTATCAAAATAACTGGATGGAATAAAATGATTTTCTCTAAAGATAATACATTTTTAGCAAATACGTCGAACGAAAATTCTTCCTTGAGAACAATATACAGCTTCATCTCAGTTTACCCGCCTTCAATGAATCATCTCCATATTGACATGCTGTATTGTAACAACTAACTTGATTGAGAGTTGATGTCTTGATAAATTAAGATAAATGACGAAAGCTCAAGTGGAAAGCTCGCATTAACAAGATCACAATGAACAATTTACCGTAATAAGATCGAGCGCTGAAGCATCAAATTTGCGTCAAAATTAGAAAGTAAAGAAAAATGAACGTTATGCCTCACTTTAATTATTTATGAGTAGTAATTGTGATGAGTGATATTATTGGAGGCAATTATATGAAGAAGAAGGCCTACAAATTTGATTTGAAATGAGAAAGATATCATGCAATTCAGGAGATATCTATCCTAAAATGTGGAAAGGCATTGAAAAATGTATTAGCTGAAAATGGTACTTTCAATAAATTTTCTAGACTTTATAACTCAAAAACCGTAACTTAGCCTGGAGTGAAACAAAGTCAGACCATGACAAAAATGCTTTGACCAGTTTCTCCTTTCCACTGGTCCTTCACAAATTAATGAATAAAAAAATGTTGATGACATCATTTTCAGTTCAGAATATTATCATTTACCCAGAATTATAATCATTGAAACGATGACTGTGGATAAACAGCATCCATCTTTGGAATACAGGTGTGGTATATTCGAATCCACTGCATACAGACAAAAAATCTTTCTTCTGCTTTGGTAACGTTCATGTCATTCAAAATTTTTAACTCCCAGCATTTGATAACAACTTCTTTACCTTCAGCTGTAAAACGATTGCCATAATAATTTTTTTGGGTGTACGAAAACCACTACAAATACACAAAGGACCACGCACACATTTTATGGAAAAAGTCCTTCGCTGAAAATGGCTGGATTTTTGATATATTGTAGCTGGAGCCATTCTGAGTAAAAGTCTCCATTGGTCTAACTCGATCGTATGACTAGATTCGGCGCATGAGGGCACCATATCAGAAATTTTGTTATTTTTGGAGAAATTCAGCTGAATAAAAAAATGTCAATATCTCACTTATATCCAAAATTCTGTGCGAATGAGCAATCCTAAAATTAGCGAGAAATATTTTTCCATAAAACAGAATAAAAAACGCAACTGTTTTTCTACAGGGTTGTCAACAATAAACTCAATTCTTCAGTGAATCAATTCGCCGACGATGTTATAAGTTGATTGTGTTTATCATTTAGGATCAATCAGAATGGTTTGTCGATACACCAAGAGATAATGAAGCAAGGAATACAGAGTATGAAAAGGGAATGGTCCATACTATATATACATGTAATCACCCCAAATCACGAATTTAATTATTTTTTAGTGAATTCAGATAAATGAAAAACTTTTACATAATATTTGTAATCGATAGTCAACTGTTGTTGAACTGAGTGTTACTAAGATAGTGAATGATTCTTCTATAAAAAAAAAGATTTTCTACAGGGTAGTTTCCAATATAATGAATGTTAAGGTGGAAGAATTCGCCTTCGAGCCTATGAGTTGATTGAGTTATATACTGTACTTCCTCACACTAATGGACCACACTGTATATAATGTGGACCCTACCTTATTCCAAACACTAACACACATTATATTTTGATCGATCAACAAACCATTCTGATTGATACTCCTATGATAAACTCAATCAAATTATACCCTCGTATGCGTATTATTTCACTGAAAAATTGAGTATATTGTTGACAACCCTCTAGAAAAACATAGCAGTTTTTTTATTTTGCATTATCGAAACTATTTCTCGCGAATTTTAGGAATGCTCGGTAGCACAGAATATTGAATATAAGTGAGATATTGATACTTTTTTATTCAGCTGAATTTCTCAAAAAATCACAAAAAAATTATTTGGCGCCCTCTAGCGCTGAATCTAGTCATACGATCGAGTTGGGCCAATGAAGACTTTTACTCGAAATGTCTCCAGCTACAACATATCGAAAATCCAGCCATTTTCACCGAAAGTCTTTTTCCCATAAGTTGTGTACTGCGTGGTCCATTCAGTTTAAAGTATCAAAATATGAATCATGGGGTAGTGCACGCTGTTCTATACATCGTTTACATATTCAAAAAATCTAAAGATTGGATTGAAAACACTGTAGTTGGTCGCTCGTAATATTTTGCTGTGACACATCCCATAAAGACTTGCATACAGTTGATCTACAGTTGGTATAAATAAAAACACATCTACATTCTATCCGACAGCCAGAGCAGAAGAAATTGTCTATGTGCATTGGGTTAGAAAGTTGAATCGACAACAAAAGTGCCATTTTTCATTTTTGAATATCAAGTTCGTCTTATTTATTTTCCGTTGATATTTATAAAACATGTGGCATTAGAATGAAGGTATTTGACTATTTATCCATTTAGGATTTGGAAATGAATGATGTTCATTATATTCATTGTCTAGTTCTTTAGTTATTCTTTCATTTTGCTTTCAATATACTACATCATCACTAGGTCTGTAATTGAAAGAGTCAGATTTTGGATATGACATCATCTTGTAGGGAAGGAAAAGTAGTTATGATGAAACATGATTCGATTCCATATACCGTCATAAGGTGGCAAAAAAATTACTGTTTTCGAAATCCAAATGATGAGCTTTTAATTTGAACCACTCAGTACATGTTTAATAAAAGTATTTTTATCTATAAAAACCACCCGCACGTGTTCATTATGGAATCGACGAGAAAAATAATACAAAATAATTCAACTCGTCCCAAAATGAATACTCTGCAAATACACAAAAGAAAATTGTCTATTTAATCGAGTTGGAGGCAGCGATTCAATCCCCTTTCCCGGCATCAAATACACTTCATTTTCCAACTCACGATTTCATTGTAGTAAACATGATACTTCAAATTTGTATCCCATTATCACATACAGAAGACGAGAAGGGACGACAGAACAGGTACAGACTGTAATTCGATTTTGATTACAGTGATTCGGTTTCATTGTTATTGCTCTCCACGACATTTATTTTTCACATTGTTCGGGAGTTCTTTATTCTCCTTTTGCTATTGTTGGGCATTTTATAGAAAGCGGGAACATTCTTCCTTTAATTCCCATAATTGATGATATTATTTATTTCTTAGAAACGGTAATTGTAGTATATGAACAAAAGTATAAATAATTAATTTGTGGCAGTATGCTTTCTAGGAAATAGAAAGAATAGCGGAAGTTGGAGAATACTATTGGGAATTAAACCCTTTCAGACACCGTGTACATTTTTTTTTTGTTTTTACAAAACTCCCACTTGTGGATGTACATTGATTTTAATATAGCTCCGAATATTCATTACACTCTATATTATATTGGGGCCTATCTGAACACGTGTGTGTACATAATATCTAAACGTTTTTATTATATAACCTGCCATCTATTCGATTTTCATGAATCTATTCGAATATTACTCAGTCGACTTCATTGTTACTACCGGTTCTAGCTCTTATATTGTGCGTTCCATCAAGATTCTTTGAGTGAAAGTTGGTGAAGTTATGGAGAAAAGGTAAGTGCTACAGATGCTATTCAGGTTTTATGTTGGTATGCCATATGTTTCTTATGAAAGGTGATGTCATGTATATGGATATGTACAAATGGTCTCAACTGGTATTCATATTTGTACAGGAGGATGTACATCTGGTCTGAATGTATAATTCAGATACTTTACTTTTTTTTAGGAGAGAATCTTGGCGAAAACTGAAAATGAATACAAAGAAATATTACAACTTGGAAAATTTCCGAGAAATCCAAGAACTGATGGACATTATAGAAAATGAAGATCTCTCTGATATAGAGCTAGGTGTAGGTTCGGATGAAGAAGATCTCCAAGAATATGAGGTGGTTCCCGTATCGTGACCAGGGGCTAATATATTTACAAAACATGAGGCGCATCATTATTGGAAAGAGCTGTGGTGGATGGAGAGAAAGATTTACGAGACAACTGCGAATCAGATGAAGATTCCGGTACTCAGAATGAAATTGCTATCAATTCAGTGGAGGAAGACGATGGAGATGCAATAGAAGGAGGTCAGAGTGGAAGGAGATAGAAAATTAGTGGATCTCTGTAACTCCGAATACAAGTTTCACATAGCCCCAATATCCAGTAGAATACTTTTTACGAGACTACACAAACAGGGAAAGTCATTTAAACATACGAACAGTTCTGAAATTATGGTGTTACTTGCTCTGCACATAATGATTGGATGTTTGAATAAATTTCCTAGAATTCGAATGTACTGGGAGAAATTCTTTAGTATCGGTATTTTCTTAGAAAACATGTCAAGAGATCGGTTTTTTCAACTGAGATCCTGTTTGCATTAACTTGGAAAAGCCAGAAAATTGTGTAGATAAATTATATAAAGTCCGTCCTTTGGTAGATTGAAATATTTTTGGTAGATTCATGAACAATTATTTCAAAATGAAACCCCTAGACCGCTTCGAGGACACGAGTTTTAATTAAATTGTTATAAATTCAACTATTTTCCAAGCAAAATCATGCTCAGAATATTTTGACAGTTTAATCAATCAAATTGATGAGTTTTGTGATATGCTATATAAATAAACTATCTAACATGCTTTCCTTTTACTACGAATAAATGCAAGAGATAAATTTCTCACATTTTTATGGTGTAACTAGTCATTTTGCGATTTGGATTTTTGAATGTCGCAAAATCTTATTTTTATCTCCTCATGAATTTGATGAATTGCATGAATATGTTGAAAATCTGCAACTTCGGAATCTGTACAAAACTGATTACGATGAAAACTCTTGAAATCTCTGTAGGTCTAAATTTCTGATTTCTGTTCAGGATACACTATATGCATTTCAGGAAATTCCAAGCTGTGATAAAATACAGTGCGTGCATCTTTCACACTACACCTTTTCAAATTATAAATCAGAATGTATAAACTGAAATTCAGAATAGTGAATTGAATTTCAGAAAGTGTTGATTGAAATTCAGCATAGTGAATTGAATTTCAGAATGTGTGAATTATAATTCAGAAAGGTGAAGAGAATTTCAGAATATGTAGATTGAAATTCAGAATTGTGAATCGAAGTTCAGAATAGTGAATTGAATTTCACAAAGCGTAACTTGTGTATCAGAGGTGGCAATCTGTGAGTTATGTACATAGAAATCATCATCACCATTGTGAATATTGCCAATCCATGAGTTGAGATAAAAGAGGGTAATTATGAGCCCAACAATTTTCTAGTAGGAATATTCCCAACGGTATGAAATCATATGTAAAATCTAACCTTCGTTTTACCTCCTGGAGTTGGTGAACAGAGGCTGGTACATTTGGAAAAGATTGTCTATCAGGCAAAGAATTCAATAGCTTGAATTATTGCTGTTGGAAAATCTGCTGTGAAAAACTTTCTACTGAAAGATATTTTCGTCATGTATTTTACATGGTCGTGTATTATAACTTTTTATATCTTAATTGATCATTTCTCTACATACGTATAAAAGATTAGCAAATTATATATTTTTGGAATCTAAATGATATTATCTGATTTACACATTACTGTTTCTGAATTACAAATTACCATTTATGAATTCGAATTTACACATTCTGAAATGCAATTCACGCATTCTGAAAATTTCTTAACTATTATGAATTTCAATTTATACCCTCTGAAAACCAAATTACCTTTCTGAATTACAATTCATGTACTATGAAGTTTACTTCACTATCCTGACTTTCAATTTATACTTTCTGAAATTCAAGTCCCCAATCTGACTTACAATTTACGCTTTCCGAAATTAACTTTACCGTTCCTTGAAAAGGTGTAGATTTTCTCCCGAAATTCGTATTCGCTGTGAATATTGAATTCAATAACGACATACAATGTACAATAACCCAATTAAATGATGTTATTTTATATTGGTTTGATGTCAAAGTGACAATGCTGCTTTCTGATATGTAAATTACCATAGAAATATACAGGGTGTTTCTTAAGTACGTGTAGAAAATTTAGGAGCGTGTTGCTGACATCAAAATAAGAAGAAAATATCCTGTAAACATATGTCCGCAAGTTATTCGTTTCTGATATACAGAGTGTCAAAGTTGAATTCTTATTTTCATTTTTGTGAACAATTTCAAAATAATTTTGATATTTGGGTAATGTTTGGTATGTGGGAATATTCGTTATTTAGTTTGTGTGAAAAATATATTCTTTGTAGAGGTCACTGCCAACAACTGTTTTCGAATTATTGAGATTCGAAAAAACCGATTTTGAATGAAAACATTTTTAAATTCAAAATAAATTCAATTAGAAATTAGCTCTTCACAATTACAATAAAATTTGATTTTGTCATTGAAAAATCATCCCAGATACCAAACTTTACTCAAATATCACAAATATTTTGGAATTTATTCACAAAAAACAAATATAAGAATTAAACTTCGACACTCTGTATCTTAGAAAAGAATAACTTGCGGACGTGGGTTTATGGACACTTTTTTTCTTATTTCGACGTCAGCAACATGCTCTTGAAGTTTCTACACGTACTTAAGAAACACCCTGTATATTATATACTTACTCTAGAATGCTAATCCCCATGTAAAAAGTGTTGTAAAAAGTTCAGGCTAGTCCGCAATGCGCAAGCGCGTCATTAGTGATTTTTGTAACAGGCCCGGTTTTAGTAAAATATCATGGTACTTGTGAAGATTAACAAACATTAATTCTGAATCTCGGAGAATAAGGTTGGAAACCTCATTGTGCTTCTACCTGTTATTTGTATTTAGCCGATTTGAATACATATTTTCACATATTCATGATCCCGAATATTCAGCAAAGGCCATCAGAAAGTAGAGTACGGTTATTATTATTGTTATTATTTACCGCTCTGAAGCGACTAATTCTTGGTATCACATTCACTTTTCAGCTGTAGTTAACCAACAAATACCTACGGAACCACCCCAAATCGTCGGTACGAATTTCAAGGAAGCAATGGATTGGAAAATGAATTGAAAGTACAAAAAAATTATGAAAATTTATTTCAGCTATTATCATGAATAATTTCAACTCAAATTAGATTTATAAAATTGGATGCTTGGAAGCTCGAGGTTTTTTTTTCTAGAATGATTCATGTTAAAATACGAAACTGCATTTAATATAAGTCATTTGAAGAGATTAACATGCTATTTCTGGTTGTATTACCGTAGTGCAATTTCCACAATGGTGGTGCATGAAAAAGTGAGGCCAGACCATCAAAGAAAAGCACTTCCATATTGACATTAATTTTTTGAGGCGATTCTGTATATGTTTAGTACTTTTTGTAGGAATCTAGAACTCATAATATAAGCGGTGAGGTAGAAAGTTGTATCACTCGCCATGCATGCTTATGCAGATACAGTATTGGTACTGCACTAGGTTTCAAATCATTCAATTATCTTAAAGAGAAAAATTCTCAATTGAAAATTGAATCAATACATGACTCCTCTGGAAATGGAAAAACCCTACGATAAAATTGAAGTTACTTTTTTGTAATATCCAACTTTCAGTCGCAGATGATTCCACAACTGACTTTATGAACGAACATCCTGTTCATATTTTCAATGAAATCAATATTGTATTGTCGTTTTCATATGAATCTTCATGAGGAAAATGTCTGCCACAAATAACAATTTTCTCACTCAAATGTTCTGCTGTGGTCTCTTCTTGAAAACAATAACTAAAATTCATGCCATTTTTCAAGCTAAAATAATATTTAAGCTATTTTGAGCAAAGCATATAGGTACATAAAAAATCTCGTTATCTTCCAAAAATGATTTATTTCAGGTATTTTTCCTTTACACAACACTAAACAGTTCATTGTTAATTTTTAGGAAGAAACGGCGTTATTAGAAATTGTCTTTAAAGGAACAAGATTAATGAAAATTCACGAAAGATGAAAGAATAACCAACGACAACAAACACCACACAAAACGACGAGAGATAATCTGAAATTCTAAAAACCAACTCTGTTCCTGTTGATGAAAAAGCACTGTTGCACGGTCATTATAATTACAGTAGCATAGGGTACATTATTGTAAAATAAATTTCTTTCGCGCCTAAAATTCGGAGTAATCTGTCTCTAAAAGGTTCTTTTAAAAAGTCCTAAATGAGCTGTCAAATTTATCTCTTTTAAATGACATGTGTTTTATTGCCTCATAACAAAAAACTCTGAATTCTAACACCAGATTATTTTAATACTTGGCAACGATCTACCCAAACTATACTGATGACGTGCATGCGCACATCGTAAACGGGTCGCATTCGCGGCATGCTTTTCGCCGTGAAAATTGGCGGGATTAGCATTCTAGAGTAAGTATATAATATATATTTCTATGTTAATTACTCACTGTTATTGACCGGTGACAGTTCTTACCGACATTATGAAATATCAAAGATTCGTAAACACATCCTACTCTAATCCAAACAGTAAACACGTTAAAATGACGGATTGTGCCAAAATTACTATTTCATCATTAATAACTTCCCTATACAATATTTCTTTACACTCCAATTCACTATCTCAGAACCTAGTCATTATGTACGCCAGGAAATCAGTTCAGTCAAACACACCAATTTTGACCAAAGCGCAAACCCCACTCGACCCCACTGAATTATTCATCGAACCGCATCGAAATTTCCCCATCAGACATTTTTATTCAACGAATACATGAGCCACTTACCTATAACTGTGAGATGAATGAAATGTGACAGGTGCGGCGTCGACGACACTTGACACTCGTAGACGCCCGAGTCTCTGTGCTGAGGATACTTGATCTGCAAAATCCAATCCTCCGAATGCGGCTGATGGATGGCCCTAAACCTTTGATCGCTCGTGTAAGTGTATCGTCCCACCGTGAGCAGATGGACGTCTCTATGTCGGACCCACGACACCTGAAGAGACATCTGAAAGTAACATATCGTCCTTTTGCCTACTGGATCAAGCGAGTGATGTGGCTTGCGAGATGTTTATGAGGTTGGTGAGCGGTGATATGGAAGCTGATTTGAATTTCATGCAGAACGGTGCTTTAGCAAGGCGTTTGACGGGGTGGATGCATTTAGGGGAGTTGTTGGACATCAGATTTGATGGTGACTGGCAGCTTGGCTAGTGAGCCAATCATTTTAGGATTTGAAGTCAAAAATAGGGAAAAAATAGCAAAACACTGCAAAGTTTCACTAAAGTTTCTATTTAGTGCTCAATAAAACTATAAAACTTTTCCCTTCGTACAAGGTCATTAACATTATTAAAAATGTAAATTATAAACAATTCTAGTTATTTGGTAGGAAAAAATGCAGAAGGGTGGCAAGGAAGCAAAAACAAAGAAAAAGTCATCGCTTATAGTTCACCAATTTTGCCATCAGCGTGAATAAATTATTCAATAACACTTTTGATGATAGCTCGTCCGAAAAAAATCTAAAAGAGTGACAAACGTAAACGAACATTTTTCTATACAGGGTGTCCAAAAACTCATCGTCATCCTTTAGAGGGCTGATAGCCCAGCAGTTTTATGAATATCGTGAAAATCGTAACCTTTAATCAGTAATTTGAGTGCCACAGGTACAAAACTTCATAGTTTATGATTCTAATTTTTGTTATGCAACCTTCATTAATCCTTCTATTGATTGAAATCCATAATAAAAAAGAAAGAGAGAGAAAGGAGAGAAAAAAAACATATTTGTCCGATTCACGAGTTAATATATTTTTTCTACATTCATGCAAAAAGCAAAACTTTATTGAACTATATTCAGTGGAAAAGAAGTTTTTATTGCACTCATCTGTCATTCTACTTCAACGTGCTGTCATCATGACAAATATAAACGTTTACACCTACCACAAATTTAGCAGATATTCTGTGAGATTGGCAATAGGTACTTCACTACAAAATATTCATATTGAAAATTGCACCAATTATTCATTCACTTTCAATATTGAGGGTGAAAATAAAGTTTGAGTTAAATTGTTCGTAACGTATTAGTTCCTGTTTCAATGCAAATCGATATTAATAACAAAGTATTCAAGTTGCGCTTTTCATTTTCCTACACCTAGTGCCGCACCTCATTAAATCATTTTTTGCTTTTTGCATGAACGTAGAAAAAATGTTGTATGCAACTCGTGCAAAAATTGTTTATTGCACTCGACGTGTTGTCCAACTCGGCCTAACGGCCTTGTCGGACAATTTCACGTCGAGTGCAATAAACATTCACTTTTTGCACTTGTTGCATAAATAACTATTAAAAGCTTACTCAGACTCTTCGTACTATAAACGAAACCACCATTTGGTGTGCATCTAGCGGGTTTAAATCTGGAGACAGGGGAGGCCACAAATGGGAACAAGACGGCCGATCCATCTCTGTTGATAAGTTTGATACAAATAATTTCTCACTGGTCGTGCATAATGAGCTGGACATCCGTCATTTTGAAACCACATTGCCCTGCGTATGGCCAAAGATGCATCTCCTGACAGCGTAGGCAGTTCGTTTTCTAAGAATTCGAGATATTTCCCCGTTTAGAATGTTAGGTAATTCAGAAGGACCAATTATTGTACCGTTCCAGATGCCGGTTCATAAATAAATAGGAAAATCGTTTTTAAAAAAGATTTTCCAAAGATAGAATTGTAAATTCATTCCTCAAATAACTTGCTCGTATGGTGTCATAATCTGCTCTGATGTGATGTTTTTTGAAGTATATGTATCCTTAACTTTCTGGAGGGAAGTACGATTTTCTCTCGACCATATTATTGGGTCGAACTCCAATTTGGGTCTGACTAATGTTAGGTAAAGATTTTCGATTGTATTGATATTTTTAAAATGTGCACTTTGTCCAATTGAATATCCCAGCATAAGATTCGAGGAGCTAACTACATTTTGGTTATGATTTGTAAAAGAGAAAACATTATCATAAGTAACACCTAGATCTATGACCTCAAGGCACCTTTCCAGAGTCTCTCCATGTATTCTGTATTCGAATTCAACTAGGTTTTTTTACGTGATATGGTCATTATGCAACATTTTTCAATATTGAAGAATAATTTGTTTTGGCATCTCCATCAATGAACATTATTCAGGTCTTTTTGTATTTTGACACAGTCTCTCAGTTTTCTACTTTTTTAATATCTCCAGATCATCTGCAAAGAGCAGACAATATGAGTATTGTAATACAGAAGACAGATCGTTGATGAACATGATAAATAGGAGAGGTCCCAAATTGGAACCCTGAGGCACTACTGACTTGGCATAGAATTTTCCAGGGGAATCACCATTGTGTCTAACAATCAAAGGTCTATCTTCCAGATAATTTTTTAATATTTCAAGTGAGTTATTTGTCAGCCAAAAACTATGTAACATTTCTAAAAGAATATCATGATCAACCTTATCGAATGCTTTACGAAAATCAGTAAATATTGTATCTAATTTGAGTTTTAAATCTAGAGTTCCATATGCATGATTTGTAAAAAGAAATAAATTTGAATTTATAGATTTAATAGCTATGCAGCAATGTTGTTGTTGAGCTACCTAATTTTCGACATAATGATACAGTTTGAGGTACATGATTTGCTCAAATAACTTGGATGGTGCACACATAAGAGAGATTCCTCTGTAATTTTCAATATCCATTCGGTTGGAGGATTTTGGTATTGGGATAACTATGGCAGTTTTTTACAGTAAAAGAAAACTTAATGCTTGGTTCACCGATAAAAGTAATTGTTTCGAACCATTAGTGGTCTTTTAGAGGTAGATATATTTCTTGAATTGGTTTCTTATATCACTTGTTAGATAGAAGGTTATCTATCGAGGAAGATAAATAACCACTGTGAACTGCAAGTTTCGAAAAACTAGAAAAGTGTGGAGTCTATAAATTAACTTGTAGCAGCTGTCCAAAGTTGTATCTTGTTCAAACTGGTGGATCCTTCGGAAAGCGCGTACTGAACATAGGATGGAGGGATGGAAAAACAAATTCAGTTTATGCTAACTATTTATTAACCGAAAATAAAACTTTTGACAATGATTTGATTTGAATTCCTTCATGGCATTATTTTGACAAAAAATATTGTCTTTAAAAGGGTTGGAGGATAATCAATAATATTGGAGGGGTGGATGAAAGTCACTGCAGTGTTTACAAAAATGCACTTATTTACATAAAATTTCGTTAAAAAAAACACACTCGACTTTTCGATTCGCCATGTATACTCGTCAACGATTTCTTGTTATAGACTCTGTCTAGTTTACTCTGATTTTTTTATCGTTTTCCTAGCTATCATAAAACTCGAGCAATCGGACTCTGGGCCTTGTATTGAGATTGAGATTATGATTAACATTCTTGACAGAAAGAGATAACATACAAAATAATTGCTAACGAAATGGAAACTAATTTATTGAGCTCAGCTTATTTGGCACACTCCTCAAACGAATCCACGTTTTTTAGCTCTCACGAGTTCACAATACTTCCCTATCAAAATATAACATAGTCACACAAACTCCAAATGAATGTCATTTATCGTTGAATTATTCACATCAATTCAGCCTTTCGTGTTTACAAACGACATTTTCCGAGTTGACCAATCATTCTTCCATTTCGACAAATGATGTCATAAAAGGTAAAAGTTTCAAATTTATGTTCCTCATTTCAAACATTCAGTAGTCAGCGTCGGGCTCATGTACGTGTGGACTGGCTGTAATAATTTATGAATCGCATATTTTAGGAGGTAACATCTAAACGTCAGTTATATTTTTGTTTTCTGTTCCGCGATGAAAAATTGCCATTTCAGCTAGCGGTGACTGCCGCAAAATATTACTTCATCAACTTCCCTGCTGGACGGTGGCTGCTGTGTCATATTTAGTAGTATCCGCGTACCTTTCTCTCCACATTGCAGTCATTACTCTTTTGACTCATTTAGTTGTCATGTACCAATACTTGCAGGAACAGTTGACGCTTTTGAAACAGTAGACAGGCAAAGATTACTCTTGAAACTTCGAACATATGGCATATCAGGTACAGTTCTTAACTGGTTTGAAAACTACATCCGTGACAGAAAACAAACGACATCACTTCATTTGAACTAACAAATGATACTCTTCCTCTTTTATATAAATCACATTGTCAGGGAGTCTACTAAATGTAAAATAGACCTGTTTGCAGATGAACTACTGTTGTAGTATCATGGATGATCTGATGAATACTTCGAATAATGCAGTGCTAATACTCTAAAACTTAATGGTGAGAAAACAAAATTTTTGATGTTGGGCAACAGAGCACTCCACAACGAAACAGTTAATAGAAACCTTCAGACAATGGTTGAAAATTGCAAAATTAAAAATGTTAATGAAGTGAAATATCTTGGACTTTCAAAGCTCATGTGCTACAAATTATAAGAAGAGTAACATTAAATATCAACTCTATGATGAGAGTATCACCAAACATGTCTAGATGGTCAAAATTAACAATATACAGGGTGTCCCAAAAGTCAATGTCATCCTTTGGAGTACAGCTCACGACTGACCAGAATATTAACAATATGATCTTAGTGAAATATTGATAGGTTTGAAGATATTGGCACTTTTATGAATTTCGTGAAAATCGAAACCTTTAATCAGTATTTCGAGTGCCGCAAGTACAAAACTTCATGCTTAAAATCCAAAATAAAAATATTGATGCAACACCTTTGGAAAACATTTTCCCGATTCACGAGTTAATTTATTTTATTAGCTTACTTCCCTTCATGCTATGAACGAAATCACCTTGCGAACCTGGTTATTTAAAAAAATTGCTCATTCGGTGTAGTTTTTGACCTGATACAACATTCACTATGTTCCACTTGAGGAAAAAAGATATTCCTAGTTTACTGCAATAGGAGCTCATTGTGAAGTTATTTCAATAATTAGGAATTCGAATGAAAACACTTGGTAAATTGAAGTGACAGGTGCAGAAACAACAAAACAGAGCAATGAGAAACATATTGAAGGTACCAAGAGATACACCGATTTGCAATATGCTCAAGGAATTAAAATGGATGTCTGTAAAAGACTATATATTATCATACCATGATACTAATCTACAAAATGTATCACAATCTCTCACCGGAATACCCAAGTAAAAAAATTGAATTTAATAAAAACTATCACCAATATAATACGAGGACTAGACATAATATACATATTGGAGTCAAAAATTAAAAAAAAAGGATGAAAAATCTATTTGTCATTATGTTAGACTTCAACAGCCTGGACAGAAACCTCATAGAGTGTACTTCTTTTTTTTTTGAAAAAAATTAAATATCACTTGCTGGGGGAATGACTAGAACCATTTTTTCCAAGATGTTTTATATAATATTTTCAACGATAAACCTATATATTGATGTGGTTTTGAAAGTGTCAAGTTTCATATTGAGTATGTTTCTATTGTTGTATTATATAGTGTCTTGACTGTATTATTAATATTATGTATTTATTTTATGTGTTAAGTGCCCTGAACTTATTCATGACTTTCATAATAATGTTTTTAGACTTTACATATTTTTGGTTACGACACATTGTTTTTACAAATTTATGTACTATTAGCAGTTCTGTGAATGAAGGATTTATATGAACAAGAAAGGGTGTTTTCACGAAAAGCTCGGAAGTTAAAATTACAAGTCAAACGAGAATACTTTCGACGTATTCGAGTTTTAGAAAACTCGTAAAATTTTTAGTTTTTGTTGAAATATTTCCCGGACTATTGATATTATTCACATTTTTTGTAGATTGTTATGGAAGGTGATCAAAAAAGGTACTGTTTGGAATTTCAAAATCCGCCTCCGTCTTTGTGTTTTGCTAGATATGGAATAACTTTGTTCAAGTTTTGTAGATCTGCCAAAGAAAAATTATAAAAATCATATGAGTATATATATATCAAAAATCAAAGAGTACTCTTTAAAGTTTGTCCAAGCTTTCGGAAATTTAATAACTTATTTCCATCATCAGGGATACTACAATTAGCATGTGTAAGTAATATAAAAAATATATATGTACGGTTAACTTACATCTTTGTTGAGATTGTTCGACGCGATGTTATTCAACCATAAGTGGCACATTGTGCAAGATGAAAATTTATATAAAACAAGTGAAATTGTAAAGATGTCATAAAATATTTAGATAAAAATACGTTACATTTAAAATTGTTAAAATTACTTTATATTATGACCACGTCAGGCCAAATCAATGCTATTGGTTAAGAGAAGACAGACAGTTGACATGACATATGACTTAGTCAGTGGTACCAATTTACAGTTACCAACTTATGTTAGAGTCCGTAAATCCGATTTTTAATTGGTAAAGCGACACCTAGTGAGGTAGGATGGAACCTGAATTAAGTACATTTGGCATGTAACTAAATGTCTTTAGTACATTTTCATTCTGGATCTTGATGTGTTGAAATAGATATAACAATGTTTTGTCCTACTGTGGGCAAAATTATGGTAAAGGTTTATACCTGGAGAAAAATGGTTAAGTTTTATGTTGAAATTATCTGAACAAAGTCAAGAAATATTTGTTAATAAATTTGAAATATTGAAGGACAGTGGATTCTTATCTAACGTCAAGAGGTATGAATAGATTTCACTAAGATGATTGATATCTGTTTTTTTATTTATGCAATTACTATTTTCTGCAATACTATTTTCTGCATAAATAAAAAAACAGATATCAATCATCTTAGTGAAATCTATTCATACCTCTTGACGTTAGATAAGAATCCACTGTCCTTCAATATTTCAAATTTATCAACAAATATTTCTTGACTTTGTTCAGATAATTTCAACATAAAACTTAACCATTTTTCTCCAGGTATAAACCTTTACCATAATTTTGCCCACAGTAGGACAAAACATTGTTATATCTATTTCAACACATCAAGATCCAGAATGAAAATGTACTAAAGCCATTTAGTTACATGCCAAATGTACTTAATTCAGGTTCCATCCTACCTCACTAGGTGTCGCTTTACCAATTAAAAATCGGATTTACGGACTCTAACATAAGTTGGTAACTGTAAATTGGTACCACTGACTAAGTCATATGTCATGTCAACTGTCTGTCTTCTCTTAACCAATAGCATTGATTTGGCCTGACGTGGTCATAATATAAAATAATTTTAACAATTTTAAATGTAACGTATTTTTATCTAAATATTTTATGACATCTTTACAATTTCACTTGTTTTATATCAATTTTCATCTTGCACAATGTGCCACTTATGGTTGAATAACATCGCGTCGAACAATCTCAACAAAGATGTAAGTTAACCGTACATATATATTTTTTATATTACTTACACATGCTAATTGTAGTATCCCTGATGATGGAAATAAGTTATTAAATTTCCGAAAGCTTGGACAAACTTTAAAGAGTACTCTTTGATTTTGCTGCAAAGCCCCACTATTTACTAGTTCCATTCCTAACTAGTCAGCAACGACTACCCTTCCTCTATATATATATATATATAAATTTTCGAATTTTTGCCATTTACAGATCAGAAATACATGGACACGAGTCGTCACGAAATGATAATTTCTTAAAATTGTCTGAGTTTATTATTCGAGATAAGGAAAGAATCGATACAATTTTTTTGAAACCCGTTCAGGAACTATCAAACAGTTTTTATCAACTTTTGTGATATCTCATTTGGTTTTCGATATTTTGATGATTAAAAAATCACAAATTTCAGAGTAGGTATTTTTTTTTCAAGATATGGAAGAATTTCAAGAAAAACTTCTTCTAGATCTGTTCAAAGCCAATGAAATTGTTAGTATAAATTTTTTTTGATATCACGAATCTTTCTCGAGTTTTTGGTGTTTATAGAAAAACTAATTTTTGCTATTGAAATTCTGGGACATTTCTCTTCCAATTTCACAAAGAACAGAGCCACTTAGTCTCTCGTGATGTTTAGATTCATTCACTAAGGAAGAAAGTATAGATGGTGATGAGAAACCGACATGTTCGATTTGCAAAGAAAGAAGGAAATGCACAAAATCTCTATTAATTTATAAATTCCCAAAAATTTTGGTAATTAGTATTTCTGCGGTTGGGTCCTTCCCAATTTCCAGCTGCAAAACTAGATATTTCGTTTTCTTTCTGTCTAAGTTTTCTCTTTGAATCTTCTTACGTCTTTTGTTCTCATATTTAAATTCGAAATGTATATGTTTCATGTGATACCTATGTCGTATACTTGAAAAACATTGACATTTAAATTTTTGCGACATCGTATCTTCTAATTTGGCTATCATCTACTCTACCTTACTATATTCATGAGGAACACTTGAAATTGCTGTTCTGTTGAATGAATGGAAGTTACTCTTTGAATTCATCTAAGAACGGACAGAAGATACTTCTCAAAGTGAAAAGACGACTTCTTTATACTCTCTATATAAAATAAAGTGAGGGTAGGTAAAAACCATTTCTATCTCTCCACGTCCTTCCAGAGATCTGAACTTAAACGCACATACTTCAATGGCCTTTTGTGACTTTGATAAATGATACTTTATAATGCTGATCTAACACATCGGACGGTCCCGAAGGATGCTCCATCAACAAGATTCTGCTTACTTTTTAGCATCTACGTGAGGTGAAGAAACTCGTTGATTGCTTTTCTTCCTCCGTTCGCTGAGTGAGATTTATTCGTTTTTAATGGGTAGAATTTGATGCAACTAACATTTTCTGGGATAACTGACGTTGGTAGTTGCATATAAATGAAGAAGTGGAATTTAAGCTGTTTAAAAAATGGAGGAGACAAATAATTCTGAATATGAATCTAGTACGTCGAATGCATTGATGATCAATAGTAAATAATTAATCATTTTGACACGGTTTGTCACGTTCAATGATTTGTTTCAATAGATCTTGTTTGATGAGAATCGTTGAAAAATTGTCACCGCTCCTAGTGATTAATGACTTCCGGATGATTTATAAATATCTGAAGTTTGAAGTGGCTAGCACTGGAACCAGTACCCTATCAAGGGATTTATTTTGGTGAATAGGGGCATTCAAGGCGTGATCGAGTCAATTTGCCTGTCTTTTACGATGGCCCAGATAACTCCAATGCACGTAATGCCACTCAAAATATACATGCTTCATCAGTGGGTACATTCCAGATAGACGAGTGACTTTTTCTTTTCTGTCTATAGTGGCATCTACTGCAGTGATCGTTAGCCATGATATACAGTGCGGGTTTTTAGTCACTCCCTGTTACCTTTTGAATGGTTCGAAGTACAAAAATGGGACAGGAATCGTTTTGAATGATATCACCGATGTTAATTTTCGAAATAAAAGTCACAGTGATTGCATGACAGATGATGCGGTGGTTACATCAACTTTCAAGTTTCACATCGTTGAAAAGGTAATTTGATTCTCTTTTCTACCAACAGAATTTTCAGCGAATTTTGTTAAAACATTTTTTCACAATTACAGTATCTATACCTTTCGATATTTTTAAGTTGACGTGCCCCCAGCGTCATCTGTCGAGTATAATTGCATTGCATCTCCTCTTAAAAAGTACTATTGGTAATACCATGCAGAATATTTTCCGTCGCATTGTTCCACCCTTCACATCCGCAGTTGTATTTGATTTTTCGAGAGCATGTTGCAAAAAAATATATTTACCAATTCTCAGAATATTTGGATGATTGAAAAGTGAATTGAATAATTTTTTCAACAAAGCCACACTTGACCCCCTATCCCATATGAAATTCTTTAGTTATTGTGCACCCATAGATCAATCACAATGTATTTCATCTCATATCGTAGTATCGGTGACAACATTCAATGCTGTTTTTACCATATGTTTGTGCTCCGAACCGTGTGAAAGTTAACAGGAGCGAGCACCAAATGTAACCAAACTAGAATCCTGAAAGGTGTTTTGGACACAACTCGTTTACCACTTTTTAATCACGCTCAGTTTCAATCTAGACTCTGCTACGCAATCTCAATATGGGGAAACTCCCTAGCAGCGAAATATGTAATCATAGCACAAAAGCGAATAATACATTCCATTGCAAACGTCTCCCAACAGACCTCATGTCGAAATATTTTCAAATACCTTGAAATTCTTCCACTTCCTGGCCTTCATATTTTAGAAGTATTAATATACATTCACGCGAATAAAAAAATCTTTTCCTCAAATGACCAATATCATAATCACAACACGAGGAGGAAAAACGTGATAGGACTGAGATTATACGATGAACTTCCTAATAAGCTGAAAGAAATTGAAGATATTTTTAGAAAAATACACCATACAGCCTTGATGAATATTTTGGACAATTTTAGTGTAAGATTTTAATGTATGATGTCATGTGATTTTATTGTTATGACGAACATTTTAACTTGTTAAAAAAAAATTGTTAATTCCGTCAACCGATTGCACCCCTACGCGCAACCCTCAGAAGTCTTCGAGAGAGACTTGAGTGAGCTAGGGAAGACGCAGCCCTTACCTTTTAACGTGTGATGCCATGCACGAGACGGATGAATCAGTGGATCGAACCCACGACCCCACGCATGCGAGGCGAACGCACTACCAGCCGACCACCACGGCCCATACTAAACATATCTATATAATTACTACTATATAATATACAGTGTGTCCCACTTACCATGCTCACCATGGGTATCTTTTTAATGGTAAGAGATACGAGGTCGGTTAAATGACACCAAATGTGGAGTTTATGAAGGCCAACTATAATGTGAAAAAATATTTCGATAAAACCTATTCGTTTTTATCTTATACACAAATAACAGATTTTGATCATTTTCATGTCTCTTGCACGTGAATTTTGACCCACTTCTGGCGGTCCTAATAACTTGCAATTTGGCAGATGTTCATAATTCCGGTGACAATGCACTATGGGATGTTTATTGAAATAAAAAAACAAAAAATGGCGGCTTCTCCAATATGGCGGACGAGATTTGTGATTATGGTCCAATTCCATTCAAAATTGGTATGAGGGGGTTTTTGAGGTCGGAGATCATTATTTTTCTGTTAAAATTTATAAATTCAAGATGGCGACTTCAAAATAGTTCTTGTTTTTGTATAAATGACGATAACTCCGTTGTTATCAACAAAAAGCTATTACTGTGACATGTCATCTGTTCGAGAAAAAAAAGTTATTCATAACTAAGTCATAGTGAGCTATGACCTACATTTGAAAAATGAAAGTTGATGCTGATATCTCAAATTCTAGAAGAGTTTGAATGAATTTCATATTTTTTTCGAAATCTCATTAAAAAACTGCCACAAGAATATGAAATTCCTATTCAAATATTTTCATAAATAAAGAAGTTACGGACGAGACATGAAAATGATCAAAATCTGTTTTTTGAGTATAAAACAAAAACGAATAGATTTTATCAAAATATTTTTTCACATTATAGTTGGCCTTGATAAACTCATCATTTGGTGTCATATAACCGACCTCGTATCTCTCACCATTAAAAAGACACCCATGGTGAGCTTGGTAAGTGGGACACATTGTATAATTACTGGTTAGATATTTTCAATGCATGTCGTTGATATATCTGTCTGATGTATCAATTGTTTGTACTTTTTTTGTCATCCTCCTTTCCCTCTTTTATTTTTTTTTTTTTTCATAAGGTAGACATTCAAAGTCTACTGGGACACAAAATTTCATAAATAAATATCCATTTCCAGGGCCAACTAATCTTGTTCAAGGTCAAATATCTAAAATCCATCTCTGAGCATATGTCCTATCTAAATATTCTCTTACTTGTCTGCCGTAGTGAGCAGGACACCCATCATGTTGAAACCACATGGTCTGTCTGACTGCCAGCGGCACATCTTCCATTAGATGGGTTAATTGGATTTGCAAAAATTCCAAATAATTTTCTGAGTTCAATGTCTGCGGAAACTCGAGCGGACCAATCACGTGGCCATTCAGTATGCCGGTCCAAAGATTTATTTTAAATTGATGTTGGTACCTGTCTGGTCTCATTATACGAGGATTTTCAAAGAGCCAACTGTGGAGGTTGTGGATTTTGAAAACACCCCGACGGTGGCATAATGATTCATCTGTCCATAATATTTTATTGAAGAAATCTGGGTCCTCTCGGTGTTTTCTCAACATACGGCGACAAAAAGTTATTCGTTTTGGGTAATCTGTTGGCAACAAAGAATGAACACGCTGTACGTGGAAGGGGTGCAGTTGATGTATTTTCAAGGTATCATAAACGGTTGATTTTTTTATGCCAGTTCTTCTCTCGATACTACGAACGCTGGTGGACGGATCATTCTCAATTTCTTCAGGGACCTCATCTTCAAGGTCATCACGACGTGGTCTGCCTGATCCACCTTGAGCACCAGGAATCTTGCCCTCCGTATAAGAGATATGTACTCTTATGAACACACGATAATCAGGATGTATATTCCTATTGGGATACCTTTCACGGTATAATGCAGCAGCTCTCCTAGCGTTGCCTCTACATTCACCATAACCAAAATGCTTCGGCATACTCACGTGGACTGTACGGTATTTTGATACTGTTGCAAATAGATTTTGCCAAGTTATCAAATCTTATCCACAAAGCACACTAACAGTCTAAAGAGAAAACAATACACGATAACGTTCTATAAGGAATTATGTGGTAAATACTGCAACTCACGAAAACACGGTGTACTCTCTGATGACCTGTCATTCAACTGACAGATCAGCCTAGATAAAAGAGAAACGAATTGCAGCTCACACTTCGATAAAATAGAAAATAAACCCATTTTGAACGAAGCTTCAATCCTTGTGATCCCCCTTTCGTACTCTATTAGCAATATCTATTTTTCCAAAAAGAATCATGGCAACTCCTATACATTTTTGGACTATGGACAAAACGAGCAAGTTTTCAAGGCCAATGTTTTCGTTGGAGAATAATTTGTCACAAAAAGAGTTCAAAGTTTCATAATAAAAATCTTGAGGGATCCAAATCGGAGGATATTTTTTTTTGTAGACCGTAATGACTACTATTGAAAATCTGCCTTCTGCGATAGTTACAACTACTATTCAGTAATATTTATCTAAAATAAGAATTAACATGAAAAGCTTCTTATTTGCTTAGAACATAAAATTATGATCTGAGATAGGAATAATTTTTTTTTTATAAAAGTTCCAATATTTCGAAAACCTTGAGGTTTTTACTGAGGTCAAGTTGTGATTTTCTGATAGGTTATGAACTTGTTAATCACCAGCTAAAGTATGATCCATGGTTCACTGGACACCCTGTATATTAGAATGGAAAATTGAGCGTTTAGATTATAAATTTTCTCAAACATAATCGTAATTCGGAAAAAAAATTCATTTCGGAAAATTGTTATTTAGGTGACCCAATTCACGATTAAAATTTTCCAGTCATTCATTTTGTCTCGTTATGAAATAAGGTTCTTGTGATGATTTTGAAATTTCTCATAATCTGAAGATCATAGCGAATACCTACATTAATTTCTATTGTATTTCTTACCTGAATTCTTCCTCACCCATTCACTGTAACATTATATTCTTTGAGTATTCATCTGTTTAATATAACAGTATCCAAATTCATTTTTGACAATACGAAGAGATAACAGTTAGAACAAAAACAGTTGAACAAAAAAATGCCTTTTTCTTCCAGTAATTTTTCTGAAAAATGGTTAGTAATTTTTTTAGATTTTTTACCTTGAAAAATCAAATTGGTAGTAGACTTTTTGAATGTCTTTCCAATGAAAAAAAGTGCGTCACACTGTAAACTTGTACTCTCTGTTGACCTGTCTTATCACTGTATGTAAAATCAGAATTATTTGTAAAAAATTATCTATCTTGATTATGTATGTTCTGAATTTGAAGTTTGTTGAAGCAAGACTATTATGTCAATTCATATTCACCGTTTGTTCGAAAGTAGTTGACAATGTATCAGTTTAGGTAAGACTTTTTTGGAAATTTATTCTCCAACTCTGGCTTTATGCATTGCTGAATTTTCATTTCAACTCGTACCCGAAAGGACTAACCAACCTATTACGACTCTGATATTTCTTACATGTATGAAGCCATGCCAACCCTTTGCAGAAACGGCATGAAATGGCACCGTCACCAAATCGAAAAGAAAGTGTCACAAAATACTTGAAGAGAAAAAAATATTCCACCATCTCTGGTATAACAATCGAAATTTAATGAATGTGATATGAGGTCTTTTCTACCGGAAGTTTTATTTCAAATTTGACTCTCGGCGTAAAATTATAACTTGTTGAAGATGACAAGTACTAATTTCCGAGATGTAATTCCGGAAGTTTGTAGGAGTTTTCGAATTTTCGGTCGAATAAATACAAATATATTAATTATAAGTCTGTCAAACTTTGCTCGAGATTTGATTTCGCCGGCATGACAGAAACATAATTCATGATTATAATTGTATTTTGTCAGACTAACGGTAATATTAAATTCACCGCTTGAGCCTCTAGAGGCACTGAAAAGTTATTCAATTAGATACTCGAATATCGACTGATACCAAGAAATATTCTACAAGATATTGTACGAAACTTCGATAGTGTGACGCAAGTCTGTTAACTGTTGAACAGGCTACAAAGCAAATGTTCTGCAGTTTCAGTGAAGTTATAGTCCAGTTGGTGGAGGACACGAGAACAATTAATTATCAGTTTAAAGTATATTGGTTAATTTAAGAGAAAGTTCACTAGTCAATCGATTTCCTAAAGTCAAAACGAAATTCGGAAAATATTTGAACCTCTGCAAAATTATTTAAAATGAACTTATTTTGATGAAACTTTTTTTTAAAATGTAGGTTTAAGAATACATGTTGAGAATCTTTAAGCATCATTCAGTGCGGAAGATTTTCAATTATATAAATTTTTTTGTGTATAACAAGAAAAAGGCATTTATTGGTTCTTACAGTAATCTCTTCGTATTGTCAAAAATGAATTTTGATACTGTTATATTAAACAGATGAATACTCAAAGAATATAATGTTACAGTGAATGGGTGAGGAAGAACTCAGGTAAGAAATACAATAGAAATGAATGCAGGTATTCGCTATGATCTTCAGATTACGAGAAATTTCAAAATCATCACAAGAACCATATTTCATAACGAGACAAAATGACTGGAAAATTTTAATCGTGAATTGGGTCACCTTAATAACAATTTTCCGAAATGAAATTTTTTTTCCGAATTATAATTATGTTTGAGAAAATTTATAATCTAAACTCTCAATTTTCCATTCTAATATACAGGGTGTCCGGTAAACCATAGATCATACTTTAGCTGGTGATTAACAAGTTCATAACCTATCAGAAAATCATAACTTGACCTCAGTAAAAACCTCATGGTTTTCGAGATATTGGAACTTTTATGAAAAAAATGTTTTTCCTATCTCAGATCATTCTTTTATGTTCTAAGCAAATAAGGAGCGTTTCATGTTAATTCTTATTTTAGATAAATATTACTGAATAGTAGTTGTAACTATCGCAGAAGGCAGATTTTCAATAGCAGTCATTACGGTCTACAAAAAAAAAATTATCCTCCGATTTGGATCCCTCAAGATTTTTATTATGAAACTTTGAACTCTTTTTGTGACAAATTATTCTCCAACGAAAACCTGAACATTGGCCTTGAAAACTTGCTCGTTTTGTCCATAGTCCAAAAATGTATAGAAGTTGCCATGATTCTTTTTCGAAAAATAGATATTGCTAATAGAGTACGAAAGGGGGTAATTTACGGTGGATCACAAGGATTGAAGCTTCGTTTAAAATGGGTTTATTTTATCGAAGTGTAAGCTGCAATTCGTTGCTCTTTTATCTAGGCTGATCTGTCAGTTGAATGGCAGGTCGTCAGAGAGTACACCGTGTTTTCGTTATGTTTACCACATAATTCCTTATTGAACGTTATCGTGTATTGTTTTCTCTTTAGACTGTTAGTGTGCTTTGTGGATAGGATTTGATAACTTGGCAAAATCTATTTGCAACTGTATCAAAATGCCGTACAGTCCACGTGAGTATGCCGAAATGCATTTTATTTATGGTGTTTGTAGAGGCAATGCAAGTATAGTTGCTGCATTATACCGTGAAAGGTATCCTGATTATCGTGTGTTCATAAGAGTACATAACTCTTATACGGAGGGCAAGATTCCTGGTGCTCAAGGTGGATCAGGCAGACCACGTCATGATGACCTTTGGGATGAGGTCCTTGAAGAAATTGAGAATTATCCGTCCACTAGCGTTCGTAGTATCGAGAGAAGAACTGGCATAAAAAAATTAACCGTTCATGATATCTTGAAAAGACATCAACTGCACCCCTTCCGCGTACAGCGTGTTCAATCTTTGTTGCCAACAGATTACCCAAAACGAATAACTTTTTGTCGCCGTATGTTGAGAAAACACCGAGAGGACCCAGATTTCTTCAATAAAATATTATGGACAGATGAATCATCATGCCATCGTCGGGGTGTTTTCAATATCCACAACCTCCACAGTTGGTACTTTGAAAATCCTTGTATAATGAGACCAGACAGGTACCAACATCAATTTAAAATATATCTTTGGACCGGCATACTGAATGACCACGTGATTGGTCCGTTCGAGTTTCCGCAGACATTAAACTCCGAAAATTATTTGGAATTTTAACCCATCTAATGGAAGATGTGCCGCTGGCAGTCAGACAGACCATGTGGTTTCAACAAGTAAGAGAATATTTAGATAGGACATATGCTCAGAGATGGATTGGGCGACTTGGGCCAATACTATGGCCGCCACGTTCACCGGTCTTGAACCCGTTAGATTTTTTTTATTGGGGATGTTTGAAGGAAAAGGTTTACCACAACCCAATCACTAGCAAAGGGGAACTACGGAACCAAATACGACATGCAGCCGAAGAAATCAACAATAACCCAAGAGCTCTGCGTTTGTTGAAAAGGTCGTTTTTAAGGAGATGTCGCGCTTGTATCAGAGCAGAAGGAAAACAATTCGAACATTAGTTGTAGTCTCTCAATCATGTACAAGAGGAATATTGAGGTGTACATTGTTGTGTTGTTTTCATAAGAATCAACCTATTCTCATATAATTTTTTTTCATTAAAGTTCATTTAACTGTTATATCAGTCCAAGTACCTGTGTAAGATTTATCAGCTCATCAGTCGATGTGATAAAATTATTGCAGCTCACACTTCGATAAAACAGAAAATAAACCCATTTTGAACGAAACTGCAATCCTTGTGATCCATCGTAAAATACCCCCTTTCGTACTCTATTAGCAATATCTATTTTTCAAAAAAGAATCATGACAACTTCTATACATTTTTGGACTATGGACAAAACGAGCAAGTTTTCAAGGCCAATGTTCAGGTTTTCGTTGGAGAATAATTTGTCACAAAAAGAGTTCAAAGTTTCATAATAGAAATCTTGAGAGATCCAAATCGGAGGATAATGTTTTTTTGTAGACCGTAATGACTGCTATTGAAAATCTGCCTTCTGCGATAGTTACAACTGCTATTCAGTAATATTTATCTAAAATAAGAATTAACATGAAACGCTCCTTATTTGCTTAGAACATAAAAGAATGATCTGAGATAGGAATATTTTTTTTTATAAAAGTTCCAATATTTCGAAAACCATGAGGTTTTTACTGAGATCAAGTTGTGATTTTCTGATAGGTTATGAACTTGTTAATCACCAGCTAAAGTATGATCCATGGTTTGCCGGATACCCTGTATATATTTAAACAGGGTGTTTCATAATAAATGCGCAGGACTTCAGGTTGTGATAGCTCGTCCAAAAATATGAAAAAAAGTTTCTATTAACTTACCTTCTAAAATGCACCATTTTCGAGATACAGGGTGTAGAAATTAAAAAAAAAATATCATTTTTTGCAAATATCTCTGGAAACAATCATCGCACAGGAAACAAATTTCGTAGGCATTTTCTACTCATAATAAGCTATATTTTGTGTGGATTTTTATTTTTTCAAATTCATAACATTGGTGAAAATTTTGAAGGGGTATTGGGTGTTTTTTTCTCCAACTTCTACGCCACTGGAAAAAGTACTGTTTTGAGCCTCTTATATGACACAAAAAAGGTATTCTTGGTCATAAGCTCTAAAGTTGACTATTTTCAAGAAAAATCAACTTTCATATTGTTTAAATAATGTTTTTTCCTGGAAAAATTGCTGCGTGCACTGAAGCTAACGGCGGACATTTCCAACAATTCAACTGAGTATGATTGTTATTGTTTTTTTTATATTTTGCAATTAAGAAGTCGAGGTTTGGTTTTGTTACTTGTTCTAACGTTTAAATAAATTTTGTATAATTACGAAAAACATTATTTAAAAAAATTTACCATGTTTTTCAACAATGATTTTTATTGAAAACGGTCAACTTTGGAGCTTATCACCAAGAGTAACTTTTTTGTGTAGAAAACATTGGCGGTCCGAGTAAATGGCTCAAAATTATACTTTTTTTAGTAGAGTAGAAGTTGGAGAAAAAAACACCCACTACTCCTTCAAAATCTTCACCAATTATGAATTTAAAAAATTAAAAATCTGTACAAAACATAGCTTATTATGAGTAGAAAATGCACTCAAAATCTGTTTTTTTTGCGATAAACGATTCCAGAGATATTCGCAAAAAACTATTTTTTTTTTAATTTCAACACCCTGTATCTCGAAAATGTTGAATTATAGAGGGTAAGTTAATAGATTTTTTTTTCATATTTTTGGACGAGCTATCACATCCGGAAGTCCTGCGCATTTATTATGAAACACCCTGTATATACGTTTTTCTCTATACACTGCTTTATTAAAAACGAAATTTATTTGTCGTCTTACTATTTCTGCACTATTAGAAAGTTCAGATTTCGTACTTGGAAATAGAGTATTTGAAATTCTAATTTAAGATCTTTAAGAAGTACATATCAGATTATAATGTAATACGCCCGGTTCTAAAAAATCGGTCCTCACGCGGCTGATCGGGCATCCCGTGCGTAGTATGCATAAGTTCCTAAATGACTTTTTTGCGGAAAAACTATAACTCTAACAAAAAAAGTGCAGGAGATTTTTTTTTTGTAGAAAAAACTTTACCTACAAAATAGTATATTTTATTTTTCATTTTATTTATCCCACCCCAAAATATTCTAGGATTTTGAAAACAAAAATATTTTTCTAATTTTTTTTACTTTAGGAAATCGACTGACTAGTGAACTTTTTCTTATATCATCCAATTGCTAATCACTTGTGATTTCAGTTGTAAATTTACTCCACCAATTCCAATCATCCAAAATTGGCAACTATCTTTCTTTGATTTGTCCGTGTTGTATGGGAATCAAAATATTGTGTTTTGAGGAAATTCATTCAGCTTTCTGAAAATGAATACTCTAAAATCTTCGGAAAGCTCTGAGGAACAGTCGCTGGCCTGAAGTTGTCAAAAGTATTTAATTCATGATTTTTTCGAATTGGAGTTAGTGGAGTAGACTGAACATTCTTCCCTACTGAGAATAATATCATAATTCGTGAACAGAACTTTGAGCATTTGGTAAAGGTCTCAATTTCACCCCCGCTTCTGCAACACGTGTTTCACCACATAACAGAAACATAGTAATTTTTTATTTAGCTACTAAATTTTTCTAGTGCATCATAAAGTGCATTATTTCAAATATATTTTGCAATATTCACATCTAGTTTAATTGGGGGGTTTTATTCAAGGAACACCATATAACAAATTTACTCTCAGTTGCCATGGTCATCCATGGATTTAGCTGTGCTGCCAACTATACTTGGGAATACTAATTTCATATTCTGTGTATTGTAAAGTAGGTAGTAAAGAATTCTGAAATAAATTAGTATACTTTCTTATCAATGGAATTTTGTACACAATTATTTTTTTAAATGATGAGTTTGGTAACCGTATAGCCAATTTGTTCAATGAAAGGCATCCAGATAAACTTGTTGCTAGAAAATATGTTCTAGAATTTGTGCGAAAATGTCTTCAAACTGGATCAGTAGCCAACAAGAAACGAGACCCAGAACTTGAATTTCCGTTGAGAAATGAACCTGTTGGAGTTGCCCTTTTATGACAAGTTCATGCAGAGTCAACATTGATCACAAGGAAATTGGCAAGTGTTACCAATATCAGTAGAATTAGTATCCACCGAATCCTGACATCTAGAATTCCACTCCTACAAGATACATTTGGTACACCAATTGAATGAAAATTATTTTGATAGGCAACAGAGATTTCGTAAAGTTATGACTACGAGAATAGTTGCTGATGAGAATTTCCTTTTCATCATCTGCTTTTCTGATGAGTCTACATTCTTTTTGAATTCGACTATGTGAATCGTCACAATTGTCATTATTGGTCGGATGCCGATCCACATGTTTTCGATGAAGTCCATACTCAAACTCCTCAAAGACGCAATGTCTGGTCCGGTATTTTTGGAGACCGTTTGATTGGTGCAGTATTTTTCGGCGGTAACCTGACAGGAGAAACTTATTTGGAATCATTGAATGAATTTGTTTATCCAAAATCAGTAGACATTGATAATGACGATCGTTACTATGGAGATAATTTGATATTTCAACAAGACGGGGCACCTCCACATAATGCACAGCCTGTTAGGGCGATTTTGGATAGAATGTTTCCTGGAAGTTTGGCCAGCCAGATTTCCAGATTCAAACCCACTCGACTTTGTCCACTTTTGAAATGAAATCAATGCAACGGAACCAGAATCTCTGGAAGATTTACGAAGTAAATTTATTGAAGAATGCCGATGGACAACGCCGGAAATGATACGAAATGTGAAGTCTCGTTTTGAACAAAACTTGTACTATTGTATGGAAATGAGTGGTAGACAGTTTGAACATTTAGTTCATCGACAATAATAATAATTGAGTTGCTTTATCAGATATTGTTTTTATTGATTGAGTGAATAAAAAGTGATTTCCCAATTTCAAGTTCCTATATCTATAAAATGAATAGATAAGATCAATGATTTATTTTTGTTTTTTCATAATAAGAATGGAAATATATTTCAAATGATCTCTTGTCATATGTTGCCATTTAAAAATTGAGGGGAGGCGGTCACAGCTCCGAGGGATAGAATGTATTTCGGGTGAATTCCATCGCAAACAATGCCCCCCTCGAAAATGTAGTTGGCGTGTCCAAGCGTTTTTATATAATTCGGTTCTGCCGACCTACAGAGCCGCTGTTTCAGTTTCAATAACCCACTCTGTATATGAGGTTGTATGCAAAATATAAAATCCAACCGAGAAAACACCAAAGTCAACTGCCAGTTCGTTACCCAACGCTTTAGCAAATCAGCACAATATATGTCGTCAAATAAAACTGTTTACTCCTCTTTCCGCCCTTTCGCTAATTTAGTATCGGCAAATTATCCTTTTTCCTCTCCACCAAATGGAATTAGGTTCGTGGGCAAACATTTCCCCGCGAATAAAGTTGTTTTGCAAGATGTTACAGAGGAGCGGGCGCCAGAGAAGCTTCTTACGTTTTTACTTTTGAAATGGCATCCTAAAGGTATTATACAGGATAAGTGCACTTTCTGGAAAGTTAATCCTGGAAACTCTTTGATGAAGTGATACGGCTTGCGCCATGAACGTATCGTATTCACAAGAAAATGGTTTTCAATTGAGCGCGACGTGAGAATGGAAGCATTGAAAAACGCAGGAAGAATGATAAAGGAATACATTCACATTTGTGGACTAGACACGTATGGATAATGACAATTAAAACATGTGTCAAAGTATCGACTTCGAGTGTACAAATGATGAAAAGGAAAAGCACAACAAGAATTCTGTCGTTTTGATTTCATTGCATTCTTTGTCAGAATATACTTTTCACTAGACGAGCATGAGTAATTTTTTTGTATTGGTTTGTTTCATCTCGATTTCTCGGAGAGACTTTCAATTCTTTTTGCCAGAAACAGCAGTTTTCTAAATTCTACTAGATTGAATTGTAATTATTCATCAACTAATCTCATTATTTATTTTGTCTACGACAGTGCGTAAACTCAGGTTTCACGGACTTTTTAAGTGCGTTCAGTGAAAAAACACAACTGTGGGTAAAATCATCAACTCTGCGTAAAATCATCAACTGTGCATGAAGTAATGTTGTACACACTGTTCATACATTTTTCAAAAAGACAGTATTTTGAGTCAGATTGCACTCGGAAGTCACCATTTTATGTTACGACGAAAATTGGAAACTTCATAGGATGAAACCTTCGACAATTGATAAAATAGCAGCTATATAACTGGTGTAGAAAAAACTTAGTAAGATACATTTTTGTAAAGAGCTTTTTGTGCTCACGTGTTTTATAAATTACACTCTCATAAAAAAATGTCCTACTTTTCGAACTTGTATCATAAATAATTATATTCATTTGCTTTTACAAATCCAAACAAGCAAAGGATGCCTCATTACATGGATAGGGAAAATGAAACCAGTACTGAATACTAACTAATAATTAAAATATAAGTAGGTATCGAATAATATATGCATAAGAAAGAAGAAAATGGAAAAACAAACATACGAGGAGGAATGTAGAGCCTGACGAATGAAATTAGGTTCTTAGTAACATGGACACGAAAAAATAGTATCATTCCAAATATGCTTTAAAATTCACAACGCATATTTAAATGAACCCAGAAAATAATCATATAGTCAAATTTCAATTGCAGCCATTCCCATTCGTTTCAGAATATCAGCAAATTCCAAAGCTACTAATATTGGCACTCTTTGTGACGTACTCTCCTGAGCCCAATCAGCCATAAGACGTATTCTAATCGAGTTGATTGTGACGTGAAACAGCAAAACTGTTGGTTGCTCGGAATTCTCAGAAGAGTACGTCACAACAAAAAATTTAATTTTGTCGACTTTAAGTATTGTTTTAGGATTAAAAAAAATTGACGAAAGAGAAAGTAAAATTGCCAACAGTTTTCATAAACTGCAGAATCCATTGAAAATATTTCATTTTCGCCTATCTGATTGCTTAAATGGGAGAGAATTGAAATATAAACAAAATGAGATTTTCCCATAAATAACTTCATTATCATCAAAGAATCTCCAATTCTTTTGTCAATTAAAGAATAACTTTTCCAATTACAAATTGAAGGGAAGAACACCACATTCCTCTGGGTACCTTCTCATATCGGGATCAAGGGCAACGAAAAAGCGGACGCGCTCGCCTATAAAGCAGTTTCTGATGAGAACATACTTTCTCTAAACAAGTTTCCATTTTCAGATCACAAATCATCAATTAGAAGCTTTGTTGCTAACACCTGGCAATCAATTTGGTCTGAATCAGCAAGCAAACTTAAAGAAATCAAAGAACATGTTAATGAAAATTTATCCCTCCCGACGAGAAGAAGAGACCAAGTTATAATCAATTGCCTCCGTCTAGGACATACGCTCCTAACTCATCAACATATTTTACAGAAAAATCCCTTACCCATCTGTGACATATGTGCTACTCAAACTACAGTCCAACGCCTCTTGATAGAATGTCCTTTATATACTATGAAGAAAGAAGATCGAACAACCTAAATGACAAAATAAAAACTATACTCAACAGTGACCTACAAAAAGTGCTTAACTTCTTAAAAGACAGTAACCTATATTGTAAAATCTGAAAACGAGTTAGTTTGTGATTGTCCCCCCCCCCCCTGCTAATAACTCAATTGCAGTTGATGCGCGGTTATTTTTGTTGAAAAATAAATGAGATTTTTTACGACCCGATCAGATCGTTAGTACTATCCCAAAATCGCAGGGCCTTCGTACGTTACTTATTTTTAAACGAACGTAATGTGTACGATTGAGTTCTATGGTGTACTATTCCTACCTGCTAGCTTGGCCAGATGACCATTCCTCAGATATTAGGGAATCCAGGTACGTAAAAACATTACTTACTTCAGTTGAATCGCCATTTTACAGATATCGTTCCGTAACGCGTGATGGGTTTGTGGACAGTGCCACAGGCATCCGCCCCGGAGCTCCGATTTCAAATCTCTTCTACGACAACTTTTTTTTTGTAACCCAGCCAAACGTGTCATACTAGAGTTAGCCATCTCGGTTCGAAACGGCATCGACTAGGATTTTTGTTTAGAAATCCTCCCAGAGCCGATTCCGTTCACTCTAGGGCTATAGATATTTTGTCCGCCTCGCTTTGTCAATTGAAGAGACCTACTACGTAATTCAAGTTTTTAGCTTTAAGTCCCCATTTCATTTCCATTTTGTTTTGTTTTGTCCGTCAGTGTATAAAAATATCTTTAGATTCCGAGTGATGAATGAATAAATAAAAGGAAGTGAAAATTTGCTTTTCCATTCAAATAGATAAAATTAATGTATTTTCTGAAGTGTCTAACAGAAATAGACTACTTTCCTGGCTTAGGCCACGCTGGACATTGATCTACATCTGATAGATATTGTAAAAAAAAACTATATAACTTGAAAGACAATATCCGGAAGTGAATATTTGCAAGTTCATTCAGATAGGAGATTTTTGAATTATCCAGTTTCCATTGGGGATTCATATGGATGGAAGCGATAAAGGAAAATTTTATTTAGAAGCATCACTCAAAGAAATCGCTCATTTCATTGATGCAGGATTTTCATCTCTATCACTAGGCCTCCATTAAACATAGGTAGACTAAAATCTATTTCAATCTTCAGAGATCATCAGGAAGAACAGAAGAATTGAAAACCCCATACTCTTCAGAAGAAATTTCACGCTGCAATGATGGAAAGGGTGGACTATTTCTTGGGCCGTGAAACTGAATTTTTTTTTTACCTAATGTTGCATTCCAGTCGCAGGTGATCCCATATCTGACTTTATATTGAAAGAAAAAAATCAACTTCTCTTTTTGACGTTTTCTTATATTATTTGTACTTCGAGGTTCAAATGGATATTTTTCCACACAAATCAAGTTTTTATTGATAGAATGAGAGAATTAATAGAAAATATTTTTTTCCTATATAAATTTGAACAAAAGCAAAATAAATATAATATGAGGTGAGTTTTCTCTCCTACTCGACTTAATTGAGTTGAAAATGTATAATGCCTCATATTGTTGAAATCTATCAACATTCGCAAAAAAAAATTAAGAACTCATTTGGAACAAAGTTGAAATGTAAGTACTTGACATGACGATACAGAATACTTTATAGAAAGCTGATTATTGATGCAAAAAGTAGTTTTAATCATGAAAGAATTGTTTTTTCAAAAAATAAATCAAAAGACTTCACGATAAACGACTTCAGTGGAAAGCAACATAAAAAGCGAGTCGATCCCGTAGCACCCGCGGATGAACTAAATAGATACTATTGCTCAATAGCTGAAAAGCTAACATCGAACACTTCATCTCCACATGATCCACTTTCATATGTGGAGAACCCTGGTTCACGCGAGAAACTTGTTTTGTATCCTACAAGTGTCAGCGAAATGAAGAAGGTAATTTGTTCCATAAAAAATAAAAAGGCATCCGGATGAAATTTCTATGAGAATATTTGAAAATCTCCCTGATAGTGCTCTGAATACTTTGGTAGCAGTAATAAATCAATCTTTCGACACTGGCTCATTTCCGTCCTTCCTTAAAACATCGGTTATAATCCCACTTCACAAAGGGGGTGATCTAGAAGATCCATCGAACTTTCGCCCTATAGCGCTCATCCCTTCGTTAGCCAAAATTATAGAAAAAATAGTAAAAAATCGTTTATCTGACTTCTTGTCATTAAATAATTAGTTGTGATCAGTTTGGATTCCAGTAAAAAAAGAGTACCCATGATGCAATATTTTCATTTTTAAACCAAGTTTATCACAACATTAATAGCCGAGAAGTGACAGCAGCAGTATTTTGTGATTTATCCAAAGCGTTCGATTGTGTAAATCACGAAATACTGCTCCGAAAGCTGATTCACTATGGAGTCAATAGTGTGGCTCACAAGTGGTTCAAATCATACTTAACAAGTAGAAGTCAGATTGTGAAAACCACAACTCCTTCTGGGAAGGCCAATATAAACAGCGGTGTACCACAGGGATCAATACTGGGACCAACACTTTTTCTGCTTTACATAAATGATTTGGCAGCTATAGATATCGTAGGAAAATTTACCTTATTTGCGGACGACACAACTATATTATGGCATGAAAAAAGTATGGAAGATCTTCATAAAATCATCAGTTCAGATGTTAAAAAACCCAAAGATTGGTGTGACTCAAATCTGTTATCGTTCAACATCTCAAAAACCAACATAATATCCTTCAGATGCAGTGTCGACATACTATTAGCCCCAAACAATAGCGTGATAGAAAACAAAACTAACACTAAATTTCTAGGGTTATCTATAGATAACAAGCTCAGGTTTGATGACCACATTACTTCGCTCAATAAAAAGCTTTCTTCAGGGTGTTACGCAATAAGAGTAACTTCAGCTGAACTTGGATCCTCTGCAGCAAAAACTGTCTATTTCTCGTTGATAGAATCGCACTTACGATATGGAATCCCATTTTGGGGAGTCTGTGCAAAAACAAATTTACTGTCGGTTTTTGTTCTTCAAAAAAGAGCAGTAAGTTATGTTTACAAGGTTAAACGGCGGGAGTCTTGCAGGCCCCTATTTCTGGAAAATAAAATTCTAACAGTAAATGCCATTTTTATCATGGAAATGGTTTGCTTGATAAATAAGCATAAAACAAAATTTTCTTCGGTATCATCTAACTATGCCACCCGATAGACCGCTGATCTCAAACTCCCTCTACCTACTTCAACTCTTATTAAAGATTCTATGGTTTACAACGGTGTTAAGATGTTTAACCACTTACCAAACCACGTGAGGAATATAAATGATGTCACTCATTTCAGGAAGGCTACTAGAGACCTTTCAAGTGATATACCCTATTATAGTTTGCAAGAGTTTTATGAAGATGTCTTTTAAAAATAAATTCTAGTCACATATTTTGATGGATTGATTGAGATGGATTTTAATATATAAATGTGATTTTTATAATTTTTATATGTGTTTGTGCTCTGTTTATTAATGACTATCCAAAAACTGCACCATGTGAGTTATGGTTTCATCCAAATAACTGGTCTGAATCACCCGGTATATAAAAACCACGTATTGATTCCGCACCTAATTCGAAGCTGTATCGAAAAAGTACAAAATGGCAATTTGAAATGATTACTTATTGGTTTGAACGCAATTTCGAACAGGAGGTTTTGTTGCGGAATCAATGAGTTTGCCAACATCCATTCGGACCCTAAATCAACACAGTCACCCTAGAATTCCGTGAACGTATAAAGCTTTGTTCAGCGCGACGTGGATTGAACAGCTGATAGTTTCTGCTGGCACTTGAACGTTGTGGCCCCAGAGACCAGGCGTTATTCATAGGGCCATAAAAATATACAGGATGGTCGGAGCTTTCACAAACAAAGTTAATAGTTGGATTGGATGAGTTATTTTTCAACATTGCCAAATTACTATTCTGAAACAGTGGTGTAGGGGAACTCTCAGGGTCGGACTTTGCCGAAATCTCAGGGCTAGGATTTGCTGGATTGAAACTCAGATTCCTTTGCCAGTTGGATTTTGATCGTACACTTTGCAGGAATGGTCTTAACCATCCACAACTTTTGAACATAACTAAAATAAATTTTGCAAAGCCAGAACCTGCTGCATAGTGTGAACAACTTATATTTTACACCCTGACGAAAACTCCTCCTTTAAATTATTGAGACACCAAATCAACAAAACTACTGGTACATTACAAAATCTTGAAAATGGCTTCGAGGGTATACATTTTTGAAAGAATATTTAGAAAAGTACAGCAATATGAAAGTTGATCCTTACTTAAAATAAATTTTGCAGGTGCGAGTAAAAATAATCATCATTGCGGCGTTCTATTTGAGAAATGACTACAGGTTTAGCTGTTATTTGTCCCTCAGAAGTGTGAACTTTTTGCAGTGATTTGTTTTTTTGAGTTGAAAGACAAACCACTGCTCAACTGAAAAAAATTTTGTTTGAATGGTAGAATGGGGTGCGCCATCTGTCTGAGATTTTTCCACAGCGATCCGATTACATAGAACGAGCACCGCTAGATAGACCCGCGATATAGTTTCAGATAGGGTCACTGAATCCTAAAAAACTTTGGCCTTCTCGAAATAGTTCACCATGAAAATTAGGTCCGATGTTTCAACTAGTTACACATATCAAAGTCAATGTTTGTCATAGGAAATGTTCAAAAATAGTTTTGGCAGATTCACAGAAAAGAAAAAGGAAGCAGATTGTCCCAAGATCTCCTGATGAGCCCTGCTGTCACTGATCCAACTTAGGAATATGTTGTTTACTTTTTTTACTGATACAAATATTCCTTTCTTCTGGAAAGTGAAGAATTTATTGTTCAGTGAAAACCTGCAAGAATACCGACAAAAGTCATGAATTATATTGTATTCTCAGAAAGAATAATATTGAATAATATTGAATAATTTAGTGCAAAATTTTGACAGAAAATAGGATTAAAACTTAATTCAAAGATGAACTTAAGAAATTCGCCATTTAATAGCAACTGAACTTTCCAAAAATTTTGAAGTTTATGAACAAATCAAATGTACAGCTACCAATAACAGTCTTCGAAGGATTGATATCATAGCCATCGACAGGAAGAAAAATGTTGCTTACATATTGGACCCAACAATAAGATTCGAATCAGATGAATCCCAACCATTTGATGTTGATTTGGAGAAAATGCAAATTTATGAAGGAAAAATATAAAATAGCTAGTGAAATAAAAATTATCGGTTTATTCATTGGTGCTCGAGGAACCATCACTAAATTCTTTGTAGATTTTGCTAAATAATTCAATTTACCTATGAAAATTGTTAAATTTATAGCACTGGAAGTTCTGAAATTTTCCATAAGAATAATGAGAGCACATATTTATTGTCAATGACAGAAAACATATCTTCAAATAGTCTTAAGATATTTTGAGTTTATTATTTATTGTATTCTTATACGTTTTTATAGCCTTCCTTGTTATTTATACAGACCACATATGTTTGGTAGGATGTTACTATTTTTTTATAATAAATATATATAGAAGATGACTTCAATTCCTATATACGTATAACAATGTTTCACCTTCGACTGTTTTTGCTTTGATATTACTCATTTACTCATTTCACAAATTATTCTTATCATTCCGTTTCTAATAATTGTTTGATTTCTTCATGAATTTGTATTTCATATGTATTGCCGACACACAATTTATGTAAAAATGTAATCCCTCTATAAACAGAAACATTTCTTGGGATCAATAAATAAAGTTGCAGTGTAAGTTTTGATACTTTTGTGTTCACTAGGACTGACAAATTTTTTCTGAATTGTACAGATTATCAACCCACTTTATCAATTTTCAGATTCATTTTGGAACAAAAGACCCAAAAATTGTCTTAAAAAAAGTGGCCAATTTATAAGCACCTAGAATGGAAAAGTTGTAAATTGCAACAGTGAAACCTTTGAGTAAGGTTATTCTGGACTTTCATTGTCTAAAAAAGAACAAAGAAAAATTCAATTCTCTGCAATTTTTAATCACGACGTTTCAACTGTTGAAATCTACAGTCGTTATCAAGTGTATAATGCGACAATCTCAAGGATACTTCTTATATATGCTGTGGATAATTTTGTGTCATTAGCTTAGGGGAAATTTGGCGGTATTCAGGTAAGCTTGTTAATTACTGTGCCAGGTCCCTCCGGTACAGCATTGTTAATTCTTATCGCAATTTCAATTGATCCATGCCACTAATTAAGGGTTTCTATGCTGGCCTGACTAAAGACTTTGTTGTTCATAATATATGCACTCTCTTTAAACTTCCTTCTATACCAGCCCTCTTCTTTATGGATGACTTCGGCTTCAGTCCATTTTATGTTGTGTTGGGTCGTCCAGACATGATCCGCTATTCCTGACTTTGATGTTTCTCCTCGTTGAGTGTTTCTCTTGTGTTCAGCGAGTCTAACGCTAAGTGGTCTCTTAGTTTCTCCAAGATAAGCTTCGCCGCATTCACAAGGGATGCGGTAGATGCAGTTTTTGGAGTCAATGTCAGCGTTACGTGGTCTGGTCTTTGTGAGATGGCTGCGAATAGTGTTACCTGCCTTGAAACATGTCCGTATTTTGTATTTCGACCCAATTCGCTTTATTCTTTCCGATAGACCTCTAACATACGGAACGCACAGGGTGGTTTGTGTCGGCTCATCTGGTTTCTTGTTCTTATCCCCCCTGCGAGCTAGAACCTCTTCTATATGTTTTTTGGGGTACCCATTTCGTCGCAGATCATTCTTGATATTGTCCAATTCGATGGTAAGACTTTTATCTGTGTTACATAGGTTGTAGGCACGGTCCACCAGCGATCGAACAACCCCTCTCTTTGTAGCACCATGATGGTTCGATTCGAAGTTCAGGTATTGTCCGGTATGAGTCGGCTTTCTGTATACTGATGTTTGGCACTTATCATTGTTCCTTTGAACTTTCACGTCTAGAAAAGGTAAACCGTCTTGCGTCTCCTTTTCCATCGTGAAGTGTATGGACTTTCTGATGTTATTCAGATGTTCCAAAAAGACGTCAAGGTCCTCGTCTCCGTGGTTCCATATGACAAACGTGTCGTCAACATATCTCAACCACATCTGAGGTTTCTTATGGGCTGTCTCTGTAGCAAAAGTTTCAAACCATTCCATATAGATGTTTGCTACCAAGGGTGATAATGGGGATCCCATCGGTAGTCCGTCTTCCTGGGAGAAAAAGCGGTCTTTTTCTTGAAAATAACAATTTCGCAGGCAACATTCTAGCAGGTCCATAATGCCACGTACTGGTAGGTTCGTCCTGTTCTTCAGCTCTGTGTCTTCTTGCAGATTTTTCAGAATAATTTGCAAGGCCTGAAGTGAAACCTTTTCTTTCGAACAAGGTTAAAACTTCCATATTGACGTTTATCTTGAGAAAGTTGGTTGGACCACGATATAAAAGATTGTGTTAGTAGATATATTGGTAATATCTTTAGAACAGCTGTTTTATTGAAGTGAATGGCTATATTTTCTTGTTTCAACCATGCCATGTGGATGTCATAATTCACTATCTCAAGAAACTTCAAAATTTATGATAGGAATACAAAAAAAAATTCTTCAGGTATATAAAGGAACTTTCAGGAGCATACAAATAAGAATGTACAAAAATGTAGTATTGTAAATGGGTGAGTCAGAAATGCAGTATTTCAATCATGTCAATATTTTTTGAATGTTTTGTAATATATTACTGAATAATTTTTGCCTTAAGTTTTTTGCCAAAGCTTGATTTCATCTGAGAGGCTTCCAGCAAATATAATTGACATGTGTTATGTTCACGAATACTAGACGCTTATGTAAGATTCATATTCGATATTATTTGATTTTTGAGTTATCAGCAGTAGGTACCTCATATGAATACCCAATTTTGAAAATTTGTTTTTCCCAGAAGTCGACGCTTTTTTGTAATTCGAGTCAATTGTACACCTGAAAAATTCAACCCATAAAAAAAATCCGAATTGGTATGTATCCGTTGAAATTGGACATGATATATAATTTACTCATTTGACATTTTGACTTTCAAAAGAAACATAACCCAACTTTTTTCTCCAAAATTATCGGTTCTCTCTCTCTTATGGCCCTCACTTCCTAATTGGCGCTTTTGTGGGTTATATGGAACTATTTTAAGAGATTGGAACTATAAGACTCGACCCATTGGCCGTACCCGTAAGAAAGCCAAACAAAGCCTTCTAGGATTCAGTGACCCTAGTTTCAGAGATTACAATTTTATGCCACCTTTTATAATATCCTAATCATATTATTATTCTACAAAATGGACGCTTCAAATATTTCTATATTTGTTAGCGGATATTAAATTTTCGGAGCGGTTTTGCTACAGTGGTAAAACAAGCAACAACGGTGCCCGATAGGTACTTGCAGGGGGTTACTAAATTCACGCAGAAAATTCAGAATCCTTGTTGTTAATGAGGGATCTTTCCTATTAGTAAACTAGTTCAACACTTGAGAGTTACCAAACATACATTGATACAGGCCATTCATTATAATGTATTTTTTTAAAGGAAGTATTCCTTACTCAATGTGGTGTTTCAGTATGAAAAAACTGGATAAAACTCAAAGTGGTCTCTATAATATATATCTAATACCAATGAAACGCAGCTTTATCAAAAACTTTTTAAAAACATGTTTTTCAACATAGTAATGCTCACCTTCAGTTGAGTTGAAAAACATCCTTCTGCTGATACTCCGCCCTTTCATATTTGCGAATTATGTATCAAGGTAATTTCATATTATTAGTTTAGTAGATTTCCCATTATGTTTCCCTTACTATTAAATAATGTCCAAAGCGACACAATATGTATTTCGTTATCTCTCACACAAATATTTTCAAATTCATAGCATTCTTGAAAATCAGAGACTCGTTATTCAGCTTGAGTTCAGCTCGGTTGAATGCCAACTTCAAAGCAAATACCTCCACTAATCGTTCCAGTGAAGAGTTTTGGAATATCTGACAGGTGACTCAAAGCAACTCGAGTTAATAATAACAACGAACTCGAGTACATTCAGTTATTGTATAGCGAGTTTAATGAGGGAATAGACATATTAAATATTCTAAATGCAACTTCATTTCAATGGAAATGTTGAAACATATTAGAAGTTTGAACACACGTCGCTCTTGAAAGTTTTATGAATTTCAGACAAACGTGTTTTGAATGTTCCGAACAATATGCAGGTATTATTAAGTGATTTGTCGTTTCTGGGCTTGTTGGCCGTGGTTTGGATGTGCCGTTTATAGTTGCAGTTGACATTATCACTGGTGACGTGGCAACATCGTAGTGCTGTTTCGTGTAGCTCGATCTGTTCTTCAACGTTCTCTTCTAGTTTCGCGGGATACTATCGGAACTTTAAGAGGATATATTGAAAAATTCTTATCCTACCATTGAACCAAACAAAATTTCATATTCTCCTCTTAATTTGATACATTCATTACAGCGAACCTGCAACTTTCTAGACCTTTCAAAAAAATGGTTTCTTCTTGCTCTGCAAACCAGACCTCCACAGCTTTTATTACCTCCTTGTTGGAAGAAAATTTACGACCTTTTAAACTTTTTTTCAGTTGAGGAAAGATATGATAGTCAGACGGAGCCAAATCTGGTGAATAAGGGGGGTGTTCTAGTAATTCAAACCCTAAATCACGAATTTTTTGCAAGGCAACATGAGATTTGTGTGCAGGGGCGTTGTCCTGCAAAAACAAAACACCTTTGGATAGCTTTCCGCGTCTTTTTTCTTTAATTTTTTCTCGTAGAGTTGTCAATAATGTCAAATAGTAATCTCCATCAGTTATTGTTCTACCCTTATCCAAAAAATCAAGATTACTCCATGGCAATCCCAAAAAACTGAAGCAAGAACTTTTTCAGCAGATTTTTGGACACGAAACTTCTTAGGTCTTGGAGAACCGGAGTGTCGCCATTCCATCAATTGTTGCTTTGTTTCTGGATCGTAGAAATGTACTCAAGTCTCATCCACTAGTAACAATTCGGTTTAAGAAGTCTACATCGTTTTCAAATCAAACACAGATTGAACGCGATGCTACTACCCTTGCACGCTTTTGGTCAAAATTCAAACATTTGGGGATCCATTTTGCAGCAATGTCATGTCCAAATTGACGTGAACTATATGATGAACGCGTTCGTATGAAATATTCAGTGCTTCAGATATCAGTTTTAGCCCAATTCGACGGTTTGTTAAAATCATGTCATGAACTGCATCGATATTTTCCGGGACTGACACAGAAACTGGCCTTCCCGTTCGGTCATCATCTTCAATGGAAAATTTACCTCTTTTGAAGATTGCAGTCCAATTTTTCACGGTCGCATACGAAGGACATTGATCACCAAGGGTATTAGGCATATCTTCGTAAGTCTGCTTACCTCTTAACCCTTTTAAATACAGGTACTTGATGATGGCTCAATACTCCAATTTTAGGATTTTCACAATTTCGGTAGACATATTTTTTCTTTAAATATATTGTGTAACTCTGGTTTACTTTTTTGACGTCAAACTTTACACTGACACTTCTAATAAGTTATTGTTCGTTGCTATGGTAACGCAATATTTTGTTTATGCAGGGAACTGGTCTAGGCTACTAGATATCAATACATACTCGTATAAGGGAACGCGGTATGAATGGTACCATCATTCGCAAAGCTATGCATTGAGCATGAGGTAGCTCCCAACAAATAATTGATGTGGAGAAGAAACAGTGTTGGTGCTGAATTGGATCCCTGCGGGTCACCACCAGCATTCAAAGAAATAGTGTCAGATGAAACTTCATCAACCACCACGTGGAGAGATCTGTCTGAGAGGAAGCTTGACATCAAAGAGCACAACTGAGGGGGAAGCCATAAGATGGAAGTTCGGCAAAGAGTCCATGAAGCCAAACGCGATCAGATTACTTAGAGAATGCCGCGATCAGAGTTGAAAATTATCCGTAATTTTGATACACTTGTGCAATCATAAACGATAATTGTCTTCATGAAAATTCATTAAAAATTAAAATCTCTACTTATGATTTTGCTTATAGGCAATTCATGAATACTACTACACAATTGTTATTCGTCGCTGTATATATCATCCTTCACAACACTTTTACTACCCAAACTGCTGCGATATTATGTTTTGAATTTTCCATTCTATTATCTTCATCCTCGAGGAGTTCATTTAAAGTAGATTTACCAGCTTGAAATGAAACTCCAACTGAAAAATATTCTCCAATTCACATCGTATCGCATCGGTTCGTGGATTCACTGTACGTGACAAAACACGATCAAAAGGAATTCCAATTTAATTTCATCAACCTTCTCCAAAGTAAATGTGGAAACCGTTATTGTTTTTCTCTTGTACAAGATGAGCGAGTGGAATAAACGATATCAGTTGGCGGGGTTACCACTAATCTTTTCTGATGGCCAAGTGAGCCGCCTCTTTCAGCTTATTTATCGATCGAACTGCTATCATTTCGGACAACTCTTACATTTCAACTTGTCTTCGATTTATATCCTCAAAAGGCATCATTTTCACAACAAACAACAGTTTACAGAAGAAAATAACTGAGTGAACATGAAGAATTCCACAAGATAGGAATAATGGTGATAATAATAATACTTCCTCTGATACACTCATAACAAGTGTATGCCCAAAGGCATAGCCTGTGAGAGTAGAGGACGCCTATCATCAACACAAGCTTTCATTGAACATTCTCTGTTCATATGTCTGCTTGTTTGACTTTCCCGTTCAAAATTTTCCATCCAATTTTCGAGCATTTGTTGGCATTCGTTTGAGCTGAAATGAGAATATTCTGCTATAAAAAGGACATACCGTTTGATAGCCACGTATTTCAAGCTGGCCAAAGAGAACAAGGTGTTCATCTACAAGCAGGTCATCAGACCAGCGATGACATATGCTTGTCCAGCTTGATGCAGCCTTCCAAAGTCTCAGATGGTGAGACTGAAGAGGATACAGAACAAAGCATTCCGTATCGTCTCAGATAGTGATAGATACATTCGGTTAGACGCAATGAGAGAGCTAGCTGATATTCTATCTATCGAAGAATTTATCAAACAACAGGCTGATAATTTCTACAGACACTTTATCCTTGAAAGTTCGCTGACTAGGGAGATTACAGCAATCAGGGCCCACCATAACAGGCCAAAAAAGCGTAGTGGGCTAATTTACCAGGCATTGGATATTTTCTATAAAAATCCAGAAGACGTGTAACACTTACACATAAGCCGATGAATGTTCAAACCCGGTTTTTTCGATGCTTTTCCGGGCGTCCACGAAAAACTCAATGATGAAAATTACTATCCAAGATAACCTGACTATTTACTTAGTAAGCATTGAGCCCCCCTGCATAACAAGGCGAAGGTAGAGACAGACAACATAAGAGAGACTCAGACCTTCAGCATCTAATAGCCTACCAATATCGTAGGATTCGCCCTAGGGTGGATGTGTTCTGGTTTTGCCCGTTCTCTGGTATCCAACCAAAGACAGGATGAGACCCAACTCCCAACAAATGCTACCCCATCCCAATCCCTCTGTGGCAAATGATGGTTTTTAACATTTTCATTTTATATACTTAGTTGTTATAACGTTCTATATTATTTTATGTTGTCAATTTAATTTCAATAACTTTTGCTTTGACAAATCTTACAGTCCAACTTGTCTTCGATTTATATCCTCAAAAGGCATCATTTTCACAACGAACAAGAATTTACAGAAGCAAATAACTGAGTGAACATGATTGTCACTTGTGTTATCGGCCATAAAGAATTTCAGAGGAATAGAATAATGATAATAATAATACTTCTTCTGAAATACTCATACCCAGTGAATGCCCAAAGGCATAGCCTGTGCGGGTAGAGGACGGTTATTGTCAACACAAGCTTTTATCAAACTTGCTCTGTTCCTATGTCTGTTTTTTCGGTTGAAAATTTGTATTCCATTTTCGAGCACGTTAGCATTCGATTTAGCTGAAAGAAGGATATTCTATGATAGGAATATTTAGGCGGTTCTTAAAGATTTCATTAATCTGTCAAATGCTCACAAATGTAGTAGTATATTTACTAATTGTACTTCATCGATTCATCAACATGTACCCATGTATTAAATTGAAACCCAGTTTAGGCACATAAGCTGTATCGTTAAAATGACCATTTCATAAGTTATTGCCTTCACAAACTCTGCAGAGAAAGAACTAATTTAAAGTTGTTCCGGAATTTCAAGAGTGGGGATAAACTGCAAACTTCAAATTATAGACCCACTTCTTTGATATCAAACAGCAAAAAATTTTGAAAAAATAGTAAAAAAAAGAATGATACATTTCATTAAAAAACAAAATATTCTATCCGATAATCAGTATGGGTTCAGAGAGGGGAGGTCTACCGAAGATGCAATACTAAAACTGACATCGGACATATACAAATCACTCGACATTTCTAAACCGTCGCTATGTATCTTTGTTGACCTTTCCAAAGCCTTTGATACCGTTTGTCATAAAAGGCTTCTAGAGAAACTGGAAAAAATTGGTATGCGGGGTAAGCCGTATGACCTTTTGAAATCATACCTCTCAAACCGAAAACAGGTAGTAGATATTGATGGTGTGGTGAGCACTCCGAGGACAATCACTTACGGGATTCCTCAAGGCACGGTCTTGGGTCCCCTACTCTTCACTATTTATATAGACAGCCTGTTGAAAATGACATCTGTGGGTACTATTCTAAGTTTTGCTGATGACACGGCAGTAATTTACAATGACAACACATGGCAACAACTGAAAGCAAAGGCGGAAAAAGACTTACAACAATATATTTAAATGGTTCCAATGCAATAATTTAACTATGAACGCGGAAAAGACCAAATACTTACCTTTCACCTCCTATGGCAATAATTTGCCGAATATAGGACTATTAAAAACAAATGAAAATACATCCATCCCAGAAGCCAGCTCCATAAAATACCTTGGTATACAAATTGACAGACATATGAAATGGAACTCACATATATCGTATCTAACAAGAAAACTACGTGGATTCATATCAAGATTTAAACTGTTGAAAGAATTCCTTGATATTTCTCACTTGAAAACTATATATTATAGCCTAATTCAATCCCAACTTATATACGGTATTACGGGATGAAGAGGCGTAAATGAAAGGCATTTAAATAGTCTGAATATTGTGTAGAAGAAAATTCTTAAAGTAATCCTCGGCAAAGGAAAGACGTACTCTACCGACAGTCTGTATAACGAATGTGGCATTTTTGATATCAGACAACTCTATTGCCAAAATATGTTACAAGGGATATACAAAAATAAAATTGAAATAACGCACTCAGATCACCCATGTAATACCAGAAGACGAAACCACAGCGTCGTGGTTCCGAAATGTATTAAAACAGTGGATCAGAGGCACTGCAACTTTCTGGGTCCAAAAGCTTGGGAATCGTTCCTGAAACAATAAAGACCATTTGAAACCCCCTTTCTCTATAAAAAAGTTATGAGAACTCACGAAAATGAAATCGGAAAGATCTATAAAAATAGTGAAAAACATCAGACTGTCGAATAATTTGATTTTGTATCATTTTACCCCACTACCTCCAAGAGGAGAGAGGCAAGATAGAGAACGCTAAGGAATTAAGAAAATATTTCAGGTGGTTTCGGATTTGGAAAATTTCGACAAAAAAGAAATGTCAGTCGTAGAGCTTGAACCCCATTCCTCTTGTAAAAAATGCATGAAAACTCGCCAACATCAAATCGGAAGAATCCATGGAAATAATGATATAGAAATAATGATATGACCATCAAATTGAATTTTGAATAATTTTATCCCTCTGCTTCCTTCTTGAAGGCTAGATGAAGAACTTGTACGAATTGAGAAAATTACGTCAAAAAAAGTTCACTTCCTCCATATAAAAAAATTAAATGAAAAAAAACCATGGAAATAGAGAAAAATACCGGATATTCGAATAATTTAACTCACTCACTCTTCTGAAGAATAGATAGTGGACAAATAAGAAATCGTATGATATTTTGTTGATTCAACCATGTTTTTTTCTGCGTGTACTCAAATAGGACTCTTTCACGCTTTTTGAGTACGCTCTGACTCTCCATCAAATATTTACAGATTGTAAAAATTCAAAGTCATCTCTTATTGATATTTTATTACCACATCCAGCATATCTTTCTATATTTGGTTGGGGATCATCATTACGGACTCAGTGATAGATTAGATGGGATTATGTCAAACGGCTGCGAAGATATGGAAATAAAACTTTTCCATATGCCTAATGAGTACGACAGAGACCCATTACAAGAATTTTCCAAAATATTTCAAAACTTTATGAGCGTACGTATGTGCATGGTAAAGGTGAAAATAAAATTTCAATTTTCCACTTTTAGGGTTGTGGTAAATGTGAAAACTTTCCATGTTTTCCGAGCAGGGAAATATCATATCTAACGGAGCTGTTGTTGTGTAATTGTTATCTCGAGGTATATCCGTGGATTATAATTTGCCTATTTCAGAAACTTCAAGATTGCCGCTTGTATTGCTCCAAAATCTCTAGACGGCGAACAAAAGTAAGGAAACACTCACAATTACACCATTTTAGGAAATATATTTGACGAAGAAAATTCGTTGAAAGCGTGAATCGAGGTCTCGGGAATAGAATATTTGAAGAAGGGACTTCATTTTGAGAGAGATGGAGTGATAAGTGGAGACAGTAAGGCGTTGACAAGGGGGAAACATCACTGCTAAGATGCAAAGATGTATCTCAACAATGTTGGATTCAGTCATCCTCACTCTCCATCCTCTGAGTTTATACCTACACCCGAAAAGGTGAAGTGAATACGAACTTTGTGAAATATATCTGAGAGAATCATTAAAGTTATTTCTTAAGGTCAACTACTCTGAAATACTCCTATAGCATTGTTGCTAGATATCGTGCAGTGACAGAACGAGAGAACACCATTTTTGGAATAATTAATATGTCACTATAATTATACCTACTAAACATGATTTCAGTTTGAAAATGTCCAAATCACAATAAATCACATCTACGACAGGGGATTTTCATCTTACTCCCACCTTGAGTTACGAAACTTTTGTATGAGTAACTCAAAATTCGCATCGTCAACTTGAATAGGGGTTTGACCACTCTCCCATATATCGTAAGAACATCTAAAGTTCGAGTAAATGTTTATGTTCACCTTTTTTTTTTCATTCTCCAGATTTTTCTTCACTTCTGATGAATGCTAAATTACCAACCTTTGAGAATTTGGTCATCTGCTTTGCTTTCTAATTATTTTTATATAACCAATGCTATTGTTCAATATCCTCAGTCGTTCCACCATTATCATAATCTATCAAACTTCCGCCCAATATCTATAATTCCCATTTTCCCAAAGTTTTTGAGATTATACTGAAGCAGAGATTTATGAAATATTTTGAATCCAATATATTTCTGATCTGCAGTCAATTTGGTTTTAGAACAGAATGCAGTACAACACATGATGTTTTCAAAATAGTGAGTGAGATAGTCAAAGGCAAGAATACTTCCATTACTCTATGTGATCTATCAAGGGCCTCCGACTGTGTCTCTCACTCCACTCTAGTTGATAAACTGCGGTTTCATGGTTTCAGATGTGTATCTCTCGATTTGATACAGTCCTACCTGAGTGATAGAAGACAAGCAGTATATATAAATGAGACATGTTCTGACTTTCAAACCGTTTCACATGGGGTACCTCAGGGATCAGTTCTTGGCCCGTCACCCTTCATTATTTATGTGAACGATCTCTTTCACTTTTTGTGCTTTAATAAATGCGTTGCTTTCGTCAATGACACGACATTAATACACTCTTCGACTCATGCAGATAGTCTTTCAAACACCATGGCTGATTCTTTGAATAGGGCACAGAACTGGTTTAATGCAAATAACCTCAAATTAAACAACAATAAAACTCAAAAACTGATTTACAATAAAGACATTGCGGGCAATGGAAAGAGTGTCAAGCTTGTCGGAGTGCTTATCGATGATAGACTATCATGGTCATCACATATAGAACAGTTATGGCATAAATTATCAAGTTCAATATTTCTTTTGCACAATTTGAAAAATCAACTCTGCAACAACACTGTACCGTCGTGTTATTCCTCTTTCTTCCACACACATATTAATCACGGCATACTGTTATGTGAAAACTCTGTTCACTCATGTGAACTCTTTAAAATGCAGAAAAGAGCAATGAGAATCATTGCTGGTGCTGGTTACAGGGACCATTGTCAATAATTCTACAAATATCTCGCTATTAGGCCTGTTCCTTCCTTATTCATTTATAATAGTCTTCTAGAAATTCACAGAAATAAAAATAATTTCTGTCACAATTCTGATATTCACGATTATCAAACTCATGTAGCGAACGATATAAGGCCTTCCCGATATAGGCTCAACAAATCTGAGATGAATTCTCTGAATGTTAGACTCTACAATTTTTGCCTCAAGAGTTCAAGTTGCTCAATTACAATTGTTTCAAATTAGAACTAATACGACACATACAGTTCCACTGTTTTTACTCTATCGACGAATATCTGAGAGCGCCCCCACTTCTCTATCTTGTGTCGTGACTATAATTTCGACAATAAGTCATGTTCTAGTTTCGATTTTGAATATTGTCATGTCTGTTTGTGATATTTTAGGTGTATATTTAAATATAAATTTCAATTTCAATTAACGTTTTGTACCTGATTGACTTGCCAAAAACATAATTGTGACTTGGTCAAATAAATTCTATTCTATTCTATTCTAATCTTGATTGTCCTGACGATTCCAGCCTTTCCGCTCTCATATGAATCCTCAAATTTTAGCATGTTCTGAATACCGCCCAATGAAAAAATTACCACGTGAATCCACAGAATGGCTAGTGAGACAGCAAAATGCAGAACACGAACTAATTAGTGCCCCCAACAATTTACCATCCTTCATTCTGATGTGATTTACTGAAACAACTCCACAAAGCAGAATTAACACGGCTATCGTATTCACGGGTAGATTTGAAATAAATTTTCATAAAATAAACAGAATCATTGTCGAGTAAATTCAAGTGTGGCTTACATTTGCGTTCCATATTGTTATGCAAACATCGTTTCCATGTCTACATCCCTCTGAAATGAACAGCCAGTGAAACTGCTGCTCTCTATACTACCTCGAAAAATTAGTTGAACGGGGTGAACCAACAAACAATATTTATCTAAACCGAACTTGAAAAATGGAAATCTATACAAAAGGTTTTCATTTTAATAAAAGCAAATATTTAAAATATTGGCTTCCTTTTGATTTTGTAAAAAATGTTCTTTCTGTCATCCAACGACCCCCTTACGATCAACTCTTCCAAGTATCAATTTTAGTTTGAAAGTGTCTAGAGCCCGAACACGGGATTCGATTGAACAAGGAAAAATCCCGAAGAGGTGTGGCCTAATGACTATGTTCTGTACCAGGTTAGCTCGCTCAGATTATGATTGAGTGTAAATTCGCCACCGGAGACCAAATCGAAAAATATCAATTGTTAATGGTTATTTTGTCTACGTAAGGTTAGTCAGGACAGGTTGAATATGCTACTTTTTAAGTCCGTGTGTATGGGGCTGTCTTCCCGCTATTTTAGTGACGGTGGGTGGAGCCTAGTCGGGAAATCAAGCTCCAGTGGTCCTATGTCATCCTCGGCCAGAAATACTAAAAATGAAATTTTACTTCGAGTGTATATCTGGGAGCGGAGCTCTAATGGGCACCGCCCACCAGCAGCTTCGCTCCGGCCTTGACTGGAGTAAATGCGAGATTTATCTATTCGAGAAGCCCGTGACAACTAAATGCGTGTGCACGGAGGTACGGAAATCGGAGGTATCCACCTCATCCGGCTGGCTACGCTCCGATCACGGCATCGTCGCAAATCCAGCAACTCCGGAACTCTTCTTACTGGATCAGTCAGGAACAGTACGAATTTTTGTTGTATTTTGTTGGTGTTTTACCAATGGCGTCTCATACGCCTATGCAAGGCTGTAAATTTCTAAGAGAGCAACAACCTGGCCAGAATTACCGTTAATTGTAATCATCATAGCTAACAATAGCTGGAAAAGCTCGGGTGAGCCATCCTAGTACCACTACCCGAGCAGAACACTGTCCGGGCTCTCTCGTGGAACCCGGACGACGGAATTCGGAAGCCAACTTCACTCCTTAAATAGAGAAGTTGCCAATGCCGGAGCAAAGCCGTTGGTGGGCGGAGCCTATTGGAGCTCCGCTCCCAGATATAGTCTCAAGTGCAAAATTTTATTTTCGTATTTCTGGCCGAGGATGACACCCGTTTTGGCTGAAAAGTCAGTCATCCGGGTGCCACGGAATAGCCCGGATAGTGGTAATCTTCGGGGAATGGTAGCCGGGTGGCTTATGGGTAACACCAATGAGTTAAAAAAGAACTTGTACTGTTTCTGACTGATTCTGAAGAAGAGTGTCGGAGTTGCTGGAATTGCGACTATACTATGCTCGGAGATAGAGCTAGCCGGATGAGGTGGATCTTCGAGTACACGTATTTGTTGACACTCACAATCGTTATTGCGATTATTTTTGTGAAGTCTCGAACGGTGTCATCAAGCCACATCTCTTCGGGATTTTTTATTTTTGTGATCTCGCGTTCGGGACTCCATCGTAGTCTATAGCAATCACAGCTACAATAAAATTATTTTGCTGTAACAACGTCCATAAGACCTCTGTAAAGCTGCTGTAAATCTACGAGGGCCCACTCCTGTCAACGATATTATAGCTATTTTCAAATGCAAACATAAAACATTTTTACCTCGTTCGCAGGATTTTGAATAACCTCAACATTACAAAACCAACACATAGGGATGTTATAAGCATGTGTGTAATTGGGGTCAATAAAGAACAGATTTGAGCCAAACATACAATTTTCTCTCAATGCTCTTGGAGAAATCAGTGTCTATATGTGGACCACAGATACTTTTAATGACTACGAAATAGTGATTCGCAGACGAACCACAAAATAACAAATGGACAATGAATGAAACGAACTTATTCATTATGGAATCAAGCAAGACAATCAACACATGGTACATCATTACATTTGTAAAAGGCAACTGATTGCCTCTGAGGTTTGTGATTGGTGCAAAAAGGAGCTCACTACCTTTGACAGGAAGGTGTTCACGAACGTTCGCTATTGAAAATGATTTTTCTCTTTCTTTTAAAGTTCGAAAAAAACTCTTGTTTACCTTTTTACCAGTGACAAGTGTGGATTCTCTTCCAGAAATCTCCATTGAGCAGAGTTGGGAAAATATTTTGATTCATATATTATCTGTGCCGAAGAAGATGGCATAATTTTTTTTTCTAGTAATGATAACTAAGCCTCGTCTAGACAAGTAAAAGAACATTTGAAAGATTTTTATCGAAATTTTATATTGTGAAATTTGTTAGACTTCGGAACAGTAAAAACATTGAAGAATCGATATTCAGAAACATTTGTAGGGAATTCCCATCCCGCGTGGGTAAGACTGATATAACTAAAAAATTTAAAATTTTGATTTCTCACATCTTGGCTGACAAAGATTTCACATGAACATTGAATTGAATGTAATGGAATTATAGTATCTGTGAGTTAACGTAAAGGAAAATGGTTTGCAACAATGCAGACACGCAAGCAAAAATTATAAAACTAAACTGAAGAAGTCAACCTTCTTAGTTTGAGGTTAGTTGATACTTAGTCCTAAAAGATCATACCATCTGAAAGACTAACAGTGAGCCGCCTGTTTTAAAAGCAAGGGATTGGTGAAGCTGTAGGTTACGTATTTAACTAGACATTGATAGGTCCAGGGTACAAATTTCGTCTTGTTTCCATTCCCAATTCAGTTGAATCATTTTCATGTTTGAATTACCACGAATCATATTTCATTGAAATGAATTTGAAATTGTTTCATTCAGAGATGACCAATCGTTCCACAATAGTAAAATTTATTAATATTGTGAGGTTCATATACAATGATTTTGCTTGATAGTGCGATGAGTATAGGTATAATAGATACTGTGCAATTTTGAATATGTGGGTATAATGAAGGACTATATAATACAACTTATTCACTGTGACGTCCGTATTCATTTACTTGAAGTCTTTCTGTTAAATTATTCATACGGAAAAAACATCACTCGTCATAAATTGTTGGTGAAACGGCAGTCACGCCTGAGGAAATCCAATACAAAATGGAATGATTTCGATTATGTCAATAGACACGATGATTCAGACATGCACGATGATTCAACAAAAAGAAAATTATTCAACTAATAGGCTTATCTGGAAACAGCGAAATAAAGACAACAATATTTATTGATTAGGTGTACATCGCTACTTGAGTAATTTGACACCTCGTGCAATTCAAATTTTCTTCGAAGCTGATGATGGCATTTATTGGTTGACAAATGATGGAGAGTAGAACATTTCATTTGGAATACGCTGTATTTCAACTTGTGTAACCGTTAATTAAAAGAGTTTTTCTCGGGAAACGCCCTACTCAGCTGAGGCACTTGATTGTCTTTATAATTGCCAAGTGAGTTATATTTCCGGAAATGTGGAAGTTGGTAATTATAAACTCGGTTGAAAGGAACTGCAGGGCTGGAAAAATAATGTTGAGGAGCACAATTGATGGAGGAGAAAGCTACATAATTGGCATAATTTATTCATTTGTGATCGAAGTAATACTCTTTCGTTCTTTATAGCTCAGTAATTTGAATGAATCTTATAAAATTCACGATAGGGTGTGTTTGAAAGTGCATCAACTTACCTAAAATAGGTTCTGAAACTTAATAATCCGGCAGAAGGATCAAATAATGAACCTTTTTTGGCTTTTTAATTTTTGTTTTTTTTAGGCAGATAGATTTTATTGAGTTCGATGTCAATATTACAATTTATAATTCAAATATATTATATAAACAATATGTAGACGGTGTAGAGTAGTTCTATTCCTAGCGGTATGAAGTCACATAAGCTGAGCTTGTATTATGTACCTCGGGCTGCTGAGTTTTATCAAAACAAGTGATGTAGGTAGATATGAAGTTATTTGACTATAAGGTACCATAGCTAGTTCCGTTTTAGAAAACAGGTTGAGTGGAGACATAAAGTACTCAATATAAATATGGATATAGAGATTTAGATGTATATAGTGCACATGCACTTAGAAGGTTGTTTGAGATTCAGTCGTTCTCGAAGATATTTTCCAACTGATTTTTAATGAATAGTTTTATTTCTTTTTTAAGTTTATTATGGCTATTGATATCTTTTATATGTGTAGGTAGCTGATTGTACACTTTAGGGCCAAAGAATGTGACAAATTTTTGGTTGTGAGTCAGTCTGCAGCGTGGTATATTTACAGCTTGCTTTGTAATCATTTGTGTATTATGCGTATGATGGATTATATTGACGGGTCTACTCAATGTCCATAGTAAACATTCATAAGCGTATGTTTTCCTTACGTTAAATATGCCAGTTTCTTCATTACTAGAAAGACTCCCGGACTAGGCCGGGAAGTACGGACTTCCCGGACTAGGCCGGGAAGTGCTGCTTTCCCAAAGAAAAAGTGTCCGGGAAGTGAACACTTCCCGGATGGTTGCCGAAAAACTTCTTTACTGTTTATGGAACACTGTGAATCATCGCAGGTTTGAAATCTATGTTAGTAGAATTTTTAATACTCCTTCCCAATTCCGGGAGATCTCTCATTGAATTTCTTCAATTCTTTTGGAGATGCAAGAAGTTAAATAATAACTACATAAGAAATTATAGATTTTCTACCGACAGACTTGTAATATCGATCGCTCCCTAACCCTAACTCCACACTTAATCAATCATCTGCCTAGCTTACTACACTTTGGATGCGTATTTCAATGATTCACTATCATCATAAATTTGAATGTAATCTCTTATGTGTATGTATTATAGTTTATGCGTAAACTCTTATGTGTATTATAATTCATGTATATCGTATATAAAGTGTATAGTATAGTTTACTAATGTGATTCAAAGATTTGGATATTTTGACTTTTTTACTTTTTTTTAGTATTCATGACCTTATTCTATGCTTTATCAGTAATAATCTAATTCTTCGCACAATACAGTATTTTTGATTGATTGAACTATCAAAAGTAAGTGTTAATTTCTTTGAAGCAATTTAGATTCTATTGCCACACAGCAATAATTACTATCTTTCTGCGTTCACAATTGACGAATAAAGGTCAATTTTTAAAAGATCGTAGAAAAAATTGTGTATGCCATGGTAGTATACATGGCGTTTTAACAATTCTCATGTCATTTACAATTGTCACTTATTTTTGTACCTATTAATCGTAATATGTTACTCTCTACTGACAACACTCGTAGAGTGTACTTAAAGGCATAGCCTGTGAGGGTACATGGCAGCTGTTATTTACCGTTGCGCTCCGGGGTGACTTAGAAATTATTGGTTTCAACTTAGGGAAACCTACAGCACTTCTGCCAAGCATTAGACGTCAGGATTGACATCTTGATAACACACGTGCTTTCTTACCAGGCATGTGGTCTCCTATCGATACCAATACATGTGAGAACAAATTTATCTGCACCAACCGTGTCTAATTATACATATTATAATTAAAAATTAAACATGAGAAAATTTATTAGCACGCCACTGGTTCTACGCTTACGTCTGAATATCATAACAATAACAAATCTCCCCCTCCGAACTCGGAGTTTTACCCCTCACCAACAATCTGTAACAAAGGATAGTTTTATGGAGCTTTCATAACAAATGTGTGTTGTGATTATAGAAATGGCATCTCTATGTCTTTTATTGCTCGGAGGTTTGAATGGCTCCTCCAAAAATATAAGAGATTCGTAAAAAACCGTTTAACAAAACTTTACGTTTTACAAACAACCATGACATTTGAAAGAAGATTTGCAGAGTCAGAAAACACAAATGACCACATATTTTGCCAACCATTTCTCGGTCAATTTTCGCTGTATCTCATGAAGAATAATTGGAAAATTGTGTTCTCGATAGTTTACCAACTTCCATACGTAAGCACCTCCGACTACTTTCTGAACAAGCTGTATGCAGAATACGAAATATTCAAATTGTTTTCTCAACTACCAACTGAATCTTAATAAATCTCCATAAATGAATTTATTTTCTTGATTTAGTGATTAGATATATAACGAGATTTTCAGGCATTATTGTTAATCAACATAGGATGTATGGGCTTCGCACTGGAAGAAGACAGAGAGATGAAGGTCAGTCTTGTTGAAAGTATAGCAGAACTTTTTCCAAAATGAAGTTGTCAGCAGTATCAATCTGATTCTCTGGCTATACGAGTCACTCAAAGCATAATAGACCTATTGAACCATATTTTTTGTGATGATTATCGATAACTTTCATGGATAGTTTCAAATTGATCGTCATTTGGGGACACTGGGGGAAATAGCTCCAATTTCAAAATCTTATTGTATATATTACTCAAATTGTTGAAATCTGTTTTTCTGTTCGTACTGTTAGTATTACTTCTGATAAAAAATATTGCCTTAAAGAGTTGTTTTTGTGAAATATTTTCAGTACATAATAATTTCACTTGGTTATAGTCCATTAAATGTTCATTAGTGAATAAATACCCAGCACTTGCAAAGGTTACATTTTTGAGATTGCAATCACTTTCATGTGACGTTAAGACTTCAGGTGAAATTATCGATGTTTGTCCAATGTATGCCTTGTCACATATCTGACAAGGAATCCTTGATACAGCATTTGATCTTTCCAATGTATTTAATGGTGCTTTCGTTTTGGAAAACAGACTGTAGTGGTTGCGATTCGTTTGGCGATTTCGATATTTTCATTTTTGAAAACGTTGAGTAGCTGAAACACGTTTCACCCCTACAAACCCACCTTTTGCATCCCCACTCCACTTCCGGTTATTTGTTGCGATCCAATCGTTTTCCCACCCTTCTATAAACTAAATTACTTAATTTTTTGACCACCAATTTACTGCCAAGAATTTTTTAGATCTTTTGCTCCTGACAAACAGATCGGCACTGGATGATCAAAGACCCATCACTTCATCAACTGAAGGAAACCATGAAAATATCGAAACTAGAGTTAGAACAGAAGAATGATTGCAATTCAACTTTTCATCTCTTCATTCCAAAATATATTAAATTTCAGACAATGGAGTCCTAGTTGATCGAATACCATGATCTAATAATACTCCTCCCAAGTTTATTGAATCAATTTTTCGAAGTGGATTCGTCCACAGAAATTCTTCAGGGACGTTTATGGCAATCAATATGGGAAATTCCTATTGTATTAGACATTCACTTTATGATAAATTCATCGAATGCGGACCCAAAAGGCACTTGGCAAAACTTCCAATCCCTTTCCGTCGATCAAAACCGCATCTTTACTTGTCTCCTCGTCAAAGGGCGGAAGTGAGCGATTGAACCACAATTTTAGTCCGCTTTGTGATGATAACCTTGTAACTTTGAACGGTGTTTTTGTATTCTAGAAAGCAACAGGAGTGTGTGGCTTTTGTAAAGTCGTTACAGCTAGAACTTGAATTTGAAAGGCATGTTCATTTATTTTTGATTTTAATGAATTTTTAAAAACATTTAGACTATTTTCTCGTTGCTGCCAATTGGAATAATGGAAGTCTCCATCATGAATGTCCCATGAAAAGTGGCATAAGGTTTGCGGATGTCGAATTGAGGTTAAGTGCCGGAATTGAATTTTTTAAATGATGGCCACGCGTCGACCTCTCAAATTTTCCATCATTTTGGTCAGAATTTTCATAACTTTCACTGGTCTCAAAGGCATAAACGAGAAAATCGTCAACTGAAATCTGTCACCATCTCCCAGTCTATATAATTTGTTACAGAACTTAAATACAATTGACAAATTTCAAGACTTGATTATTCAAAATTTGGTCCTAAAATATGCAGAACTTTTTATGAGGAATTACTTTTTCCCTTGAAACAAATAATGAAAAAGTTTTTTTCGGGCAACCATCCGGGAAGTGTTCACTTCCCGGACACTTTTTCTTTGGGAAAGTAACACTTCCCGGCCTAGTCCGGGGAGTACGTACTTCGAAATATTCAAGTTTGGAATCGTTTCATCCGGTTAACAGATGGGTGACAGTCGACCTCTCTTCGTCTCTTAGACTAAATGCGTCTCATTAATTTGTTATTCTACATGATTGCCGAAAAAATAGTGTACGCAACACGTCCGAAAACAGTTTTTTTGGACTCGTAGACTTCCAGGACTCGCTAACGCTCGTCCTAGAATTTGGTCTACTAGTCCAAAAAACAGTATTTTCCGGACTTGTTACATAAATTACTATTATGTCTCATCCGGCTTAACCAACTGTAAAATGAAATAATTTTCTGATCTCATATTTTGTCCATTTTTTGAAAAATTATGAACGAGAATGAAAATATCTACCTTTCAACTTCGTTCTTAATCGCCAATTAATTGGGGCATCCGACAAGTTTAGGAAACCCTTTGAATTCGAAATCTTTGGAAGACTTGCAAGAGAGTATTTTTCATGCATGTAAGGTCATGCTTGAGCAAGAGAGCATAAGAAAAGCGATAATGGGACATTTACGAATACTCACCGTTCTATTAGCTAAATTCTTAACCCTGCAATTGAGATAAGCAGTCTTTCCGAGTAAAGCGGTCACGTTTTTTGATTCCGCCGCATCGAAATGTGGACCTCTCGTTGTGCTTTCGGTCAGAGAGTTGCCAGTGTTTGAACTTTTAGTCTGTGCAGTTAAGGCTGAAACAAAAAAAGTACATTTTGGTATTACAGATAAAGCTAGCCAGCAAAAAAATTCTTCACAAATTGAGAAAGAGGCCTTCCCCATTATTTTTGACCTGAAGTTTTCTTCTCAATATCTCTTTGGGTATGAATTCATTTCAGTTACAGATCATAAACCTCTGTCTGCATTGTTTCCACCTGTTGCGGGAATTCCTCATCTAACAGCAAATGGTCTTCAACGTTGGGCGTTATTTTTGGAACAATTTCAGTATGAAATTGAATGTGTCGACACGGAAGACAATAATGTCGATTTATTCTTGACACTTTCTTCGAATGTTCAGTAAAAAAAAAAAAGATTTAGATATATCTTATTTTCATTAGATAGTAGATAATGACATAGTACCAGTGAACTGGCGAGAAATTTCAACAGAAACGCAAGAAAAATTTGTTACTGAAGAAGATTTGTCGGTATGTTGAGTGTGGGTGAACTCAGAAAGTTAATACACCAATCGATAGAGCATAAAATGAGTGAGATTCTAACAAATTTACTAGTGGGAAACCGACCATGCCATCACATGCTATCTTGCCATCACAATACAAAAACGGTGTTTTTATCCATCGTTTCGCTTATAAAAAGAAAACAAATAGAGGCAATCTGGTTGATCAGATCGGATCATTATTTAGTAACGGAGTAAAACCAGAAAATTTTGCGATTTTTTTTAAAATTCATAACTCCGCCACCCTGAAAAAAAGTATAGGGAATATTTGTTTGGGTGCCTTTCATTCACAATGAGTAAAGAAAAGAAAATTTTATTTTGCATTAGGTAATTTCATTTAATATTAATAAACGCGATAAAATAATTTAATGATAAAAAATGAATAGTTTGTTTTAGGTCGATATGTTTATAATTAACAATATACATTTATTCCTTATGAAATCATTTGTTGGGTGATATTACTAAAAATGTATTCATTATTGATTTCAAGTTGATAAATCATAGTACCAGATGATAAATTTTTATTGAAAATACCGCGCTGACCATTATTATCACGTTGAACGTCAGAGTTTCGTGTTTCGTCGTTTGTCGTTGAGTCGTGTTTGCGCCATTTGCGTTCTTAAGGTTGAGTCGCATGTTGTAATTATTTATTTTTGTGTGATTGGAGTGTAATTCAAAATCAAAAAATTTCTTCATAGTTATAGAAGTCACAATAATACTAGTTTTATAATTATTATATGCATGGTTTGTGCATCTATTTTCCAACATAATACAATCATAGATTCTGTTATAAAAGTTACAAGTAACAAGTTCATCAGGGCTGACTCTCGCCATAATGGATCTTGATCAGGAGCTGGAAAACTTTTTGAAAGACGACAGGTTTGTGGAATCAATAAATATACCTACAGGGTGTTAATTAAGTACGTTGACAAACTTCGGGAGGTGATTCTTTGAAGGTTTTCAGGACGAAATGTTCATATAAACATATGTCCCAAACGGCTTGGTTTTCGAGATACAGGGTGATAAAAATTAATTTTTTTCAAGATTTTTTAGAGTTAACTTCGACATTTTCTACAATAATCAGTTCAAATTAGGCAAGTACAATCCATTCAATAGTACGTACGATACAAAATAATGCATTTCTCAAATAATTCACAGGGTCCTCCTTTTTTCAGAGTCAAGCTTTGTTCAACCCTTCAGAATTTTTTTTTCCGCCGCCACTGACATATTATGAGAAAAAAATAATGAATGTTGTTCCATTTAACATCTTTTTGCTCTCTTGATGTTTTTCATTTACTTGTACGGTTCAGGAGTTACAATGAAAATATTAACGCAAACATTTTCCAGTAACGCATAACATAAAGAAATTTGAGAAGCAAATAGTCTAACAAACTTGAAGGGTGATTCTTTGAAAGGTTTCAAGATGAAAAGTTCATATAAACATGTCCCAAGCGGCTTGGTTTTCGAAGTACAGGGTGATCAAAATACATTTTTTAGGAGTTTTTGGAGTTTACTTCGAAATTTTCAACAATAATCGATCCAAATTAGTTCAAATTGAAAAAGTACAATCCATTCAATAGTGCGCATGATATAAAATAATTCATTTCTCGAAGTGTCATTGCCACTCTCCAAAGATTAGCGCGTGACGCAATACGTCATTTTGTTCTCATTACACAAATAGGTATTTTCTGCTCGTGTAGAGAAAATGTAATGTTATGGAGCTCCCATACATTTTTTACCATAACTCAGGTTGAATATGTATTGCACAAAGTTAATTATGGCAAAATAATTTTGGACATTTTCAATAGTGAATAACTTTATTATCAAATACTAGAGCAAAGTAACATAAATTCCCTAGGAATAAAATTAAGTTCAGAAAAGGACCATTATTGAAATTGATATGTCAGAGCAGCTGCTGGAAATGGCCACCGCCAACTTCAATGCATGCGTTTATGCGCCTAACCATAGACTGGCGGACACGCTCAAAAATACCAGGAGTGTTTCTTATAATTCCGCATGACTCCTGTATGCGATTCCTCAGGTCTTCTTCACTTTGAACTGGAGTTCGGTACACTAATGATTTAAGGTGCCCCCAGAGGAAAAAATCAAGTGGATTCATATCGGGTGACCTTGGTGGCCAAAGTTGTGGCCCACCACGCCCAATCCAGCGATCAGAATAATTCTCTTCTAAATATTGGCGTGCAACCAATCTGAAGTGTACTGGAGCACCATCATGCATAAACCAAATTCCAATTCTTTCCCTCAGTGGGATCTCTTCTAGGAGTCCAGGTAAGATGAATTCAAGAAAATGTCGATAATGGTCACCATTGAGTCTATGAGGCAGAAAATGTGGCCCGATAAGGAAATTCCCTACAATTCCAACCCAAACATTCACAGAAAACGTCTCTTGAAAATGGTTTTCAATCACGGCGTGTGGGTTTTCATCAGCCCACATATGATTGTTGTGAAAATTAATTATGGCTTTACGGGAAAAGCATGCCTCATCGGTGAATAATACTTGAGATAAAAACCATGGATTTTTCAACAATTTATTTCGAATCCAAGTGCAAAAAGTTAATCTCTTTGGAAAATCTCTTGGCAGAAGAGCTTGAACACGCTGTATGTGATAGGGATAAAGTTGTTGCTCTTTTAAAATTTGCCATACCAATACATGGGTTACGTTAAACTGTGCCGCAATTTGTCTTGTACTGGTGTCTGGATGCTGCTCAATTTCGTTAAGTACAGCTTCTTCTATCTGAACTGTTCTAACTCTCCTGGGTCTTCCTATGAGAACAGCAGACCTCTTGAAAGTACCCGTTTTACGAAGACGGGAGTGAATATTGATGAACATTTGTGTGCTGGGAATATGACGTTGTGGAAATCTTTCTAGATACTTTCGTCTGGCGGCACGAGCGTTACCATCAGCCATTCCATACATTAAGTGTATGTCTGCCATTTCTGAATTTGTATATTCAACCATTTTATCCAAAGGAATATTGAATGAATCTGCTTTATAGCTTGCACTAATGAAGAATTAACAATGAGACAGTTTCTCAACTTTCGATAACTGTCAAGTTGTTGATATTTAAATAAATGAATTAATATCAAAGCCCACTTTGCTATTTTTATGAATTCAAATTGATTACAAAATTTCTGCGTTACTGCAGAAGAAAAAACAAACCGAAATTTCTGATAAAATAATGTACTCCGTACGGAAACAAAAATTTGTTTGATTTAGTTTTTCGGAGTTATGACCAGAGATTCATAAATGAAAATCAAATGTGTAATGATCTGCGACTATTAGATAAACCCTATTAACTATCTTCCATTACAGGATTACCTTTCGGAAGTTTTTTATGTTGAAAAGGAAACGTTCAATTGAAAACTAAAAAAGATCTTTTTTTAAAATAACAAAAAATTTGTATGACTTCTCTATCAAGACTGATGGGTAAAAACATTTTTAATCAAATATCTCAATGAAAATGCACATTTTTACCATCAGAATCTTCAGGTTGAAAGTTAAGGTTTTCCCAATATCTGTCAGATCTAGTTTAATATCCAGCGTACCGCAGTGACTGAGAGATAGTAGTTTTCTGTTAGATATCACAAAAAGAAATCACATCTTTACAATAACAAGCTTTTATTTAGCTTCACTTGTAACTAACTAACAAACAATTTAATAAAAGTTGAATTTGACCCACTTCTAATACTCCGATTAATTTGAAATTTGGCAGGTTTCCGTAATTCCGGTGACAATGCATTAAAAAAATGTTTGCTAAAAAACAAAATTGCGGCTACAATATGGCGGACGAGTTTTGTGATTATGATCCGATTCTGTTCAAAATTGGTATGTGATGGTTTTTGGGTTGGAGATTTTCAGTTTCACATAAAAGATAAACTAAAATGTTAAAAATGAAAATTATAAAAAGAAAACATTTTAAAGTTTTTATACAATACACTGGAAAGGAAAAAATTATTCATTTCATTGTTTGATCTAGGTAATCTTGTACAGAAAGATTTTGATACTCACAGAATAACCTACAAAAAATGAAACAAATTATTTTTTCATTTTCAGTGCATTTGTATAAAAGCTTGTCTTTATATTTTTTATTGTATAATTTTTATTCATCGTAGATTTTTCTAATTCTGAAAAAATATTTCCATCAATTTACAATAATTGAAAATGTTTAATTTTCAAATTTTCTAATGTTATGCCACACTGGAAAATGTTTAAATTAATATTTTCATTATAGCCCCTGAACCGTACAAGTAAATAAAAAAAATGCAAGATATCAAAAAGATGTTAAATGAAACAACATTGATTATTCCTTTCTCATAATATGTCAGTGGCGGCGGAAAAAAAAATTCTGAAGGGTTGAACAAAGCTTGACTCTGAAAAAAGGAGGAACCTGTGAATTATTTAAGAAATGCATTATTTTGTATCGTGCACCCTATTGAATGGATTGTACTTGCCTAATTTGAACTGATTGATGTCGAAAATGTCGAAGTTAACTCTAAAAAATCTTGAAAAAAATGTATTTTTATCGCCCTGTATCTCGAAAACCAAGCCGTTTGGGACATATGTTTATATGAACTTTTCGTCCTGAGAACCTTCAAAGAATCACCTCCCGAAGTTTGTCAACGTATTTAATTAACACCCTGTATGTTGAGGTAATTTTTTATAAACAGTAAATTGTTTCCAATTTCTTACATATCGACTTTTCGATGTCAGATGGCGCCTCTTGCGTCCCTATTGGTTTATTAATAATAAACAATATTTTCAATAAATATTCCTAATTCATTTGGAATAAATGCCGAGGTTTTTTACTAACAAACGTTCATTTTCTATAAATAAAACATATTAATAATAAAAATATTTTCATTACAGAGTATCTTTCTACTGTGTATCGAAACATGCCGCGTAGACAATAAATCTTTTGAAATTTAATCGTGTTTACCTTAGTGTCATATACTATGAATTTCCATCAAGTAACGGCCACCTCAATCCAAAATATGGATAAATTGTTTTTTCAGTGCATCATTCAAGAAGTAGGGTCAGCCCTTCTCGTGAAAGTATTGAATCATGTGTACTTTATGTGTGCATTAAACATGCGCCGTCGGAACATTAGTTTTGGCACAATTGCAATTTGAATATTTTTGCAGCGTGTCTGGATGCTCTAGTGATAGTCCGATTTCGATTTCACAAGCAAAATGTATATGCTTATTTGGCGCTTTACTGTTGCGAAATGGGTGAAAAATGCTTGCAAACGGCCGAACTCGCGTAAGCGGAGAGTAGAAGGAGAGACCGGGAGATGCGGGGAAGCGTATTATCACGTAACCCATTCATTAGAAGAATTTCCCTCATCTCCTGGTCTCTTCTACTACTCGACCGATTACGCTTAGCCGTTTTCATTCAGATTTGCAAGCATTTTCACCCATTCTTCCAGGGCAAATTAATTCTTTAATTCTCATCAGAGGTCTCACACCGGTTATTTTAAAACTAATCGAATTGGATTTTTCTTTGTTCACCCTGTTGTAGGGCACAAAACATGAAAGTATAATTTATACGAGATCAAGATGATATTGTGTCATCATTGAGGCATAGTACTTTCAGAATAAATAGGCGTTTTGTCAATTCTCGGAATTATTCAAAATTCTAAGCACTTTTTGTGCCCAAGGATACCCTTGCTGATAAAGTCAAGTTCTACAACATACCTACAATTCAAATCCATTCTCTGAATTGGTGTCATTTCACCTTGTGAAAAATGCCACTGTCAAAGTGATATTGTCATCATTCGAATGGTTATTTCAAAAAAATTGGTTTTCCTGAGGCAATTTTATCTAATCACGGAACAACATTCACATCAAAGACTTATCGAAATATTATTAATATTGGAATTGATGTGGAATATATCTTTGTTCGTCATCCACAAAGTAATCTCGCAGAACAAAACATGAGGGAGTTGGGGAAATTATTTTGTTAATTTTTTATGAAAAACGAACCCGTTGGATATGAAGCTATAGGGTGTTCGCATACTGATTTACAGTTTGGTAACCTGCCTTGTTCTTTCATATTGAACTATCCACCGGCAAACTTTGAAGCTGATGCTCGTGGTCAAATAAATTTTTACTTAATAAAATTAATTGAATAGGAAATAAAAAAGGCGCGTTTCTAAGTTATAGAAAGTTGGAAATAATTTCAGTTTACGACTTGGTTTTATTGAAAGCACTTATATTTCTCCAGCTTTGGATCATGAAAATAAATAATGTTTCCTATTGTTCTAATATCCATTTGGAATTTGATATAAAATAGTTCTGAAACTTACATCTTCTCGGGAAGAAAGGGGAATTTTTCATGTTCGTCAGTTTTGTTAATATAGGTTTGATGTTTATAGTATACAGTGAATGTAATGAAACACAATGTTCTTCATTTCATTGAATTGAAGTAATCGATCAAATAGTGAGATGCATCATGGGTTTGCTGGAAGACTCGATATACCATTACAACGCAACTCCCAGTTATAAATTCTCCCCATTGCAAGTATCAGCATAAACTCAGACAGATCTGATCATCCAGAACTGTAAGGGAAGAACAAAGTTTAGCTTGTATTTTGGGACCTTACTGTTATAGTGACCAGAAGTAAGTTGGAATTAGGTCAAATAACCGAAACCACTATTGATCCGTTGTCGATGTTTCGACTTTCAAAACGCAATCTTAAGGAAAATTCCATAATGTTCCCTTGACGATGAACATCGAAATAATGATATTTATGAATTAGAAATACTTGAATGTATAAAAGTAATAAAAAACAAAGTATCAGTAGGTTTTGATAACACTACTATTTCACTGTATGTAGCAGATTTGATATCAATCCTTTGGCACACATAAATCTTTCTTCTGAATTGGGTATCTTTCCGAAAAAATCTAACGATAGTTCACATGAAACTCATATTCAAAAAAGGAACGAATGATTAATTGAAACATTATAGACCCATATCTAGTATGTGCTTGATAATTTAAGGAAAATTCCAGGAAAACTAATTCATAAAACACTGATTCACTTCTTGGGAAAAAATATGGTCATTACTGAATGCCTCAGAAAAGGAAGAACAATAGCACCGGTAATTTATAAAGCTTTGGCGCAAATTCTTTAAGCGCAAAATGATGGCAAACGCACTATAGCAGCTCATATTTCTCGAAAGCTTTCGCAAGTGTGAAATACGAATCATTACTTAAAGAAGGCTAATTATGGAATTCCGGAAGGGGAATATAGACTGCTCGAATCCTATCTATATAACAAACAACAACTTGTTGTAGAAAATGATGGAACCAAGAACCTTATTGAATCAGAAATGGCCATAATTAAGGTTCCATTTCAGGCCCTCTCCTGTACATTTCATGTACGAATGTACGTCTTTGATTATTCATCAATAATAATATCTCCTTGGCAGCTGCTGCAACGGACAATGAAAATTAGGAAAAGTTGAATTACTGGTTTTCAGAAAATAATCTATTGTTGAATGTAGATAAAACACAAATCCTGCATTTTGATAGACAAATCAACAGTCGACACATTATTGTTGACAATGCAGTAGTTGAAACATCCAGCAAAATTTAAATTTTTTTGGGGGGTCAAAATAGATCATTGTTTAGATTGGGAGGAAATATGTATAAGAATGCTGCTTTAATGTCGTATCACTCATATGTGTTGTATCACTCACAGTTTCAAATGAAGTTTCCATGAAATCGAAAAAACTGATAAATCACTTCCATCACTTATTAGGATTTTCACGCCCTGAAATAATTATTACTGTGCTTCATGTCTCAATTGGGATCAAGAGTTTCTATTTGTGTCGCAAAATTGGTCCAGATGTTCCTGCTTGTGACTAAATGAAAACCACTGATATGGGATGTGACAAACTTGATTGATGTACGAGTATTGTTTCAGTTCACGATCAATCGGTTAAATGGATTCACCTATATCAAAAGGATATTTTGATTTCAAAATTCAATTACATTATTGAATCCGAAGCAATGAAATATTGAGTAGAAGTTGGAAAGCGAGTTTTGCGAGTTTAACAATAATATCTCTGAACTGCTTCAGTTTTATAATTCCAGTTGAAAGTTCTGAAATTAATCTTGGAAACTTAGTCGCTACATTCATTTACATCCGTCATTTGTGTTTGCACAAGTACTGAAATGGTTGCAAATATAATGTTAATTTTGACGAAGTGGTTCCGCTTAAAATTGATCACAATTGTTTCATTTGATACGAGTAGCTGACGATCTGATTATAAATTGAAGACGGACTGCTAACATTTGATTTTTTTCTGAAATAGTAAATCGATTTGTAATTCTTCAGAATATCCTAACTCTTTGTTCTAAATGTAATACTGTGTTTTACAACAACAAAAATGTGAAAACATTGACAATCACAACCCATTGCATTTGATTTAATATTAAAAATGTACACATAAACTTAAAATATAGGTCTATGGTTAGATGACGAACTCATAATTTCCAGGCAAGTGAAGTACCCTTTGTCATAGCTCATTATAACGTATTGTGACAATAATGTCGTGAATTGGGGTTGATTCACGACTAACTAGGTAGATACTGATCATTCATAGATTTAAAACACTTTAGAAAAATATAAAAACGTTTATTTTACTATGTACAAATATGAGATTAAGACGATTGAAATTAATGAAGGAAATAATCAATAAAGAATTAATGAATTAAAGAATTGAAGAATCTCTCCTAGTTATTGATTGGATAAATTATTTAAAAAAGATCTTTACTTACAATACATATCGGCATTTACATTTAGGTAACATTTTCCTTCTATCTAATATCTGATCTTCCACACTCCCCCCATTGCCCTCACTAGCTGTGGGCACGGCAGAACTCTAAACTCGACTCCCAGATCGAACTATTAGTGGCCATTTTGAAAACTCTTGTTTATGTTCTGTTGAGGACAAGTTGTGTCTCAAAATAAAATATCTTCGCTCACGTACTGAATTGTAAAAAGGTTACCCACGTATTGAAATATAAAATATTTTAATGTACAGGATGTTCCATATATATATTTTACAATACCCCCCCTTTCAAAATCGCGCGCCTCGAGCGATTATATTAAAACCAACTGACAATTCGATACAGGTATACAAAAACTATGACATTAATACCATGTAAATATAAATATACAAATAAATATGCGCAGAAGTCTGCTTGCACCATCTCCATTTGAATTATTCTCCTCCTTGCTGCCTTTTCCATCTTTGACTGGTTCATTTCGGTTCCATTCCATTATACCATGGTTCATCGTTGCCTGGGTACAATAATTGGCTCATCAATTTAGTCAGGCTTGGGTTGGCTTGGCTGGACCAGGTATGGTGTGACCCAAACATACTGGACAAACTGTATTTGACATCAATCTGCCTGCCGGGACTTGACGTGGCTTCAGTGGACTTGACATGGATTTGCCTGCCGGGACTTGGCATGGCTTGGTCCTGTTGGACTCCATTTTGACTCTGCTTCCCTGTATTTGGCATGTATCGACCTGCTGGGACTTGGCATGGCTTGGTCCGGTTGAACTCCATTTTAGCTCTGCTTTCCTGTATTTGACATGTATCTGCCTGCCGGGACTTGGCATGGCTTTACTGGACATTGGCACTGCTTGGTCCGGTTGGATACCCTATTTTGGCTCAGCTTTACTAGACAACATGGAGCTTGACATGGTAGAAATTGGCTCTGCTTTATCTCATTGAATGTGAAAAGGCTCAACTCGACATGGCTGTGGAAACTGTGGCTTCATCACGATTCACCTGGGGATTCTCTTGGAGTGGTACAAGGTTGAAGACTCTTCCGCGTTCCTTACAGGAGTACAGTTTCTATAATACAAAAATACAAAGTTTAAACGTAATGCTATCATCTAATTCAATGAAAAATACCGTGCCCCAAAATATATCAAATACTAATCAACCTTATTCTTATTGAAACATTATTATACAAGTATATGCCACCAATTCAATTTCAAAATATTTTTTCAAAATTTTCGACATCAATATATAATTATTACACCATACTCATACTTTCATTTTCGAAGTATACCAATTTTCACATTATCCATTTATCCTTGCTATTCTTATTCTCTTTTACAACAAATAAAAATACCACCATTTCTCACAATACGAGGCTAATTTTGTGATTCGATACCCTGCAATTCTTTGCCTAGGATTAGATACAGAGTATCACAAAACAATTTCACACTCGCTTTTCACATTCAACAATATTCATTCCTTCTCGACCTCATTCATCACTCATTAAAACACTTTGCACAGCTTAATTATCAGGCAGTTTCATACTTCACCCTTTAATTTATATCAACACGTCGGCCATTGCCTACACCCTTATGTAGTTTTCCTACAAACTCTTCTTTTTCTTTTAGTTCCTAATCACTCTGAAGAACTATTGTGTGTGCACATAGCATACAATCTACATGAATCACATCCATTTTCGCATTTTTTGTAGATCCTAGTTTCACTCTGTAAGTAACTTCTCTCATCATATGTATTCCAACAACATAAAATAAATCATCATAGTATCAATACGAGTTTCAATCGTGAGTTCATTGACAATTTCTCTGACAAAACCGTGTATTAAGAATACACCAAGGATTCAACAAATTCCTTTCTCATTATTCTGACAACTCGTATACTGCACCTATTGGGTACACTCCAAAATAATAATGCATCTCCATGCATTCTCTAAGCTAATCTCTTGTGATTCTTCAAAAAAATCCATATGTTGCCACGAATTCTGGAAAGGCAACGGCCGTACCTTTCTTTGTTGCTTCTGCCATCTTACTTATCTCTGCTAGAGGCTATCTGCTAGGGGCTAGGGGGGAGCTGAAGTTTCAGTGTAAAGTAGTATGAAATTTGTAAATACTCGTAGTTACTCTCATTAACCGTATACCCAAGATATAATAATTTTACACAAATTATTCTTGTAAAAATCAATATGGAAAACAACAAAATTCAAATAATTATACTGAAAATAAATCGTTAGAACTTAACATCAATAGCATTTTTATTCAATCTTCATAAAATTCTCTGGAGTTTATTGCGTACGAAATAGCGAACTTTTGTCAAATAATATTTTTATTCGGAAATGCTATTGTTGCACAATACTTGGGAGAGATTCATTCAGAAACAAAACATATGGATCAGCAATTTCTACCTAGTTGTATCGGATCTAGGTCAAGTTCAACGTTAATGAACTGCAACGAAAATACGATTGAGTTGAATTTATCACTATACTTTCAAATAACTAACAAAATATAAATTGGACCATTATGAAGAATGAATCCAAAACTAAAGAACGGCAGCCTCCACCACTTGTCGTGAATTGGGGTTGATTCACGACTAACTAGGTAGATACTGATCAATCATAGATTTAAAACACTTTACAAAAATATAAAAACGTTTATTTTACTATGTACAAATATGAGATTAAGACGATTGAAATTAATGAAGGAAATAATCAATAAAGAATTAATGAATTAAAGAATTGAAGAATCTCTCCTAGTTATTGATTGGATAAATTATTTTAAAAAGATCTTTACTTACAATACATATCGGCATTTACATTTAGGTATCATTTTCCTTCTATCTAATATCTGATCTTCCACACTCCCCCCATTGCCCTCACTAGCACGGCAGAACTCTAAACTCGACTCCCAGATCGAACTATCAGTGGCCTTTTTGAAAACTCTTGTTTATGTTCTGTTGAGGACAAGTTGTGTCTCAAAATAAAATATCTTCGCTCACGTACTGAATTGTAAAAAGGTTACCCACGTATTGAAATATAAAATATTTTAATGTACAGGATGTTCCATATATATTTGACAATAATTATGTCCCAACCTCAAAATGTTATCAACTGAAATGAAACTTAAATAGTGCGAATGTCTGATACTATCAATTCTACCTAGGTATCTTATTGTGAAAGCATTTGTAGACCAGCTTTTGCATACTGATGTTCTAAGGCAGAGGATTTCAAATGTTTCTATTTAATTTTTCTACAGTTTACCAAGTTAACCCTGCAAGTGAAAATGTATATGAATTTGTATTTGTTTTTCTTATCTTACACATCCTATAACGGAAAAACACCTCCTCACATGATGCCCACTTATACAGTATGTTCCAAATTAACTCTTAACTGCATACTGTTGTAATTTTACAACAGTATGATTTTTCATATCGTTGTGATGATACAACATACTTATATACCTAGAAAGCATTAGAACAAATAAAATTGGCAATGTCGCTTCCATGACCTAACTGTTATTAGTCAATGCGGTATGCTCAGTTGATGGATTTTTTGATGTTTTTTTGTGTGTAAAATCAGTGTGAATTTTGAATTAAAAGTATTAAATAATTATTAACTGAGGTAAGAATCATGTAACTTACTCTGCTACTGAAACCATTGGGAATATGCATATTTTTTTTTATTTGTTTAATCAATTTTTTACTTCGTTACAACATAGTAAAAAATATGAATACGGTTGAAAGTCTTGGAATTAATTTTTAAAATATTATATAAAATACCGATTGAATTTGACCTATATTTGAACGCCTCCATTTTCGCGCGCTGTGGATGACGTCACCTGGCGCGATCAGTGTTGTTCTTCTTCAGTGTCGTTTGTTGAGACGTACTCTGATTGCTCTACTTGCTTGAAGTTGATATTTTATAAAAGGGTAAGACAAATGCAGTACCAGTGTTAGAGAGAGATGAACATGTGAAAGTAATCTCGATCAACCAGAGCAGTCTTCAATGAACAAGCCTTTCTATAGTTATGGCTATTGACAGCTATTAATTAGGTTAGGGATTTGCAGTTTTAATCGCTATTACGATAACGGAAAATGCTAAAAGACCATTTTATAGGTATTGTCTAGTACCGGAATGCCAAAACACAATTATAAGTACACCAAATAAAGTATTTTTTTGTGTTCCAAGAGATGCGAAAATACATAAACTATGGTGTAAGGTTATGAGAAGAGGCAAAGTATCTCCAATATCACATTTACATTGTTGTGAAGATCATTTCAATGTGAGTACATTGTATTTCGATAGTTAACATAAAGTGAATTGATCAGAAGTAAGTTTTGTATGCATAAATGTTTTGTAGGTATATCAAGCGGGAGATAACTCTGTTTATACCTGCCTCACCTAAATGACAAAAGGAAAACTATCATTTGATAAACTATTACTACTTATCATTTCAGGTATTGTCGGATTGTGCTTTGACAAAACCACTTTCAGTCACTTCTCTTGATAATTTACTATTGTCACTAGACCAAAATCGCACTATGTAATGGAAAACACTACAAATATACAAATAAAAACAAATTTTCTATGAAAAAGATAAATGTCATAACGTGCCATGTGACGCCATTCTTTGTTTTGACCAATGGTGATGCGTTTCGCTAATTTGAATTCCGCGCGCTTATTATGCACTTTTTGATTAAAGTTTTATGAAGTTAAATACAAACTAAATGATAAACTAATGGTGTAGGTGTAATGTCAAGACAATAAAGTATCGGAGGTAAAAAAATCAAGTAAATTTAAATCACCTGCATATTCTCTATTGTTTTTATAAAAAGCAATTTTCACTTTTGTTGCAAAGGACCCTGAACAAATCAAATGGGAAATGGATCCCTGTCGAATTGGCAGAAATTGGGATATGTTGTAGTTTATACTCTTCTGATCAAAAGTCTCCATTGGCAACAGACCTAAAAATGGACAGTTATTTAGGTATCGAAAGTCAGAAGTTGCAACTTGTACAAATTTCCCAAGCGATCACATTTGATTTTGACCATGTATAATGGCGATGAATTTGTTCAGTTTTGAAAGGAATAATAACAATTTCTGAATTTTCAATGAATGTCAAGTTTCTACAAAAACTAATGTTTTGAAGATTCGCATACTTTCATTATTTTGAATATGGCTTTCAGAAGAAAATGCCGACAAATGTGAAATACGCAGAGAGCGGTTGAACCAACCAAAGTAAGAGATGCAAATTCTTTTTTGATCGCGTGAGAGACCTGGTGCAATTCTTGAATCATGCGTCTATGATTTCGAATGCGATAATGGCTTATTTTCGCATGAAGCAAGGAAAGTGTATTCTCGAGCGAGCGAATGTATTGCGCATACGCAAATTTGCGAATGATATGCAACGAGTGGTCTTAACATGCGTAAACAACCATTTCGAACAAAGTTTGATAGTACGTTGGATATAGATGTGACAGAAGTTTGTTTCAAAGTATGAAATCGTGATGATGGCAAACTTAGATGAAGTTGCTTATTTAGCCCCGTTGGCAGATCTAGAAGAGGCTGAAATATTTAATGCTCAACCCGCAAGACAATTTCATCATCGAGATGATCCCTTCGAAATGTCTGATCAAAAGATTCCCAGGAAGTACCAACGATTTATATGGAACAATAGTAAGGTCCTTCCATATATGCGTAGGTTGCATAACAATGGTTAAAAGTCATATTTTTTATTGGGTAAGAGTAAGTTACATATAGACATTTTGGAACTCCGTGATGTTAATATTTCATGACACTAAAGTGAACACTATTAAATTTCCACAGATTATTGTCCATGCGACATGTTTCGATAAACTGTCTCTTTTTTAAGCAAATGTAATACGTTATTAGGTATTAATGTAATACATTATTATGTATTACATTCGCTTGAAAAAGATACAGTGTATCGAAACATGTCGCGTAGACAATAATCTGTGGAAATTTAATCGTGTTTACCTTAGTGTCATATACTATGAGTTTCCAATATTGACGATGATGATCTTGAAGTAGCAAAGGGCCGCTTAGCTTTACACTCATGTCTTGCTTTTGGGGTGGGTCTAGGAGTCGAATTTGATGGCTGAGAGTGCAGTGAACCTTGCGCTGTAAGCTCAAGGAGCGCATCCACAGGGTTTCCCATGGTTTCATGATTGTAAGGTTCCCCTTGTAACACGTCCATTATAATTGTTTCTTGAGATTGCATATCATATATTATTTCAAATTCTACCAACAACTCTTGCGTCTGTTGGTGCCCATCGACAGCTATTACACTTTGTAAATCAACAATACGTCCTTCTATGTGGGTCAATTCATCTGATATGGGTTTTCCACCGCCAGTTGCATTACGATACTTATTGATGTCACTTTTTTCTTCTTGGCCTTTGATCGAGCATATTGCCAACACTGAAAATGATAGTGAATAACTTCAGAAAGGTGTTCATTAATAGTTAAGATTATTTACCTTTCTCCAGGATTTCTAGTCCTTTTTTGGACCCACCAGTTAGTTAAGTTCTTCAGTACATTCAATCCACAATTCTTTTGCTTTTTGATGAGTATGGGATGGCGTAAATTTCCCGCGCTGCAATTGCGAGTGTTTTTCTATAAATTCCACAAGGAACGTCTTTTGCTCTTCCGTAATATATTTTTGGTATTTATTACACTCATTTTCACAGTAGGGATACTTTTGACTTGTATCACCAAACGTCAAATTCAAAATCAACCAGAATTCGCGACGATGCCGGACGAACGTTCGACTTCATTTCGGCGTAGGATTAAATTCGATTAATACAAAACGAAGGGGTTTCAAGAATAATGTCAATAGATTCTATTAGAAAATTTTTATGCGAATATTTGCGCATTCGTATATTTTCGAATGATTCGAGAATTGCACCCCTGCACTAATCGTAACTTTTGAACTTCGAGACCTAATAAACTGTCCATTTTTAGGTCTCGGGCCCATGAAGACTTTTGATCAGAAGGGTATAAACTACAACATATCCAAATTTCAGACAATTCGACAGGGATCCATTTCTCATTTGATTTGTGCGGGGTCCTTTACATCGTGCAAATGATTGCGTTATTTTTGCAGATGAGTAAATGGAATAGGGATAAAATACCCCTGACAAAAGCCGAATATCCTGAATGTAATGGACAATCCCAAATTATTTGTACCAAATATGGAGTATCACTTTGTTTCACCAAAAGTAATTCCCAATATTTGGTTATATTTTATATGTTCAGATGTATGATGATGTGAATATACAACAGTATAAATAAAATTGTTTAATTTAAAACACGATTTTTTAAATTATTTTTCTACAACTAAATTTAGGAGTTTTTCGTGACGACGGTAAACGTCCAGACGGGATGTCTCTCATCCCTTGGAGTCATGGAAAACCTCTAGTATGGGACTTTACCTGTGCTGACACTGTTGCTCCCTCCCATATTTTTTCAACTTCAAGATTTGTTGGTGGTGCTGCAGATTCTGCTGAAAAATTGAAGATTAAAAAATATTCCAATTTAATTGACCAATATATTTTTTATCCAATAGCCATCGAAACCTATGGCTCTTTTGGTAGTTATGCTTCTGAGTTTTTCAAACTCATTGGTCATAAACTTATAGATAAAACCGATGATCCTAGAGCAAGGACTTTTCTTTTACAAAGAATAAGTATCGCAGTCCAAAGAGGAAACGCCGCATCTGTCATGGGTTCCATTCCATCCTCTCAAAATCTGAATGAAATTTTTATTCGTCCTCAAACATTGAGATTTCTGAACATGTCCTTTCACAGTTCAGCATATCCGCTTTCTACTTGCCCACTTCCTCCGCAAGATATGTCCAACAACCTTAACTCAGGTTCGATATCACGCCACTATAATAAAGACATGAACTCAATTACAGACCACTCAGTAAAAGGTGTCAGTGGTGAAAGCAGCAGAAAGCCTGTGATACATAGTTCTGCAAAAACAGTGAATACTCTCGGTCTTAATGGGTTGAAAAATATTGGTAACACTTGCTTCATAAACAGTGTTATCCAGTGTTTGTCGAATACTAAATGGTTGCTGGAGTATTTGAAGAAGGGCGCCTACACAAGAGACATAAACACAAGTATCTCTAGTATGAAGGGAGCCTTAATAAAAGCCTTCGCTGAGGTGATAAAGGAGCTATGGTCAAAAGATTCTTCTGATCGAGTGGTAAATACAGTCTCTTTAAAGAGTCAAATACAAAGATTCGCACCTCGTTTCATTGGTTACTCCCAACAAGATGCCCATGAGTTCTTGCGATACCTTCTGGAGGGTCTTCACGAAGATGTGAACAGAATAACGGAGAAGCCAAAATCTATTCTGATGGAGATAGACGAAAAGTTAAGTGACGGTGAGAAGGCGCAAGAATCTTGGTCGAGGTACTTAAGAATGGACAATTCCAATATCGTTGATAATTTCGTTGGCCAGCTAAAGTCCACATTGAAATGTACGTATTGCGGGCACTGTTCTGTCACCTTCGATCCGTTCTGGGACCTATCACTTCCAATACCGCAACGAACAGGTCAACTGAGATTATCACAGTGTTTAGATTCGTTTACGACGGAAGAAATCTTGGATGGCGACGAGAAGCTGACATGTGTTAAATGCAGAGAGAGAAGGAAGTGTACCAAATCCCTATCAATTTACAAGTTTCCCAAGATTTTAGTGATACATTTAAACAGGTTTTCTCCGATGGAACGGAGGAAAATTGAATGTAACCATCAATTTTCCGATAGAGGGTTTGGATATGAGTAATTATGCGGCAGACAATGTAGCCCCTTTCCGCTACAGTCTGTACGCATTGTCAAATCATAGTGGGACTATCTACAACGGACACTATACTGCCTACTGTAGGCATCCGCATGCGGGCACGTGGCACGAATATAATGATTCTCGCGTGTCCCCTATTTCATCCAGATCCCTCGTGAGCGGAGAGGCTTACGTTCTGTTTTATGAACAAGAAGGCACTAAATCGCACCTTTGAGTTCTATTTTTATTTTTATTATATATTGTTAATTTTACAAAATGTCTAATAAAAATTTTAAAATCTGGAAAAAAAAAAAAATTACTAATATAAGCTTAAAAATTTTTTTTTATTGAAAAATGAAAAATGATGCAATACAGGGTTAGGGCGGCATCATTGGCAAATCCGTTATTATTTGCGCTACGAATTCTTAAATGGGCAAACTCGTGGCATTTTTCACAGCCATCTCGATGCTGAAGACAAAATTGACTATCGCGTTCTCAAAACATTTAATTTTTTTGAAAGAAACACTTTACTTTCCATGTTGTCATCATATTCACTGTCACATTTTGAACAAAAAAGGTTTCACGACTTTTCTTACTAACATTGAAAATGAGAGAGTTATTTCTAAATAGTTGTTTTAAATTTTGATGTGTAACTTATGTAATTTATGAAAAAATTATTTACCATCTCAATATTAAAACTGTAGAACTAGGTATGAGGCAATTCTTTGGCATGAAACTACTTTCCTGGCTAATGCCACGAAGTATACTGAACTACATTATAGCCATCTATCTGTTTCGGAAAATAGGTGAACAATGAACAGTAATAAAAATTATGATACTTGACTACATGAAAGTAGTATCAATGGTGTTTGAAGACCATTCAATTGTCTTCAATCATCCTATAGGTTAGCTGCCGAATTAAAACCATTTTTCTACAGATAGCTCAGATCATGAATCAAAATTCATTATAGATTATAGACATTTTTCAGAGGACCACCATTCGAAATATAAATAAATTACTCCAATCGATTAGATCACGTTATTTTTACTTTTGCTACATTATTTTTGATCTCGTTTCCACTTTGGCTAAGCTCTGTTACCGGAAGTGGACGATGCAAAGTCGTGACCAGAAAATCAAATAAAGTAAATAAGTAGCAGTGGAAGATTTCGTAAAATGCCGTGGAGCCTGAGAATCATATTTTTACCAAGTACAATAATACTTAATTCCTTTTCACTAATGTGGATATTTCCAAAATACCACTCACCCACTAATGCCCCTGTCGTGTAACCGATATATAATTCTCACATTCGTGGGGAGACTGATGGCGAGTCGGGCTATTAGGAGAGCTCATTAGGAACAATAATCGTCTTAGGACATGGAGCTCCAGCGTTTTATTAGCCGAAATTATTGCGGTGGCTCACCGATAATGGTTTAAATGAAGAGATCATCAAACAAATGGTTTGAAAATGACGAAAAAGTTGTATAATTCTGGTTTGTCATGAGTTGACACGCAGTTCATGAAATACCTACATGTACTTATTCATGATTGAGCAAAACGCTCAATTCCACTTTATATTCTTGGTATAACCTGTGGGTGAAGGAAAACTCAGTTCTAGTAGGCCAAATAGGCAAATCGATAGTGGATATTTTAGTGACAAAAATACTAGTAGGAAACAGACCTGCCATCCATAGTTATATTCTTATTTATTACCAATTTGCTCTTACAAACAAACAAACAGTACTTACATACTAACATATATAACAAGGAATAATGATATTATTATTAAAAAGCATTTTCATTTACATATTATCGTACAATTTTTCATTTTCAAAATTATTCAATGACGTCTCTCTCAAGGTATTTGGTAAACTATTGAAAAGTATTAATCCTTTATTGAATAAGTGATCAAATTTTGAATTGATGTAGAAGTTATTTGCCGATCTACTTCTTGTATCATGTAAATGGACTTCATTGATGTATGTCAGTTCTTGGGTTAGATATGTGGTTAGCATTTTATGATTAAATTTGTATATAAAAATGAACATGTATGCAATTCTCTGTTTTAAACTCATCAGCGATAATGTAGTGAGGTGAGGTGTTCTTATGTTGCACATTAGAATGGCTCGCATAGCACGATTTTGAACTTTTTGCAATAAATTGACTTGTTCATTTGTCATAAAAAATAGCAGGGTTCCACAGTAATCAATGTGAGGGGCAATGATTGATTAATAAATTGTTAATTTTGTAAAAGTGGGCACCTTATTGTCCAGTCTATATAAAAAGTTGATTTTTCTTACGATTTTCCGTTTCACAAAATCACAATGTTGAGACATGTCTGAAGTACCGTCTAGAATTACTCCTAAGAACTTGAAATTATTTATTTCATCTATCTTGTTTCCATCTAAGAAGACAGAAATCTTTGGGAGATCGTTTGCTAACGAACAGTCGTTACCGACCGATGATGAACCCTTTACTCCCATAAACACCTAACTATGTAGGCTTGTTATGGCAAGAACCTGTCAGAAAACAACTACTCCCCTGGCTAAGACCACGACGGGTATTGAATTAAATCTAACAGCTACTTGTGCAACGTTCCTCAAAACATCAGAGGACGCAATTGCAAGTGCCCTCTATGACCAACCAGCAGAATTATGTTTTGATTTGGACGGGGTGACCACCTGCAGACTAGTTTCGAGGTTGTTGCCTCTCATCAGTGCAAGGGCAGGTCAACACAGACGGCACTGAATCCATCTGTTCCCCGTCCAAACCAATACACACTCCGCTGATTAGTCAATTCTGGTTCACGAGATGAAAGCAGTTTCTAGGCCGCTCCATCTAGCGAGCAGAGGAAGACACTTCGAATCTCCGGGTTGAGAGATTTAATCGAAGAAGACAGAAATCTTTGGGAGATCGTTTGCTAACGAACAGTCGTTACCGACCGATGATGAACCCTTTACTCCCATAAACACCTAACTATGTAGGCTTGTTATGGCAAGAACCTGTCAGAAAACAACTACTCCCCTGGCTAAGACCACGACGGGTATTGAATTAAATCTAACAGCTACTTGTGCAACGTTCCTCAAAACATCAGAGGACGCAATTGCAAGTGCCCTCTATGACCTACCAGCAGAATTATGTTTTGATTTGTTTCCATCTATTTTTATGTTGAAAGTGATTTTTTGTTCTTTGAGGTATTTTAAATTATGGCGACTTGACATTACCATAAATTTAGTTTTATCCATTATTTTTCAGCCAACTGAATATCCTCTGTTAATCTGTATAAAATGCAAAAACACGTCGATTTTTAATACAAGGGGGACATCTTCCTATTATAACCTTAACTGTCATACCTCTTCCCCCAAGATTGCGAATGGAATTTGTAATTCTGGTCCGATTCGAATGAAAATTAGTATGTGAGGATTTTCAGGGTAAAAAATTATAATGTTTTTATCAATGCAAAAAACCAAGATGGTGGACGAAATTTGTAATTGTGGTTCGATTCGATTCAAACTTGGCATGTGGGGGATTTACAAGTTTTCATTGTGACAAATGCGCTAAGAGGGAAATAATACTTTTATTGGATGTGTGACGTAGGTTATTCTCTGCGTAACAGAATCAAAATTTTACATCGCAAAAATACCTATTTTGTACTCGCGGCAAGCTTTCGAATCTGTTACGCTCAGAATAACCTACGTCACACATCTATAAAAATAATATTATTTACTTTTCAGTGCATTTGTGTAAAAGCTTTTTTTAATCAATTTTATTATTTCATTTTAGACATACTAAAAACTTGTAAAACCACCATATGCCAATTTTGAATCGAATCGAACCACAATTACAAATTTCGCCCAACATCTTGGTTTTTTGCATTGACAAAACATCATCATTTTTGTCCGCCATCTTGGAGCCACTATCTTGTTTTTTTGCATCAACAAACAAATCATAATTTCCGACCTTGAAAACCACCACATATCAATTATTAATCAAATCAGACCATAATTGCAAATCATGTCCGCCATTTTGGAGCCGCCATTTTGTTATTTCTCTTAGAAAGATTCCATAATGCATTGTCACCGAATTTATGGAAAAATAGCTTGCAAATGCAGTATCACAATTTGAAATTCGGAACATAAACGAATTCAGATGTGATGGAAGCTAAAATGGATATTGACGATAAATTTATGTGGCCTAATGTTGAGGAAACTGCTAAAGTAGCATCTTTAACATTATTTCCAGAAAAAAAGTAGAACTCCTTCATTTCAACAAGAGTGAGGTAGACGGAAAAATATTGATATTAAAATGAGATTAATGATCTTGAAAATTAAAGTTTTTCCCGTAAGAGGGCGCCAAAATAAAAAGTTAGGTGACAAAAATTGACATGGCTGAATTCCTTATGAAATTACCTTTCTAATGATGTGTCACACTTACTACTTTCCATATTCAAATTATTTGGGTGATAGTGCTCAAGGGGTGGGGGGGGGGGGAGGTATGACAGTTGAGGTTATGATAGAAAGATGTCCTCCTTGAATTTAAAATCGACGTGTTTTTGCATTTCATTCACAATACATGCGTTTTGAAGATATTCGATCTGTTTCGTTTTCGGTGCCCCACTCTGTATAATGTTTCAAACAGAGATAGACCCTATGTATTCAACAGTATGGTCGTTCATTAGAGGACCTACTTTGTGTTGTTTTTTCTTTCAAATTCTTCGAAATTTGACAGAGGTTTTGGGTTATTGATTTCAATACAACCCGCTTCTCAACAATGTGATTTATTTATAATTTCAAAAAAAACTTCGCTATTCCAAAATGAACACCCAATAATTAATTAACAATTTTTTGGTCTGAGGAATAGAAAATTCTACTATCCTTCATTTCATGCCGGGATTCATATTAGGATATTATACTTAATCGCAGTAGTTTTTCAGATATTGGCTTTTTCTAATAGTAGTTCGTTCCTATTTCAATGCATTGAGACGATACTTATTGAATTTGCTGACAGATTAATTCTCAGTGGCAGTTGTGTTATTCTTCACTTCATTGATAATAATGTTTTTGTTTCCTCTCAATTTATCATTTGAGATGAATTTGCGTGTATAAAATGTTAAGCGGTCAAGTAGTAGGAGAGAACGGGAGATGTGGGAAATCGAATTATCACGTAACCCGTTCATTAGAAGAATTCCCCTCATCACCAGGTCTCTCCTACTACTCGACCGCTTAAGCGGACTCGTCCGTTTTCAGTCATGTTTGCAAGCATTTTTCACCCATTTCGCAGCTTTGTAGCGCAAAATGAGAATGAACGTTTTGTGGTACTATATACTTAAACTTTCAAAATCTGTTTGAGAAATTGAGATCGGACTATCACTAGAGCATGCAGACACGCTGCAAGATAGTGCAAAAAAAATCAAATTGCAATGTTTACCTTTTTTCACTGCTAAAATAATTCACAAAATAAACATGAAAGATTACTTTTTGAAGGATTTATTTTTAACAGAGTCAATTATTAATTGGTTATTCATCATAAAACAATTTCAGTTATTGGAATAATAATTGATAGTGAAGTTTGAACAATTACTTCCAACATAAATTCCCGAAGATGGTCCATGTTGCTGCTGATCAGAAACGTTAGATATTTCTTGAAGAGTTGATTTCACAATTTTATCAGATATTTTAATTTGTTTGGAAGAAGATGGCCAATTCAATATTTTGTTAGAAATCTCAATGTTGTTATTCAAGCTATCTTCTATATATGCTTCTGCTACGAAGGCAGATTTCCAGTCACCGTGACGTTTTATGGATGTAATATTTCCCCCTGCATTGGCCAGAAGAGTTACTGAGCTTCTCCTGAAACAGTGACCTGTGTAGCTCTTATAAATGTCTTTTCCAATCCATTTTGCAATCAAGCTAGGAATTTCTCCTATTTTATTTATCCTCACATGTTGGTTAATACATTTTCCTCTCGAATGTTTCAAAAATAATCTGCTACTTTTTGTATGAGCTGGCCGTAGTGCTCTATACTTGCGGTATATCTCAATATAATCAGAAGTTGAAACGTTCTTGCGCAATAGGTCTTCGTATCAGATAATTTAACAATCAATATGGATCCAGCATCTTCAATGGCATCAATAGCTATATGTAATAATTTTTCACTGCGACAAGCACTGATAGGTACCCAAAATTAGGACAACCTACAATTAAAAAATATTGAAATTACTACTAATCACTGCATAACATTTGTAGAATATTGTAGTTAACAAAGGTTCATTAGACCAATGACTATCAGTTTGAATCGTGAAAATTTCTAACCAACAGGTATCCTTGCTTTTGTCAATATTGGTTTCCTCTAGGAGATATCGATTCATATTAAGAAAATTTTATTTTGAATAGAAGAGTTTCAAACACATACATGATGTTACTATAAAAGAATACGAAAACAGTCAAATTTATTCCAGTGACGTTCATTGCATTAATTGTTATTGAAATTTTGGGAATAATGGGTTTGAAAAAAATTCGAAGATGACTCTGATATTCTGGATTTTATTTCGAAGTGATGGGGATACAAAAACTCTTTAAAAAAATATTGAAATCGACCAATAAATAAAATAGTAACAGTAATTTCCAGCTTTTGAATGGGTCATTCTGTATATTCTGGTAGGTAGGTTTTTGCCAACACATTGATCTATGAATTGAAATGGGATGATTCTCATATCAAAGTCAACTGACATATTTTAGTTGACTAAGCTACGATCATATTTGCAATGGATTATAAAACGGAAGGAGGCCATTCCCTAAATAATTTAATTCGAAATCAATTTTCATTTGATATCCTTTCGCGAATTGAATTCAGAGGCAAACGCCTACTAATCCAATAAAAAGTCTTCCTGTTCCCTTCATAAATTCACGTTGAAAGTAACTCGCCTAATTCGCTTTCCTCATCGACTTTGGTCTGGTAAATTGTTCCATCAATCATTTGGTTGATGAAATCATGACCAGTTTTGTTTTTACTTAAATGATATTCTTTGAAAAATGTTCTGCAGGTTGTCATGAGTCCAAGAATAAACACCACGATTTCATTCTAATAGATAGATAGATAGATATATTTATTCAAAGCTTTCAATTTAAACAGTTGAAAAACTTAAGTCTTATAAAATCATCAATAATTTACATCACAATTATAGATAATACAAACACAAAGTACAAATTTCTCTTAATATAACTAAAATACCCAATTAAAATAAGTATAAAAATATTTATGTATATATATATATATATATATATATATATATATATATATATATATATATATATATATATCACAGTCACTGGTAAAAGAAAATTGTATTCAAACTGAAAATGAAGTTACTTGTCCAGGAATTCTTTCAATGAATACGGCTCAATGTCACACAACAGATCAAAAACATGTTTTTTAAAATTTTGTCTTGTGCGATATTCAATATTCAAGGGTAGATTGTTATAAAATTTAATTGATGCATAATGTGTACCTTTCTCTGTAATTGTTAGTCTATGCTTAGGAACAATAAAATTGGTTTTCTGTCTCGTAGAATATTCATGTCTGTATGTATCTTCTTCAAAATATGATTTCTTATCATAGACAAAAATTACACAAACATATATGTAAATGGCATATACGGTAAGCATTTTGTTCAATTTGAAGGTACCACGACAAGAATCTGTATATTTCATATTCAACATGGTCTTCAAGATACGTTTCTGCATGATGAAAATACTCATATTCCACATTTCAGAAAAGGATAAACAGCCCCATAATATGCGGTCTTCAGTGCTTCGAAATTCAAGTGTTTTTTCAAAACTCTAATTGCATAACACTTATTTGCTAGTTTTTTTGAGAGATATTCGATATGTATCTCATAATTTAGTTTGTCATCTATAAAGATTCCTAACTGTTTTGTACTGGTTGAAAAAGACAATCTATCGCTTTCGAGCTGAACATAGTCGGGAATAGTAATATTTTTGTGAACAGTTATAAAAAGTATGCAGTCTGTTTTAGAGGTGTTTAATAATAATTTGTTAGTACTAAAGTAGGTTGAAATGTTGTTTGATATCGAGTTTTCCAGATTAAGTTGCCTGTTGATGGGTAAAATGATATTGGAGTCATCTGCATAACTCACAACTGTAGTAATTGATTGTTTAAAAATTTCTGAAAAATCATAATGTATACAATGAATAGCAAAGGACCTAGAACACTTCCCTGTGGTACGCCTTTTTATATTTCAGTAAAACCTGAGAAGAACTCAGTATTTTGTTTCCTAATACATACTTTTTTTTCCTGTTACTCAAGTAAGAATTTAATTTAATAGAGCCTTTGGTGTCATCAGTTGAGCTCACATCAGTACATCCTTTACCTTGTTGATTGAATTATTTTATATATAAACTATAACATGTTCTGAAAACAGTTAGGAAATTCCTACATTTTTCCGGACTTTGGGTCTAAATCCGATATACATTAGGTTTTGTATGACTATTTTATCGCTTTTGGAATCACAATCAGCTTGTGTAACAAGCCCAAGCCAGCCCTGTTCAGCACATTTCTTCGACAACATCTGGCCGACAATATAGTGGAACGATCCATCAAGAAACCTTCATGGATATAAATAGGGAGCCATGATCAGAGATGGCAGATCTAGTTACAGTTGAACACAAACAGTCTCAATTTAAAATTGAAATGTTAAGACTATTTCAATTACAATCAATTATAGAAGTGAGATTTTCAAAATGAATAGTTGCGCAAATTGGACAGTCTCCGAAGTACGAGCGAAGTGGTCGAGGTGTTAAAGCGTTTGGCTTCCACCCAGTTCGATCCCCGGTCGTGTATCACTGAGCTGAAGTGGTTCGGATTCCACTTTTATTTAAACTGTAGGTCCCGGATCTCCCTTGCTAGCACAAGCTCTGCTTTTGAGGGGTTCTCTCCGAAAACCTTGGAGTTTCGTAAAAAAAAAATTACAAAAAAAATTACGGAAAGGTAAACTGATACATGGGTCAAATTTCCGAAACTATGTTATTTGTATCATGAAAACTCTAAAAAATTTGAATTGCCGTGGCAGCTTGATTTTATATTAGTTATAATTGTTTAGTATTGAGTTATAGGAATCACATACGGATCATTCTAAATTTTTGATTTTTCTAGTGTTATGATTTTAAAAAACTTTTATTCTTAAAAAAAACAAATTGTTAGAATGGGTAAAAGTGCCAACTGATTTCCCCAATTTCAAAGTAACTATCACTTTCAATGGTATCAGCAGTTAAAAATTGGATCTAATCAATGGTTTCAAGATATGATGACAAAGTTGAAATTACTACTGCCAATGTGTTTGAACTAAAGGTCAATAAGCCAAAAATAGAGAAATATGGTACTTACAGTTGCAACATGATCTGTTAAACTGTCTTTCTGAGCTTCAAACAATTCCCAATATTTACAACAAAAATCCTAGGTCATAATAACATCATTCCTCTGTCTGACAAGGAGCCAGAGGAATGACGCCAGAGAAATGACGATTCTCAATGTTTCCGTGAAATAGTTCCATAATCTCACATTTTGCATAAGGAAATACACGAGAATAATATGAAACTCTCTATAATGTTTGAACGGAAACTGTATAATTAATGTTGCTGAAGTAACTATCGGAGGAATGATATTTTTAAGTGTGACTCACCACGATTTCCTTCTGAATCACAAACAATCACAACAATTCCTTTTATCAACAACCCTATTTTTCAACTCATGAAACTTCAACTTGCCTTCTGTAACTCAAAATCTAAAAAAGGAAGAGTGAAATGATTTCCAAAGTTTGTTTGCATTCTATTCAAGTGCTTTATTAGTTTTTGACTTCTATGAAAGTTACTAGTGTCTGGACAGTGAATGCTACATTATACTGTAGCTTTAATACAGTGACAATCAAGAGGAAATTTTTGATCAATTTGCTTGAACAAATAAAATATTTATATTCGAAATTTGTCGAAAGTTTCTGAATGGGTAAATCGGGAATGTATGTCTGAATAGTATACCTCAAATTACTCTTGTCTAAATGTTGCTGATTTTTATTCAAAGACGCCGGACACCAAATATCATAGTTTCGGAATTTTTACCCACATATACCAATTCCGGTTAACATAGACGGGTGACTTGAATTTTCCCTATGTACATTTTCAATGTTTTTTACTTTTCATTAAGGAATAATGACCTACTATTATTATGCTGGTACAAAATAAACTAATTTGAAACTTTTTGAATACACTCGAACAACTTCATGACAAATTGAAGAAAAAAACGTAAATGAAGATAAAACAATAGTTTTCTATATGCTACATGTAATATAATTCTTCATAAAAAATTCCGACTGTCCAGTGGCTAGTTACAAGAGTTTCAGTCTAGTAGCAGAAAAATTGTAAATAAACCACGGTTGATACGATTTTTCACAGCCTCGCAACTCATTATTTCCGGATAATACTGAAGCTTGTCTAAAAAAATCTCTTCTCTAACTTGGTATATAATATTCTATTGAAGCACTGTTTATATCCTGACTATAAAAACTTATTTCGTGATCATATTTAGGAAGACATTCATTTGAGAATATTTCCTATCATTGGGAAACTTCAACAGAAAGTAGACCTAATTTATTACTTTAAAATCATTAGCTTGCGTCTTCCATACATTTGCGGCCCATTCTCAAATTTGGAAAATTGGAAAAAAAATATCTGTTTATACTTTTTTATAAATTCTGTTCTTTTCGCCAACCAGCTGCACCATTGAGACAACGTGTAACGTTATTAACGTTAATATTTCATCGGTACATGTAGGGACATCTAATATCGAATAGCGTAATGGTGAACGAAATAAAATCTATAATAATGATTATGTGAAAGTTAGGGTCACTGAATCCTAGAAGGCTTTGGCCTTCTTACGGGTATTGCCAATGGGTGGAGTCTAAATAGCTCCAATGTTCCAAAAACACCACGAAAATTAGGTCCGATGTGTGAACTAGTGACACATGTCAAAAGTCAATTTTCATGTCATTGGAAATGTTCAAAAATAGTTTTAGCAGATTCACAGAAAACAAAGCAGATTGTTCCAAGTCCCAAGATCTTCTGATGAGCCCTGCTTTCACTGATTCAACCTAGGAATATGACTGATGAAAATATTCCTTTCTTTTGAAACAGGAAACCTTGAGAAAGAAATGGCTATCAATATTGAATAGTTTAGTGGAAAATTGTGACAGAAATTAGGACTAAAACTAAATTAAAAAATGAATTTAAGAAATGTATACTTAACAGAATTCCTATAATATAACCATGTTTCACCTTTGACTGTTTTTGCTTTGGTTTCTTTTTGCTTTGATATGACTTATTTTTATTTACTCATTTCAGAAATTACTCTCATCGTTCCTTTTCTAATAATTGTTTGATTTCTTCATCAGTTTGTATCAGATATGTATTGCTCTTACACAATTTATGTAAAATGTAATCCCTCTAAACAGAAATGTTTCTAGGATCAATAAATAAAGTAAAGTGTGTGCAGTGTAAGTATTGATATTTTTGTGTTTACTAGGACTGACAAATTTTTTCTGAATTGTTCAGATTATCAACCCATTTTATCAATTTTCAGATTCATCTTGGAACCAAAGACCAAAAAATGGTCTTTGAAAAAAAGCATCTAGAAAAGAAAAGTTGTAAATTGCAAAAATGGAACCTTTTCTTTCGAACAAGATTAAAAATTCTTTATGGACTTTTATCTTGAGAAAATTGGTTACACCATATAATATAAAAGATAGTGTTAGAATATTGGTAATCTCTTTAGAACAGCTATTTCATTAAAGTGAATGGCTATATTTTCTTGTTTGAACCATGCCATGTGGAGGTCATAATTCAAATTTAGATTTCGGAGATATTTGTGAGAACTGAATGTTTTATGGTTATTTATACACTTTCGCAAGAAACTTTGTAATTTATGGTAGGAATACAAAAAAAAAAAACGAATTCATCAGGTATATAAAGGAACTTTCGTACTCATACAAATAAGAATGTACAAAAATGAAAGATTGTAAATGGGTGAGTCAGAAATGTAGTATTTCAATCAAGTCAAATTTTTTTGGATGTATTGTAATGTATATTAATCTTTGCCAAAGCTTGATTTCATTTGAGAGGCTTTCAGCAAATATATTTGACATGTTCGCGAATTTTAGGCACTTCTGTAAGATTCAAAATCGATATTATTTGGTTTTTGAGTTATTAGCAGTACCTCAAATGGATACGCAATTTTGAAAATTTGTGTTTATCAAAGAATGGTATATATTGACTAAGAAGTATTTGGGACAATATTCTCTAATTTTAAATAATGAACCCAATTAATGGAGAAGTTTCAGTGTTTTTATAAAGGGTTTGTTAACTCTGTGGATATCTTCAATCAACCATCAGCATTGGCAACTTTTACACATCATTCTGAAAACAACACTAGGTTCTGCCCTTCTGAAAGAAACTTTTGTGTCTGCAGCAGAGATGGTCCACGGCTGTCTCCATGTTCCATAATGGCTACATAACATCGGGGCCGTACACGGAAGTCGACGCATTTTTGTAATTCGAATCAATTGTACACCTGACAATTTCATTCCATAAAAAAAATTAGAATTGATATCTATCCATTAAAATTGAACATGATATACATAAATATAATAACAATTTACTTTATTTGACATTCTGACCCAACTTTTTCTTCCAAAATTATATGTTCTCTCTCACTCATGACCGTTACTTCCTGATTGGCGCTTTTGTGGGTTATTTGTAACATCGGAACTAATAGACTCCTCCCATTGGCCGTACCCGTAAGAAGGCCTAAGTCTTCTAGGATTCAGTGACCCTAGTGAAAGTATTCATGCAGCGACATCTAATAACGAATAGCGCAATGTAGAAATATTATTCTACTATCACAGAGAGGGCGCTAGAGACGTTTTTTTATTGTAAGATCTTTGGGAAGCGTCTGCCTTCTGCCTCTTAGGTTTTCAACAGTTGCACGGTCAACAGTTGCACGGTCAACAGGTGAGCTCAAAATTTTCCTTCATGAATCTGAATTTGTCCATGTGATCCTTAAGGTGAATTAGTGAAATTCAGGCATAGCTGATCCAGAACTAACTCATCGAGAAACTGCGATCGATAGTTTGGCTCGGTAATTACTCCTATTAGAGATGGAAGAAATTTCGATCTCTAGATAAGAAGATGGCGGTTCGAGCGATCTGATGAAGTAGTTGCGCTGAAGTTGATTGAGATGTGGATAGACTGAGGATTGAGTCCAAAGTTTCACTTGTGATTCCGTTGAGCACATAGGACGTTTTGGATTAATTATTACTGTGAGTCTCAAGTAACATTATACTTTTTGAACACGAGAAAATTCTGTTTGTCCATCGGAAAGGGACACCATTTTGGTTGAGTTGTCCACCGTCCAAATCCACCGAGGTGTGAGGTGTACCAACAGACAGATTAAGGTCACAAAAGTCATCATATGACCTAGAAACTATCGTGTGATATTATCCAGTTGTTTTCAAATCTACTAACAATTTTAATATCCGATATATGGCACAAGTTCAGTAGTGATTTCAAAATGAAAACAGTGTTATTATGGTGCGCCATTTAAGTTACATATGTTAATATCAGTTGCGTGATATCTATACTTGTATGTTGGGTATTCTGCACATTGTTTTTCATCCATTCTTAAATTCATTTTGAAACATTGATATTGAGTGCATACTATGATCTGTGATTCATAATCTTTCATTCTCTAATGTTCACGTAATGTTTTTCATGGACACACTTATGTTCGAGATAAAGTCAATAACACCTCCACATCATTCCTGAAGTTTGGAGAACAGGTCGATCTCAGTGTGACAGCATATTCAACAATCCGAACCTCGTTGGAAATCACCTGAGCAACATTTTCAGATACGTCCTTCCAAGGTTCTCTGACTCGTGAGTTCACCACGAACTGGACTAGAGGTTACCTCTCTAAATAGTGACAAATTCATTAATCGAGTGTTTGATTCATCACATGAAAAATCAGTGTCAATAATTTTCAAATTCAATTTAATATAAAAACCTAACATCAGGTTTTCTTGTTGAAACGCATAGTTTTTATTGTTATCAAGGGAAATTTTTATTGAATATCTGGCTCATACAATTCCATTGCTTACTAATAATAGTATGAATAATCCAATCAGAGTTTCCTAGTTTAGCCTGTTTCGTGAGACTTGTACGAGCCAATGACATATTACGGCTAGACTCCGTCATTTACATTTCGAGCTGCGGTCATATTCTTAGCACAATTTTTATTGCCGCTTGTTTCCTGGAAAATAGTCAACCCAAAAGTTGGCAAAGCTGAATTTCTGCTGAATTATCTGCTTATATACAATGTATATATGCAGATAATTGCCGCGAAACAAGCGGCAGTAAAAATTGTGCCTAGAATGTGACCTTGTTTTGACCGCAGCTTGAAATGTGAATAAAAGGAAGGAGTCTAACGGTAATATGTCATTGGTTCGAGCTAGGGAAGACGTAGCACTGACCTTTTAACATGAGATGCAATGCACTATAATATTCAACTGTACCACCGGTAATAATTCTAATTTCTAATTCTAATTCTAATTCTAATTCTAATTCTAATTCTAATTCTAATTCTAATTCTAATTCTAATTCTAATTCTAATTCTAATTCTAATTCTAATTCTAATTCTAATTCTAATTCTAATTCTAATTCTAATTCTAATTCTAATTCTAATTCTAATTCTAATTCTAATTCTAATTCTAATTCTAATTCTAATTCTAATTCTAATTCTAATTCTAATTCTAATTCTAATTCTAATTCTAATTCTAATTCTAATTCTAATTCTAATTCTAATTCTAATTCTAATTCTAATTCTAATTCTAATTCTAATTCTAATTCTAATTCTAATTCTAATTCTAATTCTAATTCTAATTCTAATTCTAATTCTAATTCTAATTCTAATTCTAATTCTAATTCTAATTCTAATTCTAATTCTAATTCTAATTCTAATTCTAATTCTAATTCTAATTCTAATTCTAATTCTAATTCTAATTCTAATTCTAATTCTAATTCTAATTCTAATTCTAATTCTAATTCTAATTCTAATTCTAATTCTAATTCTAATTCTAATTCTAATTCTAATTCTAATTCTAATTCTAATTCTAATTCTAATTCTAATTCTAATTCTAATTCTAATTCTAATTCTAATTCTAATTCTAATTCTAATTCTAATTCTAATTCTAATTCTAATTCTAATTCTAATTCTAATTCTAATTCTAATTCTAATTCTAATTCTAATTCTAATTCTAATTCTAATTCTAATTCTAATTCTAATTCTAATTCTAATTCTAATTCTAATTCTAATTCTAATTCTAATTCTAATTCTAATTCTAATTCTAATTCTAATTCTAATTCTAATTCTAATTCTAATTCTAATTCTAATTCTAATTCTAATTCTAATTCTAATTCTAATTCTAATTCTAATTCTAATTCTAATTCTAATTCTAATTCTAATTCTAATTCTAATTCTAATTCTAATTCTAATTCTAATTCTAATTCTAATTCTAATTCTAATTCTAATTCTAATTCTAATTCTAATTCTAATTCTAATTCTAATTCTAATTCTAATTCTAATTCTAATTCTAATTCTAATTCTAATTCTAATTCTAATTCTAATTCTAATTCTAATTCTAATTCTAATTCTAATTCTAATTCTAATTCTAATTCTAATTCTAATTCTAATTCTAATTCTAATTCTAATTCTAATTCTAATTCTAATTCTAATTCTAATTCTAATTCTAATTCTAATTCTAATTCTAATTCTAATTCTAATTCTAATTCTAATTCTAATTCTAATTCTAATTCTAATTCTAATTCTAATTCTAATTCTAATTCTAATTCTAATTCTAATTCTAATTCTAATTCTAATTCTAATTCTAATTCTAATTCTAATTCTAATTCTAATTCTAATTCTAATTCTAATTCTAATTCTAATTCTAATTCTAATTCTAATTCTAATTCTAATTCTAATTCTAATTCTAATTCTAATTCTAATTCTAATTCTAATTCTAATTCTAATTCTAATTCTAATTCTAATTCTAATTCTAATTCTAATTCTAATTCTAATTCTAATTCTAATTCTAATTCTAATTCTAATTCTAATTCTAATTCTAATTCTAATTCTAATTCTAATTCTAATTCTAATTCTAATTCTAATTCTAATTCTAATTCTAATTCTAATTCTAATTCTAATTCTAATTCTAATTCTAATTCTAATTCTAATTCTAATTCTAATTCTAATTCTAATTCTAATTCTAATTCTAATTCTAATTCTAATTCTAATTCTAATTCTAATTCTAATTCTAATTCTAATTCTAATTCTAATTCTAATTCTAATTCTAATTCTAATTCTAATTCTAATTCTAATTCTAATTCTAATTCTAATTCTAATTCTAATTCTAATTCTAATTCTAATTCTAATTCTAATTCTAATTCTAATTCTAATTCTAATTCTAATTCTAATTCTAATTCTAATTCTAATTCTAATTCTAATTCTAATTCTAATTCTAATTCTAATTCTAATCCTAATCCTAATTCTAATTCTAATTCTAATCCTAATCCTAATTCTAATCCTAATCCTAATTCTAATTCTAATTCTAATCCTAATCCTAATCCTAATCCTAATCCTAATCCTAATCCTAATCCTAATCCTAATCCTAATTCTAATCCTAATCCTAATTCTAATTCTAATTCTAATTCTAATTCTAATTCTAATTCTAATTCTAATTCTAATTCTAATTCTAATTCTAATTCTAATTCTAATTCTAATTCTAATTCTAATTCTAATTCTAATTCTAATTCTAATTCTAATTCTAATTCTAATTCTAATTCTAATTCTAATTCTAATTCTAATTCTAATTCTAATTCTAATTCTAATTCTAATTCTAATTCTAATTCTAATTCTAATTCTAATTCTAATTCTAATTCTAATTCTAATTCTAATTCTAATTCTAATTCTAATTCTAATTCTAATTCTAATTCTAATTCTAATTCTAATTCTAATTCTAATTCTAATTCTAATTCTAATTCTAATTCTAATTCTAATTCTAATTCTAATTCTAATTCTAATTCTAATTCTAATTCTAATTCTAATTCTAATTCTAATTCTAATTCTAATTCTAATTCTAATTCTAATTCTAATTCTAATTCTAATTCTAATTCTAATTCTAATTCTAATTCTAATTCTAATTCTAATTCTAATTCTAATTCTAATTCTAATTCTAATTCTAATTCTAATTCTAATTCTAATTCTAATTCTAATTCTAATTCTAATTCTAATTCTAATTCTAATTCTAATTCTAATTCTAATTCTAATTCTAATTCTAATTCTAATTCTAATTCTAATTCTAATTCTAATTCTAATTCTAATTCTAATTCTAATTCTAATTCTAATTCTAATTCTAATTCTAATTCTAATTCTAATTCTAATTCTAATTCTAATTCTAATTCTAATTCTAATTCTAATTCTAATTCTAATTCTAATTCTAATTCTAATTCTAATTCTAATTCTAATTCTAATTCTAATTCTAATTCTAATTCTAATTCTAATTCTAATTCTAATTCTAATTCTAATTCTAATTCTAATTCTAATTCTAATTCTAATTCTAATTCTAATTCCACTAATCTCTTCTAGCTAAAATGTCGTCACACGTCATTGGTTCGATTAGGTTAGATCAGACTCAAAGACTGCTCCACACAAAACGTTTGTGTTTAATTTCGTCGTACCCAAATGACTTCGTAAGGTTAGTTCGTTCTGGTTAGATCAGACTGAATAAATCCGCAACTATCTCACTTAAATCTTATCATTTTTCAATAAATTGATAGAGGGTGGCAAATATATCGGGGCCACAAATGTATGGGGCCGGATCTGTCGTGGATCGAAGGAGTCTGGGTAGTCATGAATAAATTATTTTCGACACGAATTAAACAATATTATGTTTCCCCTCTGTTTCATGTAAATTTTCTGCAAGTTTGGTTAGGTTATGAGGCGCATGTTTCATTTTGAGTTAATGAATGCCAGAAGAAATAATGTTCACTGAATTATTTCAAACTATTCCAGAAGAACGCCCGGACCGTTACACAAACTTTCCAATTAAATCGTGAGACCACCTAAGAGCAGAATGCTCTACTGAGGTTTCTGAAAACTTTACCAGATTCGAAATGCAAAAGTTCACAACTAAAACTTATTATTCATATGCATCGTGTAACGAAATAGGATCATTTCAGTCTGCCAGATATCTGCATTTGAATAGAGCTACTAAAACTCTGAGAGCTTGTTTCGAATTTTCTCGTTGGACGTCCAGGCAATTTAATGATTTCGGAATCCTCTTACACGGATCAGTATAAATACTCGTGAAATTTGGATTATAGAGATTCCAAGCAATTATCAGTCCTGTGAGTGCAGCGGATTTTGAATACTAAAATTAATTACAGTAAAAGTTGGTCATTCCTCTAATGAGTGCTAAATGCAATTATAACGAATGGTCATGAAATGGACGTGGATAATCTATTTGATTACAGAATGTTGATATTACAGGAGAATAAAATTCTTTTTATTCGACAATGCGTAAACTGGGATTTTAGTATCGTAAAGATTCATATTACGATATGATATGGTCAATTTGTCAAACGTGGTCGTTAGACCAAGTATTTTGCGTCAAATTTTACTTGAAATTCATCATTAAATAATACGACGAAAATTGAAAACTCAATAAGATTAAACTTCTACCACTTGCTACAATTTTCAATAATAACTGTCGCAACTGACTTCTCCAACATACACAAATTAATTTCAGTGAAAATATGATCAAGATGTTTATAAAATCTGCGACTGAATGTCGCTATTTTTCATCGTTCAAGGTAACCTCTTGGAGAAGGTATTCATGTTGGAATGAGAAACATTCTCGATTGAAAATTGACAAACATGACTTCTATGGAAATGGAGAAAACCTACGATGAAAATCAGGTTATTTCTTGGCAATGAGTTTGTAACAGAGGTATGAAAGAAAAATAAGGAAGGCAGTACACAGGAGGGAGAACAGTACATCATTGTGAGTGCTATTTTCTCCGTTTGCTTGTACCTGTGGTAGTGCTGGTAGGAGAGTCAGGTTCGGATGATTTCGGAAAAGGATAAAAGCCACACAAATTGACAAGATTGAGTTTCATATTATGATGATCGAGTCTCCATGCATCCCGTAAGTATCAGAGTATGACCAAGCTGCCTTATCTTCAAGCGTTTCTAAAATATCTTGGATATTTTCTTGAGATGAAGTTAAATTTATGTACGGTATATTAACTGTCCAATTTGTATTTAGGCATTCTGATATGTTGCTGAACGAAGGATTTCAGGTTAGACCAGGCAGCAGGAATGATGTGTGAAATAATAGCTGTGTGGGGCAATGTTTTTATACTGCGATATTTTTTTGGTATTATTTCCTCATTGTTTAAAGATAATTTAGAGTTACAGGGAATATGTGCTTTTACTGCCCGACGCCTCCACCACGTGTCGCAACTCAGAAACCGCTTGGCTTTTCGAGAGGATTTTTAGCTGTGATTCATCCAACCCACATTCATCCAAATAATGAAAGAACTCATTTTTTAAAACAAATTAATATTTAATGACACAAGAAAATTAAATAAAAGAACGAAGCTGCTACGCTAGCAGGACAAAAACTAAACAAATGAATTATGAACAAATATATAAATATAAATACTACTTACAATGTGCTGGTGACCAGCAGAGCCAGAGATGGGGAGATGCCAAACATTTTTAAATAATAATTAATTTTCGAGCTGTCTTCAACTCAGCTGACGAGTGACGAGTGATAAGAATGAAATCATGAATGAATCTTGACCTGCCCAAAAGGTGTATTTATAGAGAAACAATATGATGAGCTTGCATTTATCGTCAGGTCGCTGCACGGCATAAAAATGCTTACCTTCTCTGTGAAAGTCTGTGAATTTCGAGCATAGAAATATATATTATATACCCATGCCAAAAGTGTTGTAAAAAGTTCAGGCTAGTCCGTAATGCGCATGCGCGTCATTAGCGATTTTTGTAACAGGCCCGGTTTTACTAAAATATTATGGTACTTGTGAAGATTAACAAACGTTAATTCTGAATCTCGGAGAATAAGGTTGGAAACCTCATTGTACTCATACCTGTTATTTGTATTAAGCCGATTTGAATACATATTTTCACATATTTATGGTCCCAAATATTCAGTAAAGGCCATCAGAAAGTAGAGTACGGTTATTATTATTATTTATCGCTCTGAAGCGACTGATTATTCGTATCTCATTCACTTTTCAGCTGTAGTTGACCAACATAAACCTACGGAACCACCCCAAATCCTCGGTGAGAATTTCAAGGAAGTACTGGATTGGAAAATAAATTGAAAGTACAAAAAACTATGAAAATTTTTTTCAGCTAATATCATGAATAATTTCAACTCAAATTGGATTCATAAAATTGGATGCTTGGAAGCTCGAGGTTTTTTTTCTAGAACGATTCATGTCAAAATATGCAACTGCATTTGATTTGAATCATTTGAAGAGATTAACATGCTATTTCTACGAGTATTTCTGGTTGTATTACCTTAGTGCGACTTCCACAATGGTGGTGCATGAAAAAGTGAGACCAGAAGCATTTTCTTTACCATCAAAGAAAAGCACTTCCATATTGACAATCATTTTCTGATGCGATTCTATGTATGTTTAGTACTTTTTGTAGGAATCTAGATCTCATAATATAAGTAAGCGTGTGGCAGAAAGATGTATCACTCGCTATGCATGTTTACGCAGACACAGTATTGGTACTGCACTATATAGGTTTCAAAGTATTCTATTGTCGTTTTCACATGAATCTTCATGAGGAAAATGTCTGCCATAATTTACAATTTTCTCACTCAAATGTTCTGTTATGGGGTCTCTCGATCCTTAAGAACAATAACCAAAAATCATGCCTTTTTTGTCAAGAAAAATTATTATTTGACCAATTTTGAGCAAAGCATATAGGTACATAAAAAATTTAATTATCTACCAAAAATGATTTATTTCAGGTATTTTTCCTCAACAGTTCATTGTTTATTTGTAGGGATGAGAAACGGCTTTATTAGAAATTGTCTTTAAAGGAACAAGATTAATACAAATTCACGAATTATGAAAGAATAACCAACGACAACAAACCACACAAAACGACAAGAGAAAATCTGAAATTCTTAAAACCGTCTCTGATCTCTGACAAGAGTGACAGATCTTAGTGACAAGTCTTCCTGTTGATGAAAAAGCACTGTTGCACGGTCATTATAATTACAGTAGCATAGGGTACATTATTGTTTTGAATAAGTTTCTTTCGCGCCTAAAATCCGTAGTAATCTATCTCTAAAAGGTTCTTTTCGGTTTGAAATGCACTGTCAAATTTCTCTCTTTCAAATGACATGTGTTTTATGGCCTCATAACAAAAAACTCTGAATTGGAACACCAAATTATTGACAACGATCTACCCAAACTACACTGATGACGCGCATGCGCACATCGTATACGGGTCACATACGCGGCATGCTTTTCGCCGCGAAAATTGGCGGGATTAGCATTCTAGAGTAAATATATAATATATATTTCTATGATTTCGAGCTAGCTTATATTTCTGTATCCGGTAATTTTATCAATTTTGATGTCTATGAACTTGAAGAATCAAACTATGGAATTATGAAAACAGAGTGGTTTGATTTTAAAATTTAGAAGTTGAAGTTGAGGGATCTTGAATCTTTGAATTTGCTTAAATAGATTTGGCTTATTTTATGATTCTTTTATATACTTGACAATATCTAACAGAAAACAACTACATCCCGGCTAAAGCAACACTGTAATCTGAACTACATCTGATAGATATTATGAAAAGACCCTATATAACTTGAAAGAAAGAATCCAAAAGTAGAAATTTCCATTTTCATTCAGATAGTTGAAATGAAACAAAGCGATTTTTCGACAAAATGGTTAAGGCTTTCGCGGCCATAAACATTTTGTCAAAAACCTCTACGGGGAGGAAATATGGAGACAATACAGAGCAATTTTTTGTAATATCTGATAAATAACAAATACTTCCCCGGCTAAGGCAACGCTGTACATCTGATAGATATTGCGTAAAGACTCCATATAACTTGAATTGAAAAATCCGAAAGTGCTTCGCCTCATTCAACAAATATCACGATCATCAAAAAAGTTCTACTTTACTAACTTGTTCCATAAATAACTACACGCGTTTTAGGTTTCTCGTGGAAGAAGTAAAATGCGTATGTTCGAAAAAAATTAAGAAAACGAAGGAATGAGAGATATGAACTGACATTATTCTGTAATTTTTTAAGGTTTACATTACAGTGTTATGATAATTTTCAGATATGTCAAAATTATTGTGCATATATGGTTTCGTACTACTTTCCATGCTAAAGTACCCCGTTAAATAATATTTTTGAAAACTATTCATTAGTTAATACCGGAGACAAGTTCTTTAATGAATTTAGTCGGCTACCCACCGCTATTGTTTATTTAGTGTACTCCGCTTTTGCTCAGAAACACTATATTATGATACCTTATTTACTTACTATGTATCTATGTTATTTTATTATTGAGGTTAGGTTATAGTTTTTGTGTTTTTTAATATTTTATTATGAAGTATTTTATTGATTTAAATCAAACCTATATATGTATGTATCCGTAAATAAACATTCATTCATTCATTAGTAGAATTATCTGACTTGCAATTTATTTTATTTATTTATTTATTTATTCAGATTTGGGATACAAACAGGTATAAACCCAAAACAGTATCCACTGATACTTATACATATCTCTCAGTTTACAAAAACTAACAAAAAAAAAACTTAAATTGTAGATATTCTTAAAATACATTACAAATATAGATTACATATGAAAAATTTGTTTGGTTCTTGTTTTAAAACGAAATAAAGATATACAGGAAATATCAATCTCCGAGCAGTACTTATTGAAACTATCGCTAAGCCTAGGAATAGGGGCGTTTTGACCCAGGTTGGTGTGTTTAAAACTTACATTGAGAAATTGCCTATTTCATGTGTTTCTGGATGGTATGTGGATAGATACTAAGGACAGTAGTTCGGAAGCATCATAATAATTCCTGATTCTAAACATAAAAACCAAGTCTGATATAATTCTTCGTTTTTCTAATAGTAAAATGTTGAATGTTAATCTTGCTGAATGTAAATTTTCAACATTGTAAACACCATTTACTCTGAAGTTTAAAAATCTTATGAATCTATTTTGGATTCTCTCAAGTCTAACTTTATAGAGGTTATAGCGAGGACTCCAGATAACGCTGGCAAAACTCAATCTACTATGTACATTAGCAAAATATAATGATTTGATGGCCTTTTGATTGTTGAAAGTTTTGCAAATCCTTCTAATAAATCCTAACATCCTGCTGCATTTGTTTACGATATATTCGCAATGTAAATTGAAACTCAGCCTATTGTCAAAGATGACTCCTAAATCCTTAATGTGGTCGACCTTGTCTAGATTTTTCCCAAGTAGATTGTAATCGAATTCAATTGAATACTGATTTATTGTAAATGAGATTGTCAAGCATTTATTCAAGTTGAGGAACAATCTGTTATAGTTGCAATATTGAGAGAATCGATAAAGGTCAGATTGGACGTTTAAACAGTCTGCATTCGACTTTATCTTTTAAAATATCTTCAGGTCGTCAGCGTACAATAATATTTTGGAAAATATCTTTTTACGTCATTTATAAAGATTAAAAATAATAGGGGACCCAGGTGGGAGCCTTGTGGTACTCCCGACGTTACAGCAATAGGTGTTGATTTGAAACCATTTATTGTCACAATCTGCGATCTAACAATATAACAACTTGGAAGAGAATCGTGAAAGATATATTCAGTATGGAATAATTATAAGTTTCATGAATTCGTCAATGTGTCAAGATAAAATCCATGGTAGCGTGACCAAGCTGTAACAAAAACCATGAAAGTACACTACATCTCCACTGAATAAGAATGCACCAATTGTAAATTTACCCTAATTGTTCTGTATATGAAACCGCAAAAATGCTGAATTTTACACAAAATGTTCAAATTATTTGACGTAGATCTCTTTTAAGAAAGAGAGAGGGATAGGGAGAGAGGGTGGGAGGGAGAGAAAGTGAGTGATTTATTTATTTATTTATTTATAACACAGAAAACAAACAGGTTCACACCTAATTATATGTTTTCATTATATCCTACAATACATGTAACATTTCGTGTTTTAAAGTACAGAGTAAGAAACGTAAAATAGAAATATGATCAATATGTTCTATAAAACAGTAGAGATACTAGCATGGCAAAAATGATATCAATATCAATGAATTACTGCTGATAAGAGGTCCGTAGTATCTGATGCATAAATATCTGTTAGATGTTGTTCAATATCCGTCGTAGTATTTAGCCTGAAAAGTTAATATTCTCTATCAAATGAAGCTCTCCGGAAAAAAGGTCTCAAACTATGCTCAAATTCTAGCAATAACTCTATCCGGATGACGGATAATCTAGAACTTGAAATGGAGTCTTCTTGGAGGAACGTTACTCAAATAATCGTCAGATATAGTTCAACGTCTTACTCTCCGCCAAAAGAGTTTTTAGATTATTTTTCGAATTCTCTCGAATGCAAAATTTCCTTTTAATTTCTTGCTTCATCAAAATTTCTTTCACTTATCACTATTGTGGATTATAATTATTAAACAATTTCATTTATTTCAGTTGATCAAGCTTTGTCTATGAATTATAACATTTCTGATAATAATAGTACATTATGTAACAAGAGTTATAAAGTCCTTTCAGTAACTAGAATTTCAAGCACGAGGGCAGCTTAGCGAGTGAAAGATTACCGAGTACAGTTTTTCTACGAACTAATATCAAAACAACAAAATTGTATTTCACTCATTTACAAATTGACGTCCAGTTTTGGTTTTCGTGCCAAAAATAGTTACTAGCAGTGCTGTTGTTGTGTTGTGAGCTTTTTCAATTTTTCATATTTCTTTCCTCCGACAAGTTCCTATAATTCCAATAATCAGCCAAACTTCAAAATTCATTTGAAGGGATTATGACCATCATACTCTGCGACTGTATGCAACCAAGAAGAGACGTCAGAAATGTTGGTTGTAGTCCACTGAATTTGCATCAATAATTTTGGAGACTACGGATTAAGACAAAAGTATGTAGCTTTCCTTCGTGAATAAGGAGTTTTTATCAGGCACAGAAGATAAACTTTCACTTTCGTATATATGAACTTTCAGTAAAGAATTCTAATAAAGATGGGAATCATCTGAACAATCCCGATTGCCATCATGAAATTCGAAAATTATTGTTAACAGTATATGACACTAAGATAAAAAACGATTAAATTTCCACAGATTTATTGTCTACGCGACATGTTTCGATACACAGTATTTTTCTCAAGCGAATGTAATACATGTGTATTATATTCGCTTGAGAAAAATACTGTGTAACGAAACATGTCGCGAAAACAATAAATCTGTGGAAGTTTAATCGTTTTTTCCCTTAGTGTCATATACTATGAATTTTTATCAAGTAACGGCCACATCAATCCAAAAAAAGATTGTTACCAGTATCTAACAGTATGTAACAGACCTAGTTTCATAGCTCAACAATCTTCTAAAATAAAACAGTACCCATAGTGATGTATTCAAAGAATGGAGTTGCCAAGGTAACGTTTATAAATATTTTCTTCAATCACAGTTTGTATGTGATTACTCGATCATTTAGCACGGTCCATATCCATTTGCTAAATGTCATATCAGTTACGTGAATAACTTCAATTTTATCGTGTGTTCTTTCCATTTCCAGAGGAGTCATGTATTGATTCAATTTTCAATTGAGAATGTTTCTTCCTACAAGAAGAAGAATATTATGACTACACAACTATTGACTTTGATTAACGTCGCAGCCTTGCTTCCGAGAACTGAAAGTGGAATATCGAAGTAAACTACAATTTACAAGCCAATACGAAATATGTCAAAATACCATCGAAATATTATATTGTTCATTTTCGATTGTATTCATCAGATCATATTTCATACTTTTATTCTAACAGTCGAATCCCACTAGGCGTAAAAATATCATTTCCATTTTGCAAGAAATGTTTCATCGGAATGAGTGAATAAATCAGTTATAATTGAAAATTACTCATTTATGAAACCGAGTTTCTCGTAATTTATACTATAATTACAAATTTTTGAAGGCTGCAATCAAACCGTGTGATCTATTTCCTGTAAAAACAAGACTCACTCCATTGTTTTTGGAGTTCAAGGAACTGTTTTGAATTTCTAATTCAGTCGAAATATTTAATTACCCTCCACCCCATTTTGTTTCCACAGGCTTACGGAAATTCAGCGATTATGAAGGCACTGCAGTCGAAAAGACATTTACCCACTCGTGTATTCCTGTCCAACGTGCTGGTAAATACGGTTCAAATTTAAGTCTGGTTGGTAGGATTTCATATTCGCCCTTTTCTTTCCATTATTTTGAGAACGAATAATTTGTTACCCCTTTAGCACACTCTTTGTACACATTCCAAGGCATGCATTTTGATTACGAAGTAGACCGCGTTTTGCAAGACTCGACCAAGAGAAACAACTTTTCAGTGGAGTGGAGAAACTTCACCATTCAATTAAAAACCAGTGCGTCAGTGTTTGATGGGTTTGAACCACCTACAGAATCCTACTTGCAATCCAAATAATTGAAACACTATATTGCTGGTTACTGTTTGTGAGTACAAGAAGTATCAAAACTTTAAAATGACATCAAAAATTTATAAGAACAACACTACAGAAAAATAAATAAAATTCAAGATAAGTATCACTCTGCCAGAGGGAAGGATGGAAGAAATTGAACTACATTTTGAAGTGAAGGTTTACTCCTGGCAAAAAATTTGAAGGGTGGAGGGGAAAATGAGGAGTGAACAATGGAAAATGTGGGATGGATACATCGGGTAATGCGGTGTTCTGTCATATAAGTAGGGGTGGTGGTACTGATAATCCGGAGGTAAAGCGCTAGGAAAAATTTGGGTGCGGGGTGGCTATTTACCATGAAAAAAAAATTTCATACAAACTTCGCAGATCTATTTGAGGACAATAAAATATTTATTAAAATGCGTTTTCCCGATATATCGTCTCGTTTTCGAATTATTTGCGTTTTTAGAAAAATATGTAAAAATTTCAAGTTCATAATTTTTCGCTTTCACTGTCTAGGTTTGAGCTATACTATGTATTCTGGTTACTTCTATTTTTTGTTTTTCATGTCAGAAGAAGTTTTTATTTTGATATCATATTTTTTTTTCTATAAGGAATACTGTAGGTACTACCAAACTTTTTGTTATACATACACATTGTAAGGAACAATAAATGAAATGAATGAATAAGAATGTTTATTTAATCACATTTTCCCAATATATCGTTTCGTTTTCGAGTTATTTGTTTTTAGAAAAATGTGTTGAAATTCCAAGTCTATAATTTCTCGCTTTTTTCCCATACCATTGATATCACGGAAAAAAAATTCCCATATTTTTAAGTAGATTTTTAAGAGGTGATTAAAAATTTTCTTGTAAAATTTGAAAATCTGTCGCCATATTTGAGTTTTTGGAAATAAAAAAATGCAATGCTCTGTTCATTTTTCGACATCTTGTTTCGGTTCGAATTTTTTGTGTTTTTAGAAAAGAAAATGTGAAGTCCATATTTTTGTTTAATTTCCTGGACTGGTGATATTACAGAAAAATTCATTTAAACTTTTCGTAGATTTTCATAGGGCGATCAAAAAATATCTCTCGTGAAACTGAAACTTTTGATTCAGTTTCAAAGTTCAATGTTTCGTTATTAAATAATCTGTTGTGAATTTATCTTTGAAAAACCTCGGATTGAAATACTTATGAAAGTTTTCCAAAAATTTATTTTTTATTATTGACATTTTCATAGGTGCCTCAATAGTAAAATAAAAATGAATACAGAGGAAAATAACATATACAAAAACAGTTTCAACATTCTCCCCCCGCAAAATTATTGAACACCATACGATTCGGTGGTTTCACCACACGTCCTCTTCTAGTTGTAAATTCTCCTCTCTTATCTTGAACCTCTTCTTCGTTTCTATTTCCTTGGTTTTCTTCCTCTAGCTGCTCTAACTGGTTTCCTCCTTCTTTTCGCTCTAGCTGTTTTTTGTCTTCAGTACTCCCATTAGAGTTTGTACGAACTGTTTCGGGTTCCTCGTTCAAGTCGTTAGATGATTTCATCGTACCTTCAATTTTCATCGGATGCAATCGTTGGAAATGTCGTACATGCTCGCCAGATTTTGTTTTTATTCTGGCCACTCTTGAAACTCTATCTCTTCCGGGATAAATTTCCAATATTTTTCCCATCTTTCAATCAGTCCGTTTCACATTATCTTCGCCGATGAGTACAATATCACCAACCACTAGCTCACGAGGCTTTCTTTGACCACAGTTGAACAGTTCCGCAAAATATTCCTTTTTGAATCGTGTCCATAGTCCATCTCGAAGTTCCTGTATATATCTCTGTCTCTTGATTGAGCTGGTTCTGTCTATTTCATCAAATTCAGGTATGTCACTGTTGATAAAATCACTTATGAATATGGAAGGGGTTGAAGGGCTCAGATATTTTTCGTCGTCAGAAGAATAAGTTAAGGATCTGCTGTTTATCACCGCTTCACAGTCGCATAACAGAGTTAATAGTTCTTCATAACTGATTGATGATCTTCACAAATTTCTCTTCAGATTTTTAACGATTCGAACCATGCGTTCCCACCATTCTCCCCTCCCGGCAGCGGTTGGTGCATTGAAAATCCATTTTATTTTATGAATGGAGGAATATTCTAATATCTTGTCCCAATCAATTTTCTTCATTAAATTAAAAGCACCAAGAAAATTGCTACCGTTGTCAGATTAAATAGTAGAAACTCTTCCTCTCTGAGCTGAAAATCTCTGCAAAGCTGATAAAATTGCTTCAGTTGAAAGTGAATTTGCTAATTCCAATTGGACGGCTCTATAAACTGCGCAGATAAATAGAACTATCCAAGCCTTTGATTTATCTTTGAGATATAGTGGTCCAGCTAAGTCTATACCTACAACATCAAAAGCTCTTTCACTTGTTATTCTTCCTTTAGGTAAAGGAGCAAAAGGTGTTTCTAAAGGTATCTCTTACATACTTGCCTCACAGTTTTTCGTCCTTTCAAAATCCAGAATTTTTCCCTCAGTATACTTAACAGTGTTTGGACTCCTGTGTGACAATTTCTAATATGGTAATCCTCTATAAACCTATTTACTAATTCGTGCTTGATCGGAAGTAAAATTGGATACTTGAAATCTTCCTCACAGTATCCCAAAACTAGTCGTGTCTTTATCCTCTATAGTTTCTTGTCATCTTGGAATCTATTTTTGTCGATTTCCGCCGACGTTCGCATGAAATGTTTTCTGATTATTTCTCGTTCTCTTCTATACTTTTCCATAATCACGGTCGCCAAATGTTGTGAATGTACTAATTTATCTTTGTATAACCTCGGATTGAAATACTTATGACAGTTTTCCAAAAATTTATTTTTTTTCATTGACATTTTCATAGGTGCCTCAATAGTAAAATAGAAATATATACAGAGGGAAATAACATACAGGGTGTCAATTTGAAAACTTCCCACCCTTAATATCTTCCTTCCAGTAAACAATATGAGTAATCGAAAAAACAGGTCAATTTTATTGTCAAGGGGGACACTTTCAAGGACTATTTGTAGCCCTCGTGGTTCAACCCCCTAGGAGGGGTAGATGTTACCCTTAGAATTTTAAATGGGAAGGGGGGTCAAGTGGCACATCATTTTGATGGGCGTTCAATTCTTGTTCCAATGGTACCCTGACTTATTATTTTGTGATGAGCATTTTCCGAAAAATTGCGTTCTAAACTAACAGAAGTAATTATTAGAACGCCTATACTGAGATGCATGGTTTGGCCAGAACTGGTTAGAATATTAGGTGGTACCGTTCCAACCCTTTATTAGGGGTAACATTAGCCATTAGCTCCAAACACTTTACATAAAAAAGTAGTCTAATAGTAAAACGTAAATGGTAGTAAAGTTGTGTTTATTAAATGCTGAATTTTTAAGTGTCATCGCAGAAATTGTACAGATAGCCTTCCTTTTTTGCTACTTCTGCTGTAAAAAGTTTCTGTTTTCCGGCAAAAAATTGGTTAGCAAATTTGAACTATGTGGTAGTATTGTGAATACCGTTGTACCTGTTGGGCTGTTTAGGAATTATTTTGGAAGTTGGAAAGTGCGCACGAAGGGCAGCATGTCTTTTTAACGAAAGACATCCAAATTGTAATGTAAGTCACCGGTATGTGCTTGATTTGGTGAATAAGTTTTACGAAACTGGTTCAGTGACAAATAAAAAAAGAAATAACCCCAGAGTACTAAATGACGCAGCTCAAATTGAAGTTTTGGGAACATTTGCTGCAGAGCCCACGAGCTCCTTACGATCAGTATCAGAACAGACGGGAATGTCACGCGAGACTATAAGAAAAGCATTGAAAATGTATAAATTTCATCCATATAAAATGCAGATTCTTCAAGAGCTCCACGAGGATGATTATGATAGAAGAATAGAGTTTTGTGAAATCATGTCTCATCGAGTCAATACCATCCCTAATCTTCTGTTAAACATCTGTTTCAGCGATGAGTGTTCATTTTTTCTGAATGGCAATGTTAATAGACAAAATTGTCGCTATTGGAGTGACGAAAATCCACATATTTTTCGGGAAGGGCATACACAACACCCACAAAAAGTTAATGTTTGGGCTGGTATTCTTGGAAATGCCATTCTTGGTCCATTATTTCTGGAAGAAAACTTGACTGGCAATCTGTACCTTGATATGCTTGAAGAGACCATCGATCCTCTTATAACTCACGAGCTAGAAACTCAAATTGATGCAGAAGGTAATGAACTTTTGCAGGAGGATCTGTTACATTTCCAGCAGGACGGTGCTCCACCTCATTATTTTCTTCCCGTCCGACAGTGGTTAAACGAGAGATTTCCGGGTAGATGGATTGGCAGAAGGGGAGCAGTTGAATGGCCTCCGAGATCACCGGATTTAACACCCTTAGATTTCTTTCTTTGGGGGCATCTTAAATCCGTTGTTTATAAAACACAACCTTCTGATATTGACGAACTTAAAAGACGAATTACAGCAGCATGCCGGTCAATTCCTAGTGAAGTTTTCCGTAATGTTAGAGGGGAGTTCGAAAACAGACTGTATTACTGTTTAGAGCAAAATGGACAACATTTCGAACAGCTAATAAGATAAGCGTAAGTAGATTTTATGTTGGAAATGTCTTTCTCGCAAATTAAATTTTATTGTGTAGAAGGAAAATAACCACCAAATAAAAAATCCCATGCGTAATAAATTTATTCCTGTCATTCAAGGGTTGGAGCGGTGCCACCTACTCTTCTAACCATTTTTATTAAAGGGAGTCAATACAATAATGCATCTCAGTATAGGCGTTCTAATAATTACTTCTGTTAGTTTAGAACGCAATTTTTCGGAAAATGCTCATCACAAAATAATAAGTCAGGGTACCATTGGAACAAGAATTGAACGCCCATCAAAATGATGTGCCACTTGACCCCCGTTCCCATTTAAAATTCTAAGTGTAACATCTACCCCTCCTAGGGGGTTGAACCACGAGGGCTACAAATAGTCCGAGAAAGTGTCCCCCTTGACAATAAAATTGACCTGTTTTTTCGATTACTCATATTGTTTACTGGAAGGAAGATATTAAGGGTGGGAAGTTTTCAAATTGACACCCTGTATACAAAAACAGTTTCAACACAATCATCAACCATTTGTCAGGCCTGTTTGGATAAATACTGATTTTTAAAGTGTTTTTCATTCTAAATACAATGATGTATCACACATGGCATATTAATAATGTGTCAGATCATCTCGACTTCAAAAAAAAAAAATTGAAACAGGCCTAATTGAAAAAAAATAATTGTGTAATTAAATATCCTTGATGTGGATGAGATAAAAAAGTTTTGATATAGTAAATGATTGGTGAAAGTCAAAAAATGCATGATTATGGCTGAAAAAGATCTGATGCTGGTTCTTTCACCAGTTGCACCTCAGCCTCTTGGGCTTTTTGTGCATTCCAGTTTGTTTCACAGCACCCACTCCGTAACTCTAGTCCCCTGTACCAGTCTGTACAGGTTCTTCACCGGTTGACTGTTGTATTCTTCGGGAGATAGTCTGGGTTTCTCGAATATTGCCTGTCTCTTGCAGTCTAGTGCCTCGCATTCTGACAGTACGCGTTTGGCTGTTTCTGTCCCTTTGCCACATTGTCTGCAGGAAAGTTCTCCGTTGTACAGCCCCATTTTGTGCAGGTGTTTTCTCATTGGGCTGTGACCAGTGAGAAGGCCCATTATCGTTGATTCCTGCTCATTTTGAGTAGTTCTTCAGTTTTGTGTTTTGACGGTTCTTTAATGTATGTTTTCCCGTGGTGCATGAGAGGGGCTTCGTTCCACCTCTCTCTTTGTTTTCGTTTGGTCCAGTCCCGAATGCATCCTCGAATGTCGGATTTAGTAATCCCGAGTGCGGATTCTGGGACAATATAAGGAGTTGATACAGTGATACATAATGGAATTTAAAAAAAAGATACATCAAAATACTGTATTCTTCGAAATAGGACCGAGTAAAAAAAAATTAAGTTGTACATGGTTGTTCGAAAACAAAACGACAGCCAGTGAAAGTGATATCATCACAAGAAAGCTTATAAAAAGTGTAATGTCTTTTGCAAATGAAACAATACAACGTTTTGTTGATAACTGATTATATTGAATGGCCAATATTTAAAGTGTCACATAAAACTGAAACTGCCTGAACACTCGTAGTGCAAAAAGTGTAACAAGAAATGGTATGATTGAAATACTTTCATACACTGGCAGTCACAATAATTAAATATATACTAGCATACCAAATACACAACAAAAAGTTTGTTTAACGAAGTATTTTTTATCGTGTCTCACCTCTGACAATAACACCAGATAAAATGTGAAAAACGTAAAGTCAAGAATACTTTTGGAAATTTCAAGCTTCCAAATAGATGTTACGCAATTTTTTCCCATTCAACCAAAACTGTATCATTTTTCGCTTAAGATATCCCCGTGTTGGACAATCATATCATGAACTCACTGTATATTTGCTTCAATATCCAGATTTGATATATACCCAGATTTGATATATACCCATATTGGCTCAATATTATTTGGCGATCAGACAATTTTGTTGGAATTAATTTCTTGTGATTTATTCCAATCATTTGAAAGTTACTTTCAAAGAGTTTGGTGTACTTTTTCTCTGAATAGGACCAACCAAATTTTAAGCTAAACGAACACCATTTCAATGAGACAAGAAATGTTCAGATCGTCTCGAATGAACTATGAAAAACTAATCAACCGCTGGAGGAGATGAAAAAACATTTTAAGCGGAAAGTTGGTCTCGTAATTAGGTCCAATTGTGAATGATGACTTTTTAAATTCTCCTTCAACCCGTAAGTAAAATATACTACGCATAGAATCGTTGGCAGAGTTCCGGTTTCCCGAACTCCATTCATTGGATTGAATACAGCGAAAATTAATACGAAATCCCTGAAAGTGTGAATAGGTTTTCGGGTGATAAAGGTTAAAATCAACCCTTGCTGGAGTGGAAGGAATGTTTCGAAAATAATGAGCTTTCTGCTCCGTCGTATTCTTTTGTATACCGAAATCATATTCGGTATTTATCTGAAGTTATGCGGTGGAAATGAACTGACTACCTAATAATCAGCGCAGGGCGACAAAGGATTTTCTCCCTCAACTCATTCATTTCGAAATATCAGAGAGTGATAATTCAAAATGGGGAAGTCGACGGGCTCGGAATCTCTTAAGGCAAGAAATGCCTGGGAGATCATTCCAGAAAGGAGGAATCTCATTTTGTATTCAATAAGTTATTGTGAAGTTGTGATAATTGCTCCGTATTTCTAACAAAAAAATTGAGAAAAATAATATTATTGCATTTGCATTTGCAAAATGTAAGGTCATTGTGATAATTTTGTAAATTCAGGGGCTTTGTTATAACATAAAAATGTATTAAAATAACAATACGCTGGTTGGTCATAGAGGGCACTTGCAATTGCGTCCTCTGATGATTTGAGGAACGTTGCACAAGTAGCTGTTAGATTTAATTCAATACCCGTCGTGGTCTTAGCCAGGGGAGTAGTTGATTTCTGACAGGTCCTTGCCATAATAAGCCTACATAGTTAGGTGTTTATGGGAGTAAAGGGTTCATCATAGGTCGGTAACGACTGTTCGTTAGCAAACGATCTCCCAAAGATTTCTGTCTTCTTCAACAATACGCTTGTTAGAATCTATAATACTGGGTCAAAAATATTATTTTTTTACAATTGTCCAAAAAACTTGACATTTCTGCATCTCTGTTGATGCGTATATAATAATAGTATTCTTTTATTGTTCATCCGATACATACATATTATATAATATACATACATGATAATATAGGGTGGAACACATAAAAAAAATACATATGAGATCTGATGAACAAATGGCTTCTTGGTTCAGATATCAAAGGGGGGAGCCTTAGATTCTGTTCTTCCACCAGTGTCATGAGAATATGAAAAGTATGGAACGGAAATGGCTAGGAGAAAAGAAGAGAAAGGAGACGAAAGAGCAGAAAAGAGAAGAGAGAGACAGAATAGTAGGGAAGAGAGAAAAAAATCAGCTATTCAATAGATGCTGTTTATATTTCATCTTAAATGCAAGTGGACTCATGTTGACGTCAGAGAAACTTAGTTTCATCAAATTATTGAGATTAGCGGATGTTGTAGGAAAAAGATCTCTTGAAAATTTTTTTTCGATGGGTTGGTACTGAGAGTAAGCTTTTTCGCCGACTATTCAAATTATGAACGTCAGTAAGATATTTATTATGTGAGTAAGGTGGTGACTTATACTTTATAATTTAAAAAAATAAACATGACATATATGTAATTGTCGACGATTGTGCATGTTGAGCCATTAACATTCCTTACGTTTATGAGAAACTCGTTGACGCAGACAGGACGCAGACAGGAGTTTTGATCATTTTGTATACGATTTCTATCAACATTGTCTAAACAGTGACCATAGACGTTATCGCAGTGATCGAAGTGGGATAGTACAAGATGATCACATAATATCCTTTTGATACCTAAATCCAAGCAATTTCTCTGCGCATAAATTAATTTGAGAGTTGAATAAGCTACTTGTAATTTTTTCGATTAAATCTGATTCTATTGTCAATAATTGACATTGTTTATGAACGGAATATTATCTTCTCCTATTTTCAGATTTGAATTTTCTAGAAGAGTGGGTCGAACTGAGTTATTACAGAAAAGAAGTTCATATGATTTGTTTGCATTTAATTGAAGTAAATGATCTGAAGATGCTTTATATAATTCTTCCAGGTCGGTGTTGATCGAATTTACTGCATGATCCAAATTTTCATATTTGAAAGAGGTGTATATTTGAGTATTATCGGCGTAAAAGTGATAGTTGCAGAAGGTGAGTGCGTTTTGAAAATTTGACGTATACATAGTTTAAAGCAAAGGTTCCAAAATACTTCCTTGCGGGACATCTGATTCAACTTTGATTATTGAGGACCTCTCATTATCAACTTGGACTTGCTGGCATCGGTTGGTAAGGAAGGATTCCAAAATTCGCGTAGAACTCAGTGAAAATCCTAAATAATGAGATATACAGGGTGTTTCATAATAAATGCGCAGGACTTCTGGATGTGATAGCTCGTTCAAAAATATGAAAAAAAGTTTTTATTAACTTATCCTCTAAAATTCAACATTTTCGAGATATAGGGTGTTGAAATTTAGAAAAAATTATAGTTTTTTGCGAATATCTATGGAACCGTTCATCGAACAAAAAACAGATTTTGAATGCATTCATAATAAGCTACGTTTTGTGCAGATTTTTTATTTTTTCAAATTCATAATTGGTGAAGATTTTGAAGGGGTAGTGGGTGTTTTTTTCTCCAACTTCTACGCCACTGGAAAAAGTATGATTTTGAGCCTCCTACTTGAACCGCCATTGTTTTCTTCACAAAAAAGATGCTCATGGTCATAAGCTCTAAAGTTGACCGTCTTCAAGAAAAATCAACTTTCATGTTGAAAAACATGTTAAATTTTTTTAAATAATTTTTTTCCTAGTTATACAAAATTTATTTAAACGTTAAAACAAGTAACAAAACCAAACGTTGAGTTCCTAATTGCAAAAAAAAAACAATAACAATCATACTCAGTTGAATTGTTGGAAATGTCCGCCGCTTGCTTTAATGCACGCAGCAATTTTTCGAGGAAAAAACATTATTTAAACAATATGAAAGTTGAGTTTTCTTGAAAACGGTCAACTTTAGAGCTTATGACCAAGAATATCTTTTTTTTTGTGTAGAAAACATTGGCGGTTCATATAGGAGGCTCAAAACTTTACTTTTTCCAGTGGCGTAGAAGTTGGAGAAAAAACACCCACTACCCCTTCAAAATTTTCACCAATTGTGAATTTGAAAAAATAAAAAAATCCGTACAAATCATAGCTTATTATGAGTAGAAAATGCCTACGAAATCTGTTTTCTGTGCGATAAACGGTTCCAGAGATATACGCAAAAAATTATTATTTTAAAATTTCAACGTATCTCGAAAATGGTGCATTTTAGAGGGTAAGTTGATAGAAACTTTTTTTCATATTTTTGGACGAGCTATCACATTTAGCGCATTTATTATGAAACACCCTGTAGAAAGAAGCAGAATTCTATGATTAATCATATCAAAGGCTTTCGTATAGTCAAGTGGTATCAGTATGCTCATTTCGTTTCGATCTTCTGCTCTTATCGGATCATCAACAAGGTCCGTTAGAGCAGTTGCACAACCATATCCTTGATGAAATCCTGATTGTTTCAGGGGAAGGAGATGTTTACTTTTTTTCGCTGCCAAAATAATTCACAAAATAAACATGAAAAATCACTTTTTGAAGGTTTTATGTTTAACTGAGTCGATTATTAATTGATTATTCATCATAAAACAATTTCATTTATTGAAATACCAATTGATAGTAGAGTTTGAACAATTACTTCCAACATAAATACCCGAAGATATTCCCTGTTGCTGCTGATCAGAAACGTTAGATATTTCTTGAAGAGTTGATTCCACAATTTTATCAGGTATTTTGATTTGTTTGGATTTGGATGGACAATTCAATATTTCATCAGAAATCTTAGTTTTGTTATTGAAACTATCTTCTATATATGCTTCTGCTACGGAGGCAGATTTCCAGCCACCGTGACGTTTTATGGATGTAATGTTGCCCCCTGTATTGGCCAGAAGAGTTACAGAGCTTCTCCTGAAAGAGTGACCTGTGTAGCTCTTATACATGTCTTTCATTTCTCCTATTTTATCTATCCCCACATGTTGGTTAATACATTTTTTCCCGAATATTTCGAAAATGATCTGTTACTTTTTGTATGAGGCAGCCGTAGTGCTCTATACTTGCGGTATTTCTCAATATAATCAGAATTTGAAATAGTAAACGCTCTTGCGCAATAGGTCTTCGTATCAGGTATTTCAACAATCAATATAGATCAAGCATCTTCAGTGGCATCAATAATTATATGTAATAATCCTTCACGGCGACAAGCACCGCTGATACAAAAAATTAGGACAACCTACAAATAAAAAATATATAGAAGTTACTACTAATCTTACAAAATTATGATCAAATCTGTACCTTATAAAGTGAATTCGTTTCGTTAATTATCAGCATCTTGAATAAATTTATTGATATCATCTCTTGATAAAACTTTAGATTTCTTTCCTCGGTATCTCATGCTTTTGTTCCTAAAGAGCGGAACCAATTTTGAAAACTTCCTTATATCAATATTTTCCTTAACAATCAATGTACTTCCCAACATTGAGTAGACACTCCATACCGTAGGAAGGTTTATAATTTTTGATTTTTCTTCAAAATAGCATATAAGCACATTTTCGGAAACCTTTTTTACATGTTTCTTCTCGCACCATTCACGAAATTGGTCATACGTTTTCTCATTTATTAACTTGGATTTGGCCGGTAACATATTAGATACTATTGCATTTGCTATCTCAGATATATCTTCGTGATATCATTGATATCACTACCACTATCATAATCAACATCCATCTTCTTGAAAATTACTTGAAATTGAAGCGATTAAGAGCAGGCACAGTAAAACAGTCAAACACGCGGCGTGCCAACAAACCGTTTCTATAGTAACGGCACAGAAAGACCATTGGATGCTGTGAAATTGTATTGGAAGTATTGATAATATTGAAGACAACATGTATGGAAAAGAGGAGTATTATTTAGTTATTTTGAACTTATTTTTTTCAGAAAGGAAAATTTTTCTCAAAACATTTAGTAATATTTCCAAGACAACAGTCGTTTGAAAGCGATAACTTTTCGGGACCAAAAACCACGTCAAGATGTATTGGAAGTATTTATTTTCGATATATTTCAGACGAAATAAATTCACATTTGTACAAAAAATTTTGTTTGTATTTCGTGTTTTCATGACACATTCGGGAGAATTTTTGGCCTCGACCTGCGGTCTCGACCAGAATATAACAGTCTCATGTGCCATTTAAAACAATACTCATTTAAAGCAAAAATAACAATTTTGATATCTCGTTTCGTTTTCGAGATCTTACTGTTTTTACAGAAAAATTAAAGAATTTGTCAAAGTCTATAATTTTTTGTTTCTTTTTAAATAATTCCCGGACTATTGATATAACAGAAAAAATTCATTCACATTTTTTTGTAAACTTTCAAGAGGTGATCAGAAAAGGTGACATTTAGAAGTAATTCGCCGTCTTTGAGTTTTTGGTAGAACAATATTCTGTTCATTTTCCAGGACATGAAAACATTTCAGACCATTTCGTGGATAATAAAACTGTTCATATATATTTTGTTCAAATCTACTTTCGTTTTAGAGATTTTCCTTTATTTTAGAAAAATATGTTATAGTATATTTTATTACGACTTCAGAAAATAGGCTTTTTCCGTGCGTGCGCGACATGTTCCCGTGGGAGGAGAAGCTGAACACGGGAAGTCGTGCAAGCACGGAAAAAGCATTTATGGACGAGTAATGAACAATATTTTTCATTATATCTACCTGAAACCATAGATTATTAAGAAACATTTATTTATAATTATGAAACATCTAAAATATGTATTATTAATTGAAATATTTATTGAGGCATAAGATGTCCGGAGGACTGCTCATTGCTAATATCCTATACAATAGGAAAAATTGGGTCGAAAATCAATCAGAAAACAACTACTTTCCTGGCTAATACCACGACGAACATTGAATTACATCTGATGAAATTTCCGTGCAGAGTTCCTACAAGGTTATCTCTGCAATTGCTTGTTGCATGGAAATGTTCATCGAAACATTCGGACCACCTATATATCGATTTCGGGGTGTTGCCCCTCATCAGTAAAGGGTAGGTCTAGCAGTCAATAACTAATGACTGCAACGAATGAATCGATAACCAAATCCATTTCAAGACCGAAACTGAGATCGCACCCGCACAGTGGATAACTCCAAAACTGCGAGCGCCATCCCAGCGCCGGCCACCCAACTAACCAATACCCATGAACCACGATCGTCAAGACCGTATATAAAACGGAGAAGAAAACTGAAGTTCACAAACAATGAGCTTATGACTTGAGGCATAAGATGTCCGTAGGACTGCTCATTGCTAATATCCTATACAATAGGAAAAGTTGGGTCAAAAATCCCTCAGAAAACAACTACTTTCCTGGCTAATACCACGACGAACATTGAATTACATCTGATGAAATTTCCGTGCAGAGTTCCTACAAGGTTATCTCTGCAATTGCTTGTTGCATGGAAATGTTCATCGAAACATTCGGACCACCTATATATCAATTTAGGGGTGTTGCCCCTCATCAGTATAGGGTAGGTCTAGCAGTCAATCACTAATGACTGCAACGAATGAATCGATAACCAAATCCATTTCAAGACCGAAACTGAGATCGCGCCCGCACAGTGGATAACTCCAAAACTGCGAGCGCCATCCCAGCGCCGGCCACCCAACTAAGCAATACCCATGAACCACGATCGTCAAGACCGTATATAAAACGGAGAAGAAAACTGAAGTTCACAAACAATGAGCTTATGACTTGAGGCATAAGTTGTCTGGAGGACTGCTCATTGCTAATATCCTATACAATAGGAAAAGTTGGGTCGAAAATCCATCAGAAAACAACTACTTTCCTGGCTAATGCCACGACGAACATTGAATTACATCTGATGAAATTTCCGTGCAGAGTTCCTACAAGGTTATCTCTGCAATTGCTTGTTGCATGGAAATGTTCATCGAAACATTCGGACCACCTATACTGATGAGGGGCAACACCCCGAAATCGATATATAGGTGGTCCGAATGTTTCGATAAACATTTCTATGCAACAAGCAATTGCAGAGATAACCTTGTAGGAACTCTGCACGGAAATTTCATCAGATGTAATTCAATGTTCGTCGTGGCATTAGCCAGGAAAGTAGTTGTTTTCTGATGGATTTTCGACCCAACTTTTCCTATTGTATAGGATATTAGCAATGAGCAGTCCTCCGGACATCTTATGCCTCAAGTCATAAGCTCATTGTTTTAGAACTACAGTTTTCTTCGTGAAATATTTATGGTACAAAAATATCCAGAAATTGCCACAAAACAAGCGTTATTTACCCTGTTGGTAAGGAAATGTTCAAATAATTTGCGATTTGTAGAGAACTGTCAACAACATATTATTTAATATTGACATGTAAATAGGCAGCTATAATGACACCAGCGTACGGAAAAATTTTCCGTACGGGCGCAAGGAAGGAACCCTTTTTCAGTATGCTGAATAAGCATGTCAATATAGTGTTTTCAGATATACTATAAAAAAAGTTCTATTGGAGGGGATGACTGGAAACGGGGGTTCAATAATTAAAAATTGAGATGTTGGGAATATGGGAAGACTAGGAATCCGGGCGCGAAGCGCTAGAAAAAAATGGGTAGGAGGAGGGAAAAATTCGGCCCGGCGAAATTGATTGTGGAAGGACATAATTAGAAATCCGCTTACGAAGAGCCCAGAAGAATTAGGGCAGGAAGGATATGGAGGACACATAATCAGACATCTGGGCGCGAACGCCTGGAAAAATTTGCAAGGGAAAAATGGAAAATAAATAATGAGTTTTTTATTTTGATCTCATAGGATTTCAGGGTAGGAGAGCTTCAGTAAATTTTTATTTTCATTTGTCAAATATATCAGATAGAGTAGGCTAAGAAGGAAACAATTAGGCGAAGAAAGTATTCCTTCACATATCCGATAAATTTTCTAATATTTGTATTTTAAAAATGAGTTCATTTACTGTCCTATATGTTTGTTCGCCGAATTATACCGCATTATATAATTTACCTTCAAAAAGACCCCATTGTGGATTGAGCGAACATTAATGCTTCAATAGTTGTACAACAGTAATTTTGGCCAATTAGAAGTTGCTGGAATTGGATTCCCTTCATTTAAATCTCGCATGTTACCGAAACATAACTGGCACAATATTATGAATAATTACTTTACCAAAATGGCCTCTAATCTTCCACTACGGACCACGAAATGATAGATAATTTTCATGAATTCGAAACAACTGTTTGATTATAGAATTTGGCTAGTGCTCTTTTGTTCTTGATGAATTTACATCAATATAGGGTGGCAATATGTTTTTTTCCGGTAGTTTCATGAAATACATTCTCAATCATCAACAGGAACTTGAAGAAATCATAGCGAAATATGAAATCGATACAGATTTGAAAAAATTTCATGGAGAGATAAAAATCTATTTATCGCAGAATCAATTGGATATGGTTCAACACTGTGTATTGCTTAGAACTCATTTGTATTGGATTCAAAAGTTCTTCCTTGGGGCATTTGGTAAATCCTAATGAAAGAAAGTAATTATTTGGTATTTGAACAGTTTTAAGCAACTCTAAAAAAATGTTTATTTTAATTTGTAAATGATTCAACTGTAGGTATATTTAGTGTTCCTTAGGACTCATTTGGGGCTGCAGTCATAACATTTTTGTCTGAAAAAAAGAACACATCGACACTGACAAAAAATTCCCTTATGTACGAGACTAAAAAGATTTATAATCAACTCCCCTTCATCTTTAAAAATATGGTGAATTTCTCAATTTTTTGGAATATGAACTCTTGAAGAAAGGATACTATAGCCTGCAGGAATATTACAGTGACAGCTCGAACTAGCTTTGATCTATATTCGTTTTTTATATAGTTTTTTATCAATGTTACCATATAAACTTGATTTTGTAGCTTGATGCTTCTTATACTCACATTGTTCATTTATTTATGTTATACACTGTATGTTTTATATTTTATACACTTAATGTTTAATATGTTTATGTTATAATCTATATGTTTTATTTATAATGACAGTAACATTAACCATTTTTTGGTAGATATTTATTGAGAACTCATGTTCATATACAGTGTGTACATAAAGTGAGGAATAAATTCATTATTTCTGAATGTAAAGATATTTCGGAAAAATTTTTGAACCCCACCCTAAATATATAGGGTTTTCCGCAATTGAGTAAAAGTGACTTTGGTGATATTTTTAAATTGGACACCCAGTATATTTTTCCATATTTGGTTAGGGATCGTCATTACGAATCCAGTGATATCAAGTTTGATGAGATTATGTCACACGGCTGCGGAGATATGGCCAAAAAACTTCTCCATATACCCAATGAGTGCGACAGAGACTTTTAACCTTCTGAATCGTGTGGAGTCTCCCAGTCATACTCATTAGACATACGAGGAAGTATTTTGGCCATATCTCCGCAGCCGTTTGACATAATCCCATCAAACTTGGTATCACTGGATTCGTAATGACGATCCCTAACCAAATATGGAAAAATATACTGGGTGTCCAATTTTAAAATATCACCAATGTTATATTTACTCAATTGCGGATAACCCTATATATTTTGGGTGGGGTTCAAAAATTGGCCAATCGGAAAAGAAAATCGACCTGTCCGAGGATTTTTCCGAAATATCTTTACATTCAGAAATAATGAATTTATTCCTTACTTTATGTACACACTGTATAAATGAGTGTGCATGTACACATATACCTATTTCATTTGTATACCATGTAGATTTTATTTCAGTCCTAACAATGCTTCGTCAATAAGATATCATCTTGGACAAAAAAGTATATTTTGATTGATTTATTGATTGAACTATTCTCAGGAAAATATTAATAGTATGAAAACAACGTAAGGAACATAAGAACATAAGAAAAACTGCTGATGCTTGAACGCGTCTATTCAACCATAGAGGTCACTGAAATGAAAGAAATTGGGTGCACTTGGTTCGAGTGCTTTGAGAAAATTAACATTAACAATCAGAAAAACGACTACAAAATAGTCAGAGCATGGTGGTTGTCAACCTTTTGATATATGTGGAGTTGAATATATCCAATGTGGAGTAATTTGAAAATGAATTCGGATTGGAATTTTCATCAAGCTTTAATTTATTGATTCAGGTGGCCGAGTGATAAAAACGCAGATATTTTCTACCACTCTGGCTGCCAGTCGAAGGTTCAAACCCTAGCGACTGCAGACATTTTTCTGATGGAACTAGAAAGTGCAAGGAGTCGCACGTAAAAAGGTAGGACCTCGTTAATCCTTAGCTCGCACAAGTTTCAATTTCTGAGTGCTGCCGTTCCTAAGGGGATGACAGCTGGTCAACGTTAAAAACAGTTTGAATAATTTTAAACATTTTAAGTAGTTTAAAATGTTAGTAGGCAGGTATAACACTTAAATTTTGTACAAGGATAATTTTTTTCAACTTGAGAATATATTAACCAGACCTGAAAAGCAAATTCGAGAATTATCAAGTAGTAATTTGAAACAAAAACATTTTTTCTATTTTCCGACCGAAGAAGGTTATAATAAAAAGACCATGTACCAAAACAAATTTCATTCACAAAATTGAAGTTTTCTTATTTTTTTTTTCAAATTACGAGGATGTATTGATATCTAGTTAGCCTAGACCAGTTCCCTGCATAAACAAAATATTGCGTTACCATAGCAATGAGCAATAACTTATTAGAAGTGTCAGCGTAAAGTTTGACGTCAAAAAAGTAAACCAGAGTTAAATTAAAAGAAAAAGAATATGTCCAACGAAATTGTACAAATCAAAAAATTGGAGTATCGAGCCATCATCAAGTACCTGTATTTAAAAGGGTTAAGAGGTAAGCAGAGTTACGAAGATATGCTTAATACCCTTGGTGATTAATGTCCTTCGTATGCGACCGTGAAAAATTGGACTGCAAGCTTCAAAAGAGGTAAATTTTCCATTGAAGTTGATGACCGATCGGGAAGGCCAGTTTCTGTGTCAGTCCCCGAAAATATCGATGCAGTTCATGACATGATTTTAACAGACCGTCGGACTTGGGCTAAAACGGATATATAAAGCACTGAATATTTCATACGAACGCGTTCACGTCAATTTGGACATGAGAAAAATTGCTGCAAAATGGATCCCTAAATGTTTGAATGTTGACCAAAAGCGTGCAAGGGTAGAAGCATCGTGTTCGATCTGTGCTCGATTTGAAAACGATGTAAGACTTCTTAAATCGAATTGTTACTATGGATGAGACTTGGGTACATTTCTACGATCCAGAAACAAAGCAACAATCGATGGAATGGCGACACTCCGGTTCTCCAAGACATAAGAAATTTCGTGTCCAAAAATCTGCTGGAAAAGTTCTTGCTTCAGTTTTTTGGGTTTGCCATGGAGTAATCATGATTGATTTTTTAGATAATGGTAGAGAAATAACTGGACATTACTATTCTACATTACTGACCACTCTGCGGGAAAAAAATAAAGAGAAAAGACGCGGAAAGCTATCCAAAGGTGTTTTGTTTTTGCAGGACAACGCCCCTGCACACAAATCTCATGTTGCCATGCAAAAAATCAGTGATTTAGGGATTGAATTACTAGAACACCCCCCTTATTCACCAGATTTGGCTCCGTCCGACTATCATCTCTTTCCTCAACTGAAAAAAAGTTTAAAAGGTCGTAAATTTTCTTTCAACGAGGAGGTAATAAAAGCTGTGTAGGCCTGGTTTGCATAGCAAGAAGAAACATTTTTTTTGAAAGGTCTAGAGACGTTGCAGATTCGCTGTAATAAATGTATCCAATTAAGAGGAGAATATGTTGAGTAATAAAATATGTTGACATTGAAATTTTGTTTGGTTCTATTGTAGGCTAAGAATTTTTCAATATATCCTCGTATTCCTTTGCTTCAATTTCAACATAAGAAAAGTTAGAGTAAGGGCTTTTTGAAATATCCTCTTGCATCCAAGTACCCAAAACTAAATTTGGGCAAAGTCATCCTTTCACTAAACACAACATGAACACTAAAATTTGCAAAAATGTTTTCTATCGCTTCTATGATGTCTTATTTCATTTTTGACTAAAGTCATCGATAACCACTCGATTTGTAAAAAGGGTCATATTTCGATTGTCCAGATAAATCTGAGAGTCCAACTAATAAGCTACCTGAACAATCGAAGACGATGTTAGATATGGTGTAGCTCGAGGTTGTACCCTAGAAACTTTACTTTTCCCAGTTTACAGTACTGGTTTTCACGAAATTTCTAGCTATTGCAAGAATTTTTATATTCCATCGACACGAATTGTTCTTAAATTTCCTGCTTGATGAGAATGAAGAAGCTTGCGATGAATTTCATAAGGACTTAAAATCACTTCACAAGTTGAATCCAGATGAGAATAATTTAACACACAAGTATTTTCAATCCTAGATGAGCATTTAGATCAGAACTTTGCGAAATTAGCTGAGAAAATTGTGATAAAGATAATTATGGCCAACCCAAAAGATCTACGAATGTTCGGTTCCGTGAACATTTAGCCCATGCTTGATGTTTGCGAGAAAGTGAATCTGGTGTTGCAGATCATTCATTATAAAGACACCATATAATTAACATTCGAAATTCAAAATTAGTAAAACCAGTTGCCGATTACGAGAAATTAGATTGTTATGAAACTATTGCTATTTACAAGAACTACTTAGGTTAGGCCTTCTCAATAAACATGATGGCCCATTGAAATCCTAACGAAATCGGTTGGTTACAGTAAGATTATTCACGTTACCCAAATTCTTTCTGTTTCGTACACAAAATTCTATCTGCGTAATGAAAGTTAGAATCGAAAAATATTTAGGAAAACAGTTTATCAAGATAGTTTTCAAGCCAACATAGAAAATTCAACAAACAAAGAGATTTTACCACTGTTACCTCAACCAACTTCTTCCATTAAATTCACTCTGTTCCTCAGTGCATTTCATCATAAATCTTTTTATTTCTCTATAATTGTGAGTAACGAAGACATTTTAATAATTTATTCGAAAATAGAACGAGTTTATATCAAAACATTTTTCAACTTATGTTCATTCTTTAGAATTCGTTACACAAATGTACGTGGACGAAATTTCAGTGTCAACTACCTTCGAGAATAATAATCAACGTTTAAAATTCTCGTGGAGTCTTCCGTTTTTTCTAAAAATATTCGCCTCTTCGACATTGTCAGAGAATATATACCATGAAAGAACTCCTTGGGAGTTTTTATCATCTTCGGAGTCAATGACAGATAACTCACAATCCTGAAGAAAAATGAACCTAGCATAATCTACCGCTTTTACTTCAAAACGGGCAAAGCATGTCTGTTCAATACCCACGCCATTTTTTGCTCATTAAACGCCAGTCAGCAGTTAATGGCGTTCGAAATGTGTCACTGGTGGGTGTTTGCACGTAGCATAATTGAAAATGAGCTTTCAGAAATTCTCCTTATTCAAAGTTACGCGGTAGTAATGTTTGCCGGGACTTTGGAAACTTTATCAACGTTGTACCTCAGAGATTACACAAAAACTTAAGCTGTAATGTTAGTAGAACAATCATGGGAGAAGAGTTGAAATGAATAACTACCGAAATTCTCCAGATTCCACTTATTTATCATTAACGCCAAAACCGGTCCCCCTGGGGGTGATTCCATAACTTCGCTGAAGTTTCTTGGGATCCCACCGAGTTAATTCGGGACTGTTTCACTTTTTGTTGTGATTCTGTTATATTTTGTTTTATATACAGGATAACGTTGTTTGGGAAAAAGTTGTTTTATGCGCGAGTTTGGTAGGGAATTGAATGGAAATAAGGACGCTTCAGGCATCAGAAATTCAATTACATTTTACGCTCCAGTTTCAATACAAACACAGCTCGTGATTCATGTTGTATCTCCATAGCGACACAAACAATATTTCACTTTCGAAGAAGTAATGAATCAGCGGCATATCTTTTATCGATTTTTGGATACATATTTTCATTATGAAACAAATCTCACGACTAAGATCAATTGACAATATTCCACACGCTATCGATGATCGTTTTCTCGCTGTAAAGTTGGTAATAAATCAGTTTTGTTTTTAAATGCCGAAAATACCGATTGAAGTAAATATAATAATAATAATAATATCGTCTTTATTATTTTCATTCACTGATTTAACATTCAACTAAAGGACCCCGCAAACTCCTTATGGAATTTGGGTCCCAGTGGATTTTATTGAATTTCTGGTATGATGCAGTCCAAGTAATTCTCAACCAATGTTACCATTGCGCCAACCTAAAAAAATTAACAGTTTTGCTGCTAGGGCCGTTGAAATCACCGCTTACGCAGATTAGACTATTTATTTTTGAACCCGGTAACAATATTTTCACTTGTTTCATTGTTGCTAATGTTGCACAATATTGTGCTGTCTTATAAAAAAAAATTTTTACCCCCTCCCCTTTTTCCCCCAACTCCTATTACGAAACGCAAAAAAAAGGGAAATAGCAATTTTTTATGATTATCCCCCCACCCCCCAAATGACAAAACGAAAAAATTTTGGTGGATTTTTCTGAATTTTTGATATGATGCAGTTCAAGTTATTTTGATTAGAAATAAATTGGGTGACAAACCCCAAAAATAAATAGTTTTGATGCTAGGGGGCGTTGAAATCATACCTTGCTCAGAATAGACTATTCATTATTATAGGCGGAAATAATAGCAATACGTAATTTACTTTAGATTATGCTGATCAGTTGTGTTATTTTTTATAAATTGAAAATCTAAAACCAACCTCTTACACCCCCTACCCCTATTTTAAAACATGAAAAAAATTTATTCCTTACTACTTGTAAATGCTTTATCAAAATAAATGTTTTAATCAGCTCAAATTGAGGAAATCGTACAGTTGTTTAATTTCACCTTTGCCTCCCTTCAGAAAAATATTGGTGGAGTTCGCTGACTTCTTAGTAGGGCGTAGTTCATGTTTTTTCAATATCAATTAATTGGGCGAATATCTTGAAAATAAATAAAAATTAGACATCCACAATTTGAATTTGAGGTGGTGACTGAATTAATTTTTTTCGTGTTCTGAAATAGGGGTTGGGGTAAGGGGGAGGTTTTAGATTTTCAATTTATAAAAATTGACACAATTGCTCGGCATAAAATAAAACAAAAATACGTAGAGATATTGTTTCAGCTTATAATAATATCTATTCTGAGCAAGGTATTATTTCGACGCCCCCTAGCATCAAAACTATTCATTTTTGGGGTTTGTCACCCAATTTATTTCTATTCAAAATAACTTGAACTGCATCATATCAAAAATTCAGAAAAATCCACCGAAATCTTCTCGTTTTGTGTCATTTGGGGGGTGGGGGATAATATTAAAAAACTGCTATTTCCCTCATTTAGGCATATTTAATCATTCGACGATTCATTTAAAGGCACTCGGGAAATATTTTTTTTGCGTTTCGTAATAGGAGTTGGGGGGAAAAGGGGAGGGGGTAAGAATTTTTTAATAAAACAGAACAATATTGTGCAACATTAGCAACAATGAAACAAGTGAAAATATTGTTACCGGGTTCAAAAATAAATAGTCTAATCTGCGCAAGGGGTGATTTCAACGCCCCCTAGCAGCAAAACTGTTAATTTTTTTGGGTTTGCGCAATGGTAACATTGGTTGAGAATTACATGGACTACATCATACTAAAAATTCAAAAAAATCCACTGGGACCCAAATTCCGTAAGGAGTTTGCGGGGTCCTTTACAAAAAAAAAATTGCTAATGAACATGAAAATAAACTCGGTAGCACAAAATGCTACTTTGTTGTTCTACCACTCAACCCATAAATATCCCTATGAACAATAGTGAAGCTTAAATGATCCAAACTGGTGAAAACAGATTTATCAGTTCAACAATCTCATTAATTACTTCTAATTATTGATGAAAGTTCAATAAAAAAATTTTCAATTGGACTTTGAATTTATGATATCTCTCAATTTTGAAATCTGACGGAATCATGTATATCTTGCAAATTTGGTAGCTATATGATCTCCGAAATACTGGGTTCTGAAAGAGGGGGGAGATAGTACTCCTCGACTTCGGATATTAACATTGTGAACATCCGTGCGAAATGTAACTTTTCTTTGCAAATAAGAAGGTATAGGAGTTAATATAATTTTATAGAAGAGGTTACCAACATGGTGGATTCTTCTATTTTCCATATCTAGCCATCCAGCTTGGCGTAGTTTGTAAGTAATTCTTTCGCGTCTTCTTATTCCATAGATTAGACGTAAACAAGAATTTCGGACTTTTTGGATTTTATATTTATACAGGGTGGTAAGATTATGTCCATAAACACAATCCGCATAGTTGAAATTCGACAATACTAACGTTTCACACAGAATTATTCTTAATTTTGTTGATAGATAGTGCCGCATACCCTATATTACTCGTAAAGATGAGTACGCCCCTGGCAAAAATTTATTGACGACATTATACTTATATGTCATCTGCCAACTTCAGCGGATTGTTTATTGCTTTGATATTTGTTATATCTGAAAAGTAAAAGTTAAACCTTTTGAAATATTAAAAATTTATCGTACCAGATATTATCGTTTTTTTGACGAACAGCGATCCATATACTTTATTCATTTCCCTGTGTTCAAACATTTTTCTACTCTGTCACGTGATATATAAAGAAGAAAAATTTTGATAATGGAAAAATTGTGTTCCCACTCAACATCCGGAGTTGAAAAAATCAGTATATGGGAGTGAAGTGAGAAAATTGTTTCAATAATTATATTCTTTGTACACCATGAATCTGAATGAGATGAATCTCTGATCTCTCATTAGGTTTTTCATGATTTAGCAGCAAACTAGTAAACATATAAAATCTCGATTTTCAGAAAGAAGAATTTTATTTCAAATAATACTGACAATTAGAACTTTTATAACCTGCAACACCACATCATTCGGAAAGTTGCCATTAATTGAATGAAGACTCCTAAAGAGGTTTGTCGAATGATACATATCTGCTTTTTGGTATGTGTCTCCAAAAGGTTTGAATAAAAAAAAAAACATTAAATTTTCGCAACTGTCATCAAATTTGTACCAGTCTGTTCTGTCATTGGCTAAGGTGTAGTAGTGAACAGAATCAAATCCAGAACCATAGTGAACGATAACTTCATGAAGCTCATAAATGGAAGTGGAATATTCAAAATAGAATCTTGTTAATACTGGTACAAGATCCAAAACCCAGTCATTCTCAAAAAAATTATTGGAATGTTTGAATGAAAATATCTCAAAATCCACTAAGAGGTCACAACAATGTAATCCCGTTGGAGCTGATTGCCCTTTTATTAGTCAATTATGTTTTTTTTAAAGCTATTATTACTTTATCATTGTTCTCAAGAACATTCCAATCACCAAAGTTTTTATTGGTACTTGTGTCAAAAACAACTCTGTTTGGGGACGTTTCCAAGAAAGAGATTTGTGGATTAATAACAAATCCACATGAAAAACATCTGAAACCCTCATTTTTTGTTTCATATTCAGCTGCAGCTGGATCCTCATTATTCAACCCAGCGTTCATGTTGATATTAGTCATTTAGGTCAAATTTGAGATTTTTTTTATTGAATGGCTCCTTACTTCAATTATGGATCCAAACTTGGAAGATGTAACTCTAGTCATTGGTACTCTTCTAATGTTTCAGGCGACGAACTATGACGTACGATATGAATCTACTCTAAGGTTGAAAATGACTTCTCTCGAATCAAGTACTGGCTGGACAACAAACTGTTGACAATGAATATTGAAAAAACCTTTTTTCTTCCATTCTGTTGCAATTCCTCTGGGATGCCTCCTTTCAATCGACTAACAATTCGCACTGACACACCCTTTCACATTCTATCCGAAAACAAAATGAAATATTTAGGAATGATAATTGATCCCCATCTGAAATGGGACTTACATACAATATACGGTTAATAAGTTGAGGTCAATATTGTTCAAATTCCGAAAACTTAAAAAACTCCTACCAGTGCAATATTTGAAAACATTATATTACTCCCTTGTGGAGAGTCATATCCGTTACGGAATAGCGGTATGGGGAGGAGCCTTGAAAACGCATATTCATAGTCTTGAAATTATTCAAAGGCAATTTCTCAAATTGATATTCTCGAAAAAAAGGCGATATCCTTCAGATAATCTCTATGCAGAGACTCAAATTTTAGATATAAAGCAAATGTATTTTCTGTGTTCTTGTATCAAATATCATGCAACTAAACATAGTGCAGCACTTCCCGCTCATCAGTATTCTACTCGTCAGAAAAATCATTATATTATGCCTCGAATGGTGAGAGTAGTTACCCAACGTTCCTATCTCTACTTCGCTCCAAAACTTTACAACTCTATTCCTGAAGGAATCAAATCAATTACAAACATCAAATTTTTTAAAAAACAATTGAGAAAATATTTGCTACAGAGTCAAAGAATCGATTTATTGAAAATATTCGAGTAGCGGGATCTGAGAAAACTGTTACTATAATAATTATTACGTATACTTGTCATATACTTGGTTGTTGCTGTTGTTAGTTTTAACGTGAAATTAATTCAAAATGATTTTTTTTAATAATATTTTATTGTGTGTATGTGATCATTTTTGAATTTTTGAATAGTTATATTTTATATGTTTTAGCCATAATATTTTGTAATCATATTTAACATGTTATTTGTTCCACATTATCACTTTACGAAACAAATACATATTGATGTACTTATCGTTCTACACGACTTTATTATTTACCAATCGCATTATTATCGCTATTTTATTTACTTATGTTCCTAAATATAGTGTGCAGTATAATAAAGTTCTATTTATTATTATTATTTATTACTCTGAAGATAGCTGAGGATGAGTATCAACCTTAAAATTCCGCAAGCCGTGTCCATATTACAATATTTTGTCTTGTGCAACGGATTAAGGAAATATGCGCTTTTGCAAGATATGAACTGTAATTTTACTAGAAAATTAATTCGATTTATATTAGAACGAATTCATTTGCAAATAGTTATGATTATCATTTTGCATATAGTGAGAGTGTATAACTGTAGATATGTTTGCAATATATTGTAATGTTTCCTTTGGTTATCACTACATCTATCACATGAGATGATACTTCTGAAAACAATATATGCTATTTGACAAAGTAGGATAAAAACATATTATATTTCTTGAAATGATCAATTTTCTGAGAGTGATACTTCTGAATAAAATTCTTCTTTATCTCATTTATAGATAAGAATCTGCAATGGAAACTGGACATTTTAATAATAATCAACTATCTGAATGAAAATGCTAATTTTCACTTTCAGATTTTTTCTCTCAAGTTATATAGGGTCCTTCACAATATCTATCAGATGTAGTTCAATGTCCAGCGTGGCTTTAGCCGGGGAAGTAGTTGATTTCTGTTAGGTATTACAAAATAGTAACTCCATTTTATAGTAGGTTTTTCCATATCCAGATGAGTCATGTATTGGTTCAATTTTCAATTGAGAATGTTTCCCTTTACAACATATCATTGCTGTTATGAGATTATCATAATGAAGCTAACGAGACTTTTCCGAAAAACTATTAGACATATTGATAGTATCGGTAAAGTCGCGCCGGCAAAGGAAATCGCATTCTACATCTGTATGTGTACACGGCTATTATTTACATGCTACGTCATCATAGTGGTGCAGGATTCCAAGTTCATTCTTTGATTTTTTTCCTGAATTCAAATCTGATCTTACAAATGTAAGAAAAAATTGCTATATTTTGAATTTTTATAAATTTCACAGCGAGACAAAAATCGTAATTAGTATACGAAACTCTAACAGCCGTATGCATAGTCAATCGCCAGCGACTCGCCAGAGTTTCGCCGTTCGCTACACAAGGATTATTATGCACAGTCGAGCTCCAAAGAAGTGACAAATACGCGATAAGTCACATTTTAGTGAAATGCTGGCGATGTACCACTTTTTTGGAGCTCGGATGTGCATTGTAGTTCTTGTGTAGCGAGCGGCGAAACTCTGGCGAGTCGCTGAAATTGACTATGCATACGGCTGTAAACTTCTCCACTTATCGTAAATGTGAATATAGACATCAGAAGACACTGCATTATCTCAATATCTTCAGAAATGTTATTATGTAACATTCAATAATCAGCTATTTATGAAATCTCAAAATTCTGTAATAATTCAACATGTTCAAAATGACATATTTTCATTATGAATTCGCAATTCTACAATTGAAAATATCATGGTATCTTCTGTACACATGTGTTAAACCCTTCATCATGAAATTTTATTGACAATATTCCTATAAAGCTTTTGATCGTTGCAAAGGAACGTCCATCAATCATGTAGCAGTCAAAATGTGATGACCACCAATTTGGAATCCAGAGAAATTAAATATAAAAATAGCTGTTACATGGAACGTAATGGTTTGCTGAAATTAGATTTTGCCGGAAAATAATAAAAGGAGATTTACTGTTCGTGACGTAGTGAATGATGAAATATGTTTCATACATGTGTCATTGAGAACCATATATACTGTGTGCAATATTATCAATACATCTTTGCCACGATTTTGGCAGAATATATTTAAATATTTTCCTCTTATCCGTATCCAGTTGGAGTACTATTTATACATATTGAACAGTAAAGTGGTTTTATATTCTCTACCTATTCGGCGAAAATTTATATTTGAATATTCATTGGTTTTTGTAATAATGCTTGCTGTTTGATAGATACTCATCTTCAATTTGGGATACAGCAAGTACATATAAACGGTATAAGTTCAGAATATATTGCATCAATATCTGGTATACTTCAAGGGTGTATACTTGGACCTTTCACAGTTTCCTATACATATGATTTTCATCTCTTAAACAAAAAATTTCATTTATATGCCGACGATACACACTTGTATCAATCACAATTTTAATGAATTCATCCGTAATGCAACGAAACACTGAAAAATTGGAGGTGGTAGGTGAGGCAGTCATAATCAGATATTTGCTTTCTCAACGTTAATAGTGAAGGGTTTTTTCAATATCAAAAAACCGAACCAGAGTATTGGAAAAAATCATGTATACAACTCGAATATAAAGCCTCTTTTTTTTCTTACGAGGTCCAATGGTGTTTTCAAGAGACGTTGCTGTTTTTATCGATTTTCGGGTGACTTTGACTCGCTTTCCATACAACTTTTTAGTTACTTTCTGAAAATATTGAGGTTGGTAGGTACATGTTAATTTTTCATTGGTTTTTCCGAACTTTTCGATTGAAAATAATTCAAACAGTGTCATGTACAAATAGATAAAGTAGAAATTACGTCAATTACACCCAATAAACTTTGACTACAGCAGGAGAAACTATAAGAAGTGGAAATGTACCTATCCCATAGAAAGGCTTCTCAAGAATTCGGAATTCCAGTTAGCACGATCAAACATAAATTAAAAAACAGACATACTAATGCGTATAGTGGTCAGCTATTGTCGTGTCTCTACATATTACAACTAGTTTTATTCATCTATGATAATAAACACTAAATAAATAGGCAGTATGAACATAACTTTACTTTAAATAGAATATCAACAACTGGACATATATTTCAAATATATACAATTGAATAACTCTCTATATAAACATATATTATGTTATCAGAGAAACCATGGTAAGCCAGGATGTTATATGATTCGGCGTACATTTCCAACACCCCCACTAGACAAATCACTCCTCAATCATACCCAAGGAACTTGTGAACACTTCAAATTTTTGGACCCATATCTCTGATCCAATATCGAAAAAAAGATTATTACTTACTCAACCTTTGAGACTTCGTATATCGAATTTTCATGTCGAGTTGGACAATATGCTATTTAAGAAAATTCTCGATAGCTGATAGGTTTTTGTTGGACAATGGTACCATTAAATTGTATATATTTTTATTGAGCGATTCTGGAGAAATCAGATGTGATGGTCAAAACTTCATGACGCCAGAACTGTGCCAAATCGACAAAGTTATGATATCCTAAAATAAATGATATACGAGAAAAACTCGTGAAGATTCAACGGTATGCAAGATAAAGGTGCTCGTGTATCATGTCCATTTTCAACAATTTACGATTCAACAGAGTATCGCCAGAAATTGGATGAGACCCGAAATCGAAATTAGGTGTACATTTCAAAAATGTTATTATTTCCTTCAGTTTCGAAATTTTCAGAAGTAACAAAATGATTATTATCCACTTTGCAAGCTGAAATTATGTATCCTTTATATTTACAACGCTGAAAAACATGCGTTTTGGATTTACATGTACTCAACTTATGGTTTAATTCTTTTATTGTACACTGATATAAAATATCATGTAAAATCACATAACTTTACGTTGGCCTTTCTGTAACCAAAGTAAAATCATGTGAATTCACAGTAAGTTATGTTATGTATTCGTAAGAGAACATTATGAATACTGTGGAAACGGCATAACAAATAATTGGATTTGTTATGGAAAATCTATGAAATGGTTATGAATGATAACACGATTCGTTATGAAGAATAACTAATTTTTTTATGAAATCTACTATGCTGTTTCTGTAATCTGAAGTAAACTTTGTGATTTCTAGGAGTAAAACCACATGAAATATAATTGAAGTTCACATGATTTGACTGTATATATTACACAGACAACAATGTAGAATTCAAATATACTTTGTGATTCTTCGGTGGATTATTACTTTGAATTTGAGAGTGGAATATAAATTCACACTGTGATGTGAAACCCTCCTATGATTCGGCTTATTGTATTCATAAATCTCTATTCAGTTTCATAAACACATTCAATGAGAATGAAATCTACACAACATCAGTTTTATCAAAAAGCCTTTTTCATGATATATTTTTTCAGAAAAATGGTATACATACAATTTGAATCAATCATCCACAGAGAAAGGGATATAAACATCCGTTGAAAAGTTTGACCATGTGTAGTAGATTTCATCCTAATTTTTGATAAGTTAGTGGAATTTAAAAGATTTTTATAAAAACAGAAACAGAAAAAATAAGTAGAACTAATTTTACAGGTAAAAAACAAAAACACGAATCCTTCAACTTAAAAGATCTAATAAACCATGCAAAATGAGAATGTGAAACAATTGTTAGATTTCACGATGATAGATACCTATCTACACCTTCTGTATAGTACATACTCTTTAAAAAAAATACTACATACGGGTAGAACAAAGAATATAATAATTCAAACTGTTTCAAAAATGGAACATAATGCACTTTAAAATTTGAATACAATAAAAATTCTAATACAAACTTTAAACAAAGCAAAGGAACGAAATACTGGGATATAGAATTTATACAAAAGTAGCAATAGCTCACACACTGATAATACATACAGTGTGACCCACTTAAGACTGGAGTACCCTTATAAAATCTTTTAATCTGATTCGAATGTTTTTTTTTTTATCATGTAGACATTCAAAAAGTCCACTAGGACACCAAATTTCATGAATAAATATCCATTTCCAGGGCCAACTAATCTGATTTCTTAAAGTCAAAGATCTAAAAAAAATACTAACAATTTTTTTAGATACATTCTAACTAAACCACTGGACTCGCGATATTTTCAAATGGTTCTTATATAAATAACGTTGGAATGCATCAATCAGTAAAAAAGTTATGATGGAATGAAATTTGAAAAATATGCCGTTTAATCAACCCACCAATTCAATTTAAAAACTTTTATTAGGACTTTGACTACACCTCCGGATTCAGGGAGTCTCGAAACATCACTGACTGTAATTTCATCGAAATCTGTTGAAAAATAAAAAAAATCATGCGATAAAATTGTTTTCAACATTTAGAAATAGTAGTGCAATCTCAATATTTCTCTGATATCCATTCTAGGGATAAAGAGCTATATTGTACATCCAAGTTGAACATTATTTCACCAAAATTCAGCGAATCATAGTAACTAATATTGAATCAATATTGGTTCATTAGTGTTCACCAATATCGATAAAACAATATTGCTTCCAACATCAAGAGTAAATATTGCCGTCCCAATTTTCCTCTCAAACCGTTTGTTAAAATTATTTTTTCCGTTAACCAGCTGTCGTCCCCTTATAAACGACCGCCTTCAGAAGTCGAAACTTGTGCGAGCCAAGGATTAACGAGGTCTTACCTTTTTACGTGCGATTCCTAGCACTTTCTCGGGCCATCAGAAAAATGAATGCAATAGACATGGTTTGAACCATCGCCGACTGGCAGCCAAAGTGATTGAAACAATGTCGCTTTAACCACTCGGCTACCTGGCCCATTAATATATCCAGGTTTGATAGGACATTGGTTGAATACTATTACACGAATATTCAAGAAATTATATCAACCCATCCTATTGATATTATTACGACAACCTCATGCTAATATTGAAATAATAATATTGATTCAATATAACAAAGAGTACCTATTACCAACATTTAATTTTTAGTAGAGGCCAATATTGAATCGAGAATATATCGCCAATATTATTTGAGTGATATTGGACCAACATCGCCGTATATTCTCATTTTTTTCTCGCCAATAATGCCATTCAAATAAATCGCCCATATGTTCACAATATTGTCCCAATATTCTACCAATATATCTGTACTACTTGGGTAATGTTGCAAATGGGCCTATTGAACACCATTATTTTATCTCCCATCGTGAATTCGTTACCAAAATATGTGAAGTCCATAGTTTGATTACTTATTCTAAAAAGGAAATAAACTGAGTTAAATGAGGACAAGATATTCATTCGCAATTCAAATATATTCATTCATTAACAACTTGACATTTAATTTCTAGATTCAGAACCAAATATATGTGAATACTTCAGTGCATTCAACAACATAAGTTCGTTCGCTGTGTCTCCATTAACTACAATATTCTACACCAGAGTAGTTCATGTAGCAATAAACCCGTTCGATGATTTCTGGTGTACACTTACACTATGTTCGTTGTTAAAATGTTGTAGCACAATAATTTAAAATTATTTACCGCCAAATTTAATAGACCGGGAGATAGTGACAGATTTTGGGACAAGATTTTATTCAGTATGCCTTTTGGAGGACAGTTTTATAAATAAAGAACAAAAAATCATCCGGAATTTTTTGAAAACCTACCTGATCAAGCACTAGATATTCTAGCGGAATCTATTAATGAATCTTTTCTTACTGGAATCTTTCCAACATGTTTGAAACTTGCTATTGTTATACCTCTACATAAAGGAGGAAACCTCGAAGATCCATCAAATTTTCGACCTATCTCACTATTGTCAACTTTATCAAAGATTATAGAAAAACTTGTTAAACTTCGAATACTAGAATTTGCAAATCGGAATAATTTAAAATCGAAATACCAATTTGGATTTCAAAAATCAAAAAGCACAAATGATGCTTTTTTTCCTTTACTAGAACAGGTCTACACAAGTCTGAATAATGATGAGCACGTAGCGGCGGTATTCTGCGACTTTTCAAAAGCGTTTGACTGTGTGAATCGCAGAATCCTGCTGCAGAAATTAAATGGATTCAAAGGTGTCTCTCTGAAATGGTTCGACTCTTACCTCTCCGACAAATATCAAGTGGTTAAAGTGAATGATCAGACATCAAATAAATTAGAGATCACAAATGGGGTTCCACAAGGATCTATTCTTGGACCACTGCTGTTCCTGCTGTATCTGAATGACCTGACAAACATAGATATTCATGGAAATTTCACACTATTTGCGGACGACACTACCCTTCTTTGGCGGGGTAAAAACACTGAAGTTCTTAAAAATCGGGTATACCATGATTTAGGCTTAGTGAAGAAATGGTGTGATGCGAACTCATTGAACTTCAATATTTCAAAAACAAACCTTCTCATCTTCAAATATGAACATCATGACTTGTATCTTGAAACACAGCTAATTCAAAATGAAACCTCTTGCAAGTTCCTTGAACTATATATTGACAATAAATTGAGGTTCCAAGATCATGTGAATTCATTAACAAAAAAACTCTCTTCTGGATGTTATGTGATTAGAACTATAGCTAGAGAACTAAACTTCGATATGGCAAAAACGGCTTATTTTTCTTTGATAGAATCCCATCTTAGGTATGGAATTGCCTTTTGGGGTTTTACTAGTCAGCTGCTCTTAAATTTGGTCTTTGTTCTTCAAAAAAGGGCAATAAGGTATATGTGTAATACTGAGTCGAGGGAACATCGCAAACCCCTCTTTATTCAGCAAAAAATACTCACATTGGTTAGTATATTTATTTTGGAGACGGTGTGTCTTATCCATAAAGTCAATTTAAGTGCAGTTAATCCACAACCTAGTTATAGCACAAGGCAAGATGGGAATATACCACTTCCGATCCCCAAATCATCCTTGACAAAATATTCAGTTATTTACGAGAGCAAAAAAAATATACAATCATCTGCCTTCTCAAGCTAAAGCGATTAAATCCCTATTCTCCTTTCGGAAGGAAGTAAAAATCATGCTACTTGACAAGGCCTACTATAATATTCAGGAATATTACGATGATCAATTATTGTGAGCAGATGTACTATTGGTTGTGCAGCATGCATTTGTTTATGATTTCCTTACTTTAACTGAGGCATTTTTATCTCCTTTTGATATTTATCAGATGGTGGCTGTGATTTAATTGTATATGACTTTACTTATTAGTGCGATTTTTATTTATAATTTTATGTATTTAATATTTTACGATGCTTTGTCTATAAGATTTTATATCTTCTGTTTTGACAATAAAGTATACTTGATTGATTGATTGATAATGATTCATGAATCAAAGAGTCGTCGTAGGTTCTTCATATTAAAAAATAATAATAATATTTTCGAAAAATTATGTGTTTCGGTACGATTCCAATCAGGCTGCCATGTGTTTTGTAATAAAATAATAGACGTAAAATACTCGAAAAACCATTGGCATACCATTAGGATAGGCGGAGAACTCCTTTTTTCAAATACAATTTCACGTGACCATACCAGCCATTCGGACCTACCCTAACGGCCTGCCAATGTTTTTTCGAGTATTTTAGTTTTATTATATCATCATGAAACACATGGCAGCCTGATTAAAGTCGTACACGAATAATAATAATAATTTTAATTATTATTATTATTTTTCTATATGAAGAACCTATGACGACCCTTTGATTCATGCATTATTATCATGGGGATATACGGACAATACTTTCGTACAAAAGGCATACTGAGTAAAATCGTGTCCCAAAATCTGTCACTATCCCCCGGTCTATAAGTGTTACACTTGATCTCGATGAGGTGTGAAAAGTGTAGTGCAGAGTGAATGGTATTTGTGAGATTAGGACGGTTAGGTGTGTATGTTAGTTGTTGAAACATCGAATTGATTTGCTATATCAGGAAATGAAGCGGTTTGATGACCTATGAACAACAAAAAATCAACATAGGTTTCTCTGTAATTTTTTTTTTTAATATTGGATAAAAAAAGTTTTTCGATATTTTCAACCTGGAGAGGTTGATGCCTTTAGTTTTGTGCATAAATTTGTGTAGAGTACTTTATTGATGCAGTAATGCATGATACATTCTTGGTCAGAATATTTGGGTACAACTTCTTCAACAAAATTTTGAATGGTCACCCGGGAATCTTTTGTCACCATTGATGAAAGATCCAACAGACCTGACCCCATACATTGATCGTCCTCAGACGAACTCATAATTGATGATTCATCGTCCGAATACGTGAAACTTTCTACGACTTCATCATCACTGTCCATTTCAAAGTTTCTAAAATACTCATTCAACAATCAAATCATAACAAAAATAATAATCATAAAACATAACCTAACCGAAAAACTTGGCATTTGCGCAATACTGCCAATACTAGCAGCGAACAGGATGTTAAACTATTACACTCCTCTACACTACACTATGTACAATCCACTGACTAGATCGACACTGGATGGTGTGGAATGAAGAGATGCAGAGTACAATATATATTCCATGCAGACACAGCGAACAGACCTCATATCGTTTAAACTCTGGAGTTTTCTCAATAATTTCCAATCAGCTGCTGTATTGTTTTAACAATTTCTGCTAGCACTTTGGAAATTGGCAATAGCGCTTCACTCGATGTTGCTTATCTCTTTAGAAGTTGCTCTCTACGTTACTCAAGAATTTGTATGGCTTATTCGAACTACTAATGCAACTAAATATTTTGGCCACAATTTCTCTTTCGTAGATGAAAAATTCCTGGTGCATGTTCTGAACACGATCTAACGATTTATCACAATCAAATCAAATGGTTTTAACCACTCTTCTCTCTGGGATAACGTATTAGCACGATCATATATAATATCCAATTAAGAGAATTTCCGCAAAATAGCGGTTTCTTGTATGACGAGTTGAGCGGTTTAGGTCGGGTGTAAGTAAAATATATTACGCTCAGCTGACGTTTCGTGGACAAAATTATATCAAGAGGAACGTTTATCCTCTTACAAAAACGCGTGCTCGACGTGATAAAATTATTTTATCTTCCGTCGTCTTATTTTTTCTCTGAAAATGTCAATCACAGTATGGATTAAAAAAAGAATGCTTGTGAAAGTTGACACTTTTATTAAAGATTATTGTAATCGCAAAATGAAATACTTATTTACCTAAAGTGACGAAAAGAATAATTTACTTTTTCAGATGAATGTAATGTTTGCCAAAACAAGCGAATGAAGTGAGAGAATTTTGCAAGTTACACGTGTCAAATGAAACAATTATTTTCGTAACGTGATGAATACAAAATTTCATCAAACCCAGCAATGCATTACGCCAACTCTCTGAGAGCCCGCGTTTGGATTCTACAGGAGGTCAAAGTTTAAATATTTTGACGATTTTTCAAAAAATTCGGAATTTCATTTTATTCGTATCGATCTGAATTATAATGGAATAGTCCTCAATATGTGCATCAAAAAGTTCAAATGACAAAAGTTTCTAGAATCAAAACTGGCAGGTTTACAGAGGGTTAAATTTTATTTTTGATTAAATTTATCGAACTTTTTTCGAGAAAATATTCGTTTTTCTGCAGATCTTTATGCGATTGGTGTAACCTACAGTACATGAGAGGTCGATCATATTTTGCATTAAAGTATTTGGAAGATACGGGGCGATCAAAAATATATTTTCAATTTCGGAAAAATGTATCCATTTGTATAGTCAGCTTAGACCAAAATATTTGGCTGAGTTTTTGAAAGTATGTAGCTAATATATATACAGGCTGATTCACGGTGGATGGCACATTAGACGTTTCTGGTGAACCAGATAACGGATCACTTTGAAAATTCAATGGAGGACATATTCGGACATTCTCTAGCCAACTAAAATATTTTCGACAATGCGGTGTTGCCGCTTCTATTAGAAAGCAGTAGCAACTTTGATTTTTCAAATGGAACCCTCTGTATATAATATTATTTTTGGAATCTCCAATAATTGCCCGACAACTTTTCATGATATTTCCCTATACCTATCTGTTACTGTTTTCGAAATAAAAATTAATTTCAATTTTTTTCTTCGAAAATCATGACTTCTAAAAATGCCGATATCTTTTAGTTAAGAAGAACTATGATATCGAAATTTGGTTTGGAGTTAGGTGATACTTGGACACTTCCCACACGTCAGCCTAATCTCCGTTACTTCAATACAGGGTGGTAAAAAAATACAGTTTTTTCGTTTGCTTGAAAAAGTTGCTGAAATTTGATTATTTTGAATGGAACACCCTGTATATTATTGAAAATTCGGAAAGCTACTGAAATTTGCTTTCTTTCTATGTATATCATACATATACCCAACTGGTCAAGTTTCGGACTTATGAGCATGTATTTGTGAAAATGTCCCTTCAGAATGGCATTTCCATTCGGTATTTGGTAAGCAGGCCATGATTACTATTTGACAGTAGCGTTGTGACATTCTCCTAATAATATCGACATTTTCGTCACTTCAGAAGTTGCAAATACCTTCAAAACGATGGAACAAAACTATTCAAACGAAGTTCTTATGAATTTGTTTATCATTTTTGGACAGTGTGATAAAATTATCAGCAGAACATGTAGAAAGTTCAATGAAATGTATCCGAATCTACCGCCAATGAACCTCAAGAAATTTATACGAATTCAGAACAATTTCAATGCATTTGGATCAACTTTAAAAGCACCAAGAAACTTGCCTTACCCGTAACTTCTGAAGACAACCAGATTAATGTCTTAGCATATTTTCACGCATTTCCCGAGTCATCGATAAGAAGTGCTGAAGAAGATTTGGGTATAAAATATTCATCGGTTCAAAGAATCTTGCGAAGACATAAAATGCATGATTGTAAATTCACCAAAACTCAAGCAATGAAGCCTCAAGACCCTCAACAGAAAGTAGAATTTTGTGAAATGTTGTTGACACGCATTCAAGAAGATTCACTTTTTTTAAATAAAATTATTTGGACTGATGAATCGAAATTTTCGAGAGAAGTGATTTTCAATAGAAAAAATCGTCATTATTGGTCCAGTGAAAATCCTCACGTCACAAAAGAAGCCGGATTTCAAGAAAAATTTAGTTTTAATGTCTTCTGCATGTTGATGGACAACAAATTGAGGTACGTGATATACGAGGAGTCATTAACATCCAGAAGCTACCTGAATATTTTGGAGAATACTGTAGAGAGTTTCGTGGATAATCTGCCACTCGAAGAATATCGAAACTGTTGGTACCAACTAGACGGAGCTCCTGCACATTGCACAAGAGAAGTGAGCGCAGAACTGGAAAGACTTTTTGACGATCGGTGGATAAGGCGCTTGGGACCATGGAATTGGCCAGCGAGATCACCCGATCTTAATCCATTAGATTTTTATTTGTGGGGAATGTTTAAAGAAAAAGTTTACAAAATACCCGTGCGTTCGAGAGATGAATTGTTAGAAAGGATTGCCCAAACATTTGAAGATTTGGATCCCAATGAAATCAGATCTGCCACCACGAAAGCAGTCAACACCCGCATTTTAAAGTGCTTGGAAGTGAACGGCCAGCGATTCGAACATATTTTGAAATATTCCACATGATTGTTTTACTTTTTTAATATTAATCATATCAATATTTCCAATATCAAGTTTCTTGGTGCTTTTTTAAAGTATATCCAAACATATTGAAATTGTTCTGAATTCGTATAAATTTCTTGAGGTTCATTGGCGGTAGATTCGGATACATTTCATTGAACTTTCTACATGTTCTGCTGATAATTTTGTCATACTGTCCAAAAATAATAAACAAATTCATAAGAACTTCGTTTGAATAGTTTTGTTCCATCGTTTTGAAGGTATTTGCAACTTCTGAAGTGACGAAAATGTCGATATTATTAGGAGAATGTCACAACGCTACTGTCAAATAGTAATCATAGCCTGCTTACCAAATACCGAATGGAAATACCATTCTGAAGGGACATTTTCACAAATAAATGCTCATAAGTCCGAAACTTGACTAGTTAGGTATAGGTATGATATATATAGAAAGAAAACAAATTTCAGCAGCTTTCCGAATTTTTAATAATATACAGGGTGTTCCATTTGAAATAATCAAATTTCAGCAACTTTTTCAAGCAAACGAAAAAACTGTATTTTTTTACCACCCTGTATTGACGTTACAGAGATTAGGCTGACGTGTTGAAAGTGTCCAAGTACCACCTAACTCCAAACCAAATTTCGATATCATAGTACTTCTTAACTAAAAGATATCGGCATTTTTAGAAGTCATGATTTTCGAAGAAAAAAATTGAAATTAATTTTTATTTCGAAAACGGTAACAGATAGGTATAGAGAAATATCAGGAAAAGTTGTCGGGCAATTGTTGGAGATTCCAAAAATAATATTATATACAGAGTGTTCCATTTGAAAAATCAAAGTTGCTACTGCTTTCTAATAGAAGCGACAACACCGCATTGTCGAAAATATTTTAGTTGGCTAGAGAATGTCCGAATATGCCCTCCGTTAAATTTTCAAAATGATCCGTTGTCTGGTTTACCAGAAACGTCTAATGTGCCATCCACCGTGAATCAGCCTGTATATATATACAAATGTGACAATGTCTGTGCTCATTATTCTGAATCCAACTAAAGTTGCGGCGATAGTCCAAAAAATATGGGTACGGGATGTTTCGGAATAATTTTGAAATAATTTCTAAAATCATCAGTGAATTATTTTCATTTTCTGACATAATGTAGATGACCAAAAAGTTCCACAGTGCCTACCTCGCAAATACCACGGTTTGAATTATATAGGGGTTTGAAGTATAGTATTTCATCGATTTCTCGAATAATCAATAATTCCTTTGTAACGGAAAATAATATTGTTTCCTAGACAAACTTCGAAACATTTCAATGAAGAAATATCTGAAATGAGACTTCATGAATATACAAAGGTTGCAACTCATGAACACATTTTACTTGTACGATTTTTCCCGGTGCGCCTGCGAAATTTATTTATTTTTTTCAATACTGTGTGTGCTCTGGTATATGGCGTAGAAACTGAACGTTTTTATATGTTTCAGTATTGAGTTTCATATTTGGAAATTTGTATGCCACTGAGATATTGAATCCCCAACATATTTCTGTTCCCACAAGCTTATGTCAGAGTTCTGAAGTAAAAAGCAGTACGGAGAGCATAAAAGATCCAATTAGAGAAAAGTAGAAGAGGATTGAATCTCCAGATCTGATCAATAACTGGTGAATAGTATGATGTCAAATACGAACTGAAGTAGACGTTCATTTAATTTCGTCGTTGGCGAATAGATGAATGAAACTTATTTATTCAAATTCTTCATAATTGGATTGAACTTCAAACATGTATTATAAAACAGCATGTTTCTTCAAACATATATTATTATTTTTAATTTGATGCGATAGTCAATATTAAGTGTAATATCTTTGAGATTTGGATTCGATATGTAGTCTCTGCTTATATAATTTTAATTATGTCGATCAACTGCACGTTTATTGAAGTAACTATCAGAAATTCACAGATAATGTGGTGCTCTCTTGAGAACATCCAGAATATATATATATATATATATATATATATATATATATATATATATATATATATATATAGAGTCTATAAAGATAACTGTGAAAACAGAAAATGTGAATGTAAGAAAGATTTAGATAATGACTTGTGGCTCGTACTTTGATTATCTGAATTGTTTCTGAATACGTCATATCAATAAGTATAGAATATCTATCTTTTCCCAGATTTGTTTTTCTATTCTTCAGTTAGTAGTCTTCATACATCCTCTAATGTGAAATATCTATTTCACATATTATTTGGTTTAATGATAATAAAGTTCTCTCTCATTTCTCAAAAGACATTTTTCAAGTGAATAACAAAATTTCATTAGTAGAATTCTTCTGGACTTCCTTTGTCTAGAAACAAAGGAAATAAATTCTTTGCATGTGTTTGAGTCACGACGTTTCAACAGTCAACATCTACTGTCGTTATCAAGTGTGTGAATGCGACAAGATATCTCGGATACTTACTATATAGCATGCAACTTTCAAACAAACAAAATTTCAGTCAGTCTGGTTGGATGTTATTCGTATGTTATATCACAAGACCTATAAATTTAATCGATTGAACTATCAAAATATTTTGAGCATGCTTGGAAAATAGTTGAATGCACAATAATTTAATAAAATCCAGAGACCGCAAAGCGATCGAGAGGTTTTATTTTGAAATTATTGTAGATGAAATTATTTATCAAAAAGCACAATCATGCAAAGAATATTTTGATAGTTTTATCCATTGAAATTTATAGGTCGTGTGATATACGACAAGATTATTTCTTGAATGAGGTAGATTAAAACTAACAATAATGAATTTTGTTGATAATGAACACTGACATTTTCTAACAATTTCTTTATTAAAAAATGTTATTGCTTGAGCTTTAAATCCGAAACGTTTCAGAAACAAACGCTTCGTTGATGATGTTTGTTTATATATTACTTAGGTTACGCATCCCAACAATGCATTGAAGAAGCCTTTGCTGTGAATTTTGCATGTAAACATTTCAAATTCTGACTTATTTTCGTTGCCTTATATCAAAATATTTATCTAGAAATCCTATCGAAAATGGAGTTTTCTCTGATGAAAATCAATATTAGGTCATTCAAACGATTCAGAAATTATTGTTTTTTTATAAACTGTTGCCAATAATTGTACGAATCCCTGAAAAACGACACAACGAAAACCAATATGGATGACGAAAATTTAATCAAACAGCTCTTGTGAAATAATCACTTATTTAAACAAAATATATTCGAAAAATGGTGGTGTCTGATTAGTCTATTTCATCATGAATGAAATAATCGATGAAATACGAGGTTGGTTGGTCACGTGTTGGTGCATTCTGCTATTGAGCCAGTCCGAATATTTGTCGTTATCAAACATGAGCGAAGTAATTACCCATGATTTAGTTTTTGAAATGAAGGGGCCATGTGATACATGGCTAATTGACAGAAATGAAAGAGACATTATTTCTTCACAACTAGCCACATTGAATACCATATGTTGGAATGTCAGTTTTCTCTATATCGTTAGTTATTCTCTGATGTTTTTCTTCAAATGGGAGAAGTTATTGACAAGCTTCAGATATTAATCAGGCTATTAAGAAATGTTCAATAATGTTTGCATTTCAAAGCCTACCAAGCATCAAACTGTCATCGAATTAGGATCACAGCCTTCTTGATGTTTTTCGAAGTGAATGATAGCAATTTGTGATACATGGTTGAATAGAAAATTTCAACGTTCATACGACAGAAGGTTGAAAAAAATTGTCGTTTGTTTCATGAAGCAATGACATTGATTGGGTTCGTACCTCCTGTGAATTTCAAATTTTTATCACCTCAGATAAAAAACTACGGGGTTCTACATGTCTCTTGTGTCATCCAGTTTATGGATTCCTTGGATTTCCTTTCGGCATCTGTCAACTGAATACGGTGGTGTTTCGTCTGATCGTGATCTGATATATCCGATTTAGACATCTCTCTCCATTCAGTCCAACGTTTATGTTTCTCTACCCATATGGTGGGAGAGTCCGCATTCAGATGATATATGACACATGCAGTTCTTCAAGATTTTGCTTAGGTACTCCAGTTTGGTATATTTGTCACTCTTTAATGTGTATACGGATTCGTAGCAGCCACTGTTGGTGAATTTATCCACAGTCCTTTTCAATTTGTCTAATACGCCTTTAGTGTATGGAAGAACAAAATGGGCCTGGTTGTTAATCATTGGTCCCTTCGTTGTGTGTGGATTGGAAATGTCTTAACAAACGTTAGAAACCCGGTACAGACCCTGCATTACCGACATATTTTAAGGATGGGAATAAACTCGCCAAAGGAGCAGCACACATCAGATTTTTACTCAAATCCAGAGATATCAACGTCATCTCTGCAGGCTTACAATTGAAGTCATCCTTCCCAGGAGGATCTGTCCAAGTAATCCTAGATAGAGTTATCACCGGTGGAAGAAGAAAACATTCTTTCAAGATGTGACATCAAGATTTCAGGAAACAAGTCATTACCTTCTGTAAGCGAATCATCCTTAGCGACATAGACGAAATCATCAAGAAATTTGCTATGCGAGGAGGATATTAAATGGATTTGAGCAAATTAGTTGAAAACTAGCCTCTAACTAACTGCAGGAAAAGGTAATTGTCACCACATCCACAAGGCCTCTACCATCGCGGATCATTTTGGGTAATGGTCTGTACTTCCACATCATACCTAGGATGGTACCTGTTCCGGTTTCACCTACCCCTTTGTTTCACCTATCCCTTTCTTATGAATTGTAAATGTTTGAATGCTAATTTCAAGCCATTCAAGTGAATTTAGGACGTTATTCGCGATATAGGTTTTTTTTTCTATTTTTTGATTACGAATATATTGAGCGTTCTCTATTTGTCAGAAATATTAGGAAGTAAGTGTAGAATTTCATCTCAAGTGTACTACAAATGTACTACAAGTCGCCTTCTTCATTGAAATAACTTTGAATTTATTCAAGAAAATTGCGCAATATCACAAGGAAAACTATATAATTGGATAGACTATAGAAGCAATAAAGGGAAAACACAAGTAGTACTTGTTTTCATTAATTTACAATTCTTTATGGGCTTGAATTATAACTATTCCTGTCCAGGTTCAAATGCAGTCGTTTCTTGGAATCGCGGATTCTTCAGCAAACAATTTTCATATTTTTGAAAAATCAATACTTTACAGACGATTGGAAACAAAAAATAAAACAAGAATATGTATTTTCGAAACTCCAACAACAGACCGGTACAACAGAACTTGAAAACTGCAGGTAAGAAGTTGAAAATTTGAGTATATTCAGACACCCTGAAAACATTGTAAAAACATATTTTTATTGTGACACCTCGTATTACTTAATATATCGAGATTTCGTTATATTTGGATTTTCACATCCACATTCACTCAACGAAGCATAATTTGTCTCGATTAAAACCGTTCAAAAAACATCGAAACGGCTGGTTTGAACTTTTTGTATTTATTCCTTGTTCTCTTTCGACTCAATAAGGTCATTTTAGAGATTAATATAAAAGCATTAAAAGCATTACTGATTGCTCTCCTCTGACAATCATTTACAAAATAAAAAAGAAACCATTCAGTATTATCTTTGAATCCGTTCAGTCCTAGTTATTTTTTTGTCTTCACTTCTACACCCCGAAATCATTTATTGATCTTTCTGATTCACTAATTGGCTGTACGAGGTACGCTCGATAATTATTGAAACAACAACGCTCATCGATCAGAATGAGATAAACTATTAAAAATAAAACATTAATCGTATTTACTACATACTCGGAAAAAACAAAGAGAATAAATTTTAAAAAAATGAGAAAAACATGAGATTATTGAAACAATTTTTTTGTTTTCCAAAGTATTCGCCATCCAAATCTGTACAATTTTGCATACGATCAGACCAAGTCTTGAAGCACATATTCGAGTCAGAACTATGAACGCCTTGTTTAATACAATTTTTTGTAGCACGTGGATTCTTAATGCCAGTATATTCACAATAGCATCGAACATGGGGTAGCTTTGATTTCAATCCTAATGCTGATATTATGTATTTCTTTAAAATAAAACAAAGTTTTTAAATATCTATCAGAGTACCTCTCTGCGAAGTATTTGAAAACTTCCAATGAAAAAGTGAACCCATTTATGAGTATGTGATCATTGTCGAATTTTCACCGTTGGTATTGATGAAGTTACCAATGAAAAAATGTTCTCTGAAAATCACTGCCAGAGTCAGCTCACATGTGTTTGTAACTGCATGAATAAACATTATCCAATAATAATTTCATTTCATTTCATTATGTGGTTGGAAAGCTACTCTCAATTTGATTTCGATAGTTTCATTATTTGAACTTTAAAAACAAATTTAAATTTGCACGCTTTATTTCATCATCCAATTATTATCTGTCTACACATATTATATTGGTTTAGATTGATGCTGATGGAACTGTTCATTTTCAGTGTGTTTGTTTAAAATAGTCGGAGAATATTCCAATATTGATCAGGCACGTGTACGTTATCAATTTGTTTGTATAACTGGTTTGGAGGGCGCATCTAATAATTGAGTGCCGATATCCAAAATTCTTTAATATTTCAAACGTTTCAGGTACACAAATATGTCATCCAAGCAGACTTACATTAGTTTCATGTTGATGAATAAATATCAGTGAAAGTAATTCAATTCGAGATTCGTAAGAAAATTTAATTCTCGATGAAAGAATGAGCATTTCATCAAAACCAACAGATAGTATTCTCCCCTTAACCACACAAGTATTTTCACTCCTAGATGCGCATTTCGATAACCAAGTTACCTTCATCAGCATGAGTACTTCAAACCAGTCATTGATATGCAACTTGAGTAGAATCATAGCTGCGTTCAAATCTGACTGATGTGGTCGGGTATGATTTCATCCACCTCCAACGATATTCGGTGATTATTTCTTCATAAGTATTGATTCAAATAGTTTAGAATTCAATAGGCCAGTTCCAATATTGAGAAAAGACTCACTTGACCTGGTCTTGTGAATAACAATTTAATTTCCGGTAATCATCAACTGGTTTTAATAATTTGAAATGTTAAATTCATGGTGTTTACCTTGATTGATACTTGTATTCTCCCAATCACAATTTTTTTTTTTGGAAAATATGAAATCAGTTCGACCGTAGAGTACTACTATGAAAAAATCGATAAATTGTCATGAGAATAATATACTTTTAATTATCACAAACATGATTGTTTAGAATTAGCTGTTTTGTTAAAATTGTTTTTTCCGTTAACCAGCTGTTTGAATTTATAGCACTATGGAACTGAAGAGACACCTTAAACCGACTAGCGCAACGCAACAACGTTACCCTAGTCTGATACCAGGTCACAAAGGCCTAGAAGGAAACGAAATAGCGGACGCATTAGCGAAAGGGGGGCCGAAACAACGTTTACTGGACCAGAACCAAATGTATCAAATATCTACGGCCATCCCAGAATTCGCAAAAAAATAATGGTCTGTCTTCATTAAAAGGAATACAATAACAGTATATTGTTCATCGGGTAGGAGAAGACATTCCTGGGCGACTGTGAAGATTGCGCGAGCCGAGACTTAGCAACACAGAGTCCAGGAATGTGGCTTTTCCTACGAGGTAATTATACTATTTTTCCGCAAATCGCTAGGAAATTCGGCATATATTAAATAATTTTGAAAAATCCGCAAATAATTTTATTCACAAATAAATGGTGCTTTGAAATTCGTAATAAAATTACTTGGGTTATTATGAAAACGTATTAAGGTTGAATTGTCAAACTTGACGCTTATGAATTTAATTGCTAATATTCTCGAAACTAAAATGATGCGTGATGATGATATTTTCATTCCTGGACTCCTCTGGAGCTGGTTGAGGCAGTGAATACTGCTTCATTAGAATTATTGGCAAAGAAATCAATAGAAAAGTATGAAAATGCATATAAACCTTTTATGGATTATCGCAAGAGTGAAAACGAGTTCTCTCCCAGAAAATGTTGTAATGGCATACTTCCTAGAGGAAAGAGGAAATCTTCAACATAGGCCAATCGTTCAATTTTGAAGTCAACCCTTGCAACTAAACACAATGTAGATTTATCTAGATATTCAAAACTTCTTTCTTTACTGAAACGGCAAAGGACAGAGAAATCTAAAATATTAACGATGGAAGGAATTGCAAAATTTAGCTTCAGATTAAGAAAATTTTATGATTAAGGTAAGCATGTTTCGTTAAGACCAGAAATGAACAGTGGCCGATTTTTCTTTATACCAAAGCGGAAAGAGTTATAGACAAGTTGTAGGAATTCATCAATTTAGAAAAATGCCTAAAATAGTTGCTCCTTATTTGAACTTCTTCAATATTGGTTGGCTCTGGTTCCGACATAACTAGCTTAAAGAAGCATGGCGGATGGAAGTCATCAAACGTTGGTGAAGGATATATCGAAGAATCGCTTAACAGTAAGGTTGAGGTGGCAAATAAAATTTTCACAGAACAAAATATTCGACAAAATAACCCTACCACCCCGCATGTTGTCCAAAATGTCTCTCATAGTTCTAATACACAGTTCGGATTCAGAGCAGGTTGATCGACAATACATGCCCTACAAGATATCATCAGGGGCATAATGGAGGGTCTGGAGTAGGGAAAAATCACTGAAATTACTCTATGTGATCTGACTAAGGCCTTCGACTGTGTCTCCCATGATATCCTTCTTGAAAAATTAGATTACGATGGAATTCGGGGAATCACCCTATCTCTCATAGGGTCCTATTTGAGACACCGACTAGAATGTGTCAGTTTGAACCATGTTAAATCTGATTTCAAACTGGTTAAACATGGGGTACCTCAGGGCTCCGCGCTAGGGCCTCTACTATTCATCATCTACGTAAATGAAATCTGTAAATACTTAAATCACAGCAAATGCATTTTGTTTGCAGATGATATAACTTTTAAAACACCAGGAAACACAGTAAAAAACTAGTCATTATCAACGAAAGACTTAGAAAATAGGGCTGAAGAGTGGTTCTCAGCCAACAACTTGAAAATCAATATAAATGAAACAAAGAAATTATATTTCACAACAAAATTGACGGATGATAGTTAAAATGAATCAGAAAGCAGTGCAAAATTGTTAGGAATAACAATTGATGACAAATTGAACTGGAAAAATCATACCGATGATCTGAGTAACAGATTATCTAGCACGATATTTCTGTTACGACAACTGAAAAGTATTACTAACATTTCTACAGCCAGAACACTTTTCCATGTTCCACTCCAGAATGAGCTATAGAATCACCATTTGGGGCAACTGAACGTGCGCCATGAATATCTTCGTACTTCAGAAAAAGGCAATGCGACTGATTGCTACTGCTGATTATCGTGAAAATTGCAAACCAATCTTCATTAGGTTTGAGGTATTCTCCCTTCCCTCACTCGAGACAAGCTAATGATATTCAAACACCACGCTATAGATTAGTCAAATCCCAAAAAAAATCATTAAATATCCAGTTATATAATGTTCTGCCAGACTCATTAAAATCCTTGGGTAATCGTAAATCCAAATCTTTTGTGAAAAATTATCTTCTTCAAAAAATTTTTCATTCCATTGATGAATATTTGTCAACAATCTCTGATATGATTGATTTATAGCCACATGGTTCTGATTCCTCCAGTTCTGCATATTGTCAGTCACTAGATTAAACACCTTCATGATTTGTCATTTTCAAAATATATACTTTTATATATATATATATATATATATATATATATATATATATATATATATATATATATATATATACTATAGTTTTAATCTTGTTATATATATATATATATATATATATTTACTATCTTTTTTTTTTGACACATACCTACTCACATATACATATCATTTCCTTACAGTAAGGATATGACAAGTCCTAACAGTAAGGAAGACATTTTATCAGAAATGACAAAATTTCTTAGCGATTTGCGGAAAATATATTTTTAGAGGAGTCAGACTGAAAGTTTTTTCACCTACCCAGTTTCACTTTCATTGTACTCATGTAATGTATCGTGCCCGTAGAATAACGTGATAAATGTGAATAGAGGTATGTCCGAAGCAGCTCACTCTTTTCTCAACTGGTGTTTAGATATATCCTATACTCCTACAGTAGTTTGAATATAAGAATAATATCCAAGAACCATCTACATGCAGGAAATAGAAACAGACGGAACTTTTCCTTTGCAGTCATCGCAATCTTATTTTGTAGAATCGCCCCGTAAACAATCTTGCCTTGGTACTCATGTGAATTGCATGAGGTAGAAAATCAATAAGTCCGGAATCTACTCGTGTAGAGCAATAAAGAACGAATGTGGAATATTCATTCGAGAACGGTTTTCGGATCAAATCAAAATTGTATACTGCACCAAAAAGTCACTTAATATATAAGAGAATTCCTCGGAAATGGATGTGATGGAACTTGAACGACTCCCGAGTTGTATTATCTCTGAATGAACTTGGAAGTCGAGTTACGGTTACAGGGACATGTTACTCAGAGGTAATTTCTATCTCCTACTATAAAGGGTTTGAGGATAATTCAGTGGTCTCTCCTCTGAAGATAATTTAGTTACTTCGAAAGCAAGTATAGATACTGAGTTCACTCGCATCTCAAGGAGATCATCGATGCATAGGGTAATTTGCCTGAGGTTTCACTAATAAGCCCAGATGTAGATAAAGATAAAAGGCCCCTTTTTCACAAAATAAAAGACACAAACGGCCTATATTACCTTTTATGTCATACTAGTTCATTATTGTGTTTTTATTGCTTAGTTACCAAATATCTAATGCCGTACTTTATAAAGAGAAATAATTTTTTGTTTAACTTATTTAATAAATCTTCGTTCATTTTGACTTCTAACTTTGACACATATAAAAATTATTGTGATTTTATGACATTTACGTTTGTCAACATTCACCTAGCAACGATAGTGTCTGCTATGATAAAATGACAATGTTAATAATTCAAACCGAATCTTTTAAAATACTGATTTGTATTGAGATTGGACTGCAATAACGAACTAGTATGACATAAAGTTGTGTATGTACCGCGGTCATAAACAGATGTGTATACTCTCGGACGACTTACAAACCCTCAGGCCAGAGGCCCTCCGGTTCGTAAAACATCGCCCTCAGGGCATAAACATCTATCTATACCCTTGGTACATAATAACAATTTTTTATTGGTGCCCCGTTTTACCTATTTCAAGCACGCCTCCGCGTGTTTGAATCGAACTTTCAAAAACGCGCGTTTTTTTAAGTTAGCATGGCAACATCAACAACTTGACAAACGTGAAGTCTTAATGGCTTTGATTATTGATCTGACAGGAGCACCTTGTAATGTCAAATGAAATATTCATCACAACTTGTTCGTTTATATCTGGTTACGTTCTCCATCCATTTGATGTAATTTTTTTTAATGCGCATCATTAGATTTCTGAGAGTATTTATGATTTCGAAATGTACCAATAAAAAAATCGCATATAGTATTCGTGGATAACTGGTCTTTCAAACAATTGCTCTATTTCGAGCACTCCGGCTGCGCCGTCGTGCTCGAACAATCGCGAGTGTTTGAAAGACCTTTTTATCCACTTATACTTCAATATGCGAGGATGTATTGATATCTAGTTAGCCTAGACCAGTTCCCTGCATAAACAAAATATTGCGTTACCATAGCAACGAACAATAACTTATTAGAAGTGTCAGTGTAAAGTTTGACGCCAAAAAAGTAAACCAGAGTTAAATTAAAAGAAAAAATATGTCCACCGAAATTGTAAAAATCGAAAAATTGGAGTATCGAGCCATCATCAAGTACCTGTATTTAAAAGGGTTAAGAGGCAAGCAAAACTAAATTCATGATGATAGGTAATAACAAAGAATATAATAAGTTTCGAGAATATGATTGTGAAATAAAAATAAATGATATTTCAATTGAAGTAGTGGATACTTTTAAATATTTAGGAATCATTATTGATCGAGAATTAAAATTCAAAAATCATGCGAATTATATAATTAAAACAATTTCATTCAAAATTAATTATTTACACAGATGCTCCAGTATTCTTTCAAAATGGTCAAAAACTATTATATACAATACACTGATACTTCCTCACTTCAACTAATTCAAAAATCATGCGAATTATATAATTAAAACAATTTCATTCAAAATTAATTATTTATACAGATGCTCCAGTATTCTCTCGAAATGGTCAAAAACTATTATATACAACACACTGATACTTCCTCACTTCAACTACTGCTCCACCATTCTATATTTGCTACAACAAAATGAAATAGGCCGCTTACAAAAACTACAGAATCGAGCAATGAGAACAATATTATCTTGTTCTGAACGAACACCTATTAATGAAATGTTAAGTTTATTGAAGTGGCTACCAGTAGATAAAATGTTATTCTATCAAACCATGATTTTTATATTCAAAACAAGAACAGGTGATGCCCCAACTTATCTGAGGGAAAAAATATCTTTTGTTTCTGAACACCATGATTATAACACCCGATCGAGAAATAATATATTCATTGAGCCTGTTAAAACAATGAAATCACAAAATTCAGTTTTTTTCAAAGGATTGAGTAATTTTAATGACCTCCCGGATGACCTGAAAAACGCACGGTCGCTACCTATATTTAAAGTAAAATTAAAGAACATCATGCTGAATGAGTGCAAGCCTTGACTTTGATATTTATTTATCGTTCTTTTATTTTATTTGTTAACTGATATGATTCTTGCTGTCTGTTTTTATTTTTATTGTATTTTTATCTAATTAAGTGACTTATATTTTATTTATTTATTCATGAACATTAGTCGTAGACTAAATAAAGGATTAATATACAGGGTGTTTCTTAAGTACGTGTAGAAAATTCAAGAGAATGTTGCTGACGTCAAAATGAGAAGAGAAGTTCCTATAAACATATGTCCGCAAGTTATCCGTTTCTGAGATACAGAGTGTCAAAGTTGGATTCTTATTTTCATTTTTTGTGAGTAATTTTAAAATAATTTTGATAATTGGATAAAGTTTGGTATCTGGGAATATTTATTATTTGGTTTGTGTTAAATTGTTGTTGTTGTTAAAATTGTTATTTCCGTCAACCGATTGCACCCCTACGCGCAACCCTCGGAAGTCTTCGAGAGATTTGTGTGAGCTAGGTAGAAGTCACTGCGAGCAACTGTTTTCGAGTTATTGAGATTGGAAATACTCGATGCAACTGATTTTGAATGACAAGATTTTTAAATTTAAAATAAATTCAATTAGCAATTAGTTTTTTCACAATTAACATAAAATTTGATTTTGTCATTGAAAAATCTTCCCAGATACCAAACTTTACTCGAATCTCACAAATATTTTGGAATTTATTCTTAAAAAACAAATATAAGAATTGAACTTTGATACTCTGTATCTTAGAAACGAATAACTTGCGGACATGTGTTTAAGGGAACTTTTTTCTTATTTCGACGTCAGCAACATGCCCCTAAAGTTTCCACACGTACTTAAGAAACACCCTGTATATCTACGAAGATATGCTTAATACCCTTGGTGATCAATGTCCTTCTTATGTGACCGTGAAAAATTGGACTGCAAGCTGCAAAAGAGGTAAATTTTCCATTGAAGATGAAGACCGATCGGGAAGGCCAGTTTCTGTGTCAGTCCCTGAAAATATCGATGCAGTTCATGACATGATTTTAACAGACTGTCGAATTGGGCTAAAACAGATATCTGAAGCACCGAATATTTCATACGAACGCGTTGATCATAGAGTTTACGTCAATTTGGACATGAGAAAAATTGCTGCAAAATAGATCCCCAAATGTTTGAATGTTGACCAAAAGCGTACAAGGGTAGTAGCATCGCGTTCGATCTGTGCTCGATTGGAAAAACTATTTAGACTTCTTAAACCGAATTGATACTATGGATGAGACTTGGGTACTTTTCTACGATCAAGAAACAATGCAACAATCGATGGAATGGCGACACTCCGGTTCTCCAAGACCTAAGAAGTTTCGTGTCCAAAAATCTGCTGGAAAAGTTCTTGCTTCAGTTTTTTGGGATTGCCATGGAGTAATCATGATTGATTTTTTGGATAAGGGTAGAACAATAACTGGAGATTACTATTCGACATTACTGACCACTCTACGGGAAAAAATTAAAGAGAAAAGACGCGGAAAGCTATCCAAAGGTGTTTTGTTTTTGCAGGACAACGCACCTGCACACAAATCTCATGTTGCCATGCAAAAAATTCGTGATTTAGGGTTTGAATTACTAGAACACCCCCCTTATTCACCAGATTTGGCTCCGTCTGACTATCATCTCTTTCCTCAACTGAAAAAAGTTTAAATGGTCGTAAATTTTCTTCCAACGAGGAGGTAATAAAAGCTAAGAATTTTTCAATATATCCTCGTACTATTATAGGATAGTTCGTATATGAATACCCCGGTTTTCGCTTCAGCAAAATCGCTTTGTGGAATTTTTAAACATTTTTGTTTTATTGCGAATATCTCAAAAAGTATAGAAGGGATAGTTTAACAGTCGATAGAAATTTTTGTATAAAATTACAAAATCTACAGAATGGTTTTTTGTACGACCAGACCGGTGCATTTTTCACTGAGAAAATACGGAAAAACCTCGAAAACTAGACCATTTTTCAAAAATTCCAAATTTTGATAAATCTGAAGATGGACAAACAATATTACGGAAACTAATAGATAATAACTTGTGGTTCAATGATGGTTTCTGTCCGATGTGTAATTTTTGCAGAATTGTTTTATAACTTCCTCACACCTAAGGTCCAGGGTCAATTTATTTATTCAGCAAATCTACTTTTTTATTGAAGACTGGGTCCAATGAACACCATATGGTTGAAAAAATTTTTTTTTTTCTTTTTGAAAAAAAAAAGGGATCTTCTATGATACGTTGGGTCTAGAGGCATACAAAAACAACATCTATAAAAACATTTTATTGATGAAAAGGCGAGAAACAATTTCTGTCAACGGTACAACAAAGAAAAATATTGCATGCATTACATTTAGCAAACGTTAATTTACCACATTTTGGAAATCGACATTTTGATCTTGTTTTTTGTTCTTGCTTCGTAAATACTGGTAGGTGGATGTTACCAACGGTCCTGACTCTTCTATCCGGGACAGATTGTATCTTCCTTTGTTTCAGAGATGGTGTGTCTCCTTCATTACATTCACTTTGTTCCGAATGTCCTTCACATTGTTCAGAAGGTTTCTTAGTGTCTTTTCTCCTCAAGCCTTCTGTACTGGCATTTTGACGATATTCTAGCCAACATGCAGCTACAGCGAATTCGAAAAAGTGGTAGATTACACGTATTGTCCATTTTTTGGTACGTCCACGCATTGCATATTTTCCAATCACCCTGTCTAGTAAATCAACACCTCCCATTTTAGCATTGTAATCGGCTACAATTGCTAGTGATTTGATTGTATTGTACTTACTTCCAGTCTTTGACCTTCTAATACAGCTACCTACAGGTTCAATGCCAGGGAAAGAGGAAACAAAGTGCACTGCCTAGAATCGAATTCGTTAGAATAATCTTTCCATTTTCTCTAACTAACCCATCATGTGAACTTCGACCTGATATTTTCAATTGATTATCAGTAAAAAATGCTGCGTTTTTCGGAATCCTAGAAGCCATAATAGTACCAGCTAGAGTTATTTGTCTCGAAGAGAGTAACTTGATCAACGGAATTGAGGTAAAGTATCGGTCGGTGTAGACAAAAATTATTTTTATTGGCAGGGTCTCTGTTAGTTTCAGTACCATTCTACCACCTATATCAAGTTATTCGGTCATTTTCACCAAGAACGAGTCCACAGACGATCCCTTTCCTTCGTAAAGATAAAAGTCTAATGGGACCCCTTTTGGCGTTGTCATGACGAAATTCTTCAATCCTACGGGAATGGCTTTGCCTCTAACAAATTGACGCATTTTATCTTGCCCATGAAATGGTATCATCTGTTCATCTACTGATATAATATTCGAATAAGGTTAAAATTACAGTGGGAACAAAATGTCTTGCGTTTCTAGGACCAAGATTTATAAATATTATTTCAGAAAGCTCCCTATTCAACAATTCTAATTCTGAAATATATTATAGGAATAAGGTTAAGCAACCAGAGACAATTTATTCATAACTTCTTTAACTAAAAAAAGTCAAGATAATTATATGTACATCAACTCAGTCATATTCTTACATAGATTCTTTTTTTAATGTTTGTATATGTATGCAAGGGCGTCGCCACGGGGGGGGGGGTAATTACCCCCCCCCCCAGGAAAATACTGACCTGCAAATCTTTCATTCACAAAACTGTTTTTATTCGATATTCTATTCAGTTCTACATCAATCAATCATTTTCAATCATATTTGCCGGAATTGGCGTTCTCCACTTGCTAACAGCCATGAAATTTGTGACTGACAAAGCCACCCCTGCCCCACGAGTCACGAGCTCCAAGGCACCCTTTACCGCGCTATCAAAACAATTGTGCGATTTGTTTCGTTTGATCTCCACGGGACGGGGAAGTTCTGAACGCAGTCGGCAGTATGCAGTTTTCAGTTTATTCATGTTCTCCTGTCGCACGTTCCCCAACTAGGAAGAAGCAAGTTAATATTGACATTTTGAGTTTTGAGTATATGTGAATATTGTGATTGTGAATTGTTATAAGAAGAGGTATGTTTCATAAGACTACACGAATACCATTTTTCATCAAATTATATTAATTTCTAGAAAATGAATAAGAGATCTCAAAAAACGTTGGACTTCTTTATATCGAAAAAATCGAAGTAATCTGAGCAAGAAAATGAAAACACACCTAGTGATTTGTTAGAGCAAAAAGAAAATGATATTGCAACCCCAAATAAAAGTGATGAAGTTGTCAGAAACGAACCTTTTGCGGGTGAAGATGAAACTTTAGTTCAGCATCACAATGCAGCCAAATTCGAAGGAGAAATAGATGTTGGATATTTCGTGGGGCACATGCTAACAGATATAGAGAAGTACAATATTTTGAGAAAAGCATTTGTTCCGAACAAAACATTTTTATTCCCACATTATGTGCATCTGAAGAACAGAGAGGTGAAATGTTACTTGTCAGAAAAACATTTTCAAAACTTCTCTTGGCTGATATTTTCAAAATTTGCACGGGGCATATTCTGTTAATATTGCTTTTTATTCGCAAAAAGTGGTGGAATGAACAAAGCAACATCACTAACTAAATTGGTTGTCACGTCACTAACAAAATTTTCCAAACTACTAGGGAAAGATGGAGATCTTACAATCCATGAAAATACGATTTACCACAAGGTAGCTATAACTGTAGCAATGAACTTCATAAAGACTCATGAAAATCAAGAGAAACAAATCATTAATATTCTAGATGTTAAACGTTGCGAACAGGTCCAGCAAAACAGGGATAAATTGAAGGCTATTCTTCAAAGCATTATTTTTTTAGGGAGACAAAATATTCCACTTCGTGATCATAAGATCAATTTGGATGTGACAGTAGCATCTTTTGATGAGACAACTGATGTAAGCAATAACTCCCAAATGTCATTTGTGATCTGGTATATGGACAAAAACTACGAGGTTCACGAAGATTTCCTCACTTTCATCAACTGCCATGAAGAAAACTATGATAGTGGAACTCAAGAACCTGTTTTAATTGGCAAAATATTGGGACAAACTGTCATTAAATTTTTGAAAGATATTGGTTTGCCCGAAGAAAAATTTGTGGGTATAGGAACTGATACTTGCAGTGTTATGTTATCGGACCAAAAGGGGGCTGTTTCTGAGATAACGAAAAGATGCAGGAATGCGATCAAATGTCTATGTTATAACCACACTTTGAATTTATCTATTTCCAAATGTAGTAATGTACAAGATATCCGGAATGCGGTAGGGATCATCAATGAAACTATAAACTTTCTCAAAAGTTCACCAAAAAGAAATCATGTGCTGAAATATTGCAATGATTTTCAGATTAACAGAAGTTATATGAAACGAGATGATCAGAGAGACACGAAGCGGTAGTATTCAAGCTTTCGTTTCAGAATATTATCAAAGCCTTGCAACTTATACCTCAGTGGAAAGATACAGACTCTTCTTCAAAATCCCAATTATTGATGAATTTATTGCTTACTACAAAATTCATAACATCTTTGTTTTGTTTGGCTCATTTTCTAAGCCTAACAGAAAACTCGAGCAGAATTCTACAGAAAAAACACTTGATGGAAGTGTAGCACAAAAATTAGTTCAGAAGGTATAATTTTGTTATTGAAAAATATAAGAGACAATATTGATACTTGCTTCCGTTCAATTTTCGAAGAAGTAAAAAATCTTCACCAAAAATGGACATTTCGATACACCTCCCTAGAGTCAACACAATACAGATAAATAGGGCTAATGATCCAGAGGAATATTACAGAATCAGCATATTCATCCCATTGCTAGATAATGGTTTACAGGATCTTAATTTTCGATTTGGTTAAAATTTTTTCTCTGCCATGGAAATCAATGGCTTGTTACCTTCTTTTATACTGAAGAGATATCAAGCAGAAATAAAAAAAATGGCTGATAATTTGAGCCATTATTTACAGCCTTTCTTAAAAGAGAGAAGAGACTATATTTTCAATAAATTGCAGCCAGAAATTGAGCAGTGGGTCGATAATCTCAGAACAACCGGAGGGCCCATTCAAGAAAGTGCGGTGAATGTTTTGAAAATGTGTGACAAAGACACTTTTCCAATCATTAATTTATCGTTACATTTGTTAAAGGTCATGCCCGTAAGTGTAGCATCTGCTGAACGGTCTTTTTCCTCATTAAAAAGCTTAAAAACTTACTTAAGATCGACTATGAGTCAAGAAAGGCTGGTTGGCTTAGCACTTTTACACTTCCTCCGAGAATGTGAAATAGTTTATGATGCAGTGCTAAATAGATTTGCTTTCCAGAAAAAGAGGAAAGTAGAATATATATTTTATGAGCACTATTCATAAGGACCTGTGATCATTTTTATTTATGATTTCCATACTTTGTTACAGAATATGTTTTTATTTACACTTTCTGTCATTTCATATAAAAATCCTGTGGACCTGTGATCACTTTTATTTATGATTTTTATGCTTTGTTAGAGAATATGTTTTTATTTACCCTTTCTGTCATTTTATAATAATATCCTCTATATATATATATATATATATATATATATATATATATATATATATATATATATATAACGTCGTCTGTAATTTTCAATTACCCCTCCCAGAAAAAAAAACCTTGCGACGCCTTTGTAATGTATGTAGTAATTATGTTGATATATAATATGTGTGTGAGTATATGTGTGCTTCTATACTCATATTTACTATATGTATGTGTGTTTTGTGCTTCTTCTATTCATTTGTTTGTGTCATAAAAACTATGACATTCATTATTATGTTTATTATATTATATCTATTGTGAGTATTTCCGGTGAGATTGAATTATTTTGTTAAATAATTTTTTTGAATACCTCTCAGATTATAAGTATTTTGTTAAGTATTTTATATTGAAGAAATTCTAGTGAAAAAATAGATATTGCAGTGAATAGTCCTACCTCAATTTTTTATTTTTATTATCTAATTTTATATATACACATTTGCATCACAGGCAGACTATATGGCTTTGTGGTTCTCCATGTTTATTTGTAAATATCTTCATTGTAATTTATATCCATTTTATTGAAATAAACAAACTTATTATATATTATTATATCGAGTCCTTTTATTATGGCGACGTGTCCAAGTTCCTTTCTTCTTTGGAAATTTTCTGATCTTCCACAAGTTTTAGGCGCGATCAGAGTTTGAAATATTGATTTCTGGATATGTTTTCTGAAATAATTGGTACTCTTATGTTTTGTGCCCAATACATCCTAATCCTCGGTAGACCATAAATTCCAATCAACATGGAAGCTCCGAAAAATGTTCGCATTTTGTAATCGGATGTTTCAAGGGAACGACCTTTATCAGCAACTTCGCGCATGTTTGTGAAAAGGGCAACGACTTCGAAAAACTTATCCGAAATATATTTTTTTAGGTAGGCAATTGGTTGTTAACTCAGTTTACATGTACGTGTACGTGACCATTTTTTCTGGTAACCTGGTAGGTAGTGGGCAAGAGGCTCCTCATCCGATGAATCGCTCATGTTGTCTGCGATGTCTATATCATCTGGATCGGGAACTACATTTTCCAAACCTAGATCTACCTCATCATCATCATCGTCCGAAGAAAGATCATCGAGGTCCGACTGATCGAAGTCTAAGTTGAGAGCTATCTCCTCGAGCTTCAATGCGGTGAAAGGCACCAAAAAAATAATATTTCAAATAAAAAGAAAACTATATAAAATCTGATTTTTACATTGAATAGTTATTTTTGTATCTAGTGCGCGAAATGCTACTTTGGTGATCGAGAACTGATTTTTTTTAACGAGGCGCAGCCGAGTTAAAAAAAATAGTCGAGATTACCAAAGTATTTCGCGCATGAGATGCAAACAAAATTTTTTCTACAAACGTCAAAAATATTGTTCTAAAATAAGTAATAACTATGAAAAATAGTATTGAACTGGCTTAAATAATTTTTCCAAATCAAGTAATTACTGTAACTATGAAAATAAAATGGCATTTGTTGACAATTATTTCAAAGTGACAGTTCTTGATAATTATTTTGGAGTGACTTTTTATTCGCGTCAATTTCGTGCGTGATATTTATTATTGTAAAAGAATGGAAATTTCGAGCGACGATGAACTAAGCAGTACCCCACCTAACTTGATAGATGCGGCCTTTTACCGGAGAAATCGAGGCGGCAGTATGAAAATGCATATCAGCAATTTAAAGAGTGGTGTGAAGCAAATAAAGCCAAAAAAATATCTCTCACAATTTGAAAGCCTTAATTATTGTTCTACATTAATAAATAAACGATTTCTTGTTTTTTGCTTGATTGAGGAGTTGAGGACCATATAGGTTAGAATATGAAAATCCCATATAGTTTACATGCAGTGTGCGAAATATATTTCGCACATTACTTCGCGCACGGTGTCATGGTAACGAATGAAAATGAAAAAAAGTGCCACTTCGCATACTGTTGTCAATGCGCGAACCTTGTCATTTTTTGACGTTTGTAGAAAAATAAAATTTTATAGTTAGGTATCACTCATGATACGTTAACCGAATCCCCCATTGCGGAATATTTGTAATATTTAAAACAGAACCCATATTTCCCATATGTTCTGTAGTACACGTTCAACAAATATATATATATATATATATATATATATATCAATATAAAACCAAAAAAAACGATACCTTACTTTTATTTCGCGGTAGAGGCATCATCTTAGCTCGTGCACTTGTAAACATAAACAATCGACTGACATTTCTTGCCGCCGTACGCAACCAACATCGCATCAAAGAATTAGGCACATATTTAGCAGGGTATCCTATATGGTACCATCGAGTGCGTGCGGCTTAATGGAGCTGGAAGCCCAGAATAAATGATACCTGGGATCTGAGGAGGATAAACAAATTGAGGACACATCTTGAAAGATGCGCCGATTTAAGGGAACTCGTCGTTTTCAATATTAATGTTCCTACAGGTTTGTGAGTTTTCCTTCATTCTCTGAGTCGTGCACCTTGTTTTAATAACTTTCAAATATTAGTTTATGACAATTTTCTTCATGGCAAACAAATAAAAAATTATTATAATTTACAAGAAAGTGGTTATAAAAAGAATGCTTCTTATAATTATTTTATTGAACATTCACCCAATCGCCATAATTTACGCTCCCAAAACTAGTAAACTTCCACTAGCGAGACACTTCGCACAGGGAAAAGTTGGGCGTATCGTTGAAATGAAGCTACTCCCCTATGCTATGCCCTATATACTATGGACTTTATATGACTAATCTTCTCTTTGCCCAATTCGACATAAAATTGGGAGCGTCTATGTGATGTTTTCGTTTTTATGCTTGCAAAGGTAATCTTCATCAGGAGTTACATTGCAACTTCCACCGTAATAATCGATAAACAAATATTATACTGAGAAAAATATACAAGACTTTATTACCTTTGAATCCAGTGCCTTTCCTGGAATTTTATTATGAACAAGAAAACAAAAGAGGATGGAAACAATAGCAGCTTTAAAGAGCATGGTTCATTGTGAGGAAATGGAAGCAGACAATTATAAATTATACGTCAAAGTGGCTGTTCTAGTGATTCAATTTTGAGGTGATGTTGACGGTTTTGTTGCATAAATGGTAATGGAAAATGAAATGCAGTTTCATAAAACAGATGAAAATATTTATGAGGAATTCAAGCAATTTTTTTATCTGTTATGAGATAATTTATTTCATATTGGCAGATTTAGAATTTGAAATTCTTGCTCGACGAGACAAAAAAAATTGTAATGTGATAGCTTGGAAGAGAAAAGTACTCTTTCTTCCTTAGGAAAACTAAATCTACAGAATTTCATTTCATAGTTATTTTTTCATCAATTCACTACCCACTTGCGAGCAATTGTTATGATTCTTCATGAAACATGTGCGAGATGAAAAACCTTCCAGGAAATATCGTATCAGTATCTAAAACTATACCAGGTGGAAAATATATGACTTGAACCATACAAAATTAATACCTAAGTGACCATTTCAGTTTTGTCATAGCCCTTAGAAGGTTGCGGCTCGCGCGTCTAGAATTCAGCGAGATAACAAGCGAACAAATATAAAGGCGGCTCCCGGCAGCAGTATTCAAGGCAATAAAAAATTGGAAAGCGATGAAGACTTGAACACTACAATACAAAACATCGTGGATAGTGCAAAAACAGCAATACTCAACCTGCTACCAGAAAAATCGAAGAAGATGTATCTGAAAGAATATGAGTCATTCATAGCGTGAACAAAAAAGGATAAGTAGTTTTACAGAGAGGGCATTGCTTGCATATTCTGATGAAAAATCTGAGAAAATGAAAAGTTCCACCCTATGGTCTAGTTATTCGAAACTCAAATCCACGTTGTTAGTGCATAATAATATTCACATCAGCAAATATGCGAGATTGTTTTCATATTTGAAAAAAAAATCTATCGGCTATAAGCCGAAAAAGTTCCTAAGTTTTACAAGAGATGAAATATATTGTTCTTGCTTGAAGTTTTTGATGAGATATATCTCTTCAGGAGTGTTTAGAAACTGATTCATAAATCTAGTTGCTCTAGAAGTGTATTAAGAACAATGACAATGACAGTCAAAATTTTTACTTGTGATACAGACGTCAAATTATACATTTATTCTGTATTTTCGAAAAATCACCTTGTAAATCACTGAATTTTCAAAATCCTGATTGGTTCGAAACTATATTTTTATTTTTTTTTTATTTCTACTCACTTTGTATTTACATATTATTTGAAATAAACGTTATTATTATTATTATTATTATTTCAGTGAATTTTCACAGCAATTTTTTTGGAGTCGAGTATTAATTTGAATCTATCGTGCTGCTAATTAAATCATTATAAAAGACATAATTTCTCCCCAATATTTAGGAATAACTTTACAGGAATAATGGCGAGTTTTCGCAACTCATTTTGAGAATGAATAGGGGTCCGAGCCCCCACAACTGTAGATTTTTCGCCAAAATTTTCCGCGTCTGCAACTGTCGGAAAATTTTCCTAATTCCTGCAGCATGGACAGACAGTCAGACAGTCAAACAGTCAAACGGATAGTCAGTAGTCAGACGATTTAGCAGTCAGACGGTCAGGCGGCCAGATAGTCAGATGGTCAGAAGACGGTCAGACGGTCCTATAGTCAGCAAGACAGTCAGACATTCAGGCAGACAGTTGGACAATCAAACAGTCAGACAATCATACAGAAAGTCACACAGTCTGACAATCAGACAAACAGCCTGACACTCAGCGAGATATGTATAGAGTCAGGCAGTTAGATAGTCAGACAGACATTAAGTCAGTCAAACAGTCTGACAAACAGAAATACATCGGAACAAAGCATATTGAATAAAAACTTGTTCTGATAATAGCTTATAAAAATGTTTATGTTCAGTCCTGCTGACGGAGTCTATTGCACTGATATTGCAATAATATTCACTATGTGTCAACGATATCGTTAGCAGTCGTTATCAAGTGATAAGCCGTTAGATAATGATAAAATCACAGAATCGTATTCACTATCTGTTTCGTCATCGTTATTTAACAATACATCGTTGTAAAATCATCGCTGAGCAGACGATACCTATTTGGATGTCGTAACTGTCAACGATAAAAGCTGTATTCATCACAAGAATAATTGTCATTTCGTTCTTTGCTGAATTAAATAGTAATCGAATACTTAGAAATGAATGAATTCGAGCAGAAACGATTGGTTGTAATCCTGAATGAATTGCGAAGAACGTATTATGATGATTTTTTGAGATAAAAAAGACACAGTAAGAAAATTTTGTGCCTGAGTACTGGCTTGGGAGTTATGTATCGAAATAGGCGATCACTTTACGATATCCCGCGGGGACACGGAGGATACGTCCTGTCATATGAGTAAACAATAAATTGTAAATTTCCATTCTAGAATCAATTGTACTGTTTTTCTAACATTGCATTTCTTTGCCCATGGCAATTACCAGAAGTCTATCTAAGTCTTCTAATAGTTTTACTATTTTTTTTTTCACAATTTCTTGATACTATTTTTACACAATTCCGTGATATTCACCAGTTTCCATAGTCGATTCAAATTTCCATCCAATAATCAAATAACTGACACTTTCAAATTTTATTTCATTTATAACTCAATCACAAAATATGAATTTACGTGTACTACCCATCTCAATAATCCAGGTTTGTCGTTATTCAGTTGGTAACGACTGGAGAAGTTACGACAATGTTTACAGAATACGAGTTTGTGAATTGTCGTTCAGATTGACGTAATCATAAACTGAACTACAATCGTTAATCCACAACTCGTTAAATAACGACTTTTTAGAGAATAGACTTATAAATGTTAATCCGCTGAGTAGCAACCTCGCAGGTGCTGGATCATCAGCTATATAATTTGAATCTCAAATTCAAACTTTCCGCCCTTTCATCCGTTGTATCATGAATACCTACAAATTTGCTGCAATCTGAGTGAAAATTCACGTTTCATGCTAATTAATCACAGCGTCAATTCTCTCCGGGGATTTAATGGAGATGCATGTTTTAAGAGAAATTATTTAATTAAAGAGCAAGGTTCTCAAGTACGAGATACCATTTCACTTGCACAAACCCTCGAGAAAAGGATTATTTTAAAGTTGGAAGTCACAAAGAACAGCATTTTCTGAAGAGTCATTTTCCACCGATTCCACAATGGAAAAAAACCCATGAGAACATCAATAGTTATCCGTATATCTTCATCCAAGACACGTTATTTCTTCCGGAATTCTATTTATTATTTTTTGTTCATCAATACGTCATATTATCTCACAATTCACGAATTTATTGAATAAATCCTGCTGTAAGTTGAAAGATAAAGAAAAAACATGGTTATCTAAGAGAGCGAGAAACCTTCCGGTTTTACAAGGAGAATTCAGATAGTTATCTGCTATAAAGAAATATTTATGAGGGATTATAAGAACCGACCGATCCTTCGATAAAAAATGTATTGGGAATCAAGACGAACTAGTGGAAAGTGTTGAAGGCAATGCCATTGAAATGGAATCTAGTGAAATTTGTAGTGCCTGTTCATTACTCACTGATAGAATTTATCCTAAGACATGATGTATTTTTAGGAAAATACAAAAAACAGGGTTCATTTAAAAAACAAAGTTGGGTCCTTTTCCGGTATAACCGGAAGTCGTAGACAACTGAAAATATTTCAACTGAAAATATTTCAACTGAAAAGAGCTACTCGGAAAACTCCCCTGTAGCAATTTTCAGAAAAAACCCTCTCAGTAGTTTCCCATATATATGTCGACTGAGGTCATCGTGGTATTACAGGGTATACATACCTATGATATTTTCGTTCAACGGTTCTAAGTATTTTTCTCAATTTCTATAAAGGATATTACAAATACAGATAAAATACATATGAGTATTCAATAGAGTATACATGCCATAAAGTCGACTATAAAAGTATCGTGCTTAAAAACTTAATGACGATACTGCTGCTTTCCATTGAAAAATGTTTTCATGTTTTATGGATATGATTTAGCTAAATAAATTTGAACGTCTTTTCCCGTTCCATATTATTTAGATAGTGTGTGATTGAACTTTTTTGAGCCAATTCTTTCTGGTGCGTTCTATGAGACGTTGTCCCTGCTCAAAGGGAAATATGGAACTCTTTTATTTCAAATGTTGTGCAGGTTCAATTCGTAATTTCTATAAAAAAAAATAATTTTTTTCTGACGAACACACAAAAAAAGTTACAGAGGAAAACGGAGAATGAAGCAATACAGAAGGTTTGGAGAGAGTATCTATTAAAAAAACTTTTGCCACTGGGCACTTCAACTAGTACCAAAGTGTACAGAATTTGACCAAATTGTAGCGTTTAATTTTGATTCCTGTAAGAAAATGCGGGGCCAAAAATATATATACCTTCGACCGTCTGAAAGGGATAAATATTATTCCTTCTCATCTATGGCCTAGAACGGACAAAATCCACCTGCAGGTTGTTATACAAACAAAATTCAAGTATTTGATTTTCTTGAAAATTCGTTCCTCAATTCGAGATCACACAATATCCACCATCTGCCATATTACGGATAGCTTTGTTATATTAGTACCAATAATTCAGAATGACCATTTGTTACTTCGAATAACTTCAATAAACTGGGGTTAAAATTGTATTACGTCAATTTGAACTTAATTAGGAAAGTTTCTCTGAACCAATTTCAGGCAATCGAATCCAAGTGGTATGTGAGGTAGGGTGGGGTAAGAGTTTAGTAAAATTATGCAAGTTTACATATATTTACTTGTGAAAATTCAACCAAAGAAAATAATTAAATTTACGGACATCAGTACCTTACTTGGTCTTCCTAATATGCCGCTGTAGCAGGATAATTTAAATGTAAAAACTTTTCATTAGGTGCTATATTTTTTAAACAAGTTATTTAATGCACACTTGCCCCCATTGAGTGGAGCAAGTATGTAGTTGATGTATATTTTGCATATCTATGCATTTAAAAAATTCAGGGGATGTGTGTGAGTCTGGAAAGAGTGATGTTTGATATGCTTTAAAAATATTGAAGAAAGGAAATCGATTTGAGAGTTACAAACTTTTTATTGAGTCAATGCCCACACTGTCATGTATTTTCTTTAATTACCACTGCTTGTCTAAGAATTATTTGAACTCTAGCATTCTGCATTACAACATGTCATAACATGTAGTTGTACTCCCTGCTTATAGATGGAGACACAATAAACCACCGAATATAAGTTATGACGCCTCTATACACTTACCGCACTTTACTATACTATTGATACTGACATCAACTTTCGCACTCCACGCTAAACATATAGGCCGATCAATAAAGGGCTCTTTTGTAACAAAAATACTAGGAAACCTGCTGTGCTTATATATGGAAGACAGTCTGTTGTTATATACTGTTATATTTTGGATTCGCAACTGTCTTTTGTTAATTAGTTATAAACTCAAACAGCAATCTGGTTGCCTCAAAGAAAAAAAAAGGGTAGAATAGAAATAGAGACAAAATGAAAATCTTCAGTACCCGATCGGTTCATTATATTAAAGGAGAAAAAATGGAAAAACCGGAAAATTTTCCAATTTATTTTTTTAAATTAAAAACTCCGCTATTTTTCAAGTTCGCCCTTCTCATGAAAGTATTGAATAATGTATTTTTTATGTTTGCACAAAACGGGCGCTGTCAGACTATTGGTTTTGACACAGTTGCAATTTGAATTTTTTTCGCGATATTTTGCAGCATGCCAGGATGCTTTAGTGATAGTCCGATTTCAATTTTCAATCAAATTTTGAAAGTAGATATCATTACCACCAATCGTATATTCTCATTTTGCGCTAAAATACTCCGAAATAGGTGAAAAATGCTTGCAAACATGACTGAAAACGGCCTAGCCCGCGTAAGCGGTCGAGTAGTAGGAGAGACCGGATGAGAGGATATCGCTCACACTTTGGACGGAAAATGAGTCATTCAAATATATGTTGAATGGAATCGCTCCTGGGACTGTGCCTTGCGGAACTACGTACTCAATATACAAAACATAGTAGAAGGTTTTGAAGACGGCAGGAAATCTGCAATGACTCTATTTGACATAACAATAGCATTTGATTGCGTAAAACACGATTTGTTATTAGAAAAATTCAACCTTTATAGTATAAGAGGTATTCCCTCTGCTCTTTTCGATATAAGGATAGAAGACTGTCAGTGTGCTTCAATGGTATTACGTCAGAAACAGTAGCAATGAAATATGAGGTACCGCAGGGCTCTGTTCTGAGGCCCCCTCTGTTCATCATATACAGTGGAGCATGGGCATGTTAACAAACAAAATTGCCGATACTGGAGCGATGAAAATCCGCGTCTTTTTCGGGAAGGTCACACAGTATCCAGAGAAATTGAACGTTTGTGCTAGTATTCTGGGAAATGCTATTATTGGACCTTTATTCATTCGGGAGGAAAATCTAACTATTTGAATCTGCTTGTAGATATAGACCCGCTAATAACATCAACTTGGAAAATCAATTAGATGCGGCTGGTAATATGGTTTTGAAAGAAAATCTTATTTACTTTCAGCAAGACGGAGCTCCACCACACTACTTTCTTCCAGTTAGACCAGCCATCTGAAATCGGTTGTTTATAAAACACAACCTCGAGATTTGGAAGATTTGAAGAGAAGGATAAAAGCTGTGTGTAGAGAAATTCAGGTAGAAGTTTTTCGGAAAGTTAGAGAAGAGTTTGAGAGCAGACTGTATTACTGTTTACAAAGTAATGGACAACATTTTGAACATTTCATAAAATAAATGTCATTTTGTTATTTTGTTTATGTTTGATTGCAAAACAGTGTTTCCTAAACCTTTTTAGAGTTTCCACCTGATTTCTCCAAAAGCACCGGATAGAAATATCAAGTATGTAGTATTTTTGAATAGGTAATTGAACGATCTTCAAAATGAGGTATCACTCAACCCCTCTTTCTATTTAAGATTTTAGGGGTTATTTCCACCTCCGCTTCAGGGTTGACGTAATTTGAATGAAAACTATCCTACAAAATGTCCCCCATGAAAATAAATTTGATATGCTTTTGCATATTTTTAGATTTTCTGCGGGGACTGAAATATTCGGGGTGGTACGTTTTCAAATTGACACTCTGTATGTAAACAACTCATTCTACCATTTAGTAAACTCAACCTTTATCGTGTTCACAGATGACTCCACTATTTTTCTTCAAAATATATACGAGAAAACAAAAAATTAAACTACCGAAAAAAAGGCCAAATCCTGGTTTGTAGCAAACAGTTTGAAACTCAACGCGGATCAGTGAACCCACAAAATTGTTACGAATTTTTTTTGATCCCTCGCTGGATGGTTGTTTCATATCGAGAAGCTCTATTCTAAGCTTTCTAGCTCAATTTTCATTTTGAGACAACTAAAAAATGTACTAAGTACTGACACAGTAATGAATATCTATTATGTTTCTTTCACTCTACAATTTTTTATGGGGTAACCCTATGCGGTAATGCATCTGACTCTGTAAAAGTATTTAGGCTTAAAAAAAAGCTATCCGAATTATTGCTAATGTGGTCTTCAGAGACCACTGTAAACCTTTATTTCAGAAATGACACTACCTGCCCTTTATATATTCCATCAGACACTAGAAATTCATACTAAAAATGATGAACTGAGTAAACATTCAAATTTTCATGATAATAACACTCGCGGTGCTGGGCATCTCAGACCACAGAGATAAAGATTAAATAAGTCCGCAAATAATTCCCTAGAAATTGCTCTTCATAATAAATTACCCTCCTGTTGGAAAATTTTAGACAAGCCTTGCTTTAAGAAAATATAAAAATTATATCTTCCAGAAAATGGGTTCTATCTAATTCAGGAGTATATGTACACACCGGTCAGTGATATGTGAAGTTATAGTAAAATAATATAATTTTATTTTGAGTGTGTAGTAGTAGATTCACGTTGTATATGTGTTTATGTGTCTGATTCAATGTTGAGTGTATACCTATTTTAATTAAATGTTTTTGACCTGCTACAAATATACATTGTATATGTACGTAGTTAATTGAAATTATCTATCTATCTATTTGTCACTCTGAAAACCTCTGACCCTCATAGTCTGTTGTCTATCGGAAATATAACTCTGGAATAGTTTCAATTTGTTCCCTCTTATACCGATATCCTCCATTGACTGCAGAAGTAAATTTCCATGCAACATGAAATTGTATTGCAATTGTAGTAACTCAGCACGAATATTTACCAGAAGTAATTCAACGTTCGTCGTGGTATCAGCCAGGAAATAAGTTGTTTCCTGATGTATTTTCGACCCAAATATTCCTATTGTATAGGATAATTGCAATGAATGGTCCTGTCAGGACATTTTGTCTCCTATGCAATAATATGCTCAATGTGAACAAATTGCAAATTCCTTTATTCGATAGTACAATGGTAGAACAATGGAATGACTACCTAGGTCGTCCGATTTAGCAATTTTTTCCATTGGTGGTTCACGAAAGAAACAATTTATATCCATAAATTTGATAATCTTAAATAATAATATTTTACCCTCGAAGCTCTTTCGCTGTAGAAATTACCATGTGAGGATCAAAACATAACGAGAAGCATAACACAGTTGAAATAGTACTAAACTAAAACGGTCGCAATGTATTATGACAAAATTTTCTGCTGGCTTTAAGCTATTAGCGAAAAGCATAATATCCTCAAAGTTGAAATACTATCATGGCAAAGACCTCTGCTGGCAGTGATGTTGCCAGTTATCCTCTCACCAGTAGAATTCATGCCATGTCGTTTAAAATTGACTCAATCTGTACACAGACAATATTATATAGCAAACAGATTTATCAGAGAGAATTCAATGCCCCTGAAAAATGACACCGTTTTATTTGTAGCACCCCATTCCACGATCCATTTCTGTTGACGCTACACAATTTGTCAATCTCCACAATGAAAGAGCGCTTCTCTCGCGGAAATGTTCACCCCTTTTATAACCGTTTTGATGCAAGACCCAATCTTGATTTTTTCGAACAGTCACGTCATTTTTCTCCGGTATGGAATTTAATCACAAAGGAGCTGTTAACTTTTTATCGCAGACGGAATTGAATCCCTTTGCAAGAAAAAAAAACGATGGAACGAAAATGCAAACGGTTTCAGATTTCAATTAATTACAACACAATTATGGAATTTCTGAGATTTGATGGGATGAGCTTGCTTTCGAATTGAGTTCATAAAAAAAATCCAGTAGCATTAACAACATCCAAGAGAACCGAACCAGACAAGAATGAATTTTGAAAACATGGAAAAGAATCCAAAGACATATTTCATGGAACTGATACACATTACAATAACCTAGTTACTGAATTAACCTGTAGGAATTAAGGCACAAAAATTGCACCCAATCAACAAAATTCACTCAGACAACAATATTTATCGGTCAAAACCAACCTAAACTCGACCCACAGCAATTCGCATCAGAGAACTACAGGAATAGCTCAATATCACCACTCCCGCGATTTTACCATCTGGTCCATGCGAAATTCCTCCTTGACAACTCCAGCCGAGTATTGCCCTTCTAGATAGCAATATTTTGAAGGAATGAAAAACCAACAAAGAGTTGATTCGTACGAAATTTCTTGAATTAATTCATCAGTTTCAGAACACTGAATGTATTTACACAGATGATTCCAAAACAGAACATGGCCTAGGAAGTGATTTCCCTTTAGATGGGTACCACATCACAGTCTTGGACACTTCTGGTGACTGCCTCTATATATTCACAGCTGAATTTAATGCCATATGGCAAGCACTAAGATACAAAGATATGTTCATCAAGACGCTATTTTTGATATGTTCAGATTCTCTTAGCTCTCTGCAGGCTATCTCTGACATTTTTTCCTCAGACTCTCTAGTCCAGAATATCTTTGCAATCTTATATCATCTTGACATCAATAATAAAATTGTTAAATTTGCTTGGTGCCCTGGACATGTGGGGATTAGAGGAAATGAAGAAGCAGATGATGGGGAACTGGTAGCAACAGAGAACTCCGAGAACATGGGTGGACGAAAGAAATGAAATTGTTTTTCGAACAGAAAACAAATGCGAAACGGCAGGAAATTTGAGATAATACAGAAGCAAAATTCAGGTCGATTAAACCCGAAATTGACTTGGAAATTTCCATCAAATTTAAAAAGAAGAAGAGGTGGCAAACACCAGACTACGCATTGGTCACACATATCTGACATCAGCATCACTCCTGAGGGGTGAAGGACTACCAGAATGTGCTGTATGTGAAAAACAACTCTCTGTGCAGCATATTTTCGAAAAATGTGTACATGAAGCGTATCAATTTCTCTATATTCTCATTCTCGTTATTGAGAGCTTGTTGTAGGTTTTTTTGGTATCTTGAGGTCCCGAATGCTGTCCTCATATAGACAGCATCTTGAGGTCCCGAATGCTGTCTTCATATAGACAGCATTCGGGACCTCAAGATACCAAAAAACCTACAACAAGCTCTCAATAACGAGAATGAGAATAAAGAGAAATTGATATGCTTCATGTATCATACTGGGATGATAATGAAATTTTTATTCTGATAGATACTGAATATCATGTTAGAGTAGAAGGGCTAATGACTATAGAAGTCAAAGCCCGAAAACATAGTTTTATCAAGACATTTTTTTTTTCAAAATCCGAAATGATTCAATCGGACATTCGCAATTGTTGTAAATCATAATGCGAAGTTTTTGTTATTCAGATATCTGAGTTGATAGAATTTAACAACCAGCTTATTGAGTATTTCTGTGCGTTCTTTCCATCGCAGGTGCTGGTCCACATACACACCCAAATACTTCATGTTGTTAACTTTTATACTTCTTAGACATAAACACTGCATTGGCTTTCGGCAGAGATATTCAAGTAGTGTATTATTCAAGATGTGAAATTTTTTTGTTGTGGTGAAAGCAATAAATCAAATTTTTTCCACATTCCGACTCGGAAGGCTGACATTCATCCAAGAGAAAACATATTTGAGCCATGTTTCGGCATTCTGATCAAATTTATCCTATTAATCTGCTTGAAATGAAACAGCTGTGACGTCTGCATAAGACATTATCCTGCTATTGATGTTAGAATGTTTATAAAAATTATTGCTATCAATCAAAAATGAAATTGGACACAGTACTGTACTGTAAGAAAACCGTCAGGATTTTTTTTCATTGAATTTTTTCCTTAGTTATACTGTTGACCAATTGGAATATTGCATTATTAGTGAAGTTGACATATGTTCTCTTATACTTATATGCATAACAATGAGAAACCCAAATCAATATTGTTTTTGACACATTTTTGTCATTTTCAAGTATTTCCCGTGCTATTATCAAATCAATATTAACCTGTCCAATGTAATTTTGTGTCTGCATTATTTCATGAGTAGAATGAATTCAAAAGAAGGCATACTAAGATTTATTTTTTCAGTTATCAATTTTCAACAGACTTTGAATATTTTTCATTACTTTTCACGATTCTTAGATCTTCAAACTGCTTGAATCAATCTCATTCGGCACGGAGTTGGTCCAGCGAATTTTCAGAGGATCTATGAGTCCCTTCGTATTGCTGTGGCAACGTCATCACTCAAAAGAGTGACTGTCGGTGCCACATCGAATAACGCGTAGGTTGAATAATTCCCTTTCGGTTCTCGAAAAAAATGGGAACTACTCTGAGTAGGACTTCCCTTTCATGGATTTCTTTGAAAAGATGACTGACTTTCTGTTTCAGAATTCAAAATCTCTTGGGAACTCTCTTGACATGTTGATGTTTTCTTGTACATACGGCGGTGGTTGGATTCATAACATTAACGTTCTCAGATTTTCTGATGTTTGTATTCGGGCAGCTGAAGCTAACTTTTGTTTTTCTGACCTATTTCCACCATTTTTCTCATATTATTTCATCAGCAAATATGCAGTCAGAATTGTACGATTTGTATTTTTACAATAAGCGGAGTATAGTTCTTTGTTTTCCGTAAATTTGATGTTGTGGCACAAAACAACTGTTTCAATAGCAAGACATGGGACATGGAAATGGGACTGCGGAAGCTCAGCCATTATGGGATAAGAGAAACAAATTTGACCTTGTTCGATTCATATCTGTCAGGACGTACGTAGTTTGTGAAAACATCAAGTGTACAGTCTGATCTCAGTGACATTAAACATGGAGTTCACAGGGGTCTGTTTTGGGACCAGTCTTGTTTTTAATCTATATAAATGACCTAATAACCATTAACTTTGCACGACGATTTACTATTTTTGTTTACGATACTTCTATTATATGGAGTAATGAAGACATTTATAAGCTGTCAAATATGATAAAAACTGATGTTCAAAATATTCAAGACTGGTGTAACGCTAACTCTTAATGTTTCAACCTCAACAAAACTAGTTACTTTCGAATGTGCACTAAAAGATTTAGAATAGGAGAATCACTACATAGAAAACAAACAGCATACTAAATTCCTAAGTATTAACCTAGACAATAAATTAAATTTTAAAGAACATGTAACGCAATTGAGTAAAATAGTCTGCAGTAGATGTTACGCAATTAGAGTTATATCAAGTGAGCTGGGGTATACTACAGCTAGAATGGCTTACTTTGCATTAATCGAATCACATTTTCGCAATGGAATAGCTTTCTGGGGCCATTGTAACTTACAATTATATAATACAATATTAACTCTCCAGAAGCAGTCATTGAGATATATCACAAAGTCTAAATCGAGAGATCACTGTAAGCCTCTATTTATCTGCCACAAAATATTAACTGTCACTTGTTTATACACAATGGAAACGATTTACCTAACTCATAAAAATTAAACTAGCATGTACACTCCCAGAAATAATTGTCATATTACCAGACTCTCTGCTATGACCAAGCATTCTCTGATTCATGAAAGTATTAAAGTAAAAAAGCATCTTCCTACCACTCTAAAAAATATTACAGATAACAAAAAGTTCAGAAGTTCAGTTGAAAGTCTTTTAGTAGAAAAGGCCTATTATTCGATCCACGAATTCTACTGTGATAACCTGTAAATAATAGTAATTTAAATATAATGTTTTGTTCGTGAAATGTCTTTTTTTGACATGTTCTATTTCATTATATAGAGTTATTCAAATGTATGGACCTTCCCATTTTCCTCAGTTAATATGAGGGCTTTCGGAAAAAAGTTTGGATGAAAGTTAAAGGGTATTTCACCCTTTCTGTAAATTCAAATATGTTTTAGATGTTCCATTGGTGGAGAAGTGAAGTCATCGGCATTTTTTTTCAAATGGAATCATATGTCATGTTCAGTATCGCTAGAAAGCTTGTTTTTTTTTTTTCATTTCAGTCGTATAAATATTAATTTAACTCTCTCGATAGGTACAGTGTGATTTACATGTTTATGTCCACTTCTGCAATTCACCTACCTATTGCTGAATATGTTCAAAACATTTTTCAATCGGGGAAAGCCAGATGAATATTTTGAGCGATATGGCAATTTGATTTAGACAGTGACGTACATAAGTTTTTATTTAAAAATATTTTTCATTTGCCACATTGATTCATTGAAAAATTTCATTTCATCAATGGATTGATTTCAATTTATAATACTTAAAATTATCCCAAACATCGTAAGTGAAATTTTTTAATAAAACAACGAACTGTCGATGTAGCACATAAAAATGGCTTTTTTAAAAACCTACGTTTGCCACTGTCTGAATCAAATTGCCATATTGCTTAAAATATCCAACTGGCTACGTTCCCCGATTGAGAAAAATTTTGAACAAATTAATCAATAGGTAAGCAGTGAATTACTGAAGTGGACACAAAAATAGGAAACGCACTGTATCTATCGAGAGAGTTGGAATAATATTGGAATTGCTGAAATGAGAAAAAACAAGCTTTTTGGGGATACTAAACATGACATACGATTCTATTTTAAAAAATGCCGATGACGTCATTTCTCCACCAATAATGAATCTGAAAAATATTCGGATTCATAGAAAGGTGCAAAGTTGAATACCCTTCAACTTTTAAAAGACCTTTTTTTTGATAACCCTCCTATAAAAACGGCGAACTTGAATTATTAGCAAATTTTGATCTTGAATAACTTTTTTATTTTCAGTCCGATGTTGATGGTTTTTTCACCAAAAGGAAGGAAATTTATCCTGAATTATTTCTCATTTAACATATTTCCTGATGAGGTCTGGATTATACACATGATACGAGGAAAAAAAAAGTTGTGTTTCTGTCATCAAGTTTAAGACATCCTGTGGTGAAATACAGCTTTTGGATGACATTCAAAACCATCCTGTATGCAAGCTTGGTTCATTCCCTATACATTGCCATTTTATTCATTTTGATATGACGATTCGTTTCAAATTTATGAATTATTGAATAAAGCAGTGCATTTTCTCTTCGTGTTCTTTAATCTTCAATATGGAAAAGTTAACAACTAAACTATAACATAAGCAGCGAACTGGTGGAACGAAAACACTAAACCATTTTTTTAATATCGGATGTTGCATCCTCTAGCTTGGACAATAGCTTCCATTCTCCGATGCATTCCACGAATTAGCGTTCGAATATTCTCCTGGGGCATGTTATACCTATCCTCTATGAGCACAACACGAAGTTCATTTTTATTCGTAGGTGGTCTTTTGCTACTTCTCAGACATCTACCTAGATAGTCCCAGACATGCTCAATAGGATTTGTATCAGGGAGCATGCTGGCCAATTCAATTTTTCTATCACAACTTCAATTAGGTATTCTGTAACACACCTGGCAGAATGTGGTCTCGCATTATCTTGCATAAGAAGGACGTTCATGTCTCCGAAGTGTGAATATGGGACAAGGTAGTCAGCTAAAATATCACTAATTTATTTTCGTGCTGTCAATGCTCCATCTTCAACAAACACCAGCTCAGTATGACCTTCTGTTTCTCTGAATTTCTGATTAATTCTCCGTATAGTAGAACGACAGACATTTGATCTTTTTACAACATATTGATAATTTCGTTCCTCTTCTAAAAGAGTTATGGCTTTAGCACAGTTTTCTTCACTCTAAACCATTGGTAGAACGATTATAAGTTTTCTAAAACTGACGTTATGACAATAACACAACTGTCAAATGATGAACAAATTGGAACAATTGTTTTCATAGCAATCGTGATCAATGAAAATGACGAATATGTAGAGAAAATGCAATGCTTTATTCAATAATTCATAAATTTAAAACGAATCGTGATATCGAAATGAGTGAAGGAACAATGGATAAAGAATGAACCAAGCTTGCATACAGGATGGTTTTGAGTGTCATCCAAAAGCTTGATTTCACCACAGGGTGTCTTAAACTTAGATGAGAAATATAACTTTGTTTTCCCTCGTATAATATGTATAATTCGGGCCTTATTAGGAAATATGTTCGATGAAAATCAATTTAGGATAAATTTCCTTCCATTTGTTGAAAAAACTATCAAAATCGGACAGAAAATGAAAAAGTTATTGAAGATAAAAATTTTATAACGTTTCAAGGTGGCCGTTTTTATGCACCTTGGTGTATGTTTATCTATTTATCTCATGCTTTGTCATCAAGATTGTATCTTCGACAATAAAGTATATTTTGACTTGACTTGACTCACTCAATTACTCAATTTAGGTATAGCAAGTTTTTGTAAATCACCAAATATCATATGCAGAAGTCAAAATTCAAGGTGCCCCACCCCAACTTTAGATGCTTCTCTGATTCCTTCCAGAATTTCCAACAGCATAACTTCCCATTCGAACAACCACTTTATGGACAGACCCCTTTCTGAACAGCATTCCTTCATCAACTTTGTCAATTATGATACACATTCCTCCAATTCAATTGAATCACAAATATCAGAATCACTTTGAAGAGTCCTCCCCAAACTTCTGGCAGTATTTTCATTAATTTCAGCCAGCCGGGATTAAATGATTAAACTCGCCAGTAATGCAACACCGTCGTAACTCTTGATGGCTGTCTCGTAAACATTCACAACGCAACGCTGAGGCTGCGTGTTCAATGAAATTAACTTAGTTTTCTCTCAATTCAAACTAACTTTATATCGAATTGGTGCACTGCGCCAACGTTATTTACACTCCCAATTGAAACTTCAAACATTGACTGAAAGGATTATTTTCTCGTTAGCTGATACTTTTATATTCCAACATTACCGCGGCAAATATTTCAAAGAGTTGTGGTGTAATCAGAGGTCAAATATACTTCGGAACCTGCGTTTTGCTGGTGCTGTGTTTGATCATGTTGCAACTGAAAAAAAAACGAGGATGTATTTGTTGTGTAATAAAAGTCGGACTCTCTTATTCAACAGTAATTAATAAATAGAGCGAGATATGACATATTATCAAACTTATTTGACTGTTGCTAAACTCCTTTTGTTACTGCCTCACAGGGCGCTTTCCTAACTAAAGCAGATTAAAAACACTACAGTATTGATATCTAGTTAATAGCCTAGACCAGTTCCGTGCATGAACAATATATTGCGTTATCATATCAACAAACAATAACTTTTGTTTGAAAGTGGTTGACAATGTATTAGTGTTAGTAGAATTCTTCTGGACTTCCATTGTCTAGAAATAAAGCAAATAAATTCTTCAAACACATGCAAATAATTTATTTTCTTTGTTTCTAGACAATGGAAGTCCAGAAAAATTCTACAAACAATAACTTATTAGAAGTGTCAGTGTAGAGTTTGACGTCAAAAAAGTAAACCAGAGTTACGCAATAAATTAAAAGAAAAAATATGTTCACCGAAATTGTGAAAATAGAAAAATTGAAGTATCGAGCCATCATCAAGTACCTGTATTTAAAAGGGTTAAGAGGTGAGCAGATTTACGAAGATATGTTTAATATCCTTGGTCATCAAAGTCCTTCGTATGCGACCGTGAAAAATTGGACTGCAAGCTTCAATAGAGGTAAATTTTCCATTGAAGATGATGACCGATCGGGAAGACCAGTTTTTGTGTCAGTCCCCGAAAATATCGATGCAGTTCATAACATGATTTTAACAGACCGTGGAATTGAACTACAACGGATATCTGAAACACTGAATATTTCACGTCAATATGGACATGAGAAAAAATGCTGCAAAATGGATCTCAAAATGTTTGAATGTTGACCAAAAGCGTGCAAGGGCAGTAGCATCGCGTTCGATCTGTGTTCGATTTGAAAACGATGTAGACTTCTTAAACCGAATTGTTACTATGGATGAGACTTGGGTACATTTCTGCGATCCAGAAACAAAGCTACAATCAATGGAATGGCGATACTCCGGTTCTCCAACACCTAAGAAGTTTCGTGTCCAAAAATCTGCTGGAAAAGTTCATGGAATTTTCATGATTGATTTTTTCTATAAGGGTGGAACAATAACTGGAGATTACTATTCGACATTACTGACCACTCTGCGGGAAAAAATTAAAGAGAAAAGACGCGGAAAGCTATTCAAAGGTGTTTTGTTTTTGCAGGACAACGCCCCTGGACACAAATCTCATGTTGTCATTCAAAAAATTCGTGATTTTGGGTTTGAATTACTGGAACATCCCCCTTATTCACCAGATTTGGCTCCGTCCGACTATCATCTCTTTCCTCGACTGAAAAAAAGTTTGAAAGGTCGTAAATTTTCTTCCAACGAGGAGGTATTAAAAGCTGTGGAGGTCTGGTCTGCAGAGCAAGAAAAAACATTTTTTTTGAAAGGTCTAGAGACGTTGCAGGTTTGCTCTGATAAATGTATCCAAGTAAGAGGACAATATGTTGAGTAATAAAATATTTTGACATTGAAATTTTGTTTGTTTCTATAGTAGGAAAGGAATTTTTCAATATATCCTCGTAAACATGAGATTATTTGCCAGTAGAATGGAATACTTGAAGGACGAAAATTCGTATTCCATGCAAAATATTTTTATTTTAGAAATCGTAGCAAAGCGCTTTCGACTGTTAAGTCATCATCAGTGCGTACCTGTAAGTAAGTAATAATTGAAACTGAATTTGATAAATTGAAAAATTGAACGTTAGGAAAATTTAGAAAGGTGAGGTTACTTACTCGTCAGGTGTACAAGAAGCCGTATAAAATCATCAAGTTCATGGACCAAAGTGAAATTTAAAATTTTACATAATATAAAACATATTTAAAATTGAACAATTTTTATCCTTTTCAAGGATTATTCTGGATTCAGATATGGGATACTACGTCATGTCTGTATGAATGTTGAAGTGGAAGTAAAGTTTTGAATTGACAATGTGTGACAATTACACTATTGACAAGTGACAATGACCATTGACATATGTGACATAGATTCAAAGAACTCTAATAGAAATTGAAATAATCGTGACATGAGTTTAAAACGGAACATAGATCTGAAAAGGATCAGTCTAATGGGAACCTTTCGTTTTTCTGTGTATTCTCTACTGTTTGAGCCACCAGAATTGGTTTAAAAGTATGGGAGAAGTCTGGTGGGAACTTTCTCAGTCACAGAAGCGGTAATTCGGGTGAATCGAAGAAGAGAGCACCTGGTGGAAAAGAATAAATTATCAAAATTAGAAATCAATGAAAGATAATGAAAAGGAAGGAAAAGGGGTTCTCTATAGGGCTTTTCGGAAACTCACTCAAGGTTACTAACCCGATCAAAAAAATTAACCCGAATTAGTGATCGGCATATGCAACACTAAAGTTTCCGAACGCGGGTTGGTAACGGGTTGAAAAGCTCTTATGGCTCTGTCCAACATCAACCATGGCATACTAAAAAACAGAAAAGAAGTCTAATGAGATCTTCACCCACTATACCTGCAATCAGAGTTGGGGAAGGGGATACTGAACCTCAGAGGTAACCCAGTAATATCGCCATAGAGAAAGAATTAGTGAATGAATGAAAATTGTTTGAGGTTCAGTATGTCCTCCCCAACTCTGGATTGCAGGTATATTGAGTGAAGTTCTCATAAGACTTCTTTTAGGTTTCTTATCATTGGCATGGTTGATGTTGGACAGAGCCATAGAGAACCCTTCTTCCCCCCTCCTTTTTCATTATATTTAATGGATTTCTAATTTTGATAATTAATTATTTTCCACCAGGTGCTCTCTTCTTTGATTTACCCGAATTGCCGCTTCTGGGACTGAGAAAACTCTCATCAGACTTCTCCCATGACCTTGAGCTCAATTCTGGTGGCTTAAATAGTAGAGAATCTTGATGGAGTTTTCTCTGGTAGCATACTTCTGAAAAACGAAAGGTTCATTAGACTGATCCTTTCCGGATTTATGTTCCGTTTCAAAATCATGTCTTGTTTATTTCAATTTCTATTAGAGTTCTTTGAATCTATGTCACATGGTCATTCTCACTTGTCAATAGTGTCATTGTCAATTCAAATCTTCACTTTCACTCCAACTTTCAGACAGACATGATGTAGTATCCCATATCTGAATTCAGAATAATCCTTGAACAGGATGAAATTTATTCAATTTTAAATATGTTTTATATTATGTAAAATTTTAAATTTCACTTTGGTCCATGGAATTGATGTTTTTATACGGCTTCTTCTACACCTGACGAGTAAGTAACCTCACTTTTCTAACTTTTCCTAACGTTCAATTTTTCAATTTATTGAATTCAATTTCAATTATTACTACTTACAGGTACGCACTGATGATGATTTAACAGTCGAAAGCGCTTTGCTACGATTTTTAAAATAAAAATATTTTGCATGGATTACAAATTTTCGTCATTCACGGTTATTGAAGCTTGCACACAGCTTGACAATTTCACTTGAGTAGAATGGAAGGCCAGAATAAAAAGAATAATTTTTGAAGTGGACCGGAGAATAAATGTGGATAGAACATTGCAGATACAAGAAAATTATAGAGGTAACTGGAAAGTGTTAAGATTTTTCTCATCTCTCTATACATTAATGTATTAAGAACGTCCTTATCGAAATTAGTGTCTAGTTTTTTCCTGAGAGTACACTAAGAAATGTCTTTATCATTCATACTTATAGTTAAAATCGAAAAACCTCAGTAAAAAACTCTAAATAAAATGAGGGACACGCAATTCATCACCTGTGGTTTTTTACGGCTAGGGAGTGCACTCACTTATAATAATGATAATATAGTTTCTTTATTTTCCATGTTAACTTTCAAGTATTTACATTCTTATATAGATAATAGTGGTGGCATGATAAGCAGAGTTCAGCTTCGAAATATAGACGTAAAAAAGTAATAATCAAAACGAAAAATATAGCTGCAGTTCCACTCAACTTCAAAACACTTAATACAATAGACCAAAATTATATAGAGATTCACAAAAAAAAAGTTGAAAGAAAAAACATATTTGAATACCCTGTGAGATACGCAACCTAGAGGGGGCTCTATTTCTTCAGCAACATCTCTTTTAAATATGATTTTAAATTATTTGATATAGATTCTTTTAAGTTTTTCGGAATATCATTATATACTTTCATAACCTGGGAACTATAGAAAGACTTGAGCTTTTCAGTTCTATAAATACGGAGGTGTTATGTATTTTCAGCTTATAAAAAATATTGGTGGGACAGACAAATAATCTGCATTGTTGAATATTGACAATACCAAGCTTTCACATAACATTATTTTTCCACTTGTAGAAATTTGTGCCATATATCAATTTGGTAGTAAAGTGAGCTTTCTGAATGAGGGAATTCACATGTTTATAAAATTTGAGAACACTGTCAAAGAGGACACCCAAATATTTTGAGCATTCAAAAATCTCAGGAGATCTATAGTTGATTATAGTCCGGAGATCAGAACATTGGATTATGTTGGACTTGACTGATGCAAATTGTAAAGATAATTTGCCCTAGGATTGACTCTTGTGGTACACCAAATGTCAGTAGTAGGTACCGAGAGCAGATTCTCACAGTTGTCACAAGTTGTTGTCTTTTCGTAGGATCTGAGCAACAGTTCTGCTCATTCTTTCACCCTCAAACGTGTCAGAATTGAAGAAAGAACTGCTTGGTTGATGGTATCAAACGCAACACTCAAGAATCAAGAATATCATGAATCAAACATTTACCAGAATCTGTTAGATCCAGAATCGCTGTAGAAGAGCAATGACCTTTTCTGAAACCCGATTGGATGCAAGAAAGGTTTTTTTTTGTTAGATATTCTTCTAGTTGATTTGTCATTATTCTCCTGTTTATAACGTGAAATTGATGTTGTATGGAAACGGCATCTGAATCAAACTAAATGACATAATTTCAGAGAAGCTTCACTTTTCTTGCAACACGGAAAATATTGGAATTGATTCAGATACAACTCTCTTTCAAAGTTATAATAATAGTGCTATTAGTGAAGTAGTCAGTGGATTTTCACCAACAAGGGTTAAACCGAAACGAAATATCAAACCAATTGATCGACTGACTTATACCTAAGGATTTTTCTTTATTTGAAGGAAGAGATATTGTAGTATATCCCTAATGTAAATTTCTTATACACTTATACAAATGGAAGCAGTTCGTCTACGAGTGGTTGTTAAGGCAACGAAAAACGATGACAGTTTGTCACAAGTAACGTTTTCTGTTTTCATTCTTTGATGTATTTGCTAGTAGGTGAAAGTGGAAAACAGTTTCCAGATCAAAAACACTACAAATATAATTATCCTAACCGTAACGGCTCAGTTTACCGATATAATCGCAGTCAAACTACAAGTGAGAAAACAAAAGAAGGTCACACTGTTGTATTCATCAAGTCATCAAATCAAGAGCGCATTGTAATCCAGAAGCACCAACAGAAATCGGAAAAGAGGCCAAACCCAGGGAAAACACTAACATAACGAAACACTGAAATGTATGTTAAGAATAGAGGAATATTCATTCAAAACTTGACTTGGATCTAGAATAATACAAAAATATAAAAATGGAATGGATTCATTGAGAAACTCAAAAATCTATTTATATTTCATTCTCAGTCGTCATCCTGCAACTTTCGAAAAATTGAGAAATAAACAAGGCATATGTCAGAGATCTTCCTAAATTTTCCGACAGCATAATTTTCCAATGGAACAAAATATTGTAATGACATAACTCCTGTTCAACAGTAAATGATTTCATCAACCTCGAGAATTTTCGTATACATTGCTCTAATTCAATTCAATCAGAAGTGTCAGAACCACTTTGAAAAGCCAACTTCGTAGTTCTGGCAGTATTTCCATTGTTGTCAGCAAAGTTAGAATTGAAATGAAACCTGACAGTAATGAAACACCACCAAACATTCGAAAACATTTACACCGCAAATCTCCAGATGAGAGTTTGATATAATCAAATAATCAACTCAGTTTTCGTTTAGTTTAAACTGATTCTGTATCGAAAACTAGGATACGGTGCGTATTATTTAACCTTTCAATTGAAATTTCAAACTCCGACTAATTATTTTCTCATTAGAATACTTTCATATTCCAACATAAGCCCCGTATTTGTTTGACAGAGTTGTGGTGCAATCAAAGGTCAAACGTACTTTGAAGCCTGTGCTTCGTCGTTGCTTTGTTTCAACATGTTCCGGCATGTAAGTGGCTACGTGCATTCGTAAACCATGACTACGAGGGGTTTAAAGTAGCATGAACAACCGAATTATCAAAGATCAAAGAGAATAGTGGAGAACGATGAATGTCAGTCGAAATTGCTTTCTGAGAGCTTTATGTTCCTGATTTGTATTCTATTAAAAAATAACCTGAGTGTGTACTTGTTCTTCACATATGTAACAATTTAAAAAATGTTCACCGGGATAGTACTTCTCTGAATTGTTTTTTTTTTTTCACAAACTCCGAATTGTAGCACTATCTTATTGAATAAATAAACCTGACAATTTTTTTTATTTGGATTAATTAAACAGTTTGATAATGCTAAGTTTAGAAGAAGTCTGTCCTGGTATACTGCGTATAAAGTTTGAAGAAAATAACTAAAATTGCAAAAAACGTATGATAAAAACCACCCATATTTTGAAAAATTTGAACAATCTGTATCTCGAAAACGAGTAATTTTTCTATAAACACATTAAAAGAAAGAATTTGTTTACTTTGACGAGATCTATCCCATACTTGGTTTTTGTAATATTCTCAGCAACTTCACTCAGCGCCCTAGGAGCTATGTAATATGCATCGATATAGAAAATTGTAAATATCTCGAAAACGACCACCCCAGCGTTATTGAAGGAGTGTACCTTTTGTACTTGGAAAAGGTGTGTGAATTAGGTTTTTCATGAAAAGTACCAAAAGTTTACTGTCAAAAGTGTTAGGGTAATTTGAAATAAATAATGACAGCGTACGTAGCGCCCTCTAGATTTTGCATGAAAATTAATACGAATTTATGATTTCCCACGTCAAAAAACTCCGGTTATCAAATTTTATGCGAATAACTTATTTTTTGCAAAAGTTATTTTTAAAAAGCGAACAAAAAATTTCAATTTCAACACCCTGTATCTCCGAAACGAAGCATTTCCGGACACAAATCAATATTGATTTTTTTTAATTAAAATTGTCTTATGAATACGTCACTTCAATATTTCAACGAACTCAAGTTACACCCTGTATAGTATGTGATGCAACAGCTGTTATTGTAAAAATTTGTATCGTTCAAAACGACTGTTTATGTTTATTGTCGCTTTTTGAGTCAGAAGTTTTTGCAATTAACCTGTATTGCTTGAAAGAAATGAATGAAATTGAATAAAAAAAGATTTCTGCACCAAAGTCAATCATCAAAACATGAAATGAAATTCCTAACCTAATCAACATTGTTCTCAGGGATTAAACTCCAAGATATAGGTCATCATTCCAGATTCTCTCAGAAAAACATATCATGTTTCATGTATTATACTCAAGAAAGAAACAGCCACAAAACAATCTCGAGCAGTATCCCAACCAAAAAAATCATGACTTGGGAAAATTAAAAGGACATAAATCATCTGGATGAACCTCATGAAATTCAAAACCGAATGAACAGGAGGTTGAAGAAATGGCATTTTAAATCGGAAGGAATAAATATTCTTAGAGCCGAGCATAACCAAATGTGGGAGATGAAAGAAGAGAAGAATGATGTGTGGTGATGTATAACCTTATTTTATTGTGTGAGCCATGCCAAAATCATGATTATGGAACTCCATGTTTTTGTGATAATTCTTACTTACTAATACAGTGCGGCGTTTCATAGTCTCCCCTTGTTTAGTCTAGTCTATAGGTTCCGTCAAACCGACGCGGGAACGCGGGAGCGGGAGCGGAAAAGGAACTTTGGGACCGTGCGAATTGCTAGAAAAACAGTACACGTAGCAAACCATATATATTTCGTTGCTTGTATGCATTTCGGAATACGAATAATCACACCGGTATGTCCCACTATGGATTTTAGTCTCGGATTCATCTCGTTCCCGCTCCCGCTCCCGCGTTCCCGCGTCGGTTTGAGGAAACCTTACAACAACTATTTAGGTGAATTTCTCTTCAAGGACACCGAAAATTATGATCCAGGGCTCATTCGATTCGATTCGTGCGCCTGCAAAAATTGCTAAAGTTATAAACAATTTAGTAGAAAAAAGGGGAGGGAGGTTTGGTTTTTTGCAAATATCTCGGAAACTATTGAAGATATTCAAAGGTTGAAAAAAGATCCTGAAACAGGAGGAAATTTCCTAAAAAAGTCTCACCTCCTGGAACTCTACCACCAATATATAGAATTTGAATTAAGATGCGAAAATAGCGCTAAAAGCGGGTGATGCGAGTTCCGCGTGCGACGACTGATACGAACCCTTCAACAATAAAAATAATATTAACTCATTAAATATCAATATTAAGAAATATAAAAATTCACTTAGGTTATAAACACTTGAATAAACAAAACTCCATGGACTCTAATTTGTTTCACATTTCAGAGCTATTCTTGAAAAGCATTAAAAAAGATACCCATTGGAAAAATAAAAAAAAGTTGATTTTCCACTTTGTTATTAACAATCAAAGAAAATAAAAAATGAAAAATGCAAATAAAGCTAGGAATTTTTTTTTTAATATTTCAATCTGTTCGAATTTTAATTATTTAAAGTTACATAAAAATGATTTTTTTATATTTCTTATTCTGATTGTTTGAATAATTGTTATAAACAAATGCATTGTTTACAAGAGATTTGAAATTTTGTATTTGGAATTTCCATCAGCAATAAATATTATGATCTTTAAAAACAAAATCATTTCTTTAAAAAAATCATTGCTCAAAAACGCATTTGTTGATTAACTATTTTTGTTGCTTCCAAATATTAATATTTATGAATATTTTTTCATACCATAATTTCCATTGCTCTTTGATATTCTAAAAAATATTTTTTTTATATTTTCGTAGTTTATTTAAAAAACAATTTGTTATAAACAAATGAATTTTCACTATAATTTTTGTTAATTACTGCAAAAAATAAAGAAAACAAACATGTGTCATTTATTGAAATGTCTTCGTACTATCACCATTTGTTTATGAGTTATTTTAATAACAATGATTGAGAGCGACGAGGAAACACCAAACGTGAAAATAGAAAAAATATTTAAAATTATGTAGAAAATTGAAGAAAAAAAAAATTACACAACAAATGACACAAGGTTGTTTTTGTTATTTTTTGCAGAATTTTAAAAAAATGTATCGTGAAAATTCATTTGTTTATAAAAAATTCTTTATAAAATGAACTAAGAAAATATAAATAAATATTTTTTTAGAATATCGAAGAGCAATGGAAATCATGATTTAGAAAAAAGCTGTTCCTTAATATCAATATTTGGTGGCAAAAAAATAGTTAATCAACAAATGCGTTTTTAAACAATAATTTTTTTTTTTTTAAGAAATAATTTTGTTCTTAAAGATCATAATATTTATTGCTGATTGAAATGCCAAAAATAAAAATTCAAATATCTTATAAACAATGCATTTCTTTGTAACAATTATTTAAACAATCAGAGTAAGAAATTTAAAAAAAAAAAAAAATTCTGTAACTTTGAATAATAAAAATACGAACAAATTGGAATAATGAAAAAAATAAATTTTTCCTAGCTTTTAGCATTTTTCATTTTTTAGTCTCCTACATTGTTAATAACAATGTGGAAAATCAACATTTTACGAATTTTCCAATGGGTATATTCTTCAAAGCCATTCAAAAATAGCTCCAAGAAGTGAAACAAATTTGAGGTATTTAGTTAAACAATTATCAGGTTTGTATGTAAATTTGAAAGTTGCAAATACTTGTTCATTAAAAAAAGCATATGTAATAAAATAATAACGGGAAAAATTATTTTTCAAGGATTTTCGTTTTTTCAAGTTTCTGAAAACTAAGCGAATTCTTTTATTTCACAATATTGATATTTAAGGGGTTAAAATTGTTATTATTGTTCAAGGGTCCGTATCAGTCAGCGCACGCGGGACCCGCACCACCCGCTTTTAGCGCTATTTTCGCATCCTCTTTCAGGATATTTTATGAACTTTTAGATATCTTTGATATTTCCCGAGATATTTGCAAAAAACCAAACCCTACTACTAAATTGTTTATAACTTCTGCAATTTTTGCCGGCGTACCTTCAAATTCTTCAAAAAGTTTCTAGAGGTCATTCCCTTGAAAAGAAATTCACCAAAACAGTTCTTGTAGGTTAGGTTAGGTTAGCTTTTGAACGGTTCTAAGAACTAAAAAGAAATAAAAATCGATTTGTATGATAGAATGTTATCACTGATACTTCATTTTGAAATGTCGGCCTTGGACCCCTCCTTGTTAAAAAAGTTGCAGTAGCTCGGAAAAATTCAATCGGAAAATTCCCCAAAAATCGTGAAAAACATCCATTGAACATTTTCATTTCCAATAATTTTACTCCACTCCCCTCCTTGCGAAGGCAAGAAGAGAACGCGTAAGAAATCGAATTAACGATGATTTCGGAAGTGGAAAACTACTCAAAAGAATAGGAGTTTGGACCACCCCACCTCCCCACTATTTCAAAGATTTGATCTTCACGAAAACGTGATCTCTTCTTGACAGGTTGAAAATGAACCTGATGCAGTAATTCTGCACCTTCTGAATCTTTTTACCATAAGTCTGGTCCAAACAAGGTCCATAGACGACATCACCGTTACTAAAATGGGATAAAACTGATGAGTCACAAGGAGAATTTTGAGCTCTGTACTCAAAATATCACGATTTCGGAATAGTCTTTTCAGTGCACAATATGTTTTTTTCGAAAAATTTTCTACATTCAGTTTTTGGTCCAAAACTCAAGCATTTTACTTTGCGTTAGAGTTCTAGGCTTTGTCCCAGGACCATGATTGGTGAGGTGCCCCAGACCAATTGTATGTTATTATCACTACCGAAAACGATTGCACTCGATTAGGTGGCATTAACGCTCAACCTATTTTTTTTGCGAAAATGAGACAAGATTTTCGATAACTGTATTGATGTTACTTATAGAATTTTGTAACTAGTTAGTATCGAAACTCAGATACAGTTCCCTATCGTCAGCATAAAAAATGTGATTGACAAGATGTCAGTACTTCCCTCAAGTCTGCTTGGTAGAAAATTGAGAGAAGGGGTCCCAACATGGACCCTTGCGGTACACCAGAATGCTTGGTACACGGTTCAGAATAGTTTCCATTCATTACAACCCTTTGTTTACGGTTTGCGTTTTGCGGTTTATGTTTATCAACTGAGGTTGACTCACAATAACCATTTTATTCTTCAGAATAATTTGTTTTCTGGTGTTTCAGTATCGACTGCTATGCCATGCCATGTATTCTGTATAGGCCTTGTTACTAACTCCATACGCCACCTTGGGAGCAGCACTGTTGATTAAAACGCAACAGTGAATCGTGCAGGACTAACCCTAGTCGAGCCACGAGATTTTGATAATTTGGTCGGTTAAATTAAATAAAAAAATCCCAGCCCAACTGGGGTTCGAACACCGGACCTTTGGCTCAAAGTCGGACGCTCTAACCACTGCAACACTCCCCGACATCTTCAATATAATCATTTAAAATATTGAGCGAGGTAATAGTAATAGATGGAATTCATAAAATAAATATAATATTTCCTTGCTAGTCACAATTTACGGGAAAGTCATCATTTGATAATACGACAAATATTCAAAACTCTATGAGCTGAAACATTCAATAGTAGAGCTTCATATCGTCAATATAATAAATATCAAAGAAGTAATTTAGCACAATACAAAAAGTCCTACTTCACGAACTTATATCATAAATATCTGTTCAAGAGAAAAATGTATCTAACACCGTGTAAGTAAAATTGCTTGTTAAGCATGAGTCATTGAGAAATACAAAATCAGACCAGAAACCACTCTGTCCCTTTTCACGGATTCAATAGTAAGTCTCAGGTGGTTTCGAGAACAACCCAATTGTTCAATACCGACCAATATATACGTATTCTCCAGTTCACGATCATAATAATTCTGATTCGATAGTTTATGCAAGAAACATCCATTAAAGCAGTCTCGATCTGCAGGACCATTAGGCAAGCTATAATATTTCAAAAGCTATCTCATTCACCACATGTAACTTACACCTCAACTTTTCACCGTTCAGAATGATTCATAATATCAGACGTGGTGAGAATACTGATAAGGTATAGGTAAAAACCCCAAGCTCGGCAGAAAAACGTATCACGAGCGGTTCGCCATTACAAAGTGAAAATGAAAATGTTGGTGGAATATTAAATCGTTCATTAATGTTTGCTCGATTCTTTTGCTGATAAAGGACCTTCTGGCATCGAAACATCCTCGAGAACGATTGAAATTCATTTCACAGATCACTGTGAGGACATGTACGGGAAATAACAATACTTTTAGTGAAAAACCTGATGGGTTCGATGTCTATTTAATGAATTTAATTAAATATGCAGTGTGTCCCACTTTATATTATTAAATTTATTCAGCAAATTACATGAAAAAACAGATTAAAATAAAATGATGAAAAACCCATTGAATGAATACGTAACCACATAAGGAAATCATTGTCCGTGGCAAGGCACGTTCTAGAGTACCTACATTCGTAACAAAACAAATTTCAAAATATAAAATAAATATTCACATCAGTACGTGTTTCCTCGAAATTATTGAATTTGTTTTAAAATAGTTAAATAAAGAATGAAATATAAAATAATTGAAAATAGTGCTAAAACTCGTACTTATGATAAGAGAGATACGGTTGGATATTGGTAAAACGATGATTATTGCTTGACTTGAAATCTTAGTGATTATCTTTGGAATGAATTAAATCATGTACGAGATATTTCGGTGTGGCATTTAACCATTTTTTTATTTTGAATTTATGTTTTGGGTTATTTGGTTTAAACGATTTAAGATTATCAGGTAGGAAAATGAAATGTTTTGGGCAGAGGTAGAAAAATGCCTTCTGAAAAATTGGTGAAAAATTTGACCTTTCAGGTATTGGGATCTTGACTGACATATGAGCTTAGTTTTATGTTTATAAAGTAAATCTATACGAGTGCAGTAGGGTAAATGTATCAAACTGCCATGATGAGTTACTGCATTCATAAAACTGTTATTTCGGAAATGGAATTATTTTTGTCATTAGTTGATTAGCATTTCTTTCACTACTTTCAAATATTTTGTACTAGTTTGTTGTATGTTAGTGTATATTCGTTATTTTCTTTCTGACAAGTTTTCACAAACCTTCTTTCTCTGTGATATACTCATGTCCAAAACGAGACTGCAGGAAATGGTGTTAAGGTAGGGATTATTCGCATTCACCACAAATTGAAGATAATGTGGAATTATTTGAAACATGAAGTTTATTGCTTCTGTCAGTCCCTAATCGTATCCTGAAGCTCTCTATCTGAAGGAAATTGTTTGAAGTAATTAAAAATAATTATATTTTTCAAAAATTACAGAGCTTGATAAAAACTCTACTCGTACTTTCGAAAATACTGTACTTATCATACATGTTATTATCTCCTAGTATGATTCGAAATAAGTTTTCATTGAGTTTTGATAGCAGAAAAAAAAAGTCACCGAAAAGTATTGGTCTTTGAAAAATGGAAGATTTTTAAGTTATCTTGAAATAAATATTTCACAGAGGTAAAATCAGATTACGATTAGTAATTGAAAACCAAATCTTTCATCGAGACTAAATCAGGTAAACACTACAACTTATCGGAAAAAAATTATTCATTGGCTTTTCTACACTTGTATACACTTCCTTGACCAATTTTTTCTCAGATAATCAGACTGTGGAAGATTACCATCCCAACATATCAAGAAATTCATGTTTCAATAATAATACCACATATATTTAGAGAAAATCTCGACGTTTCGCCAACACGAGTGGTTGGCATTTTCAAGAGAAATGTTTACAGCTTCGATCACTGAACACTACTTGTTTGGTATGCGTTGTCTCAGCCAGTATTTATGGGTCGACGTACTCGTACCTGCGTCCGGTGCCATCGTCCCTGCGTCGGGTACCCCTTCGGATTCATTAATTACCCGGTATGGTGTTATTACCGTTTTCTTGAGAACAGGTAGACATGCTTTGTTCAATTGTAACCCTTCTTCAGTTCTGTTGAAGTTGTTGGGATGTTTTTTGATTTCGATTGCTTCTCGGAAGAGTCTTGGATAACTAATATGCATGTGTTGTGGCAATTACTTGGGTTTCTTCGAACTTCACTCTGTGATTGTTATTGTTAAGCGCGTTGTTCTGCCACAGCGGATTTTTCTGAGTGTCCTAACCGGCAATAAGCCTTGTGTTCCTTTATTCTGGTATTTGTAGATCGCTTCGTGGTTCCGATATAAACGTTTCCACAGGTGCATGGAATGCGGTACACCCAGATGAGCTTAGTGCATCACGTTTATCCTTCGCAGATCTCAAGTGATCCTTCAGTTTCTTTGAAGGTTTATATATAGTTTTGATATCATACTTTCGTAGTATACGGCCCATCCGATCTGTGACCCTAGGAACATACGGCAGTAATGCATTACTTTGTTCCTGGCAGCCATTCGATCCACTGTCGCTAGAGTTCTTTCTTTAGCGTTTTATACACCGATCAATTTCGCTTTCCTTATATTCAGTCCATGACTCCAAAAAATGGACTGAAAGAACTCAACAAATTCCTTGAGCACATTAACAGCATACACCCGAATATCCAATTCACAATGGAAGTTGAAAAGGATAGGGAACTGCCCTTCTTAGACGTTCTCATTTTTTGAAAAGAAGGACGTTTGGGTCACAAGGTAAATAGAAAACCAACACATACTGATCGATACCTCCACAGTACCTCAAATCATCATCCGTGTCAAAAACAAGGAATTATCAAAACACTAGTAGACCGAGCCAGAAGAATATGTGAACCCGAATATTTGGAAGCGGAACTGAAACACTTGAAAAGCGCACTTCTTTCAAATGGATATAAGGAAAGCGAAATTGATCGGTGTATAAAACGCTAAAGAAAGAAGTCTAGCGACAGTGGATCGAATGGCTGCCAGGAATAAAGTAATGCATTCCTGCAGTCTGTTCCTAAGGTCACAGATCGGATGGGCCGTATACTACGAAAGTATGATATCGAAACCATATATAAACCTTCAAAGAAACTGAAGGATCACTTGAGATCGGCGAAGGATAAACGTGATGCACTAAGCTCATCTGGGTGTACCGCATTCCATGCACCTGTGGCAACGTTTATATCGGAACCACGAAGCGATCTACAAATACCGGAATAAAGGAACACAAGGCTTATTGCCGGTTAGGACACTCAGAAAAATCCGCTGTCGCAGAACATGCGCTTAACAATCACAGAGTGAAGTTCGAAGAAACCCAAGTAATTGCCACAACACATGCATATTAGCTATCCAAGACTCTTCCGAGAAGCAATCGAAATCAAAAAACATCCCAACAACTTCAACAGAACTGAAGAGGGGTTACAATTGAACAAAGCATGGCTACCTGTTCTCAAGAAAACGGTAATAACACCATACCGAGTAATTAATGAATCCGTAGGGGTACCCGACGCAGGGACGATGGCACCGGACCCAGGTACAAGTACGTCGACCCATAATTACTGGCTGAGACAACGCATACCAAACAAGTAGTGTTCAGTGATGGAAGCTGTAAACATTTCTCTTGAAAATGCCAACCACTCGTGTTGGCGAAACGTCGAGATTTTCTGTAAATAAACGTCGGCCTAAAATCCGAAAAACCATCATTCATTCAACGATGGCCATGAAAGCCTTTCACAATTTGTAATAATACCACACTCTTCAAATTTTGGCGGATACGCGATGTGGTAACTCAACCACTATTTTCTTCAATTTATTATAATATTCATATAGTTAGTTCATAATATCTTAGAAGGTTCAATCTGCTCTTTAGGATTACGAGATTACGTGAATCCATTTATACCAGTTCTATTTGTTTAGTTAATTTCATTTCCGGATCACCAAAAGTGAATTATTATCGTTGTTTCCTCATGACAAGGTTAGATTATTGTGCTATGAAATGGTGAAGAACGTAGATCCAAGTGACTTTCTCGAATGCAATGAGTATGGTAGAGACGCATGTGTTGGGGACGTACGTCATAGATCATTCATGAGCATGAGATGGCTGGGTAAACTGTGTTTTGATGTTTTTCTGAAATATCTCAGTTATTTATTCAGTTTCTGGAAATTTCACGAAAGGAATAGAATTATCATCGGGAAAATGTTTACACAGGATTCATAGAAAAAGCAGCATTTTGGAATTAGTTTTGACATAAAATCGCTTTACCGTATAATAATCTCACCTTTTATCATTTTTTTGTCATCAAATCCACACTTGATTGATTATATTTTTTTGACAAAAATATATATTCTTCTGGTGTTCTTTCACTGGTTATTATTTACAAAATTCATGCTTCAAGTATTCGTTTCAAAGTTTTATTTTTAAGGGGAAATTCGTTCCTTGATGTAATATTTTTAGAATTGTTACCTTTCACAGGTTTGAAGGTGGGAAAATGTTGTTTGAAGCAAATCTATACAAGTGTAGAAGGCTTTTCTGCGAGATCCTCTAGCCCAGAACAATACTGCAGGAAATGGCGATCAGGTAGTCACCAATACGCATTCACCGTAATTTGCTGAGAATGTAGTATTTGAAACATGAATATTTAATTGACAGTTTGCTTTGGTCAGTATTCAATCGTATTCTGAAGATGCCTATTGGGAGAAAAGTAAGTATTAGCATCTTTTTCAAGACCGGCAGTGTGAAATATATCCTCAATGAATGATAGAAATCTGATGAAAACGTATAATTGATTGCCAAAAATTTGTGACATGCAAAACTTTTATCAAAAACAACTTTTCAAAAATATATGACCAACTGGATTGCACTAAATCTGTGAATCATAGAAATCCAAAAACAAAATATATATACAAGATGATATAGAATCTTCTACATTATTTGGAAATACATGTCAGAGCTCATTATCTCTTACTATGTTTCCAATGGAGTTTTCATCGAGTTTGATAACAGAGGAAGGTATAATCTCCAAAACGTCTAGAGTTTTGGAAAGTCTAAGTATTTTGAGGTATTTTGAACTAAATTTTTCAGATAGGCAAAATCAGAATACGATTGGTGACTCACAAAACTAAATATTCTATCTGGTGAACGCTATATCTTGAAGGAGCAAATTTATCCATTTACTATTTCACACTTGTACTACAGACTTCCTTGACTCAATTTTTGTTCTTAGACTGTGGACGTTAATTAATATCCCACTATGTCAAGAACCTCGTATTCTATGTCCCACTTTTTTAAATTTTGGTGAATGCGAATGATGGTAATACGACAGCTATTTGCTTGCCTTTTTTATAAAATTAGTATAATCGATTCATTAGATACTAGAGGATTTCACAAATGAGGTTCATTAAGAGAATTCAAAATTCATGTGTCCGTTCAATATTCTCATTAAGATTGCGAGACCACGAAAATCCATTTATAACTGTCCTAGGGTGGAATAATAGGATGATGGAAATTTCTGCTTGCATCATAAACTCCGTCATATATTAGGAAAAACTTTCAATATAGTTTTCTATGCCATCCATGTAAACCAGGAATTCGAATTATATTACTATACTTTTCGCAACCAGCGGTTGCATCAAAATGAGATAGTGACCTCCTATCTCATTTTACATTGAAAATATTCAACTCCATAACAACAGCTGTCAAAAATTGAAAAATATTCCTATAGATTTAAAAAGTATATAAGAAGCATGTTTCGGTTCTCTGAAATTTTCTTCGGAACTCATAATTGTTGTATAGTTATGTTTTCAACTAGACTTCGCCGGGGATTATCAGAATTTTGGTGACTGCTCAATATGGTTACTAACTACTATTTCCTTGAATTTTTTATGAAATTCATATAACTCATGCTATATTAGAGAGTCTCACAGAGAAGGTGTGATTTCAGAGAATTCAAAATCCCTATGTCCGTGTAATTTGCTTATTGAGACGTAAATCTTTTTGAACCTGAATTAGGGTGGCTGATATGCAAGACAGAAGAAAACTTCAACTTGCATATATCGTTCATAACGTATTACGAGGGTTGCTATTTATGTATTTAGAATGAATAACTGAAACAATAATTGGGGTGTAGAAACTTCTTTATTGTTTTTCAAAACACTCTCCTTTCAAATCTAGACATTTTTGCATTCGAATAAACCAATTGGCAAAGCAGTTTTTCCACTCCGAAGTATCTCCAGAACATGGTTTTTGAATGCATAAACATTGTCTTGTGGCTTCGAAAAGCGTTGACCACGTAATTTGTTCTCCACTTGAGGAAACTAACAGAAATCTTTGGGTGCTAAATCAGGGCTGTACGTAGAATGACCCATCAATTCAACGCTTTGAGTGTTCAAACAGCGGGTTGTTTGAGCCGATGTGTGTGATCTCACATTGTCATGATGGAGATTCATCCTTCGTCGACGGTTCGTTTTCCTTATTTCATTGGTGACTTTTGGCAAACAAATAGTAGTGTACCGTTCTTCGTTGCTCTAAAGGCATGGTTGCCACATGACCGCTTATACCGAAGAAACAGGCCACCATTTGCTTCGAAGTACTGCGAACACGAACAATTTTCGTTGGATTTGATTCATTTTGAAATACACATACAGTCTACTGCTATTTAGTTTCGGGCTCATAACAATACATCCAAGATTCGTCACCTGTATTTATGTTTTAAACTACATTTGATGCACCGCGGTCATATTTTGTAATCATTTCCTTGCACCCATTTACACGAGTCTTTTTTTGATCGATTGTCAAATTGTGCGGGATCCAACGAGAACAAATCTTTCTGACTGCCAAACGTTAAAGCAATATTTTATGTATACTTATCATACTAATGCCCAGGGATGCCTCGATCTCGCGATATGTCACATGACGATCCTGCATTAAGAGTTCGGACACAACATCAATGTTTTCTCTCACAACAACCTATTTTGGACGTCCATCTTTAACTTCGTCCGCCAGCGAAGTACGGCTACGTTTGAATTCACTAAACCATCGATATACTGTGGCCTTGGATGGTGCTCCATCAGCAAAAATCGCAGTACAGATTGGCAGATTGGCAGATTGGCAGTACAGATTGGCACACTGCTGTTGAGATAATCCACGTCGAAAATCTTAAAAAATCATGGCATGAAAATGTTCAAGGTTTAGCTTCATTTTTTGGCAGAGATAAAATTTTCAAATGTCTATCAACAATACAAATAGCGTATGTATGACAAACAGTTCTGATTACGTATACTGTTAAAAACTTTGCGATAGCGCAGTTGGATCGCGCCTAGCAACACCAGAGTTGCCTATTCTCAATACATAAATAGCAACCCTCGTAGGAAAACGAAGTCCGTACTTACCAAAAGTGGTACGATCTACTTTCACCTGTAGGTCCCGTAACTCCCTTGCTGACACAAGCTCTGCTCTTCATGTTTTTTTTGCGAGAGTTGGTCATTTGTAACATTTCGGATATTCTGTTATATCATTTGATTGTACCCTCACATAAAAACTTTTGTTGTTCTGCTTTATAAAAGTTTCATGATATTTCTCATCATTCCGGAGAGTTATAAAATCTTTTCAAGTTGGAGTCATATTAAATAAAACATTTTTTTCAATAATGGTACAAAATATATAACCGAAAGTTACGATAAAGCTAACGACTACTGCAACTGAAGTATGAAAACTCTTGCGAGACCGATTTTATCCGCCACAAAAAATGTCCCCTGAGACACTGCATATCCAATTCTAATTGCTCTTGTCCTCCCTGGAGTTTTTTCAGGGAAATGTTGAGAATAGCATCGGAATCAAATTGAAAGCTTTTCAATTCAACACTGTGAGCTTCTGAGCTCATCCAAATGATACACATAATTTGTAATAACTAGTTCTCTCAATACTCTATCAAAATATTATTTCTTATACGTCCATTTCCACTCCGAATACCCCAATGGTGGGACGATGATTACTTCACTTAAATTCGATTTCAATAAGCATTTAGTAAAAATAATTTTTCGAATTGGAACATTTCACAGATGTATCCTGTAAGACTCTAATTATATTTGACCTTCTATCCTTGAAATCGTTTTCCCTGTACCAACTTTATAGCCCATTTCAATTCATTCAAGCCACATTTATATTCAGGCTCAGTCACAGTCACAAAATAAAATTAGAATGTAATGGAAAATTCATTTGGAGCTCCATTTTGTCCTCTCAAAATACCAATGTTAATGGAAAAATAAACATAATTACCCACTTCATCTTTGGGAGTGAAACAAAAAGTTGGGATAACCAATATAATTGAATACCCTTGCCAAAGCTTTATAGCCGAAAAAACTCTCTGTTCGGAGGATAAGCCTTATGAATAATTGAACTGGGGCCGAGTTGCATTCGTTCCATGTTAGCGAAATTCCCAGTCAAGTTCATTTCTTTATTGGTTGCGCTAAGAAACAAAGCCTTCGGTCGATTTTCTGCTACAGCAGAGAGTTGGTCGAAACGTTCATTTGATGGACAAATCTCTTTCTTGAATTGGTCTTGAATGAGTTGTTTCATGAAAAAAAATGTGTGTTGAGCAGTTAGAATGACCTCAAAATGTGAAGTCCCGGGAATGTGAGAGAATCGAAACTAAAATCACTTGTTTTGTGATTCATTATTAAAGATGTTGACACAGCAGTTACTTAAATCATTGAGATGCACATTTGTCAGTTTTTTTGGTGAAAAAAATAGAAGTGAAAGTTATAATAGTCTCCTTCAACAACCATCTCTTGACCGCACCATTTACTGGAATTTTCATTCGATTCCTTGTAACTTGATCTTGGCTAAGTTGCTATCATAGCTGCTGCTGGAGCTTTGTTTTTTGACGGTGAGACAATATAAATTGAAAAAAAATGTTTCTCGTCTTTTCAGCTGATTATCTGAATCTCACAAGTTGGGTAAGTAATGTTCTTGATCTTAAGAGGGGAAAGCTTGGGCCCCAGGTCCACATTTTGGGTGCTCTCTTGTCAGTTACCCAGTTTTCATCTAAGATTTGTCATTTTTACTCATACGTTTTTTTACTTATCCATTGTTTTGTTGGTTTCTATTTTTCTATGTATTGTGTTATGGCGAAAGTTTGAGATGCCCAGGCTCGATCACTGGCTACCCCACAAGATGCATATACTTTTGAAATGTTGACAAATACTATATTGGATTCTTGTAGATACTAAATTCTTGCTATAGAACCACAATAACTTTCCTACAAGACTTCTGATAATATCAAACATTAGATAATATTGTGTGAATTGGGGTTGATTCACGACTAACTAGGTAGATACTGATCATTCATAGATTTAAAACACTTTAGAAACATATAAAAACATTTATTTTACTATGTACAAATAAGACGATTGAAATTAATGAAGGAAATAATCAATGAAGAATTAATGAATTAAAGAATTGATGAATCTCTCCTGAACTAGTTATGGATTGAATGAATTATTTTAAAACAGATCTATACTCACAATACATATTGGCATTCACTTTTAAGGATCATTTTCCATCTATCTAAAATCGAATCTTCCAAACTCCCCCCATAGCCCTCACTAGCTGCGGGCACGGCAGAACTCTAAACTCGACTACCAGATCGAACTATCAGTGGCCTTTTTGAAAACTCTTGTTTATGTTCTGTTGAGGACAAGTTGTGTCTCAAAATAAAATATCTTCGCTCACGTACTGAATTGTAGAAGGTAAAAAGGTTACCCACGTATTGAATGATAATGAAATATTTTAATGTACAGGATGTTCCATATATTTTTGACAATATCAAACTAGACATGAATCAGTAGAGAAGAAATACTTGAAAATGAATAAATAGCACACAATAGTGTCTCTGTTATAACTCTGAAGGAGTACAACCCATATTCATGACAGGACTAGGGGAATAAAAGTGTATTCACAGAAACACACCTACTAACCACGGATAATAGAAGAAGCCATGACAGAAATGTTCACCAGAACAAATATATTCAGATGAAGGTACTAACTTGAGATATTTTGCTGTTTTTTCAGCTATCTCAGTGTTCATTATCAACCTTTTTTTCGCTTCCGTTTTTCTTTCTCTTCATTGTGGAAATTGAATGAAAATTTCATGAATTTGGAAAAACTTGAGGTCATTCTGTTATTGGAATACTATTTCCATGATTCCGATTGAAGAAAATATTTCTAATTCGTTTGTTGAAAAATCTGGTCATCATTTCGAGTTCATTTTCTCATTTATTTAAATAAGTGAGAGGTATCGCTCCGAACCCTCTCGATTGTTCAGGCATTACTGACAAGTGCTATAAGTATCAAAGTAACATTTGAGTTGCTTGAAAACTAACCATTCTGATCAAACGTTACAACGTCTAAGCCGCATTTGGAGCTATTTCCACTATCAGAAGGTGTCAACCAAATTATTTCGTGAGTGTAATAACAGTTTCAACTGAAAATTATTTTCTGGAAGTGACTAGATCAATTACATCAACGAGAAACTATATTTTGAATGACTATTCGAATGAACTGCGAAATAAAAGCATGTTTCAATATGTCATCATCAGTGACTGGGGAAATTTGTTTTCGCAAGGATAAGTGAAAGAATGAAAGGAAAGGGATGTACCTCCTTAATTCCAAGCTGAATATTGCTGCATATGTGTTGTGTGGAGCCGACGGAGAAAATTTATGAAAACTGTCAAGAACAAAATTCGTTGTCGGCTCCCATGCCAACAAATGAACAGATCGATTGATTCAACCACTGGCCTATCAATGCCTGAAATCACCTCGGAAATGTAGACTTTAGAGTTGTGATTGCCATTCAAAGATGCGATATCAGAAGTGTAGCGTATGCGTCTGCCTCAACAATAAACACAATTGTTTTTTTAGTTTCCCATAAGAAACAAAAATAAAATATAAACAATATGTATTCATTTATACATATTTTTCCAATCTTTTATTTTTTGAGGGTTGGTGAATATGTATTCTACTCCCAGTCAACACAATGAACCTTTCCGGTCATTTTCGGAAAAATTATATTTCGAAATATTGCATTCTCAAGTAACTCGTATCCGGTTTTCGATTTTTCATTTCATCAATTTATCGAATTGAAAATTATTGAAAACGCCAAACTAAACAACCGAATTCAAATGATCAGACACAGAAGAAGAGGCAGGAAGCTAGAAGACGTCAGTGCGCGAGTGATTCCGAATGGTCAATCGCGCCATCCCAAATTTCAACCATCTATATCACACGAAGTCACTGACCTCACAGCTGAGGAGCGTGTGCATTCATTCGTATGGAAATCACGTCTTCAATATTGAATAATGTTGGCAGTACCTAAGATCCTGTACAACATCGGCTACCGAAAAAAGGTTGAAAAAGGAAATAAATAACTTGAAGTTGCTAATTTTCTCATTGTGTTACAAATATAAATTCATTTTCCTAGAGTATTCCGTTCCTCTATCAAATATCATAAAAGTGGCGACGAGGATATGATGTTTTCTCCCTCATGGAAATTTCATATTTTGAGAAATTGCATTGACCACTGATGTGTTGGAATGTTCTATCATTACCATATCCTGTTTCAAATTCACACACTCAGAAGTTAAATCTTGAAGATTCAGAGATTCTGTATCTTTGCCATCTGTATCTGTATCTTTGCCAAGTGGAGAAATACCACGCAGGTTGGGATGAACCCTGGAAATATCATTCATGGAATTCACCAAGGAACGGAAGAAGTATCGACATCTCCATCTACATCACCAAAGACATCGCCAGAACCTGAGTGTTCAGCAAGGCCAACGAGAACAAGACGAATTCCAGGTTACCTCGAGGATTTCGAATGGAAGTAGGGAGATGTTGGCAGTACCTAAGACCCTGTACAACATCGGCTACCGAAAGATCATGTCCTTGGCTGACATGGAAAAGATGAGTAGTTGGGAAAGAAAATAAATAATTCGAAGTTGTTAATTTTCATATTGTATCATAAATATAAATACATTTCCAATCTCAGAGTGTTCCATTTCTCTATCAAGTATCATAAAAAATAATTAATCAGTTTCTCGTAATTCAGGGTTATAACAATTTTATAAACTGCCCTTCATTACGTCATATGAAAGAAGTGCATATTTCAAGATACTGAAAATCCCCCTTGTGTTGAAAATTGCATGAATCGATCCTGAAAAATTCTGAAAGAAATCAGAAAGATTTGGATATAGGAATACAGAACTCCTCTTTGATATCTCTGATAATATTGAAGCCTACTTTTGATTTATAATATATGTGGAATGCTGTGAACAATATTGTGTAGTTGGGGTGGTACTCAAATATTTTTAGACCATTGTTTAATTTTTTATCATTTGATTTTTCCATTTATGAGTAGCTCTGTATATCCTCTGTTTCATTATATCAAAGCTTTAAGCTTTGTTTTTATTATGTATTCGATTGCAAACGAAGTCCGCAATAAAAGTAAGAATCGATAACAGAGCTCAGACTACTCAATTCACCATATCAAACATAACCGTCTATGGAAACTGTCTCCAATATTTAACGTTTCCATAGCAAAGTATATTCACGGACAGTTACTAAGTTTTGCGGAATATACCCGCAGAGAGAGGTTGATATGCTCACCTGACCGCACATCATCAAAAGCTCGTGTACAAAATATGGTCTCTGCACAAAGAGAACACTTTCTGATGTTGCACGCAAGAAATTCTGACAGTTACCTATACGAAACATGATATTATGAAATATCTGCTCGAGACAGCCGGGGTCCCTTATCAGACTGAAAGAGAATATGAACTGACAGAATATTTTGATAAATGTCTACTGAAACACAAAAATCTATTCGACTGGTAATGGTTTGTTTTTGTCTGGAGATTTATTCAGAGTGTTCACTAAACATACGTCAAAAATTCAAGAAGTCATTCCCTGGACCATTCTGAGATTATTTTGTCTTAGATGATTTTTGGAAACTCCATTTGTTGCGAAGATACAGAGCGAACAAATGTTTCAGCAATAACAAATTTTTTTTACAAAAAATTACACTTAAAGGTTCGTTATCTTCCAGAACTGCGAGGATGCAAGGATCCAATCTTCTCCTTAGTGACTGCCGAACACTGTCGAAAATATCAGGGCCGTTTCTTATTAAATGACACTCAGCAAAAATCCAATTTTGCAAGTCTTCCACATTTTTTATATGCTTTTGACTTCAGACTGAAGGGTTTAAGTCCGGATGTAACAGTTGTCACTGTTATGTATTGTTGGTGTACATAGTATACCACGATCCTTAGGTTAGGAAAATCGTAATTTTTTTTTCTTTGGTGTCTTGGCAACGACTGCTATGGTCATTAGCCACGTGTTCTGGATAGGCCTTGTTACTAACTCCATGCGCCACCTTAGGAGTAGCACTGTTAATTGGAACGCAACAGTGAATCGTGCAGGACTCACCCCAGTCCAGCCACAAGATTTGAATAATTTAATCGGTCTTATTGAATTAAAAAATTCTAGCCGCAACTGGGGCTCGAACTCCGGACCTTTCGACCAAAAGTCGGACGCTCTAACCACTGCGCCACGCCCAGACATAAATCGTAATCTTATTTCTTCTTGTTTTATTTAAGTTAATTGGAACGGTACGGTATGTGCCAAAAGTTTTCTATTTGCGGCCCGTTAGACATTCATCGATCATAAAAGTTAATAGTGTCGGAGGCACTAGGCAACACAGCTCTGTCGCAAGTGTCAGTGTCAGTAACTTCAATAGTCCCTTCGATCAGATTGCAAAAAAAAAATTAAAAAAGGAAAATGGAATGTTATATGATGATCGTTCTTGATTTATGCAAATATGCAGGAAAAAAATCATGAAGTCCGACGCAAATGGAATCGGGCCAAACTAGAAATATGCTATGATATACTACGAAAACCAAAAAAGTAATCACAAATTTTCTTTGACTATTTTGTTCAGAAAATTATTCCATTTCCACGTCAAATCTTTTCAAAAATTCCCATTCCCATTTAAAATTTAACTGTTTTCATTTTGATCAACAATCCTTAATTTTTTCTTCCTTTATTATTATTTTTATCTACAGGTTGAGTGGAAGAGCGGGTCTCCTCGGTAATTCAACTTACTGATGAGACCGAACTATGCCTTTTGTTCTCGAGCTATGATTGAAACTGTACTTCTGTATGTGTACTCACTCTATAAAATCTATTATTATTATCATTATTATTATTATATGATTATATTCTGACGACAATATTGCCAGACAATATGCCCAATTCTCCAATTCTGGAGTTTAAATTTTCTATATTTCCTGATCTATTTATTTCAGGATATATTTCGGGTTATTAGCATTGATGTCGAGTTTATTGACATGTGTTGGTTTTTCATCAAATTTGTAATACGCGTCTCTTCCGTACAGCATGTTATTTGAAACAATGATTGCATCTGGCATATGTTGGTATGATTTGAAAGTCTATTGGGGAGCAACTTTGAGTAAAATTATCTCCGATTCTGAATGGACGAAAATTCTCAAAAAAAAATCAGCTGATGTAGCCACTGTCGAGAAATATCACACCATAATTTCGTTGTATTTGTAAGAATACTACTTCAGTGTTCCAAATACCTTAACGGATATATTGGTCAGGTCCAGACTTCTCTCTTGGGAGTTCATAATCCTCAATTAATAGAGACAAAACAATTTTATATATCGCTCTGTCAGACATGGACGGACCCCTAGATTTTATTCGCTGGAACCCATACTTCTTATAAATTTGCTTATTTCGTCTCCTTGAATACCTTCCAAAACATTCTCAATCTTCTTGCGAAGAACCTCCATTGTTGGGTTCGTAGTATCATGAATTTCATTTTTGAGATATCCCCACAAATAAAAATCCCGTGGATTCAAATTCGGAGATCTGGCAGGCCATGCTACTGGACCTCTTATTCCAATCCATGAATCAGGAAACGTTCCATTTAGATATTCTGTGACTATTCTTGAGTGTGCGTGGACCACATCCGTCTTGTTGAAACCATGGCCTATTACATCGATACCTTATAGGACGATCATCCAACATTTCTTCTATAATTTCTACATATTTTGCTCCGATTAGGTTGCCGTCAATAAAATAGAGTCCTAGTAATTTATTATTCAACAAACCGCACCATATGTCCAAAGAAAAACGATATTGATATCTGACTTCATGAATTGAATGGGGATTTTCTGTGGCATGAAAATGTTTGTTCCTTCGATTGAACATGCCAGAATTTATGAATATCGTTTCGTCTCCCCAAATGATATTGTGTGGAAAATTGTTGTTATTCCGCACCTATCGTTGAAACCAATTACAGAATTGCAATCTTCTCTCAGGATCATTATGATATAGTTTTTGCACGGCTTGGTATTCATAGTCATGGTATCAGTGTCTCTTGACTATTTTATTAACAGCACTCTTTGATAAATTGCATTCACTGGCCTTAGTTCTCGATCCTATTCCTGGATTCATTCGAATTTGAGTCAGAACATTGTTGTCCTTGATGGGCTCGCTTCGTAGTACGTACATGAGAACCTCTAGGTTTCATGAATGAATTGTGTGCAAGCTACGTTGTAGATAAACGTCGGAACATTTTAATATTTGGTGTGTTGTTCTTTCAGGATATAATTCACCATACCTTTGTTGTGCTTTGAACGAATTCCTATCTAGTTTTATGTACACCTCGCACATATTCTTCTCTTCATTTGTGTATCTTACCATATTGAAATTACACAGAAAAGTATTTAATGACAAGTTTTTGTGTCACAATAATGATCCAACCCAGGTAGCACATCATATCGGCTGAATCTTGGTTCCATATTGGGCCAATATAGATATATTGTAAATGAAAAATCAATATTGGTCCAATATGGGTGAATATTCAAAAAACAATATTATATTAATAATATTGGTTAAACTAGTTTTGAATGTAGATTATCACATGAAATATTGGGACAATATTGGTTGAATAATTTCTACCAATATCGATAATACGATATTGGTTATATATTGTTTTCCACATCTAGAATAAATATTGCAATCCAAATATTCCAGTCATATCGATTATAGGTAAAAAAAACTATATTGTATTTCCAAGTTTGATAGCATATTGGTCGAATATCATTTCCACTTTATTTGACAAATTGTAATAACTCATATTGAGTCAATATTGGTTGAATTATATTTACCAATATCGATAAAACAATATTGTCTTCACATATCGTTTTCAACATCTAGAATAAATATTGCAATCCCAATATTCCCCTCATATCGATTCTAGGAATAAAAACAATATTGTATCTCCAAGTGTGATTACACATTGGTTGAATATCATTTCGCCAATATTCAACAAATCTTATTAATTAATATTGGGTCAATATTGGTTCAATAATATTTATCGATATCGTCAAAAAAATGTTGTCTTCATATTGTTTCCTACATCTAGATTGAGATGACATTTGAATATTGGCAGAATATTCAATGAAACATATTAAAATTATATCATGATCAAACCTGGATAACAATCCGCTAGGTGGCTCTACATATAAAACGTCTTCTAAAACCTACGAAAGTATATTAAATACTTTCCTTAACTTGTTTTCAAGACAGCTCACTCAGTCACTCAGTGGTTATGGTGATCAAAAGGCAGACTCTGTTGTCACCTTCTTCAAATAAAAGACATTTAATAATTTACCAAGGTATATTGACATCCTCCAATATATCCAAATGATATTGTGCCAATATCGATAAATATTTTGATGCTATTATTGCTTCAAGAATATTTCACAAAAACAATTTTTGAAATATTCAAACAATATTCGACCAATATCGCAAAATGTTCACATTTTACTTCTCGACAATATAACTATTGAATATTGTGCGAATATTGTCAGAATATTATATCAGCGATATTGTACCAATATCGCCAAACATTTTGAGGCCAATACTAGTTCAAGAATATTTCGCCAATATTATTCAAGTAATGTTGGACCAATATCGCCGAATGTTCACATTTTTTTTCTCGCCGATATTGCATTTGCAATATTTCGCCAATAGTTCACAATATTGTACCAATATTTTACCAATATAGGTATGCTACTTGGGAAGACAAAAATAATACGACATTTCTTGTTATGTTCTTTTTTATCCACGGCCTACTTATTGAAAATAATTCATTCAATAAACCTAGAGTTGTGAGTATGTATGAAGAAACAAGACTATCAATAATATCAATGTTTCTGACTCAAATTCAATTGAATCCAGAAATAAAATGAAGAACTGTGGCCAGTGAATGCAATTTATCAAAAACTTCCTGTTGATAAAATAGTCAAGAGACGCGAATACAATGATATTAAATTTGAATACCAAGCCTTGCAAAAATTATATCGTGATGATCTTGAAAATAGAGTTCGATTCTGTAATTTGTTTCAACAGAACAAATGACAAATTCAACAATAGTGATTCCTCGTGAGAAGATTGAGAATGTATTGGAAGGTTTTCAAGGACACGAAATAAGCAAATGTATTTAAGAAGTATGGGTTCCATAACCGCACAGTGCATTTTACAGAATGGTGGACATTTCGAACACTTATTTTCATTTACTTTCGAATAATCGTTTAATTTTTATTTCATTAAATGATAGTTTCGTTGTATCATTATGAATTAGATTTTTCTCCTCTTGAAATATGCATATAATTATTACTTGTTTCTTGCTTTGATTCTGATACGTTCCATTCAGTTTAGGATGAGTAAGTTGATTTTCTTATCGAAATGTATTGCATGTTGTTGATTAAACTAAAGGTAAATGTAATACAGATCTGACCCAAAGAAATTAAGGTAAGGGTCAAAATCACCTGAAAATCAACTTTCAATGACATTGTATGATATATTGTTGAATTCAGCGTTAAAAGTAATTTCGAAAATATGCAGGTCCGTATTGAAAAAAATGAGGTTGAGGGTGGCTCAGAGAGTATGAAACGTTGGATACGAAATCTAATCACGATAAATTGAGGATAAATTACTGTCAAATAAAAAAATCCTGTGACATGTTTTGATAATATTTGAAATAAAGCGAAAAAAAAAAGAATAATCAAAATGACCGAATTTTCTTTTCTTATATCTCAATAACCGACCCTGATGATCTCGATTTGTTTTTACTACTTGACAATGCTTCTATGAATACAACTTTTTCTCCATTTGATCGACCTTTTAACTCTTATTGTTCAAAAGTTAAAATACAATTCCAATAAAAAAGTGACCACTCTGTATAATCCATAGTTTGCCTCAATTGGTTTCTGCTAATTCTTTCAGGACAGACATTTTTTAAAAGATATTTGCTCGAAAATTAATTTTAGTTCCACTCTAATTTGCTGTAGATGGGGTTCAAAAACACTATTATATAGATGAATACGGAAAACTACAACTTTCTCCTTTCTTCTTTGTCACCATGACAGTTTCAATTGACAAACGAAGACTCAAACTGTCAGGCGGATTTTCAACCACTGTGATCAAATAGTGTCCTTAGTGATGTAAGAGATCCATCAGTTATTATTATAGTTAATTATCGTCAGTCAAGCAGTTGGAGCACGCTTCCATTATAAAATATTCTAATCTACGCTCAAACTTCAGTTACACAAATACTCCTCCGGAAATTTAACGTCAACGGAACGAACTCATAAATGTAGAGTGCTTTTTGTAATTTTCCAATGACAAATATTTTATGGAGTTTCGAGTGATATTATTATTAAAAAATTCAAAAGAAAATCGATGCTGCAAGCATACTGTGTAGTATGAAGGCAAACAAAATATATTTGATGATTTGCGAAACAGAATATTTCAAGATGAGAGTCGATACAGTTTCCAGATGGAATATTGAAAAAACGGTTTCCTTTGAATTATTCGGAAATTTATCATACGTGGAATGCATAACCAATCTTTCATCACTCCTTTCGAACACCAGGAATATTGAAGAGTTAAAGAATATCTCAAATGAAGACGATGGTAGAAATATGGAATTCAGAACAAACAAACACACATTATTTTGAATCCATCACCAAATATATTTAGAGCAGCTCAACTTCTTGTTTTCTTTCCCAACCATTGCGTACTACAGTAACACCACACACTATTGGCTGGCAAAAAACTTCTCATAACTTCGATAGGATTTGATTAAAATAAAATAAAACTCTAATTTTCTCCTCATTGTTGACTATATAAAATAAATAAACTTCCATAAAGTTCCATCATTGAAAGCAGAGTACACCATTGAAAACCTTCGTCAATGTGCTTCGCTATTTTTGGATTTCCTTAAGAAATCGTGACAGACATCAGAGTTGGTTTTTGAACAATCTCCCAGGACTGAATGTTTGCTTCTACAGTCGGAATTCTGGAGGAAGTAAAAAAAAGTAGAATGTCAAAATAATTTAGCATCGATAACCAGTCATATAATAGCACAAAATTGAAAAATTCAAACTCCTGTATATTTTATAACCTATTCAGTGAATAACAATCTCACTATCAATAATAGGATCATGCATTTTGATCAGTCAATATCATATTGTCGTAAATATTGAGTACTGCCCTTTGAATTGTTTTAGTGCATTGATCCATTCATCTTATTGTTTATTAATTCGTCCACGATATAGAAGTTCATTGTCATATGCGACCGACATTGAAATTAGCGAAGTCGCGTGACGAGCTAAAATCGTTGACCGAATGATATAAACATATTTCCTTATATAAGTACAAGAGGAATTGAACGAAGAAAGAGAGTTAGTAATAGACTCCCATAGAGGAGAGAGCCCTGACGCTCAGTTAGCTTCACAGGCTAGGCCCTTCTGGCCTTAGCTGGAAGTATTGGTTTAGTGATAGTTTTAGGTAAGAGTTGTTTTGAGTATTTTATCATTGAGTATCCCGTATTTCAAATGTATATTTGTCTTTCCTCCCGTATCCCAGTTGTTATTTAATAAATGTTTATGCACTGTTGCTACTCCTTGATTTACTATAGCTACCATCTGTAGCTACACCCCAAGTCGCATTTAGTAGGGAAACAACCCCTTATACGGCTCAGGATGCTACCCTATTAGCCCTAGTCGCGACAATATTATGAATCTAATAGTTAAATTCTAACAAACTTCGAACCAGATTCTATTCCGTGATCAGATATTATTCAGTTACCTTCATCGGATTCAATGTTGCCTACCAGGACTCATCGAGGTGGATTGCAGTTCAGATAGATTTGGTCCAGTCAATTAGAGCCCTATGTCGCTGCGTTTCCGCCTCACACTGGGTTGCTTAAAAAATGGAGGGGGTGATTAAAATAATTCACACATGTCCGCTTCTGGGGTCCATGGTCGCAATCATACTGGAAATGACGAAAAATGAAGAGGCAGACATTCAGGGCTCTGCATTATCACGGGTCAGAGTGGTGAAAATGTAAGAAAAGCTCTATTAAATCATTTGCACACGGTTCTCATTGCGCCTATTCATTTCGTTATGATTCACTGGACACGAAAAAACATTTGGCAAACACTTTGCTCACTGATTTTTAGCTGTACAGTTGTTTGAATTTCACGGAATCAAGGGAAAGCGGGCATTGCATTGGATTATTGTGATTCTTTATAGTTTACATGGTGGTTCTTCGGGTTGTAAGGCCGACGTATGTTTATAGAAGATCTCGACGTTTCGCCACCACAAGTGGTTAGCATTTTCAAGAGATATTTTCAAGTTTCTGATTTCTTAATTCGCTGTCAAATGCTTGACATTTGTTAAATGTTGTCTCAATAAATACCTGTAATTTGACGTTCTTACATTTGATTGGTCCATAGCGTTAGCTGACATCATAGAATCATTCGTAGTTATTTTGTGGGTAGGGAGCTAATTGAGAATTTTTTAGAACTGGAAGCCAAACCTTGTTCAATTGTAGTCCTTCTTCGGTTCTGTTGAAGTTGTTGTGGTGTTTCTGAATTTCAATTGCTTCCCGGAAGAGTCTAGGGTAATAGGCAGATGTTGAAGAGATGACTTGGGTTTCTTCAAATTTCACTCTATGGTTATCGTTGTTGAGAGAATGTTCTGCGACAGCGGTTTTCTGGAAGCAATTGAAATTCAGTAACACCACAATAACAGAACCGAAGAAGGACTACAATTGAACAAGGTTTGGCTTCCAGTTCTCAAAAATTCTCAATTTGCTCCCTACCCACAAAATAACGGTACGAATGATTCTATGATGTCAGCTAACTCTATGGACCAATCAGATGTAAGAACGTCAAATCACAAGCTGGATTTATATATTGTGTCGCAGCCGCTTCCGCTGCCGTAGCCGTTACCGTAGCCGCTGGCAAAATTATGTCCAATTTATAGTTCTATTTCGTGTTCATTGAGCGCCGACTGTTTTCCTTCATGAACATATTTTTATAATTCTTGTCCTTCAGATTATATAGATGTGGAAATCCTTCTAATATGTTTAGGAATACGCCTACATTAACATCTATATTTTCCTCATATCCTTACATTTCTGAATAAAATAAATTTTTGCTTCCAAACTATGCAAACAAATACATAACCTAAATTATTTGACATTTCGTTCATTTTTGACAAGGACATTTTGAGTTCCTTGTCATGTTCCGCTGCCGTTGCCGTCCAAGATAAAAGTTGGTTAACTATCGGCGGCAGCGACAACAGCAACTGCAACGGCAGCGAATCTATAAACACATGCATGAGCAACGGCACATTTATCGTACGGCAACGTCAACTGCAACGACTGCGGCTGCGACTCAATCTATAAATCCAGCTTAAGGTATTTAATGTATAACAAATGTCAAGCATTTGACAGCGAATTAGGAAATCAGAAACTTGAAAATATCTCTTGAAAATGCTAACCCCTCGTGTTGGCGAAACGTCGAGATCTTCTATAAACATACGTCGGCCTTACAACCCGAAGAACCACCATGTAAGTGACGCTGGCCGCGAAAGCCTTTCACAATTTATCTTTATAGTTTTACTATCATTTTTTTGTTTAATATTATTCGCTGAATTCACGGTAACGATTCAAGTTCTGGAGCTGAAATCTATGGAATAATTTTTTTTAACTGCCTACCAAAAACGAAATGCGTGTGGAACTTTTATTGAGGAGTAATTTTTCTTTAAAATTAAAAAAATCTATGATATTCAAGAAGCGTCGTCATCGTTGGCATCCGAGAAACCTTGCTGATCATTCATGTCGGCGTTTTCGTCCATGTCTCCTTCCTTGTCTGAAAAATACACAACTTGTTCAAATTTTTATGGCACTGTACATCCACAGAACTCATACTTACATCTTATGACTAGAACGCGCTTTATGTATCCTCGGCTACTCTAATCTTGAACAAATCGTGGGCATCCGAAAAGAGGACAAATTTCACTAAGAAAACACATACGTTACCTCTTGTACCTTCAAGAGCAAATGAGTAGTAAATAAGACGTATGTCTAGTCAGTTTAACAGTTTGTTTGTAAACAGAGCAGCGTTGTCAGTTTTGATCCTTTTGGTGTTTTGGCCGATTTAATAAAAAATTTATTTATTGTTTATAATTTATATTAGCCATTCTATACGATGAGGTGTTTTGTTAAGGATTGTGGTAATTCTTGGAGAACGAAAAAAAGGAAAACAGTACATTCCATAAGTAAGTACTTGGAAAACAGTTCAAAATGTCCCTACAATATAAAAACCATTTCAGATTTCCGAGAGCTAATTTCAGAGAATGATTCCGTGGACCAAGAACTTAATAAGTGATCTACATTTGGAATGATCTCAACCACATCTATACAAAATTTGTTCGGATCATTTCACAAATGACTGTTTTGTTCGGAACATCTTACAAATGATTGTTTTTGTTCGGATAGAATTCTAGCCTAGAACGAAGCCAAATTCACTTCCAACATTTGGATTACCTGAACTCAGTGATCTTCAACCCAGACCAGTCAGGAAGAACTGAATTCACAGTTATGTTATTGTCTCTGAATTCAAAGTGTCCTGTACGAAGAAGTCACAAAGCACCCTTGAGAAAAGCCAATCAACACTTTTGGAAATCAATTTCAAAGACAACTGTTGAATATATGAGGAAGTGCACAAATATTTCTGACATCTATTCCAAGAAAATCTCCTTTTATAGGCTTCAAAATAATGATCTCTACAATGGCAGTTTTTGATGAAAATGTCAAAAGTAATACACTAGAATACCTGTTTCCACATTCATTTTTGTAGTTTGAGTGAGGTGAGATTTAAAATTGAACTCCATATTAAAGATAATGATAGTAATGTATTTTATTGAATCAAATATATATTCAATACGAAGGCTATCGACCTATGTAAGTCCTGCTTCTAGATATATTGAATTTACAATAATTGTGGAGATTATAATTTTGTCTCATATTATAGGTACGTACGTATTATTATAGGTACGTATTGTATTCAACCAAACAGTTTTATTATGAGAAAGGACAGGAGATCAGAATCAAGCCATTTTCTGTGGCCCTCTGGAGGGTTGATTGTAATATGGTTGAAATGTGAGGTCTACATAAAAATATTACTTTCTGTAACTGAAAATAAAGTACCAAAAGAAATTGAATCAGAGGAAAATAAGACAAATGACTAATATTATTCAGTAATCAATAAAACAAATTCACAGTAGTTATTCATTCATTCATTCCCATTTTCCAGCATGTGCTAATTAATACTCAAATATTCGAAAGTTTATTGATGACAAAAAAAATTGTAGAATTAAAAATAATTAAATTAGATATTCAATTAACCACTTGACAAGTAATTACATCATAAAATACTGAAATTGAAATAAGCGTGTAAAAAAATAAATACTTTCAGTTTCAAACATGAAAGAAACGAAAAAAAGTCACGAGTAGCCTTATTTTCACATTGTGTTTTTGGAATTTCTTCGAAAGCAGAAGATCAATTAAAACATCAAGAGATGGTTATTAAAAAAAAACACTGAAGCCGAGAACGCATCATAACAAATTTGGGATTTGTTAATTTCAGAGGAAAATCATTTGATATCTATTTAAAATAGATGGTACCTAGTTGGGTAGGAGAATTGTTCGATGTGAATTTATTCTATTCTAAACTCTTTATTTATGAAAAAAAAAACAATATTTCAAATGTTCTGATGTCCAATTTGAGAGAAAATGAAATATCCCAGTTTCAAGAGGACCAACCCATTTCCTATCCCTAAGATACGCATTGATTTTATGCGCCGCTACTGTGAAGAGGACAATACAGTGTAGTAGGTTATGCATGATTTGTTCATCCGCCATATTTGAAACGCATTCTAGTCATAATATGTAGGTATGAGTTCTGTGTATACATCTGAACAAAAAAAATTTCTTTCTTTGTATGTTAATTCAAAAGCAATATACATTATTTAGTATACATATTTATTTTTCAATGCTTAGCTCCATTTTGTTTGTTTTGTACGTTTACCTCAATCAATCTCTTGACGATTCCTATATCATTCTGTATGGTCAAGGAATAAATATTATTATTCGGAAAAAGGTGTTGAATATTTGGTATATTTTCATGAATTGGTAAGGAATTGTTCCAAATGGATTTTACGATATTTCGTCTATTCGTAGGTTAGTAATAATATGAAAGTAGAAGTTGAATCAAAACTTAGTAGTTTCATACCTCATTTGCAAGTAAACAATGGTCTGGTGATGAGATAAAACACCAATGTAAATTAATTACCAAAATAAATGTTCCAAGCAGTGTTGTGCAAGTCAAAATAGTGGTTTATCATGATTTGTATGATCCTGAATTCATTTCCATCATTCCATCCATATGAGGAATAATTGAATTTTTATTTCATTTCAGTGGAGATTTTTCATGAAAAACTGCGCTAAATTCAATTGCTTTCTGATTTTATGAAGGCAGATGACAAAGCTACACTTACGCTCCAAAAAATTTCAATATTAGAATTTATTACTACATACTTTTCCAATATTCACGAAATTGTATTTAAATTACATCCAGAACAAAGTTTGAACAGGAGACGGCTCTTTGTGTGAACAATATTGTTCATCGAAACATCCTATGAAAAAACAAACAGAACCTCTGCAGCTATCCTGGAGCAATAACTAATTAAAGCGATTCATTGGTTTTTCAGTAACTCCGTAGAGTTTGAGCAAACTTTAGTGGCAATCGGCTATTTTGTTTCATTTAGAGGTTTTGAAATTTTAATGAGCAGCCAACATCAAGAGAAATGGAATGGAACATTTATAATTTATGATACCCAATTTGATTATTATGCATTGGTCTTTGTGCGGTCCTTCCCACGAACTGAGAAACGTAATAATTTCCGTTTAATCATTCACGGGGACTGTTTCGAATGCGATTATTTTAAAGTTATGAAAGCAGTGGAAATGCCATCCTCTTTTTTTCTAGTTACCAACGAATGTAATGGTTCCGTATAAACTTGGAAAACAAATAAAAATTAGGATTAATTTTGAGGGTCCGAGTTAAAGTCGGACCCCCGAGATTAAAGTCGGACCCCCGCCATTAAAGTCGGGGGTCCGAGATTAAAGTCGGGGGTCCGATATTAAAGTCGGGGGTGCGAGATTAAAGTTGGGGGTCCGAAATTAAAGTTGGACCCCTGAGATTAAACTCGGGGGTCCGAGATTACAGTCGAGGTTCCGACTTTAACGTCGGGATTCTAAAAGAAGTTGCTCGTGGCCCTTCTACGCCTTCGTACATATCAGTTGAGGAATGGATTATTATTATTCACAAAAGGCTTGCAAATTTACATTGCCGGATTTGAGTGAAAGCGTTGCGCCCAAACGCAAACAACATTGTACATATTTCATCAAATTTCTGCCCTGGGCATGAAAATTACTTTTTTCCAATCTGAATATTTCGATTTCAATCTTTGTTGGTTCGGTGACTGTGAGGATAGCAATTTCAAAGGTTGCCCTTGAGTTATAATTATTTTTTAATAAAGTTTCAATGAGTTTTTTGACCTGACGGAATTTTTAATTGGACCATGTTTCAGTATTTGTACATTCCAATCCTGTTCATCTGATTCCCCGTTGCTGTGGAAGAGAAAGTGGTAGAATATTATTGTCATCCAGGGTTATGTGTGCGGAGCATGAGGATGCTTCTAACGTTCAACGTATTATCAAATTAATGGTGTGTTAGGAATAGAATGGAACCCCGATAAACATTAAGTATGGGTGAAATGTGAGATGAAACCCAGTTGACAACCACAAGAAGAGTCCAGCAGAAAGGAAGCGTACTTGAGGTAAACATTTTTTACAAATATAATAACAAATATAATTCAACTGTCGAAGGGAGCTTTAGTAATTTTCTGATTGAGATCTCACGACGTAAATACCCTGTTGTATTGGTTTGTGCAAAATTTCGTATAGTTAACAACGAATCTGTCATGATCAGTGGTAGTAGTACTAAAGTATGATATTTTATGTTAATCATAGATGGTTCCCAAATAAGTTGCTGCTGTGACTTTCCTATAATCCATAAGATACAACAAGTTCTACCAAGTATTGAGAAACCATATTCTGGAATTTCAACGAAATTTCCCTCATCGCAAGAAATTGATGGCGAGACGATTTTACATAAACCATAAAATGGAACCATTTACAACATATATATAATTTTCAATGAAAATAGAGATCATTCAAAAAGTTTTGAAATAGAATTCTTTACTTGAAATATGATATCCTACTACGAATACAGTTCCACAGAGGTAATATTATGGAAAATAGTTCTGAAATGAAGAAACATTAACATATTAAATTATTATGAATATGGACACAAGGGCTCTATCAAATAACATCACAGAATATCTGAAAGAATGAAAATCACCAATTTCACATAACAATTATTACTCAAACAAGGAGGTTACGTGTGAATAAAAAATGAACGGTGATTGGTAGAACATTTCACAATTTAAAATAATACATATAAATGAATGAACATTTTTTTCCACAATCACTTACTTTTTTTCACAACCGCGTCCAAGCAAAGTTGACGTTTTCCGTGAAATATTATTTGGTGGCAGCTTCTTCGCTCTAGATCGAATATGTAGAAGAAACGCGCCCCATCTCCAATGCTTTTGTTGGAAACAAACCTATCCTTGCACAATGGACAAAATAGACAATGAACTCAAAGTAATTTTCTTCTTTTCTTATGTGAGAGATGTGAGTTAATGAATATTTTGCTAGCATTTACATTTGGGATTGGTATTGATTCCAATTTTTGTCATAGGTATTATCATGTCCTTATGTTGAATGAAGAGTCGATCTTTTTGTTTGTCGAAGAGTTACGCTTGTAGAAAAATCTCATTCACTCTAAATACACAAATAGCTATTTTATAACTTCGAAAAGTATGCCGGACGGTATAAAACAAATGAAACGAATAACTTTTACAAAGTCGAAACACCCTCTTCTCCACAAATTGTCACGAAGTGGGGAGAATGAGGCAAATATCTAACCGAATTAACTAATTCCTCTTACGGACATTGAATCACATCTGAAGTCTATTTGTGCAACGTTGCTCAAGAAATACAAAATGAATGAGTTATACAGTCCAACGCTGTGAAATACACGAATTAAAACACTACGTGGCTAGGTAGGTCATTAAAAAAAAACATTTCATAGATTGCTTTGTTCTTGCAACACCATACAAAGGTGCGCTCACCATAATTCAAAACGGAGTGTATCTGTTTCATTTCAAAATGATTCATATACATTGATTTTGCAGTTTTATTATATTCTTGTTCTCATGAAGAAGAAAATAGTAGTAGAAGTAGTAACTATGGGAAGGCATGGACCCTTTTTGCCTCCCGCAGCTCTCAACATATCTACATCACTTCTCTTCTACTGACCTTTGTACCTTTTGAACATTTGTCGATAAGTTCCTTTTGTTGGAGTTTCTCAACTCCTTAGATTTTATATGTCAATCTCCCATTTATCTGGCACTTACCAACGAAGTGAAATGAAGAATCTTCGTTTTCTTCATTTGCGGCGTATGGTAAGTTTGTATGACTATTACTGATAGGTATCAACCAAATTCGTTATGCCCTCTATGTATTCCCACGCGGAGGCGTAGTTCTTGGCCGTTTCTGTATGAAAGCTATGCTGTCCTTGACTTTTAATTTCATCCTTAATTTTTAACTTATTATCATTCATTTGTCTTCTCTTCCGTATTGTGTTTCAGTTTATGACCTCTGAATATATTTAATTTCTTCAACACTTTTGTTTCCACAAGGTCTCAACCATAACACGCAACCAATGTATTATCCGCAATTCAATTAAAACATTCGTGACCCTGTAGGTATATAATTTTTATCATTCAGGTTATCTATAAAAAGCAATGGCCCAAGTACGCTACCTCGAGGAACCAGTACGCGGTACGAGTTATGAACACAGATCGCCCACAAACAAACAGCCGTATGCATAGTCAATTCCAGCGACTCGCCAGAGTTTCGCCGCTCGCTACACAAGAACTATAATGCACAGTCGAGCTCCAAATAAGTGGTACATCGCCAGCGTTTCGCCAAAATGTGACTTATCGCGTAGTTGTGACTTTTTTGGAGCTCGACTGTGCATTATATTCGTTGTGTAGCGAGCGGCGAAACTCTGGCGAGTCGCTGGCGATTGACTATGCATACGGCTGAAAAAGAGTTTTCCAGTATATTCATGAATTTTCATATAATTAATCAGTAAATTGACACCAGGTACAAACAGCCATATATTTTCAAAAGAAGTTTGTTTTTTGATACCTTAACACACTGTCCATTAAAAAAAATCTCTTGTTTGGAACCTTCATTTTTTTTCAACTCATATATTCACAGTAATCGAGAATGATGCAAAAAAATTACTGGACTGTCTCGTAACTGGTGTGAATTTTTGTACCATGCAATCCCTAATTTTGGCAATAGTGAATTTTGCAATATGCATCGGATCAGATAATATTACTTCAACAAAAGATGGTATTTCTGGTATATGGCGAAAAGTCAATAAAAATGTATTGGAAAGTGTCTTGTTAGATACTTCTCGAAAAAGTAGTGGTATTCCATTTAGAATAAAACGGCACGTTGACCCTGTAGGGTTATCTTGCCCTTTACAGTCGACAAAGATTTTTCATCGTTAGAATTTTTCATCTGATTTAATTCCAACTCTCCTGATGATGTGGCGTTGCAGGTTTTTCCTGCTTTTCCTGCAGCTGTGAAAGCACCGAACCAAGCTATACTGCTCCTGAGAGTCAATAATTTTTTTATTGCAACCTTGTTTTTGTTTTTTTCTAAGTATATTTCATATACTATTACAATCTCAAACAAATAAAATACTAATGATAGTTTTCATGTATCTATTTCTCTTACAGCCATATCGAATTATTTTTTCTTGACTTTCACACATCAAGAGTATCAACTATCGATATAAGTGTTTTATTTTTCATATTCAGTAAACGGACGTCATATTAATATTATAATTAGTGGAAGAAGGAAAGAAAAGCCAAGAAACATGCTCTCCTTCAAACCTAGGTGGCATTTACCTCGTGTCTACTTCTGAAACATTATCAGACGATGGCAGTAGTAATTTCATTTATTATTATGCTATGAAAGTAACTGGATACTTGGGAATTTCAGCACTATTTCCTTAATTTAGTAAACACCTAAAACATCGGGAAAGTGTTTCTATGTACCTTGAAGCGCACCTTATTTCATAGCGTTTCCATGGTTTTCAAGCTCCTGCTATAAATTAATTATATCCCTCACAACGCAGGTAAAGCATCTGTAACATACAAATATTTGCATTTCGGTTCCGTTTTTCCTAAATTGTAGCTACACCTTGTATTAATGCAAAACCACACCAGTGAAAAGTACTGTTTAGTTTACATTATCCCGCTACGAATATGGCGTAACGGCAAAGAGCTTCAGGTTGTTTACTTAGTGTAAGTTGGGATGCGGTGACCTATATCACTCCTCTTTTCAACCACTATTCTGCACCTGACAAACATAAGATTCGCTTTTCGAGGATCCTGTGGGTGGTGGACTCTTCAGCAGTGTCGCATTTCTTGAAGCTACTAAATGAGGAGCAAATTGTTCTCTTTCAATGATAGATATATAAGCTTTATTGTCTAAAATTCACATTTTGTCGACAAAGTAAAATCAATTTTGTTTATACATTTGTGGTACGTACTTATTAAAAAAAATTCAACACCATCTTATACTTAAAACATACCCATTTTTGTATAAAAAGTCACACGGTAAACTATATAACAAATAAATTCGTACTGAGTACACATTAAGAATGTACGAACAACACGCATCAAAACTATGAATGAATCGCTCTCATCTCACAGTTCATAGAAAGACTAAAACTCATATGCCAAGTATTCATCTAGAGAGTAGAAGCATTTTCCCATGAGAATTTTCTTGTCACATTTTCTAAATTGCTTTAAGTTATCTATCTCTGTTATCACCTTCGGTAAATGATTGTGAATTTGTTTGCTCCTGTAAATCAAGGATTGTTCCATCAGAGTGGAAGTGGGAAACGGAAGAACAAGTTTCTTCTCCTGATGAGTGTGCGTCTGTACATGGGCATTCACGGACCTATCTCTGTATTTGTGTAACAGATAAACTGTCTCTAGAATGAATAATTCAATTAGGGTTAATATTTTGTATGCGTAAAAATAGGCCTACATGATTCTCGCATCCTCACTTATATCAACACGCAGAAATATAACACGTAGAGCTCGTTCCTGTAACAGGAATATACTTTGCAAGACAACCTGGCAACAAGTACCCCAGAATGGAATTCCATACCGTGGGTGGGTAGGCAGTGGTATGATATTGTTTTCATTCACAAGCTCAGGTAGCACATAATATTGGCTAAACGCCAATTTCGTGATGGTGCAAAATTGTTTGAATATTGATGGATATTATGGCTACACAATTACGGTGCTAATTTCATCCACAAGTGACAATCTGCGATAGCATAGTGAGTTAGGCATTCGATTGGTTGATTTGTTCGTTTTGTTTGCATTGGGATTGTGGAAGAAACTCGGAATATTCGATGGTCGAATCCAGCTGCGAGAAGTTATTTTTTCATTTATGACCCATCCCAAATTCGATTGAGGAATATATTTACATGAAGTAATGATATAATGTATAATAAGTGTGCTACAATAAAAACAATACAAAAGATGAAAAGCAGTATATGTAGAAATAAAATCGAGAATGATTATTTTTTAGAAAATTACAAAGAAGCGCACATCAATTATAAAATACATATGTAATATATCAAAATAGTTGAATTTGTATCGAGTGCGTGAAATAAGTGTTTTTTTAATGGCACATCAGAATGTTGATTTTTCGACGAGACCGCAGGTCGAGGCCAAATATTCTCTCGAATTCTCCCTGTCTGAAAAAAATAAGTCCAAAATAACTAAATAAAACTTCTCTTTTCCGTACATGATATCTTTAATGTTATTAATACTTCCAATACAATTTCTCAGCATCCAGTGGTCTTTCTGTGTCGTTACTATAGAAACGGTTTGATAGCACGCCGCGTGTTTGACTGTGTTTGCTCGTAGTTTATTCAATTTCAAGTTATTTTCAAGACGATGAATATTGATCATTCTAGTGAAAACCCATCGAATATATCTGAGAAAGCAAATGCAATAGTATCTAATACCTATGTTACCGACCAAATCCATTCATTATATGAGAAAACATACGACCAATTTCGTAAATGGTGCGACAAGAAACATTTAAAAAAAGTTTCTGAAAATGTTCTTATATGCTATTTTGAGGAAAAATCAAAAATTGTTGAACCTCCTACGTTACGGAGTGTGTACTCAATGTTGAAAAGTAAATTGAATGTTAAGAAAAATATTGATTATAAGGAAGTTTTCAAAATTGGTCTCGCTCATAGAAAAGTGTCGGATACCGAGGAAAGAAATCTAAAGTTTTATCAAGGGATGATATCAATAAATTTATTCAACATGCTGATAACGAAACAAATTTACCTTATAAGGTAAAGATATAATCATAATTTTGTAATATTAGTAGTAATTACAATATTTTTTATTTGTAGGTTTTCCTAATTTTGGGTATCAGCGGTACTTGTCGCCGTGAAGAATTATTACATAGGTATATCTTAACTAATGATGCCATTATACGAAGACTTATCGCGTAAGAACGTTTATTGTTTCAAATTCTGATTATATTTAGTTATACCACAAGTATAGAGCACTACGGTCGCCTCATACAAAAAGTAACAGATTATTTTTTAAATTAAATAAAGGATACACAATTATACAATTTTTGTCTATTTTTCACGATAATTTTATGTTTTTTGGCTAGTTTCGGACATTACACCATTTTCAAAACTAACTAGATTACATCCATTACTGGTTCAGGAGAAGGCTATTGTTTAATTCGAGTTGCTCGTTGAGGATAATAGAATTGGGATTCTTCTTTGACTTGTTTATTTCCATAGAATCCAACAAATTCATAAACACTTAGAACTTGTTCAAGTTTTGGCTTTAGAAAACAGTGTCCTAGCAGGTTGATATTGAAGTCTCCCAAGACTATAATATTTTTAAATTTTGTATGAACTGAAGATAGGAGTGTATCGAATTGGTCTATGAACTTGGTTTCATCAGGAGGTCTGTTCATGATACATATCAATGTTTTTTGTTTATTGATTGATACTGTTGTGCACTGCAACTCGATTGTGATCTCAGGAATTTCAACTTTATATTCTTTGTAATTAAGTGAACTGTGTATATAAAAACCAACCCCGCCGCCTCTGGTAAGGCGATCAGTATGTAACCTGGTAAAACGTATAATGGTCGGAAGACATTTCGGGTAATAGCCATGATTCTATAATGCCAAGGATAGCAATTTCATTATCATGAACGTAACAAGACAGTTGGATCAAAACCTGTGTTCAATGAACGAACATTTAAGTCCCAACTGAGACATATTCTTGCTTTTATCAAGGAATTCTTCCTGTATATGGTCGTGGTTTCACAATTTTTTACAGTTCAAAATGTCTTAAATGTAGGTACTTTAATACAGTGAAAAATAAATATTTACTTAAAAACTATGAACTATTGAAATATTTGGGTTATTCTAAAAAATTAAAGGTAACAGACATTCAGATGTATTATAGTAGGGGAGGTAGAAAACTCATTATTGTAGCAGTGCATAGAGATTGTATAATCGAATTAATAGAATTTATTGTTGTTTATCGAGCTGTAAGTGAACGAGTAATAAGTGTCTAGTCCTGTCTGTAGCCACAAACCCCAATTTTGGGACGTTTATATCACGTAGTTCCGAAATGAGGAACATTCTTCTCAATCCAAACTGATACTGAAACTTACTAATTTCCATATATTAATATCGTTTATTTGCATAATAATAACAAAAAAATTGTAATGTAAGGTAAGTGAAACAAATGTAATCATGCAAAAAGAAGCTGAAAACAATATAGGAAAGCACGAGTCCTGCTCCTTGAAATATAGGGTGACAAAAAAACGTATCAAGATCGAACTAATAAAAAAAATTACCCTTTGATAAATTCATATCAATATGCTAGGTTTTGGTGAGTGGGAGAATGAACATTTATTGCTGAAAATTATAAAAACAGGAAGAAAAAACTTTATTAGGTACCGAGAAATTCCTGTTTCAAATTGACTCTGCCCAAGTAGCACACCTATATTGGTAAAATATTGGTACAATATTGTGAACATATTGGCGAAATATTTGGAATGTAATATAGGCGAAAAAAAAAAAACGTGAACATTCGGCGATATTGGTCCAATATTACTTGAATAATATTAGCGAAATACTCTCGAACTAATATTGGCCTCAAAATATTCGGCGATATTGGTACAATTTCGCTAATACAATATTGGCACAATATTCAAAAGTTAAAGAACAATTTGCGATATTGGTCGAATATTGTTTAAATAATTCAAAAATAGTTTTGGTCAAATATTCTTGAAGCAATAATGGCCTCAAAATATTTATCAATATTGGTTCAATATCATTTGGAAATATTGGAGGATGTCAATAAACCTTCGTAAATTATTAAATGTCTTTAAGTTGATGAAGGTAACACCAGAGTCTGCCCTTTTGATCGCCATAACCACTGAGTGAGCTGTCTTGAAAACAAGTTATGGTAAGTATTTAATATACATTCGTAGGTTTTAGAAGACGCTCTATATGTAGAGCCACCTAGCGGATTTTTATCCAGGTTTGATAATGATATAATATTAATATGTTTCATTGAATATTCGGCCAATATTCAAATTTCTTCTCAATCTATATGTAGGAAACAATATGAAGACAATATTGTTTTAACGATATCGATAAATATTATTGAAGCAATATTGACCCAATATTAATTAATAAGATTTGTTGAATATTGGCGAAATGATATTCAACCAATGTGTAATCACACTTGGAGATACAATATAGTTTTTATTCCTAGAATCGATATAAGGGGAATATTGGGATTGCAATATTTATTCTAGACGTTGAAAACGATGTGAAGACAATATTGTTTTATCGATATTGGTGAATATCATTTAACCAACATTGACTCAATATGAGTTATTACAATTTGTCAAATGAAGTGGATATCATATTCAACCAATATGCTATCAAACTGAGAAATACAATATAGTTTTTTTCCCTATAATCGATATGACTGGAATATTTGGATTGCAATATTTATTCTAGATGTGGAAAACAATATATAACCAATATTTTATTATCGATATTGGTAGAAATTATTCAACCAATATTGACCCAATATTTTATGTGATAATCTGCATTCAAAACTAGTTCAACCAATATTCCGCCAATATTATTAATATAATATTGTTTTTTGAATATTCACCCATATTGGACCAATATTGATTTTTCATTTACAGTATATCTATATTGGCCCAATATGGAACCAAGATTCAGCCGATATGATGTTCTACCTGGGTGAAAGAGGAAAGTTTGAGTGATTTTGAGTACATGGACAAATGGTTGTATAGAAAATATATGTTATAAGTAAAGCATCTACGAAAATAAACGGTTCTATGCAGTGGTGGTGATATAAGTCTTTTCTAGACTTCGAATTAATAGAATGAATGTCTGTTCTGTACTTGATCTTGTTAGTCAGGTATGCAGGGCAATTATTGATGATAATTTTACGGAATAATATTAATGAGTGAAGTTTTCGCCTATTTTGCATGTTAAGCCATTTACTATTCTTCAATTTGTGTGAAATAGGATCAAATTTTTTTTATACCATATATTAAACGAAGGCAAGACTTTTGAATTTTTTCAACTCGTTTAATATCGATTGTATCTAAACAAGGGTCCGTAAATCACATTACAATAATTAAAATACTGAGTACATACAAGGGTTTCACAAAGATTTATTTTCAAATTTTGGAAAAGTAAGTGACGTTGAGAGTAAAGCAATTCCAACGATGAGTAACCCCTACGTAGACACTGACTCACATGGTTTTCAAAACGTAGTTCGGCTTCCAAAACGAGACCAAGATTTTTCACTGAATTTGTACAAATCAAACTATTATCGTCAATTATTATATGAATATTGTCGCGACTAGGACTACTAGGGTAGCATCCTGAGCAGTATAAGGGGTTGTTTCCCTTATACTAAATGCAACTTGGGGTGTAGCTACAGATGGTAGCTATTGAAAGTCAAGGGGTAGCAAATATAAATATTTATTGTACAACAACAGGGATACTGAAGAAAGTTATATACACATTGCAAAATAAGGGACATTCAATAATATAATAGGGAACGAATAAAACTCTTACCTAAAACCATAACTAAACCAATACTTAAAGACAAGGCCGAAAGGGCCAGGCCTATGAGGCTATCTGAGACTAGGGCTCTCTTCTCTATATGAGTCTATTACTAACTATCTCTTGATTCCAATCACCTTATATTTATATAAAGAATTCTTTATATTTTTATGTGGTCTGCACAGTCATGGTCATACAATTCGCTAGTCATCAACCTCGCACCTGCGGTCATGATCAGTGCACCAAAACAATTCACATGGCATTGCTCGATATTCCCGACATTTTCTTTTACCCTTTTTTATCTTTACAAAACACCATCATGGACAATTTTGTAGGACTGTAAGTTGGCACATCAATTTAATCAGCATTGAATACGATTATATAGCTAAACCGAACTAATTGGAATCCTCCCTCAATTCACTTTTCACCCTCTTTCCTCACAAGACGTCTCAGAAGTTCTACAATCCCACAAAGTGCCATTCAGAGCAAACAAACGATTTATAACTGTTTCTGAAGTTATTTCAACAAAACCCAACAAGAAACCAAGTGAGTCTGTTGTGACAATTAGGCAAAAGTTATAATATATCGCCAAGAGTTTCGGGTAGGAGCATATTAAACTTATCGGAACTCAACTTGACTAACAGAGCGTGTTTCATCCTGAACAACGAACATTCAGTGTCGGGGTTGACATCCCAAGTTGTTAATTTTTTTGAAAGATGAATTTTTTGCCTCGCAAATTCGAAAAATTTTAATATTTCAGAGCAGTTTGACAAAGTTGTCGAAAACTAGCATTGGTGCCATTGTCTAATTATTACACGAGAAGTTTATTTGTTCAGGCTCCAGGGCTGAAAGTATGTTCATTGTTCACTCTAAAGTGTACAAGATATCCATCACTCGTTTTCTGATATTCAATTATTCGTTCCTGCAATGAACTCAAAAAGGGAGTCCAAAATAACAGAAGCACAGCAAAATCAACATTCAATTCATAAATGTCAATTTTCTGCTGTTTATATAATTATTATTTGAACAAAAATATCTTAGAAAATAACTTCTTAAAATTTCTAGTTGCATCGAAATAGTTATTTTCCTAACAAGAGCGCAAAGTATTACTTTTCCGCACGCAATTACAGTTAGGCAAACGAAGTTTTTGCGTGCGGAAAAGGCAATTAGCGCATGTGTTAGGAACAACATTTTTCCTACGAGCTTCATATCAGACAGCAAGGAATATAAAAAAATTATAACTTTGAATAATTTTTATTTGAACTTGATAGAAAGAATCATACAACAAACAATTACATGACAATAAAAATTTTTATTATTTGTTGGTAATATTTACAATGAAAGAACAATTATTGACAATTTGCAAATTTATTGCAGATCCGGTCAGTTCATTCAATGGGATATGGCTTGATGAAGGTTGATGTACCTCAATAAGTCGATGAAGGTTGACTTAGAATGGCAGCCGTTCATGTGGCTTGATGAAGGTTGACTCAATGCAGAAGGGCACATATTCGTGGCAAATATTTTATTCGACAAATCCTTTTTTTTGATTTGTCGAATCATTAATGTAGCTCTCGGCTACAGTCGTCGATTTACAGCCTCCGAGTCTCTTGACATTAGTGATTCCTGCTCCAGAATCCCAAAATTTTCCATACCAGTGAGATTTTTGAGTAGTGCTTTTTAACCCAAGTTCGTACATTAATCAATTCTGCGTGAAATCATCAACTGTGAGTGAAGCAATGTTCTACTCAATGTTCATACATTTTTTAAAAAGGCAGTATTTTGCGTCAGATTGTATTCCGCATTTGATAATATAAGGAAAATTGAAAACTTCATGAGACAAAACATTCAGCAATTCATAAAATCTGTCGATGTAATAACTTCCGTAGAAAACATTTTGCTTGGTACGTTTTCGAAATGAGATTTTTGTACTCGCGTGTTTTGTTGAACCTTCTAGCTCATACAAAAAAGAACTACTTCACGAACTAAGAGAAGAGGGTAAAGTGATACTTTTTAGTACAAATTTGCAAAAAATTCAACCATCAAAGTCAGAAAGTGTGCAATATATCCCAGGCAATGTCTATTTTACATATATGTTTTAACAAATATATAATAATATAATATATAGAGTAAATAATTTATATAAAACAATCTATAAAAATATGTGAGAAAGAATATATGAAAGTGATTATGACAGATTACAACAAGTAGATTCCTGAACTTCATGAAAAACTCCATTAGTTAAAAGTTTTCGCTCTTCATATTTGAATTTCGTCACATTTGATATCAATTTCATTCTAGTTGGTGAATTATTGTATAATTTTACAGGCAAAACTATAGGACTGTTAGCCACAGTTGATAAGCGAAGAGATGGTATATTAATATTGTAGTTTTACCTTAAGTTATGCACATCAGTTCCACGAGACTGATTCAGAATAGCTGGATTATTTTTAATATACAACAGTCTGTAATAAATGAATAGAGGAGGGGAACGTTAAAAGCTCAAATTGTTCAAACACCTGGCGACAGGAAAACATCCTAGGTTCAAACATCATGTTTCGTACAATCTGAAGTATAAAAACTTCGTTAGACCTAAAACTGTTGCCCCAGGCTAGAATTCCATTATTCATGATTTAGTAAACGTATGAATAGTAGTACAGTTTCAAAAGATTGTGATTCTTGATCGAAGTTGCCTGATTACAAAACAGTGTCTCGCTAAGCTTTTTAGAATGTTATCGATTTGAAACGTCCATGAAAGTTTAGAGTCAAGATTCCTAAGAATTTTACTACTTGCTTTTGTTCAATGAATTCGTCCTTGCATTTTATCTGGAGACTTTTGTTGAAATCCCTCAGTGAGAACATGATTAAGAGCCACCAACACTGAAAAGTCAAATTTCTTCTTCATCCCTTTCAGCTAAGGTTTGTTGGCATACTGATCAAGAATGAGGGTGAAGATAATGAACTCGATTAATATTGGTAACACAGCACCTGTCCGTTCCTGATTACAGCGCCAATCAGATATAAATTTTCCGATCGTAGAATCCGTTTCTTGCAAAAACCATTGATTTCATGGAAAACATATTTTTTGTATGGGCTCAGTGGTCCCATGAGAATTCTGGAACCTCTCAATTTTTTTAATTCATCAAGTCATTTAACTTTTTTTTTTAGAAATTATCGTAACCAAAAATCAATGAAGTTCCGGAAATTTCACAAAACCATTGAGTAATGCAAAAAAAAAATAAAAAATTCTCAAACAAAAACTGTGGGCTCAAAACGGATTCCCGTTTTACCAAGGTAGCGTTTGCTCTTAATTCGGTCTTGCTTTGATTTAATATTAGGCTGTTATTTTGACAACAGTTATTGATATAATTTGCAGACTCAGTACAAGTGTTGCTGAGATTTGTTACTGAATCACAAGAGCACGCATTAGAATCGTCGTTTGCGTATAGAGATAAATGAGTTTCAGATATGTCTATATGAGTTATATCGTTTACGAAGATTATAAATAATAGTGGTCCTAGCAAACTCCCTTGCGGGACGCCACAATTTATCTCTTCTATCCCAGACCAATACGAAATATCATTAACTCCTATTCGTTGCGAACGATTTGATAGAAATCCCTCTAGCCAATATATAGCATTTCCACGTACCCCATAGGTTTGTAATTTTTGGAAGTAGGAGTTGGATGTTAATTACTTCGAATACTCTCTTTAAATCGAAAAAATCATCATAATATCATTTTAAAAATCGTAATCTCTTTGCAAAGGGCTACCCAATTGAACTCTGTATTTCGAATCATCATGACACTCTGATCACAATTGAAGTATCATGAAAGAGAGTATTATCACATTAATTTTCATATTGGTGCAGGTACCATGATTCTCCAAACATTTTTTGGCTAGTAGTTCAGTCTCAAGCTTCTATCATATAATATTCATTAATTCAGGACTCCGTCCACATCCCAAAGTGTAATTTTCGAAGAGTAAGATACCCTAATTGAATTTAATTATTCAAGACCTAAACGGCCTTCTTAAAACTTAAATTTGTGAGAGATAATAGTCTTCGGGCCCGAGACCTAAGAAAATATGTTACCCAAACGTTAAAATTTCGTTTATTTGTTCTTCATGTCGAAACGGAAAACACGTTTTTTGCACAAATTCTTAGTAAAATGGCGTTTTCTGAGACCTCTGCAAACTTTCAGGGCCGACAACTAGAATTCACAAAAAAATTTTCAGTCGATGTGTCCTCTAAATTTTTATTACGCTACTCGGAAAAATCATCTGTGAGGGTGAACATTTTCGGGGAATTCCAGTTGTCGAAGAGTTCCAAGAGTTTGTGGAGGACAAAAAAAAACTCACCAACGAGAATTTTTGCAAATAACGTCTAGAACATATACCGGGTGTCCCAGGTTTTTTCATACAGCAAATATCTCAGTTATGCTGCTTAGAAAAAAAATTTAAAAAAATGCACTCATATCAAACCCGTATAACTTTAAAGCTTTTGTGTTAAAGTCAACTTCTGTCAAACTATTCCTGAGAAACTACCCCTAACCTCAAATTTTCAAATTGCACCCTATAATTTTTTTTCTGAATTGGGACCTGCAGTCAATTCTTATTTCAACGATGTACACATGATATTTTGCCAGATGTCAAACTGACAGAATAAGTGAGTTTGAACAATAATGTACAAAATTCCATAACACAGAATTTATTGATAAAAAAAATTATAAAAGCTGCTCAAAATGTCTACCATTACCATACTGGGTGTCTCAGATTATTTCATACAGCCAATATCTCAGTTATGCTGCTTAGAAAAAATTGAAAAAAAAATGCACTTATATCAAACCCGTATGACTTTGTAGCTGTTGAGTCAAAGTCAACTTTTGTCAAACTACCCCTGAGAAAGTACTCCCAACCTCAATTTTTCAAGTGGCACCCTACACATTTCCTCCGTTACGATTTTCTTCAAATATCCCCACATATCTTTCCATACAGTCCATATCTCAGTTATGCTCCTTCGGATTTTATTAAGTACACTTGCGTCAAACCCATATGATTTTGAAGGTGTCATGCCAAAGTCAACTTTTGTCAAACTATCCCTGAAAAAACACCCACAACCTCATTTATTCAAGGGCACCCTATACATATTTTTTATGACTTGTGTAGTGTAATCGATTCTAACTTCAATAACTATGTATCACACTTGATATTTTGACAGACGTCACTCGCAAAATTAGCATATTCGATGTAAACAGCATTTTATATTGAATAATTTTGGTATAAATTTTTGGCTCATGGTGTACTTCATTCGAATCGAGTAATAAAAACTGTCAATGCTGTTGATAATTTCTTTTGTTATCTTCGTTTTTTGACAGTTATTCTTGCACGCGTCTTTCAGTCAGTTTGATAATAAATTCAAGAAAAATACCTTCCACATTCACTCCAAATGAGTATGTTGATATGTTATTGATTTTTGGTGAATGCCGGAAAAATTTCCGTGCTGCCGTCGAATTATACCAACAGCGATTTGCCGATCGACGACTACCAAATCATACCACATTTTCTTATGTAGAGAACAAAATGAGAACAGGATAATTTCCAGGAAAAGGTAAGCATGTTCAACATGCTGCATCAGTGCAAACTGAGGAAATGTGTATTGATGTATTGGCCTATATGGAGGCTCACCCTCATATTTCTATTCGAGCACTAGCTGACGAAGTTATCTGTGCATCTGTGCATAGAATTATAAAAACGCATAGTTATCATCCTTTCAAAATACATATGCACCAGGGGCTACGACCTGATGATTTTGAAAGGAGACAAAATTTTATTGCCACTATGCAAGTTTTGATTGAAAATAATCAAAGTTTATTGGATCAGATCATGTGGAGTGACGAATCAAGATTTCACAATAATGGGACACTGAAGCGACATAATATGCTTTATTGGTCACGTGAAAATCCTCATTGGGTGCGAGAAACAAATTTCCAAACTATGTGGGGCGTGAATGTATGGTGTGCGGTGTTCAATGGACGTTTGATAGGCCCTCATTTTTATCAACACACTCTGACGGGGCGTAAATATCTGGAATTCTTACAAAATGACCTTCAGAGACTGCTACATGTTATTCCTCAACAAGAAAGACAACTCATGTGGTGGCAACAAGATGGTGCTCCACCACATAATCACCACATTGCAACCGAATATCTCGATCAATATTTTCCAAATAGATGGATAGGAAATAAAGGTTCTATTAGGTGGCCAGCACGTTCGCCAGATCTGACACCGTTAGATTTTTTTCTGTGGGGGTATTTGAAGAGAATCGTGTATGAAACTAGACCAATAGACTTGAACGACTTACAAGAGAAGATTGTACACTCCTGCACCACAGTAACGGAGGAAATGATTAGAAAATCTTGTACGAGAGAACTGATAAGGCGATTTGAAGTATGCATGAATAATGATGGTAGACATTTCGAGCAGGTTTTATAATTTTTGTTATCAATAAATTCTGAGTTATGGAATTTTGTACATTAATGTTCAAACTCACTTATTCTGTCAGTTTGACATCTGTCAAAATATAATGTGTGATACATCGTTGAAATTAGAATAGGCTGCAGTTCACAATGCAGACAAAAAATTTATAGGATGTCATTTGAATATTTGAGGTTAGGGGTAGTTTCTCAGGAATAGTTTGACAGAAGTTTACTTTAACACAACAGCTTCAAAGTCATATGGGTTTGATATAAGTGCAGTTTTTTTAAATTTTTTTTCAATCAGCATAACTGAGATATTGGCTGTATGAAAAAATCTGGGACACCCGGTATACGAAAAACCCACCTTTGAGTAATTTTGTTTGGTATCGGGCCCGAAGACTATCTTTATATTTGTGAGCGGTTCTGAAACTTCCGTGATTAGCATCTGAATTAGTCCCATGTTCATGAGCATTTTGAGTGATCAGGTGTCTACTGTTGAATTGTTCATGGACTGGAACATGCAGAGCGTAAAAGAAATTCAGTCCTCCCCATGTTGAATCTTTTATCTTTTGGCTACATATAAAAGGCGTTCCCTACCAAAGGAACAGAAAAATTATTAGACGCATGGAAATCGTGACTCACAGTAACAGTCTTCTAATTTAGAGTACGTTTATACTGTTATGGTTGATACATTTAAATTTACAGAGGCACAAAGAAAATTAGACCAGGATTCCACGCATATTTCCAAAATGATTATTAACAGGCTGAATCTTCCTGAGTAGCTTCATTTTGCCGAGACACCCAACTTTTTCCTTAACAAAAATTCTAGATAGAGGTAGCTAATAAACTGACCTTGAATGAAGAAAAGTTGTATTTCGTGCAGAAATTTATTTATAAAATCATAGCAGAGCGCTTTCGACTATAAAGTCATCATCAGTGCGTACCTGTAAGTAAGTGACATCGAATTGAATTTAAGAAATTTTGATAAAAAGAATTTTGAAAATTGAAAAGTTACTTACTCGTCAGGTGTACAAGAGCCAGACCATAAAAATATCATGTGTCCAGAGGACCATGTAAAATTTAAAAACGGGACATCATATTAATAACATTTTAAAAAAGTCCTTATTCCAGGATTCACTTGGATAAAAGTTTCAACAGGCAGAGTAACACATGTCTGTTGGAGCTTAGTCTACTGTTAAACTGAATGAATGAAATTTACATTGTGTCAAAAGTTGACAATGACAATGACGTTTGGCTTAGAACAATAACTCCTAGAAACCCTGATCTGTGTTTTGAAAATTGAATAATGACCAAATTGATCTGTAAATCTATTTATAGTTATGTTAATCTAAACCTGTTGAAACTTTTATCCAGGTGAATCCTGGAATAAGGACTTTTTTAAAATGTTATTAATATGATGTCCCGTTTTTAAATTTTACATGGTCCTCTGGACACATGATATTTTTATGGTCTGGCTCTTGTACACCTGACGAGTAAGTAACTTTTCAATTTTCAAAATTCTTTTTATCAAAATTTCTTAAATTCAATTCGATGTCACTTACTTACAGGTACGCACTGATGATGACTTTATAGTCGAAAGCGCTCTGCTATGATTTTATAAATAAATTTCTGCACGAAATACAACTTTTCTTCATTCAATTACATTGGAACGTGCACACAGCTGGACAAATTTCACTTAATAAACTGACCAGCTGTCAATCATGTCGATTTGGTGTGTGCCAAGAAGGCATTAATAACAGTTAGTTGGTCCCCCACTCCCAACATGTACCAATGTGCTTTTGTGTCATTTTTTAATAAGTACCGGAACATTTATAGAAGGATTCTGCGAGCTGCTAAGCCAATGTTTTATAGACAAAAGATAGATAATTCAGGTAATAAGCAAAATGAGAGCTGGGCAATCATCAATGGGCTGAGGGGGAAAAATACTCCAAGCCCATGAAAACGAGTGTCGTAATATTAATGATTACTATTGTACAATAGTAGAAAAGATATCCGAAGAAATCCACTCCCCATGGATTATCTAAAAATATTTTCATATTGGAATCTTTCTTCCTCATGCCAATGGATATTGATGAATTAAAACGAACAATTCATGAAGTCACCTACCTGACTCTGGTGGAAGCTATTAACTTTTCATTTTCAACAGGAGTATTCCCAATATGTTTGAAAAATGCAGTAGTAATTCCATTACATAAAGGTGGTGATATGAAAAATCCTGCCATCTTTAGACCAATATTTTTGCTGCCCACCCTTTCTAAACTGATTGAGAAGCAGGTGAAAATTGGGATGATGAGTTTTCTCAAAAAACACATTATTATAAGTTCGTTTCAATTCGGATTCCAAAGAGCAAAAGGAACAAATGATGAAATTTTCAACTAACTTCCAGATGTAAAGCCCTAAAGGACTCGATAACAATAATGAGAAATCATATGTATACAAAATGATTGTTTATTTCATAAGGTTTTTTTGATTATTTACTTTAGTTTTTTATATTTACACATTTTTTATATTTTCTATTGATTTGTTTTTTATGATTTAAGTATTCCTTGATTTATACAGACCACATGGGTGGTAGGATGTTTATTACTTAAAATATATATCAATCTAAACGAGGGTGATGTTACAGTAGCGGTTTTTTGTGATTTGACGAAAACCTTCGGCTGTGTCAACCATAAAATCCTGCTAAATAAATTAGATAGATATGGCTTTAGAGATACAGTCCTGAAATTGTTTCAGGTGTACTTATTGGGTCGAGGTCGAGGCGTATCACTTCATAACAAAATGCCAAAAAAATCAGAGATAAAATGGGGTGTACCACAAGGATCTGTGCTCGGCCCATTGCTCTTTTTGATCTATATTAATGAAACGGAAAAGAAATCTGTAGTTCACAATGAGCTTATGACAAAATGCATAAGATGTCCGGAGGACTGCTCATTGCTAATATCCTATACAATAGGAGAAGTTGGATCGGAAATCCATCAGAAAACAACTACTTTCCTGGCTAATGCCACGACGAACATTGAATTACATCTGATGAAATTTCCGTGCAGAGTTCCTACAAGGTTATCTCTGCAATTGTTTGGTTGCATGGGAATGATCATAGAAACATTCGGACCACCTATATATCGATTTCGGAGTGTTGCTCCTCATCAGTATAGGGTAGGTCTAGCAGTCAATAACTAATGACTGCAACGAATGAATCGACGACCATTCCCATTTAAAGACCGAAACTGAGATCGCACCCGCACAGTGGATTAACTCCAAACTGCGAGCGCCATCCCAGCGCCGGAAGTCCAACCAAACAGTATCCGTGCTCCACGATCGTCAAGACCGTATATGAAACGGAAAAGAAATCTGTAGTTCACAATGAGCTTATGACAAAATGCATAAGATGTCCGGAGGACTGCTCATTGCTAATATCCTATACAATAGGAGAAGTTGGATCGAAAATCCATCAGAAAACAACTACTTTCCTGGCTAATGCCACGACGAACATTGAATTACATCTGATGAAATTTCCGTGCAGAGTTCCTACAAGGTTATCTCTGCAATTGTTTGGTTGCATGGGAATGATCATAGAAACATTCGGACCACCTATATATCGATTTCGGAGTGTTGCTCCTCATCAGTATAGGGTAGGTCTAGCAGTCAATAACTAATGACTGCAACGAATGAATCGACGACCATTCCCATTTAAAGACCGAAACTGAGATCGCACCCGCACAGTGGATTAACTCCAAACTGCGAGCGCCATCCCAGCGCCGGAAGTCCAACCAAACAGTATCCGTACTCCACGATCGTCAAGACCGTATATGAAACGGAAAAGAAATCTGTAGTTCACAATGAGCTTATGACAAAATGCATAAGATGTCCGGAGGACTGCTCATTGCTAATATCCTATACAATAGGAGAAGTTGGATCGAAAATCCATCAGAAAACAACTACTTTCCTGGCTAATGCCACGACGAACATTGAATTACATCTGATGAAATTTCCGTGCAGAGTTCCTACAAGGTTATCTCTGCAATTGTTTGGTTGCATGGGAATGATCATAGAAACATTCGGACCACCTATATATCGATTTCGGAGTGTTGCTCCTCATCAGTATAGGGTAGGTCTAGCAGTCAATAACTAATGACTGCAAAGAATGAATCGACGACCATTCCCATTTAAAGACCGAAACTGAGATCGCACCCGCACAGTGGATTAACTCCAAACTGCGAGCGCCATCCCAGCGCCGGAAGTCCAACCAAACAGTATCCGTACTCCACGATCGTCAAGACCGTATATGAAACGGAAAAGAAATCTGTAGTTCACAATGAGCTTATGACAAAATGCATAAGATGTCCGGAGGACTGCTCATTGCTAATATCCTATACAATAGGAGAAGTTGGATCGAAAATCCATCAGAAAACAACTACTTTCCTGGCTAATGCCACGACGAACATTGAATTACATCTGATGAAATTTCCGTGCAGAGTTCCTACAAGGTTATCTCTGCAATTGTTTGGTTGCATGGGAATGATCATAGAATCATTCGGACCACCTATATATCGATTTCGGAGTGTTGCTCCTCATCAGTATAGGGTAGGTCTAGCAGTCAATAACTAATGACTGCAACGAATGAATCGACGACCATTCCCATTTAAAGACCGAAACTGAGATCGCACCCGCACAGTGGATTAACTCCAAACTGCGAGCGCCATAGGTGCTATAGGTGCTATAGTTGGTCCGAATGTTTCTATGATCATTCCCATGCAACCAAACAATTGCAGAGATAACCTTGTAGGAACTCTGCACGGAAATTTCATCAGATGTAATTCAATGTTCGTCGTGGCATTAGCCAGGAAAGTAGTTGTTTTCTGATGGATTTTCGATCCAACTTCTCCTATTGTATAGGATATTAGCAATGAGCAGTCCTCCGGACATCTTATGCATTTTGTCATAAGCTCATTGTGAACTACAGATTTCTTTTCCGTTTCATATACGGTCTTGACGATCGTGGAGCACGGATACTGTTTGGTTGGACTTCCGGCGCTGGAATGGCGCTCGCAGTTTGGAGTTAATCCACTGTGCGGGTGCGATCTCAGTTTCGGTCTTTAAATGGGAATGGTCGTCGATTCATTCGTTGCAGTCATTAGTTATTGACTGCTAGACCTACCCTATACTGATGAGGAGCAACACTCCGAAATCGATATATAGGTGGTCCGAATGTTTCTATGATCATTCCCATGCAACCAAACAATTGCAGAGATAACCTTGTAGGAACTCTGCACGGAAATTTCATCAGATGTAATTCAATGTTCGTCGTGGCATTAGCCAGGAAAGTAGTTGTTTTCTGATGGATTTTCGATCCAACTTCTCCTATTGTATAGGATATTAGCAATGAGCAGTCCTCCGGACATCTTATGCATTTTGTCATAAGCTCATTGTGAACTACAGATTTCTTTTCCGTTTCATATACGGTCTTGACGATCGTGGAGCACGGATACTGTTTGGTTGGACTTCCGGCGCTGGGATGGCGCTCGCAGTTTGGAGTTAATCCACTGTGCGGGTGCGATCTCAGTTTCGGTCTTTAAATGGGAATGGTCGTCGATTCATTCGTTGCAGTCATTAGTTATTGACTGCTAGACCTACCCTATACTGATGAGGAGCAACACTCCGAAATCGATATATAGGTGGTCCGAATGTTTCTATGATCATTCCCATGCAACCAAACAATTGCAGAGATAACCTTGTAGGAACTCTGCACGGAAATTTCATCAGATGTAATTCAATGTTCGTCGTGGCATTAGCCAGGAAAGTAGTTGTTTTCTGATGGATTTTCGATCCAACTTCTCCTATTGTATAGGATATTAGCAATGAGCAGTCCTCCGGACATCTTATGCATTTTGTCATAAGCTCATTGTGAACTACAGATTTCTTTTCCGTTTCATATACGGTCTTGACGATCGTGGAGCACGGATACTGTTTGGTTGGACTTCCGGCGCTGGGATGGCGCTCGCAGTTTGGAGTTAATCCACTGTGCGGGTGCGATCTCAGTTTCGGTCTTTAAATGGGAATGGTCGTCGATTCATTCGTTGCAGTCAATAGTTATTGACTGCTAGACCTACCCTATACTGATGAGGAGCAACACTCCGAAATCGATATATAGGTGGTCCGAATGTTTCTATGATCATTCCCATGCAACCAAACAATTGCAGAGATAACCTTGTAGGAACTCTGCACGGAAATTTCATCAGATGTAATTCAATGTTCGTCGTGGCATTAGCCAGGAAAGTAGTTGTTTTCTGATGGATTTTCGATCCAACTTCTCCTATTGTATAGGATATTAGCAATGAACAGTCCTCCGGACATCTTATGCATTTTGTCATAAGCTCATTGTGAACTACAGATTTCTTTTCCGTTTCATATACGGTCTTGACGATCGTGGAGCACGGATACTGTTTGGTTGGACTTCCGGCGCTGGGATGGCGCTCGCAGTTTGGAGTTAATCCACTGTGCGGGTGCGATCTCAGTTTCGGTCTTTAAATGGGAATGGTCGTCGATTCATTCGTTGCAGTCATTAGTTATTGACTGCTAGACCTACCCTATACTGATGAGGAGCAACACTCCGAAATCGATATATAGGTGGTCCGAATGTTTCTATGATCATTCCCATGCAACCAAACAATTGCAGAGATAACCTTGTAGGAACTCTGCACGGAAATTTCATCAGATGTAATTCAATGTTCGTCGTGGCATTAGCCAGGAAAGTAGTTGTTTTCTGATGGATTTTCGATCCAACTTCTCCTATTGTATAGGATATTAGCAATGAGCAGTCCTCCGGACATCTTATGCATTCTATATTAATGATCTAGCCTAGATAAATATTAAGGGAAAGTTTACTAGTTTGCAGATGATACTACCCTATTATGGAAAAATGGAGATGAAATGGATTTGTATCAACAAATCAAAATGGATGTTGTTGAGATTAAAACGTGGTGTGATGCAAATACAACATGGCAAAAACTTTACTTGATATAATATTCGTTTTGCAGAAAAGGGCAATAAGGTTCATTAACAAAGCCAGGCCCAGGGACTCTTGTAAGCCCTTATTTATAGAACAAAAAATCTTACCGCTAGCTTGCATGTACATACTGGAAACAGTATGTCTCATCCACAGTAAGTTTAGAGATAGAGTACATTCTACATCACAATACACTACAAAACAAGTACTTAGTTTAACCTTACCACTTTCTTCCTTTATTTATAACGGAAAGAAAATGTTCAATCGTCTACCTAACGCAACAAAAAAGAATACTGATAAAACGGAATTCAAGGCTTCCGTGAGAAATATTTCAGTATATTTTACTAGATAGAGCTGCACGAATTCTATTCCGAAAGATTTTAAATTTTAGACTCCACTAAGTCTTACATCACTCCACTCTATATGATTATATATCAAATAATAATAACAAATATTGTTTATTGAATAAGAATAAGATTCTCCTGGTGATCCGATGTCTGTTTTAATTTTTTTATATCAATATATTATCTTCATCTTTAAACGATTGACTGATGGTTTGATGTTATTTGTTGTGAATTTTGTGACTATAATCACATGCAGATATATGTTATTATATAAATTCCATATTGTGACTTGTGACTATTTTCATTGTATTTACAGTGTTTGTTAGTATGAAAATATATATATATATATATATATATATATATATATATATATATATATATACAAATTGAAATATTTTTAAGCTTTTGCTTTGTCAATAAGAATTTTAATAAAGCGTATTTTGATTGATTTGATTGATTGATATAACTAACTAATCAGTCAACATAAGTAACCTCAGGTTCCTCGTCTATACCGTAAGAGTGTCAGAGATGGATTTCGGATAGATACATGTCAATACCGTATATGCTGAACTTGCTGACAGTATTATTATTTCTATTTGTACTCGATCCTTACCGGATAAAGTTAAACAGGTCTTTGATACTCCTGGATTAAAATTCAAACTACAACAAAATACTCAAATCTGTCTGATGAATGTTGAATATCAATAAATATTCCGTTTTTCCATTCAGATATTGGAACGGTCCATTCCTAAGTCAATTACATAACATCAAAAGAATAAAAAACCATAATAGAAATAAATCGCGCTTCGAATACAGTCAGTCCATCTAGAGATACGGACATAAAAAGCCGGTCTCCATCCTTTCTTCGGAACTGATGGCATTATGATAAAACTTTTCATTCCACTATCAGAATTTTATGACGACAAGTTTGTTGTAATGTGACGAAGGGATGCGAAGACCCCTTTGAACAGAAATACATTCGAACGTTTTCGAGGGATTTGTTAGCATAAACTCGTGGCCCAAACAAGATTGTATTGATGTTAAATTCCACTCGAGCATGAAATTGTGCGGCGATTGCCATCAATGTAGCAACCCCACAATGTCGGTGGTACGGGAAATTGTGGGTAACTTGTCTCCTGATTGAAGAATGTCAGCTGGATTTCTTTTGATACACGGCAGGAAATATCTTCAGATTTCCAAAGATGTATTCACATAATTGTGGATGAATTGAAATTGAGTAGGTACTTGTTACTAGAAGGATTAGGCAAAGATATGAAGAGGATCTAGACATCGATAGAATTTGTTGCAATTTCAGTGTTTTTCCTATAGTATATTGTACAACTAGTGCGGAAAATAAGATATTTCATACGAGTTTGACGGGTTGATAAACCGCGAGCCATATCCAATTTCCGCACGAGTTTTACACTATACTTTTCCAACGATCGACCCAAAAACAAAATACTACGAGATGGTTGAAGCTTTCGCGGCCGAAATTTTCAGTGTCAATATTTTCACTCGGGTTTGAAGGCCGTCGTTTTTTGGAATTTCTTCCTAACGTTTCGCTAGCGCGAGTGGCTAGCTTCTTCAGAGGCTTATACATCATGAATAATCTCAGATGTCTGGAGATTCCGTCTGCGAAGATTGTATCTATTCTGATTTAGGTAGTCTTGTTCGTTAATTACCGTATCTGGATTTGGTACACTCTCACTAACCCTAATTGACCCCTTTCCTCCTGTCGGTTTAATGTCGTTGATGTCCTTTGTTATTTCAGAATTGCTTATTCTCGTATCTGGGTTTAGCATATTTTCGATACCATTAATTGACACCTTTTTGCCTGCTGTCTCAATGTCGTAGTTTTCTTTTGTTACTCTGGAAATGTTAATAATAATAATAATAATACATTTATTATTCACCATGAATACAGATACATGAAGAGAAGAAATGTACAATGGTAAATAATTGGAGAACTGTTAGGCCAAGTGGCCTATTCTTCCACAAATTCCTCAGAATACAAAAAATAATCCTAACTAAATTGACGTCACAAAAAACAAATACAGAGTGAAAATGTATATAGAAAAATTTTGTATTCAAAGGCAACATAATTATATCATGTTTTGTACTACTTAATACTAATCATTGTCGAGAAACCAGAAATCGTTTGTACCATTTTTTGAAGGTACTAGACTATCACAGAGCTGAGTTTTCAATTTGGAGTTGAGAAAATGTCTATGTCCATAAATGAGCTTCAAAGACGTATAGGCATTTTTGAGTTTTTGAGTGACATGAAATTTGAATCGCAGTTTGGAATCCGTGAAGTGTCCTAGATTCTTACATGTATTCTTGAATTCGATTGTGTCATTACCAATTTGTATATGCATAGTATTCAAGGCCTCTTCTCTCTTCTGTTAGTTAGCTCCCTCACTTGAAGACTCTCTGAGGGAGCTAACTCACGGTAAGTTACTTCCAATAGAATGGAAACTTCTATGAGCAAGTAGATGGCGTGGCGATGAGAAGTCTACTCAGCCCAGTGATAGCCAACTTCTTTACGAAACATTTTGAAGAGAAAGCACTTGATGATTTTGATTTAAAACCGACCATGTGGCTACGGTACGTGGATGACACCTTCGTCATTTGGAGACACGGAAGGGACACACTGAACCGTTTCCTAGAACATCCGAATGCTCAACACCCCAGCATCAAGTTCACCATGGAGACTGAACATGAACAGCGGATATCATTTCTAGATGTACTTATCGAAAGATGTGACGCAAGACTGACACACAAAGTATTTCAAAAAACCTACGCACACGTTAGGTATCTGCATGCTCTATCAAACTACCATCCTAGTCAGAAGCGAGGAATTTTCTCCACACTAGCAGAACGTGCTCGGAGAATATGTGAACCTGAGCATCTACAGGATGAACTAGAACATCTCCAAACAACTTCGAGATCGAACGGATATAGTGTACACGAAATCATCAGGGCCAGAAAACCGAGGACTTCCACGAGACAAAGTAGAGAGGCTCAGATTGTTGCACGTTCGTATTTTCCATATATTCCTAAGGTCACAGACAGAATTGGGAAACTCTTGGGGCAACACAAAATAAAAACGGTTTTCAAACCCACCAAGAAAATACATCAAAGCCTTAGGTCGGCAAAAGACAAAAAAGACCCACTATTTTCAGCGGGGTTATATCGCATACCATGCACTTGCGGAAAGGTATAAATCGGAACCACAAAAATATCGATGGGAACAAGGCTGAAGGAACATCAGAGGAACTGTAGATTAGGCCAAACGCTCAAGTCAGTAGTGGCAGAACACGCGCTCAGTGAAGGAAACCACAAGATTCTGTTTGAGGGCGTAAAACTTGTTGCCCTCAACCAGGGATACCATAGCCGACTTGTACGGGAGGCAATAGAGATCCACAAACACAAGGAGAATTTCAACAGAAAAGAAGAAGCTGTTAACCTCAACCGAATATGGAACCCCATTCTTAGAAATTCCAGAGTAACAAAAGAAAACTACGACATTGAGACAGCAGGCAAAAAAGTGTCAATTAATGGTATCGAAAATATGCTTAACACAGATACGAGAATGTGCAATTTTGAAATAAAAAAGGATATCAACGACATTAAGCCGACACGTAGAAAAGGGTCATTTAGGGTTAGTGAGAATGTACCAAATCCAGATACGATAATTAACGAACAAGACTACTTAAATCAGAATAAATACAATCTTCACAGACGGAATCTCCAGTCATCTGAGATTATTCATGATGTATAAGCCTCTGAAGAAGCTATCCACTAACGCTAGCGAAACGTTAGGAAGAAATTCCAAGAAACGACGGCCTTCAAACCCGAGTGAAAATATTGACACTGAAAATTTCGGCCGCGAAAGCTTCAACCATCTCGTAGTATTTTGTTTTTGGGTCGATCGTTGGAAAAGTATAGTGTAAAACCGAGTGAAAATTGTGACACTGACTACGAGATTTTACTCATAGAACATTAAAAAATGAAAAAAAATTGAGTTCCATTATACCTACCAACATATAATTTTTACAGTAGAACATAGTGTTTAATGATCAAGCGCATTTTATTTATAACATTTCATTTTGCACTAGTATTTTCTGTTTACGAGGTATTTTGTGTAATTTTTCATTTCACACTAATGCGAAATATATTTCAGCACTAGTGCGAAAAACGTAATTTTCTGTGCTAGTTTACAGTGCGAAATGATACTATGTCGGGTTGGTCGTCAGAAAAGGTATATTATAGTGATAATTGCATTCTACTCGACCACGATCAGAATTGCATTAGTTGACATACAGGATGTAATAGAAACTTCCTATACATTCTCATGTGATAAGCGTTTCAATAATAATTTTTTGATCAGGGCTTTTATATTCCATAAAAGCTATTAAATACATCAAATTTAATAATTTCAGCGCATCTGGTTCGACTGGATATTTTATCAGTATCACAGATTTTCAATCTTTGGATAATAAAGTAAGATTATCCACTTGGAATTTTTAGTAATTCCTGATATTAACTATCATTGACTAATGAATTTGGTCGTTTCATCTCAAAATAACAAAATTATGATGATAATAATAATAAATTTATCCAATAGTTTGAGGAAAATCTGAATAAAGTACAATTATTTTAATACTGTGATTTTAGTCATGTAACTATGTCCCCAGGTAGAATTACCTATAGAGATATATTATATACTTACTCTAGAATGCTAATCCCGCCAATTTTCACGGCGAAAAGCATGCCTCGTATGCGACCCGTTTACGATGAGCGCATGCGCGTCATCAGTGTAGTTTGGGTAGATCGTTGCCAAGTTTGAAAATAATTTGGTGATCCAATTCAGAGTTTTTTGTTATGAGGCAATAAAACACATGTCATTTGAAAGAGAGAAATTTGACAGCGCATTTAGAACCGAAAAGAATCTTTTAGGGATAGATTACTCCGAATTTTAGGCGCGAAAGAAACTTATTTCAAGCAATTATGTACCCTATGCTACAATAGGCCATTGGCAGCAGTGGAGGGCCTGATACGGGCCCACTCACGTTCAAAACTAACCCTATGCTACTGTAATTATAATGACCGTGCAACAGTGCTTTTTCATCAACAGGAAGACTTGTCACTAAGATCTGTCACTAAGATCTGTCACTCTTGTCAGAGACAGAGTCGGTTTTTATAATTTCAAATTTTCTCTTGTCGTTTTGAGTGGTGTATGTTGTCACTGGTTATTCTTTCATACTTCGTGAATTTGCATTAATCTTGTTCCTTTAAAGACAATTTCTAATAAAGCCGTTTCTTCCTACAAATAAACAATGAACTGTTTAGTGTTATGTAAAGGAAAAATCCTTGAAATAAATCAATTTTGGTAGATATTAAAAATTTTTATGTACCTATATTCTTTGCTCAAAATAGCTTGAATATTATCTTAGCTTGACAAAAAAGGCATGATTTTTGGTAATTGTTTTCAAGAAGAGACCCCCGCAAAACATTTGATGTAAAAAATTGTAATTTGTGGCAGACATTTTTCTCATGAAGATTCATGTGAAAACGACAATAGAATAATTTGAAACCTAGTGCAGTACCAATACTGTGTCTGCGTAAGCATGCATGGCGAGTGATACATCTTTCTACCACACCGCTTAGATTATGAGTTCTAGATTCCTACAAAAAGTACTAAACATACACAGAATCGCCTTAGAAAATTATTGTCAATATGAAATTGCCTTTCTTTGATGGTAAGGAAAATGCTTCTGGACTCACTTTTTCATGCACCCCCATTGTGGAAATTGCACTAAGGTAATACAACCAGAAATACTCGTAGAAATAGCATGTTAATCTCTTCAACTGATTTAAATTAAATGCAGTTGCGTATTTTGACATGAATCGTTCTAGAAAAATAACCTCGAGCTTCCGAGCATCCAATTTTATAAATCCATTTGAGTTGAAATTATTCATGATAATAGTAATCATGATAATGAAATAAATTTTCATAGTTTTTTGTACTTTCAATATATTTTCCAATTCAGTGCTTCCTTGAAATTCGCACCGACGATTTGGTGTGGTTCCGTAGGTTTTTGTTGCTTAACTACAGCTGAAAAGTGAATGTGATACAAAGAATCAGTCGCTTCAGAGCGGTAAATAATAATAATAACCGTACTCTACTTTCTGATGGCCTTTGCTGATTATTCGGGATCATAAATATGTGAAAATATGTATTCAAATCGGCTAAATACTAATAACAGGTATTAGCACAATGAGGTTTCCAACCTTATTCTCCGAGATTCAGAATTTTTGTTTGTTAATCTTCACTAGTACCATAATATTTTACTAAAACCGGGCCTGTTACAAAAATCACCAATGACACGCTTGCGTATTGCGGACTAGCCTGAACTTTTGACATGGCATTCTAGAGTAAGTATATAATATATATTTCTATGGAATTACCCCGAGACTGCAACTTACAAATCCTAAAACCACCAAAAGTTCAGAGAATACCACTCGAGAAAAATTACCTTCTCAGAGTTTTACAGTTTTGGGAGAAATGACGTAATCTAAATTTTTCATTTAATGAATACCTACAACTGAAAAGTTCAAAACTCCTCAATCAGATTGTAATCATTATGAACTTCAAGTAACAATAAGACTGAAAGGGAAGAAATTTGTTGCCTCATCAAATATTATACGAATTACGTAGTTTTGAACAATTCATCGCCCTTCATTTCGCGCACAAAAAAACAACGTTTCTTCTGCATAAGTCTTTGACGGGATTTGTTATATATTGGGGATTCATGAGTTGCCGAAATTATTCGTTTATAAAGCTTTAGGAGCAATGAGAGATTCTTACGTGTAACTTTGGCATTATCTTTGTATTGGATAAAATGTAATCTTGCTCTTTTTAATCAGCAATAGTTAGAGTAAGAAATATATCAGAAAATATACTACATATATGAATTCATTACCTCACAATCCAGACGAGAACTCTCCTTCTTTTTTTCAGTCCAATATAATATTACCAACCTGAAACAAAAGAAACAAACATTTATTATTTGATGTCTCATTATTATCATTAAAATTTTAAAACCAGTTACATGAATTTTTATCTAGTGAGCCATTTTTTGGAATAAGACAAATCATGTTTGAAAGAGAAACATTCCAAATTGAAAATTGAATCAATACATGACTCCTCTGGAAATGGAAAAAACCCTACAATTTTCAATTGAGAATGTTTCTCTTTAAAACATGAATCCCTTCCAAGAGGGGTAATCTTGTACGATGGAAAACAGCGACTAAATTCCAACTTTCAGTCGCAGATGATTCCACAACTGACTTCATGAACATCCTGTTCATATTTTCAATGAAATCAACAAGACAAATCATGTTACCTCATTCAGTATAATATTTCCTCCATTTTTGACTGAAATTCGTGACGAGGTCTTTTAGAATAATGGTTGTGAGTTGCGATAAAACTCCAGTATTTTCAATTCATCCATTGAGCAGAGTGTCAGATCAAGCTAATTATTATGCAATTTACAAGAAACTGAATTCATTAACTATGAATAGATTTCTATAATTGCACTCGTCTTCAAAATGATAATTATAACTTCATTTCTGAATGACTGAGGCTCGTGTCGGCTGGGAATAATCCTCCACGATTCACTGTTGTGTTAAAAATTAACAGTGCTGCTCCTAAAGTGGCGTATGGAGTTAGTAACAAGGCCTAAGAACACATGGCTAATGACCATAGCAGTCGATGCCAAAACACCAAGGAAAAAAAAAAAAAAAACTTCATTCTTCTAGTAGACATACTACAATTCTTTGTAATCGTCATAAACATAGATTTAGGTGGAATGGAAGAACATGACATATAACTTTCTGGTTCCTCCCTTTGATCGATTGATTCATCTGGAATCCAACGGATTTTGGTATGAAGACAATGTCGACATGTCGTCTGAACTCAGTAAGTTTCGTTTTCTTCAATATTTTATTTTGATTTCATGACTTCAATATTTCTTTCAGTGTCAAGCAGTGATTTCAGCTGTCTATTGAGTGCAAATTTTCCTCCCCATTAATATTTCTGGTGGTGAAGGTAATTACTGCTTGGGTGCACTATGGTATTCCATAGTAATAAGATAAGGATGTTCTTTTGATTTCATCAACATGGATTACAGTGTTCGAATATGATGTAATATAGGTAATATCCAGTTTATCACTTGAACAGAGTTCCATTATCAGACATGACTATGTGTGGCGACTCATGGAATTTGAAAATATTAAGTAATGTCTGTTGGACAACAATGAAATATTTCTTCGATACCTAGCCAATTCTACAAATTTTGAATGATAGTCACATAATACTAGAAATTGTTCATTCTGCACCTGCATGAAATCTACTTCAACTTTTTCCCAAGGAAGTTCTAGAATAGGATGTGATCTTAGTGGTTGCTTGAAATAAGACTAAGAAAACCTGAGGCAAATCATCATATTGGACGAAATCAATTTTGAAATTTGATCATTAATTTGTGGCCAAAACAATATTTTTTCAGGTTTTTTTTTTACAAGAAACGATGCCTTCAAGGGTGGAATGGAGTCTAAAATTTCATGATTTTACTTCAAAAATTACGGAAGATACGGGGGCCATTCCATGAGAAGTGAAACCATTTATAAATTTTCAGGACTGGAAATTATTCAGGAGATAGGTGTATTAGTGGTAATTTGGGGATCATCTACACAAGGAAGGAATTTTGGCCAATTTTGCACCCTAATATAACTCTCTGGACAATATATAGGTGGTTTCATCGCTGCTGGCGTGCAGTGTATATCACGTAGGATAACCTCTTTTGTGCAGTGAGTTTATTCTCAGAGTATCTATTGATATTAAAAATTTCTTGTTCTACGTAAAAAATTACGCAAGATACGAGGGTACTTCCATGAGAAGTGAAACACACTGTGTAGTACCACAAATTATTGTAAATATCATCATAAATTTTCCTTTGTGAAGGGTGAACCCTGTTGCGTTTCTCGACAAAACATTGAATAGAAATTATCCTGTGTTTTATTATAATTTTTTCTAATATGTAATGGAAAAGTTGCTGATATGAATCATATCTGTACTCGAATGACTAGATGTTATTTTATATATAGGTCAGTTGATTCACAGGTTTTATCAAGTGTGCGTGTATTACTCAATAGGAATATACCTGTACAATGAGTCTACCTGAACTGGTCGTTTAAATTTGATGCCATATCCTAATAAACTCATTATCTTGCTCGTCAGCCTCAAACCAACCAATCATCAGGAATAGGAGTACCACTGGAAAAATATTCCATCAAAATATCTTGTGGAGTACAGGACACTCAAAGCGATGGTGATGGCGATGATTGCGAAAAATGTACAGAAATATTCAAGTCGCCACGCACTTTTATAACATAACGCTTATGAACGATGACTAACGAATACAATCTAAGTACGACAAAGTTCAGCAGAAAATTGAAATTTCATTCCCAAAATTTCTTAAGTTGAATTCACATAGGAGCTATCTGTTAAAAACCTTGTATAATATTTATTTTCTCTTATACTAAATTACAAAGTTTCATGTTTCGAAAATAAACTAGCAAACTGGAGTGAACTCGCATAAATTCTCCTCAGGGGCGAGAGAAGGAATAACGATATGTATATTTCGCAGATGTTTCTTCATAAGACAGCAACTGAACTATTTCAATTTGCATACTGCGGAACTAACTCATTGTTTCTTTATCTCATCTCTCTGCCTTGAAAGTGAATAAGTTGAAGTTCAGCATTCAGCTGATGGCATACGTTAATGAATGGAGTTAATTATGACTTGTCCCAGGTAGCACATCATATCGGCTGATCTTGGTTCCATATTGGGCCAATATAGATATATTGTAAATGAAAAATCAATATTGGTCCAATATGGGTGAAAATTCAAAAAACAATATTATATTAATAATATTGGTGGAATATTGGTTGAACTAGTTTTGAATGTAGATTATCACATGAAATATTGGGTCAATATTGGTTGAATATCATTTCCACTTTATTGGACAAATTGTAATAACTCATATTGAGTCAATATTGGTTGAATGATATTTACCAATATCGATAAAACAATATTGTCTTCACATCGTTTTCACCATCTAGAATAAATATTGCAATCCCAATATTCCCCTCATATCGATTCTAGGAATATAAACGGTATTGTGTGATTACACATTGGTTGAAGATCATTTCGCCAATATTCAACAAATCTTATTAATTAATATTGGTTTAATAATATTTATCGATATCGTTAATACAATATTGTTTCCTACATCTAGATTGAGTTGAAATTTGAATATTGGCCGAATATTCAATGAAACATATTAAAATTATATCATGATCAAACCTGGACGAAATTCTGCTAGGTGGCTCTACATATAGAACGTCTTCTAAAACCTACAAAAGTATTTAAATACTTCCCTTAACTTGTTTTCAAGACAGCTCACTCAGTGGTTATGGCGATCAAAAGACAGACCCTGGTGTCACCTTCTTCAACTAAAAGACATTTAATAATTTACCAAGGTATATTGACATCCTCTAATATATCCAAATGATACGGGGCCAGGTAGCCGAGTGGTTAAAGCGACATGGTTTTATCACTTTGGATGCCAGTCGGTGATGGTTCAAACCACGGCAACTGCAGAATTTTTTCTGATTGCCCGATAAAGTGCTAGGAATCGCACGTGAAAAGGTAAGAACTCGTTAATCCTTGGCTCGCACAAGTTTCGACTTTTGAGGGCTGCCGTTCGTAAGAGAACGACAGCCGGTTAACGGAAAAAGCAATTTTGAAGCAATTTTGATATTGTACCAATATCGATAAATATTTTGAGGCCATTATTGCTTCAAGAATATTTACCCAAACTATTTTTGATATATTTATACAATATTCGACCAATATCGCAAAATGTTCACATTTTACTTCTCGACAATATAACTATTGAATATTGTGCCAAATTTTCAGAATATTGTATCAGCGATATTGTACAATATTATTCAAGTAATATTGGACCAATATCGCCGAATGTTCACATTTTTTTTCTCGCCAATATTGCATTTCAAATATTTCGCCAATATGTTCACAATATTTTATAAATATTTTACCAATATAGGTGTGCTACTTGGGGTATGAAGTTATTACACAGGTCCATGTTACATAAATATTTTCGATGGCAATAACATAAGAGTTCGGAATTAGCTGATGGATATTCAATAAAGTATGGGGTCAGACTATGAAAATCTCTGCCTGTCGAAAAAGGCCAATGAAATGGTAGCCATATGTGTTAAACAAGGTATTTCATATGAAAATCTGATTAGACTAAAGCCAATGGAGTCTCAAATATTGGGGGCGTGAGGTAATCTAGGTGGCACACCATCAAACAGTTCAGAAATTCACATTTTAGACTACAGTGCTCTTTTGGAAAATTACTTCTTGTTCGTCTTGACTTGCGTTCATATTAGCCCCGTTAGACCCAATTTATCAATATTGAAGAAACAGAAATTTTTCACCTATGTTTTTATAAAAAATACTCATATACATAGTATATCACGCTTACTTTTGGAATTTTTTTAATTTTTTCTGTAAAAAAATTATATGCATAATTATGCACACTTCCACTAAATATTCATGGAATATATTTCAAACAAAGGAACGTAAACCTGACAAAGTAGAATATCTGTCAATACTTAGACTAAAAAAGTAATATAAGAAAGTGAGGAAGTTGAAAAACACTTATGCAAATAATTTTGGGATGAAAATCTTTATCGCCAAGAGTTATGGAAATGCACAGTCATGTTGAATATTATGTTATAAGCAAAAATTTTATTTCACCCCCATGAAAAATTTTGAGCCCCCTCCCCCCCATCCCCACCGGTAAAACAAGTCCAAAACGGTCCCCCACAATACTGTATTTCTGTCCCCCTGAACTCCCTTTTTTTTCGCAAATATTTCGTGCGTACGTAGCCACCATTTTTTTTTCGAAATTCCCAACCGTTCGCTAAGTATCTTCCGGGGGATAGTAGAGGAAGGAAGAAATAGGTCTTCTTCTCCAAAACCACCAATAAATATTAGAATTGGATTGAATATTCATTTTCTGTCTTCTATTTCATCGTCGCTCAAATCAATATCTGAATTGGACAGTTGATCATATATATTTACAAAACTCTCCTGCATATCTGTCTCATTCAGAGGGTCAGCGTTTTTCTGAAACTGAGAAATAATTATTGTTGGATAAGGGCGTGACAAAATTATTTGTGGCATCAACAAAATTTTGCTTGGAAAAAATGAATGAGTTTCCTACTGGTTTTCAATAATCAGGTGAAAAGTCTTATGAGACGAGTTTTGCATTATTATGTGCATCAAAGTTAGAGCTAACATGGAACAAAAACTACTAAAATGAATTGTCTTCAATAACCAGCAGATTACTTCTAAGATACCATATATAGCATTGTGATGTGAATTTACTATATTATATTGGAATAATCAAGTCAACTAATAGTAAATATTGAGCACTCACTTGCGCTTGCTTACTGGTCAACGCTATTTCTACAAATTGTCAAATGTCAATGACACTTGGATATGAAACCAATAATACCAGTTTGTGCAAAATCAAACACAATCGGTCCTAAACGTTGTGTGAATATTCATAAAGCATGTGTGTACGGAATAAGTGTGCATAATTATGGCCATAGGGTCTGAAGGTGTTAAAAGAGGCACCCAATGAAATTTTGCAAGACAAACCTTCAGAGTTCATTCATGTCAGTATGTTGATGATTGATTGAGCCAGTCATTGGCCTGAAATATGTTTTTTATGTTTTAACTGGGAGCTCACTGTTCACTAACAGGAATTTAGTTGTCCTTTGGTTATATTAAATGATAACTGCTTGATTACTAGAACATATCAGCTAACTTATACGAAATTGGTTACTAACTCACCATAAGCTAATAATTAAATCAAGGCAAGCTAGTTACTGACTTACTGGAAGATACTGCTCACTTATGTTTGGCTCCAAACAAGATAACAAGATATTTAGAGATTCAGTGACAAGTAACTGGTGAATAATCATGAGAAATCATTAATTTACGGCAAAAAACAACTTAATTTTCGGTGGATTACCATTAACTTGTCGCTAGTGATTACAGTTGTTAATACCAACTGAATAATGACAAGTGATTCATTCCAGCTACCTCATTTTACTTGTGGCAGGTTAGTTGGAGACTATTCCCAGGTAGCACATCATATCGGCTGAATCTTGGTTCCATATTGGGCCAACATAGATATATTGTAAATGGAAAAATGATATTGGACTAATATGGGTCAATATTCAAATAACAATATTGTATTAATAATATTGGTGCAATATTGGTTGAACCTGTTTTGAATGTAGATTGTCATATGTAATATTGGGTCAATATTGGTTGAATAATTTCTAACAATATCCACAATACAATGTTGTCTATAGATTGTTTTCCACATCAAGAATAAATATTGCAATCCCAATATTCCAGTCATATTGATTCTAGGTATTAAAAACTATATTATATTTCCAAGTTTGATAGCACATTGGTTGAATATCATTTCAACTTTAATAAACAAATTGTAAAAACTCATATTGGGTCAATACTGGTTCAATGATATTTACCAATATCGATAAAACAATATTGTCTTCATATTGTTTTCAACATCTAGAATGAATATTGCAATCCCAATATTCATCTCATGTCGATTCTAGGAATAAAAACTATAATGTATATCCAAATGTGATTTACACATTGGTTGAATATTATTTTGCAAATATTCCACAAATCTTATCAATTAATATTGGGTCAATATTGGTTCAATAATATTCACCGATATCGTTAAAACTATATTGTCTCCATAATGTTTCCCACATCTAGATTAAGATTGATTTTGAATATTGGCCGAATATTCAATAAAACATATTAAAATTATATCATGATTAAACCTTGATAAAAATCCGCTAGGTGGCTCTACATATAGAACGTCTTCTAAAACGGAAATATATCAAATACTTCCCATAATATATTTTCAAGACAGCTTACTCAGTGGTTTTGGCGATCGAAAGGCAGACTCTGGTGACACTTGATCAACTAAAAGACATTCAATAATTTACCAATATATCGAAATGATATTGTACCAATATCGAGAAATGTTTTGAGGCCATTATTGCTTCAAGACTATTTCACCAATACTATTTTTGAAATGTCAGAACAATATTCGACCAATATCGCAAAATGTTCACATTTTATTCCTCGACAATATAACGTATGAATATTGTGCCGATATTGTACCAGCAATATTGTACCAATATCGCCGAATATTTTGAGGCCAATATTGCTTCGTGAATATTGAGCCAATATTACTCAAGTAATATTGGACCAATATCGCCGAATGTTCACATTTTTTTTCTCGCCAATATTGCATTTCAAATATTTCGCCAATATGTTCACAATATTGTACCAATATTTGACCAATATAGGTGTGCTACTTGTGTTAGTATATAACTTTTTACTTGTCAAATTGAATACTTGCTTGGGAATATTGATTTTTTCTCTCCGTGTGATTCTGTCATTCATTATCTTTGCAATCACAGCTCACATTCCATTCCAATTCATGTCACAATTTTCATTTGTCATTGTCAACCTGTCACACGATGTCAATTTTCAATTTTCACTAGATTTTCATAAACACGAAATACAAAAAAAATGTCAAGTATGTTCATACATGCACACAGCTTGATAGAGTACATTACCAAAGAATCAGTATGTTGCCTCAGAGCGTGACGGCAAATAATAATAATAGCCGCCCTCTACCAGCGTAGGCTTTGGGTATACTCTTCGAGTTCTAGTGAAGGAATATTTCTGTTATTACAAAGCCATATAATATTTGGAAGAATTCTCACAGTGTGAATACCTCAACCATTTATTTTATCCTTATAATTAAAAACATTTATTTTGTGGTTGCATGGAAGTAAGAGTCCGCTTATAATCGACTCAGATTTTACACTCATGTACTTTTCCATCTGACAATGGATTTTTTGTGGAAGTCATCTGTTTGCTTCTGCCTCAGTATTGAATAATATTTAGATCTGTTGTTAGATCAACGTGATACAATATTATTCGTGGAGTTTCAAGTTTCCAATTTGACATTTTCTTACGCTCTATATCATTATACAAGGTTCCTCGTATGTAATCACTTCCGTTTTTAATGATCATCTTTATTCTTTTCCAGATTGATTCATGCGTATAGAAGACTTTCCGAATTCATTATATACCTTGCCCTTCAGCTTTGACGATGCTTTATCTCAGTCATCAAAAACATGACCTGATTATAATCTTTTCATCCCTTGCTGGCTTTGATATACTGACAGAGAAATACATTTCGCAAGATTTCTGGTTTTGAAGTCATAAAGCCATTCTACTTTTAGTGCATTCCAGTGGAATGAAGGAGATATGCGGTTATACGTAAAAGGATCAGTAAAATTGCGGACTTGGCATAGAAAACTTTCACATGTTGGTACTCTGTGCAAAAACAAGAAAAGTTTTTATTGATTGTTCGTAGATTTGTATGATAATAATAATAATGATTTCTCATCGTTTTGCAATAGTATTGTTAGAAAAGAAGGGAATTAAATATAGTGAACCCATAAAAGGTTGCCCTCGAGCATGGGTCTGGGAAAAAATAGAATAAATACATCAATTGTTTCAAAAACAACGATGATACATGACATAACATATGGGGATAAGATAAATAACTAATTATATAATAAAAATACAAAAAATATTAAAGATAAATGAAAGGTTTTTTTTCCTCATTATGGAGAAAACGCTTATTTTAAAATCGATAATGATGAAAATAATAAAAACAGGAAAAATTATAATATCAATAGAGAAAATAATAAACATCACAAATATTTACAAACATTTGTACATGGATACATAAATATACAAACCCATTTACAGGCATTTACACATATAACATTGTATCTAAAAAACTGCAATTTCTCATCAGAAATGTAGCCTTACAGTCGGATCAACAAGTTTGTGAATTTTTAATCTTTCTATTTCCCTCATCCAATTCCTTAGATGTATCTTGAAGAGTGAAATAGAGTTGATTTTCTTCAATTCTGGTGGTATTGCATTATAAAGTTTTGGTCCCAAGATATTCGTAAAGTATTTTTTTCTGGTTTTGGTACACATACTGACTTATTTCTGTACCGAGTAACATGTGTGTGGTCAACTGGCGTTAATTCATGTTTAGTAAGGTGTTGTCTAGTTACTGTTTGAAAGAAATATAGCTGTCTAATATCCATGATTTTGGTTTCCTTATGTAGCTCTTCTGTGCGGTAAGTATATGGTTTTTGATAGATGCTTTCGATTGCCATCCTCTGGATAATCTCTAGCTGTGAAATATGATTTCTTGTTGTAGCTCCCCACGCGATTATCCCATAATTGAGGTGGGTTTCAAGGAGTGCAGAGTAAAGAATCCGTGAGTATTTGATATCGAATATTTTGCAAAAATATCTCATTTTATATAGTACAAACTTGGCTATTTTCACAACGTAATTGACATGAATGTCCAATTTTAAATTGCACTCAACATAAATACCTAGATATTGTACACTTACATTTGATTGTATCTTCAAATTTCCATGTCTAGTAGAAATGTTTAGGCTGTTATAGGTAGGTGAATACTTTGTGTATGAGGTGAATGGAACGTAAACAGTTTTATCAACATTAATGGATATAACAAGCATATTAATGTCATAACAAGCAAAGCCAACTTAAAAAACTCGCTTGTTTATGGTTACGAATCGCATGGTTTTCTTTAAAAATGCGTTTTTTCTTTAAGAATGCAGTTATTGATGTGAATCAAAAAAAGAACTGTTGACGAAAGATCAGGCTTTAAAATCTCGTACGGAGACCTATCATTCAGTAGTCAAATTTTTCCACAGGGTGTTTAGAAATGTTGGGGTAAAGTGCACCTTTTATCATAACCTGTATAACGACAAATCTTTAAGAACTTTCTGCAAAATCGATAGTAGAGAATGATAACAATGAAAGTACCTACAACTTGGCAAAAAAATTATCGAAATTGATGAAAAGGTTAAAAAGTTATTTAAGATTGAATTTGAACAAAATTTTGTTTGTCCGGTTAATTTTGTATGCCAGTGTAGATTCAGCATCACAGCGATCATATATTTTAGCAGATCCTGCCAGGAAAATGTGCCTCAATAAGATACGCGACGAACTCATTATACAGAGTGTTTTTGGAGGAGTACAATCCTCCGCAAATACATGCTCTATATGACTTAGATATTCAGAATTTGAATAATTCATTTCAATTGAGAATAAAGGTTTTGGAACAGCCTAAAATATGTAATTATTCACTTAGGTTGAGAAATATAGAAATTATTAAGGAACTTAGAGCTAGAAATATACTCATATTCGATGTTCCAGTTGAATCCGATCAGATTAGTTTACTTTTGGGAGCAGATATTTATGGAAAGCTATTAACAGATCAAATTGAACGATTAAAGGATAATATAGTTGCCATAGAAACTCATTTAGGCTGTACATTAAAAGGTTCTTGTGGTGATCAAGATAGCAAATTAGAGACTCTTTGTTCTTTCGATGAAAAGAGTATCTCTAATTTATGGAGCTTAGACGTATTAGGTATATTATTGATCCGATTTACGTGAGAAGTAGGGATATTTTAGAAGCTGAAACTGTGAAATGCTTTAATGAATCCATAACGCTCAATAGTGATAATCGCTAATAAAGTAGAACTTCCTTGGTTAAAGGAAAGTTCTAAGCCTTTGAGCAATAGGCAAATAGCTCAAAGTAGGCTTGTAACAACTACTGCGTTCTTCCTTCAACCAGTTCACCTTCCTGGTCCAAAGTTGGGCTGATAGACTTGATTTTGGGATGAAACAGACCTCTTGTAATTGTGTTTCGAATTCAAATTAACTGAGGCACTTGGTATTATCAAATGAATGACGTTTGTCAAACGAGACTTTTGAGAATGAATAATTGTCAGTTATCGAATCTTGATCCTTTCACCGATCATTCAACATTGAAATTTTATTTCAAAGCTATAATTCAACCACGGTGAGTAATACTCAACGTCATAAGATGGAAACAGACTGAAAAGTCAGTTGTCACGTGGTTGAAATTGAGTACTAAAAATATCACTGCTTCTGATCAAGGTGGTAAGCGCAACTCATTGATATTGCCCAACTGAAATTCACTTGAGAGCATGAAAACATTGATGTTTCAAATGGACTATTAGTTGATAATTGTAGACATACTTGCATTCATTTTCATCTCATTATTCATTTTATGTCAGTAATAGTAATCACTGCTGAGCCTGTAGTTTGGGCAAATGCTAATACACGATAGCGAATTAGAATTTTTTTCCCTGCTGTGATGAATACACGTCGTAACAACGTGGTAAAGGATGACAGGATGACTAAACCTATTCTGAGTATAGCCAGACAAAGCCTACTATGACCCAGCACTGATACGTACTCAGATGTCTCATGGATTCTCTGCTCTTTGAGAAATTATTCACTAGTACATAGTGCTATATTATAAACTATCATTAGGGTTTTCGCTTCCATCTGTAGTTTAAAAAGATCGTTTAGATATATATTGAAGAGAATCGTACCCAGAACAGTACCTTGAGGAACACCATACTTAACTGTTCTTATTCCACTGATTTCATGGCTGGATGGTTATAGTATGCCATCCGTGATACACAATTGATTTTAGATTTTGGTTCGTTTGTTCTGATTATTGAAAAACAATGCTGTGGAGACTGGATCATATCAGTGCAGTGGCAAGAGTCGAAGTATTTTCGTCCATTTGAATTACAATAATAAACCTCGAATATCAGGTGAAAGGAATATTCACATATAGGATTCAAAACACTGTTGCTCCTATTTGTTTGAAATGTGTACTTATGTTTATTCGATTTAATTTTTTTTTATTTGGATTTGGAAGATTCACTGATAAAAATGATTTTTAGATACTCAGTTGACCAACCAAAGCATAGATTCACAACTACGAACAATTCATGCATAGGAAATGGCTTTGTTATACACAACTTCATAAGGAAAAGTATAGTACTGATTTCCAGCGGAGAAATTCTGTCTGTCTGTCTGTAGCTCTGTCTATAAACACTTTTCAAAACGCTCTCATTTCCAAACCATTGGAGATATCGCTTTGAAATTCAACAAATTTCCATAATTAGATGACAATATTTGTAATTTTTTTTTCGTGATCGGAAAATCCGGAAAAATTTTATAGGGTTTTTCTGTATTTTTTTTGTTTCTACTTCTTGGTTCAGAATTGATTTGATCCATTCCGTATTTTTTATGGTATACTTCAATATGTCCAGCAGAAGTGTATAGATTTCGAGAATGATCAGAAAATGCAAACAGGGTTTTTCCGGCGATGTTCCGGAAAATGTCGATTTATAAAAAATTATATACGCCGGCGCCGAACCGTTAATTCAAAATGAATTTCGAAAAATAAAACATTTAGGGCTCAAATAGACGAACAAATTCCAAATGCACAATTTTTCACAAAAATTATCGGAAAACCGGGAAAACCTGAAAAATCTGAAAATCGAAATTTTCATTTTAGAAAATACAAAATATCTCAGATATTGTTGAAAAATTGTTATTGTTATTTCCGTCAACCGATTGCACCCCTACGCGCAACCCTCGGAAGTCTTCGAGAGACTTGTGTGAGCTGGGGACGTCGCAGCCCTTACCTATCACCTACCAGCCGACCACCACGGCCCATTTTGTTTGATAGTTTTACAATTTACCAGGAAACCTTTTTCACCGTCTTTAAGAAAGTATACAAAAAATTGTAGATTGTATCGAAATATCGACAGTACTGATGAAATAAATGAAAATCATTTGAGAGCTTCGTACATTTACATTTTATATAAACAACAATAAATTTTCAGAAAGTAATTTATTAAATATTTACTTTCATCTAACAATTGAATAAAAACAGTTGTCAAGTATTGGGGGTTTTGGAATTGTCGACGGGCGAACCGTGCTCATTCCCAAAAACGGAGATTCGTCTGATCCAAATAATTATATGCCGATAACATGCTTGAATGCGAGCTCGCCTCGAATGCGTGCTAAAAGATGTTTACGCGCATCTCATATACGCGCATTCTCTCCGCAGTTGATCCAGTGAATGAACGGATATATGAGCAAAGAGAGTCAAAGAAAGGAGTCGCCGGCTGCAAGAAGAACCTGCTCATCGATAGATGTATCACTCAGAACTCCGTGCATTTGCTCAGATGCCTTGAGGTACCAGATCAAATACTGGGATGCATTGGATAACTGATGCCGCTCTGGAGAAGTCGCTTCACCATAAGAACTGGTAGAGACATAGTAAAAACAGAGCAGGTCATCATTCGAAGAGGCGTGTTTCAGGGAGACTCCCTCGGCCCTTTTCACTTCTGCATCTTGCTATTGCCAATGACCATTGCACTCAGGAATACCCGTTGGTACAACTGCGGCACCCCCAGCAACCTGAGGTATACAGTCACCCATCTGTTTTAAATGGATGACCTCAAATTATATGCCTCTGGAGAAAGGGGTCTACATCAGTCCCTAAGGGTGGTTGAAGAGTACACGCATGCTTTCAGAATGGAATTTGGGATCGAAAAGTGTGCCACGGTTTATCTCAAAAGAGGACGATGCGAGGAATACGGAGAGGATGTCCAGCTCGTAGACGGAACGTATACTTACCTAGGGGTAAAGCAACGCCGCTCACAGTTAAGAACTCTCTACGCGGCAAGTATCAGCATAAACTCCGATAGATCTGTCGGGGAAAAACAGAGTTGCTGCAACTGATATGCTTGCGACAACTCGACATTAAATGCAACGCAAAATGATGAATCTCAATAGGAGCTTGATCCCAAATCGTCCGTTCCACGGGGAGGCCGTGGACTTTTGAGTTTGAAGTATCTGCATAACAGAATGGTGCTGGATGGGGCCTGTAAAGTCATCAGGAGTTCAGATCCCCTTCTCTGCAAGGTCTGCGACCATGAAAAAACAGAGATTAGAGAATTTCTTTCAAGGCAGGATGGGGTGTAAGAAAATGAAAAAAATAATTGTCTCCCACTGGAAATCGAAGAACATGTGTATCATGAGTTAGTAATTGAGGACAGTCAAGTTCGTTATTTGTTGAGTGATTTGTACAGAAAAACCACACCACTATAAGTACGGTGAGAACCCAAACCTGCTTGGTAGTTTCATCTGGGTTTATACCATCGGTTTTATACCAAAGGTGTTAGAAAAATTTCCGCTGAATATTTCCAATATTGTTTGCATTAAATCAATTTTCCGGACCCCAGAACACCGACGCGTTCTCCATCTTGAACCTAACGAAAGCATTGAAAATTAACTTCGAAGACTGATTTCGTTCTATTGATTTTGAATTTCTCATGATATTTTATAGGCTTTAGCCACCTCTTCAGTTATTTCTTATCAACAAAAGCAAAGGAGAACCAACGAGTTTCAGAAGGAATATTCTTAATGACGTTTGAATCTCTTTTTGTTTACATGAAATTCGAATAATTTGAGCTTGTGATTGTTGATGAAACATTGTTTTTCATTCCTATTTTAGTCGCTGTTCATCCACTTAAGAAAATTAAACGCACGAACTGCATTTTCGAGTTTGAATATTCTAACGTGGATGGAACGTTCAAATCGTTTGTTTGAATTGATGAATGGCAATGATTGAAGTCCCTCATCTTAACGAGAAATTCCATTCTAAAAACGATTTTCCTTTTGAAATTTATCCAATGATGATTTTCCGGGACATTCATCAGTTATGATTGTCCGTCTAGCTCAGGACACGTGACCACAGATACAGGGTGTGAACGACGGGTGTATAATATTATAATGAATAACATTTGTTAAATGTCTGTGATTATTTCACTTAGGCTAAAATAGCGTGTTATGATTGGTTGAAATTTTTGTGTTGATAAACGAAAACATCATGTTTTCGATTTTGTAGTTCGGCTCTTGATTGGCTACTGGATATGTATATGATGTGTTTTCGTTTTTGTAGTTCGATTCCTGATTGGTTATTATCAAATAAAAACTTACCACTAGCAAGCTGCTATAATGACACAACACCAAACTTTGACCAAAACTAAATAAGCACTCACTATTAATTCATATCAACCTCACAATTTTCGACAAATTTTGCATACTCGTTGATTAATCAAATCAATAAATCAAAATGTTATCAAAACATAACCTCAGCAGTAGACTAGACATGCAATGAAGAAACTACAAATGACGCGCTCTGTCATTTGTAACTGAAATAGATATCAAGTAAATGTTTTGTTAGTTGCATAATTTCAGAACTAAATGCGGGATTAATGTTACTAGTGAAATTGAAAAGTAAATAAATAAAAATGGTTTTGATTTTATTCATGAAATAATCTTAACAAATACAACTCGTGTTATCGGCGATTATCGTTAATTCCTTCTCGGTTTCGAATCAAATTATGTTGCTTTGGTCAACCACACTCGCGCAAGTGCTCGTGTGGTTGCCAAGCAACATAATTTGATTCTCAAATTCAAAGGAATTGCTATTTCGATAATCACCGATACACTTGTGGTATTACCTACGAAAATTAAATATCGTTTTCAAAATTTGCCGACAGAATGAGAGTGGCTGTATGCCGAATTTCAGCTGAAAAACAACATTGACAACTTTTTAACTGAACTGTGGAATTTTAAACTCATTATGTGATGCGTGAACAGAAAGTTGACTCTTTTGAAAATATGAACATGTTGTCCATAAAATCAGGAATGAAGTCATCGTTACATGAGACCTCTTGGAAAGTATTCATGTTGAGTAAGAAAACATTGAAAATTGAAAAATCATGACTCCTCTGACGGAAATGAAAAAAACCTACGATGAAAATGAAACAGAAATCAACTACTTTTCCAGCTAAGGCCATGCTGGACATTACACTGAAAGAATCAGAAAGTGATTTGCATTTTCATTTAGATAGTTAAAATGGAACCAAGCAATTTTTGATAATATCTAACAGGAAACAACTACTTCTCTGGATGATATCTATTATTCAGTCAGGAGATATTCTAGCTATCTGATTGGTTGTGATCGAAAACAGGTGCATTTTGGCAATCCAGACTAAATCGTCGTGAACTTTGTCACTTCTGTCCTGCTGTATTCGTAGTGTATTATTTATGTGTTGCGTTACTCACTAGTAATTCCTGTTATCCTTATGCAACCAACTTTGTATTATAATGTGCCCAAAACATTCAGGGATTTTATTAAAAAGATACAATATGAAAGCGTTACTCCCCACATCACTTCACATCAAGATGAGTACCTAATTTATTTTGATTCATTTCACTTAATATTTTTATAGGAAAATTCAAGAATACGGCTTGCAAAACACTGGAAGGATGAATATATATTATTTACGAAGGAGACAGCATCGAGTGAGGGCAGTAACTTTTCTGGATAAACTTAAAAAAACTTCTTCATTTGTATGAAATTTCTAAATAGATTAATTCTAACGATGATTTTTTTGTAGTTGTGGGAGGAAGTAAAGGCAAAAAACTGAAGGAAGAATAATTTTGAAAGTATTATAGCATTCTGATTGATTGTGATCAAACACATGTGCATTTTTGCAATCCAGACTGAAACGTGGTATTTTTTATGCACTCTTCGCTAAGCCAAAAAGGCTTAGTGACCTTTAGAATATAATGGAGCCAAGACACTCAGACAGAAACAGACTTCAAGAAGGGATATTTTTCTGTATTTGAATATGCACCGAATGAACTATCGTTTATTTTTATACAAAATACCTATGTATAATGATGTTTTCTATATTTCATGGTGTTACGCTGTGATCACATTTCGAAAGATGAAAACACGGAAATATTCTAAAAATGTACGATGTACGGAGATGGCGAAAAAAATACCACATTTCAGTTTGCATGGCCAAAATGCCTTCTTGATCAATTACTAGCAATCAGAGAGCAATCTCAGTATCGAACATCACACCCAAGTCCTTGAACTTAAAACATCTATCTAGTGAATTTTTATTGATATGGTAGGTAAACTCGATTACATGTTTTTTTTTTCGTGAAGGACATATACTCACACTTTTTAATGTTCGGAGGCCATAAGTTACACCAGATATTGGTTCTTTCAAGGTCCTCTTGAAGAGAGTAGATTGTCGTGTATAGTTTACGATCGTCAGCGTGTAATATAGTATTGGACTGCAGGATCAGACAGATTATTCATGCAGATGGTAAACAAAAGAGGCCCCAGAATTGATCCCTGTGGAATGCCAGATGAAGCTGATACTCCAGTAGCATCGAACTCAAGATACTGAACATGCAGTTTTCTTTTGGTCAAGACAAAATCTTTTGGACAAAATCTTTTGGACAAGACAAAATCGTTCAGTTTTGTAGTAAGTAAGTCCGAAACAGGAAAGTTTACGATCGAAATCTTTCGAAATATTTGTGTATATAACATCTACCTGTCCACCGCTGTATAAAGTACTAGCTAGAACTTGAGTTATGCATACTAAGGCATATCTCCTTTTTTAAATACATGATTATGATGAATAACAATGGCATTCAATTTTATGTGAACAACTACACATTCAAACATGATCAAAAAATGCGGTCTATCTTACACTTCAAAATTTCAATACATCCTATGTCGGGATTCAATTTCAACAGTTCCGAACCCAGTAACATACATTAATCTGTTCATCTTATTACTATTGTTCCTGTGCGACACCTGGATTGCGATATAATTTCAGGGTCTTACATAAGTGATGAAGAGAATTACATTCTTTTTTCATTTGATCTTGCTGACTAGGCCTGGTGCAGTAGTCTCGCAAAGCAGCTGCATATTATTTATATGCCAATCAGTCCGAAAGGTCGTGAGTCAAACGATGATATTACGGTGCGCATATTAGATCGCCAGAATAATTTAATTGATCAGGGGAGTGAAGAATCAATAGTAGTCATGCTGGAATCGGAGGAGTTGTACTAAGGAATGTGAAGGGTTATTGTTACAACAAACAGCAGAAGATTCTTCCAGCAAACCAAAGATTAGCAGATATTCCTGAGAAGATGGTTATCTCAAAAATTATGTCATTTCACACGAGTGTGCAAAAACATATATTTTCTGTGAGAGATCTCAATTTTTTTAAATCAATTTGACTATAGTAGGACAATAAAAATAGTTAATAGCTAAACACTTAAAAGCTGATTCTTTTGGTGAGCCAATAGTTGAATTCTCCCATAAGTTCACATGAGCATGCAGTTCTCTTTTCTTCGAATATGACATGACGAAATCGATCAGTTTTGTAGTTAGTCCAAAACAGGAGAGTTTACGATCGAAAGTTTCCGAGAAATCTGTCTTATATCATCTACCTGCCCACCGCTGTCCAAAGAACTAGCTAGAACTTATACATACTAAATCAGTGACAGTAGATCGTCTGCTCATGAAACCTTGCTAATTTCCAATGATATGTGAGTTGACATGTGCAGAAAAAAATTCATGAAGAACGATCTCAAATAACTTACATGTGACCCTTGTGGATTATCCTTATCAAACAATGTTCTTGAAATTCTAATTGCAATCAATAACCAATATGTAATTTGCGACAAAGTTGTCAGCTTCATTTACAGGGTGTTACAAATCAATTCGGCACCATTGCCAACTCTCTTATTCAACGGCATCTATATAATTTTCTGGCGAGCGCCCTGTATAACTCTAATGGAATTGATATCAAAATTCTGCTGAATTAAGTCCTTTCCTACGAAAAAATCGATAAAAAAAAATGAATGATCATTTGCAGAAATAAAAAAAATATATATGTTTTGCTCTGCAACGCAATTTTCAATTTCAAATTTGAAATATCTCGAAAACAGACTTGGGTAAAGGATATCATACATGAAACATGTTCAGAATTATGCATAAAATCTAAAACTTTGATAATATAGAGGGTGTCTCATTTAAAAAAAAAAAACGAATTTAGGGACCACTCCCGGTACAACCGGAAGTGCCATATTCTTGAAAATATTGTGACATAATTTTAATGTGGTGATAATTTTGACCCACTTTGTGGTGACTCAATTGGAATTGGTGACTAAACAGCCACAAGAACGGGTTTAAAGAACACAGAACTTGTTGACGTTTCAATTCTGTACAAAAAGGAAAACAAGAAGGGTTACATAGGCTAAGGTATCTTGCAGGAAAATTAAAATAAGTATTTTAGACTGAATAATCACAACATTTTTGATGAATTTATTTGAATAAAAACTCTTATATTTTGAATTCTGAGTAAAACATTTATTATTTTGGTACAACTGTCACAAATATTTCAAAATATAACATTGGAAGCCCTTTCCAAGAAACCAACCCTGAGGAGAAGAGACTGCATATTTCTTATTGGCACTATCTGAGCTAAGAGAGTTTCTGCAACAGAATAAAAGGTAAAAGGTATAAAATTACAAGTATGTATCTAGCCTGGGCATATATTTGAGAAATAAAGACATTTATATGAGTATTTATCACCATCTGACTTATATTTCGTGCATACAACAAATTTATCAGAAATCAAATTAAAAAAAATATTGAAATTTAGAAACAGTAATGGTTTCTCATATAAATGTCTTTATTTCTCAAATATATGCCCAGGCTAGATACTTACTTGTAATTTTATACCTTTTAGCTTTTATTCTGTTGCAGAAACTCTCTCAGCTCAGATAGTGCCAATAAGAAACATGCAGTCTCTTCTCCTCAGGGTTGGTTTCTTGGAAAGAGCTTCCAATGTGATATTTTGAAATATTTGTGACAGTTGTACCAAAATAATAAATGTTTTACTCAGAATTCAAAATATAAGCGTTTTTATTCAAATAAATTCATCAAAAATGTTGTGATTTTTCAGTCTAAAATACTTATTTTAATTTTCCTGCAAGATACCTTAGCCTATGTAACCCTTCTTGTTTTCCTTTTTGTAAGGAATTGAAACGTCAACAAGTTCTGTGTTCTTTAAACCCGTTCTTGTGGCTGTTTAGTCACCACCAAAAAAATTTCCAATTGAGTATCGAGTAATGAATCGAATCTTTCTACGCGCTGTCAACTGTGAACTTGTAGTTCAGTTGAAGGTTATTTTGCAATGCAATTATTATTTTCTATTATTAATCTTATCAATTGTCCAATAAATAAAAGTGCAAAAATAAAGAGAGATCTTTCTTAGAATGTAAAGTTCAGTTATATATCACAGTAGTGCACGAAATCAGAAAGTTTTTTCCGAATTGTTCTTGCAAGTTTGTCAAAAGTGAAGTTATTTCCTCTTGGGACGTGAATGTACGTAGATTTACCAGGAACAAATGTTGAAACTGATAAATACCTTTGTAAAAGCCCTTGGACTCAAAGCCTTTCTCCAAGATCTGCCTAGCTGTTCAGTGTGGAAGCATCTCTGGAGGTAAGTTCTTGTTTATATCTAGTGTATGCTTAATACGAAACGTTGATTGCAACTTTGTCTGGATATTAGAAATTTTTCTGATAAAATTTTGATTTTGAAATTTGAGAAAAATTTTTGACGTGCTGCTCCCTTCTTGGTCTTCATCCGCCCTCTTCCCCTATCAAACTCCCGGTTACCACGGAAACTCGTTTCACTTTTTTTAATTTCTCGGCACTAGATTCACTTCTTGTTTATAATTTTTCACTTTGTGTCTTTATGAAAAACCTTAGCCTACTTTTATTCTAACTTAACTAATAGTTACAACTTGAATTATTAAATATTTACAATGCAACTCTTGCTTAATCTTTTTATTCCTGCCTAATTTTGAACTCTCTGGGGTTCGTTTCCAAAATACTGTCCCATTTTTACTGCCTGGTATTTATTTTATAATCATTAAAATTGAGGTTATGTTGTTAATTTTTGTTAATTAAAAAAAAAATTGTGAAATTTGGTTCTAAATTATTCTCTTTAGTCTTGTTTATAGTGATATTTTAATTTGAATTCATCTTACAGTTGGTGTTGGCTGGTAGCAGTTGGTTTTTACTCTGCTACGAAGGATGTTTCGGAACAACCTTTCGAGCAGTTATGATGTTCTTTAGGCGTTGATGTATAGTATTTAGCCTTTCTTTAAAGCAATAATAATATTAATAACCTACTATTTCTTACATACAACGTTGTTTCATAACAATGTATTAGCTAGATATCCCTTATCAACAATAGTAAACTTCCAAATTTTCAAATTCGGCCCGCCTATAGTTTTCTTTATTGATCGATGCAGTTCCTGGAGATTCCCCCTGTATACATTCAAAGCTTCACTTGATAGCACATGAAATGACCATGAGGTGTCAAGTGAGATGAATATCTTCATAAAAAGGCATGCGAGGAAAGAGAGTTTAAACCAGGAGAATCCAACAAGATAGATGAATTAAAGTCAGTGTGCAGGTGTTTTGGTGAACCCTGGTTTCTCCTTGATAAATATTTCATCGTCCAGAAAGTAGTTGTTTATTATTTAGGCATCTATTAAAACTCTTAGACAGGCATCCGTTCCACTCAAAAAACACTCACGTTGAGCACTCCCTAGCTTTTAGTGAGTTTTTGGGTCAGGGAATAAATTTATGTAGGCAGTAAATGAAACGTTAGGTAAGTTTTTTTATTGAAACGAACTTGTTCATATAGTTTGCGAATATTCGCGGCAAATTTATTTTTATATACAGTGTCCGCAAAAATATGGGAAACTTTTTTACTAATAGTTTCTCAGAACATTTAATTCTTCATAAAAGTTGGTGCATTCAATTCGACTAAGATCGCGCATATCGATTATTGCCATTGGCGTGCGGCTTAACAGAAAACGGCAGATATTCAGAATTCACTATGGATTAAAGTGATATTAATATTTTAATATGCAAAATTTCGAATGATGGTTTCGAAAAAAATTTTTTGCAATTGAATGATATTCCCAGTTATCTAGTTTGATCCATCAATTAGTAATTTTGATAACTACTTGTAGAATTGGATTCAATTTTTAATGGGAATTATCCACAACAATTTTCGAGAATATGAGTCAAAAAACAGTAATGGAAAGATAATTAAATACAGCCAGGATCTTTGAAAAAATTAAAATTGGTAATTGGTAGTCTGCACTGGATAACTGGGAATATCATCCAATTGCAAAAAAAATTTTAAATAACATTTTCCGATATTTTGCATGTTAATGTTACTTTACACTATAGTGAATTTAGAATATCGGCATTTTCCTGCTTAGCCGCACGCCACTTGCAATAACCGATATGCGCGTACTCAAATTAATTGAAAGCACCAACTATTATGAAGAATGAAATTTTCTGAGAAACTATTAATAAAAAAGTTTTATATATGGTTCCAACATTTTGGCTGACACTGTATATTGAAGCTCCTCCAATAACGAAATAATAAAACGAAACTCTGAAACATGAAATTGGGCAGCTATTTACTCTTCAGAATAATGATGAATACTATCGATTTTCAACAAATCTCTAATGGATCGTTTTATATCTTGTGATGGGTAGATTGGATTCACGATACAGAAAAAGTCAAATTCATCTCCACAATTTTAATCTCAACCTTAAAAGTTATGCATCAAGTGGAACAGCGACAACTATCTGTCAGTTGAGCGGTATTATTTAGAGTAGGTATTACATGTTTCGAACCTAAATAGATTCATCATCAGCTAATATAAATAATGGAGAAGAAAAAATTGTTATAATAAATTTTATTATGTAGAAAGAGTAAAAAAGTGTATGTGTCACCACAATGTTACCAATAAAGGTTTATATAGTATGCAACATATACTTGTTTTCATTAATTTTTGAAATTTAATGAAAACAAGTATGTTGTTTACTATTTAAACCTTTATTGGTAACATGAGGTGACACATACACTTTTTTACTCTTTCCACATATAATTTAATATAACAATTTTATTCTTCTCCATAATTTAAATTAGCTGATGATGAACCTATTAAGGTTCGAAACATGTACTACCTACTCTAAATAATACCGCTCAACTGACAGATAGTTGTCGCTGTTCCACCTGATGCATAACTTTTAAGGTTGAGATTAAAATTGTGGAAATGACTTTGAGTTTTTCTGCACTTTGAGATACAATGGACTTCTACCACAGGTTAGATGATTGGATTCAGGTAAGCACTGTTTAGATTTTCATTAGGTATCTTTTCTATAATGGAGAATATCATGTTCCACGATATTGAAACCCATTCATTTCCCTTGTACTCCATTGTACTCATTAGAGTAACTCAGATGTCTGAAGAATTATTGTGAAAACTGCGTTTCATTAAGTGTACGCTAACCATGCATGGGAGAAAGCAATGTTCATTTCAGGCCTCCGCGTATGAAATAGCTATTTACATACCAAGGGAGGAAAATCATGCTTTTCCTCTCGCGGATAGTTTGATGACCGACGCGAAGCGGAGGTCATTAATATCCGCGGGAGGAAAAGCATTTTCCTCCTGGGTATGTATATAGTTTTTTCTACAATCTTTGAGGTCGTCATTTTTATAACGTCCTGAAAATTATAATGCGTGCATACTTATAAAAACAACTGCAGAAAGTTGTGGAACTATATAATGCGGCAATATGACAAAATTTGCTGCTATGGCGTTGTTTGGTAATACAAACATAGCAGTTGTCATAAGCTGTCACGTTGTTTACCCTTTTAAGTTGCTTCTAAGTTTTGAAAATGAGTTCTAGCGAAGACGATCTACCAAAAGATCACGCAGAAGAGGCAAAATTGATTTCAATACATCTTCTTCCTGATAAATCGAGAGGAAAAGTACTATTTTCCTCCCGGCGGAAGGAAAAGTACCATTTTCCTCCCTTCTTTAGGGGTCGAAAATAAAGATTTTTAGTGAGGTAGTAGAAAAACGATTGTACCCCTACGCGCAACCCTCGGAAGTCTTCGAGAGACTAGTGTGAGCTAGGGAAGACGCAGCCCTTACCTTTCAACGTGTGATACTATGAACGAGACCGATGACCATGTGGTTGAAACAACCTTTTGCCTGCCTAGGACAGCAAGTGAAAACTCTGTGATTTGAGTATAGGAATTATAACTAAGTGACATCGTTCTTAATTCAATATGGAGGACTCCCAAAAATAGCAGACCAATAATTTTTTATGTTGTGAGTGAAAAATAAAAGAGTTTGCCGAGAAAAAATTTCATAATAAAGTTACGTCACTAAGATGGCGGATGAGTTCTCTTATCATAATCAAATTCTATTCAAACTTGTTATGGGATTTGCGGTGTCGGAGACTATTATTTTTTATTTTTCGAAATAGATAATATCAAGATGTGGTCAAATTTTGTGATAATGGTTCGATTCTGCGAAAAATTGTTAGGCAAGGGTTTCAGATGTTGTATATCATAATTACATTGTCAACGCTCAAGAATCCAAGATAACGGCTCCTATAAATCTTGTTTGAGAACTAAAAAATTTTAAATTAAATAAGGTTATATTTTTCATAGATACGCTTTTATTCACATGCACTGAAAAGTAAAAATTAATTTCTCTAGATGTGTGCCGTAGGTTATTCTATGAGGTACAGATTCATTGCTATTGTTTTCAAACTGAAAACGTTGCTTGGAATGCATTTGAATCTGTTACCCACCTATATAACCCTTAACCCCTTCCACTCCAGTTACAGCTTGCAAAGCTCATTCGTCACACGAAATATGTGATTTTTTAAATTGACAATGAATGCATTTAGGTACTTACCGACAATATGTACCATAACAATTTTTTATATGTTACTCCCCCACTACCCCCCACTAACGCCCCCTCCCCCGAAGCTACTTAGCGAACGGGTGGGAATTTCGGAAAAAACCGGTGGCTACGTATGCTGGAAAGTTTTGCGAAAAAAAAGGTGTCGGAGGGGGCGCCAGCCCCCTCCTAAAAATAAAAAAAACACAAGGAATTATAAATTTTTTATATAAAAATGAAAAAATATGGTATTCTAGGTACCTATTCTAGGAAGACTGAATGAAATCCCGTTTTTCTGCGACCCCCCGTTTGGGCTATGCGCGTTCCATATGTGGAAGAAAGCACTTGACTGATTCTGTGTGGCTCAGATAAAAGCTAACTCTGCCTTTTGGTAGGAATCTGTTTTTTCAATAGTGTTATTGTACTTTTCTTCATTTTTTTTCTACCAATAAAAGCGTTTATTATTATTATATTCTGGTACCCAGACTACTTAGTCAAAATATCCATACGTGGATATTCTGGAGTGGAAAGGGTTGATAACCTACGTCACACATCTAATGGAATAATTTTTTATTTTCCAGAGCATTTGCATGAGAATTTGTCTTTACAAAAAATCACCTGAGTTTATTTATTCTAATTTTTTCAAACAATGATTTTTTACAATTTACTCACAGAATAACCTCGGCATTCCTCATAGATCAAAAGAAATAATTTTTCATTTTCCGGATAATTTTAACGAGAACTTGTCTTTAAAACAACAATTACTTAAATTGGTTTATTATTTTTTTCAACAATAATTTTATATAATTCAGTCGATATTATTATAATTTGTTGTTTTGTTCATGTTTGTTAGAGAAGTAATTTTCGGGATATAATAAGAGCTATAGGCTCTGTTGAACTTCAATGTGATATTATAGTAGATAGTAGATTTTATACTCGAATCTTCAGGATGTTCATCAGGAATCATTGTTCGGCGCATTTTCATCAACAGATGCAAGTTGATTAATCATGGATGAAACATATTTTCATTTCCTTCCCATGAACTTGTTTTATTTGGTTTAAGCCGTATTTAGTCAATAGTCAATATGATTTTAAAAGTGGTAGGTTATCATCAACAAAAATTGGAACTTCATATTTTTCTGATACTATGTACCAAATTCATGATTGGATTGATTTCTTGAGTAAATGCGTCTTTTGAATAGAAGTTCAGTTCTTCACGAAGGACCTGGTTTATGGTACCAATTGTATAAAAGTTTATTTGAAAAATTTCTAATGACTAAGTGTATCCAGGAAGGCTAAATAATTTTGTTGTTCACTGTCGAGAGGTTTTCGCAGAAATTCTGCGATTTGGATGATCAAAACTATGATGATATTGAGGCTTTCCAGTTCTTGAATGATCGATTCAGAGTTATATAGGTGGTGTTTACTTAAAAAATACATAGGGCAGTTTATATGGTTAGCCCACTCGGTCGCGTATCTAACTAACCAATAGTACATTTACATTTACATAGTACATTTGATGATGCATATAACTTTAGGGGAGAAAAATGTTTTCTTCTCATTTTTATAATGTCTGAATCACTATAATTTTGCAAGAGTAGGTAACCTTGGTGCTGCAGGTGTGGAATTTTGTATTGCTCATAGATCTATTCCAGAACATAAACTATTGAATCATCTGATGCGTAAAACTGTTCAATACACCTGTTGCGCAATATTATGTGAAATAACTATTCTACAACTGCCTTATTCACTGATCTGCTTTCAGTGTAACATGCTTTCATGAAATTTTGTGATAATGTCAACCTGCGGTCAAAAGCGCTGTATGTTCGACCAAGTACAATAGGAAATGTGTGTCATGTATCAAACGTCCTATTGTTGTGCTGTATAATACTGTTGATGATCACGGAGTTAAGTATTGAGTACATTTATGCCAATTCCAGGAAGTTGCGTAGTTCAGCTTATCGGGTCCAATTTGATAGCTTGCGAATGGTTTGTTCGAAATTTCAAACGATGCGATATATCGGTGCCTTTATGCGCTTTGGAATGAGGAAGAATGAAGAGTAATATACGAATATTTGCTAGCAACCGCTTTTTCATATATTTCACTGAATTTCGATGATTTACATAAGTAATTTGAAGCAGATTATACCTCAAGTTTGGTAATTATCGGAATGTCCTCCTAAAAAACTGACATGAGTCTATTTTTCTGATGATGATAGCAAATCCTGATGAATCAATATGTACAGGGTGAGCCAAATTTGACACTTTTAAAGGGAAAGTCCTGTTTCCACACTAGATAGATGAAAACTGATGGCTGTGTCTGAGGATCAAATTTTATGACAAACTTAATGGTGAAAACCGCATATCGTTATCTATCATCGTCTATGAGTTACAGCGTGTTTTTTGAAAATGTGCATTTACGAAAAGTTGCTGTAACTTTTTTCCTGTCGAAAATTTCTTGTTTTTATAAAAACATTTACAGGGCTCTTTTTTACGTAGAATCCGATGGTGTAAGTAATTTATTTTTTCAAAAAACAATCGATAGTTATTGATAAAAAAAATCCAATGAGACGTATATCTTTGTATATTCCAATAGAGCTTGAAATTACCTTTCCAAAAATATAGCACACTTAAAATTTTACTAGAGTCATCTTTGAAATACTGAGCTTTCAGATTTTTTCATCTAGACTTTGAAACACACAATTTGAACAAGTAGGCTTTGGACGACGCGGCGATAAAACAAAAAGCAAATGTTTACTGGATGCTGTCAAATTTTGATTTGAGCAGTAAAGACGCTCCTCAATTCGTGGTTTCTGTTCAATTTTCAAACACATTCGCAATGAAGTATGAGAATTGCTCTGACACAACAAAACTCTTAGGTCTCACCCTCCACTGTAACTTGAAATGGGACACACATATCAATAATTTGGCCTCGAAACTTGCTAAAACCTGCTATGCACTCTGTATATCATCCCAATAATGTAGCAAGAATATTGTCAAACATTTATATTTTGGATGTTGCCACTCAAACCTGAAGTATGGTATAATGCACTGGGGGAACTACACGGATGCTCATAGAATTTTCATGTTACAAAAAAGGGCAGTCCGTATCGTGTCCGTATCGGACCACTAGAATCGTGCAGAGAACACTTCAAGAGCCTCTCAATTCTTACAATGATATCGATTTATATCTATGATGTTGTTTGCTTTGTCTTCAAAAATAAATCATATTTTGAATCTGAAATAGTAGAACATACCTATGAAACTCGTATGAAAAACAGATTGCTTCCATCGAAACATTCTTCCAGCCTATATCAAAGGGGTATCTTTTATAATGGTTGCAAACTATTTAATACCCTTCCTAAATATATACAGAACTCGAGAAATATTCACTTGTTCAAGAGGGAGATGAAACAGTTATTATTGAAGAAAATCTACTATTCGCTGGAAGAATTTTATGGTGATTTCTTATCATTCCTATCTGTTTTTAAATCTGTTTTTATTTATACATTTTTATGTCGTGTTCTTTTTTCTTTTTTTGCCAAATTGGTTAGTCTTTTGGAATTATCCACCTTCAGACATTGTCGCATTAGTGTATTGTATAGTCATGTTACTGTATTATATTCTTTCGTGACTGTTAATAAATGAAATGAAATGAAATGAATTATGAAAAATGGAACATGATAGTCTGTTTTATACAAACCGGGAAAAATGCAGAAGCAGCAAGCAATTTGTACCACGAGAGTTATCCAGAGAAAAGACAACTTTTCATAGACAGGAAGATTGTGACAAAACTTAATTGGTGGTGGTCGATTTGAGAAGAATAGACCAAAATTATATGCATCAAATAGGGATACGGAGTTAGAAGAAATAGTCGTATTATAGGAGCTGTTTAAAATAATCCCAAAACGTCAACGCGAAATTTTAAAATATCAACATGCAGGTCTACCTAACTAACGTTAGGCGGATTTCGAGAAAGCACAAATTCAAGCCATACAGAACCAGAAAAGTTCACAAACTCAGACCAGGTGATTTTGAACACTGCATTGATTTTTGCCAGTGGATGATCCTGGAAAATTGAAACCAAGAGCGTGATTTTTCGTTGAATTGTATTTGGACAGACGAAGCTCATGTAAGCAATGCCGGCATTTTCAACCGCTACAATTATTAGGCAAAACAAAATCCTCATTCAATTGTGGAGCAGAGAAGTCAAGGAAGATTTGGATTTAGTGTGTGGGCAGGTGTTTTCAGGGGTAGAATTATTGGCTCGTTCATTTATAATGGAGCTCAGGAAAATATATTTTCAACAAGACAGGGCTTCGCCTCACAACACTTCAATTGTCAAAATTTTTTTGGATGCAAATTTTGGTAATAATTGGACAGCCAACCATGGACCCAACCGTTGACCGGTCAGGTCACCGGACCTAACGCCTGTGGACTTTTACCTCTGTGGGAAAGGTTGAAAGATCCTATTTTCGAGTTGTCGACCAACTTTAGATACGAATTGGAAGCGGCAGTGATGCAAAGTTTTGCTTCTCTCACTCCTATTGAACTAATTAATTCGGCAAAAAGCGTTCAGAAAAGGTGTCGCCTGTGTGTAGGAGAAGCTGGTAGACATTTCGAACACCTCCTGTAAAAAAATGTATTTCATTGTTTGTTATTTATTATTGTTGGAGTTTCATTTATTAGTAGTAAATATAATATGAATTGTTATCAGGTTTATTGAAACTATGAGTTTTAATTACTGCTGTGAAAAGCTTTCTCAACATTTGATAGCTACTAGCGAACAACTGCTTTTTGTTTCATCGCCGCGTCGTCCAAAGCCTACTTGCTCAAAATGTGTGTTTCAAAGTCTAGATGAAAAAATCTAAAATCTCTGTATTTCAAACTGTAGCAAATATCAAGTGTGCTATATTTTTGGAAAGGTAATTTTTTTCCATCAAGAACAATCGAAATGTTTTTTGAAAAAATAAATCATTTACACCAATGAATTCTACGTAAAACAGTGCTTTGGAAATGTCTTTATAGAAACAAGGAATTTTCGACGGGAAAAAAGTTACAGCTGTAACTCATCAACGATGATAGATGTCGATATGCGGTTTCCACCATTAAGTTTGTCATAAAATTTGATACTCAGACACAGCAATCAGTTTTCATCTATCTAGTGTGAAAACAGAACTTTCCCTAAAAAAGTGTCCAATTCGGCCCACCCTGTACCTATAGGGCATTGGCGTTGTAGTGTGTCAGGTATACTTACTGAGTATTGAATATTGTTATATTATACTCATATGTGTGTTATTGTTCTGTTGCTCCTTTGTAGTTGCAAGAAAATAAATACGGAGTGTTTGTAATAAATTTGCTATTTTTAACTTTACTTACTCCTGGGCGACCCTGTGCAGAATCCTGAGTAATATGAAAATCAATCCATTATTAAATGCACTTCCTTTTCAAGAAGGGTGTCCTTATTTAAAAGTTGAAATAGGTATATATTATTATATAAAGTAAGCTATATGCAATCATCTTTCTATCTTAGAGTCTATTGGTAGAAAATAATGTAAAATATATGATGCGAGGAAAAAAATAAATAAAAAATGTCATGATTAATGATGTAGATGAATATTAAAACATACATGTTGCTAAAATGGGTACAACTCGCTGAGAAATTATATAAATGTGCATGACTATTATATAAAACGGAGGAAACATACAAATATAAACATAAAATGCAGGTAGGTACAAGTACAAATATAGATAGTATAAAATAGATATAAAATATAATATGAATATAAAACATTATAGCAAGCATGGGACTGAATAGTTACAAACATACTTAGCTGGCCAGAGTTATCAGAGTTTTAATCTTTGCATCTGTTGTCATAAATTATTGCTTTGTTCAATAACAGGTCTGTTACGGATTATCTAAATTGATAAGAGGGCGTGAAGATCTCGTTTATCTAGGTAGATGGTTATGCATCTTTTCTCGTTATAAATGAGCGAGTGCTTAGAACTATTCGAATTGGGAACAGTCAGCTCCTTGAATGAAAATAGAAGGCAGTATTATAATTTTATGGTCATGCAGTGGTCGCAAAATTTGCTCTAACACCAATCTTAGAGCCCTTTTTGGAGTACGACTACAGAGTTGAATAATCTTTTAAAGAAAAATATACTATTTTACCGACAGTGAAATAAATCTGAGAGCGTAGCATCCCATTGCTAACTCATTTCCTCAGGCTGAGTATCTGGGAATCGAACTCCAAATTCCTATCAATATGCAGCCCAAGGAACTTAGAGTCAGACTTACTTTCAATATTCTGTGTGCCTAGTACCAGATTGTCTAGAGCAGGGTTTTTCAACGTGTGGGTCACGACCCCTGGGGGTATTTCGTCTCTCCTGACATCTGTACACTTTCGAAGAGCTCTGTTGGTCTCCAGATTTCTTTTTCTGGTGAAAGGAACTATTGTGGTTTTTTGAGGGTTGACCCTGAGGTTTTCCCTCGTGCACCACGTCTGTACGTCTGTGAGGGCTGATTGCATCAGCTTAACAAAGACCCCAATGTACTTCTGTTGTACTCACTCAATAATTCAACAATACAAAATTAAAATCAGAATATAAAAAGCAGAATAATAAAATTCCTTCAATTCACCAAGTTCAAAACCGATAGTTCTCTGGGTATTTGTTCGTTCTTTGTTCAAAATTTCTTCCTTCCTTTAACCGACTGCAACCCTCAGAAATCTCCGAGAAACTTTTACGAGCTAGAGAAGACAAGGCCCTTGCCTTTTAACTTCTGATGCCACGCACTTAAATATTAATAGTGATTCCTTTTCCTGGAGGGTCTTCCATCTTTTCAGTCGGGGAATTATTGAGTAATGGGAATAATTTATGACTGTGAGGAACCATAAGGAATAGGTTGTCGTTGCGGTAACCTCACTTAAACTCTTATCTTGTGAATAATGGCTTTGTTGATAACGTTCGAACGCTCATAACGGAGAACAATGGACGCGGAAGTATTCCAATGAACCGATGCACCGTGTTCTGGATATCGAGAGCTCTTAAACGGGAAAATCAATATTGTTATATTTATTTCGCCAAACCGCGCTAGATCGGAGTGTTCATCTATTGGAAAGTGCTTTCCTTCAACAAATATTGAATTACTCATTGAATATTATTGGAATTTTCATTGTAGGGCTCTCCACGACACATTCTCAACAATAAAATGATAGCTTGTGATTGGATTATTACATATAATGACCCGTCTAAAAGCGGGACAACACTGTTTATTTTTTAATTGTTGTCCAATTTTTTTGATTTATTTTTCTGATGAAGAGAGCTTTGATAGCTTCAGGCTTTGGCTTGGCTGATCTTGATCTATCCTGATGGACATCAAATCAACGATTGTTGATTTGATGCTCGAATTTATTCAATAAAGGGCACCACCATCAGAACAACTCAACTCACTAGCAACAAACCCAAGTTAATTGTTTAATATTTAATCTTCATTGGTAAAACAATGTTTTTGAAACATCCATATATGGTGCATTCATCTTGTCACTAGGTGGTAACTCTAACTTCCAGTCTTCTTGAAAGGCAGCCAGGAAGTGTGTGCTGAATTGTAATTCCAACAGTAGTTGTAGATTAATTTCTAAATTGACAGGTAACAAGTTACAGCAGAAATCTCATTACAGTCTACTTAAATTGTTTTTCGCTGCCAAAATCTTCTCATCATCTTCTCACTTGATTTTACCGTACTGAAAAGAGCTTAAGCTTGAAACACATGTCTACGGATGCACAACTTTTTGAGGGTTATACCCAATAACTTTTTTACTTATATTTTCATATATTTCCCCTCGCTAAATCCATCCTTATTTATATATATATATATATATATATATATATATATATATATATATATATATATATATATATATATATATATATATATATATATATATAAAAATTACCTTTCAAATTTCCATTTTTATATAAATACGTTGATGATATTATTTGTGCAGTTCCGGTTGACAGTATAAAAATAACATTGGACACTTTTAATTCATTTAATAATCATTTACAATTTACAATAGAACAAGAAAAAGACAACAGCGTCCCTTTCCTAGACACCAGACTGATACGAACTGATAACAATCAGATAATATTAGACTGGTATCAAAAGGAAACAGCATCCGGTAGATTCATCCATTTTACATCCAATCACCCCACAAATCAAAAATACAATACTGTTATTGCCATGAAAAATAGAATCACTCATATTTGTCATGAAACGCTTTTGACAAAGAACCTGAGTAAACTATTTGACATCTTCACTAACATTGGCTACCCTAAACACATCCTGAAGAAGCTTATATATAATTCCAATTTCTATGACGGTCCCATTGAAGATTGCAACATACAGTTTAAATACAAATCAATTCCTTTTGTTGACAAATTATCCCACCAAATCACTAATATTTTCAAAAACTTTCCACAATTAAAAATTACCAGATACAACACCACAAAAATTTCAAATCTTTTTACAAAAGTCAAAGATGAAACACCAATCCCACTCAACACTAATGTCATTTATGAAATTCCATGTGCAGGATGTGACGAATGTTATGTAGGACAAACTTCGCAATGGCTTAAACAGAGAATAGCTCTGCACAAAAGTGATGCTCGTTTAGGTAGAAACTCGTGTGCAGCAGTTGACCACTCACAAAAAACCGGACACCAATTTGATTACTCAAATGTTAAAATTTTAGACAGAGTTGATAATAATAAAACCAGGTTGTTCCTTGAAATGTATCACATTAATAAAAAAACAAACACCGTGAATTATAAAACAGATACAGGTCAACTAAGTAACATTTATTGCAATCTTTTGAATTCTATTTGATATGTTTTTCTTTCCAAACATTCCAAAACATTTTGTACCGATAGACTGATAGACATGTGATTACATCAATGTTATTATTTCAACATTGTTTTCCTTTATTCATTGTTTGGGGAAATTGCAAAAACAAAAATCAAACAGCCATTAATTTTAAATCATTAACTCATCTATTTTAATTATGTCACGACGTCACGACGAACATCACGACTGATGTCACGATGACATAGTTTCTCCATTCAGTTAGTTTTTTGCAACATCCCATAAACATGATATCACTACCAACTCTGTGATTGTAAGTAGATTTATCTTTTCCGTTTTGTAATTTGTCTAATTTTTTAAATTTTCTGTAGCTATCTCTCCTGAAGAAGCTAATAAAGATTAGCGAAATATTGAGTAAAGAATAAATGAGTATTACTGGTAAACAGACCGCAAACCTGAGAATTCCCCAACTTAGTTTATAAAGTACGGTCGAGAATACATCCATATTATATATATATATATATATATATATATTTATATATATATATATAGAGAGAGAGTTCTCTCGAAGGAGTAGGCGGATTGAGACCTTAGAGAGAGCCAGTGACGAGAGACGAGACTTGGGGAGCAAGCAGATTGAGACCCCGACGTCAAGTAACAAAAAACCCAATTTCTTGGAAATGGCTCCAAAATCGGAGCCGAAACGTCAAATTCCAACAAATTCTAGACGCGGTTCAACCCGAACTTTTAGTTTTCATATATATATATATATATATATATATATATATATATATATATATATATATATATATATATATATATATATATATATATATATATAAATATACCTTCCATGTTGAAGATAAAGGAATTAGGCTTGATTACTTAGAATTCTTGAAAATTATTGATTTAAAAAATTTTAATCGTTTACTAAATGATCAATTGGACCTTAATAGTTCCTCTTTGTTGAACCTTTTCAATTAATTAAGTAGTAGCTAAGTTTTGAATTTTCCAGGAACCTACATTGTATTGTAAATTTTCATTTTTATTATAGGTATAGGTCCCAATTACCTCTATTGATATGAAGGGTATTTAAGTAATGTTCGATGTAGAATAATTTATTACATTTATTACATTCGCTTGAGAAAGATACTGTGTATTGAAACATGTCGCGTAAACAATAAATCTGTGGAAATTATCGTTTTTTACCTTAGTGTCATACAAAAAATACCAGTCTGACTACTGATTACACTTTTATGGGGCCATTAGTAGAGCCCAAATGCAAATACTAACCTCTATTCAGTGGGAGGGTTCTTGTGAGAGTTTGGATGGTTTCTTTGCTCTCTGATAGCTAGTTTCTTGTTACAGCGGTTTCATCAATAAAGAATGACACTACAAGTCCTCATAATTCAAAAAATCCAGCTACTGCCAAAGAAAAATTCCCTCGAAAATATAAGGCGTCAAATATCGCAAAGAATATGACGAAATCTCCAGATATCAATTTTCCCAAGATCCATCAGAGATGATCAAAATTTTATTCAAAATGGGAAAATTCAAATAGGTTCAGTGGCCAAGTTGTCAGAGATATACTCAACGTCGAACACAAAATGAAAAATGTCACTCAAACGCCAATATCGAAAACTGACACTATCAGACAAAGGCGCTTCCTTGCTTGTTCGTGGCCTGTGACATAAGTCCAGGAACTACTCCGAGCAACTCTTTGAGACAATTGCACAGCGACTCGGGTAAACAGAACACCTAGAGATTCAGTGTTCCCAACTGAACTAAGACGAATCAAACACAAACAAGGTCAATTATTCGAGGAAGAAATGTTACGATTTTGTGTTCTAATCACAAAGCAATAGAGTTGTTACCAAAAGTATATTTACAAAATAACGCTGTCATACTGCAAAATAGTTCAAATGATTTCTATGTTGTAAAGGGAAACATTCTCAATTGAAAATTGAACCAATACATGTCTCCTCTGGAAAAGGAAAAAACCTACGATAAACTGAAGTAACTTTTTTGTAATATCTGATAGAAAACAACTACTTCCCCGGCTAAAGCCTCGCTGGACATTGAACTACATCTGATATTGTGAAAGACCCTATATAACTTGGGAGAAAAATCTGAAAGTGAAAATTTGCATTTTCATTCAGATAGTTGATTATTGAATGTCCAGTTTCCATTGGAGATTCTCATCTATGAATAAGATAAGTGAGAATGTTATTCAGAAGTATCACTCACAGAAAATCGCTCATTTCATTGATGCGTGAATTGCATTTCTTTCGCTAGGCCTCCAATGCATTTTGGTAGACAAAAATCTATTTCACTCTTCTAAGATCATCAGGGAGGTCGGAAGAATTGGAAAACATACTTTTCAGAAGCAATTTCACACTGTAATGATGGAATGTTGGACTATTTCTTGTGCGGTGACACTTTGAAAATATTTTTCTGACATAAAACATGACAAATGAATAAATAAAATGTTGCTTATATAGTGCAAACTTTTTGACACTGTGTGGCATGAAGAAAATTTAGTGCAAAATGATTATTCAAAATAAATGGATTTAGTTGAAATGGTTTTCAGTCAGACTTCTTGTTCGATTCTGTTGCTCTCATGTCAATGACATCAATATTATGGTAAAATTATCGCATCGTCGTAGGAAAAATTGTTCAAATTAATTGCGAAAGTGATTTTTCACTCCTGTGGTATTGTCGCATGTCAGTACCATCAAAAGTAGTTGGTGAAATTATCGCGTGGTCGCAAGAAAAATAGTGTACATCACTTGTGCGAAAGTGATTTGTTTACACTTGTGCATTATTCGTGTGCTGCAGTATCTCAGACTAGTGGAAAGTGTAACTTTTCGCACTAATATAAAATACTATTCCCGCAGGCTATCATTTTTTCAAGTGAGTTTTTCCCTCCCTAGTGCCGAATTGAATGTTGCACTTTTACGCACATTCATCATCTGAGAGATTCGTACCTAGTTCCTTGTTTCTGCGTACTCAAATTGGCATTTCATAAAAAACAAGCACATCTGAGTTGTAACCTACGTGTGTGTATGTAATTGTTTTTTCTGCAAACAAGCGCTATTTTCAATTAGCGGTATAAATGAAATTGAAGTAGATGAAATGCAATTTCGCTTATCATGAACGCTATATCATGAATGTTTCGCACATATAAACTATATAAACAGTATATAGCAAACGATGTATATTTGCCCACGACTACTGTTTTCGGTCGGACGAAATATGGACTGTGAACCGAAATGGCAGCAAAATCTCATAAATTGCCTACCAAATGCCGAGCTTTCGAGTTGCGAACACCGAACAAACACCAACAATTCATATTTCATACCTTTTATGTTATCAATTAACAAAATACTTGTTCTGAACTAGAAATATTAGTTGGAAACTACCATAAATATTATTTTGCTAAGCCAAGAATTAATTATTCAGAGCGTACACTCGGTGTAGTTTACTATTCGTTACATACTGGAGTTTAGCTGAATATTAATCGTCGTATGTAATCGACAAAGAAAATATTTGACTTCTTGATTAATGTGGACAGTCCGACCAGATATTTTGTGAAATCTCGTTCACCGATTCGTTATACAGGGTGTTTCTTAATAACACGATGTTATTTCAAAAATCGCCCTCTCCAGCACCTTCCAAGCTATTCAATAGGGAATATGCAAGTGATTTGAATTTACTTGATTTTTTTACCTCCTATACTTTATTGCCTTGACATTACACCTAAACTATTAGTTTATCATTTAGTCTGTATTTAACTCCATAAAACTTCAATCAAAAAGTCCATAATAAGCGCGCGGAATTCAAATTTGCGAAACTCATCACCATTGTTCGAAATGAAGAATGACGTCACATGGCACGTTATGAAATTTATCTCTGTTGATATTCATACTGTGCTAGTCGTTTTTCATAGAAAATTTGTTTTTATTTATATATTTGTAGTGTTTTCCATTTCGATTTTGGTCTAGTGACAATAATTGTAAATTATCAAGAGCAACGACTGAAAGTGATTTTGTAAAAGCACAATCCGACAATACCTGAACTGATAAGTAGTTATAGTTTATCAAACGAAAGTTTTCCTTTTGTAATTTAGGTGAGGCAGGTATAAACAGAGTTATCTCCCGCTTGATATTCAAAACATTTATGCATAAAAAACTTACTTCTGATCAATTCACATCATGTTAACTATCGAAATATAATATACTCACATTGAAATGATCTTCACAACAATGTAAATGTGATATTGGAGATACTTCGCCTCTTCTCATAACCTTACACCTTTGTTTACGTATTTTCGCGTCTCTTGGAAAATAAAAAAATACTTTATTTGGTGTACTTATAATTGTGTTTTTGCATTCCGGTACTAGACAATACCTATGAAATGGTTTTTTAGCATTTTCCATTATAGTAATAGCGATTAAAACTGCAAATCCCTAACCTAATTAATAACTATAGAAAGGCTTGTTCATTGAATACTGCTCTGGCACAGCATAAGTAGCAATCTTATGCTGTGGCTCGATCGAGATCACTTCCACATATGTTCATCTCTCTCTAACACTTGTACTGCATTTGTCTTACTCTTTTATAAAATATTAACTTCAAGCTAGTAGAACAATCAGAGTACGTCTCAACGAACGACACTGAAGAAGAACAACACTGATCGCGCCATGTGACGTCATCCACAGCGCGCGAAAATGGAGGTATTCAAATAAGTCAAATTCAATAGGTATTTTATATATTATTTGAAAATTAGTTCCATGACTTTCAACAGTATTTATATTTTTTACTATGTTGTAACGAAGTAATAAATTCATTAAACAAATAAAAAAAAATTATGCATATTCCCTATTGTCTGCCTTCAGAAATAAAGAGTATCTCAATAATATCTACTTTCAAATGGAAACTTAAAGAATTCCTTTAAGATGGATGCTTTTACTCTATCAATGAATATTTTGTGTATACTTCCAAGTAACTGTGTTCAATGTTTGTAATGTGTATGATATTTTTTTTTAACTCCTTACTATATATGTTTCTTTTAGTTGACGTTTCCTATATCATTGTAAAATGATCATTTCAAAGAATAAAAACATAATAATTATTATTATTCAAGGAGGTTATTTTTGGGTTCATTCTGAGAAAAATATTTCATATGAAAATATGCCCTAAAGGTCCTACACGAAGAAGAAAAATCATTACTCCCAAGCGAATATTTAATTATGACCAGTTGGAACTTATATACTATATACAGGGTGTTTCAAACTCGATGGCCCATTAGACATTTCTGGAAAAAGGGGCCTAGGATTATTTTGAAAATTTGGTCTCTTGGATATTCAGTTCTGCTCTATCGAACTAAAATATTTTCAGCGCTGCGGCGATGCCGCTTCTATCGAAAAGTAGCAACAATTTGATATTTTAAATGGAATACTCTGTATATTATTGCATTTTTTGCTTTGCTATTGCTTTCCGATTATTTTCATAGATCACTTCCCCATACCTATCTCCAGTGGTTTTTGAGAAAATCAATAATTTCCTTATGTTTTGTGTGAAACAGCTTCAATTAAACGTTCATTACTGCAGTATTTGAATACGTAAAGAGCTGAAATTTCGGATGTAGTTTGACAATATCCTGTGTATTAGTTATGACTGATAGAATTTATTATTCATTATACAGGGTCGTTGAAAATTTGTGATTTTACCGATAGATACAAAAGTGGTGGAAAGTGCATTTTTTCAAATGAAACACCCAGTATATCATCGAATATCCTGGAAGAAAATTGAATTTCCTTTCATATTCCTATACATAAGGGGTCAGGTTTCCAAAATAAGAGCAAGTTTTCTATAAAAATAGGATTATTTTGCCATATTTTGTATTGGGTCGATATGAAATGTCATGGAACATGTCATTATGAAAATTCGAAAATTAGTACATTAATTATATAATTATATTAATAAAACGTTCGTGGGTTCATTAACGTAAATTTGATTAGGAAAGAATCAAAATGATAGACAATAATTATTCAAATGAAAATCTGATTTATATTTGTCGAATTTGTCCCATATTTCTTACTGTTCATTGGATATTGATACTAATATTGCATAAACCAAGAAATACAGTGACTTGAAATTTCAATTCATATTTGAACAAAGTATGCTTGGTTCGGTTTTTCATCTCCATGATAATTTTATCTCCCATTCAGGGTATCGTATAAACTGATGATAATAAAATCATTATATACTAAAACTCAGTATTTCCACCTTGTACACACATTCGCGAAATTATGCAGCAGATCATTACTGGCCAACAGCTTGTATGCTGCAATAATTGTTTATGTCGATAATGGAGACATATATATCTCAGATATATCGGTTCTGTCCCAATCAGTTATAAGTAGCTGAGCATTATGGATTTATTGAAGGAAATTTTATTTGCAAGCAGTTATTGATGAATTTATGGCATTTATGAAACATATTATTTAATGCCAAACCTAAATTAGACAAAATTAATGAATGTTTTAGACGATGTAGTAACTTGATTACTTATATTTCGGACGTCCATCATCTTAATGGTTGAAAGATTTCTATTCTTTCAAATTTTTTCACAACGTTTCAATTGCTTGAATTCGCAATCGTCTTCTGGTGAATAGTGACAAAATCAGATGCTACGCGACCTTTTATAGGTCTATAATTAAAGTGTAATTAGGCGCGGTCTTGTGGCGCGCGTGGTTTCGCGCTTTTTCTCCCTCCAAAACGGTCCATGAGCGGTTTCCATACGTTTGTCACTATTCACCAGAAGACGATTGCGGATTCAAGCAATTGAAACGTTGTGAAAAAATTTGAAAGAGATAGAAATCTTTCAACCATTAAGATGATGGACGTCAGAAATATAAGTAATCAAGATCTGGTATATATCGACTAGAATGTGGTGAATGCCCCGCCATACATACAGGTTAAACTCGTAGAAATATTGATAATAAGGTACCATGAACATTTCGGATAAAAAAATTTTAATGTATGATCATCTTCAAAATTCGAAACAAAATAGATGGAGATAATGTAAAAATCCTCTACATATGGAAGCAAACAAGTCAAAGAAAAATCCCAATTCTATTATCCTCAGAACAACTCAATTTAAACAATAGCCCTCTCCTGAACCTATAACCCAATTCCCAAAACCTGCACCTATCAAATTTTTGTTATGTTCATTTACCATTGGTATTGATTCTGAGAATCGATATACTGCTAATAATTAACCCTCTCGCTCACGAATTATGTATTTTGAAGAAAAAATCTGAATGTGTTTCTACAGTATCTATGATTTTTTTGCAATTTTTTGATGTATATATACTTTTTCAAAAAATTTTGGCCCTAGGGCATGTCCCCAAATGAGGACAGTGTGAGCCAACGGCGTAAAAATTCTATGAACCCTATTACATGAAAATAAGAGGATATCACATTATTGCAATGATATTTTATTAACAATTCCCATGATAATTAACGTCAAACCTAAACATTACGCTTGCTACGAAATATCCTTGTTTTCACGTACACTGAGGGAATCGAATTTTCTTTATCATCAGTGGAAGAGAGATGATTCATTCTATCAAGTTTAATTTCATTCAGTGAGAGGTCTCCTGGCCATTTTTTATGCACTAATATATATTAGAGTGATATATAAGAAGGTTACCGTTGGCTCACAATGTCCATAAAACAGTACACCACACTATGAAATTCTTAGAGTTCAAAATAAACGAAAAACGAATGATACACTGATACCGAATTTCAACAAGTTTTCTCCACAATATACTTTATTTGGCATTTGCCACGATTCGAATGTCACCAATAAGAATTACAGAACAAAGCTCTACACGGTCATATACTCATAGTTCTAGAAACGTTTTTTTTTGTTTGAATTCCACTTTCTCACTATATTCTTCGGATGGCTGTACATATGTTCTTTTGAAATAATATACCATCCTAATCAGAGTGCGATAGAAGATTGCAGTGAAAACAAACAGGGCTCAACATAAATAATATTTGAATAGGTTGTCCTCATTTGGGGACACGGTGAGCGAAAGGGTCAAGGTATATCCTAGGTATATGGTAATAAATTCTATCACCACTTCTCAACACAAAATGCGCTCTGCAGTAACAAACTACCCTATGAACAAAATATTTTTTACTTTTAGTTATGTATATTAGGTTTCCTATTTCAATAAAGATGTAACGTATTTATAGAAATATGGAGAAGGGAATCTCAACGTGTGCTGTGTACACATATTTTTCAAAGGCTTTTCCAAAGGCTTTTGACAAGGTTCATTATCCTATATTATTAAGGCTCAGAAATTTCGGTGTGCATGGTTACTTGCTGGGGCTTCTCACCTGTACAAGATTACCTAGATCAAACAATGAAATGAATTATTTTTTCCTTTTCAGTGTATTGTATAAAAACTTTAAAATGTTTTCTTTTTATAATTTTCATTTTTAACATTTTAGTTTATTTTTTATGTGAAACTGAAAATCTCCAACCCAAAAACCATCACATACCAATTTTGAACAGAATCGGATCATAATCACAAAACTCGTCCGCCATATTGGAGCCGCCATTTTGTTTTTTAACAAACATTTTTTTAATGCATTGTCACCGGAATTACGGAAACCTGCCAAATTTCAAATTAATCGGAGTATTAGAAGTGGGTCAAATTCAACTTTTATTAAATTGTTTGTTAGTTAGTTTAGTTAGTTACAAGTGAAGCTAAATAAAAGCTTGTTATTGTAAAGATGTGATTTCTTTTTGTGATATCTAACAGAAAACTACTATCTCCCAGTCACTGCGGTACGCTGGATATCAAACTAGATCTGACAGATATTGGGAAAACCTTAACTTTCAACCTGAAGATTCTGATGGTAAAAATGTGCATTTTCATTGAGATATTTGATTAAAAATGTTTTTACCCATCAGTCTTGATAGAGAACTCATACAAATTTTTTGTTATTTTAAAAAAAGATATTTTTTAGTTTTCAATTGAACGTTTCCTTTTCAACATAAAAAACTTCCGAAAGGTAATCCTGTAATGGAAGATAGTTAATAGGGTTTATCTAATAGTCGCAGATCATTACACATTTGATTTTCATTTATGAATCTCTGGTCATAACTCCGAAAAACTAAATCAAACAAATTTTTGTTTCCGTACGAAGTACATTATTTTATCAGAAATTTCGGTTTGTTTTTTCTTCTGCAGTAACGCAGAAATTTTGTAATCAATTTGAATTCATAAAAATAGCAAAGTGGGCTTTGATATTAATTCATTTATTTAAATATCAACAACTTGACAGTTATCGAAAGTTGAGAAACTGTCTCATTGTTAATTCTCCATTAGTGCAAGCTATAAAGCAGATTCATTCAATATTCCTTTGGATAAAATGGTTGAATATACAAATTCAGAAATGGCAGACATGCACTTAATGTATGGAATGGCTGATGGTAACGCTCGTGCCGCCAGACGATTGTATCTAGAAAGATTTCCACAACGTCATATTCCCAGCACACAAATGTTCATCAATATTCACTCCCGTCTTCGTGAAACGGGTACTTCCAAGAGGTCTGCTGTTCTCATAGGAAGACCCAGGAGAGTTAGAACAGTTCAGATAGAAGAAGCTGTACTTAACGAAATTGAGCAGCATCCAGACACCAGTACAAGACAAATTGCGGCACAGTTTAACGTAACCCATGTATTGGTATGGCAAATTTTAAAAGAGCAACAACTTTATCCCTATCACATACAGCGTGTTCAAGCTCTTCTGCCAAGGGATTTTCCAAAGAGATTAACTTTTTGCACTTGGATTCGAAATAAATTGTTGGAAAATCCATGGTTTTTATCTCAAGTGTTATTCACCGATGAGGCATGCTTTTCCCGTAAAGCCATTATTAATTTTCACAACAATCATATGTGGGCTGATGAAAACCCACACGCCGTGATTGAAAACCATTTTCAAGAGACGTTTTCTGTGAATGTTTGGGTTGGAATTGTAGGGAATTTCCTTATCGGGCCACATTTTCTGCCTCATAGACTCAATGGTGACCATTATCGACATTTTCTTGAATTCATCTTACCTGGACTCCTAGAAGAGATCCCACTGAGGGAAAGAATTGGAATTTGGTTTATGCATGATGGTGCTCCAGTACACTTCAGATTGGTTGCACGCCAATATTTAGAAGAGAATTATTCTGATCGCTGGATTGGGCGTGGTGGGCCACAACTTTGGCCACCAAGGTCACCCGATATGAATCCACTTGATTTTTTCCTCTGGTAGTGTACCGAACTCCAGTTCAAAGTGAAGAAGACCTGAGGAATCGCATACAGGAGTCATGCGGAATTATAAGAAACACTCCTGGTATTTTTGAGCGTGTCCGCCAGTCTATGGTTAGGCGCATAAACGCATGCATTGATGTTGGCGGTGGCCATTTCCAGCAGCTGCTCTGACATATCAATTTCAATAATGGTCCTTTTCTGAACTTAATTTTATTCCTAGGGAATTTACTTTGCTCTAGTATTTGATAATAAAGTTATTCACTATTGAAAATGTCCAAAATTATTTTGCCATAATTAACTTTGTGCAATACATATTCAACCTGAGTTATGGTAAAAAATGTATGGGAGCTCCATAACATTACATTTTCTCTACACGAGCAGAAAATAGCTATTTGTGTAATGAGAACAAAATGACGTATTGCGTCACGCGCTAATCTTTGGAGAGTGGCAATGACACTTCGAGAAATTAATTATTTTATATTATGCGCACTATTGAATGGATTATACTCGTCCAATTTGAATTAATTAGGATCGATTATTGTCGAAAATTTCGAAGTAAACTCCAAAAACTCCTAAAAAATGTATTTTGATCACCCTGTACTTCGAAAGCCAAGCCCCTTGGGACATGTTTATATGAACTTTTCATCTTGAAACCTTTCAAAGAATCACCCTTCAAGTTTGTTAGACTATTTGCTTCTCAAATTTCTTTATGTTATGTGTTACTGGAAAATGTTTGCGTTAATATTTTCATTGTAACTCCTGAACCGTACAAGTAAATGAAAAACATCAAGAGAGAAAAAAGATGTTAAATAAAACAACATTCATTATTCCTTTCTCATAATATGTCAGTGGCGGCGGAAAAAAAAATTCTGAAGGGTTGAACAAAGCTTGACTCTGAAAAAAGGAGGACCCTGTGAATTATTTGAGAAATGCATTATTTTGTATCGTGCGTACTATTGAATGGATTGTACTTGCCTAATTTGAACTGATTTTTGTAGAAAATGTCGAAGTTAACTCTAAAAAATCTTGAAAAAAATGTATTTTTATCACCCTGTACCTTTAAAACCAAGCCGTTTGGGACATATGTTTATATGAACATTTCGTCCTGAAAACCTTCAAAGAATCACCTCCCGAAGTTTGTCAACGTACTTAATTAACACCCTGTATGTCTTCGCTCAAGATTGACATTGACAAACTGTCTATCTCTGATGAGATAGATGATTTAGGTGTAACTTCAGATACCAAATTGACCATTGACAGTCATATTGATAAAATTGTTAAGTCTCTGAGAATCCTCGGTTTTATATCGAGAATACCAGGGATTTTAAAAACTCATCCTCCTTACTGATCATGTTCAACACTTTGAAAGAACCTATCCCACGATACAGTAGTGTAATTTGAAACCCATCAGATCAAAAATACATAAAGAGATTGGAGTTTGTGCAGAAGAAAATGATCAATGTTATAAATTATAGATTCTTCAGATATAGGCACTACTTGCCATATGAAAGTAATCTAAATTTCTACAAGCTTGTGAGCCTATCTCGTAGGCGTGACTCCAATGACATATATTCCATTAACAAATTATTCAATAATCTCATTGATTGGAATGAATGTTCAATCCTCTTTTCACTGAACTGTTCCTCATATAATTTTCGTCATAGACAACTATTTTTTACTCCTTATTTTTCCACAAATTATTTTGGTTACTCTCCAATGATTAGATGTACAGTTACATTCAACACCATGTTATCTGATGACTTGGACATTTTTATACTCCGTGTGAACTGTTTCAAAAAGAACCTGAAAACGCTCTCTACAACTTGCATTACGCTTAGGTACCTAAACGAGTTGAAAATTTTATTTCAGATTTGTAAACTAGACTTAGTTTTTACGTTAATGATTCCACAACTGTCAGTTTTTATTGTAATTGTGTGTTATCCTGTAATTGGGCTCGTCCTGTTAGATAACCTATATATTGAGTAACTAAATAAATAAATGAATAAATAGGCAATGTAATAAATACTAAGTAGATGTAATCTAGTTAGTTTTGAAATTGGTGTAATGACCGAAAGTTTTCAATCAAAGAAGTGAAATACAAATTAATAGTAACTGTGAAAATGGAACTTACCCTTTTATTTTAAAATGTTCATTGGTTTATATCAAAAACATCTCGTAAAACCAACCCATTAGAGAGTAATGAAGACTATTATTATTATTATTTTCCTATATGAACGAATCATAACACAAGAGAGGAGAATCCCAGATATTTATTGGTAATATTCACCTCGTCAACTTCCGTAATTCACTATAAACATTGTACCAAAGAACGAACTGAGTTTTCGAGATTGTTTTCATTCAGTTGCTCGGAGAACTATTATTTCAAAACCACATTATACTTCATCAACAAGTTTACGTATGAAACCAGTAAGTCCCAAAATAACACAGCTCGGGAATATACCACATCAGTATTCCGAGTATATTTCTTGTGAATATCCTGGATGAGACTCGAGCTGGGATGTGCTACTTCAAACTTCAAAACTTTGATAACTCTGTCTATACAGTTGATGGTCGTGTCGCTCTATTATTCGCGAATCGAGGGGTTGATGTGAAGACATTTTGTGGTGTATCTTGCAAGTACTAGTGGTTTCAGTTCATGTCAGAATGTTTGATTTCAGGGTTTTCGGAGAATATCAAGTTTTGTTTTCGCACGCCTTCTAATATTTTATGGAAGATTTGAATAAGCAAAGATATAATGAATCGATGTGGAACTTTCGTTTGAAGAGATTCATCGTCGGTGATCAATTTCATGGAAATATTTTGGTTATACTCACATGCAAATTTGCAGACATTTCCAAAGCAGCTTCCGTCGAACCCTGATAGATGTCATGGAGACCAATCCAGTTAAAAATTTCAAATGGCCCAACATTGAAAAAATGTAAATGATTGACAAGAAATTTGAATCATCATTTCAATGACACCCTCTTTATAGCAATGATCTTGGGAACTTCATTGGAAATGAAATGATTTGCGTTTACGGATATGATACTATCGGGGGTAATACCACGAGTGCTCGCAATACTATCGATGGTAATTCTGCCATAAATCAACGAGATCAAATTGCTTGATAACACCACGAGTCCTTTAGGTCGTGTCACAGAATAAAGACCTACTATACAGAAGATAATCATTTCGTTGTTTCTGGTCAAAAATAAATGTCCTTGAACACCACTTGCAGTCACACTGAGAAACGAGAATGAGATAAACGTAATAGAACTACACTAAGAAAAACTATACTCGATCGTAGGTTGCAATACTCTGACCACAGAATATAGACATCGAACATCGAGCTCGAAATATTGAAATTTCTTTTTTTGATGTAACAGCATATGTTATTCCAAAGTGAAGGAGAAATTAAAACGAATGAAAACGTATCTCTATCCATAAATAGTTTCTAGAATATTATTTCTATATTATTATTCAACACTATCGTATTCAGAAGCGAATCCAGCCTTCTTTAGGGGAATAGCCCAGGTAGCACATCATATCGGCTGAATCTTGGTTCAATATTGGTCCAATATTGTAAATGAAAAATCAATATTTGACCAATATGGGTGAATATTCAAAAAACAATATTATATTAATAATATTGGTGGAATATTGGTTGAACTAGTTTTGAATGTAGATTACCACACGAAATATTGGGTCAATATTGGTTGAATAATTTCTACCAATATCGATAATAGAATATTGGTTATATATTGTTTTCCATATCTAGAATAAATATTTCAATCCAAATATTACAGTCATATCGATTATAGGGGAAAAAACTATATTGTATTTCGAAGTTTGTTAGAATATTGATTGAATATCATTTCCACTTCATTTGACAAATTGTAATAACTCATATTGAGTCAATATTGGTTGAATGATATTTACCAATATCGATAAAACAATATTGTCTTCACATCGTTTTTAACATCTAGAATAAATATCGCAATCCCAATATTCCCCTAATATCGATTCTAGGAATAAAAACTATATTGTATCTCCAAGTGTGATTAGACATTGGTTAAACATCATTTCGCCAATATTCAACAAATCTTATTAATTAATATTGGGTCAATATTGGTTTAATGATATTTATAGATATCGTTAAAACAGTATTGTCTTCATATTGTTTTCAACATCTAGATTGAGATGAAATTTGAATATTGGCCGAATATTCAATGAAACATTTAGAAATTATATCATGATCAAACCTGGATAAAAATCCGCTAGGTGACTCTACATATAGAACGTCTTCTAAAACCTACGAAAGTATATTAAATACTTCCCATAACTTGTTCTCAAGACAGCTCACTCAGTGGTTATGGCAATCAAAAGGCAGACTCTGGTGTCACCTTCATCAACTAAAATTCAATAATTTACCAAGGTATATTGACATCCACCTATATATCCAAATGATATTGTACCAATATCGATAAATATTTTTAGGTCATTATTGCTTCAAGAATATTTCACCAAAACTAAGTTTAAAATATTCAAACAATATTTGACAAATATCGCAAAATTTTCACATTTTACTTCTCGACAATATAACTTTTGAATATTGTGCCAATATTGTCAGAATATTGTATCAGCGATATTGTACCAATATCGTCGAAAATTTTGAGGCCAATATTAGTTCAAAAATATTTCGCCAATATTATTAAGTTATATTGGACCAATATCTCAGAATGCTCACATTTTTTTTTCGCCAATGTTGAATTTCAAATATTTCGCCAATATGTTCACAATATTGTACCAATATTTTACCAATATAGGTGTGCCACTTGGGAGCACCTTGAGTTTGAATCTATTTTCATCTTCTTTTGAGTCAAATTATCTAAAACACTCGGATTTGAGTAATAATTTTGGTCTCTCACACTCCGGCCTTTCTGGGTGTCCTCTTGTTCATATCACATCTTCCTGGGGAAGGTAATTTACATTTTCACATTCGTATAGGTATTTTCAATTTTTTTTCCTCGTACTCTTCAATCTTCGGAATGTGAGGCAAACAAAATACATTCACAAAGTATTGAAACACAAATAAAACAGTGTTCAAGAAACTTATTTACTAATATTATTTCATCAATACATAAACTTATGTACATGTATTGAAACATTTAATATTCAATTGTGAACTTCTGTCAAAAATATAGCAGAAGACTGGTTTGAAATATACACTTCTGATGAGTTATCTTCCAGAGGGACAGCCGATATATCTAAAAAAAGTAACAGCATTATATATTGAAATTATAATTTCAATTTTTTTTTTTTTTGCAATTGCTGCTAGAGCAATTGCATTATCATAGAGACGTTTTCTAGATTCACCATGAATGATCCATTTTTCCTCAAATTGCAGCACACAAATTCTACAATTCCTATGCAGTTCTTCGGTGTTTCTTTCGAGCAAATCTTCTCTGCCGGCTGCCTTTAGCCACAATGACAAAATAAAATATTATTGAAAATAGCATGTATTCATTATGTTGAAAAATTTATTAGACATTTCACGAGAGAAAACATGCTTACATTCCCTCCCGTTTTAGTAGAACATTCCCAACATATAAAATAGTTCCTAATAGGCGAAATATTCTTCTCTAATAAAAATAGCTGGTACAAACAATAGGAATTATACCTAATCGAAATGATTGTTGATTTTAAACAAAAAGGTACAAAAATTAACGATTTGTCAAAAATCTGTCAGTTTATAGGGCTATTCATTTTGTTTACTCTATTTCTATCAATACTATTTTTATGATTTTGTCTTATTTGCAAAATATAGAAACTGTACTTTACAAGCGAATACATATGGAACAACAAACAGTACAGACACCACATTCATGATTTGGTGTCCCACTTAGAGAAGGTGTGGCTCCAAAATATTTTGATACACGCAAAAGCATGGAATAATTCATTGCAAGCATTCGTGATAAGCCCAACATAATAAATTTATGCGGAATGATAAATCGCGATTCTAGAATAACAATGTTGGTCTCAACAAACTCCTCACTGAGCCTGCGAAAATAACTTTCAAATCACTTGGGGTATTCTCTGGTGTTGAATGATCAATGGTCGTATCCTTCTAAAATTAAAATCTCATTGGGAATGCCATATTTTCATTTTCCACCAAATCATTCGATCCGAATGAAGATATTCCAATAGTAGAACGAAAAGAAATTTGGTGGCAACAAGATTGTGCTCCTTCTTATAAACCGTAGGTTGTTACTGAATATGTGATGGATAGAACGTATCCAAATGGATGGATTGGTAATGTGTTCCACTGAACAATTTTTATGTTTCAAATGTAGGTACAATGAATCGATACATCAAGTTGTATTACATTGTTATTGATGATTTGATCCTGAATACACCTTTTCAATTTTGCCATTGTTTCATATTCAAAATGACGTTTCAGTTACTGAATTCTATAACCAAATTCAAAACTCCAACTATTGTTTTGAAAACCCGACTCAGTTTCATGTTACCTGAGGATTTGTTCTATAATTAGATGCAGAAAAGATATATTCATAAGATCTCTTTGGACATGCTCTTTTCAAAACCTCACATTTCAGGTGAAAATGCAGTTACTCAACAATGCCGTTAGTGAATTTTGAAAACCAAACATGTAATTGAATCAACGTTGAGTATGAATATGTGATGACACACAGTGCGTTCTATTATTGAGTATAATATATTGGTCTTTATCATCATGTGGAGGGGCAGCAAAGCTCCCCAATGATAGATCTTATAATCAAAGCGCGATTTCGCCTCAAAATATAAAGGAATTCGCGAAATCAAGAAATCCTATCGTGAAACTAATAAACTATGATGAAATAACAAATGTTTTCAAATTACAAACATATTTGGATGCCGTATGTTTCGGGCGGAGTGCACCTGCAAGCACACTACCCATTAAAAAAGATATAAATGTAACGAGAAAGTAAATTATGCATCTAAATAAGATCGAAACAGGCATTGATGACGTTAGATGACAATAAAAGAAGAGTTATGCGCGGTATAACTGCCCGAGAAGCGATTAAAATCACCGTATTCATGTCAACACTCAAGTCAAAGAGTTAATTATAGATGTGTTTCAGCGACGCGTGACCATCTGCTTGTCCATAACAGATGAATTATGGGCTTTGCGGTGATATAAAAACCCACCGCGGCGTATTTTCAATATAGTTATAGTTAGATTTTAGATGCCGATCAAAGTCTTACCTCAGTGCATTTTCCAAGTGATTTTTCACTTGCACGGGTAACTAGCATGTAGTATCAGTTACAGTTTTTTTTGCCTACCGTTTGAAGTATAAAAAATTATTGTCCATAGTATTTGTGTGTGACACTACAAGATATCAAAGTTTTCCATGGAAGAGAGCAAGAATTTCTACCTGCCGACTAATTTGTGCAGTCACCGCCGAGAACGATTTTGATTCAAAACCCCCTGTCGAGGTGTTTTCCTCTACACGTCAAAATCTCACAGTTGAGATAGTTGTCAACACCTCACCAGAATGTATTTCAGATGTAAGTAATCTTACCCGCTACGATTGTTAATAAATCATTCGTAACGAGGCGAGCCCCGGTTTTTCGCACATGTTTTTCCTAACTCTCAAGATATCGAAGCCATCAGCTGATGTTTCCTTTTAGGACCGAGCGACAAATGTAAATGTTGAATTTGACTTTATTTTTCTAGACACGAATAGAATCACCTTGATTTGTTGGTATTTTACGAAATATATACAAATATCCTTATGACAATTAAAATAATCATAAGAAATTCCTTCGTTTTCAAATAACAGATGTTAATCCTCGAGTTCGTATATATAGTGTTTTTCATACGCAAGGCAGTATATGCCAGATGTTCCAAGCCTTTGAGTTTTTTTGAGATATTACCTTTGTCTGTTTTGTAACTTCGAAATACACGATGTTTTGTGTCAGATTTACACCGGGTTTTCCATGTTTTTGTTTATCAATTTAAATTGAATGATTTTGTGTTCCTTTTGAATTTTATGTAAATGTTTAATCGATGATTTTGCTCTAGTTTAAAAATGAGTGTTTTTATTATTATGTTTTGTATTAGGCATTAAAAGGACATTTTTCCTTTATGTCTATTTTATATTTTGAAATATTTGCTTTGATGCGCTGCTATTTGTAGCAGGGATATGTGCATGTTAATTATTCTTGTACACTGTCTGTCAGGCCATATACAAGACGTTCCTGTGGGTTTGCACAAGTGAACATAAACGTATATTTTATTTTTTAATAAATTAATTTTAGTTATTTATGTCAATAATTGAGTTTTTTCTTCTTCTCATATTAACAAGCATTCTATACTACGTGTTGTGACGAACCATAAAATAAATCAGTGAAACTTTTTTCCACCGCTCGAAGAAGGTTTCCCGGTACTGCGACGTATCAGTGTTTTTTCTTTCGTTTTGACACCCGATTAGTCTAGTGTCAAAATAAGAGTGCGCTGTCTTGTTAACGTATCGTTTCGTGTGTAGCACCATATACAGGGTGTTCCACAACCAACATCAAGCATCATTGTATTAGTTCTCAAAATATCAAAATACAGTTCTCAAGAACTCCTGAAACTTTTGCTTAACTTCTCCAACAAACCAGATATTATCTGTCACATAAAATTTTGTACGCCCGTTATAACATCTCTAGCAAGAAACTCACCTACATTTAAAAAATATATGTATATGGTAGCAGTGACGTGAATTGAATCAAAGCACGTATCAATAATTCAATTTGGGCGCCATAAAAGAGTATTGTGTGTGCACCCTGAAATATTCAATGAGTTCACAGTGGAATTTATTTATTACATCAATTTTTGACAGACCTAATATTTATTTTACTACATTACTCGTTGAAGTTCCATAAAATATTTCATATTGTTATTTTATATTTGTAAATTTTGCTATATTCATTTCTGAATATACTTTCCGAAAAATAATACATACGAGTATGAGGTATTCTTGATTCGTCATTCATTTGTTCTACTGAAATAATAGATGACGGAAAGAACAAGTTTTGTCTAATTTCCACGAGTTTTGGTTTATGTATTACATCCGGTTCATGCTTTTACATCATCATCAAGTAAGAAGTATAAGAAGGTTATCAATGCATACAGTGCTGAGAATAATCATCAGGACGAGACTAAAGTTAATGAGATCAATATATTTTCATTTCCATTTTATGATAGATAAAAAGAAAGAGATGAACTTGCTGATATTTTTGGAAGTAATAATCCGGGTTTTGAAACCCTTAGTGACCATTAAGATTTGCATTGCAATTTTTGATACAAAGGTTGGGCTTCAGAACTTTGACAAATCTCTTCAGGTACAAGCCTGGTAGTTTATGCGACTTCTTTTGTTATACTACTCATGTTACTTCTGATATGGAGCTGGAGTGGTTCGGAATCCACGTTTATTTAAACTGTAGTTCCCAGATTTTTTTCCAAAGTAGTGGAAAATTCTCAAAAAGATTGAGACAGAGTCCATTCGCTGTTTTTGATGGCCTACAGAATAAGAGTTTTCCGTGATTCAACCACACTCACTCAGGTGAGCATTATCGTTGGAAGGCATCGTTTGTATCACCAAGTGCCAAAGAAATATATTTGCATACTGAGGGACAGCTTGCTGATGAGTCATAAAATAGCTTGGAAGAGGTTGACATTGGCAAGTGCTAGGATGAAAATTCTTCATGATTTTGAAGTATCTCATGTGGATTCAAAGGAAGCAATTAAGTGAAAAAAAGTGTATCTTCAAATATGTCGCCGTCTTGGTTTGGATCGTACGAGGTTAGGAAAAGGATTGAGGTAGTATTTTTTGAAACCCAACGCTGGATTAGGACTGAAATGAGAGTATTCCGTGTGAAAAGACTGAAGACGTATCATGTAAAAGTGGTGGCTTTTGATCTGAACGATCAGAAATAGAGAGGTGGCAGTGTAACGAAATATCCTTCGTCACTGCATGGTAATCACAACAGCAGATAAACCGTTGCGATACAACCACTTATTTTCACTATCGAAGTCATCTCGAAGTTTGAGACAACAACCAACAGTTCGAGACGAGACGAAGCATTAGGAAATTGATGTTTCTAGGAAGTGCAGATGTAGTGAAGATTCTGAGACACTACATAAGGAAGACGATTCAAGCGAATGGATAGAATTAAGAATCAATTTGATTTAGGTAACAATTAGAATCTACTGAAGTACGCATATCAGTTTAGCAGAGTGTTTGATACGTGATTGTTATTGATTAATCGGAGTTTTTTGTTGATTGTTGAGCTGTAAATAAAAAAGTTATCATTTTTGAGCTCCTTCTGAAGATATGAACCTCGGTAACGAAACAGTATTACACAAATTATTGTGAAGAACATTATCAAATGGACACGGGCAATTCGGAATCCAGAATCAATAGTAAATAATTGAAGTTTGATGGGTATATCATGTCAAAGATTATGTGAAAATAAGTTTATATCTGCAAATCAAAAGATATCGTTTCAAAAATATTTCTGGATCAAAAAATCTCCGATGACATTCTGAACATTACCGAACATTTGACGAAATCCGTTGAATCAGTCTCAACGACCTGAAATCACGTATAAATAAACCTACCCTCACCCGAACGTTACAATGCCTGCTCCTCTAATAAAACGATTGGTCAATATAACCTTCGACAGTTTCATTAGATATTATGACCCAATAATAACGACGTTACAAGGGTCGACAGTGTTTAATATAGAAGTTTAGCAATCACACTGAAATAAACTGATGCAAGCAAAGATCAAACGCTCGTTTATTTGGACTGTTTGCAGCATCTGCGAAATTGAATCATGTCGGTCCTTGGATGAGTTTGCTATTGTTATGCATTTTGGTCAACCCAAAATGGTACAAGGGTGGAGTTGCTTTCTGCTGGTAACATAAACATTGCGTTATATCAAACACTTTCAATTCTGTATTATACAGAGCAGCCAAGACAGCATTTGCTGATCAGGATGTTTTTGAATAGTTTGAAGTCTCGTCCGTCCTTGGCATCACACATTAAATGGTACTGGCCTTGTCTTTCCCAGCTCTCACAAGTCTCTCGGAGGTTCTGATGGGTGCAAGAGGTCGATGGACAGAACAAAAAGTCTCATGGTACCCGACATGCAGTATTTTCATGACAATACTGAAATTCATCTTGGTAGGATCCATTTTGGTTGAATATAGTCTTAGAGCCAAAGAGAGGTCAACCTTCACCCATCTGCTAACTGGATGAAGCATATTTTTAAGAATTCCATAAAACGACGAATACGCCTGAAATGTCTTGCCTATCAAAATGTGGTCATGGTTATCTTTAATTTGATTGATTTTTATTTTATTTTTCCTGTGCTGCACCCATTTGTTTACCAAACGAATTTTAGTTAGAAGAATATGCCGGTTGAATGGCCAACTAATTTCTGATCTTTACTACCTGGCAAGTAGGCATGAAAATGTGAGTAAATATAGGTTACTTCACTGTTCTGTTAACTATTGGAAATATATGTCAGAAGATAGATAATTTGATGTATCGCACGCAGCTGCTACGTTATGTCCTCCTATACTCACAGTCTTAAAGAAGCTCAACTTTCTATGACGCGCATCTTTTCTTGCTCCAATTTTCAAAATTCAATGCGTGGCAATTTTATTTTACAAACGTTGTATTTCAGGCAATACTATACCTTCGCGTTTATCGTTAAATTAACTATCTGCTGATATATATTTCGATTGGTTAACAGATGTGTGAACTTTCACCTATAATTACTTACCTGTTCTCACCTGCTTGCCAAGTAGTCATGATCAGAAATGAGTAGACACATTCTTCATCTTATAAACTATCAGAAAGAAAATTAATTTGGTTAGCAAATGGGTGCAGTACAGAAAAAAATTATTAAAATCAATTAAATTAAAGATAGCCATGATAACATTTCGATAGGCAAGATATTTTAGGCATATTCGTCTATTTATGAAATAACATAAGAAATATGTTTCATCCAGTTAGAAGATGGGTGGAGGTGGACCTCTCTTCGGCTCCTGTACTAATAGGGAAACTCTAGTGATAGTATATAATCTTGAACTTAGCATATCACCCGCTCTAGGCTTCCCCTATAGTGCGAGGACTATCTTCAAAAGTCAGGTAGAAAGAAATTAAAAATAGAGCACAAAAATAAAAACTTTTGTCACTTATTCTCGAACAAACTCAAGAGACCTGCGGTACATATCGTTGGCTTGAATACTTTTTCCGACTACTCCAGTTCGAAGTCAACACGTTATCTGTTACTATTCCATACTCTACAGCATTTCGGAATGAATCTACCTGGATGAAACTGTGGAATTTTAATGAAAAGGCCAAACATGTTTCCGGTTTTGAAATAGTTTATTGGTTACTGGAGTTATTTTGTAATTCAATATTTATGTTTTCAAGTATATGTGAATTCAAATCATTATATGTTCGGTATAAATTTCGAGAAGTGAGAAATGACTCATTTGTGATCCCATACTAGTCACGAACTTTCGTCAAAGTGGAAGTTTCAGATGAACATCTTCATCATCCTGTTTTCGAATCATTAGCAATCATTAAAATTTCTTTGTATTATTACAGCAACCAATATGAACAATCTGGAGTGAATCAAATACTCTGAACCACAACTTACCAAACGCAAGTTTCGACTCTTTCCTGAAAATCACCAAATCTGGGATATATCCCGAGATGAGATGGCAGAAAAGTTTAGCTTCGTGAAAGAATTGAACACAAAACTGGGTAGCAAAAGTGAATGGGATGAATACACAATCACAAGACTCAAGAAAAGTGCTATTTAACGGTACACAACGGTACACAATCAAATATTCCTTGAGTCCATACAAATCCCCTTGCATTTTCCAAGCAGAAATTCATGCTATCGGAAAATGTGAGCAGTTCAATATAAAAAGAAGGAAATGAATAAAGCAGGCCAAGTTACTACTGGAAAATTACAACCAGAAGAGATCAAATGACTGCACAAGCAAGAGTTTAATCAAGCTCAGAATATGGACGAGAATCTTAAGAGGGCATTGTCGGTTGAGAGGACACCTTAAGAAACTCGGACTAGTCAAAGAAGAATGCAGATTTTGTGAGGAAGATGACGAAACCTGTATTCACATCCTCCTAGATCCACATCCTTCCAGAATGTATTGAAATGCAAAATCCAAGTGTAAGAAATCTCGGAGAAAACCAAATAGAAGAGAGAGAGAGAGATTTACCCAACCTGAAGCCATCCGATATCCTGAATTTCTTGAAGAAGAATTTCTTGAGGACTGAAGGAACTGCTCTAGTCGTTGAGACATCCTAAACGGCTGAGCAGCATAAGAGGGGCCACAGTGGATCTTATAGGATGCAGTGTTTTGACATCCCCAGTAAACGTAGAATAGAATATTCGCTTACTCTGGATATTAATGACGAAGGAAGATTGGAACACTCAAAGAGCCTGAAAACAGTTTGGATATGATGCATCTTCAACAAAGAATCAGTCTGTTGCCAAATATTGATTGACTGTGGTTTAACACTGATGACTTTTTGCCAAACTACTCTCTGAGCTGAATTCTACCGATGAGTTTTCTACTAACCAAAACTCCTATGTTGAGGACAGACAGAATGTGCACAACCTGCCCTGTATATAATACTGATCCAATTATCCCAGAATCGGTATTAAATGATACCTATAATGATCGAATCAGCTGAATTCATCATTAGAATCTCATCATTGTAATTTCATGAAATGGTTTTATTTTTTTGAAAACTCTGTATTCATAAAATATATGGCTGCGGTAAGGGCTGCGACATTCCTAGCTCACACAAGTCCCTCGAAGGGTTGCGCGTAGGGGTGCAATCAGTTGAAGGAAATAACAATTTTTTCAAAGATTTTTTTCAACAATTTAACAATTCATATTCATTAATTTGTCGTTTGAACTTATTTTCTGTAATTGGTATTTTCTAAGAGTTCGTTCAAAGTACCAGATCCAGAGACAGTGCTGTCGAAAAAGCTCATTCTGCTTCATGCACCCTGTGCCATGAAACTCTGTTATTCTGGAGTTTGCCTTCAACACCATACTGAATCAGTTGATTCCTAATTCAATAGTTGGGGCAGTATCATTGATCTTTCTTCACAAAATAATTCAGAATCTGGTCCTCACATTCTTGTTCTTCCAGCCAGTCCCATTTTTCTTGTTTCTGTAGTTTTTCTCTTTATCGTCGTTCATTTCTCTACTATTTGTTTTGGAACTTACTCGATCTCCTACTACATCTCCATTTTTTCAAACTCTATCTTCCTCTTCATCTTTATTATGACGAGCTTTCCCTTCTTGTGAAAATTTGGGATTTCGTTCTTCATCTTATTTTTGTTGTGATTCCTCTTTTTGATTCTTTTTGCGCGTTCATTCTCCATTTGACTTTTGTTAGGTTTCCACTCTGTGGTTATCATTTCGCTTTCGTTCTTTATATTCCTTTCGTCGTTCTTCATATATTTTCACATTACTTACTTATACCGCGAGAAGATATTCCATGAATCAACATTTTCAAAAATGTGTTACACACATATCTTACCCTGAAAGCATATTATTCCTATATGGAATTTCATGATGATACTAGTGACCAGTAATAGAACCCTATCATTGTTTACTGTATTTTATTCTTTTATCGCTACTAAATGTTGACAAAGCTAATTAATAGTCCCCAATATTTGTGAATTTTTAAATTTGTGAATGTGTAAAATGTGTAAGGTCTGAAATCTGAATAAACTTATTTGTATTTGTTAGTTTTATATGAAGTGTAGATTCATTGAATGGTTAAAGACTCATTCGATATTCTATTCCTATTTTTTTTTTCAACACATAGCTTGACAGAAAATTACTCAAACCATAATATAAACCCAAGATGGTCAATCATGTGCTCGGGTGGACAGGTTGGAATTGAACTGATTGGCATCATCATCATTATCATTGCAGATCCGCGTACCTGAGGGAGACTTAGTTGCTGCAATCACTATAATTCCATAACGATTATCTATTGGGATAAAACCATTACGGAAAATAGCGAATTTCTTATTTTTTGCACAAAATTATCAACCCTTTTCACACATTCTCTTCGACAGATTTGATATTATCCACAACACCGACTTACCTAAAGTTCTCGAACTTACATCGAATGCTCTCGACAAACACGATATACCTAAAATTTATGACAAGAGACGTTTTGTATTCATTGTACCTCTAAACATAATATTTTTCTCCGACCAATACAAATCCGATTCATTCTTCCACAAAGAAGATAAATTATCATTTTTATTTCTCCTCTGCCCCTCTTTCAGCAAGTATCGTATTGAACCATTTTTTCAATAAGTGTCACTCACACACCACAAAAAATTGGATCATAAAATTGCGTAACAGCTTGATTCTTGTGGCGGAGTAAAAAGTAACCCAATAAGTTATTTGATATTCAAGAATGCTACTGCTGGATGGGAATCGAGCTTGTAGCAATATATTTGTCAACGTGGCTGTGATACCGAATTTATTTCGGCACCTCCTGGAATACAAGTGGTTGGTTTAAAATGATGAAACACGTCTAGAGAGACTGGAGAGAATATACATGGATTTATAAAGTCTTCACGGGTTTGGGGCGGTGGATTTTTTTATTGAATATAAATACCGACTCCTTCACTTTTAGCCTTTTGTCTGGTATGCCGCTGGAGCGTGAATAGATCAGAAAAATCCTGCAGTAAGTTTTTCATATCCACAGATTGATTGTTAACTTGGATAGAGCTGTGCATATCTTCAACCAGAGACTTGCTTAATTGAATGCTGACCCAAAATAAAAATAAACCATGGATGATTTTGGGAAAAAATCTTCATATAAACAAGTCCGCAAACGAGTGTGAAGTTAGCAGCCACTTCTCATCAGCAAAATTGACGAAAATGCTGGAACCATCATGATCGTCGGAAGCTGCTAAAATTCGAATTTTAAGGGGTTATTGCGTAATTTGAAATCTTGTGAAATTCCTAGTGGTACATTTTGTACAGGAATCAACAAAATTAGTTTGTGAACGACTCTGGGGCCAGTTTTTTGAGTTCCTGTTGAACTCCATGTTAATGAATGTCATTAACCATCAAAACTATTAGTTAGTAATCTGGAGCTTAACTCGAACATAAAATACTGGCCCTGAATTAATTACATTTACCCAAGAAAAACTCAAAACGATTATGGGATTTCCTAGGTATCTCGGGTGTGTGGGTATGATCTCATAGGGTTATTTTTCAAGAAACGACAAATTTAAAAGAAGCCCCAAAACTAATAAAGCCGAGGAATCAACTTGATGAACATATGAGTTACAACTAGTGTCAATGATAACAATTATAAAATTGAAGATGAATTCCTCAGCGAGGACAAAATTTCGGGAATGAAACCTCTCGGTCCTGTATGAAACGAGCTATGAACTTGATGATCATAAAGAACAATAATAATGAAAAAATCACTCATCTTAAAATGAATTTCTTAGCGACGGGACAAGGGGGTCATTGAGAGGGTATTGATCACGATCAGTCTTACAGTAATAAAATATGTCGAGGACTCCATGCATAGGCCTCCAAACTCAGCATTGTTAATTTCTTAATTATATTTCGTAAATAGTTTATCTGTCATTTGTCAAAAATTTGAAATCTAATTTGCGCAGAAAATCTCAATATTGACTAGGCAGATCCCACAAACAGCTCATGTGTTCAGTTGAAGCAATCACAATTAACGTTGAGATTACCATATCTTAAATTCCGACTTCAAGCTAGGTACATCATTAAACTCTGTGTTTGAATTCAGAATTTCGCTGAATTCTGACTTTGAGCAAGGAATTTAAAAAAATTGTGCTATTAAACTTGGATTTATAATAAATTTCGACTTCAATTTCGAAATCCTGTTAAATTCTGAGTTCAGTATCAGATATAAGAACAAAAATTAAAATAAATAATAAACTTAAAAAAAAACACTTCAGAGAAAAACTTTTATTTAAATGCACTAAAAGGAAAGAAAAATTTATCAAGTGACTTAAACCCAGCATTTCGTTAAATTATGAAATTTTAAATGATGTTGAAGCTTGTCGCGAGAAAAGTATCTATGTATTTCTTATTGTAAATAAAATTTAAAATTATCCCAAGATTTATTCTCGCGACAAGCTTTTATATCATTTAAAATGTTATAATGTAACAAAATGGTGGGTTTCATTCACTTTAAAATTCATTTTCTTCTTTCCAGTGCATTTACATAAAAGTTTTTCTTTAAAAGTTTATTATTTATTCATTTCTTCTTCAGTATTCTTTGCGTTCTCTATCCAGCTTTTGATGAGGGATGGTGGGGGTGGAATTTTTTTAAACCATAATATTCGACGGTCAGATATTTTTCGCTATTTTTACGGATTTTTCAGATTTTAATTTCGCGAGTTTTCCAACTTTTTTCGATAAAAAGAAGACTGAACATTTTTAAACAATAATATTCGACGGTCAGATATTTTTCACTATTTTAACGGATTTTTCCGATTTTCATTTTGCGAGTTTTCCAACTTTTTTCAAGAAAAGGGGGGGGAGTGCAAGCCCCCCCTACCAAAATATTTTTTTGCTATAATATTCTACTTCCAAATCCGTAAAAAACTTCCGAAACCCTACATGTTCTCTATCTAGCTTTCGGCGTCAGGGAGGACAATTAATTCGACATTAATGTACTATCATCGGAACTGAACCAACATGTAAAAATTTCAATTCCATAGGATAGGACGAAGTGGTTCTAATTCAGCTTGCAAGATTTGTACCCATCTGACAAACACACACACTGAGTTAAATGAAAGCTTTTAATTTTAAAATATATTATATATAATATATATAATATATATATATATATATATATATATATATATATATATATATATATATATATATATATATATTTTCCTCTCTTTGCCTGTAGGTAGCCGCTCTCAGAAGATGATATAACTGATTTCATTATGTGTCCTCGTAGAAACACGATTTGTCTCGTTCACATATTTTTCATAGAGAGTTGTGTAATTTTTTAATTAACCCTGGTGTAAAGTTATCATTCGAACACTCTTTATATCTTTATTGGAGTAATCACTGCAGAGGTGCATCTAATATTCCTGAAAATTTTCGGTCATCTACTATGCAATAGCCGATCAACCTTAGAATGAAATATAATTCAATTCCATATAATAATAACAATAATAATATGGCGAGATTTAGCCTAGGGCTACTTTTATATCTAACCTCCTTGTGGCAATCAATTAACATTAGGAAATGGCACAGCGAAACGACATTATGACAGGATAATATAACTATTTAAATTATTATAGATAAAAATATTGTGTTTGTTTCAATAAATTTAGATATAACCATTAAAATTTTAATTAGAAATGGGGCTACTGAGTGGCTCTAAGACTACTGTATAGAGTTTTTGAAGTCACCATTCTTACATGTTTTGGGATTGTGTTGTGAAGATTTACAGAATTTTACGTGAGGCTATGTTGAAATAAGGATGTCTAATGATGAGTCATCGTGAAATTATCTTTATGTCTTATATTAACCGAGTAAGTCTGAGATCTAGACAGCAACTAACGGAAATTTCAGTGTCACATTTTGCGTCTTCATGTTTGGTTTACAATAAACTATTCTATGATCGGACATCAGATCTGCATTAGGCGTACCTACGCTAAATTATGGAACAAATTCATTATTTCTGAATATAAAGATATTTCGGAAAAATCCTTGGACAGGTCAATTTTCTTTTCCGATGGGCCAATTTTTGAACCCCACCCAAAATATATAGGGTTATCCGATATTGAGTAAAAACGACTTTGGTGATATTTTAAATTGGACACCCAGTATATTTTTCCATATTTGGTTAGGGATCGTCATTACGAATCCAGTGATAACAAGTTTGATGAGATTATGTCAAACGACTGCGGAGATATGGCCAAAAAACTAATGAGTATGACTGCGAGACTCCACACGATTCAGAAGGTTAAAAGTCTCTGTCGCACTCATTGGGTATATGGAGAAGTTTTTTGGCCATATCTCCGCAGCCGTTTGACATAATCCCATCAAACTTGGTATCACTGGATTTATAATGACGATCCCTAACCAAATATGGACAAATATACTAGGTGTCCCATTTAAAAATGTCACGATAACCCTATATACTTTGTGTGAGGTTCAAAAATTGGCCCATCGGAAAAGAAAATCGACCTGTCCGAGGATTTTTCCGATATATCTTTATATTCAGAAATAATAAATTTGTTCCATAATTTAGCGTCGCACTGTATAATGTTGAAGTACTGGTCGAGAAACGAACTTTAGGTACTATGCCGTAAATTTTCCGAGGTACAGGGGAGTGCACAGGTGAGTTCAAATGTCGTAAAAAAGGGGGTACTTTTTGATTACATTATACCTGACGGCACTATTCTCGTTGAAGAGGCAATAAAAAAAAGAATGCTCTAAAACCTAGTGCCGTCAAAAAATAGCGGTACCGGAAGTCAGATTTTTTTTTGAAATCGTCTATTTTACCCCCTCCCACCCAAGTTAATCGAATACTTGACGGCATTGATTCAGTTACCTTTGTTTTCCTTTAAAAAACCATAATACATCCATGCCGTCAGAAATCGCTAATCAAAACCCGATTTTTACCCCTTGGGGTGGTCATTTTATACAACTTAAAATTTGGCTCATTCAATGCTATATCCTTCAAAGATAATATATTTTAATATGTCAATTTTATATGGTACAATATCCTGAAAAATTTATCGAAATTAAATTATTCCGACAATTCAGCTACTTCCAATTTATTTTGGGGACATTTGAATTCAACAGGATGTTTTTTTGAGTCACAATGCACGACCAGTGATACAATTTCTTTAAAATACTTTTCCTGGTCGCTAAATATCTACACGTGGTACGATCATGTGGCCTACCAGATCACCAGATTTAAATGATTTCTCTCTTTGGGGATATATGAAAGAATCCGCGTATCGACATGCATTTCAGAAAGCAACAAGTCTTGATGAATCAAGGGGCAAAATTATCCAACTTTGTGCCAACATTACGCCAAATCTACGCCGTGATATGAGATTGTCTCTGTATCACAGATTCGGCTTTTGCACAACAAGGTGGTTTTTTTGAACCTTTAATACTGTCATATATTTATAGTCTAATTCACTTAAAAATAATTTATTTACGAAATACAATGATTCAATAACACAATACTCTAATTTACATAACAATCACGGAACTAGGTATTTATATTCGACTTTCACTTCACTCTGACTGTCCGTCCGTCTGCTGCGCCGTTCTTCTTATATTCATTGTTGACTTCTCCGAATACTCTGGAATTTTCCATCGATTCGTCCGGATCCATCGAATCGTCCAGATTCTTCTCGGTGCATAGCGTATCGAAGGTCATATGCAGCTTGCGTGAGTGTTCAGGCCCGACATCGCCCTCAGTTTCGCCATAATATATTCTATTCTTCACTCAAGGAGAGGAGGGAGAGAAGAAGGAGAATGGCTCTTAGAAAAACATTTCACTTATCATCTCCATAGAGAAAACGAATATTCCCAAGATTATCGTTTGAATTTTGAAATTCTCATATTACGTAAAGTTTCTGTTTAATGTTGACGGCTCCACAATTTTCAATATTATATTGTTAATGCCGACTTGTAATTTTTGACCAAAATCATGACCAAAATGGTAGGTATAGTAAACCAAAGTAGCAAGAGATTTCACGTCAAATGCATAAAAGGTAAAATTGTCTGCACCAATTTTGTTTTTTAATGTTTAAAGAATTGCTATCCACAATAATATTTCAAACATAAACTCTCATAAAGGTGCAGGCAATTTTCGAATTTTTTTTATTTTTTCATTTTTATATTTATTCTGTATTTTAATTGGGTACCATGAGTTATTGTCGGTATAATTATAAAACCATAATAATTAGTTTCTACTTGAAAAAAAAACATATGACGTCTTGAAATGAATGACCTTATAAGAAAACATTGATTTTTTGGTTTAAAATTTTAGTAATTTTTTATTTATTTTTGCATGAACCATAATTTTTGGACGGCACAATGTTTACAACACTTAATAAATTTTAACTCAAACTTAGAAATCGGTGCCGTCAAATTCTGAATGACTACCCCCACAAGGACTAAAAATCGGGTTTTGATTCGCGATTTCTGACCCCATGTACGACCCTTTTCTGACGGCATAGATATATTATAGTTTTTTAAGGAAAGGCAAAGTTAACTGAATCAACGCCGTCAAGTATTCAATTAACTGGGAAGGGGGGGGGGGTAAAATCGCAGATTTAAAAAAAATCTGACTTCCGTTACTGCTAATTTTTGACTGCACTGGGTTTTAAAGCATTCTTTTTTTCATTGCATCTCTATCAAGAATAGTGCTGTCATGTAGGTATAATATAATCAAAAAGTACTCCCCTTTTACGACATTTCAACTCACCTGTGCACTCACTAGTAACGCGGAAAATTGACGGCATAGTGACTAAAGTTTGTTTCTCGACCAGTACTTCAACATTATATATGACTCGTGGTGTATAAAATCACCCCTTGAAAATTTGCCTGGGCTTGTGGTCTACAAGCCGAATTGGTATCTGAGAATGTGTAAACAATGAAGGAAAACAAAATTAAATAGACATTGTTCTGTGGATGGTCGGTGGATGAGAACAAAGCGACATATTCTAATACATTTCTTTCATTTCTTTTGGTTCATTCAAGTGACTTTGGAAAGAGTATGCCTGCTTCAGTAGCTATTCCTTGGTCACAACAAAATTTGAAATTAAAATCAAAAAATAAAAATCTCTCATCGTACAAAAATAGAAGTAATTATCGAAAACAATAAATCGGTTCTATTTTCCTAACCCTGTACGCTTGAAATGTTTTTCAGCGAAATGGAGTAATATCCAGCCCGAGACAATAATTCACTGAAACAACATTCATTCCATGAAAGTTTTTGTTTGTCGCTTTCGCAGATATTCAATAACCCCAGTCCAGCCATACAAAATGAAAGATGGAATTATTGAGTTCCGAGTGGATACACGTTTAATCGATTAGAAAATTACGTTTATGCATTACGTCACGCAGGGTTGGAGTTATACCGGGCACGAAAAGTAATATGCGGTGAACGGCAGTATGGCCGCGAATGTTGTAGCTTTTGTAATTTAAATATTTTATTCATCGCCAACTAAAGCCATTAGTCATTACGGATGAATACATATAATCGATAGATAATTTAATTAATAGTTCTCTGAGGGAATGCATTCGTGTGCAGGTAATTATACAAAATAATAATGGTGCAATCGTATATAAAGACAATAATAATGCATAAAAATGCATTTGCGGCCTCAGCCTTTATCCTTAGAAATAACGATGCGCTACGAGTGTTGTACTAACATCTACGACACTCATACGGTATAGACGAGATACCGGCTTTGCCTCATGCTCCGGGAGAATTGCCAAATCTATTGAAACTATTCATTCCTCAAGTGAACAATGAATCAAAAACCTGTATTGACAATATTCTAACAAACCCGTGTAGTGGTTTTAAAACTGGTATCATCGATTCCTGTCTTTCTGATCACTATGCACAATTTATAAATCTGCATGATTGTCCAAACAAATCCAGTGAAGAAAACTTCAGGAGAAAAATAAATTTTGTGAGTATTACAAAGATACAAGATTTCCTGTCATGTGTTAATTGGAATATATTCAACGATATTAACTCAGTTAGCAATATGGTATAATTTTTACTTGATACTTATAAAAATATTGTTCAAGAGCATTTTCTCCTCAAAAAGATTTATGGAAATGATGTGAATGCACCAGTGAGGTGGTTTAGTGAAAATTTGAGAGAAATGAGAAAAGTAGTACACTTGGCAAAAACTAAATCTGATTCAACAAACGGTCCAAATCATAGAGAAAAAACAACTGAACAGTAATTACAAAAATTCAATATAGAGGCTAAGTAAAACTCGAAGTCGTCTCCACAATATATATTTGACCCCTAAAGTAGGGAAGGGTGGGCTGTTGTCAACACAGCTTCGGCAATAAATTGTCAAAAGTGTGGTTGTATCAACATGATACCATCAAAAACATGTTTTCGAGCATAGAAATGCTCATCATCAGTTGAAATTACAGGTCAAACTGAAATAGCAAATACAAAAATTAGAATTTTGAAAATGAGTTTGTGAAAACATTTTTGAACGGACTTGGAAACCAAAATGGATACTCACATGGCATGGAGGCGTAGTAAATTTAAATTATTGACGAAACATTTTAAAAAACTTAAACTAGGCGCAGTAAGGCCTACCACCTATATTAAGGTGGAATGGTGGGTGACTATTCAATTGTATGAATAACCCACATTGAAAAGTATGAAATTTATAAATTCATAAGGATTGGGAAGAAAATTGTATTCATTGGTTTGTTCACGTATAGATTTCTCATTCACAATCGAGCTTCTCTGATCACATCTTTCATGACATAGTTTTAAATTTGTCAGACATTTCGTTCACAGAAGATAAATTGTCTCTTTTAAATCAAGGTATTAAATTTAATATTTCAAAAAATTGCCATAATAAGAAAGATTTTGAAGCACTCTCTGTGGAGTGTGAGAGGGTTATAGAACGTTCTTCTTGTACTAGCAAATACCTTTTGAGAAGCCACATTGCTTCGTGTTTGAATAAGAATTTCACCTATACACCTAACCTTTCTTTTCACAGATCGGGCCACAAATCTGACATTCACACCATAAAAAATATTAAAAGTAAGATTACTATGCATAATTTAATTTTCACAAAAGGTAATTGCTTTGTGATCCTAAGTAGGGCTGATTACATTGATAAGGTTCTTAATTTTTTAAACACTGACAATTTCTCAAAATTAAAAAACAATCCCACAAACAAATTCTTTATTGAAACTAAATCTACCATTAATCTCACAGTTGACACTATAAATTCTTTAGGTGGATCGAAATTTAAACTCACTCCGATGAACCCCACTACTCCTTTATTATATGGCCTCCCTAAAATACATAAGATAGACATACTCATTAGACCGGTGGTTTCTTTCGTTAATTCTCCAGTTTCTTCGCTTTCGTCTTGGTTGAACCATACAATCAGGGACCTCACTCGTTTCAATAACCCTTTTCCCTTAGAAACTCGATGGATCTTGCCCAGAAGATTTAACACACTCAAATCCCTGATAACTCTATTTCCTTCTATCCCCCTGATGATTGTATACGTATAGTAAGAGATCAGCTTTTTGATAATGACGTTTTCTTTCACAATTGTTTGAACATTTGCTCCCTCTTAGACATAGTTTTGAAACAAATTTTTTTCCAATTTAAGGAGTTCTACAAACAAGTTTCTGGGTTGGCTATGGGCTCCAACTTATCGCCTCTTCTGGCTGAACTTTTCTTATTCGATTTAGAGAAACAACTAAAATTTTTCCCCTTGTTCAATAAAATTATATTATATTATAGATATGTTGATGACACGATAGTCCTTTTTGATGGTTCTCTGGACGAACTCAATAGTCTTTTACTATTTTTGAATACGTTACGCAAATCTATTTGTTTCACAATGGAAATTGAAAACAATTATTCTCTCCCTTTCTTGGATTTACTTATTTGTAAATTAAATAATTCTCTAAAGTGTTCCATTTATAGAAAACCTACACACACTGACACTGTCATATCTTTCCATTCCATTCCACCCATTTAATCATAAAGCAGCTGCTTTTAATTCTTTAATCTCTAGGTTATTTTCCATTCCGTTATCCCCTGCTAATTTCAATAAGGAGTCGGTGAGTCGGTGTATCGAACCCACGACCCCACGCTTGCGAGGCGTACGGTTTTACCAGCCGACCACCACGGCCCATGGCCCAAGGCCGATTTGAAAAACTTTCGAATAGAATAATATGAGACGAGTATGCTCCTTTACCACATGATGAATATTTAATGATGCATAATTATTTATTGGCTTTTTCTACAAACGTCAAAAAATTACAAGTTTAGCGCATTAACAACCATATGCGATGAGACCCTTTTTTTTTAATTTTCCTTCGTTACCATGACACCGTGCGCGAAGTTATATTTTGTCCTTTATGTTCCGTTCCTCAATCGAGCAAAAATCCAAGAAATCATTGATTCAATAATTAATTGATAACAATAATTAAGGCTTATTGCTGATATGTATGTCCATACTGGCGCCTCGATTTCTCTGTTAATGTTGGTTCCAGAAGGACGACTAAAATAATGATGGTGTTATCTGAGACGGAATAACCTAGAAGATAAGACAATGGGTAGTTTTCATAAAAGATAGCAAATGCTTTTACTATAGGTTTTACTATAGGTTTATCTCCCTCATAACTCAACAAAATGAATACTTTTTTTTCAAAAAATCCTAGTTAAAGCATCTGCTCGAAGTTTATGCATACGACTGAATGTTAGGAACCTGGTGTTCGATGTAAGAATCGAAATTGTTCTAGAGACGGCGTAAAACATTCAGAAACCTTCGAAGTATTCCATCGAGACATCTAGACACACCAATTCTTGTTCTAGATCATAATATTGAATACCCGTGTAGTCTAGGAATTTCGTAATTTTCATAAGCATACAATTGTCAGATTTGATAGTAGTTCAGTTGTTGACAGAAAGTTGATGAATGAAATCATTGAAGTGACATTGTGGTACAGTATTGTCAAGTTGACTTGAGCTAATAAACGCAGTTGTGCAGTAGCGTATCACTTAGTTAGAACCCATAAACAAAGATTGTTTCATTTTATACTTCATTGAATTGAACATAAATCATCTGAATCAACTATGAAATTGATATATCACGAATTGTATGAGATAAAGTTTCTGAAAATGAAGCATATGAATAGTTACAGTTGTCCCCCTGTATATTTTTTGATTTAATAAATGTCATTTGATTCAGGCCTCAGTTGATGTACAGCATTATGTGACTGAGTGAAACTTTCTTCATTCGTTTATTTATGCCTGAACATCTGATATCGTATTCTCTTTGATCTTCAGACGTTGAAAGTTTTTACCGTTCAGTTTTGTGCAGAACGCAAACAGTTTTTCCCCCGTGGATTCAAGTCGAACATTTCGAAACATCTCCAGAGATTATCTCCTCGCCGTCATTTTCAAACTCCTAATTTACTCATCGTCAAACCTCTCTGATGTTTGTTTCAAAAACTTTGTATTATATTCTACAGACAAAAGCTTTTCCAAAGTCGATGCAATCTTAACACATTTACGAACTCTTAAACTTCTGATATTAAATTACTTCTGAAATCTCAGCCACTCGAACTCAAGTGTTTCTTTCAATTAAAATGGTTCTAGAAATCCTTGAGGAACATACTTGAATAACTGGCAATTTCGGGAAGTGTTGAACCTTTCATGCCAAGAATTGAGAAATGGTCGAACACCAGTCAAATATTCGAGAGAAGCAATTAAATTTCTCCGCTGAAAAGAGATTATTCAATGTATCGTTCCTGATTGGATTGCAGAATTAGAACCGATATTCACGATATTTCAAGTGATGCTGCATATTATCGACAGATTTTCACCTTGAAACAATTCCGAAACATTCAGAAAAATTTGATAATTTTGAAGAATACACTGCAAATGAAATTAGTCTAATATACAGGGTCATTCACAAACGTTTCTGGAGATCCAAATGATTTGAAATACTAAAAAAATTTTTGCCCAGATTTTTTGGTGAGTCCATTTAAACCAAAATAATGCTGCTCCCGACTACCTTCCATAATACCAGAAGTTGATGTCTACTTCCTTATTCCTACTAGAATATTTTATTTGGAATAAGGTTAAATTTTATTTTTGAATTATTTCTGAATCTACACAGGGAAAACTGAGAAAAATTAACAGGGTCGAGTGCTTATTTTTAAATGGAATGCCAAGTATTCCGGCATAGATGACGGACAGTGAAATGTTTGAAAAAATAAGCATTTCAGTGTCCTTCATCTATGCCTCCAACATTATTCATGATCTCCCAGCCATTTGAAATTGATGATTTTTTGTCATAATAATGCCTTCTCCAGATGCATGCCCAAATCACTGTCTTCACAATTATGGGATTCAAGAGGAAATTATTATAATTATATTTAATCGACAAATGTGTGAGATTTCTCATCCATTTCCAAGCCGTTGAAATTTCCAGACTGGCTTGAAATAGTAATGGAGAGATGGATGAAGGTCATTGAAATGCTTGACAAAATGTTGCCATGTATGTGTTGATATACATGGAATTCCATCGATAATGGGATATTGGCCTGACCGCCTGTGGTGTCACTCAGTGAGAACAAAAGTATTTTACCCCTTCACCACACGAGTAATTTAATTCCTAGATGCGCATTTCGATACGAAGTTATCTTCATCAGTAGGGATTACTGAACTGAGTTCAGTAAACTGAGTTTAGTAATTTCCACGCTTGGTTGACTGAAGGCACCATTGGCTTCTATGTCAGTCAACCAAGCGTGGAAATTAAAAACGTATGGAAACTGCTCATGGACCGTTTTAGAGGGAGAAAAAGCGCGAAACCACGCGCGCCACAGGACCGCGCGTAATTACACTTTAATTATAGACCTATAAAAGGTCGCGTAGCATCTGATTTTGTCACTATTCACCAGAAGACGATTGCGGATTCAAGCAATTGAAACGTTGTGAAAAAATTTGAAAGAGATAGAAATCTTTCAACCATTAAGATGATGGACGTCCGAAATATAAGTAATCAAGTTACTACATCATCTAAAACATTCAAACAAATAATTTCTTGTTACAGATTCTGTTATATAGTTTACTTTGGTTTTTGAATCATCCTCCTTTCTATCATAGAACTCAAGCCATCTGATTCTGGCGCACTATTGCCTCACCCTATATACACAGGGTATCTCTGAAACATGATATTAATCATCAATACGAAAAGAATCCCATGAGCATGGGTCCGCATATGTGAAATAAGGGAGCTGAGTCATTGAAAGAGTGGATTGAAAATATTGTTTTTCCAGATAAGAAATTACAAAGTAACAAATAATATTGAAAAGATAATCGCGAAAATTTCCGAACTCCTTGAAATTTTTCCAAGTATCTTTTGATCAAGAGAATGAACGTGCCATCGAAAATGGTAGTTTCTGAGTGAATTTGAGGTTGGTTTTTCATTCACCTCGTTGAGGTTAATCTGAATGGAATCTTCTTCTGAGGCACCAATCTCCGTTATTGTGCTTTTATTGTTCATCCAATATTTTTTTAAACTTTGATTGGAATTATTACTACTGTTAGAGTTCACATGAAATAATTTCGAAGTGCTCTCTATTAAAAACGGAAAATTTTGTTGCTGTTGTTATTATTGACACAGGAAATAGATATTTATTAAAATTTATAGTCTTTTCTTATCAAAAATATCTATATTTCTGACCGATAAAGAAACGACATTGGCCCTTCGAGCCGGATCTGTACCAGCGACCTCTGAACTATTTCCTACGAGATATACCTTTCGATAAACCATGTATTTCTCGCTCTACCTGACATAAATATATTTCCATCATACCAAAATCTTAACCTAATTACTGCATGGACAAATAGATACATAGATCAATTCAAAGCGACAGCCATGAAAACGCCTGAAACAAATATCTGTCAGATGTAGTTCAATATCCGTATTGACATTAGCTAGGAAAGTAATTGTTTTCTGTCAGATTTTTGGGCCATATTTTCTAGTTGGTGTAAATATTTGGAGGAAAAGGGTACTTCGACATTGTCAATTTTATTCATATCATTTATTTGTACTCTTCGGCAAAACTTTCGAAGTTTCGCATTTCCCCTACACTGACAAAAAACGAAATTGAATATGTTGAATATCTATGGATTCAAAACTGTCAGAAATGTTTCCTGAAGAAATCAGGAATTTGAATAGAAAAAAGCCGTTGGAAAAAAACAGCAAACTCCGCTAAATGACACCAGTTCTTGAAGATGCCATCATAGTGCTGGGTGGAAGAACCAACCTTCCAACATCTATGACAGAGCCTTCATTCTTTCACCTGAACATAAATTCACTGTACTCCTTATTAACTATTATTATGAGAAATATTCACATCAGGGACTAGAAACTGACCTGATAGCTATTCGATAAAAGTTCTGGATCTGTTCAGATGACGTCTACTATACGACCTTTCACTGTTATAGTCCTGGACCTGGACTAGGGACCTGTGGTAGAATTCGAGTATGAAGAATGTTTCATCAGGAATGCTCAGTAGGTGTCCTAGTTAGTATTTTGGACTTGGGTGGAAATCTGTCTCCTGGTACATTTTCGAGCTATAACGTCATCGAAGATAGCGGCCGTTCGATCATACAACTTATGCTCTTTGCTTCCAGATATCTACACACTATCTGGATTAGATTATACGATTGAATTTGTCACCAAAAAAGCAGCTCTCAATAATGCATCTTTGGTAAACTTGGAACACTTTGGCGTATCATCTGACTGGGAAGGCATTGAACAAAGCCTCCAATCTGCAGAAGAATACCTAGTGCTAGTATTGAAAAGGGTCATTTTGTAAGATCTTAGATGAACTTAGATTGTGGCTGTATTACTATGCCAAAAATATGAAAATTGAAGATTTGCTGCCAACAAGCAGAAGTGTTAGGGGTCATTTGTTGAGATCATATTTCTACACATATCTTTAGCACCATTGTTTGATGATGTACTTGTTGGCTTAGACCCATGTGATTTCGGTTTTTCACTTATAATAATAATAATAATAATAATAATCGTCTTTATTCGTTCACAAGAAATGTAACATAAATTACAGAAATTAATCAATACACACATTCAAAATCCTAACATGAACGAATGAGGCGAAGTTTAGCTTAGGCTATTCTTCCACTTAACCTCATGAAAAAAAAAAGAAAAATAATCTCTTAAATAAGTACTTAATATGAAAGTTTTGAAAATAGGCGTACAGCAAACATAAGGTACTTAAGAAAGAATATTTATATAATTGGAAAGGAGAATGTCTAGTGATCAACATACAAATCTAAACTATACATTCAATGTTGTTTTTCAACTCAATCCACACGTTTAACATTGCAAATTCAATATGTGTCTTTTAACTTCAGTTCGGTACTTCACCACCGGCAATGATTTCATTTCATCAGGTAATTCATTGTACTGTTTTGGTGCACAGTATCTGAAGCTCTTTTGGAAAATTGCAGAACGATGTTTTGGAGTATCTAGAGTGTGACCAGCACGAATGCTGACACTATGAAGATTACGTCTGTGATTGAGAATCCTCTTTATATAGCTGGGCTCTGAAGTAACTAGTACCTTGTAAGTAAACTGTATTAGGTGTAATTTTCTTCTATTGGTCATGTTGAGCCACAGAAGTTGCTTGAATTTCGCGCTTATATGATAATATTTCCTCAGATTATATATGAACCTACAGCAGGAATTCTGTGTACGTTGAAAACGTGTCTTATCATTTAGATCTAAAAATGGGCCATAAACGAAATCTCCAAAGTTGAAATTTGAAAGTACTAATATTTCACACAAGTTTTTTTTCATAGTGGAATTCAGTAGCTGCCTACTACTATAAAGAATTTTCAGGGCAAAATAGGATTTTTAATAATTTTGTTCGTGTGTTTAGTGAATTTTAATTTATCATAGAAGATGATTTAGTGCACTACAAAAACTTTCAAAAATATCCCACTGATTTTATTGGAGCTTGCAACTGTTTAACATGCACCAAATTAAGTTAAATGTTGCTCTTTTTGCAATTGTGGTAGTGAATGGTCGAACTGTAAAAATACTTGTTAAATACTCGTTTGAACATATTTCTATTGAAACTTTTTCCATTCATGGTATTGTGTAATTCTAGCAATGATAACCATACTCATTTGATGTGTATTTATGTGGAATTGGAAACGGCAACAGAATGAAAAGTTTCGTGTGTTTATGTATAGTGACAGTTAAACCACATTGCTATCCATCTTACCAATAGTAATACCAACAAATTGACCCAAATTGCAAGCAAGTTGGTCAAGTTTTGCCTAAGATATGAGCAGTTCTATTATATTTATCGAACGGCCGCCATCTCTAATGACGTCATAGCTCGAAAACGTACCAAATGGCGGATGTCCACCCACTTCCAAACCACTTGCTAGGACTCCTACTAAGCATTTCTGAAGAAAATTTCTACATGCTCGAATTTTCCCACATCATCCTAGTCCAGGTCCTGGATTATTACGGGCATAGATTATTTTGGATCTCTGAAAGAGAGAATAGGCAGACGTAAAGAAAGAAGATGGGAGTGATTTTTACATGCTGTACACATGGAAATTGCACACTCTTTGCCAACCGACTCCGCTATTATGGCTATTGGTCGGATAATGACACTAACTTCCGTGGATCAGCTGAAGAAGTTTGTGAAAGAACTGGATAAATAGAAAATTTTTAAATTCCTCTGTTTAAAGAATTCCGAATGGAAATACACACCTCCTGGTACACCACATATGGGTGGATCATTGGAGAGACTGGTTGGGAGCGTGAAGAAATACCTGAATGTGATTTTGAATGCTCAAAGTTTGAAAGATGAGAACTTATGAACCTTTTTTAGCAGAGAAGAAAAACCACTGGGACATTTCGATGGAAAAATTTTAAGGAAGGTATGGCGTAAATATGACGGACTGTTTTTAGAAAAGGTGGTTCAAATAATACTTACCTTCCCTGACAAAACGTGATAAATGGATAAATGAATCCAAACCACCAGCAAAGAATGATATGGTGATTATTGTGGATGAGACTGCTCCTACTAACCTATGGAGAATGAAGAAAGTTGAGAACATTTTCCACGGTTCTGAAAGAAGAGTCAGAGTGGCAGACGTCAAGACACAGTATGGTGATTTTCGACGGCCTGTATCGAAGATGTGTCGGATGAAATTCAAGATAGTGACAAAACTATTTTACAAAATGCTTGAAACCAAAATTGATACTCACATGGCATGGAGACTTGAAATGTAAAAAACGTAAAATTTAAGTCTCAATGGCCATGTGAGCATCCATTTTTGTTGATTATGGGAGAATTACTCAAGAAAATGCTTATTATTTCGAAGACTTTCACTTCGAAAGGTGATTATAAAATTGACAGTTTTTCAACAGTTACTAACATTTTTATAAACAGATACATATACTCTCTTGATATTTCAAGTTAAACGGAACATAATATACAGAGTCCTAACAATTTTGGTTCCAAGTATTTTGTAAGTTTCATATTTTTCAAAATTGTAACTAGTGTTTTTCTTACTAATTTCAGTTTAACCCCTGTATTACTTCAACTGAAGATGAGCATTACTATGTTCGAAAACATGTTTTTGACTTTCTGGTAACGTAGACACTTTGACAAGTTGCTTGCCAAAGCTGCGTTCCCCCTTGCCCTTGGGGTGAAATATATATTGTGGAGACTACTTGTAGTTTTACTTAACTTTATAATATTTTTCATGTTTAGAAATTGAGAGAAATTTCATTTCCACTCATTAGATAAACATGTGTCTCAAAGTTCAATTCTTTTCCATGACTTCTTGTGATGAAATTCATTTTCCTGAGATTGTGATCTTGCATTCCCCTTTTATTCTTCCTGATCTGTTATCGTGAATGATTTTTCAAGTTTCCATTCCAATATTAGTCTCCTTATTTTTTCGATCCCCCCATTTTGATATATCATCATAGGAATCATCTGCTACTTTGAACCTGTTCCAGCGAACAATTTTTGGAGCACAATTATCCACTGGTCGAATACATTTTCAGAATTCTTGAATCAAATTTGGCGCAGGAAAAACAAGGAACTCAATATCGTGATGAAACGCTCGAAAAATTACAGCGGGGGAAGTCTTCCGGATTAGATTTCTGCTCCACTGCGTTCTACTTGCTTTTATCACTGAGGCATATTCATTAATTGATAATTTCACGGATTCGTTTGACCTTTTTAATAACCTCGACGCATCTCGAGTCAAAAGGGGCCAGCCGAACGAAAGAATCGTAAATAATCATAACTGAAAAAGTTTTAATATTCAGCTTTGCATTATACCCGGTGAAGAACCTGTAGGAATTAATAATTTTTTTAAAGGATAGAATTAACAATAACGGATAAATTAAATATTTCTCGATGATTGTTCAAAATTTATATCGGAGTTTAGTTGCAGTTGGGATAAATACTGAATTGAAGATAAAACTTCTTCATTGTCTACCTTCCCAATTTTATTGAAAAAAATCTCACTATTTGAAAGAAGTTGAAAGTAGTAGTAGTAGTAGAAGAATCGAACCTAAATCGACCTTCACCGAGCTGATAATAGAATCAAACTTATTTTATAATAAATTTCGTATATGAGAAAATATATTTAAAATGGGTTTTTCATAAAATTTTGCAACTTCAAGATAATAAGAAAATTTTATACTGGACTTGAAGTATGAAACATGTAGAATGTGCAGACATAGGGTGTCTATTATTTACCTGGACGACCTACTGGATTACCAGGTATAAACAGTATAAAAAAATGTATATCAGCATAAGCGCTGTTTTATTGTGAACACGTTGATATAGGGTTGTCTGCGAAAAATTTAGTCCTAATAGAGGTTTGCGAATTTTAAAGATTTAAATTTCAACGCGTGTGGAAATGAGTGACAGCGAGATCCGAGAGACGTATACCGTGTAATAATAAAGGACCGAACATCGCAGCCGTGTCTGATGGGACCCTGAATGTAAGAAAGTGCGCATGCTCGGCACGTAAACTATGGAGAGTAGAGGTACCCTAAGATGTCTAAAAACCCTGGTGTGTCGAGTGATTCGATTTTGTTTTGATTTTTCAGAAGACAAATAAACAAATGAAATAGTGGTCTGCTTCTTTAGTCGGTTCCAGAGATGGCGCACTCAGAGAATTTTAGTCCAGTCAATATTCCAGGGATATGGTGATTGATGAGTGTTGTCAATTTTATGGAATTTCAACAAACTTCAAATACAATTCAAAAGTGAATGATGGTGACATAATCTAAATTCCATAGTGCAATTTCCTTGTATTGATTAGTATTATTAATGTTTTTCTTCATTTTGCTGTATATTTTCTTAGACATTCATCCAACAATAATTTAATTATTCTGATTGACTAGTCATTTACTTCATGAAGATCCATAGTAATTGTACAAACTACACTGAAAACGATTCGATCCTCCACAAACTTTATTTAATCAGACAGTGAAGAAGCTAGTGTGCAGGCAAAACATGTCTTATAAAATAAAATTTGTGAATATCTAATCGTTTCCTGTGTAGTTTGTACAATAATAATTTGATCATGTTCCGTTTTTGTATCATTTGTGGCAATCCAGAAAGACGAACAAAATAATTCATCTATATCCAGTACCGAAAGTGAGTACCACCATATTATGAAAATTATCACATAGTATCTTGTATTATTAGAAAACATTTCAATGAAAATCATGGCACGAATATATATCACACACGGAATCCCGCCATTCCCGCTTATATTATATTAGCACAAGATTGACAGGTTCTAATGGTGAATTTTCATGAAGCCTAATTTCAATATTTCTTAATGAAATGCGTGGTTATTATTGTAGTGAATTTCATTTCAGTAAAAAATTAAATAAATAAGTCGAAAATGTAACAAATAAAACTGATTGGTGAAGTTTTTCAGAAAATTCCAATAATTACGTTTCTTTATTCATTTCATTCGTCGGCAATACTTGAAAACTTCTGTTCTTGTAAATTTACAAGAAAACCGACCGTGGCGGTACACGCAAATGCGGAATATTTGGGAAACAGGCCACGAATTCATTTGTTTTCTCTTAATCAAGCTGGCGAATTGTCTCTCGTTTTATCCCACAGTTTTCCAGGTATTAGTCGACACACCAGGATTTTTAGACATCTTAAGGTACCCCTATTACCCACCATATTATAAACAGTAAGGCGTTATTTTGGAGTAGGTAATGATTTATAATATTATACTGCAACGAAAACACGTGTTAATCTGTATTTTTGTGATAAAAAATGGAAAAAAAGTGTTTTCTTTGTTTGGCTAGGACGATTCTTTGGGTGATTTTACTGATGAAACTTTTAAAAATTGTTCGTTAAAGCTAACTTTTCTTTAAAAAAAAGAAATTTGAATATCATGAAGCTGAACTAACTGAAGCAGCACTCGATTTTGTTCGTTACCATACCACGTGTTACAAAGAAGTAACTGTTTTAGGAAATAAATACAATGAAGAATTCAAAATCTTTCTTACAGAGTATCCAGTAAGTACATAATAATATATGATTCTTTCAGTTATTATCTGATAGAATTCGAAATAGCACAATATTAACGTTCGTTGAATTCGTTTTAATAAATAAATAATTTAAAAAATTAATTTTTCAAAGGACCTCTCGCCTGTTTTTTTTTGATATTTCAGTTTCTACCTTACGGTTTTTATTATTTTTTTAAATTTTCCTAAAGAAAATTAGACTAAAAAATTATTGATGTAAATAAAGCTGAATGAAATTTCAAACATTAACAATAAAAATTTGCTTCTAGGAACATGTCAGAAAGCCTAGATTCTAGTGTCCATTCTAGTAAAGCGGTTACTGAGGGTGAAGATAATAATACGAATGTCACATCTCACATCAAGTGAAAGTAAATGGTATCGACATACCTGTTTATACCTGGCATCCCACTAGTTCGTCCAGGTAAATAATGGACAACTCTATGTCTGCTAATTCTACATGTTTCATAATTTAAGTCCAGTATAAAATTTTCTTATTATCTTGATATTGCAAAATTTTATGAAAAATCTTTTTTCAAAAAATAATTAAAAATATTCTGTCCAGGATCTGATGTTCCTTCAGCCTTGTTCCAATCGGGCAAGTCGGCAGTGGCAGAACACGCGCTCAGTTAAGGAAACCACAAGATTTTGTTCGAGGACGTAAAACTTCTTGCCCCCAACCAGGGATACCATAGCCGACTTGTACGGGAGGCAATAGAGATCCACAAACACACGGAGAATTTCAACAGAAAAAAGAAGCTATTAACGTTAACCGAATATGGAATCCCATTCTTAGAAATTCCAAAACAACAAATGAATACGACATTAACTTGTAACTCGGAATTCCGACTTGTAACTCGGAATTCCAACTTGTAACTGGGAATTCCGACTTGTAACTCGGAATTCGGACTTGTAACTCAGAATCCAGGCAAGATGGTTGGTGGATGTTCTAAAAGAATGAGATGCGATATGGGAACGGAAAATAAAGTAGTAGGTGAATTCAGACTTCACCAAACCATGTTTTATATACGGAAAGAGTGTGCACAACCAAAGAATAAAAGCTTGGTGGTTCATTTTGCACAACTGTGTCCAATTTTGGATGGATTTGTTCAAAACACTGTGGTACTTTTCTGGATGGATCAGTGATTCAAATTAATTTCATGAGTCTTACTCAGGTGAAAATCACTGTTTCCATAAAAATCGGAACTGGTTTCATTTATTCCAGTTCAGGTGGATCTGAATCAAGTGGTTATGGAGTGGAATGTGCATAAAATAAGAAAATCAAGATATAGCATTTCTTTTTTTTGTAACGAATGTAACTTTTACCAGTATCTAGGTATGATTTGAAAACGGATATCTTGTATATTATTCCATGTTTGCAGTAGAAATTTTCAGTACGAATGTTTCGATAGGACCAAGTTTCATGGAAGTATTTCCAACTACTACAAAAGTGTTGGAAAAATCTTTTCAATGTTCTAAGTGTGACAGATGATGATTGTTAAGCCTGCCGAATATATTTTGTCACTCTTACTGCAGATATGGAAGCAATTTTCGACAGTTACCTTTTCAATCCTTCAACTTACTCGCATCATGCGCAAAAGTTATTGAATTTGTAATGAACTATGGAATAATATGCAATATGTTCATTGAGAGCCGGTAAATAAAAAAGTGGAACAGAAAATATTTTTTTATTATACCTGAATCATAATCCTTGTCAAATGCATTAAAAAGTGTACGAAAACTTCAAGATCAAAACACGTCGGGCTCAAAAGGTCGTCGCTGTGTTAAATAAGCATTCATCATGGACATTACTCATTTGATTGGATGTAATATGAAATTAACAACCATATCTTGATCTGAAAATCATATCCAGAATGGTTTTTGAAGGCATAATAAAAAGTTGCGTATGATACAAATGTATAAGTACCTAATGCTACCTACTGCATGATCGTGTTACAGACGTTTACATTAATCAATCACTTTTGCTTCATTTACCTATACTCACCATATTGAATCTTATTTTTCAAAAGGTAAACATGAAAACACATATTTTTCATATAAAATATTTTTATTATTATCGAATAACAAATGTTCGAAAACTCTGAATGAATTAAACATTAGTTTTGAACACATTGCACAACCTATGAACATAAAAAAATTATTCTAACACCTCACAATTTTGATATTCAATCGTACTATATAATATCCACAATACAAAAATATTAAATGATATAACATTAAGATCTGAAAGACATGAAGTTTTCGTAGGAAATGGGAATTTGTAGTAGTTTGGAGCAGGTTTGGGCCATCGGTTAATCTGGCAAAACCCAATAAAGTCTATTTTGACGTTTTGTTCAGCGACATAATAAATATGTCAAATCTACATCATTGAATAAACTCACATCTCTGTAACACATAACAATGGCACTAACACAGTTTGATACGCCAGGTGCCCTAAATTCCACTACCAGTAGGAATTCCGAATTATAAGTCGGAATTCCGAGTAACAAGTCGGATTTCCGAGTGACAAGTCGGAATTCTGAGTTACAAGTCGAAATTCCGAGTTACAAGTCGGAATTCCGAGTAACAAATCGGAATTCCGAGTTACAAGTTGGAATTTCGAGTTATAAGTCAGAATTCCGAGTTACAAGTCGGAATTCCGAGTTACAAGTCGGAATATGTAAAATAAAAAAATTGTGGCACTTCTACTCCTTCGTACAAGACTACCTAAATTAGAATAAATACAATCTTCGCAGATGGAATCTCCAGTCATCTGAGATTATTCATGATGTATAAGCCTCTGAAGAAGCTAGCCACTCGCGCTAGCGAAACGTTAGGTAGAAATTCCAAAAAACGACGGCCTTCAATCCCGAGTGAATATTGTGACACTGAAAACTCCGGCCACGAAAGTCTTAACCAATTTAAGTTGGTATTACTCACCGAATGCGAGTTGAAATCTTCATTTAATATCATGACTGTTTCAGGAACAAATATTTTGTCAAGAATGATTGAGAGTTTCCTGATGGAAAGCGGTAACAGCTCAAGATGAGGATATTATTATTATTATTTTTCCATTACACCCTACTGTTCTTAGACGCATTGTTGAGTATTAACACGAAATGGCATTGAAAGTACACATCTTCAAATTCATGAGCGGGTTCCTTTGTGCTCATTACTGCTAGCGCCACTAGTCTGCCAGAGATCAGAAATGAGTGTTGAATAGAAAATCAACTTGTTACATCGCTCAATGTAATGGGTTTGCTCTATTTATTTTATATTTTTATCTAGTTCATATATTCACGTTTTCTTAATTTCGTTATTCATTTCTTCAGGTTCTGAGAAGACACTGTTGTTTTTCATCTTCTAGGGTTACGTATCTTTTACTGAAGTTCAATTTTTCCGTTGGCATCTCATAATCAGTTCCCAAATCATCTTTAATATGACTATTACTGCAGACAATAACTCATGGAATTATCTCATTAAATTCTATTCAATATGACACTCGAAATGCCATACGCACCAAAGCTCAATCGTACTCGTACTTGAAGGCATCACGTGGAATTATCGTGACAGGTTCCAATTCACATCAATGAGATAGAAATCGTCAAAACACATATATCAGTGAATTCTATGTCGAATTCAGCCGACTGATTAATTGTTACTGATTACATGCTGTGCTTCACTTGTAGATTGGACGTGCCAACTTGAAGTTGGTGGTCAATCGAAACATCGGTGTATTTCTATTGATGAAGGCACTCCTTGGCTTGAATTCAATGGTACAGTTCGTACGGCATGGATGTTTATACATGTTAGTGTTATAAGTTACTCATTCGCCGTTGTCGATATCTGGTGGAAGTTTTTGAAACCTAGTTTTGTCGTCGATTACAAATGCACAGCTTATCTCACTTCAACGTTACCCCTCAAAATATTCCTTATATTTTCAAGTTGCCAGCATTGCGCTAAAGTTCCATGTGCTCACTCTCAGCTCTTATTTCCTTTGGTTTCTTCTATTTACCATTTTTTTTATCTCTGCCTTTTATACTGAGTGCAATTGTTTGTTCTATCACTCTGTTTATTAACATTTCTATTAATTTTAATGATCCTGCTATGGAAAAAAGAGAGTGTCATGTGATGACAGAAAATGAACAAGATGAAAAAATTAGTACAATCCTGAAATTGAGTATAGCTTTTGTCGCTTATCTTCACATTGGCACATGATCCGAATGATATTTTCCCAATTACCCCATCTCATTTTCTTATTGGTTGCATTCCACACTCTCATATCTGTCCACGGCAGAAACTCCTGTGAATCGTTTATCAAGACTACAAAATGCCCAAACGATTCCAACAATTTTGGCGTCAATTTTCAAAAACATACAGTTACACCAAAACTATTCACGATCACCACGGAGAACCAAAATTTTGTCACAAGATCTCGTGTTAATGAATTGTTGATTATTTCATTGTCGTTTTATTTTTGGTTCGATTTTCTTGATTCAATGCATGAGCATAGCTTTAGTATGAATAGTAAGTCAAAAAAAAGTTGAGTGTCTGAAACCTCAAATCAATTAAAACGTAGGGGATAAGACTGAAAATCGGGAAGCAAATTAGTAAATATTTGCGTGTTTGCAGTTTATTCTGGAAGATATTTTGGAAATGATGAAAATGTACATGACATTACAATATCGGCCGAGCGCGCGCTATTCTGTCAAGATCAAAGCCTTTGCAATTTTCATACGTAATCGCAAGACTCAGAGTACTTATATGAAGATAATGAAAATGTACATGAAGAGGGAAATGCGCTCAGCCGACATTTCGCAAATCCGCGCGCGCGGATTTGCGCTACGCTCGCACTTTTCTGCGAGATCAAAACCTCTACAATTTCTATATTTTTAATATCAACAGACTGATTCTTCCTACATGAAGATCATGAAAAAGTACATGAAGAAGGAAATGCGCATGCGCTTTTCTGCCAAGATCGAAGCCTCTGCACATTTTGTATGTTATGGCAACAGACTTAGTCTTCCTCCATTGAGATCACGAAAATGTACATGAAAAAGGAAATACGCATGCGCTTTTCTGCCTTTGCAATTTTCATATGTAATCGCAAGACTTACAGATGTATGCATAGTCAATATCCAGCGACTCGCCAGAGAGCTTGACCCTGCATTAGTCTGTGTGTCACGGACCTTGCTTTTCCTTGGACGTATATGTGTAGTGGTGGCAGGTCCAGTATGACCTCCATAGCAGCAGTCGGAGTTGTTCTCATGGCCCCTGTCACCCTCAGGCATGCCTGCCTCTGGATGCCATTTAATAGCCTAATGATCCCCGTCTGCTGTGCTTTTGTCCACCACGCCACGTAATGGTCCTATTTTCTAGGCTGGCTTGGATCCATTGACTTATTGTGGGAGGAACTCCTCTCCTCGTCAGTGCATTTGTCAAGGATATAGCAACAGACTTAGTCTTCCTCCATTGAGATCACGAAAATGTACATGAAAAAGAAAACTGACGGAAAAAATTGACACATTCCTGGAAAACTTGCTTACTACATGTGTAATAAAATATGTGCCTACCAAAACATCAACAGAACCGAAGAATTTTTTAGATTGGCAAGTAAACTGTCTGATGCCAAAAATTCCCTAGATAATTCAAATAGCTCACATGTTGCGGATAAAGAACTCTGATTTGGAAACTGGAATATATTTTTTCCATTTCACAAAAACGGCACTTTTGAGGGTCACCACTTTATCCAAAGAACTCGAGTAGATTTACTTTACTGAATTCACATTTTTCGTAGTCTCATTCAGGTACTAAATTTGGTTTTTTGCAATATCAACCATGAAAGCGTCAAAACCTATACAAAATGAATTTTCTATTGTTTGCGACAAAACAGTAATTGGCACTTGATTTGCTGGAATTTGAGAAAATTTGACAACATCGCATTTTATTATTTCTTGTCAATGTTTGACATTTGATAATGTTATTTTAGTCAGACTTCAATAATTTTTAAAGTAAAATCACCAATGATTTGAGAGTATTCTGTATATTTTGGGTGTGCCAATCGGTTTTGTATGGCTTAAAATTCTATTTTCTGTCATCCAATATATGTTCCAGATTAAAATGTAGGTAAAAACATTGATTAAAGTGCATGTGTTTGTGCAATTTTACGTACCACCATTCAGCATTTATTGAGAAAGTAAAAAATGTCTTCCAGGCATTGCCGCAATTTTTTTTTTTGGTTTTTATCGTTTTATATGTACCCTGAATCATCAGTAAAAATTTTATCAAAAACTGAGAGGTTACCGTTTTCTTTACTTTTTCCCAACTATATTTTCCCCAGTAGATTGTATGGAGCACTTACCAAGACGCGACATTTATTCGCTTCTTGACGTTTCTCTGACATTCTTCAGTTCGTGGTGTCATGGCGACGAAATGTTTTCGAAGTGCAATAATTGCTCCGCAGTGCAACCTCTATTTTTTTTAATTTCATTTCTCTAATGAAAAATTTTATATGTGAGGAAAATTGTCAGTATAAAGTTGCTTTGAATATATCTCAAATTGACTGATTTCATCGTATTTGCACCTAAGCAAAAAATCCAAAATAATATATTCTCTGCTCTACTTCCAATTTGCCAGAACTGGTCCTTGACACTAATCAAAACGGATCTGTTGGGAGGAACAAGACGAATGAAAACAAAATTGAATAAAAAAATATTGTTCAATCAACAAAGTTTCTACCGGAAAATGACATCAGAAGACACAGAATGGATCGAAAACAAAGACAATCAAGAAAAGTCAACATCACTGAATGCGTTGTGACGTTGTTACGGAAACCACTGTTAAACGAACAGCAAATATTAGTATATCGAGGAAAATGCCCCAAGCGGCAAATACGCTCCGGAAAAACTGGTGATTTGGAATGAAATAGAACGTGTAGCGCAATATATAAAATGGCCATAGGAAGTGCATGGGTTTGAAAAACTTTCTCCGAAGATGTAATATAATGGCCATGCAGATTTGACGGAGGTCTATTGCTGAAATTCAGATGGGGAAGTCGGAGTTCAGATGGAAAATAATGAAAAGTCACTGCTATCAGATATGAGTGAGACCTTAGGATGAGAAAAGGTAAAAATTTGGTTTACTGGAAATCTGTTATGAAAAAAAAAAAATTGAACGTCGCGATTGTGGGCCCTCGGCCAATTGTAATGGTACCATTTTTGTTTTGCGGAAATGCCCTGTTGCCAAGTTGACCTCTTCAAATCTGATATGGAAAAAACAGTTGAACGTCTCGATTATAGATCCTCAACCTATTCTAATGGTACTATTTTTGTTTTGCGGAAATGTGCCGTTGCCAAGTTTTGGTCACTTGGGATTATTGGAAATCTGATATGGAAAAAATAATTGAACGTCGCCATTTTGTGCCATCAGGCGATTGTCATTTCACCATTTTTGTTTTGCGTAAATGCTCTGTTGCCGAATTGGTCACTTTGGATTACTAGAAATCTGATATGGAGATGGGTCGAAGTGGACATTATTCTATTCAATCAGGTGGTTCCTGCTATGCTATTTTGCGGAAATGCGCTGTTGCCAAGTTATAGATGCGAGAAATCATGCAGAGAAGCTTTATAGAAATTTTAATATAAATCTTCATCCGATTCTAATGGTGCCATTTTTGTTTTGAGGAAATGCGCTGTTATAAATAACCAGACTGCCCACGTTTACGGCTATGGACTGAATTTCTAAACATAAAAAAAGGGACACAACCTAACCTAACCGAACTAACCTAGCTATCCGAGTTGCTGGTAATTCGATCTACGATTAATATGGAAAAGTGAAATCAGAGCAGATGCTCGCTGCGCTCGCATTTTATGAACTTCCAGCAGGAAGAGACACACTGTAACTTTTGTTTCCATGAAAATAAGTTGATGTCAAACTCCTGACCATTTATAGTAGGTGAGCTGTAAGTAGTATAATAATTTGTGACATTGTGACTGAAAATACAGAACTTGAGCATTTCAACGTTGTTTCGCATCAATTAGTTATTTCAAGAATTTCTAAACTATATCATTTCTACTCAGAGTGAGAAAACCTAAATGAAATAAAAATGGATTTTTGGATCATGCGTCATCGCATTTCCAAGAGTATTTTCGAAAAATTGATCATAAAAATTGATAAGGATGGATATTTATATTGATATTCTTTGAGCAAAATTTCCTTGAATATTTTTTTAATGATTTCCAGCGCCCACGACTTGCCCAATCATCTAACTTAACAGTATGGTATCCACTCAGAACTATATCCCCATATAAAATTTACATTTATCCAAAGAGACCAAAACTTGAAAACGGCGCATGTCGCAAAACAAAAATAGTATCATTAGAATAGGTTGAGGGTCCATAATCGAAACGTTCAATTGTTTTTCACTTTACTGATTTCCAGTATTCCCAGGTGACCAAAACTTGGCAACGGCGCATTTCCGAAAAACAAAAATAGTACCATTACGGTGGGTTGAAGGTCTATAATCATGACGTTCAACTGTTTTTTTCATATCAGATTTCCAGTAATCCGAAGAGGTCAACTTGGCAACAGAGCATGTCCGCAAAACAAAAATGGTACTATAACAATTGGTAGAGGGTCCACAATCGCGACGTTGAATTGTTTTTTCCATATCAGATTTCCAGTAAACCAAAGTTCAGCCTGAGAAAAGGGTGGTCAAGAAGTTGGTTCTTGATTCTTACGAAATATACGACAAAAAATAAATGTTAATGGTACAATCAGAAAGTACAAAGAATTATTTCACGAGAAAATGCATTCGAAGGTTGCCCTACTTGCAATTTTATATCATATTATAGTTACGAAAACGTTATTGGAAAAAGTTTACATAATTATTGAAAATTTCAAACGTTTTCTATACGTTCACACAAAAGCTGCAAATACAAAATTTGCACATTTCATGAAATAGTTCAGTCTCCGATATTATTTCATTAATCCTTCTTCGAATATAACAAAGCAATTTCATAAACATTGTGGCTGCTTAAAAAAAATTCCTCATATACTTTATAAAATATTTTTATTGAAGCGGTCCTTACTGTACTTTGAAATAATCTTGACTCTTTCTATATAATTTTCATGAAATGGATGTCACCATCAACTCCAAAGTCCTGGCCTTTGATAGATGCCTTGACAGTTACAATTTGGCGTTTGAAAACCTTGTATCAAGCCAAAACTTTCTTTACAAGATAAAACCCTTCACGGAAGGTGAGTTTTCCAATTTTTCTTTCCATCGTTTCCATTCACTAATAGAGATTTATAGGTTTGTTCTACCCAGGGAATTATCACGGTTCCTGTTCTGGTTGGGTATCTCCTAAGCTTTGGTTAAGCCCCACGTCTTCCTGTTGGGGATATTTCTGGTATTATGGCTTCAGTGTAGCTCATTTGCCGGAGGTGTAGACTACCTGGTTCCGCCTTATGAATAGCTGATAGCCGTCAGATATGGTGAAGCCTTCTTCAATGAAATTCTTTGGAATTCTGGAATACTTATTTTGATAAATAAAGGACATGTGGAATCATTGGATACGTTGACGCAATGTATTTTGTTGTATCAGTTGTATTTGTTGTTTGTTTCCGAACTGAAAAGCTAGTAATGGCAGTCACCCAACAAGAGTAATAGTAATAGTATTATTGTAGGAAGCATCCATGAAAGTTGATTTTCCCTTCGCGTAAATACGTGACTTCTGATTGCATAGAACAAAAATTTTCTCACCACTGGCTCTGAGGAACTCTTGATAGTAGGATAATTCTCCTGGTGGTTACCTGAAACAAAAATTGAAATTATTCTAAGAAGTTCTCTTCCTACAATAACGTATTCATATATGCAGCCAACAGTATTCAAGAACATTTATGGAACACGGAATTATTATTATTGTTATTTCATTATACTCTTCAACAGATACAAGATCCAACTACAGAATAGGACTATACAGGATGAACCAATAATCTAACAACATCTACTTATCAATGTCAATTGGTAGTAAAAACAGAACAGTCCAGTTTTTTATAGAGGCCACAGTAGCAGAAAATGTCAATGGTTTCATTCATCTTATCATATGTAGAGCATATTTTATATACAGGTGCATATAATTTAAAGTTTGTGTGACTAAGAGGGAGGTGAAAATTATTATTTCTTCGAGATGTTAGCCTAAGAAAACGAAAGTTTAACATGTTCAGAATATAGGTACAGTCCAAATTGTTGTGAATAAGATTGAGAAGGAATATAACATGTGACCTGTTTCGTCGAAATTAAAGTAAATCCACTGAAAATCTAGAAAGAAATTGCTCATGCGAAAGCCCACAATCGGGTAGTTGCCATCAAGCTTCAAACATCCATACTTCAAAAATTTTCTTCGAATATTTTCAAGATTAGATATATGTATCTGATAATGCGGTGCTCAAACTATTGAAGCATATTCTGAGTTTGAACTAACAAATGTGAAATATAGTTGCAGAAATGTTTTCATATTTATTCAAGATTCGTTTGTCACTCTGGATATTGACAAAAATCTACCATCGTGAAATATTCAAAACACCCTACCACTTCCGCATATTGACAGAAAGTTTTGTCATCTCCAATTGAACATTATATCTTTGTTCAGTTTTCAATAATGAATTGAACATTCGTCGCATATCCTATACCTATACGATACGGTATCGGCCATAATTGTTGAAACAGCCGTTCCAAAGTTTCTGTTTCTACATTGGAAAAACAGAAGGATGTAAGAAAACATGAATGAAGTGAGTTACGATGTCAAATATTTTTTTAAAAGTATTTTTATCCAATAAATATTCAGTTTCTCTCGATTATTTTCCACAAAATATATACTCAAACCCAACAATAATTAAGCAGATATGGCCACTAACACCGTCTGTTGAATAACGCCCAAAGTACAGAATATGTACTTGTGCTACAGCTTAGAAATAAAAAGAGTAACCAGTAGGAACACGCCTGTCGTAATAATCGAATAATAACTTCTTATACGTGGATATTTTTATACCATGGATAAACAGTACTCAATAATAATGATTCTGAACTCTATATGTGAAAATGAATGATTACCCTTATATTATCATCATCATTTTAGTTCAACTTGATGTCTTCATTAAGCGATATGTGCAAGGATGATTAGAAGAGCAATTTCTATGGTGACTCGTCACTATTGAAATTAAACTCCGCCTTTAATTTTCTTCCGAACCGCGAATGTGCAAATTTCAGGGTTTTGACTTCAATATGTGAAAATACTAATTTTCTACCAAAATTTCCAATGTCAAACTCACGAATATGCTATTAGGTTGCCTACTGTGAACGAGAGTGAATTTGCGAATGAGAAAACTTACTAAGGTTTTCAAAGCAGGAAGCACGAATATTCATGAAACTCTTCGAAACAATTCGAAATGACAAATTGCAGATTCGTGTTTTTGGCATAGTACCGATGATATGTTTTGTATATTATTTCTTTTCAATAGAATGTACTGTTTAATATGGGAAAAAATAATAGAGACGATATTATATATATATATATATATATATATATATATATATATATATATATATATATATATATATATATACAGTGCGGCCCTGTTAACTTTTGAACGGTTCGACGTACAAACATGAAAAAAAAACAGTTTGAAGGGTTTCACTAATACTACTTTTTGAAACAAAATATATGGTGATTGCTCCACAGGGGGCACGAAGGGACACATCAACTCAAAATTTTTAAATGGCTTGGAGGGTCGAGTGTCACATCGTTGAAAAGAGAAATCAATTCTCTTTTCAACCATCTAAATACTTTTGAATTTAGTTTAGGAATTTTTTCCCAATTTTGATTTTAATGCCTATCGAAATTTTCTAGTTGATGTGCCCCCAGCGCCATTTGTAGTGTAATTGAAATATTTCTTCTCTCAAAAAGTAGTATCGATAATACCCTTCGCAATATTTTTGGTTTTATTATTCCACAACAAACCGTTCAAATTTATCAAGCTATGACTAGTTTTCAGATCCGCATTCATATTTGATATTTCGAATTTGAATTGCAAAAAAAATATTAACAAAATTCAAAAATAATTAGATGGTTGTAAAGAGAATTGAATTCTCTTTTCAACGATGTGACACTCGACCCCCCATGCCATTTAAAAATTTTGAATTGATGTGCCCCCCCGCGCCCCCTGTCGAGCAATCACCATATTTTTTTATTCAAAAAGTAGTATCGGTGAAACCCTCCTAAGAGTTTTTTAATCATGTTTGTACGTCGAACCGTTCAAAAGTTAACGGGGGGGGGGGGGGGCTAAAAAAAGCCGCACTGTATATATCTCTTTATTTAGTTGAAAAACTAATCATTTACAATAGTAAATACAATGTCACCTTATAAATAAAATAAAATTAATATGAAAAAATACAAACAGACTGATTAAAAATTCACACGTATAAATAAAAAGTTACATAAAAAAGTCATACATAAAAATATACTAATTTTTCATTAAGTGATCATTTAATCGTCTTTTGAATGTATTTATCGAACCACTCTTTTTAATTTCTTGTGTGAGGTCATTAAAGCAATCTACTCATTATAAAATAAAGAATTGTGTTCTATTTTTATACTTTTCAGCCACATAAGTAAATTTATTCTGTAGATATACAGGTGAATATCCAATTTTGATTTTGAATATAAAAATTAGTATTTGGTACTCGAAGACTTTCTTCACTGGTAGCCATTGAAGTGTTTGCAACATATTTTTTATTGGTGTTATTCTGGAACATTGTAAAATTATTCGCATAGCACGATTCTGCATCTTTTGTAGTCTGTTTATTTCATTTTGATTGAGAAAAAACAGAATGGTAGAACAATAGTTTAAATGTGGAAGGATTATGGAGTTGTATATTAACAATTTAGACCACTGGCTGAGATATGGGGAACATCTTCTTAAATAGATGATTTTGTAAGCTACTGTTTTAATAACCTGATTAGCATGTTCCTTGAATTTTAATTTACTGTCAATAGTTATACCCAAGTACAAGTATTATTATTATTATTTGGTATCGATTCAACTGACTTTCTGAATGGAAGAAAATCATATTACTCATTAAACATAGTTACATTGTTAATAAAGGTCCCTCTAAATGGGCGCCAGTATTAAAGGGATGCTGTTAAATTTTGGGCTGATCTATTCTTAGGGTAACGGTATCATTTCTAAATTATTTCGGTAGAGTTGATCTTAATTAGTAACAATATCATGCAACAAACATACCAGTAGGAGTACAACCATTAATTTCCTTGCAGTACGTACTCAGAAAGTGACTCATATACATGCAAAACAAACTACTCCTAAAATAAATACATTTCAGTCGGGACTTCATTGTGTTCTTGACTTGTTTATGTGTTCATTCGTTTGCAAAACTCGTCATTCAAATTCTGTGCTTCGCTTCGAAGTTTCTGTTTGGATAAAAAGATCCGTCAGATTGCCGTGTGTCCCGAGGATTTCCTTGAATAATTAAAAATGAACAAGGAACAACTGGTCAGGTCCCGCATTCAAATAGCTTAAATCATGAATTATATAAAAACAAGTTGCGAAAGGTGTTGTCAGTGGTAATATCCCGACAAAATGTTGAATTTTCAAAAAATACTTTCACCTTGCTGTCACCAAAACTGTGTTGCTTAAAAATACCACGAGAGCTTGCTCGAGTGGTGTTTTGTACAGCAACACAGTTTGAGCGAGTATTTTGAAAATTCTGCATTTTGAAGGGATATTCGATCAGACAATTTCACGAATACATTAAATTATTATGGACTAAATGCATATTGCAGGAAAGGTTCATCATGTATCATTAATGTCAGTTGGTTGAAGAGTTGAACCGTCATACTTACGTTTGTCTATTCACTGAAATTGTTGTAACCAAGGTTGTAACAATGGAAACGTATAAATAAGGAAGAAGGGAAACACCGATTTTAAAATACCAAGAGCTGGAGACAGTGTTTTCGAAAAGTCTTTTTCTCATTGGTTTGAATTCAAAAAATGATGGCATTTGGTTGGTTTATATAATATGAGAAAAATTGTCACTATAATAATTATTGTAACAGAATGTCAGAATAGTGACAATACTCCGTAGACCAAGACACAAGGTAGCCTTTGTCGTGTTTATTGATTTCATCTAAATCTTCAACTCTATCACACCAGTTACAGCACATGAGGTCTTTGAGATAATATGTAGTTTAAAAAATACCAATTCAAGTGGTATTCACTGTATATCAACAAAAATCATTAAATGTATAGCTCAGCACATTGCACTGCCTCTGTCTGAATTAACAAATATCTCAATTGAAAGTGGTCAGTTCCCGGAAGAACTAAAAACTGGACTGGTTACTCCTATCTATAAAAACAATGATCATCTTTGTATGGATAACTATAGACAGATAACTGTTTCAAATGTGATGAGTAATGTTGTTGAAAAATCTGCTTATGATAGAATGATTAATTATTTGGATTATCACAATATTGTAACAAAATGTCAAAACGGGTTTTACCCTGGGAGATCAATAGAAGGGGCTGTTTATGAATTTGTAGAATTTATATATAAAGAACTT